>BSYR01000017.1:46766000-48171500 GCA_030270665.1 Hibiscus trionum | reverse complement strand
AACTCCAAATCGAACACCGTTTGTTTCTAAATTCAATTAACATACCCAATTTTAACATATCAAAAATTCAGGTCGAAACTCCTAGTAGATTATTTTCTACAATTTTACAAAGTTCACTGTCCAGCTAGGAGCATTACTGGACAGTTTTGCATGTTGTTCGAAAAGGGTTTCCATATTTCACTACAATGATCAAAATTCAGATTTATAATTTTTCTACCACTTTAGACATGTCAAAGTAGAATATATCAAAAATTCATCACGAAATTCCCACTAATTAATTTTCTATAATTTTCTAAAGTTGCATGTTCTTATAACTACTAATTCTGTCCATATTAGCTAAGCAACCAAAACATCCAACAAAACATGCCATCATACACAAGTCTTCATCAAGCATAGCATGGTTTACAAAATCAAGCCAAGCATACACATCAACACCATTTAAGAGTCAAACATTGCTCATGCAAATCATATAATTGTCCCATTGCTAAACTACCACATTAATTACCAAAACCATACTTGAAGCACTCAAGGCTAACAACCACACTTGGAGCCTTCCACTTGCGCGAGCAACCCACGAACTAAGGATCTGCAATGTTGAACAAAGAGAGCGTAAGCAATAATGCTTAGTGAGGGTAAGCTCTAAAAACAAACCTCAACATTGCAGGGTCCAAGCACAATCTAACCAAAGCATCACACAAACATATCAAGAATTTACAAGAGCCACAATATAAGATGCATGAACAATTTATACTGTAAATGTCATGCTCTCCAAGCTCTAACTTCCTCAATATAAACAGCCACAACCCACATTTCCATGCCTAGCATGTACTCATCATGACATCACCGTCATACACCATTTCCATGCATAGCATGTACTCAACATGACATCACCGTCATACACCATTTCCATGCATAGCATGTACTCAACATGACATCACCGTCATACACCATTTCCATGCATAGCATGTACTCAACATGACATCACCGTCATACACCATTTCCATGCATAGCATGTACTCATCATGACATCACCGTCATACACCATTTCCATGCATAGCATGTACTCAACATGACATCACCGTCATACACCAACCACATTTCCATGCATGCTTTATGCAATACAAAACATGCCTCAACTCACATGTATAATACAATATACATAAGCATTCATACATTTAAGTTCATCCAAAGGCTCTAGATCAAGTTTAGGATTAGGCTACCACACTAATCCCAACTCTAGGTGGGTCTACCAAGCCCGACCTAGTCCGTATACTCGAACCAACCATTTTAAAACCATTTAAAACATTTAACCACTCACCTCTACCTCCAAGCTCAACTACCAAGCAACCATCACCTCCAAGTTTTCGGATTTCTTCTCGATGCTTTGCCGACCCAAATTCTTGCTTCTAAACAACCTCAATACAATTCAAACAACCTCAAATCAGCCCAACATCAAATTATCAACCCGGAATACAATTCAAGTACAATTTACCATGTTGCAAACCATGACCAAACCCCATACTTAGCAATTTCGGACAGCCCCAATACCTCTTCCGAAAGCTATGTTTCCAACATCCATTGCACCCATAAATAATCCCAAATCAATCCCTAATCATAGTACTACCATTGGCTATCAATTCCCACCTAAAACAACTCCCAAAACTCACCCAAAACCCTCCAAAAATCCATTTTCGTACTCATATTTTACCCAGCAGAAAATCATGTTTTTAAACACCCAAATGACATCTAAATGATTCCAAAACATCCTCCTAGCATACATAAACCATCAGCCCTCTAATTACAATCTAAAACTCACCAAAAATTAAGTTTTTGACACTTTAAAAATGGGTCTAAGAACCCACTTCGGATTTTTACCAAAATTCAACCAAATTGATATATGTTACACCTTTTAACATGATTAAACAAAGCCCCAACTCAATTTATCAAAACAAGATGAAAAACCCCTTAAAAACCCAAACTTTGATATGAACCCTAATTTTCAAAACTCCATAACTTTGAAATCTAAGACTATAGATAGATAGAGGATAAAGAGGAGATTAAGAAAACATAATTACCTTTCAAAAACCCCTTGAATTGATGAAGAAATCAAAGAGAATAGTGACTTGAAAATTTGAGAGAGTTTGAAGATGGTGGTGGGTGTTTTCCACGGGAAATAATGAAGAAAAGGGGAAGAAGATGATAATTTTTATCCCCTTAAAATCTTTTGGGGAAAATTACAACATAGGTCCCTCCCTCTTTAATAAAGCTTAATTTGCTCACACTAAGGTTAATTTGATTGAAATAAATTTTACCGACTCGAACCAACTAACCCGACTAACTTCTAGCCCCAAAACACGGGTGTTACACATATCAATCAATATTGGCACCTAGCTATGACCCGAATACGCGGATAAACACGTTGGAACTCACATCCAATAGCCACTTTACCTCACGGTGGGATTACACTCATCACCGGTCTCGCGGAGGGGATTCCACTCATCCTCACGCCCCGTCGATGGGATTCCACTCATCATCGACTATATATATAAATACAATTTCCGGGCGAACCCGTACTCCTCCTTGGTGACTCAGCGCCACCAAGGCCACGCGCGACTTTTGACTCATGTGTGCACACTAACATCCTAATGATCGATCATTTGTACTCAAACATACTAGTGCCAACATTTAACTCATTCCACATTTCTCATTTCAATCAATTCTGTGCTTAGCACGTACTCACCATGATCACAATCATGAACCCTTACCATGCATGCCATAAGCATCACAAATCATGCCTCATCTCACATGTATAACACAATATACATAAGCAATCATATCACAAATCATACGAGGCATAAACATCCAAATATAAGTTCATCCAATGGCTCTAGATCAAGTTTAGGATTAGGCTACCACCCTAATCCTAACTCTAGGTGGGTCTACCAAGCCCAACCTAGTCAACATACTCGAACCAACCATTTAAAAACCACGTAAAACGTTTAACCACTCACCTAAGCTTCCAAGCTCCAAGCCAAGCAAGCAACCACCCTCAAGTTCCCGGATTTCTTCCCGAAGCTTCTCCAACACAATTTCCCGCTTCTAAACAACCTCAATCACAATTCAAATAACCTCAAATCAGCCCAACATCAAAATACCAACCCGGAACATAATTCAAACACAAATTACAATGTTGCAAGCCATGAACAAACCCCATAATTTGCAATCTCGGACAGCCCCAAAACCACATCCAAAATCCATGTTTCCAACACCAATTGCACCCACAAATGATCCCAAATCAACCCCTAACTATAGTACTATCAATAGCCTATCAATTTCCACCTAAAACAACCCCCAAAACTCATCCAAAACCCTCAAAAAACCCCATTTTTACCCAATTTCGGGAATTGCTCAAAACCATTCAAAATTCACATATATTGTACCATTTGACTCATATACTTCATAACTAACCATATTAAATCAAAATATTAAGTTTAGCTACACAAAGGCACCATTTTTAATCAAGTCCTTTGAAAACCCCATTTTCAAAACTTCAATGAAAATGAAAACAAATGGTACTTTTAAAGAGAGGGAGTTGAGGAGAAGTAAAAAACGATGTTACCTTTCAAAAATGAGTTGAAATGGATGGGCTTTTTGATGGAATAGTGATGAAGAGGAGAGAGCTCTTTTGTTCACGTTAGAATGGATGAGGAAGAGAGTGAATAGTGTTTATTTGGTGGAAAGGGGGGTTTAAATTAAAAGATGGGCAAATTACCAAAAGGCCATTAATGAATGGCTATCTTCCTTCTTCTTTAAAACTCTCCACTTTATAATTTATTCGATTTGGTCCAATTTCAAATATTTGTTTTTGAAACCCGAAACTTAAAAGATTATTTTTAATTATAAACCTGAGCCCAAATAATATTAAAATATTACTTTCACCTAACCCTTAAACCCGGGTGTTACACTATGCAATAGAAATAAAGCAAAGACCAAAAAGGCACTAATTTTCACCGACTTTCCAAATTGGCTCAATTCTCCAAATGCCCGAACGGATAGGCTTGTTCTATTCTCCTTTTGCCCGAATAGATGAGCGGATTCCATTCTCCAAATGCCCAAACGAATAGGCTAGTTCTGTTCTTCTTATGCTCGAATAGCTGAGTTGGGTTCTATTCTCCCAAATGCCTAAATAGCTGAGCTGGGTTCCACGCTCGATCATATAGGCTGATTCTATTCTCCTTACGCTCGAATAGCTGAGCTGAGTTCTATTCTCCCAAATGCCCGAATTGTTGAGTTGGGTTCTATTCTCTCAGACACTCAAACATGCAAATTCTTTGGAAAACTTCATCCTCCTTATGCTTGGATGAGTAAAGATTTCATCCTCCTCATGCTTGGATGAATAAGCAAACATTCTCTTTCCCCTCGAACGGATAGGTGAATCTTCTGAAAAAAATTCCATCCTCCTTATGCTTGGATGAATAAGCAAACTCCATGATAAGCGAATTTTCTGAAAAACTTCATCCTCTTTGTGCTTGGATGAATAAGCGAACTTCTGAAAAAATTTCATCCTCCTTATGCTTGGATGAGTAAGCGAATTCCATTCTTCTTATGCCCGAATGGATAAGCGAATCTTTTGAAGAATTTTCATCCTCCTTATGCTTCGATGAATAAGCAAACCTCTGAAAAATTTCATCCTCCTTATGCTTGGATGAATAAGCGAGTTCTATTCTCCTTGTGCTCGAATAGATAAGTAGATCGTCTAGAAAACTTCATCCTCCTTATGCTTGGATGAATAAGCAAACTCTATTTTCCTTGCGCCCAAACGGATAGGCGATTCTTCGAAAAAAAACTTCATCCTCCTTATGCTTGGATGAATAAGCAACCTCCATTTTCCTTACGACTGGCTAGGCGAATCTCCTAGAAAAAACTTCATCCTTTTTATGCTTGGATGAATAAACGGGTTCTTAAAAAGGTTCCATCCTCTTCATGCTCGGATGAATAAGCAAGTTCCAAAAAGTGTTTCATCCACCTTACGCTTGGATGAATAAGCAGGTTCTAAAAAAGGATTCCATCCTCCTCATGCTCGGATGAATAAGCAGGTTCCAAAAAGTGTTTCATCCACCTTACGCTTGGATGAATAAACAGGTTCCAAAATTTGTTTCATCCACCTTACGCTTGGATGAATAAGCGGGTTCTAAGAAAGGGTTCCATCCTCCTCATGCTCGGATGAATAAGCAGGTTCCAAAAAGTGTTTCATCCACCTTACACTTGGATGAATAAGCGGGTTCCATTCTCCAAATGCCCAAATGGATAGGTAGGTTCTTTTGCTGAAAGGTCCTTCGTGTACCTAAAAAATGTGATATTCAATGCAATTATGATGTGCATGCCCCTAGGGATGCCTAAAACATGAATGCAAGTCTTATTTCTTATTTCTTTTTTTGAAACCTTTTCAAAAATAATTTTTCCACATGTTTACTCGCTTAAATCCAGATAAGCATTTGTACTTTTTCTATGTATTCTTTTCGACTCATGGGAAAACATCCGATCTTTGCTCGCTTAATCCAGTGATCATGTACTCCTGATTGGAAGGACGAACTCCTTCCATTGTCATTACCTCGTCATTCTCATTCTTCATATCTCTTTGCTTCATCGAAAACATTCGACCCTCGTAGTCAACTGTCTCAAGATCTTCTACCAATGTAGTTGATAAATCAATGTTGAGTGAAAAGCTTCATTTTGTGGTTTTAAAAGCTTCAAGTCTTTGTATGCCTCTAATCTAGCATCTTCAATGCTTTTTGTGAATTCTCAAACTCTTGCCCCTGCAGGACATCTTGAATTGCTTGCGTATAAATCCTTGCAGCAAAGCTTATTTCTACCTTGAATATCTTCGAATGATGTTGGCATTTCAATCTCTTCTTCTCATGCCTATTAATACTAAGGGCCTGTGGACTGCCCCAATCGGATGGCATCATTTGCTTATCAAGTGCAATTCTATCTCTTTTCATGCTTCTAAGCCTTTTCATTTTATATGTAGATGTTTCTTGACAACACGGCCCACTTCAAACTCTTCAACGCATGTGCTTCTTCTTTTTCTTTTTACCTTCTTATTCCAGACGATGCCCCTATTCAAATTGAGGTTCAATTGTTTTCTGAAATGGTGAAAATTTCGTTCATAGTCTCCTACAGTCGAGATCAATACCAAGAAATCTTTTGCTTTTCATTAATCTATGTCAGCCTACTTGTAAGATGCAAGAAAAGGCTAGAAAAGATAGTTCAAGAAAAAAGTCATAGCAAACACAAAAAAGGCTAAAAATAGGGATCTCAAGAAAATATTCATGGTAAACACAAGAAAAGGGCAAAATCAAATGCCCCAAAATTCAAGGCATGAATGATTTAAGAATTCATCAACCAGATAGTGTCCCATTTTTTGTGGCTCTCTTTTACTCACACACTCCCCAATTTTTAAATTTCCCACTTTTCTAATCTCAACCAGACATTAGAAGCTCGAGGTCCCTAAAGAAAGGTTAACTCAATTAGGCGGAATGTGTTTTGAAGATGAACTCCTTTTCTCAAATATTCATATGTGATCCAAATGGTCTTTTAAGGCTTGTAATGTAGGCTAGGCTCGGGTTGCCAAAGAAAGGATATAAGGCTCAAATTCATATTTTTAAGGGTGATTAAGCCAATGATCAACTTTTTTGATGAAATCTCTGTTCTTCTTCTTTTATTCTTTAGATCACTCTAGACTGTCCATTTTGGGTTTTCACCCTAGAGTTTATTTCCTTTTCTGGTACAATCTCGTTTGAAGGATTTCAAATTTTCCTTCGCATTTCTTCTTTTCTTTTCTTTTTCTATCATTTTTTCTCTTCTCTTCTCTTTTCTTTTTCTTCTTTTTTCTTCTCTTTCTTCTTTTCTTTTTCTATCATTTTGCTTGTTTTTTTTCTTTTTGTGTCCTTTTCATTTACAATTTAGGACATTCAAATTAATCTAACATATTTCTTTCAAACAACTTTTCATTTTTTTGCCTCCAGTTTGGGGAGTGATCCTTGGTTAGAGTTAAATCACAAGGAAAGAAAATATCAGGCTCAAAGGGGGACAACAAATGGATTTTTCTTATTCGTGAAGAGAAATGAAGGAATGCCAAATGTCTTTTCACACATAAATATCGTCGAAGAAAATCAACCTTCAGTTGGTAGATGTTTTAGAGTTATCACTTCATTCAAGGACCCTAACAACAATGTTTGAGAGGAAAATTCACTCATAATTTGTATATGGGATTTCCCCATTAATCTTGAACTCACATTTTGACTCTCTATCTCGAGATTAGTTTCAAGAATCATTCATACAATCAATAATTGGGACTCTGCAAAGAAGATGTATGCTTAAAAAAATAAATAAAAAATGCAAAGAAGGGAAAAGGATAAAAATGAGAAACGTTTTCCATTTGAAGAAAAAAATGCACCATTAAACAAATAAACTGTCATAGAAGCCCTTACAAAAGATCCCTCATGCTCGCGTGAAAAAACAAGAGGGTTGGTTCTAAGCATGATCCCAAATGTCTAAAGAAAATTAGGTTTTATTCCATGACTTCGTGACAAAACTCTAAACGCGCTCATCCTTGTCATCTTCTTCTCTCTCGAGTCTTACATTTCTGATGGCTGCTAATATCAATTCTCCATTCATGACCATGTCGGCAAAACCTTCGGTGGCGTGATTTAACATGTAGTCATAAAATGGTCCATCTAGTGTCCCCATAAACATTAGAGTAACCTCATTTTTCGACAGCGAGGGTTGAACTTGGGCTGCCACATCTCTCCATCTCTGGGCATACTGGCGGAAGCTCTCATTGGGCTTTTGTTCCATATTCTGTAGCACAATCCTACTTGGGGCCATATCTGTTACATACTCGCACTGCTTGAGGAAGGCTATCGACAGATCTCTCCAAGTGCGTATGTTGGCCCGACTCAATTGAGCATACCAACGGATAGCATATCCAGATAAAATGTCTTGGAAACAGTGGATCAACAACTTCTCATTTTCAAAATGCGGTGACATTTTCTGGTAGTACATGGTCAAGTGTACCAACATGCATGTAGTTCCATTATACTTTTCGAAGTCTGGGGCTTTGAACTTTGGAGGAGCCACCAAGTCAGAAACTAGACTCAGGTCTCTAGCATCCATACCACCATAAATGCTTCCTTCTTTATAAACTTTAAACATTTTTGCTAGTTTCTTGTAGCGGTCTTCCCATTTCTTCTCGACCTTTGCCATGTCAGTTTCTTCATTGAGGTCAGGCATCTCGGGGCTGCGAACCTTGTCGGTGTTGTCTTCAGTACGAGTTGAAGATTCTGAGATCTTGACTTTAGGTGAAACCACTTCCTTTTGTACGAAAGCCATCCCGGGAAAGTGTTGGTGTCTTCTCTTGCTTCTGGGTCCTTGAACCCAAGCATGGCTGCGATTTGGCTAACTGTTTTCTGGTGTGATATCTCAATCTCTTTCTTCAGATTATTTACCATATTCTCAAGCTTGTCACAAATGTTTTTTTGATTTGCTTCCAGAGTTGTCAATCTTTCCTCAGTGCTCATGGCTCGAGTCGTGTTTCAGCGGGATCTTTACTATTTAAATGGAATGTCCAAAATTAATCTTTTTATTTTACATGAATGAATGCAATGATGCAAACAAAAAAACAAATGTATGTATGCACAAACAAATTCACAAAAGTAAAAAACGAAGCAAGCAAAGCAGTGCAAATGCATGAATGCAGTCGAAGGGCCATCAATTCCATTGGAAATCTGCTCACGAAAGGAAACTCTTTATTAAATTCGAAAGCCTTTATTACATCTGTTTTTTAATTACAAATATTTTCCTGCTTGAACGCCTAACTCCTTGATTTCTTCAACTAGTCACATGAGCATTGGTTCAACTTCTCCAACGGGCTTGACGTACTGACGAAGGGCTGCAGCTTCATTTGCCAATGTTGTCACGTGCTTGGTTCTCCTCCTTTAAAAGCTTTCCATTCATAATTGAACAATTTTCCAGAATTAACCTCTTCCAAATATGAAATGATGCATGCAATAAATAAATATACTATTCACACACAAAAATGTTAGTAATAAACATGCTACAAAATCAACACAAAAAGGTTAGTAACAAATAAATATGCTACAAAATAAAACTTACACATACAAAGGTTAGTAACAAATATGCTACAAAAACAAAACCAAACTCACACACAAAAGAGTTAGTAATAAACATGCCACAAAAAAAGAGGTTAGTAAACTTTTAAAAATAGAAACAAAACCTAAAACAATTCAGGGCAGCCATTCCAACATTCCAAGACATACCTCCACGAATTATTCATGCGACTCAACATCATAGGCTTTCTGCATGGCTCTATTAGGGGTAGGCTCTAAATTCTCAAACTTGGTTTGGTTCTAAAAACGGTATCCGAGCTGTCCTTGTTGTCCTCTACTAAGAGTAGCAAGTCTCTCGATTCTCACCCATTATAGGCTACAAACGAATCGAGTTCAACTCAAGAGAATTCACCACCTAAACCTTATTAAAGAATCAATATCCTTACGGAGGCAAAGGGATTGAGTCTCGAAGGTACTTTGCAATAGTCATACGAAGAATCAATATTCTTACATGAGCAAAG
Organism: Hibiscus trionum; assembly: GCA_030270665.1. Taxonomy (NCBI): domain Eukaryota; kingdom Viridiplantae; phylum Streptophyta; class Magnoliopsida; order Malvales; family Malvaceae; genus Hibiscus; species Hibiscus trionum. The sequence continues at coordinate 48,161,848 of BSYR01000017.1, read as the reverse complement.
CGTCTTCCCCCCACTTAATATGAACGGGACAAAGCTCGGGAATAGAACTTGGAATTAATTCTTAAATGCGTAAAATAGAGCTATATTCATTTAAACGGACAAATAAATAGAACCTATGATGAACTTGCAAATTCCATATTTTTTTAAAAAACATTCTTTTTAAAATCATTTAAAACCAATTTGTGGCATGACCGTCTTTGTTTTTATTAAAAAAAACAAAAACTTATCCCCAGCGGAGTCGCCAAGCTGTCACAACCGCCTTTTTACGGGAGGCTTCGACTTTTTGGAAAAACACTTTTAAAAAAACAGAGTGGCCACCAATCTATTTTTGAAAAAAAAGTGTGATTGGATCACTTCTAAAAATAGGGTTATTTTAATAAAAACATTTTTTGGTTTTAATAAAACAACGGTTTTGGTCTGCAAAAATCAGAAAAAACAGGTTCGGGGATCGGTTACGCGTGGGGAAGGATTAACACCCCCACGACACCCAAAATTAGTACCTAATTGGTTTTAAAATCGTTTTCAAAACTAGAGTTTGTAAGTTCAAAAAGGTTCAACTTTACTTGTCCGTTTAATGAATATTAGTCTATTTTAACGGCCTTATCTCCCGGGAGATGAACTTTAATCATCGCCAACATTTCTGGCGATAACCCGTCATTCCCGTTTGATAAGACGCCGCATTAAATTATGTTTTCACTTTTCAAGCAACAATGTAACGCCCCGAGTTTAGGGTCGGGAGATAATCGGGTTAGTTAAACTGTTTCGGGTTAGGTTAATTTTGAAGCAATTTTTAAATGGATAACCTTGATTTTTATTAAAGGGGCAAAATTAGAATTTTGCTTATAAAAAAGAAATAAGGAAAAGGGGATTTTTGAAAGCCATCATATTCTCCAAATTTGCTTTTCACGTTCAAAACCCCCCCTTAAACCCCACTTCACTATTCTATTGCCCCAAGCTCTCAATCCAAGTGATTTCTTCAAGGTAAATGATTCCTTAACTTGGTTTCATATTTCTTGAGTCATAAATGTTAAGATTTTTGCAATACCTAAGGTTTAAACATGTTTTGATTTTTAAAGTTTGGTTGGAAATGGAAGGGAGTTTATGGGTTTTTCGTTTGGGTTGGTTATGGCTGAGTTTGAGTGTGTTTTAACTTTGTTTTATTGCTAAAATAACATGAATATGGTGGGTTGTTATAGGAAACCCGAAATGAATATTGTGGGTAATATTGGGAGTTGAAAATCTTGAGTTTTTGGATGAAAATGGCAGCTGAAGGTTTAATAGCTTTGAGTTGATGTTTTGGGATATTAAAAGATAGATTTTTTATGGTAAATTCGTTGGGTGTGGCTGCAAGTAGTTTGAGACTGACTTGATATGTTTCGGGTGAAATTTGGGGCTTGAATCGATGTGTGTTGTTGCAAGATTGTTGAGTTCCGAGTTTTTGTTGTGTTTGTGAGTGTATTAGTGTTCTAATGTTCATTTTTGGGTTTCTTAAAATAGAGGAATCATATTCGGACTTCGTGGACGGAAATCCGGGTAGTTCGGAGGCTTGATTCGGTATCTTGGGCATCGTTTGTGTGTTAGCTGGTGAGTGGATTGATTTTTAAAGCCTTAACGTGGTTAAGGGAATGTTTTGGGAGTTTGGATTGAGCTTGAAAGGCCAATCTAAGCTCAAGAGTAAGTTTTAAAGGTTTTATGCAATTAATTCGTGTTTTATGATTCTTGATGCAAAGTGAATATGTCATGTTGATAATGTGTTAGTTTGCATTATTATACATGTTGATACTTATGACTTGTGTTTATATTTGCATTGTAAGTACATGACTTGCATGGAAGTACGATGATGTGAGATTCCACCGGAAGTTATGTTTTTACTAGACGGGTGAGTACGGTGATGTGAGATTCCACCGGAAGTGTCTAGTGGGTTTGGGAAACTATCAACATATCCGAGTAAAAACGATGAATGTCAATATACCCATGATGCTTTAATTCTCATATTAAGCATGTTGTTAATTCCTTCTATTATGCTTATGCATTGTTGGTTACTTTGCTTGCAACTCCTACTCGAGCTTATGAACCTATTTCATACCCTTGCCCTTGGCTTGCCCTTTCTTCTGGTCGATTGATGAACTTGCCTTCGTTGATGAACGAGCTTTCGTCTTTCCTGGCGTTCTTCTCTTTCTCCCTGAAAGTGCTATTCTTTATCTAATCTATAAGGAACCGATCCCGTAACAAGACGCACCGGAAACAACTTCTTTCGCACCTTCAACCTCAACTGGACCAGGATTTCAAGATATCCCTTCTGATGACTATATGAAAAGATGAATAGGAAATCCCGCGGCAAGGCAAGGAACTTCCGCCCATGAGATTAGCGCCCCTTTTGTTCGTAGTCCATCCGTCTCATCTCGTGCAGCAGGAAGCATGAAAGGAGGAAGCAGCCGAAGAACGGCATTTACTATTCGGATTGATGAAAATAGGATTCATGCCCAAAGGAGGATGCTCTATCCGCTCTCGAAGCAGTCGTAAGGTAAGGTTTTTACGTAAGGTTTAGCGCAGCCCTATTTCTCTTGATTCTTAGCATCGGGCTTCTAAGGGTCCACTAAGGCATGTTGAGACACCCTCGCAACCAATTTAGACATCTAGGGTCTAAAACTGGTTCTGCCAATATTATATGGATTTTCTTTCCTTGCTGGAATTACGCAACAGCAAAGCTAAAGAAGGGATGTTTTGATCTGCTTTGTCTTGCTGTGAGAATGAGCATGTGGTAAGCCTATGGCTTGTGGTTGCATTCGGTAAATGCACGTGAAGGTAAATGCATGTTGTTGTGTTCAAGCATGTGGAGATGATTTGGAAATGGTTTTGGTTTTCAAGCAAACTAATGTTTTAAAACTGCATTGTTGTAGCTACCGTTTTGAGCACCGCTCACTAAGCTTAAACGCTTACGCTCTCTTTTCCAACAATGCAGGCCCTTAGACCTTCGGAGCAGCTCGGGGAACAAGGGAGAATCCAAGGGAGTTTGGTTTGCTCAAGTATGAGTTTAGACTTCAATAATTAGTATTAAGCAATGGGATAGGACCTTTATGTTTTTGAGGAGTTTGTTGGCATGTCTCTTGCTTTAGACAAGTTTGCTAGGTTGTGTTTGGCTTGTAATGCCTTTTACCTTGATGATTTATGCTTTTTTTAGCTTTTGGCTATGTTGGTGAATGCTATGTATGCTTGTTTTCTCTAAGAATCTTGTCTTCTTGGTTGTTGCATTGTTATGTGTTTAAATTGCTTTATATGTTTATCAATGGATGCCGTGTGTTGTATTTGAGTTTGTATGTTGCTTAAATTCTTGTTAATGCCTCTTGTGTTGAGTTCCTTGTGCTTTTAGCAGCTAAAATTAGTTTTGCAGGGCAGGGTGTATCGATACGCTCAAAGGCAGTATCAATAGGGTCCCTTGTTTTAAGCAAGGCGTACCGGTACGCGGGGGCGTATCGATACCCAAAATGCTCTCTGGAAATCTGAGAAATTGACGAGATTTTGGCGTATCGGTACGGGTCTTGAGAGTATCGGTACAGTCTTCGTAGTTGACCAAGGGAAGTTGACCGTTAAGGGCGTATCGATACTCACCTTGTGGATAGCGATACGGTTTCCCTAAGTTTGACTTGGGGTGTTGACCCAATACAGGCGTATCGATACGGTCTTTTAGCGTACCGATACGGCCTGTTGAAAAATCAGAAAAAGGTTATCTTAATTGTCTGTTTTGCTTGTTTTGTATCCATGTGTGTTTTCCGCTGCGTGTCCCCTCACATAGGATATAATTAATGCATCTAGACAAGATAACTTTAAAAGAAATTTTCTAGGGTTGCTAATCGGAGTGGAGCCTTAACGGAATTCGCTTCGGGTTTCCCCGTGTAACCCGTTCGATGGGGTTTGGCGGCTAGGCCTAGTCGAGGGGGTTACATTTGTTGGTATCAGAGCCTAGGTTCCGCCTAGGTTCATTGAGTTTCCGCAAGCCGAAAGGTAAGTGAGGTAAGTTTTATGGTGTAAGCTTGTTGATTGTGATTGCATGGTGATTGTAAGCATGCTTGTGGCTATCTTTGTGTTGGTTGAGAAATAGTTAAAGGCACCCATTACTAGTATACTATTATTGTGAGTAATTTTAAGTTTAAGGACTTGAGAACCTTGGACCTTGTTCCTTGCTGACCCCAAATCATTTCACTTGTTGTGTTTGTTGTTTAGCTTTGCATCTGTTAGCATGGTGAGACCGAGGGGAAGGTCAAGAATGGATAATCTGAGGGTTGAGCGGATTGAGAATGTTGAAGATGTGCGAGGAGAGAACTTGCCTCCTCCTCATCCTCCGGGGGGTAGAGTGAATGTGGAGGGTGTTGGACCCAAGGCTAGTTAGGGACATGCAGATATTGATGTGAATCCGTTGATTCAGGCTATAGCCGGGGCCATTTAGACAGCTTTAGCGGGTGTTCGGGTTGTAGTACCGCCTCAGGGTGCAGGTTCTGGTTTACCGTTAGAGCGACTCCGTAGCTTGGGCGGGGTTGAGTTCCGTGGGTTGTCACCCGAGGGTTTAGAGGCATGGTTTGAGAGCACATTTCGTATTTTGAGTCAGATGGAGAGTTCTGAAGCGCATAAGCTAGGTTGCATTGTCTCTTTGCTTCAGGGGGATGCCTACACTTGGTGGACTACTATTACTACGGGTATGCCAGAGGCCGGGGTTACTTGGGAGTTCTTCAGGGCTGCTTTCCGTAAGAAGTACCTAGGTCCTCGATACCTAGATGAGAAGAAGAGAGTGTTCATGGCTCTAGTTCAGGGTAGTTTGACCGTGTCCGACTATGAGGTGCAGTTTGTACGTCTGAGTCAGTATGCTTCTGAGTTAGTTCCCACTGAGAAGGAACGTTGTGAGCGTTTTCGTTATGGGTTGGTTCAGGATGTGAAGACCTACATGTTGGCTTCCGACTATACAGATTTTGATGTGTTGGTCGCTAGGGCCAAGGACATCGAGTCTTTGAGACTTTCAAATCGCAAGGGTGGATCTAGTTCAGGAAAGAGGACTGCTGAATGGGACAGAGATCGTGCCAAGAGGCACAAGGATAGGAAACCTCATCGTGATCATAGACGTGGAGGTGGTAATCCGGGGCGAGGCCATCACGGCCAAGGGACTGAGAACCGTACTCCCGAGTGCAACAAGTGTTTTTTTTTGTGTTTTACCTTTCTCATTTTTATGTTTTTTTACCATTTTGTGTTTTCTTTTTCAAAAGCATTTCACTCTTTTTAAATTTATTTTCATTTTTTCCATTTTTAAGTTTTTTTCTTTTCAAACAACCCATTTTAAAAAATAAACTTTATTTTTTTCCTAAGAACTCTCTTTTAAGTTTTTCCCTTTTCAAAATTTTTTTAAATATCCTAGACCCTAATTTTTACTTTAAAACCCTTTTATTTTCTTTTTATTGAAAACTTATTTTTTATTTATTTTTTTCTAAAAAACATTTTTATTATTTTTTCTTTTAAAAATCATTTTGCCCATCAATTATTAAAAAAACTCTTTTTAATTTTATAAAATCAAGCCCTTTATTATCTAACACCTCACATTATTATTTCTTCTAATTAAATCCCTAATTTAAAGTTTTTCAAATTAACCATATTTATTCATTTTTATTTTATGCATTTAAAATTTAAACACCCTTTAAATTATTTTCTACATTTCTAAAGATCAAAATCACTTTAACAACATTTTTTAAAAGCATGCAAACATTTTAGGATCAAACTAAAAATTAAAACGAAATTTAAAATAAAAAAGTTACCGGAATCGTGAACAGTTTTCCGACTTCGAGAAAACAACCTAAAAATCACAAACAACACAAACAAAAACACCAAAATTCAACCAAGAACAAACATATAATTAACATAAAAATAAACAAAGAAATGATAGAAAATTTACCAAGAAATCGACAAACGATGAACTCGAACTCAAGCTTCTCGAAATGCTCAAAACCACCTCTGGAAAATTGCTCCAAACTCGAATTTCCTCTCCAAAAATTTCCAGCCAACTCAAGAAAATTAAGAGAATTTTTCCAATTTTTCTTGAACCCTTTTTAGTGGTTTTTCTCTCAAATTTGGTGTGTTGAACAAATGAAAAGGGGAGTATTTATACTTGAATTTTAGCTTCAAATTCAAGCCAAATTCGGATTTCAATCCCCGAATTGAAGTTAAAATCAGACAAGAAACTTGATTCTAGGAAAAACCCCTTAAATCCTATCCGATTTGGTTGAATATTCGAGCTGAATTTTCCCCTTGATTCGAGCCTAGGCTTTGACTATTTATCTAAGTTTTTTTGCAGATTTCGGCGAGCACAGGCGGCGGCAGCGAGCGGGGTTGGTGGCATTGGGACGGCGGCGGCGAGACGGACCGGCCGGTACCAACGGCGTTGGCGGCCGTGGCTTGTAGGCACCGGTTGACCACCGTGAACATGCGGCTGGGGTTTAATTTGGGGAACCAGCCCACGCGCTGGCACGCGTTGGTTCCCTTTTTTTTTTTTTTTTTTTTCTTCCTTTTTCCTTTTTTTTACTGATTTTGGCTTCTTTTTGCTATTTTTATTACATTTTAATAATTATTACCACACTTTATTTATTTATTTTTCAAAATTATTAAACATCATATTAACATTTTTTTCCTTTTCTTTCTTTTTTTCCTTTTACTTTTAAAAATGGGCTTCAACATAAAAAAAATGAGCTTTGTTCTCTTTATTTTAAAAGTGGGCTTTTGAAATGAGCTTTTTGAAAATGGGTTTTATTTATTTAAAATGTGGGCTTTAAAAAGATTTTATTTATTTAAAAGGTGGCCTTCAAAAGGATTTTATTAATTTTTTTGGATTATTTAAAACCGAGGTGAAAATTTAGTGACAACAATAAGGATAACAAGAGTGATAAAGATCATTCTAATGAAGTAAAATCCCTTTTATTACCAATGCGATATTATAAATCATTGGTCTCGTACTTGTCGTACGTTGAAAAATCAACAATCATTGAATGATAAAGAAAAGAAAATAGAAGTAAATTTTGTTTGCGAAAATGACGAAGATGATATTGGTCCAACTTTATTTGGACATTGTTGGTCCAACTCATTTGGACGTTGTTGATTTTCTTATAACACTCGAAGGAAATATGTAACGCCCGGGTTTAGGGGCTAGGTGAAAATAATATTTTAATACTGTCTCGGGTTTCAACTTTAATATTTTCTTTATTAAAATAATGGTTTGGGCCTCGGGTTTTAAGACTTGGACTAATTTTTAATTGAGCCCAAAAGACATGGATGGCATTATTGTGGTTTCCCTTTTTCTTTAAGGGCATTTTGGTCATTTAGCAATAAACTTTAAAACAATTATAAAAAAAAGATGGAGAGATCATCTTCTTCACTTCTCTTCCATTTTCATTCCAACGTTAAAAGCTTCTCTCCCTTTAGAGATACTATTTCATTCCATAACTCATCCGTTTTTGAAGATTTTTCAAAGGTAAGGACGTTTTTGACTTGTCCTTGTTATTCTCTACATGTTGATACCAATTGTTTTCATTTTTATACATGTTTTGAGAATTGAGGTTTGGAGGGTTTTGGATTCAAATATGTTATTTATGATGTTTTTAACTAAGTTTTCTATTTGTTTAAGTTAAATGAGTTGTCTATACTCAAAAAGGATCAACAAAAATCAATTTTTACAACGTTTTATGGAATTTTCGGATTTGGGGAAAAATGAGGTTTTTGAGAGGTTTTAAGTTGAGTTTTGGGGATGTTTTAGGTGAAATTTTGATGGCTGATGATTAGAATATATGTAAGTGTTGTTTTGGAGGCTTTATGGAGTAAATTAAAGTTTGGAATCATTGGTTTGAAGGGTGTTTAGGGGCTACTCGAGATTATGGATTTTTATGTTGTGTGCTTGGTATGTAATTGTATTGGTTACTTTTGAATATGGACTGAATTGGGATTATTTAAAAATGTGTAGAAATGAGAAAGTTGGTTGGTGAAGCTTCGGGGACAGATTGAGGATTTTGGAATTTGTGAGCTTGGTCTTCGATCTTCTTTTGGGTAGCAATGGTGAGTGTAATTGTTGAATTTTGCATTGTGCTCGATATGGATCCTCTTGGGGTTGGATGGGACCTTAAAAGGTCACCTAAACCCTTGTGTAAGCCTCTCTAATCTCATGTTGTTGTGGTTTGATGAATGTTTATAATTCATGAGCTTTAAGTGCATTTGAGTGGTAAATTGTATAGTTGAGTTTAGTTCGTACCTCACGTGATGGTTGTCGTTGCTCTGGTGATGTGTAGTCCCGCCGGAAGCAAAAGTATAAGACTCCGGTGATGTGTAGTCCCACCGGTAGTCACTGGTTGGGTATTCCTTTGATGTGTAGTCCCATTGGAAACTCACTAGTTGAAACGGTGATGTGTAGTCCCACCGTACTTGTAGATTGGTTGTGCTTGTGCAAACCATGTGTGTTATTGTTCATGAGATTGATTCTTGTTCATTCATTGTCTTCTTATATATAAACTTGTTGTGAAAAGAAAGCTGTACGTTGTGACATGTAGAGTCTCTCTCACTAAGCTATTTGGCTTACGCTCTCTTTGTTTTCAACGTGCAGATCGTTAGAGTTCGGGAGGCAAGCGGGTGAGGAAAGAGCTTTTGGAGTTCTCAAGCTAGTTACAAGTATGGTTTGTGTTTTGATAAAATTGCCTAGACAATGGGGTATAGAGTTTAGAAAATTGTAATTAAGCTTGAGATGTTGCTTGTGTAAATATGTCTTTATATGTACACCTTTTAAATGTTTAAGGTTGTTTTGATGGCATGTTCTTTATGATATGTGTTAATGCCTTATGTTGTTGATTTTGTAAAACATGTTATGTAAATGTCTAAGTGTTGTTGGGACCATGTCTTTTGAATATCATTTGTTTATGTTGGGTGCCTTGTATGACTATATTTGAGTTAATAGAGGTGGTTTGAATGCTTATGAGTCTATGGAGGTGTTGTTATGCATTTAGAGGGTGAGCTCTATGTATTTTTGCTGATTTTAGAGTTTTGAGAAACAGGGCGTATCGATACTCCCAAGGTGTATCGATACGTTATGGCCTGCAGAACTCAGTTTTTGGCTGTGCGTACCGATACACTGTGGTGTATCGATACGGTATCAACTCTCTGAGTTGCAAGTTAGATTGAGCGTATCGATACAAAGGGTGTATCGATACGGTCCCAACTCTCTGTTTTTTTGAGAAATTGGTGAGTTTAGGTCGTATCGATACAGGGTTGTAGCGTATCGATACGGTTCCATCTCGTTGACCTCTGAAAGTTGACCGAGAAGGGCGTATCGATACGCTCAAGGGTGTATCGATACGGTCTTCCCTGAGTTGACTGAGAGGGTTGACTTTGGTCAAGGCGTATCGATACCCTCTGTATGTGTATCGATACGTCCTGTTTAAAAAGGAAAAATTGGTTGTTTAATTGCATGATTTGTAGATTTTGTATACGTGTTTGTACGCTGCATGTCCCATCGCATATGATTTATTACAGGCATCTAAAAAAAATAGAGTTGCTAACCGAGGGGGAATCTTAATTGGTTTTCGCTCGGTTTTCCCCGTGTAGCCCACTTGGACCGGTCATCCGGCCAGACCGGGACGAGGGGGTTACAAAATAAATCATCTTCTAATTATTCTCATAACTTTGAAGAAAATTATTTATCTTTTAATTTATTTTTATTTATGTTTATTTACTTTACACACATTAATTATTTACATTTTGTATTTATATTTATATATTATGATATTTATTTATTTTGTTTAACATGATTACTTGTCAAATACAATTTATGGTGACGATTTATGCTCAACATAAGCATAAGATATATTTTTCCATTTAAATGCAAGGGAATAATATGAGTACTATATCTCAAAGTACTGAAAATATTGATGCTCTAGAAGAGCAATAAATTCTTGAGAGAAAGCACATTATGAAAAGTGCGAAATTACGAATATTGCAATAATTACCGCTAATGGTAATATTATCGTCACCGCTAGAAATGAAAATTTTAAGAGAGCAATATGAGTTTGCAAAATATCCCTTTGAGAATTATAGATAACATACGTTATCAATTGACATTTGAAATAAGCCAATGTAAATATAAGTTCGGTAGCCAAAAAGTCAGTTGAAAGCTCTAGTAGAGCTATATATTGCTACCAAAAGATAATTTTCTTTAAAAGCTCTGAAAGAGCTAAAGATATTCTTATTCAAAGGAACAATTTTGATGGTCGTACTTGACATGTACGAGTGAGATTGAATAACATGTTATGGTAAACCAGAAGTTTACGAAATTCAGAAATGTATATACACACTTGTATATAGTTGATATGATCGGTTAGACCATTCTGATCAATAATGATGCGAAAGCTATTGATATTTATATGCACATTTATTAAAAGAACCTAAAGTTCTTGTGGTGCTTGTTCTCAAAGGAATTGATTAAATTTCACTTATTGAAAGAACACGAAGTTTCTGTGTTGCTTGTTCTCAAAGGAAATGATTAAGATCCCACTTACCAAAAGAACTTGAAGTTCTTGTACTAAAGCTGAGACTGCATGTCTTGCATATCTGAATGAAATATGGGCCCATATATCTACAAATGTGAAAAGTTTTATATGATTTTAGTAGATGCATCTACATTGTTTTATCAACTTACAATCAGAAGTTTGTGAGATTAATTATAAAATGATTCAAGTTATCCAGTTAGACTATTCGTCTTGTAAAAGCTAGTGGGTTTATATTTTAGGTTATATCAGTTGTTACAAAGCCTATTGATTATGAAAAAAATACAATTTAGCAAAATTTCAATTGGACGCCTCCTCATTAATAGCTAAACTATGAGAACAAAACAATTATTATTTATATGATGTTTCTATATAGCAACACTTATACGCATCAAGCCAACGAGCTATAATAAACTCCCTGTTATGATTGTTTTTGGTCAAAAGCCATACATTTCCCATTTTATAATTTTTTTTAATGTGCGATATATTGTTGAATTGCTCCACCACAATGCACAAACTGGGTAAATAAAAAGGGTTGGGAATATATATTGAGTATGAGTCTCCTTTTATGTTTAAATTTTTAAATTAAACTATACTAATGACCACCGAACTATGAGGTTGGTGTCGATTTGACCACTATATTTTCAATTGTGTTAAATATACCACATAACTATTTAATTGGTTCCAATGTAGCCACCTGCCGTTAAAAAAACAGAAAAGTTGGCGGGGCTGTTAAAATAATTGGTATAATTACAATTTTGGTCCCCTTTATCTATACAATCTATCAATTTGATCCTAATTTTAATCTAATAAAAATTTATTTATTTTAATTTAACTAAATTAATTAATTTTCCCCTCCAATTAGGTGGTGACACGTGTCACCATGATTGGAGTAGGAAAAATGAAAACCAAGGATCCGCCCTTGGTAGGAATCAAACCTGGGACCTTGGGGGAGTAACGCGCGCGAGTTTGCCACTAAGCCAAGCATATACTTGTGATATGCAATACTAATAATAATATATGTCTTATACATATGGAGAAAGAAAAAAAATATACTCACCCTTGGTAGGATTCGAACTTAGGAATCCTTAAGGGTTGAGGCATGGGTTTGTCACTAGGCCAAATAAGTATTTTTGATATGAAATACTAACTATAATATATATCTTATTCGATTGTAATTTAGTTTGAAATATTATATATAATAATATTAAAATAATCAAAATTAAGTTAAAGAATCAATTCAAGGAAAACTTAATTTGGACTATTAAATATATAATTATGTTAAAATAATTAAAATTTAAAAATTATTTTTTAATATTTTATGTTTATTTTTCTTTTAAAATTTGAAATTTTGATTATTTTAAAATTTAAAAATCAATCCTTAAGGGTTGAGGCATGGGTGCTCTTGAAGTGACCCAAGACATAATTAATAATAAAACTCTAGAAGAGTTTCAGGTACTTGAAATAAAGATTAAAATCTTGAAGAGATCTCGATGAGTTAGGTATTTTGAAATTTGGGGCTATTTTGTTAAATCTGAAAATTTTATAGATTTTTTAAAAATTAATTAATTTTTAAATTTTTAAAAAAAATATAAAAAATAATTATTTTTTAAAAATTGAAAAAATTGTCACATGGCATTACCACGTCAGCAAAGTGCCATATGACACTGCCACGTCATCCCTCTATGCCACACTTGCGTGCTACGTCAACCTCAAACGGTCAACGCCTGTTGACTAACGGTTTCCATCCATTGAGAGTGAAAATTAAATGAAAATCAAACGTTAGGTGTTTGTTTGCACAAAAAAATAGGTGATGAATTGACCAAATAATAAAACGTTGGAGCTATTTTTTACCTTACACAAAAAGTAAATAAGAATAAAATGGTGGGTGAGAAAGTCAAGAGAATGGCCGGAGGAAGAAAAAAAAATAGAAACTCTAAGTTTTATATGTATGGTGACATTTTTGTAAATATATTATGTAATTTTATTGAAGTTGAGTGAGAAATTTTTTTACCTTAAATTTGAATCCGCTTCAACCTTAACTCTAGATTCCTAAAACTTACCTTGCCTCGTCTCCACTCCGATTCTAAATTTTCAAAACCCACCCTGCTCTGTCTTAAACCCGGTTTTTAAAAATCCTTATAAAATTGAGTCATAACCCGTTGGATCCATGTCAAATTATCATTTTTAGAGACACCAAAAGAAAACACAGACCATTAATTTGTTACTTAAACCTCTCTTAAGATGAATTGAGTCATAATCCGTAGGACGAACTTAACATTGAATTTTAGGAGACCAACTATAAAATTATAAAAATATTTAATATTTATTAAGATAAATTTTTAAATTTTTTAGGGAGTTGAAGAAAAGATTTAAAAAATTTAAAGCAAATTTTCTGAATTTTGGAAGCCAATGCTCTTTTGACTCTTACACGATCCGCCTCTAATTGCAATCAAGCCAGGTATAAATATTAGGATAAACTACATCGAATATCACTAAATTTAAGTTTAGTATCGATTACCCCACTGAAATAAAAATCAAAACTATTATAACACTGAACTTTAGTTTAGGCTTGAATTATATTACCAGGTCATTAAAATCGATGATGTGGACGAATCTTAATAATTCACTTGCGACGATGGGGAGGGATCTTAACAATCTACTTGCGACGATGTGGAGGGATTTTAACTATTTATAGAGGTAGCAAGAAGTATAATAAGGAACAAAAATCATCGGCAACTTTTCGGTGTTCATATGTACGTCCTAACACTAAAAAATTAAATTTTTAGGCTTAATCCTAAATTGTAAATCTTAAACCCTAAAATCCAAATCGTACACCCTACACACTAATTCTTAATCCTACTATAAGCAATAATCATAAACTCTAAATCTTGTTTTTTAGTACTGAGGCATATATAAAAGCACAAAAAAGAGGCGGGATATTTCTGTTAGAAATAGGTGGAAGAATTGTAAGACTTTTAGAGAGGAAGAGAAGTAAGAATGTTATTACAAGAGTACAAAAATTGAATGATTTGTTCCATCACTAACAATCTTTTATATAGGCTTGTTAGTGGCTATTCAAAAAAGTACATCTCTTCATTTTGCACCCTTTCATCATGCAAAGGTTACATCTATTCATAATGAATGGTTGCATCCATTCATTAAGTACCTATTCATGAAAAGTTTAAATTATATTTTTTTTCAACACTCCCTCTTAATTTTAACTTTTCTTGATCACACCAAGGCTTTCACGCATTCTTCGAAAATCTTCAAACTTGAGAGGTTTTGTGAAAATGTCTGCAACTTGATCTTGAGTCTTTACAAACTTGAGTTCCACTTCCTTCTTGGCAATATGATCTCTAATAAAATGATATCGGGTGTCAATATGTTTACTTCGATCATGAAACACCGGATTCTTGGCAAGTGCTTGTGCAGACTTATTATCGATGCAAATTTTAGTAGGCCCTTCTTGTGGCAAGTGAAGTTCTTTAACTAATCTTTTAAGCCAAATAGCATGACACGTACAAGAAGTTGCTGCTACATATTCTGCCTCACATGTGGAAAGAGTCACAATGGGTTGCTTTTTTGAACTCCAAGAGATGCAACAATCTCCCAAGAAAAACACAAATCCAGAGGTGCTTTTTCTATCATCTATGTCGCCGGCAAAATCACTATCACAAAATCCCATGAGTTGAAAGTCATGAGAAGAGGAGTAGAATAGCCCAAAGTCAGTAGTACCCTTTAAGTAACGAAGAATTCTGTTGTGTTTTTGCAGGAGGTATCACCCAATCTTGTTAGAACTTTTGTTTAAACACCTTTAAACTCTTGCCCACAAAGTGTTTGATAAAATTCCCCAACCAAAATTTTTGAACCAAAACCATGCCTCCTAGAGCTAAGCGTCAACGAAATGAAATCGGTCAAAATTCCGGTTCTAACCCTAATCCTCAATTTGAGGAACGTTGCTTTAGGGATTCGGATAACCTAGATAAATATCAAAGTTTATATGAAAATAAAAAGGTTAGAGAAGAAAGAACTATTGATTTTGATTTTCTTACTTCTCCAGATTTTAATTTTGATCTCTTTGAACTATTTGCCGATTGGAAATGGCTTGATTTTCTAAACATTCCTCCTTACACCCATCGCAAATTAGTTCGTGCCTTTTTTGCCAATGCCTCTTTCATCCGATCACCTAGGGATCGAAACACCATCATAGGTATCCGTTCTTACCTTATGGGTACCGAATTCGATATAACACCTCAAATCATAGCTGATCATTTAGGTGTTCCTTTAGATGGTAGTTCAGATGAAAACGTAGCTCATAACATTCCTGCTTTCCCGGATGGTAGTCCTACGCACCTTCCTCTCGAGGAGCGCCTCTTTTTACTACTTACTACTTGGTTCTTCCGTCCCTCCGGCGGAAAAGCCACTAGTATGCGAGCTTGTGATTATTGGTGGCTACGCCAATATCGTGATAGGATTCGTCCCGATATTGCTACCATCATTTTCCTCAACCTCATCAAAATCGTTCATAATCCCACCTCATTCTCTCTCTCTTATGGGAATGTTCTTAGCCATATTTTTAGGAAGCTCAATATTGACACTTCCTTAGATCCACATGTTAAGAACAAGAGCTTTATTGACATTAAATCTTGTCACAAAGCCCAATGGTATCATGGAGATCACGGTTGGGTTCATAGAGGAGAGGAGTTTGATGATGATGAGGATCCTATTGGAGAGGCTCCACTAGCTCCGGCACCGGCACCAGTTACATTAGAGAGTATGTATGCGACTATGGTCACGCGTTTTGATAGCTTAGATGCTCACCTTCGTGGCATAGACGATCGCGTTCGTGGCATAGATGATCGAGTTACATCGTTGGAGCATGACATGCACGATGTCCATACTCACTTTTTTCCACAGATGCCTCAGGATGATGTTTAGTTTATATTTGCATTCTATATGACTTTATGATGTTATTGGTACATTTTTAGACTTATTTTGATTTACGCTTTAGTCTTTGTTTTTAAGACATATTATGCTCTTTGATTGAATATTTCTATGAATTTTATTTTGTTGGATTATAAATCTTGGATGATATGCTTTATGAATGATATGCTATTGAATCATATTGATCTATTAACGTTTTTGTTGCTTGTGTAGCCATTTGTCCTTTTTGCTATAACAAAAAGGGGGAGAAGATTAAGAGCAAATTTGTTTTTAACAAAAAGGTTTTTATTCAAATATTTCATTATGTCTTTAAAATTATAATTTTCAAAGATTTCATAAAGACATTTATTAAGGGGGAGCTTATGAAAAAGATTTGAAATATTAAACAAATTATTTCAAAAACAAATTTTTACAAAATGTTTTGTTATATCAAAAAGGGGGAGATTGTTGAACTTATTTTGATTTTGATATAACTTAAAAAGAAATTTTAAAGGACCAAATTGTAAAAATTTGTAAAGTAATTTTAAAGAAATAAATTTGTCAAAAACTCGATTTTAACTTGACAAAATGCTTTGAAAAAGTTCGACTCAATACATATATCGAACTACATTTTTGAAAGTCAACAAATGCCCAAAATGTTCATTTTGGAAGAAAAGTTTCGAAACTATACTAAAGTTTCGAAACCTTCCTGGGCAGTAGCACTCTGTTTTTGAAACCTGGGTAAAGGTTTCGAAACCTTCATAAGGTTTCGAAACCTTGGCCTGAAAGTTTCGAAACCTTATGAAGGTTTCGAAACCTTTGGCCTGCAACGGTCAAGTTTTTCAAACAACGGTCATTTATTTCAAATCTAACCCTAAAGTTTCGAAACCCTTGGTAAAGGTTTCGAAACTTATATGCAGGGGAGCTTTTAAAGGTCAAAAATAAACACTCCCAACGGCTCCAAAGACCCCCCAAAGGCTCCTAACGGCTAGATACTCAAACAACACTATAAATACAGCATTTGATCAATATTGAAGCATCAAGAAAGAGTAAGAAACATCAAGAAAGCATATACAAGCATTCAAGCTTCCAAGAAATCATTTTGTGCTTATTTTTCAATCTTTCTTGAAAAACACTAGAGTGTTCTTCATTGTAATTCTTGTTCTAGTGTTTATTCGGGTGTGTGAGAGAGCTTAAACTTTGCAAACACTTTCCTAGTGAGGATTTTCTAGTTTGCTCATTTGTATCCAACTTTGGGATAGGATTCAATAGACTTTGGGGTATAAGTCTATTGAAGTGTGTAAGGTTACTCCTTGTCCTTAAAGGAAAGACAAATTAGTGAATTTGTGGGAAATCCTTAGTGTGGACGCTAAGGTAGTGGATGTAGACTTTGGTTAGAAAGTCGAACCACTCTAAATCGCTTTGCAATTTTTATCTTTGCAATTAGCTTCCGCCGTTATTTTCAAAAATCCAATTCACCCCCCTCTTGGTTTTATTCGATCGATTGCCACGTTCTACAAATTCTTTTTGTAGCCTTCATGTGAGTTGATGTAGGAGCTTCCATGTAGCGACTTACTACACCAACTGCAAATATGATATCGGGTCTTGTACAAGTCAAGTATCTCAAACTTCCCACAAGACTTTTGAAGAGTGTTGAATCTTCCTTTATTCCATCATTGAACTTTGACAACTTTACTCCGCATTCCATTGGAGTATTAACAGGATTGCAATCGAGCATTTTGAATTTCTTCAACACTTCTTTTACATAGCCCTTTTGTGAGATGAATATTCCATCCTCAGATTGTTCCACTTCTAGGCCCAAATAATAACACATTAGACCCACATCAGTCATCTCGAAAACAAGTGACATATCCTTCTTGAATTCTTCAATTAGGTTGTGATTGTTGCTTGTAAAAATCAAATCATCCACGTACAGACAAACTATCAAGATATCTCCACCATCTTTCACTTTAATATAAAGTGCATGTTCATGTAGGCAACGATCAAAACCTTTATCTTGAAAATACTTGTCGATGCGGCTGTACCATGCACGAGGCGCTTGCTTCAATCCATATAATGCCTTTTTCAACCTTAGACATTTATTTTCTTGCCCTTTGACTTTGTATCCAATGGGTTGTTCAATGTAAACTTCCTCTTCTAAGAAACCATTAAGAAATGCTGATTTCACATCAAGTTGATGAATTTTCCACTTCTTTTGAGCCGCTAGAGAAATAATCAATCGAATAGTTTCAATTCGAGCAACTGGTGCAAAGACTTCATCATAATCGATCCCATGCTTCTGCTTATAGCCTTTAACAACAAGTCTTGCTTTGTATCTCACCACTTCTCCTCTTGCATTCTTCTTTTTCTTGAAAATCCACTTGACTCCAATAGCTTTATGTCCTTTTGGAAGTTCTGATAGCTCCCAAGTGTTGTTTTTCTCAATTGATTTTATTTCTTCATCCATGGCTAGTCTCCAATTCTCATCTTTCACTGCATCACCGAAGTTAAGTGGCTCGTTATCTACAAATAGACAAAACAAGTTATTGATAGCTTCAGTGGAGCGGTATAAATCTTCGACACTTCTGAATTTATGTGGCGTTTCACTTGAGCTTTCTCCAGAGCTAGAGCTTTCTTCAAAACTTTCATGGACCGGAGCAGGTGAAGGGGGATGAGTCATGTCTTGTTGAGGAGTCATGTCTGGCAGATGGTTCATTACTTGTGTTGGAGTCACATCTTGTTCTACCACGAAGTATGGAAAGAAATCATAAGATTGTTCTTCTTGTGCTTCCCAATTCCAACTTGCTTGTTCATCGAACTCAACATCACGACTTATGATAATCCTTCCATTGCTTGGATTGTACAACTTGTAGCCTTTGGAGTTTGAATCATAGCCAATGAAAACATATTTAGAACTCCGATCATCAAGCTTTAATCTACCTTGGTCAGGTACATGTGCATAGGCAATGCTTCCAAACACCCGAATATGTCTTACACTTGGCTTTCTTCCGCTCCAAGCTTCTTGAGGAGTTACATTATCCACATTCTTTGTTGGTGAGCGATTGGATAGATAAACTGCACATGAAACAGCTTCGGCCCAAAATTCCCTGGGCATATTCTTTGCCTTCAACATACTTCTTGCCATGCTCAAAATGGTTCTATTTTTTCGTTCTGCAACGCCATTTTGTTGTGGGGATCTGGGCACTGTCAAAGGACGACGAATTCCATTTGCTTCACAAAAAGCATTGAATTCATTAGAAGTAAATTCGCCTCCTCTGTCGGATCTTAGAGATTTTATCTCGTAGCCACTTTCTTTTTCAATGAGTGCTTTAAAATTTTTAAAAGCGACGAATGCTTCAGATTTCTGCTTCAAGAAGTACACCCAAGTCTTCCTACTGTAATCATCAATAAAAAGTAAGAAGAATCTGCTTTTACCAAATGATAACGGCTTGATGGGTCCACATATATCAGTATGAATAAGTTGAAGGGGCTCGGTCGCTCTTGATGTTGCTTCTTTTGGAAAACTTGACCTTGCATGCTTGCCTAGAAGACACGCTTCACACAATTGGTTAGGGTGACTAATGGTTGGAATTCCATTTACCATCTCTTTTTCTCCAAGCATTTTGAGGGCTCCAAAATTCAAGTGACCAAATCTCATGTGCCAACACCAAGCTTCATTTTCCACGCTAGCCTTCAAGCACTTTGCACCAATCGTCTTGAGATTTAACATGAACATTCTATTCTTCGACATTGATACTTTAGCCACCAAGTTTCCACATTGATCTCTTAGCCAAAGACAACAATCTTTTATATGAATTTCATAACCCTTTTCAAGGAGTTGTCCCAAACTCAAAATATTACTTCTTAGCTTAGGCACATAATAAACCTCAGTAATAAGGCTATGGCTCCCATCCTTTAGAGAAATTAAGATTGTACCTTTCCCTTGAATTTGGACTTTCGAGGAGTCTCCAAATGAAACATTGCCTTTAACTTTCTCATCAAGTTCCACAAATGCCTCTTTATCTCCACACATGTGATTGCTTGCTCCATTGTCAAGGTACCATGTGCTTGCATCATTCTTCTCCTCATTCTTCAGTGCTAGCAACAAGGTTGACTCTTTAATATCTTGTTGATCTTCAATGAGATTGACTCTCTCCTTATTTCTACTTTCATTTTGGCATTCCCAAGAAAAATGACCAAATTTCTGACAATTATAACATTCAATATTGGACTTGTCATGCTTCTTTTCATTCGGTCTTTGATAATTAAATCTTCCTCTTCCTCTTGATCTTCCTCGGTTTCTTGATGATGTACGATCTTCACGATCACTTCTTCCACATCCTCGTTGGCCATAACCTCGACCTTTTTGATTCTTTTCTTCTCGATTATTTTTCAAAAATACCTTGGCTTTGAGGGCTTGTTCAATGGACTCTTCTTGTCTTTTATTTAATTTATCTTCTTGAGCTTGCAAATCACCCATAACATTTTCAATAGTCATAGAGTCTAAATCTTTTGACTCAATGACACAAACCACATAATTAAACTTTGGAGTCAAAGAACGAAGGATCTTTTCAATCACACGAACATCTTCTATGGTTTCTCCATATCTCTTCATTTGATTAACAATAGTCATCACCCTTGAGTAATAATCCGAAATGGACTCGGATTCCTTCATCCGCAAGGTTTCAAACTTACCTCGTAATACTTGGAGTCGAACCTTCTTCACTTTGTCAACTCCTTGGAGAGAATTTTGCAAAATCTCCCATGCTTCCTTTGCGGTGTTGGCATTTGCCACTTTTGCAAACATCGAATCATCCAAACATTGGTGAATGAGGGTGAGAGCATGTTGATCTTTCATCCTTGTTTTCGTCAAAGCCTCATTTTCTTGTCGTGACAACGACGCTTCGTTTTGAGGAGACTCATAACCCTTGTGAGTGATCTCCCAAGCATCTTGTGCTCCAAGTAAAGCCTTCATACGGAGACACCAATTTTCATAGTTGTCTTTTGTAAGACGAGGAGTTTGAAATGGAAACATACCATTGTTGGCCATCTTCTTCTCTCTTTTTTTTAACTATCGAACCAAGCTCTTGATACCACTTTGTTAGAAATAGGTGGAAGAATTGTAAGACTTTTAGAGAGGAAGAGAAGTAAGAATGTTATTACAAGAGTACAAAAATTGAATGATTTGTTCCATCACTAACAATCTTTTATATAGGCTTGTTAGTGGCTATTCAAAAAATTACATCTCTTCATTTTGCACCCTTTCATCATGCAAAGGTTACATCTATTCATAATGAATGGTTGCATCCATTCATTAAGTACCTATTCATGAAAAGTTTAAATTATATTTTTTCTGTTCGTATAACAAGTGATGATGTTAAGATAGAAAAACAGCACATGGATTTTGCATTTAACAGAGCTTACAATTATCTCAGAAACAGCACTATTGACAAAACAATGCTCAAGTACAAGGCGTACCAGATCAAAACATGTATCTCGAAAGGAAAGAATGACATCACTAACATGCTGTCTTTGATTTTCTGTTCTATCCTAAATCAGTGTTAATTCAAAAATTAAAATAATAAATCTAAATCTAAATAGTTTTTTCAAATAACAGAGTCATCAGTAGGAGCATAGTAAAAACTGGGAGATGTTCTAGTCAAAATGTATCCAACATAAGGGGACGGACATCTGATTCTGATGTAGATGTAATGCTGCAATTCGTGTAATGTTCTGTTGAGGATGATGTGAAATCCCAACTCTCAGTGGCTTTTCTCACAAAGAGCTCAGATTGTTTTGGTTGATTGGTGGGGACGACGTCGCCTTGCCGAGTTCTAAGTCTCTCTAGTTCTATGGCCACTTCTTTCATTGTTGGTCTATGTCTCCCATCCAAGTTCAAGCATCTTTGGGCAAGTTGAGCAACTGCAACTACTTCATCCTTTAGACCATATTTCGCAATTTCAGAATCAACAATATCCAGCAGGCGATTTTCTTCCATCGCCGACATAAAATACGAAACTAGGCCTCTCATTTCTTCCGGTCTGGATGTTGAGATAGCCTTTTGTCCTGTTAAGAGCTCGACAATAACCACTCCGAAACTATAAACATCGCTTTTCTCAGTGAATTGACTTGACCGGAAGTATTCAGGATCTAAGTACCCAAAAGTCCCTAGCACTTGAGTAGTCAAGTGAGTTTGATCAATGTTAACAGATCTAGATGTTCCGAAATCTGATACTTTTGCTCGAAACTTTTCATCTAATAGTATGTTACTAGACTTGATGTCCCGGTGATAAATGGGGACTGATGCAGACGAGTGCAAGTACGAGATCGCACTAGCAACTTCAGCTGCAATGCGCAATCGTATATCCCACGACCTCGGGTACTCTTCGTTTTGGTCATGGATGAAATGAGAGAGGGTTCCATTGGGGATGAATTCGTAGACGAGGAGGGGCACTTCGGTCTCCAAGCAACAACCTAATAGTTTGACAACATTTCTGTGATCAATTTGAGAAAGTATAACGATCTCATTGATAAATTGCTCAAGAAAACTTTCGTTTACAGTCGTGGACTTCTTTACTGCAACAATTCTCCCATCCGGCAACATTCCTTTGTAAACCATGCCTTGGCCACCACGACCCAGGATTCTGTTCTCATTGTATTGATCGGTAGCTGCTTCTAACTGCTCGGAACTGAAGAGTTTAGCTTTATCAAGACCACCTTCTGAAGACATTTTTTTCTGAAACAATAATCCACCATTTCTTTCAAAGAGTTTTTGTTTGAGTTTATTGTTCTTTCTTCTCTGTAGTGTGTTATAAAGCCACCAAACCCCAACAATTAGAACCAAAAGCCCTAGACTTGAACCAAGAACTGCATGAGATCAAAATAAATGTCACTTATATAATTAATTCCATTTAAGCTACTGTTTGAAATAAGATTTATTTATATATTTTGAATAGAAATAAGAATTAGAAAGAAAAAAAATCAACAGCAGGTTTCTTAAAAAAAATGTTAAGGTTTGAATCTTAAATTGTGAATGGAAAGTAAACTGAGTTGAAAGAAACTTACTTATAATAAGTTTTACAATATTCAATTTGAATTACAAAAACAATAAAATTGATTTGAATAAAGATTATTTATATATCTTATGCAAAAGATTCTTGCATTCGCACATCCGGATTCCCATTATTTAAACTTCATTAAACGATTTTCCCTTAAAATAAAAGAGGTTGTTGTATCTACACGGAAAAAATAATGTTGTGGTAGCTACTACTTCAAAGGAGGTTGTTGTACCTACTAATGAGATCATAAACTCTTGATTAAACAAATATACATTTATGAATTTATATTCAATACACAACATAGATATAAAAAGCTTACATAAGTGTTTTGATTTTAGGGTTTAGGAGTTAGGTGTTGGTTTATAGATTTAACATTTAGGGATGTGGTTAGGATTTAGGGTTTAAAGGTTAGAGTTTAATGTAATATGGTTAGAGATTTAGGGTTTAACTTATAAATCCTAAAGTATAATCTCAATCCCTAAATTTTAACCACAACCCATCAATTCTGAACCACTAAACCTAAACACCTAACCTTTAAACCCTAAAACTAAGACATTTGTAAAAACTTTCTGTTTCCACCGCCCATGTATTAAATGATTACCCTATATTTATATATAGATATTTGGTACAACTATCAATATTTCATCCATTAGTTGATTAATTTTAATTATAACTCAATTTGTTTCATTCACAATGTCAAGATTCAAACTTTTTAGTGCCTCTTTCCATGCTCAACACTAAAAAGTTAATTTCTAAACCCTAACCCTAAATCTTAAATCATACACCATACTCTAAATTTCCTAAACCCTAAACATTAGCCCTAACCCTAAATCTATATTTTTAGAATGAGAGCATAAATAAGGATAAAAAAACGGAGGATTTCTATTCGGTCTAGACCAACTTATTGTATGAAATATAAAGAAAGTAAGGAGTAATTAATTAGATGCACCAACCTAGAGTAACGAGAAGAATGGTAAAACTCTCGGGGCGTGGTTTGGTTTGAGTGCAACCAGTTCCATTTTTCCAGCCATCACCCTCGAACCCTGTAGGACATGAACAACTATAGCTTCCAGGTGTGTTATAACATGTTCCACCAACACTGCAAAGCTTCAGTGTCTCGCATTCATTAATATCTGCAAATTTTCCAACATTTCTGACCAGAAAATGGATATTGAGCACAACAAATTTCATCAAAATGAAATTGATATGTCTTTACCTTGGCAGCCGAGATAAGGGTTACCCTGAAAACCGTCAACACATTTGCACAAATATCCAGCGTTATTATCTGGATTTATGCAAGCACTATTCTCCTTGCAAGCATAATTTTGTGTGTCCCTTTGAGCTTCTGTGCAATTTTGTGTCCCGATTGACCAATCAAAAACAAGTGGGAATTCCCTTTTGTTGAAATTAGTATCAGAAAGATCTGAAACAGAGAAGTTATAGGCTCCATCTTCGACGACGAATCCATAGCTACAAGGATTGAAATTCAACACACTGGAATGGTTCTCACGGCTATCGAAGTTGAATTGATAACCCCTCATTCCTCTAGGAATAGCCGTCTGGCAGCAACCGATGCCGGAGCAAGACCCGTTTATCACATCGTTGACGCTGCCACAAAACGTTAAACATCCGGTCGAATAGTTAAGCCCGATTCTGGAGCTGGTGATGTAGGCGATGGTGTCGCAACCGATGGCCGTGAACTTGTTTCTGGTATGAGATATGGCGAAATCATAGAGCCAATAAAGGCCTATACTTGAATCCGAGACACGTCCCGATGAACTATAACAGTCGGAGCCTATGTCCCCATTAGAGCTGATGCGCACATAACCATCGAGAGAGATGTGCAGGACTTGAACTTCGGCATAACCCATGGTGACGGGATATCTTAAGAGTGCTTGTGCGGGGTTCGGAGTGGTGTCGCAACGAATGAAATGTCTGCTGCTGAGGTTGCAGCTTCCGCCTGTTCCGAAAGGGTAGGGGATGGTGACACCGCCGCAGTGGCTTTGGCAGCCTGGTTTTGCCTGAGATGCTGCTGAAGTTGCTGTAAGTGTTAACGCCGCTGCAAACAGAGTTAGCTTGATGAACATACAAAGAAAGGCCATAACCCCCCTCTCTCGGCGATTAGAAAACATCTGAATATTGGAGAGTAAATTATAGGAATAGCATGTGTGAAGATTAGTTCAAAGCCTTTTTTTAATTAATTGCCGTGTAGACTCACTCTTTCTCTTGAAAAAAATACTTATAAAAACCAATCATTATTTTATGGCTTAATTGCTACTTTCCCATGTTCTTTTCAATTTGATCCTGTATTAATATTTTCAGTTTGCCCCCTATAGTATCATTTTGTCTAACATTTGGTGTTACCGTTTAAAAAAAATCTTATGGTCCAATCAGGTTATGTCACTTGTAATGGAAAATAAAATTTTCAAAAATAGAGGACATTTTAAAATGTCATAAAATGAAAATTAAAAAAAATCCAATTATCTAAATTTATGTTTTGAACTTATATACTTTTTAAATTTGTAATTATGTTTGATTTATTTTATCACACTAGCATATTAAAAAAAATCAGAAAATTCTAAAACTTATTTTTGAGTTTTTAAAGTAGCTTTTTGGTATTTTATGATTTTATATGAATTTTTTTTCTCTTCAAAGAAATTTAATATATATATATATATATATATATATATATATAAATATTTGAATAATTCAATATATTTTTTAAAATTTTCTCTTACATTTTTTGGGGTTACGTCATCCTATTAAAACATTAACAGCATTCGGATAAAATAATAATAAGACAAAATGAAGAACAAATAATACAAGGTCTAAATTGAAAATTAAGCAATAGTTTATTATAAATGACATTGTCCAAGACCTGGCATGGGACAGTCTTAGTCAAAGCCGGTTGGTCCAATATATAAGGGTGAGACTAACATAAGGTATGTTACTGTACATTAATTATGCGGCACCAACTGAAAATGTTACAGACACGAAACACGGAACTGAAAATATTACACTTTCTGATAACATTTTCGGTTGATGGTTAATTATTGAAACTTAACTTTGACTATCAATGCTTATTGCTTCTGATAACATTTTAGGTTTTTGTAAGTATCGTAACTTGTCTCTAAGTATCGATACTGTCGCGAGACACTAACCTAAAATGTTATCAAAAGTATAACATTTCCAATTATGTGTTCCGTGTGTTTAGTGTCGCACTGTAGCCGTACCGCGACTATGCCACACTGTAGGCCTACCCAATATATAAAGTCTTCTTTTGAAATTGTTTTGGGAAACTTAGGGGCATAAATGAATATAGTGTTCGACGAATTGTTCGTATAACATTCGTTTATTAAGCAAAATAAACGAGTATGGACAAATTTTTTATGTTCATTTAATAAACGAACATGAACAAATGTGTGTTCGGTTCGTTTATGTTCACGAACATGCTTGTTTATTGGCTCGTTTATCGACTATAAGCTCGCTTACCCGATTCCCCTTTTCTTTTTACTTTTTTTATTTTTTAATATTGGTGAAAGTATGGACTAAATTGAACAAGGGTGGATTCTGGAGTTCAAATTGTGAAGCATAAGGACTGGTGATGTAATTTCATTATTTTGGCGAACATATAAGCAAACATGTTGGCGGAGATATAAGTGAACATGTTCACAAACTTTAAATGAACATATTCACAAACGCTAAACAAACAAACACGAACACCTTCGAAAATAAATAAACGAATGCGAACACAATATTAAAAATTTAAACGAATACAAACCGAACACGAACACATTAAAAATAAATAAATAAATACATGCATAGTCTTGTTCATTCAAGCTCAGTTCATTTACGCCCTTAAGGTCACCTTCCCCCGAAAATGCTACCTACTTCAACTCTATTTTTGTTGTAACCAAATAATAATAGATATGGAATCTAAACCCCAGGATCCATCATGTCAAATCATCAAGAACAATAAACCGAATAAACTGAATACGGAAGCATACCTGAATTAATTGATAGATTGAAAACCTTGAATCTTCATGTTGAGTTCCCAAATCTTTGGTCTTGATCTTCCAAGAAGATAGGTTAGCCTTTTTCGTAAAAACTCTCTGACGGGGACAAGAGTAATACAAGTTTAACCTATTTCTTAGGGACCACTACCTCTTTATATAGTTGATTATTAAATCAAACTATTAAATATTTATAATTCTGCCCTTCATTGAATTATAAATATATCTTACGGTATCTACACTTTTATTTTCATGACACTTTATTACCTATGACACGCCTAACATAATTGGTCACATGATTTTGTGTCAAACTTTATAATAGCATCATACATTTTACATACGTGCCCACAATTGAGGATTTTAATCTAACAATCTCTCACTTGGGCAACATATGTTTCCTGATAAATGTACAATCTTATGAGCTCAAAAATTTACTATTATATAATGGGTATTCTATAACAATCTCGTCCATCAACTATATCCATATAGGATCAAAGTGGTTTTCGCCATATCAATCATGACTAGACCCATCAATGGTCACATATACAAACATAGTCAAATGACATAGATCAATCATGGATGTATAGCATGAAAAATTACATGAAATGTTAACCGAACATATCTATTTCCAACTGGTCCTCCTAAACCTTAGTGAGATCAACTTTACTGAATTCAGAGTATGCATAAACCAAAAAGACTTTATTTCCGCAGAAAATAATCTTAAAATATCCTTAAACTGAAGTAACCAAAATTGTGTCTAAAACGAATGAGCATTTTTTAAATTTACAAACTCCCACCAAAACCGAATATCCTTAAATAACATTACACCCACATGAGTAGTGTGCTCATGAAAGACCTAGGGTGACAGTTTCTTAATGTGCACGCAATTATGGAGTTTGTACCAACATTCTCTATAAACACACACAACCACTCTGAATTTTCTTTAACAACTAGGAACTTAATATTTATGTGCTTCAAATTTGAAGAGTTCCTATTGTTTATAGAACAAATGAATGCATATTTATTGTCACAAAAAACTTAAGTGGTCTTTCTATTCAATCTACAATTAGCAGCTCAAGTGACAAAATTCTTTTGCATCAATATTTTATTAGAATCGAAGTCTGTAAACCTGATGATCTCTAACTTACCAGAACTCCGACATGTGAGCATGTAATTTTTGTTCTCTGAAAATATCTCATAACCCCATTGGCTGCTATCCAATGGTCCATAATATGGTTCTTCAAACATTTGTTTAACATTCCAACAATGTACACAGTTTCCAAACGCATACATACTTAAACATAAATTAGATTCTCAATAGCTTATGCATAGAGAATCTTTTTAGATTTTCTAAATTTCAAGGTTACTTTTAGGACATTTAGTAAGACTAAATTTGTCTTCTTTAGCAATATGAGCATCTTTTGGTTTTACTCCTACTGAACTTGTAATATATACAATTGTTAACCAAATTTATCTCAAAACCGAATGAGATAATCAATATGAAATTTATAATTTCATTAATAAGCGTCCTACTTAAGCTCATAGATTAATTTTTTAATTTACATATCATTGATTTTGTATCATTAGAAACAAATCTATGATTGTACCATATAATTTATTTCTTCAATGTCGCCATTGAAAAAAAAACAAGCTTAACATCCATCTTATGTAGCTTAAGATTAAAATAAGCAATAAGCATCATGATTATTCTGGAAGAGTCTTTCAATGAAACTTGAGAGAATGTCTCTACAAAATCAATGTCTTCTTTTAGAGTATATCATTTAGATACAAGATGTACTTTATACTTATCCACATTACCATTTCTATCCCTATTGGTTTTAAATATCCATTTATAACCAATTGGTTTGCACCTTTAGGTAATAAGACAAGTTCATAAACTTTATCGTCTTGCATAAAATTATACTTTTCTTGAATGACATCAATCCACTTTTGAGAGTTAAAACTTTTATGGTCTGATAAAAAATAATTGAGTCACTTTCTATCATTCCATTGTTATCCTTATTTTCTTGAGAAAATACAATATAATAATCTCGAATAGTATTTCTCATTCCTCTCGTGGACCTCTTTAATGACACTTATATTTTTTTTAGGTTGTTGAGTTTGTTCTTCTGAAACAATTATCTTCTCTTGAATGAGAGTTGTTCAACATTGTTTTGCTGAGGTACTTGATTCACTTCTTGATTAATGATAGGTGTGAAAACCTAAACATTGTCAAAAGTGATAGTAGGAATTAAATTATATAATTCAATTCCTCTGCAATAACAATGTATCTAACCTTATTTCTCCCTCCAAACTCAACATCCTAAAAAAGTTATAAATTTCTCCTTAAAATAATTTTAATTGTGGGATCATAAAACTTACAGTCCATGGATCACTCAAAATAACCGAAGTAGTTGCTCTCTTTTTGAAGTTTAATTTCTTTACATGTGTCCTAACTTATACAAAAGAATCAACACTTCAAAACATATTGTCGTTTCTTTTGGGTAGAACCCTTAGCAACTTTATTCTAATATTTTTTATTGCCCTTATTCTTAGAGACACTAACTAAATGAGCACCAACCAAATGAGTACTTGTATTCTTATAATGCTTCAACTTTTTTTTTTCTCTTGAACACAATGAGATATGAGCCCAAATAGAGTTTATTTCTCCCTTTGACAATTGTAACTTGAATTGGTTAAATTGTATAGGAAGTGGTGCCAAAATCATAAGAGCAAACAATTGTTAAAAAGTTCGATCTTATGAACCTTAAATTTTGAACCAATATAAAGAATTTTTATAATTTACTCTCTCACATTTCCTTGACCTTTATACTTCATAGTCATCAAAGAAAGCATAAGTGATGTCATCTTAACGTTAATGTTTTGGGTAAAATATTTCTTAATTTCGTCAAGGAAACCCTTAATATGAGTAATCTCTTTAGATTTGTGCTCCATAAGACATCTAGAGTGTTGTGCTTTATGATCATTAGACTCATGCAATTCGAACGATCTCACCTCTCAAAATACCTTTTATGGGTGCTTACCGCTGTGAGAGGTGCAAGATGTTCTTTCCTTAGTGCAAAGTCTAAGTTCATACAACCAAATACTATATGTAAGTGTCTTTTCTTATTCCTTGAAATTAGTTTCACTAAACATGAGTGTATAATGTATTTAACAAATATTGTGACAACAAAAATAAATTACCTAAATATAGAACAAAAATAAGTAAATAAAATAGAAACAAGCTCATATAAATATTCATAAGTGAACAAATAAATTTAAAATAATGTCTAGTTCCCCTCAAGATACCAAGCACAACATTAATATCAAGTCATTGGACAATAATATTAACTGTAAGCGGTACTCTTGTTGTAGCAATCAAACATTGGCAATAAACTATGTCAAACAATAGGCTAATCTTTGGACTAACGTACTGCTCACATAAAATACCTTATAATTGTCACACATTTATCGCTACAGTTGTCGCTGTAATTCTGCAAAATATTAACTTTCCTTTGGGTCAATTAATAAACGCATGAATTACAAAAACCCATAATTATCTTAATATTTTAAATAAACTAATCTACACAAAAGCGGTCATTTTGGTGACATTATGTTTCAATTAATCCATTAAAATATTAGACATCCGAAGCCAAAATATGAATTTAGTTATTTCATAAAATATTTATCTTAGTTTTATCTTTCAACCAAATTAAAAGATAACTAAAATAATAATAAATTTAAATAAAGGTAAACCTCATATCAAGATATCAGACACTCCATTAATATTTTATCTTTGGATAAAACATTAACTTGCAAGTGATATCTTGGTACAGTAATCAAACATTGATAATAAGAACATGTCAAACAAAAATCTTCTTTTGGGCCGATTTATTCCTCACATATAAAACTGAATAATTATCATACGTTTATTACCACAGTTGCACATGTAATAATGTTAATTATTAACCTTCCTTTGGGCCGATTAATACTAACACAATTCGACTTACATGCACAAAACATTCTATATTTTAAGATAAAATAATTTACACAACAAATGTCACTTTGGTGACTTAATGTTTCAATTAGTTTATCTCAAAATATATAACATCAATATACCGATAATCAAATTTAGAATTTTTTTGTAACAATCAAAACTGAAATTTCTGATAACACTTAAGTTTCCGAAATAACCCAGAAATAAAATTGTCTGAATGGGGCTATCAGAAATCGAAATACCTGAATCATTGATTGTTTCTTTAAAAAAATGTCTTAAATTAACCTCAATCATACATTTACCAAAATCAAAGTCGAATTCAAAACATTTAATTTTTAACTAAAAGCCAAAATCATAAGTATCATGCAAATGAGTAATTCATATAATTATCACATAAAACCTTAAAATATCCATAATAACCTAATGATGAGATTTGGAATTTTAATCAAACCAAAACGAATATACACCAATACCAAATGCAAATATGTATATTTCGTAGATAACATTAACGACATAATTAAGCTTAATGTCAAACAAATTTGAGCAAAATATTTTGTACAAAATTAAACATGATTTAACAAAATTCAACCATAATTTATTAGACATAACCTGAATATAAAACTTCGAAAGCTAACTTGATTATAAAATTTCTCTATTACGATAAATTTACTTTGATAGAGCACCAATTAAGCTTTGATCTTTTCAATTTTCAGATAACAATTGACCGAATTCAAAGTAATTTATCAATTTTGATCGAAACATAATATCTAATAATGGGTGCAATCATACACATAGTAAACTAAATATTTGACTAATCAAGTCATATAAATCAAAATCATAAATTATCGGATTATGTTCGAACATAAATTCAAGAGACAAATATCAAACTTTAAAATTTAATGGGCGTTAACAATAAAATATATGTAAGAATACGACATTAATAATTATCAATAATCCAAATACCAACCATTCTCATAGTCTTACGACAGGCAGTTAAAGGTCATAGGGCAGCCCTACTTCGATCTCCAGATCGATTCAAAAGTCTAGGAGACGCCATGAGAAGAGTTTACAATATGGTGGGCATTTATACTTTGTGATAAATTCAAGAGGAGGGTTATCACAAATAACATGACATAACTGTAATCGGAAATTTTAAAAAAAGTTTGATCGAACCCTAAATGCCCAAGTAATAAATTCTAAATCATATAAAACATCAAAATTCTAAAGTTTTCCTAATAAATCAATCGATCCAAAAATAAATAAATAGATAAATAAGATGGTTCACAATGATTTAACATGACGAGACTTTAATGCCACTTGTTGTAATCATATGAAATCTAAACCCCGAAATATATCATGTCAAATCATCAAGAACAATAAACCGAATAAACTGAATGCGAAAGCGTACCTGAATTAATCGATAGATTGAAAACCTTGAATCTTCATGTTGAGTTCCCAAATCTTTGGTCTTGATCTTCCAAGAAGATAGGTTAGCCCTTGTAACACCCTATGTTTTGTTTTAGTTATTTAAAGCTAAAGGTAAGCCTTAACCAACTAAGCTAAGCTATTCCTCAATTTTAATTCTCCATCAGTTTTATATGAGATTCATGTATCCCGATTCTGATAAAAAAAATAACAAATATTATGTTTGAACAAATTCCATCAGGTAAGATTTTTGTTTTTTACACACGTTTTGGATCTGGAAAATTTTGAGACCCTTCCCATTCCCTTTCGACCGCACCTTACCCCTCACCGTTCGTTTCTCTAATCGACGCCACCGCTCAACCGTTGCCGCCACCGTTGTCGTTGGCGTGTTTGCCGTTACACCATGAGTTCAACCCTAGCCACCACTCGCGCTGCATCGCTTTCGTCCGACTGGAAGAAAGGATTAAAGGTTCGTCGGAAACCAACTTTTGCTATCGGTTTTCTGAGTATTCCGGCCGATTCCGCCGTTGGTTCATCACGCAACCACCTCTAAGGTCCTAGCACCGCGGCGAGAAAAACCCATTTGACCGATTGTTTGTCCGACGTAGGGAGGGGCATCATCGGAGTTTCGTACATTTCGGCGATTTTCGAATCGTTTTAGGTAGATTCTGTTTGTTTTCCGGCTTAAATAATTGTTTTCCCGACTTGACTGAACTAAGTGAATCATGGGCTTTTGTTTTCCGACAGAGTCGCGACATTTGGCGTCTCCAGCGGCTGTCCGGTGACCAGAACTGTTTTAGGTAAGTGGGCTGGCCTGATAAGGCCCAATGGCCTTAACCCATACCCGTTTGGCCAGATAACCTACCGGTCCGAAGCCTTTAACCAAACCCGGTTTGAGCCCAACCAAACCAAGCCCAGTTTGGTGTCTGATCCGGCCCATATGAGTCCGACCCGACTCGTATGCCCGAGTCCGACCCGACCCGTATGCCCGAGTCCGACCCGACCCGTATGCCCGAGTCCGACCCTACCCGTATGCCCGAGTCCGACCTGACCCGTCTGCCCGAGTCCGACCCGACCCGTCTGCCCGAGTTTGACCCGATCCGTTTGCCGAGTCGACTCACTAAGTCAGCTCGCCCGTGTTGACTCACTGAGTCAGCTCGCCTGTGTTGACTCAGATGAGTCAAACCAGTTGACTCTGACCCCGTTGACCTGCTGACGTCAGCGTTGACCTGCTGATGTCAGCGTTGACTTTGACCGTTGACCAAAACGTCAACTTTTTCGAAAACTCTTATTTTATGTTTTTCGATGTCCTGGGTCCGTTTTTGAAGCCCGTTTCACAAAATTCTAACCCGAAGACCTCCGAATCTGACCTTGAACCCGATAGTGCTTATGTATTTAGTTAATTGATTAAGAGCTTTGTGAATGATGTCTGATCTTGGAATTTGTGTAATTGAAGGTATTAATAGTTCCTGGAATACGAATTGTTGAGGGATGTCAAATCCGGGTTCAAGGGTGTTCGAATGTCATTCACAGATCGATCGTTGTAGCTCGGAGTTAAGGTAATACAATACTACCCATTGTATGATTTATGTACATGTTGATATTCGGTTAACACATGCATGCTTATGATGAAGGGTTTTGTAAACTCTGATTAAGCCGAATCAGATACGAGAAATAAGTATGGAAATTATTAAAACCAAAATATTCGAATAAGAATACTAATAAGACCAGAAGTATCGAAAGTTAATAGTAATAAATAATACAGTTAAATCTGCAACTCGATCAATGGTGTCTAAGATTCAATGCCCATAATATGGAGTAAAGGATATTGGATATGAGAATTACAGAAATGCCCTTGAGGTATAAGAATGACTAAACTGCCCCTAATAAAGGAAGTGACCCGAAATCTGCATTCGACCTGATTGAAAAATTACCCTACTTAAGATGTATGTTTTATTGGAAAAGACTTCGGCATCATTATTTCAATGCGTGTGATACTAAAAGAAACTTGGATTTTCCCTCGAGCTCTGTATAACACACAAAGGTGAATTTACTGGAAATATCGTTGTATTCTCGAGCTGATTCTTACGACAGTAATGGATGAATTAATTGGAATGATCGTAATGACCAAAAAGACTGTAGTGCCTTCGAGCACCGAAATTCTTAATTAATCAGAATGACAATTTTACCCTTAAGTTCTAAAATGAGTAAACCGTCTGTAAGGGCCGTAGGGATTAGAACGACTTAATCTCTACCGAGTACGTAAATGATGGAGATGCTAAATAGTAAAATTTGACAAACGGTGAATTTATCCCAATTTCCAAAATGACTAAAATGTTCTCTTGAGTTAAATATGCAGTTATGCATTTGATGAAATCCTGAGAATTCTAATAAGACTTTAAGGGCTAAAGTGCCCCTAAGTGTTATGAAGCACACTCATGTATGTTAATCACTCCTGATATTAATATAAGGGTTGATTAGTACTGCAAGGTTGGGATATGTTAGTTCGAACAGTTTGGAGGCTTGAAAAGCTTCTAGAAATATTAACTATTGTAAATCGTCATTTTATCATTACTGGGCTAAATTACAAAATCACCCCTGATAGTTAAATGACCAAAACACCCTCGTTAGCTAAAGTAACCAGAACAACCCTAGATGTAACCAATATCACAAAAGATCTTATCATAGAAATCTCTGAATGCTTGGCTGGAAAACTGATGAGAAAATAGAATTTCCCGAGCGACTGTTTATGTCTCGTTGGTATAAATTATCGAAACGCCCATGTATGATAAAATGACCATAATGCCCTTGTAGGCATAAATGACTAAAGTACTCATGATATATCCAAACTCTCAAAGATCTTGATGTATCAACTCCAGAATATCTGGCTTGAATCGTTAATACGAATTCCCCCTTTTTTATAGGGACATCGTTTATGAAATTCGTTCAAATTGTCAAAAGTTTAATGTGTCCCCTTCTGTAAATGCCGAGTATCTTCAAGAAATAAAATGTTTCATCTAGTGTGTTCCATGTGTGTTATATTCTATTGAATGAATTGTATAATGATTTCATATTAGTAAACAATCTAACGATTTAATCATGAACAATGATATGTTTGATGAATGTTCAATTGTTATTGAGATTGCATCACTATGTTAGAAAATGAGATAAAATGATGAACTGGATATATGATGACATTCTCTGCCTACTTGATGTATATCTGCTCAATCTGTATACTTGGTATGTGATTGTTTGATCTATGATGGTATTGTCTGGCTGTCTGATGAATTTGTTAGCATGATCTGTTAGCTTGACCTATGATGGTACAATCTGTTTGCATGATGAATGCTGAAAATGTCTGCTCTGCTCAATAGTATGTCCATTTATCTGTCAAAAGCATGAACTTCTGTTTCTGATACTCTGAATAGAATATGCCTGTTACATGTATTATGTTACTCATGTCTAGAATCTGAACACCGATTACTATCTGGGGTATACTGTTGGGTTATGTTATGAAGTCTCTGTTGGTACAACCCTGATCCAGCTGGTAAATCCTTATGGACTCAAGGTCTCACCTTGAGTAGGTTCCGATGCTTTAGCACGGGTAAATCCTTATGGACCTAAGGCAGCCCCTTAGGTGGCACCTATGCCCATCGGGCCTAGGGTAAGTCCTTATGGATGCAGTTCTGGGGGACTGTATATTGGTGTAAGGTTGGAGGGTAGTTACTAGTAAACCCTTGTATGTACTTGTAGAACGTGGCAATCGATCGAACAAAACCAAGAGGGGGGGTGAATTGGATTTTTGAAAATAACGGCGGAAGCTAATTGCAAAGATAAAAATTGCAAAGCGATTTAGAGTGGTTCGACTTTCTAACCAAAGTCTACATCCACTACCTTAGCGTCCACACTAAGGATTTCCCACAAATTCACTAATTTGTCTTTCCTTTAAGGACAAGGAGTAACCTTACACACTTCAATAGACTTATACCCCAAAGTCTATTGAATCCTATCCCAAAGTTGGATACAAATGAGCAAACTAGAAAATCCTCACTAGGAAAGTGTTTGCAAAGTTTGAGCTCTCTCACACACCCGAATAAACACTAGAACAAGAATTACAACGAAGAACACTCTAGTGTTTTTCAAGAAAGATCGAAAAATAAGCTCGAAATAAACTCTTGGAAGCTTGAATGCTTGTATATGCTTTCTTGATGTTTCTTACTCTTTCTTGATGCTTAAATATTGATCCAAAGCTGTATTTATAGTGTTGTTTGAGTATCTAGCCGTTAGGAGCCTTTGGGGGGTCTTTGGAGCCGTTGGGAGTGTTTATTTTTGACCTTTAAAAGCTCCCCTGCATATAAGTTTCGAAACCTTTACCAAGGGTTTCGAAACTTTAAGATTAGATTTGAAAAATAAGACCGTTATTTGAAAAACTTGACCGTTGCAGGCCAAAGGTTTCGAAACCTTCATAAGGTTTCGAAACTTTCAGGCCAAGGTTTCGAAACCTTATGAAGGTTTCGAAACCTTTACCCAGGTTTCAAAAACAGAGTGCTACTGCCATGCTACTGCCCAGTATAGTTTCGAAACTTTGATAAAGTTTCGAAACTTTGATATCAAAATGAGTATTTTGGGCATTTGTTGGCTTTTAAAAATGTATTTCGATATACGTATTGAATCGAACTTTTTCAAAGCATTTTGTCAAGTTAAAATCGAGTTTTTGACAAATTTATTTCTTTAAAATTACTTTACAAATTTTTACAATTTGGTCCTTTAAAATTTCTTTTTAAGTTATATCAAAATCAAAATAAGTTCAACAATCTCCCCCTTTTTGATATAACAAAACATTTTGTAAAAATTTGTTTTTGAAATAATTTGTTTAATATTTCAAATCTTTTTCATAAGCTCCCCCTTAATAAATGTCTTCATGAAAAATTTTTAAAATTGTAATTTTAAAGACATATGAAATATTTGGATAAAAACTTTGATAAAAACAAATTTGCTCTCTCTTAATCTTCTCCCCCTTTTTGTTATAGCAAAAAGGATAAATGGCTACAGAAGCAACAAAAACGTTAATTGATCAATATAATTCAATAGCATATCATCCATAAAGCATATCATCCAAGAATTATAATCCAACAAAATAAATTCATAGAATA
The DNA here is from genome assembly GCA_030270665.1 of Hibiscus trionum. Classification (NCBI taxonomy): domain Eukaryota; kingdom Viridiplantae; phylum Streptophyta; class Magnoliopsida; order Malvales; family Malvaceae; genus Hibiscus; species Hibiscus trionum. The sequence goes on along the minus strand of BSYR01000017.1, from coordinate 48,124,723 downwards.
TTCAATCAAAGAGCATAATATTTCTTAAAACAAAGACTAAAGCGTAAATCAAAATAAGTCTAAAAATGTACCAATAACATCATAAAGTCATATAGAATGCAAATATAAACTAAACATCATCCTGAGGCATCTGTGGAAAAAAGTGAGTATGGACATCGTGCATGTCATGCTCCAAAGATGCTACGCGATCATCTAAGCCACGAAGATGAGCATCGATGCTATCGAAGCGCGTGACCATGGTCGCATACATAGTCTCTAAGGTCATAGGTGCCGGAGCTAGTGGAGCCTCTCCAATAGGATCCTCATGATCATCAAACTCCTCTCCTCTATGAACCCAACCGTGATCTCCATGATACCATTGGGCTTTGTGACAAGATTTAATGTCAATAAAGCTCTTGTTCTTAACATGTGGATCTAAGGAAGTGTCAATATTGAGCTTCCTAAAAATATGGCTAAGAATATTTCCATAAGAGAGAGAGAATGAGGTGGGATTATGAACGATTTTGATGAGGTTGAGGAAAATGATGGTAGCAATATCGGGACGAGTCCTATCACGATATTGGCGTAGCCACCAATAATCACAAGCTCGCATACTAGTGGCTTTTCCGCCGGAGGGACGGAAGAACCAAGTAGTAAGGAGTAAAAAGAGGCGCTCCTCGAGAGGAAGGTGCATAGGACTACCATCCGGGAAAGCGGGAATGTTATGAGCTACGTTTTCATCTGAACTACCATCTAAAGGAACACCTAAATGATCAGCTATGATTTGAGGTGTTATATCGAATTCGGTACCCATAAGGTAAGAACGGATACCTATGATGGTGTTTCGATCCCTAGGTGATCGGATGAAAGAGGCATTGGCAAAAAAGGCACGAACTAATTTGCGATGGGTGTAAGGAGGAATGTTTAGAAAATCAAGCCATTTCCAATCGGCAAATAGTTCAAAGAGATCAAAATTAAAATCTGGAGAAGTAAGAAAATCAAAATCAATAGTTCTTTCTTCTCTAACCTTTTTATTTTCATATAAACTTTGATATTTATCTAGGTTATCCGAATCCCTAAAGCAACGTTCCTCAAATTGAGGATTAGGGTTAGAACCGGAATTTTGACCGATTTCATTTCGTTGACGCTTAGCTCTAGGAGGATTTGTTCTAGGGAGAATAACTCTAGGAGGCATGGTTTTGGTTCAAAAATTTTGGTTGGGGAATTTTATCAAACACTTTGTGGGCAAGAGTTTAAAGGTGTTTAAACAAAAGTTCTAACAAGATTGGGTGATACCTCCTGCAAAAACACAACATATATAACAATAAAATCAACCCACATTGTTCTAAAATTCTCTAGAACTAAATTCCCTAAAAAATTTTATAACCCAAAAAAATTCTCAAAAACTTTAAGAAATAGAAGTTTTAAAGAAAAATTACCTCAAATACTTGATGAAGATGATAAAGACAACCCAAAAGTTTGATTGAAACTTGTGGATTTGATCAATGGTTTTGAGGATTTTGAGAGAATTTGGGTGTTTGGCCGTTTGAAGTAGAGAAAATAAGAGTTAGGGTTTGAGAAAAATATGTTTTTATGCTCAAAAACCCGTCCGAACAAGGCCAGTTTTAATGAAGGTTTCGAAACTTTGGGGAAAAGTTTCGAAACTTTTGCCTCCAGTAGCAAAAGTTGATTCTGGGCACCTAAAAGTTTCGAAACTTTGCTAAAGTTTCGAAACTATCCATCCAAGGTTTCGAAACTTTGTATAAGTTTCGAAACTTTGTCCTGTAATGACTTAGAAATTTTCAGATTTTGCCTCAAATTTGTTCCTAAAAGCATTCTAATATTACTATGATTATTATCAACATTAAAGACCATATTTGAACCAAAAACAAAGAATTTTACGCTTATAGTTGGATTTGAAAGTGACTATCTTATCTAATGTCACAAAAAAAATTAAACAATTAAGCACATAAATTTGCTAATTTTAAGACCAAAAGACATACATAAACATATAGGGTCAAAAAATCAAGCAAACATGCAAAACATAACTCCCCCTCACTAAAAGCATTCATGCAACATATGGGGAACCTCAAACATGTTTCAACACAAAATATTCATACAAATCAACACGTAAGAGTAAATATTGCATAAAAATGTTACCACTTGAACCAAGATATGTCGATTGAGCTTCTTCAAGTGTCCTTCCATTTTGTGTGTCTAGAGCTTTCGAGTTTCTTCAAATTTGCATATCATGGCTCCAACACACCTACAAAAGGGAACTATGTATGTTTTGGTACCCAAACTCTTTTGGGTCCATAAGAGTTAGTTCCTAGTATTTTAGTCCCTTTGGGTATCCATTTAGACAATAGATCAACATCTTTATTAGCAATGAGTCCTTTTGGAACCCAAATGCTCCTAATCATCTTTTGATTAGGTGATCTTTGTCTATACCCTTGAAAGTTCTTTCTAACATAGTTGGTTTTTGAACTTTCACATTTTTCAACAATTTTTGTCCCAACTTTGTTGAAAGAAGCTTTAAGATCATCAAGTTCCTTTTGATGATCTTCATGGACCTTTGAAAGTAAGTTTTGCAAGTCTTGATTTTTCTTTTCAAAATCTTTTAATTGGACTTGCATTTCTTCGAACTTGCTTTCAAATTCCTTATTAGTCTTAGAGAGAGAGTCATTTTCATTTTTTAATTTTGAAGTAATTTTTCTATTTTTCAAAATCAACTTCTCATACTCTAAGGCTAATTCATTATAAACCTCTTGTAATTCATCAAAAGTATAATCAAATGAATAAGATGAATTAGAGGTTACCATTGAGTCATCCTCGATAGCCATAAGACACAAGTTGGCTACTTCATCCTCGTCCTCGTCGGAAGAGTCATCGCTCCAAGTAGCTACGTGAGCCTTGTGCTTCTTCCTCTCATAGCTATTTTTCTTTAGTTGAGGACAATCGATCCTGATATGTCCCGGTTTGTTGCACTCATAGCAAGTTAGAGGATCTCTCCCTTTGTTGCTTTTGAATCCCTCTTCTCTTTGGAATCTTCTTCCTTTGTTGGTCAACATGAAGTTTTTAAATCTTTTGGCAAACATTGCCATCTCTTTTTCTTCATCATCTTCACTAGAATCATCATCCTTTTTGGATGCTTTAAGAGCAAGACCAACTTTCTTTTTCTCCACTTCTTTCTTCTTTTCTTCCTTGTCCGTTGACATCATCTCGTGAGTAAGCAAGGAACCAATAAGCTCATCTAATTTGAGAACTTTGAGGTCCTTTGCTTCTATTATGGCCGTTTTCTTCGAATCCCGTGAATTGGGAAGAGAGTAGATCATCTTCCTCACAAGTTTGTCTTCGGGGATTACTTCGCCATAACCTTTCAAACCATTTACGATCACGGAGAATCGATCGGACATGGTTTTGATGTCTTCTTCGGGGTCCATCTTGAAGTTCTCATAACTTAGGTTGAGGAGCCCGATTTTGGTCTCCTTCACTTGATTTGTACCTTCATGTGTAACTTCAAGTTTGTCCCAAATTTCTTTTGCATTGGAACAAGATGACACCCTTCCATACTCGTCCGGGCCAAGGGCACAAAAGATGAGATGCATAGCCTTTGCGTTTGTTGAGAATCCCTTGTCTTCTTCAACGTTCCATGATTCAATATCGCTCGTTGGTGCTATGTATCCTCTCATGATGATTTTCCAAGCTTCAAGATCATAAGCTTGGATGAAGAGCTTCATGCGGTTTTTCCAATAGGCATAATTTACTCCATTGAAGAAGGGAGGCTTGTTGGTGGGTTGAGAATCGCCCCAAGCTACAATATTGGAGGTGGATGCCATGGATGACTTTGTAGATGATTGCACACTTCTTGGATCTTTTTCAAGAGGTTGTAAGACCTTCTAATGAACCAAAGCTCTGATGCCAATTGTAGAACGTGGCAATCGATCGAACAAAACCAAGAGGGGGGGTGAATTGGATTTTTGAAAATAACGGCGGAAGCTAATTGCAAAGATAAAAATTGCAAAGCGATTTAGAGTGGTTCGACTTTCTAACCAAAGTCTACATCCACTACCTTAGCGTCCACACTAAGGATTTCCCACAAATTCACTAATTTGTCTTTCCTTTAAGGACAAGGAGTAACCTTACACACTTCAATAGACTTATACCCCAAAGTCTATTGAATCCTATCCCAAAGTTGGATACAAATGAGCAAACTAGAAAATCCTCACTAGGAAAGTGTTTGCAAAGTTTGAGCTCTCTCACACACCCGAATAAACACTAGAACAAGAATTACAACGAAGAACACTCTAGTGTTTTTCAAGAAAGATCGAAAAATAAGCTCGAAATAAACTCTTGGAAGCTTGAATGCTTGTATATGCTTTCTTGATGTTTCTTACTCTTTCTTGATGCTTAAATATTGATCCAAAGCTGTATTTATAGTGTTGTTTGAGTATCTAGCCGTTAGGAGCCTTTGGGGGGTCTTTGGAGCCGTTGGGAGTGTTTATTTTTGACCTTTAAAAGCTCCCCTGCATATAAGTTTCGAAACCTTTACCAAGGGTTTCGAAACTTTAAGATTAGATTTGAAAAATAAGACCGTTATTTGAAAAACTTGACCGTTGCAGGCCAAAGGTTTCGAAACCTTCATAAGGTTTCGAAACTTTCAGGCCAAGGTTTCGAAACCTTATGAAGGTTTCGAAACCTTTACCCAGGTTTCAAAAACAGAGTGCTACTGCCATGCTACTGCCCAGTATAGTTTCGAAACTTTGATAAAGTTTCGAAACTTTGATATCAAAATGAGTATTTTGGGCATTTGTTGGCTTTTAAAAATGTATTTCGATATACGTATTGAATCGAACTTTTTCAAAGCATTTTGTCAAGTTAAAATCGAGTTTTTGACAAATTTATTTCTTTAAAATTACTTTACAAATTTTTACAATTTGGTCCTTTAAAATTTCTTTTTAAGTTATATCAAAATCAAAATAAGTTCAACAATCTCCCCCTTTTTGATATAACAAAACATTTTGTAAAAATTTGTTTTTGAAATAATTTGTTTAATATTTCAAATCTTTTTCATAAGCTCCCCCTTAAACATTTTGTAAGTTCAACTAAGTTTGCACCTAGAAAGACACAATGTCCTGCAGTAGACCTTCTGTCATCAGGACTTGAGCCCCAATCTGAATCGGAGTATCCTGTGATTTTTGTCAAAGAAGGTGAAGAATTAAAATAGAGACCATAATCCATCGTTACTTTAATATACTTCACTATTCTTCTTACAACATGCTAATGCTTGTCCAAAGGATTTTGCATGAATTGGCTTACTTTATTCGAAACAAATTGAATATCAGGCCTCGTTGAGCAAATATGTTGCAAGGTACCAACAACCTGCCGATAAAGTGTTGGATCTGTACAGGGACTTCCATCAGCAGAGGAAAGTGGTGGTGTGGTTACCATCGGTGTTGCAACTGGAGTAGCATCTTCCATTCTCGTCTTTTCTAATAGATCCACAACATGTTTCTTCTGGTTGAGCACAATACCATCTTTTACATTCTAAACTGTCATCCCAAGAAAAAAAATTAACGTTCCTAGGTCCTTCAAGGAGAAAATCGAATTAATTATGCTAATAATTGTATCTATCTCTCTAACATTATCACCAGTAGCTACAACATCATCTACATACACCATTATGTAGACCTTGCACCCATTGTTGTCTTTAAAATAAAGAAAAGGATCTTCCAGAGACATGGTAAATCCAAGAGTATCAACAAGACAAGTTCGAAACTTCTCAAACCAGGCTCTAAGGGCCTGCTTTAGCCCATACAATGATTTTTTAACCGGCACACTAACGGAGCTCCTGTAGAATCAACTTGTTCAAAGCCGGGTGGTTGATCCATGTAAACTTCTTCAACAAGATAACCATTTAAGAATGCGTTGTCAACATCGATCTGCCTTAATGTCCACCCTTTACTAAGAGCTAAACTGAGCAAGACTCTTACTGTGATGGGTTTAACAACAGGACTATATGTTTCATTGTAATCAAAGCCTGCAAGTTGAGAATACCCCTTGGCAACTAACCTTGATTTATAGCGTGACACACTCCTATCAGAGTTTCTTTTGATCTTAAACAGCCACTTGCAGCCTATGGGAACACGATCAGGTGGTAATTGAACAAGATCCAAAGTACCTTTATAAATCAGTGCGTTGATCTCTTTTTCAACAGCTTTCTTCCATTCCTTAGTTTGCATGGCTTGATGGACATTGTGTGGTTCAGAAGGTTGAAGCTCTGTGTAAAACACATTTAGCTTGAAGATTCCTGCCTTGGATCTAGTGACCATATGATGATTGCCATCATGACTACTTGAACTGGAGGAGGAAGAGGATGCCTCCTGAGAATTTCTACCTTCAGCTGTTGAGGACAATTGGATATTATCACTAGGAGCAAGTACTACTCCTTCATTAGGAACAGAAGTATTAGAAGGTAACATTTCATTATCTTGACAAGCATTAGGAACAGAAGTATTAGAAGGTAACACTTCATTATCTCGAGAAGCATTAGGCTAAGAAACTCTTTCTGCACCAGAGGAAGACAATGCTCCTGGAGAAGGACATACAGCTGCTTCAGAACTTTCACTATTAGTACGACCACAACCTTCTTCACCATTGTCTTGAGTAGTTGCACCATGCTTGGATAGACAGAAGAATTTTGCAGGCATTGACTCTTGTTCATTGTCAACTAAACCTTCCTCATTTACTGAAGTAAATGAAAAAGATCCATTCCTGGAAAAAGGAAAGACACTTTCATTAAAATGAACATGCCTTGAAATATACACCCTACCATCTTTGCTAAGGCACTTATAGCCATGCTGATTTGAACTGTATCCAAGAAACACACAAGGTTGAGACCTGTACTCCATCTTATGTTGATTATATGGCCTGACCAAAGGATAACAAAGACAACCGAAGGTCCTAAGAAAAGCATAATCTGGTTGCTTGTTGCAAACCAGCTCGAAAGGAGATTTTCCTTCTAAAACGTTTGTAGGCAACCTGTTAATAAGGTACACAGCTGTACAAAACGCATCAGACCAATACTTAAAGGGTATAGAAGCTTGAGCCATTAAATTCAACCCAAGATCAACAATATGACGATGCTTACGCTCTACCATGCCATTTTGTTCAGAAGTATGAGGACAAGTGTGTCGAAATTCAATCCCATGATGAGAAAAGTACGATTCTAAAGGTTTAAACTCAGTGCCACTGTCAATTTGCACAACTAAAAGTTTAGAACCAAACTTTCTTTCAACAAGGCAGTGAAAACTCTTAACAAAAAAAGCAATATCAAACTTTCTAGCCACAAAATAGATCCATGTGAACCTAGTATAAGTATCAACAAAGCTAACATAGTAACTAGAGTTGTTAGAAATTACAGGTGCTGGTCCCCAAGTATCAATCTGAACTAATTGTAAAGGTTTGTCAAACCGAGTTAAAGACCTTTGAAATTGAAGTTTATGATGTTTACCCAACTGACAAGCATTGCAAAAGAATGAACTTTTATTATTGCATGAAATATTACAATTTTTGAGCAGTCTAAGAAGAACATCATGTGAAGGATGACCAACCCTTCTATGCCAAAGTTCAAAACTAGAGCTAGAAGCCATATTACACTCTGAACTTTTTACATCAGAAGACACATGATTGATAGGAATACAATCAAAGTTACTAGAATTAAGAGAGGTAACAGGAACAGATGAATTGCTTGTCACAGAACTGCTAGACAAAGCATTAGCAGAGAACTTGTAGAGGCCATCACTTTGCATGCCTTGAAGAATCGACTGTTGTGTTACCAGATCCTTCACAACATAGAAACTTGGGTAAAATTCAATTGAAACATTATTATCCCTTGTAAATTTTGAAACAGATAAAAGATTTTTTTTAACAATAGGAACATGCAATAAGTTATTTAATATCAATGGTCTAGTGTGAGAATTAAGAGCAGCATTGCCAACCTTTGAAATAGGAATGGCCATACCATTTGCAACAGAAACTGTACCTGTGCCTTGATAAGGCAGAGAGTTATTAAGCATACCTGCATCAGGTGTGAGATGAGTGGTTGCATCAGAGTCAGGATACCAAGATGGGTCATTGTAGCTAGCAAACTCATCTACTGAAGCAACAACAGCATTGCTGACATCTGCAGAAAAAGACTCATCTTGCAGCATTCCTTGTTCATCATGCACTTCATCAGAGGTGAAGCAATGATAACATTAACATTGGAACCAACTACACCATCATAAGACTGATCAAAACGAAAATAACAACGATTTGCAAAGTGCCCAAGTTTCCCGCAAATCTGACATTGAACACGAGATCTTCCTCCAAAGGTACGACCACCTCGACCTCGAAAAGGCATTCCTCTATAAGCAGGAGCTTGAGGGCGAAAATTTTGAAATCCTTGATTCGGAAAACCTTGATTTTGAAAGCCTTGATACACATCAGATGCCTGATTATATGCCTCATTCATATTATACCCAGAAGACTGACCTTGACCAGAACCTTGAGACACCCCTGAAGAACGAAAGATCTGGGTTCTTTGACCACTAGACCCAGAAGATGATCCTTGAGCAAGATTAACCAAGAGAATCTGAGACACATATTCTTGCCGACGAGCTTCTGTATCTAAAAGAACATTACACACACCATCAATTTTGTAAGGCTGTTGACTCGAAGTGATCACAGCCACCACTGGTTCATACTAAGGTGGTAAACCTGAGAGAATGGCAGAGATATGCATAGTTTCTGACAACGGATTTCCACAGGCAGTCAGGCTATTGCAGATAGCTTGAATCTGGGACAAGTACTCCCTCATGCTTTGATCCCTTTTTCGAAGGCTCTTCAACGAACAGTGAAGATGCATAATCTTTGTTGTTGAAGAAATGAAGAAATACTGCTGAACTTTTCCCCAGATCTCAAAGGCCGTTTTACAATTCACCAAGGAAGGTAAAATTGATGGACCTATAGAGGAAAGAAGCCACAAGCATATGGCACTATCTTGCTACTTGTAGACCATGTATTCTACATTGACCATCTTGGAACCACCCTGATCAAGAACAAACTGCGGTGGAATCTTGACAGTGCCATCAACATGTTCAATGTGAGCCAAGCTTTCAATGGCAAACAAGACTTGCTGATGCCAAAAAAGATAGTTGGAATCGTCCAACCTAATAGAGATGGTTTTTTTTGTGAATGGCTTGGATCCACTGGACGAAGACAAACCTAACGAACTATCAACCATTGTGAGAACCTCTGATACCATGTAAGGTTATGCAACGAACGAGAGAAAGAAGAGAAGTAAACCAGAGAAATCAAACTTATTTTATTAAAGAAGAAAAGCATGTATATTTATACATCGAGAGATAAACCCTAACTAGGGTTGGCATTTAATAACCTCATGTTAACAATAATAACAAACCCTAACAACCTTAATTGCTTACTCACAACTCAGCCTACAGCTTAGCATTCATACAGCTCAACATACAATGATCACATACACCTAACATACTTACTATCTTTTTTTCTTCTTGAAGTAAGACACCTAATAGAGACAATGGTTGGAAAGGAGGGGTTGGTGATGAACTTGGCGGTTCACTTGAGTTTTTTTCCAGGCAAAAAGCCGATGGAGGTCAATTCTATAACCTTTTTTATTCCAGGTAGAAGCCGAGAAAAAAGGTAGCAGGATCCCTTTTTGGGGAAGACGTTCCCCTTTTATATCCCTCTAGCTCTAACACTCTTGTCATGTCATGGGCTATATGTTGGTACCACTATATATAGGTAATGACAAGCCTTGTCCTATGACAACTCGTCAGTGGGCTAATAGAAGTAGCTTCTGCTGATAAGATATTGGCTATAATTATTACCGCATCATGAGGATTGGTGATTTGGCAGAGGTTGATACTTGTGGTGCTATGAAATAAATATTGGAGGCTGGTAACTTCTAGAGGCGTGTAGTATAGATCGAATGTGATGTTGATGTCATGCGGAGATGATTTGGTGGGGGTACAACATCAGTCCCCTTTGGTCGGAGGAGTGCCATAAAGTGGCATGATCAGATACAACTTTGTTTGTAAAGGCTGTTTGGGCGAACATTGGTGCCTTCTTTTGGCGCATGTCGTGAGTGTTTCATGTTTTGTGGAGGCAATTTCAGTTCCTAGAAATAGTTGGGGTGAATATATCCTGAATGTCATTTTTCGTAGAATTGTAGCCCTTTTGGTGCTAGTTAGATGGAAGCATCTCCCGTAGGAGGCATCTCAAACCCTTGTAAAGATTATTGTATGCAGGGTTGAGACATCTCACACCCTTGTAGAATTGAGCACTATAGAGTGGAGCTTATCTCAACACTCTCGTAGCATCGAGCACTATGAGCGGAGCCCTTATGTTAAGGACTATAACACAAAAATGTGCATGGCTAAGAGCGAAATAACAACTTGTGATTTTGAAATTTTCTAACATGTGGTAATGATATTGGACTTATTAGACCTCTAGGTACCTTATGACCCGGTTATAAACACCCCTAAGAAACATTGGTAACCAAAAATCTTCATGAACCCATAATTTAGATTCATTCCAAATAATTTCTTGTATGGTGAGTGTTAGAAATAGAAAGAAGGATAGTAATGGAGTAAACACTCAGTTTCATTGATCTTTGAATGATTTCAACAATGGCTAGACTCAAGTATATATAGTACTAGCCTTGATAGCTTTACACGCAGCTATTGATTAATTAGAACTGTATAACAGAGTGTTAACCACCCTGAACCTTCTAAACACGTACAGGTTAACAACCCTAAAACCTGCTAATTTCATAAAGTTTAACAAAGGCTTTAATTAGTAGGCACCTTGTTGACAAGAAGCACTTATCACAACCTAGGCTTTACTCCCAATGAATAGTTACTAGCAGTGCAGCAGATAGAGAAGTAACTATACAAGGTATTCACTTGCTAATTCATGTGTTAAGCTTCTAGAAATAGCTAAGTTGGTTAGCTAAATAGTTTGGTTGTTAAAAGGTTGTTGGTTAGCTGTTATGCAGTTAGGGTTTCTGCATATTAGCTTAAGCTTGTTATATATATTGTAAATCACAGCTTATGAATAAGACAACTATCTCAAGTATTCTTTTCATTTTCTTTGCTTCTTTTCTTCTTTCTACATGGTATCAATCGCCGGGAAATCTTTGGTTCCAGCTTCCGTGTAATCCTTTCTCTTTTTCTTTTCTTGTGTCATGTGTCTATTGTTGCGTCATGACCAATTCTGGAGATTCTTCTCTTGCACCCAGTGATTCCACTGGCAGTTCCTCCGTTCCAGGCAAAGCGTTTACCAACAAAAGAGTCAGTATTGTTCTTGATGAAACAAACTTTCTCTTGTGGAAACAACAAATCTTGTTGGCAGTTCGGAGTCGTCGCTTAGAAAAGCTGCTCACTGGTGTACTCAAGGCACCTCCGGCCATGGTTACTAATGATAAGGATGACAAGGTTGAAAACGAGGCGTATTTAGTCTTTGTGGCACAGGACAGTGCTTTGGCTTCTTGGATTCTTTCCATGATAAGCTCTCATCTCCTCTCCGATTTCATGGGTGCAGAAACGTCAGCAGAGATCTGGTCGACCATTCTCAAATATTTCTCCAGTCGATCAACCACTACAACAATGAGCTTGCATTATAAGCTTCGATCTATTCAAAAGGGATATCTCAGCATGAGGGCGTATGTTGCACAAATCAAAGAAGTCTGTAACATCCTCTCTTCTTGTAGAAGTCCCATTTCAGATCTTGAGAAGATTGCCTCAATTCTCAAAGGCCTTCCTGTTGAATATCAACCGTTTGTGGCGGTTATCACGGCGAGTCAGTCTCCGTTCACGTTGGATGCAGCGATTTCAGTCTTGATGGATACTGAAACACAAATTCTTAATTTTCATCATTTCTCGGATGTAACTCCCTCTGTTAATGTTGCTTATGTCCCTAATTCTAATCAAGATTCTTCTCAAGAAAACAGTCGAACACATTTCAGGCCTTATCGAGCTGGTATGAATTCTCGTGGTCGTGGCAGAATAGAGTATCGATCCAATATGAAACCTCAGTGTCAGCTGTGCGGAAAGATAGAGCATCTTGTTGATAGGTGTTGGCATAGGTTTGATGAAGCCTTTCCTGGTGTGATTGCCCGTAATGCTGAGCGATCCAAAGATGATACGAGTGCCCATGCACATATTGCTAATGTGAATGATGCTCAGTGGTTTGTGGATTCAGGTGCTTCGCATCATGTTACTTCTGATGCTACGAATGTGGGCAATGGTGAAGAATACACTGGTCTGGGTAAGTTGTTTGTTGGCAATGGTTCAGGTTTATCTATTTCTAAGGTTGGTCAGTCTGTGTTAGAATCATCCTCTCGATCGTTAATTTTGAGCAATGTTTTGCATGTTCCTCGAGTCACTAAAAATCTTATGTCTGTCTCTAAGCTTGCTAGTGACAATGGTGTCTTTCTGGAGTTTCATGCTCAATCATGCTTGGTTCGTGATGAAATTACAAAGGATGTTATTTTGCGAGGAGATCAAGTTGGTGGCTTGTACATATTTTGTTCTTCTTCAGCATCTACAAAACCCCTGGATAGTTGTTGTAATGCTAATGTGGCTGCAGTTGATGGAGAGTGTAACATGGTTGATATGTTCAATTTTTGGCATCGTAGGCTTGGTCATCCAGCCTTTGACACTTTAGTTTCTATTTGTAAAGAATGCAATGTACACGTTGATTCATCAGTTAATAAAAGAGCAGATGTTTGTGTAGCATGTCAAATGGGCAAGTCTAACTTTCTTCCTTTTCCATCTTCAAACACTGTTTATAAAGAATCGTTTGAGTTGATCTTTACAGATCTATGGGGACCAGCTTCAGTGCCCTCTCAAGGCTTTGCCTACTATGTATCCTTTGTCGATGCATTCACAAGACAAACTTGGGTTTATCTTTTGAAGCACAAGTCCCAAGCTAGTGTTGCTTTTCAATCTTTTCAAAAGTTGATAAAAACTCAATTTAACAAGGATATCAAAGCTGTCCAGGGTGATTGGGGAGGTGAGTTTCGTAGCCTTTCATCTTTGTTGACTAAAGAAGGTGTTGTTCATCGAGTCACTTGTCCACATACATCACAGCAAAATAGTGTTGTAGAGAGGAAACATCGACATGTCATTGACTCAGCTTTGACTTTATTGGCTCAAGCTTCATTGCCGTTGCGTTTTTGGTCATATGTTGTGATAAAAATTGTCTTCTTAATCAATCGATTGCCAACCAAGGTTCTTCAGGGAGCTTCACCATTTGAAAAATTATTTGGTCGCAAGCCTACATACAATATGCTTAAAGTTTTTGGATGCAGATGCTTTCCATGTCTCAGGACGTTCAATGCCCATAAGTTTGCTTTTCGGTCACAACCATCCACATTTTTAGGCTACAGTCCTATGCACAAAGGATATCAATGTTTAGATCCTAGTGGAAAGGTTTTCATTTCCAGAAATGTTATTTTTTATAAACGGGTCTTCCCCTTTGCAGGTAAAGCTGACAAAACTAATGCAACTGCCAATGTTCCAAACTTTGTCTCCAGTAATGTTCCCTTGGTCCCTGGTGTTGACTGCTTGCTAAATAATTCTAAGGGTCTTTCTACTGCTCCAAGGAATGATGTACCTGCAAGGTCTGATTCGTTTGATGCACCTGAGGTTCCTTCTGAAGCCCCTTTAGTTACACCTGAAGAACCTGCTGTTGAGGAAGAGCCTGTGTCGGTTGGGATGCGTACCTCTTTGAATGATGTGGATCTTTCAGGGTCTCCTAGTATGAGAGGCATTGTTACACCTGATGGATCATTTCATGTGTCACCTACTTCAGCTTCTCCAGTTTTATGTGACAGTCGGGCTTAGTCACCAGGACAAGCTACATCTATTATGTCCTCGATAGCTCCTTCTCCAGCTCATACTCAGTTGTTAGATGATATGTCTAGTCCAATTCATGATGAGTATGCATCGGCTCCTGATGCACTTCCTACAGATTCAATTATTCAAGTACCTGTGGCTCCTAGTGCACTTGATAATGTTCATCCTATGACTACTCGAAGTAAAGCAGGATTGTTTAAACCCAAAGCATATATTGTTGCTACTGAAGACACTATACCATCCTCGATACAAGAAGCTCTTTGTGATCCTAAATGGAAAGCAGCTGTTGATGCAGAATACAATGCCCTTGAAAGGAATGGTACGTGGAGACTTGTTGAGCTACCTAAAGGACGATCCTTGGTTGGGTGCAAATGGATCTTCAGGATTAAAAAGAATGCAGATGGAACTGTTGCTCGATATAAGGCTAGACTGGTGGCTCAGGGGTTTAATCAGGTTCCAGGGTAAGATTTTCATGATACATTTAGCCCAGTTGTAAAATCTACTTCAGTTAATGTTGTGCTGGCGTTAGCTGTGTCTAATCAGTGGAGTTTGAGGCAAATTGATATCGATAACACATTTTTAAATGGAGGATTGAATGAAGATGTGTTCATGAGACAGCCATCTGGCTTTGAAACAAAAGCTGATGATGGCAAGCCGTTGGTTTGTAAGCTCGAAAAAGCCTTGTATGGTCTGAGGCAGGCACCAAGAAATTGGTATACAAGGTTGAAAGATTTTTTGATTACCATTTGATTCAGGAGATCGGTTGCAGATTCTTCATTGTTTGTTCGAAGTGACTCAGGTGTGTCCACATATATCTTAGTGTATGTAGATGATATCATTGTTACGGGTAGCTCAGAGTTAAGTGTGTCCACTGTAATTGATCTATTAGGGAAGGAATTTTCTCTTAAGGATCTTGGGCAGCTCAATTTTTTCCTAGGCATTGAAGTTCAAAGATGCAATGGTTGTTTGTTTTTAAGTCAACGCAAGTATGCTCATGAGCTTCTTGAGAGGACAAAAATGGATGGTGCAAATACAGCCAACACACCAATGCTTGCCTCAGCAAAGTTAAGTGAAGATGAGGGCAGTCCGATTGAAGATGCTACTGGCTATAGGAGTATTGTGGGAGCTCTCCTCTACCTATGTCATACGAGGCCAGACATTACATTCAGTGTGCATAGGGTTGCTCAGTACATGCATCGGCCTTGTGAAGGTTATCTTGTGGCAGTTAAGAGGATTCTGAGGTACTTGAATGGGACGCTACATTATGGCCTGGTGTTTAAGCCTTCTAAGGATGGTGTAGGTATCGTTTTGTTTTCAGATGCGGGTTGGGGTAGCAATCCAGACGACAGGAGATCCACTACAGGCAATTGCGTCTATCTGGGTAATAACCTTCTCACGTGGAATTCGAAGAAATAAAAGGTGGTTTCACGTTCGACAATGGAGGCTGAGTATCGTAGCATTGATGATACCGCCTTAGAGGTGACTTGGATTCAGGCTTTGCTAGCAGACATGGGAGTTGTGCAGAAACAGGTTCCTGTGATCTAGAGTCATAGTACGAGTGCAGTATCGTTGAGTATGAATCCCGTATTCCATGCACAGTCCAAACATATGGACTTAGATGTTCATTTTGTGAGAGAGAAGGTTGTTGATGGGTGTCTTCGAGTGAACTACGTACCTGTCATGCACCAGATAGCCGATGGATTCACCAAACCCTTAACAAGTTCCTATTTTGAAACGTTTTGAGAAAAACTCAATGTAATGTCGTTTAGTTGTTTTTGTCAGTTAGAAGGAGAGAAAAAGTAAGGGAAATGTTAAGCTTCTAGAAATAGCTAAGTTGGTTAGCTAAACAGTTTGGTTGTTAAAAGGTTGTTGGTTAGCTGTTATGCAGTTAGGGTTTCTGCATATTAGCTTAAGCTTGTTCTATATATTGTAAATCACAGCTTATGAATAAGACAACTATCTCAGGTATTCTTTTCATTTTCTTTGCTTCTTTTCTTCATTTCTACACATGTCAACCGAACACTCTGTAAAAACAAATCTATGTAGGAAAGCATAAATTCATCATTTTTGGCAACCAAAAAAGAAAATCATCGTATATCATACAAGCTGAATATATTCTCCAAATACTACACTCATTCATAGCTGATCATCCGGCTTTTCTTGAACCTTCAATTTCATGGTGCAAGTGTAATATTGTGTTGAGAATGGAGTGCATTCCCTATTCTCACCGGAGTTTCTCACAACAAGCTCAGATTGGTTTGGTTGATCGGTGGGGATGCAGTCACCTGACTGTAACCCCCTAGACCGGCCTATGCGGAATGACCATGTCTAGTAAGTTACATTAAAATTTTTTATAATCATTTAGTAAACAAGTTTGCAACAAATAATTTATTTCAAATAGCATTTCCACCAGATTTTTGTGAAAACTATCAAGTTTAGTAAATATGTTTATACACATCAAACCTTAATATTTTTAAAGACTTACACATAACATAATAAAACATGTCACCCATAATTACAAATGGTGGATAGAAATATTACATTCAAAAACAATGTCGAAAGTGTCGATCCTCCAAGTGTCAACTACAGGGCAGCTTATTCCAACCTATCTGAAAGGGGAAAAATATTTGGGCGTGAGCTAGAAAGCTCAATGTGATCCAACAGTGCAAGAAAACATTTATATCCATAAATGTTAAATCATGTTATGAAAGACATACTATATATATAATTATACATGTACATCATACTTTCATGAAATCTTTCTACCCTCCATCCGAACACCATGATACAGTTCCCCAGAACAGTATCCTATATTGGCATTAACCCAAGCCCACTGGGCGGGGTACCATCCTAAGGAATACCTTAGAATACGGGCGGCCCTTGCCGAAGCATAGGAACCGTAAACGGGCGGACCTGGCCGAAGCCTAGAATCCGTAAACGGGAGGACCTGGCCGAAGCCTAGGATCCGTAAACGGGCGGACCTGGCCGAAGCCTAGGATCCGTAAACGGGACGGTCTTACCAGCTGGATCAGGGCTGAGCCGTAGTCTCCACATCATACCCCCAAGAATTTTTCACTAACTAGTCTGGTAGTAACATAGTATGCAACAATAAAAGCCATAACCATGCTCATCATCTTATATCTATACTGCTGACTGAGAATCATAGTCATGCTTATCTCAATGAATGCTAGAGTATAATTAAAATTATACCGTGAAACCATATTCCCTTAATAAACTGAAAACATGCTAATTTTCACAAATTAAATTTCGTAATCATATGCTCAGTATGACTTATAAAATTGTGTGAGGCATGTAAATCATGAATATAAAACAGTTATGTAGCACACAAGGAAACACACCTCAAAGGATGAGATCAGTCAGCCAACATGTCTAACAGGCACTGGGATCACGCTCTGCTACAGTATTTGAGCCTATATAAACATGGATTACGGTTACAATCAAATTTACACCTTAATTTGTATTCGAATACTAGGTTTGAGGTCATACGAGTGACGATCGGATCACGAGGTGGTATAGATCGGGACGAGCCGGGCTGGGCGTAGATACGATCGGAAGGTTCACGTGTACCTATTAGATCAACAAGTTAATATCAGTCCTTAACCATAAATTCCTCATGAAAAACATAGCTTATACATATGTATATTCGAGTTCAACTTCCAATTTGGAGGCTTTCGGGTTTGAATTTCAAGAAACGGGCTTCAAAAACGGACTCAGGACGTCGAAAAACATAAAATAGGGCTTTTCGGAAAATTTGACTTTTTGGTCAACGGTCAAAGTCAACGGTCAAAGTCAACGCTGACGTCATGCTGACGTCACTGTTGACCGGGTCGGGTCAACAGGTCGGGTCGGACGATGACGTCATGCTGACGTCATACTGACGTCACTGTTGACCGGGTCGGGTCAACGGGTCGGGTCAACAGGTTGGGTCGGTCGCTGACGTCATGCTGACGTCACTGTTGACCGGGTCGGGTCAAGGGGTCGGTAAACGGGTCGGACGCTGCCTTCATGCTGACGTCATACTGACGTGGCGGGTCCGGTTCGGGCGGTTCGGTTCATGACCAGACCGGTCTGAACCGGCCGGTCCACTGCCACCGTCCAGGGTGGCCGGGAACGGCGCGTGAAGCCCACGCGTGGCTCCGGACGGCGCGTGAAGCCCACGCGCCGCCGTGGACGGCGGAGCAAATTTTTTTAAAAAAAACAGAATGCTCCAAATTCAATTTTCTATCACCCCAAACTCGTATTTAAGTCGAAAACTTACCGGATTTTCGCCGATTTGAGAAAAACCTCAATTTGTACGAAACCTTCAACGGCAAATTAATGGCAAACGAAGCGGCGGTTTAACGCGTAGATGGGGGCGTTTTGTCCGGGACGTTGAGACGGTTCGGATGGTGGTGGCGGTGAACGAACGACACAACGTGGTGATGGACGGTTGTTGGTGGCGTACGATTGGTTTGTGTTGAGAGGAAAATGAAACTTAGAAATTGAGAGGGAAGTGTTCTGCAGAGATGAGGATAAAATGATAATAATTGAGGGGGAGGGAATAATATAATTGGGGGTGAGTGATAATAATAATTGAGGGGACAAAATGAGTGGGAGTGGTTAGAGAAGAAAGAAAAAAAATATAATATTTTTTTTTTTGATTGTTACAATTCTCCCTCCCTAAAAAAAATTTTCGACCTCGAAATTTACCTTAATGGAATAAATGCGGAAACTGCTCTTTCATCGACTCAAGGGTTTCCCAGGTAGCTTCTTCAGGACCTCGATTTCTCCATTGTACCTTAACCATAGGAATACATCGATTCCTTAGAACCCTCTCGTCTTGATCCAAGATTTGAACAGGTTCCTCCTCATAAGACAAATCTGGTCTCAACTCCACATCCTGTACCTGGATAATATGGCTCGGATCTGGGTGGTACTGTCTCAACATAGATACATGGAACACATCATGAATACGGCTAAGCTGGGGAGGTAATTCAAGCTGATAAGCAACAGGCCCGACTCTCTTCCGAATACGGTACGGTCCAATAAATCTTAGGCTCAATTTACCTTTGCGCCCAAATCTCAGAACTTTCTTCCATGGTGATACCTTTAGAAAAACCTGGTCGCCAACCTCAAACTCTATATCCTTTCTCCTCCGATCAGCATAAGACTTCTGTCTGTCAAACGCCTCCTTCAAACGACTACGAATCAGTCTGACAGTCTCTTCAGTCTCTTGGATCAACTCAGGACCCAAAGTCTTCTTATCATACAATTCAGTCCAACAGATTGGAGTTCGGCAGTTGCGACCATACAAAGCTTCGTAAGGTGCCATGCGAATACTAGCCTGGTAACTGTTATTATAAGCAAATTCGGCCAATGCTAAGAAGTCTTCCCAACTACCATGGAAATCTATCACGCATCCTCTCAACATATCTTCAAGAACTTGAATTACCCTCTCAGACTGGCCATCGGTCTGTGGATGGAAAGATGTACTGAAATTCAGACGGGTACCTAAAGCTCTGTGCAACGCCACCCAGAATCGAGAAGTGAACCTCGGATCCCGATCAGAGATGATAGATAAAGGTACCCCATGTAGTCTGACAATTTCAGAGATGTATAGCTTAGCCAGCCTCTTCAAAGAATAAGTGACTCGAACTGGGATAAAATGAGCTGACTTTGTGAGTCGGTCTACAATTACCCATATCGAATCCTTTTTAGAAGGTGTCAGAGGAAGTCCTGTAACGAAGTCCATTGTAATACGTTCCCATTTCCACTCGGGAATCTTAATAGGCTGCAACAAACCAGAAGGATGCTGGTGCTCTGCCTTAACCTGTTGGCAAGTCAAACACCGGGATACATAATCTGAAATGTCCTTCTTCATACCTTCCCAACGATATCTCTGTCTCAGGTTTTGATACATTTTGTCCCCACCGGGATGCATAGCATAAGGGCTGTTATGAGCCTCTCTAAGAATAGCCCGCTTCAACTCGGCATCATTTGGTACGCAATAACGATCCTTAAAGCACAAGACTCCATCCTGATCAAAAGCATAGATGGTAGTAGATCCTTGCTCAACCTGCTGTATGACAGGAAGTAAGGAACTATCTATAAGCTGTTTGGCCTTAATTTCCTCGACCAATGTCGGTTTCACTTGCAGCTCGGCTAGTAGACTTCCATCACTGTATAAACTCATTCTGGCAAACATGGATCTCAAGTCTGATATAGCCTTACGACTCAAAGC
Organism: Hibiscus trionum; assembly: GCA_030270665.1. Taxonomy (NCBI): domain Eukaryota; kingdom Viridiplantae; phylum Streptophyta; class Magnoliopsida; order Malvales; family Malvaceae; genus Hibiscus; species Hibiscus trionum. The sequence continues at coordinate 48,104,563 of BSYR01000017.1, read as the reverse complement.
GTCAGCAACGACATTAGCCTTCCCTGGGTGGTACTCAAACACACAGTCATAATCCTTAAGAAGCTCAATCCAACGACGTTGTCTAAGATTAAGCTCTTTCTGTGTAAGAATGTACTTCAGGCTCTTGTGATCTGTATAAATATAACACTTCTCTCCGTAGAGATAGTGTCTCCAAATCTTCAAGGCAAAGATTACAGCGGCCAATTCTAGATCATGGGTAGGATAATTACACTCATGAGGCCTTAATTGGCGAGACGCATAAGCTATTACCTTCCCATCCTGCATTAGAACGCAACCAAGTCCAGAACGCGACGCATCACTATAAACTGTAAAATCCTTCCCAGGCTCGGGCTGCGTCAAAACTGGAGCTTGTGTTAAGGTTGTCTTCAACTTCTCAAAACTATCACGTTGAGCATCTGTCCAGATGAATGGAACATCCTTCCTCAACAGCTTCGTCAAGGGAGAGGCAATAATAGAAAAACCCTCAACGAAACGCCTGTAATATCCAGCTAAACCCAAGAAGCTGCGGATCTCAGAAATATTCTTGGGTTGCTTCCAACTCACAATGGCTTCTATCTTGCTCGGATCAACCTGAATACCCCGAGCCGATACCACATGCCCCAGAAATGTCACCTCACTGAGCCAGAATTCACATTTGCTCAATTTGGCGTACAATTTGTGATCTCTAAGAGTCCGTAGAACAATTCTCAAATGCTCAGCATGTTCTGCCTCAGTCCGGGAGTAGACTAGGATATCATCAATGAACACCACCACGAATTGATCCACATACGGCCGGAACACACGATTCATTAGATCCATAAAAGCGGCAGGAGCATTAGTCAGACCAAACGGCATCACCAAAAACTCGTAGTGCCCATATCTGGTGCGAATGGCCGTCTTTGCTACATCAGACCCCTTTATTTTCAGTTGATAGTACCCTGAACGAAGATCAATCTTCGAGAAAATTGTGGCTCCCTGCAACTGATCGAACAAGTCATCTATCCTGGGCAATGGATACTTGTTTTTGATTGTTAACTTGTTCAGCTTACGGTAATCAATACATAGCCTAAGAGACCCATCTTTCTTCTTCACAAATAAAACAGGAGCTCCCAAGGGTGAAGAGCTAGGTCGAATAAATCCTCGATCGAGGAGTTCCTGCAATTGAATCTTTAGCTCCTTAAGCTCCTTAGGAGCCATACGGTATGGGTTCATCGAGACTGGTGCAGAGCCCGGATAAATCTCAATCTCAAACTCGACATCTCTATCCGGGGGTAGCCCAGGTAATTCTTCGGGAAAGACATCAGGGAACTCACTAACAGTGCGAATTTCCTCAATCTTTGTCAAAGAACCCTTGGTATTCAAGATACAAGCGATGAAGGTCTGGTATCCTTTCCGGATCATTCTGTCAGCAGCCAAAGCAGATATTACATTTGACAGATACCCTCGGCGCTCACCGGTGAGAATCACAATACGATCATCAGAAGTCCTTAAAAATGCTCTCTTTGTCTCACAGTCTAGGTTAACTCGGTGTTCAGTCAACCAATCCATGCCAAGAATTATATCAAACTCTTCTAGAGGTAGCTCCATAAGATCGGCTAGAAAGATTTCCCCTTGCACTTCTAGGGGACATCGCCTGAAAACTTTATTTACAACTACCGACTGACCCACTGGACTCATAACGGTAATTGTATTCTCAGTGGTCTCATCAGGAATCTGGAGGTCTCGGGACACGGATTTTGATACATATGAATGGGTAGAACCATTGTCGAGCAATACAAAATATGGAATAGAAAACATAGTAAAAGTACCTGCAATGACGTCTGGCTCATCTCTGTCATCTCGACGTCTGGAGGCATAAACAAGTGGAGGCTGCCTAGCATCATTCATAGCTGGTCCTCCACTCTGATGTGATCGGCCTCTACCATCAGATCTAGCAGAAGATCCATGAGCTCTACTCTGATAACGCCCTGAACCCGGTGTTTGAACAGATGTTTGTGATCGGGCTGGAGTCTGGGATCGAGCAGGGGTCTGAAACGACGATCGGTCCACAGAAGGGGGGTGTGGACAATCTTTCTTAAAATGGCCAGTGGATCCACATCTGAAACAAGCACCCGTCATCTTCCTGCACTCCCCTCGATGAAGCTTACCACACTGTTCACATAAAGGTAAATGAGTGGACCCTGTTGTATCACCTCGACTAGCCGTTGGGCCCTGCTGTACCGGGGGCCTATAATTTGAACCACTTCCCTGATACATGGTGCGAGGCCTCTTATCAAAACGAGAATGAGACTCTCTCTTTCTAGAAGATTTCCAAGATCGATCTCGGTCTCGCCCTCGATCCTTGCTTCTTTCTTGTTCACCATCTCTACCACTCTGACTAGCTGCCAAGTTCTCCATTTGTTCTGCAGTCTTAGCTCGGTCCACTAAATTTTCAAACACCTGATCATGGTGGGTAGCCACTCGGTCACGTATCCCAATACGAAGGCCCTCCTGAAACTTTTCACATTTGTCTTTTTCCGTAGGAATTAAATTTGTACCATATTTTGATAACTCGAGAAACTGTATCTCATACTCAGCCACGGTCATAGTATCCTGTACCAGATCTTTAAAAGCCTGGCGTCTTTCTCGCAAGAATTGTTCGCCCAGAAAACGGTTTCTAAAGCGCTCCTTAAAGAATTCCCATGTCAGACGATTAGATGGAACACTACTCATAATGGACTCCCACCAAGTACGGGCATTCCCATTTAGCATCGATACGGCCCCTAAATACTTCTTAGATGGCTCAAAACCCAACTCACTCATACGTCTATCGATATCATATATCCACTCCTCAGCCTCGGTAGGTGGTCCACCAAGAGATCCCGAGAAAGTCTTAATCCCATTAGCGATCAAGGTCTGTGAGATAGGAACTTCAGGTGTGACTCCAGCTGCTCTAACTACTCCCTGAATCAATTGGAGAAACTGTCTACTCAATGACTCATCCGTAATTCCAGTCATAGGCTCAGGTCCAGCAACAGTAGTACCTCTGACTGGTGTAGTCATACCGATATTAGGGGTAGGCAATGGAACAGTGGAAGTAGGTGTGGGAGTATTCGGGGCAGATGTCGGAGTAGTCGCAGCAGAAGTAGTAGTATCAGGAACTGAAAGACCAGTAGGGGTAGGAGGCTCTACAGTTGTCGAGGGGTCAACTGCGGCTGTAGCCACTCCAGAGGCAGGTGGATCAGTCACTAAATCATCTATCGGGTCTGCAAATCTAACAGGTCGACCACGCCTACGAACGGGTCGACGTTCCCTTCCAGTGCTCATTCTCGGAGAATCTATTCATCGGATAAAACTTATGATCATGTTATGACACTGGAGAATCGATCACAATTAAACATATACAGTTGGGTGACATGGCCCTTTTTTTTTATACATTATAAAACATTTTAAATGGACCATTTTTTTTTTCACAGTCCGAGGTTTTAAAACCAAAAGCTCTGATACCAACTAAATGTAACCCCCTAGACCGGCCTATGCGGAATGACCATGTCTAGTAAGTTACATTAAAATTTTTTATAATCATTTAGTAAACAAGTTTGCAACAAATAATTTATTTCAAATAGCATTTCGACCAGATTTTTTTGAAAACTATCAAGTTTAGTAAATATGTTTATACACATCAAACCTTAATATTTTTAAAGACTTACACATAACATAATAAAACATGTCACCCATAATTACAAATGGTGGATAGAAATATTACATTCAAAAACAATGTCGAAAGTGTCGATCCTCCAAGTGTCAACTATAGGGCAGCTTATTCCAACCTATCTGAAAGGGGAAAAATATTTGGGCGTGAGCTAGAAAGCTCAATGTGATCCAACAGTGCAAGAAAACATTTATATCCATAAATGTTAAATCATGTTATGAAAGACATACTATATATATAATTATACATGTACATCATACTTTCATGAAATCTTTCTACCCTCCATCCGAACACCATGATACAGTTCCCCAGAACAGTATCCTATATTGGCATTAACCCAAGCCCACTGGGCGGGGTACCATCCTAAGGAATACCTTAGAATACGGGCGGCCCTTGCCGAAGCATAGGAACCGTAAACGGGCGGACCTGGCCGAAGCCTAGAATCCGTAAACGGGCGGACCTGGCCGAAGCCTAGGATCCGTAAACGGGCGGACCTGGCCGAAGCCTAGGATCCGTAAACGGGACGGTCTTACCAGCTGGATCAGGGCTGAGCCGTAGTCTCCACATCATACCCCCAAGAATTTTTCACTAACTAGTCCGGTAGTAACATAGTATGCAACAATAAAAGCCATAACCATGCTCATCATCTTATATCTATACTGCTGACTGAGAATCATAGTCATGCTTATCTCAATGAATGCTAGAGTATAATTAAAATTATACCGTGAAACCATATTCCCTTAATAAACTGAAAACATGCTAATTTTCACAAATTAAATTTCGTAATCATATGCTCAGTATGACTTATAAAATTGTGTGAGGCATGTAAATCATGAATATAAAACAGTTATGTAGCACACAAGGAAACACACCTCAAAGGATGAGATCAGTCAGCCAACATGTCTAACAGGCACTGGGATCACGCTCTGCTACAGTATTTGAGCCTATATAAACATGGATTACGGTTACAATCAAATTTACACCTTAATTTGTATTCGAATACTAGGTTTGAGGTCATACGAGTGACGATCGGATCACGAGGTGGTATAGATCGGGACGAGCCGGGCTGGGCGTAGATACGATCGGAAGGTTCACGTGTACCTATTAGATCAACAAGTTAATATCAGTCCTTAACCATAAATTCCTCATGAAAAACATAGCTTATACATATGTATATTCGAGTTCAACTTCCAATTTGGAGGCTTTCGGGTTTGAATTTCAAGAAACGGGCTTCAAAAACGGACTCAGGACGTCGAAAAACATAAAATAGGGCTTTTCGGAAAATTTGACTTTTTGGTCAACGGTCAAAGTCAACGGTCAAAGTCAACGCTGACGTCATGCTGACGTCACTGTTGACCGGGTCGGGTCAACAGGTCGGGTCGGACGATGACGTCATGCTGACGTCATACTGACGTCACTGTTGACCGGGTCGGGTCAACGGGTCGGGTCAACAGGTTGGGTCGGACGCTGACGTCATGCTGACGTCACTGTTGACCGGGTCGGGTCAAGGGGTCGGTAAACGGGTCGGACGCTGACTTCATGCTGACGTCATACTGACGTGGCGGGTCCGGTTCGGGCGGTTCGGTTCATGACCAGACCGGTCTGAACCGGCCGGTCCACTGCCACCGTCCAGGGTGGCCGGGAACGGCGCGTGAAGCCCACGCGTGGCTCCGGACGGCGCGTGAAGCCCACGCGCCGCCGTGGACGGCGGAGCAAATTTTTTTAAAAAAAACAGAATGCTCCAAATTCAATTTTCTATCACCCCAAACTCGTATTTAAGTCGAAAACTTACCGGATTTTCGCCGATTTGAGAAAAACCTCAATTTGTACGAAACCTTCAACGGCAAATTAATGGCAAACGAAGCGGCGGTTTAACGCGTAGATGGGGGCGTTTTGTCCGGGACGTTGAGACGGTTCGGATGGTGGTGGCGGTGAACGAACGGCACAACGTGGTGATGGACGGTTGTTGGTGGCGTACGATTGGTTTGTGTTGAGAGGAAAATGAAACTTAGAAATTGAGAGGGAAGTGTTCTGCAGAGATGAGGATAAAATGATAATAATTGAGGGGGAGGGAATAATATAATTGGGGGTGAGTGATAATAATAATTGAGGGGACAAAATGAGTGGGAGTGGTTAGAGAAGAAAGAAAAAAAATATAATATTTTTTTTTTTTTTTGATTGTTACACTGACCGAGTTCTAAGTCTCTCTAGTACCATGGTCACTTCTTTCATTGTTGGTCTCTGTCTCCCATCCGTGTTCAAGCATCTTTGTGCAAGTTGAGCAACTGCAACTACTTCATCTTTTAGGCCATCTTTCACAATTTCAGCATCAACAATATCCAGCAGACGATTTTCTTCCTTCGCCGACATAAAAATAGAAACTAAGCTTATCGCTTCTTGCGATCCATTTCTTGAGACTGCCATTCGTCTTGTTAAAAGCTCGACAATAACCACTCCGAAACTATAAACATCGCTTTTTTCAGTGAATTGACTTGACTGGAAGTATTCAGGATCCAAGTACCCAAAAGTCCCTAGCACCTGAGTAGTCAAGTGAGTTTGATCAATGCCCACCGATCTGGATGTCCCGAAATCTGATACTTTTGCTCGAAACTTTTCATCTAACAATATGTTGCTAGACTTGATATCTCGATGATAAATAGGGACAGACGCGAACGAGTGCAAGTAAGAAACTGCACTTGCAACTTCCGCTGCAATGCGCAATCGCATATCCCATGACCTCGGGTACTCTTCATTTTGGTCATGGATGAAATGAGAGAGGGTTCCATTGGGGATGAATTCATAGACGAGGAGGGGCACTTCGGTCTCCAAGCAGCAGCCTAATAGTTTGACAACATTTCTGTGATCAATTTGAGAAAGTATAACGATCTCATTGATAAATTGCTCAAGACACCCTTGGTTCACAGTCGTGGACTTCTTTACTGCAACAATTCTCCCATCCGGCAACATTCCTTTGTAAACAAAGCCTTGCCCACCACGACCCAGAATTCTGTTCTCATTATAATGATCCGTAGCTGCTTCCAGCTCCTCGGAACTAAAGAGTTTAGCTTTATCAAGACCACCTTCTTTTGAAGACAACTTTTTCTGAAACAGTAACCCACCGTTTCTTTCAAACAACTTTCGTTTGAGTTTCTTGTTCTTTCTTCTCTCCCGTGACCTTCTGGAAACCATCCAAGCCCAAGGAATGAAAACCAAAATCACTAAACAATCAAGAACTGCATGAGATCAAAAATAAACATCACTTCTACTATTAATTCCATTTAAGCTACGATATGAAATAAAATTTATATAACAAAAATTTATATTCCATACGCTAGTGGTACCTTTATTTAAGGGTTTAGAAATTTAATTTAGCGTGTAGGGTTTAGGGGTTTAAAATTCAGGGATAATGGTTAGAATTTAAGGGTTATGATTTAGGGTTTATAGGTTAGGTTTAAAATTTACGAGTTAGGATTATGATTTAGGGTTTAGAGGTTAGGTTTAGGATTTAGAGGTTTAGGGTTTTGAACCTATAAACCCTAGATTCTTAGATTTTTTATTTCAAAAGAAAGTTGGAATTCATTATTGTGAATATAAGCTGAAAGAAATTATGTTTGAAAGTTAAAAAAAATGGGAACTAAAATAAGTACGAAGATGCTAATAGATCGATTAGCCAGTTAATGGTTAATTAACCTACCCTTTACAATTTGTTTCAGTATTTACATTGTCAAGTTTTCAGAACTATGTGAGGTTTTTGTTTAATCTTCACAAAAGAATTTAATCCATTAACATTTAAATAAGAAATAAGGGATTATATTAAAATTGTTTTGTATTTTATTATAAAATAACTGTTCAAATTATATATTTTTAATTTTTGGTGTTCGAAGTTTTTATGGTCAAAATAAGTGTCTAATATTTTATTTTGTTGCATTATAGCGTCGATTTGTTAAAAATTTATCATCCAATAAATGCATGACACATGAGCTAATTTTAAATTTTTTTACTTGAAAAAACTTAAAATCCTTATTAAAAAACTTCTAAAAGCTTGATATTCTAAAATCTAAAATCTCGATTTTCCCAAAAAAAAAAAACCTAAATCCCTAAATTCATTTGTTGCTATAGTCGGATCAACCATCACCACACACTACTTTCGTCGTCAGAATCTTATTACTGAATATTCTACTCCTACGTCGTCGACAATCGTAAACATGTTGCCAAGCAAACGTCAAATGTCAAACCTCAAAGCTTGCAATCGACAGACGGATGGTGGACAACCAAACGATGAATGACATTGTTAATCATGTGGCAAGAGAAGAAAATTTCAAGGTAGTAACGGTCGATGTGGCACTCGATGACGACATGAGCATTTTGAGAATTATAGTAAGGGATTTTTTTGGTGTTTTGTGAATTTATGATTTTTGTGGTAGATGAGAGAATTTTAGGGTTTTGTTGAAAATTGAAGAATTTAAATTAAAAAATTAAAATTAAAGTCAGTCTTAAGTAATGATTAGGTGTTGCGTTTTTTTATAGGTTGACCTTAAAATGATAATTTATTTTAGGGTAAACTACACTGATAGTCACTGAACTTTTAGGGCGCTTTCAATAAGGTCACCGAACTTTTAAAATTTTTATTACAGTCACCTAATTTTTAATTCGCTTTCAATAAGGTCACTATCGTCAACCACTGTTAAAAAAGCTGACATGGCATGTTAAATTTAAGGTTAAAATACACTATTAGTCACTGAACTTTTAAGAGGCTTTCAATATGGTCACCGAACTTTTAAAACTTTCATTACCATCACTCAACTTTTAATTCGCTTTCATTACCGTTAAAAAAGTTGATGTGACACGTTAAGTTTAAAAATAAACTTTTTCCCACCCTATTTTATCTCCTTGTCTTATTTTCTTACATCCAAACATGTCTATCTTTTAGATACATTAATATTTTCCTTTGAACTCCTCATTATCTAGTGCATGACTCAGTAAATGTCGGGCCTTAAGCATAAAGAGGATTTTTATGAGCAAAATTTTAGTTATTTCTTTATCATTCCATCATTGGATGTCTCCCAATATTTTTCTTGTTCTCACACATGTCGCATGCATGTCTAGATACATTAATATTTTCCTTGATGTGTTACTAGAGAAGTAATGACCTTCACCAAAAAATTACAATTTGATTCATATGGAAGAAAGAGACATGTTTGGATGGAAGAAAATAAGAGGGGAGAAAAAATATGGTGGGAAAACTTTTATTTTTAAACTTAATGTGTCACATCAGCTTTTTTTTAACGGTAATGAAAGCGAATTAAAAGTTGAGTGATAGTAATGAAAGTTTTAAAAGTTCGGTGACCATATTGAAAGCCTCTTAAAAGTTCAGTGACTAATAGTGTATTTTAACCTTAAATTTAACATGCCACGTCAGCTTTTTTAACGGAGGTTGACGGCAGTGACCTTATTGAAAGCGAATTAAAAGTTGGGTGACTGTAATGAAAGTTTTAAAAGTTCGGTGACCTTATTGAAAGCATCCTAAAAGTTTAGTGACTACCAGTGTAGTTTACCCTTTATTTTAATAAGGGTTATATTTTATTACATAAGCTTGTGTATCAAAGTATTTTCCTTTTAATAAAATATGAAATATTGGACACGTACTTTAATAATAATAAAACTTTTAACACCTTAAAACTTAGTAAAAAAATATAATTTACAATTATTTTATAATAAAGCCAATAATAATCTTAAAACTTCAAACAAAATCTTCGCATTGATTTTAGAAATTGACAAATTTAGGGAAATAATGCAATAGAGAAAAATAGGGAAAAAATTTATTTAGAGATTTACTACATTTATTATCGTTGTGTAATGTAGACGAGTTGCAAATAAATTGATTTAAAAAATTTAATGTTTCAATCCGCTAAAAACTTGGTGAATGAGATATAAAGGATATAAGCAGCTTTTAATTAGATGTACCAACCTAGCAGAGCAATAATGTAGGGACGGACAGGTTTGAATTCAGTGCAACGTGTTCCATTTTTCAAGCCATCTCCCTTGAACCCTTTAGGGCATGAACACCTATAGCTTCCGGGTGTGTTGTGACATTTTCCAACTCCAACGCAAGGCTTCAGTGTCTGGCATTCATTAATATCTACAATTTGAAACCAGAGAAAGGATATTGAGCACAAAGTAACAATGGAGGAGAAGTTGATATGTGGGTAATACCTTGGCAACCGAGGTAAGGGTTACCCTGAAAACCGTCAACACACTTGCACAAGTATCCATCGTTATTATCTGGATCTATGCAAGCACTGTTTTCCTTGCAGGCATAATTATGCGGATCCCTTTGAGCTTCTGTGCAATTTTGGTTCCCGATTGTCCAATCAAGGATAAGTGGGAATTCCCTTTTGCTAAAATTAGTGGCATTAAGATCTGAAGCAGAGAAGTTATAGGCTCCATCTTCGACCACGAATCCATAGCTACAAGGATTGAAGCTCAGCACACTGGAATGGTTCCAACGACTCTGTAAATTGGATTGATATCCCCTCAATCCTTTAGGGATAGCAGTCTGGCAGCAACCAATGCCGGAACAAGATCCGTTTATCACATCGGTGACACTGCCGCAAAAGGTTGAACATCCGGTTGAAAAGTTTTGTGAGTTGAAGACACTGTTGATGTAGACGATAGTGTCACAACCGATGGCTGTCAGCTTGTTTCTGGTATGAGATATGACGTGTTCTGTGAGGCAGGAAAACCTTGAAGAGGAATGTGAGTCGTGTCCTGATGAACTATAGCAGTCGGAACCTATGTTCCCACCAGAGCTAACGCGCACATAACCATCCAGGGAGATGTGGAGAACTTGAACCTCAGCAGCATCACCAGGGACAATCGTATCGGGTTGTGTTAATGTTAAGAAAGCTTTTGGGGGGTTGAAAGTGGTGTCACAACGAATGAAAAAGTGGCTGCTGATGTTGCAGCCATCGGTTGTACCGAAAGGGTATGGGATGCTGATGTTTCCGCACTGGCCCTGGCACCCTGGTTTTGGTTGAGCTGCTACTGAAGTTGCTGTAAGTGTGAACATAACTGCAAACACAGCAACTTCCTTCAACATAAAACCCAACCCCATAACCCTCGGCTATGCAAATGCTGGATAACTTATTGGAACACATCTGATCTGAGTATTGGGTACTAACTTATAGGACAAGCATGTTCGTAGTTTCAAAGCCATTTTTAATTAGCCGTGTTGACTCGTTCCTTCTCCCTTTAACCACTTCTATTCATTATTCGTAATAGAAATTAGAAAAGGCTTAAACGACCTTCTCCCAAATTAAATCTACCCTTCCATATTAAATTTATCCTTCACTGGATGACAGTGCATAAATAAACACCTACATTTCACCCTCAACATGTTTTACTCTGTAAATTGAAGTCTTGGTCGTTTGTCTTTTTTGCTTTATAACACTAGTTGGCTCCAAGTTTCATTGTTTTAGTCTCAAATTTAACATTTTCTTTCTTTTTTCTTTCCTCTGGTTCCTGGAAATTCCCACGAAATTCCCACACCATGTTGTACAAGGACGTGCTGTAAGGATAACCCTTTACTTTCTGGGTGAAATTGCCACAACATGGCCATTTTTTTAGCAAGAATTATTGCAGTAGATTAATGGCTAGGAGGATTTGAAAGGCATTATGGCATTAAGATTTCCAAGGTTTAGACCCCACTACGTATTTGGTTTGATATTGTTACCGTGAATGATTTCGAGAGTCATGATGATATTATTAAGGAATGTCTTTATCACAATATTTTGATATTCAAATTTTTTTGTAAATTTAAATGTTAAATTATTATTTACATACGAATAGATTTCTTAGATATTCATTATCAAATCTGCGTATTTTTTTTGTAAATTGCGGATTCAAATATCCGACTCCAAATTACAAAACAGAAAATATGTTTATTTTTGAAGATTTAAGATTTAGGCATTACATATACTGATACGAAACGAAATGTGGATTTAGATAACCAACACCAAATTACAATGTAAAAATGTATTTATTTTTAAGAACTTAAATTTTGGGTTTAGACATTACTTATACGGATACAAATTGGGGGACTCAACATCCCTTAATTAGAGGCAAATAGGTATTTTATCATTTATATTTGGATGTATAGAATAAATGGACGAAATTAAATACTCCCCTATTTTTTTCTATTGAAATTTTCTTTATTTTTAACTTTTAATCTTATCCATCTATTATATACATCCAGTTAGTAATTAGTTTTACATGATGAAAGTTTTATGTCATCTTTTGGACCTTTGGATAAGGTAAATGTATGGTTGAGATTAATAGTAGAATATGTGAAGATTATGGCCCTGTTTGGTAAATAGCGGTTTGGGCAAAAATTAGAGGTTTGAGGTATAATTAGAGGTTTGACTAGTCAAATCCGCTAATATTGATGTTTGGTAAATAGCGGATTGAAAGAGCGGATTGGGGTGAAAAGCTAATTTTGAAAAAGCTCCTAATATGAGCTTTTTGAGATTAGAGGTTTGATATTAGAGTTGTAATGACTCTTTTACCCTTAACAATTACCAAAAATCTTCAAATAACTTAAATTAAATAATAACATTTTTTAATATAAAAAATAACATATTAAATATTGGACTTATTTGTTGTTACTACTAATTTATATGGTGACATTTGTAAGTTAATTCTATTTTTTTATTATCACATATTTATATGTGCATATAATTTTTTAATAATTATGTAAATAATAAATTAACATATAAATATTTTAAATATGTTTAAAAAATTTATATTAAAAATAATTTTTACAAATCTAATTAATATTTATTAGATACAAAATATTCATAACTAATAAATTATTCAAACAAGTATTGAATATAATCATGTCCTTATATGTCATTTTGCTTGCTTAAATAATCAAACAGCTATCAGCTATCAGTTAATTTTACCAAACGCTTTTATACAATCAACTAATACAATCCGCTAGTCAAATCAGCTAATGCAATCAGCTATCAGCTATCAGCTAATGTAATCCGCTATCCGCTAATTGCCAAACAGGGCCTATCACAAGAAAATAATATTAGCCATTTATTACCCTTATCTATCGGTCAAAAAACGTGTATAAGTAATTGAGTTTTATATTGTGTAAGTGGATCCTGACTATATATATATATATATATATTAGGAAAATCATGTTATTTCCCACACGAACGTAGCTTCAAATCTGAGCTGAAATGTCAAGATCGAAACTACCAACAACAAACAAATCCGTCAACTATTAAATATTGAAACCTAATAAAATACCCCAATAACAAACAAGAAAAATAAATAATGGAAAGAACACATCGAATTTATAAGGTTCGACGAAAATATCGTCTATTCCTCTGGCACCACCACTAGATGATATCTTCACTAATACTAAATGGTACAAACAAATAGAATTTCTAAAAAAATTTAAATATTACAAATGGAAAAAGAGAAGCAAATGAAAGAGATAATATAAATGTTGGAATGATTTCAAATGGCAAAACTTAAGCCTGCTGAGCTCCTAAGAACTAAATTTATAAATAGCCTAAAGTCTAGGGACTAATAAACTATTTCCCATTGATTATTAATTCCATTCGGCGCAATCATTCTTTTTTCTTCCTTTGCTGCACCAGTTTCTAACAAATCTATTTGTCAAATTCGGTGCCCACAATGCTTGACCTTTCAAGCCACAAATTCAGCAATATATAAAATACTCTTAACTCTACTTAAACAGAAACCGGACTAGAAATGTCACATTAACAAAACAGAATTATTTCCAATCGAAATCAACATGCAAACAATACTCAAACAACAAAACATACACTTCAAAGAAACCATAATGTTCATAACAACTTTTTAATCACCATTTATGAAATCAAAACCAATTTAAAATCTTTTAGAACTTTGGGGACCAAACACATTTTCCTCACCAACAGGTTTTACTCTTTAAATTGAAGTCTTGGTCGTTTGTCTTTTTTTTTTTTTTTGTTCGGCAAACTAATATTTTATTTAATAAAAATTCTTACTTGAGCACCATATGCCTCGTTAAAAAACGCCTTGAAAGGGGAAAAAGAGTGCATAATGGTGATCAAATACAAAGACGCCACACTCCAATGTTCATCAAAACTCGTACACATATTACAGGACCACATTAAACATAAACATTTCAAACCAAATACAAAGAATTTGATAGTAAACGAAACTTGGAGAAAGAAACAACATCCCAAACTTAAATCCAAAACTCTGCATCTTCATTCCATCATCAGCAACCCTCAAATCAACAACCCTAGCAAGAAACTTCTTCGAAAAGATTCCATTGGATCTTCAACACAACAAGCAAGCTTGTAAAAAGGCTGCTAACGTCTTTCTCATCACGCCCCCTGCAGCCGCTCCGAACCCTTGCTGCAGCCAACATTCAAAAGGCAAAAACAAAAAACCACCCCTATACTCCACAGAAAAAGTAAAAACATCCCCACACATTCCTTCAACATCAACCCCGGCGCTTCAGCAACAAGCGAAACCATAAAATCAAACACCCATGCATCAAAGGAACTTCATTTCAATCCCAACAACATTATCGCACAAAAAGAAAATGTGATTCATTCAAAAAGATCAAATAAAATCCTTACAACTTCAAATGCGGAGAACAAAACCCATGCAAATACTTGGAGCCCAAAACTCAATCAACCTTTGTTGTTTCCATGATTCGCAAAGTATCCGAGAGAAACTGATATCTCCATTTCCTGCATGCAAAAACCGAAAAAGACAACCACCAAACACACAAAATGCAACATGCTAAGAGGCTCAAAGAAAAAACAAAACCAGACAGCTCAAGAAAGATCAGAAATTAAACTAATGCTGGTCGTTTGTCTTCTTTGCTTTATTACATATCCTCATGGGGGACAAGACATTTACACCAGTAGCTGATTGATAGATAAGTGAAACAAATAAGTAGCAGTATTATACAAAAAAAAAACTTTTTTTTAAACAGTTATTTACGTAAATGAGCCCCGGTCAATGTTATTTAAAAAATGATTCTCAAATCTTTACGTAAAGTGAACTCGTTTTTTACAGGAAACGAGTTCGAGCTTCACTTACTACAAAACGCGAGTTATGTGTTGAATAAGTCGGTAAAAAAATAATTTTTCGCGTTTTTAACATGAAATTTGCTTTTTAAAAAAAACGAGTTTTGAAACTCGTTTTTTGCAAAACTCGAGTACACCTTACGTGGATGATTTGGAAGTCATTTTTTCTTAAATAATATTAATTAGGGTTATTTAAGTAAATAGCTATTTATACGAGTTTTTTATATGATAATGCCCAAATAAGGACACGCCATCCGCCGGTTCCAGAATTCGTTGGTCTTGGTTGAGATTATTAGAGCTATTCCAATTAATTACTACGAAGCTTCGAAGTTCGGTGAAAAAAATACAACATGCAGACAAAACATGAACGTTGCCTTTTTTTTTAATCGGGAATGATTAAATATCGTTGAGTTATAACTCAAATTTTATTCCGAGAGAAATGATCTTCTCTATTAAGTAACGGGGGAGAATAATGTATGATAGGATCGTAGTGCGATTACGGTGCGACAGCAACCGAAAATATTATAAAATATGAAATTTAAAATTAAAGATGTTATACTTTTTGATAATATTTTAGGCTGGTGGTTAAATATCGAAACTTAGCTCCGAATATCGATACTTATAATTTCTGATAACATTCTAGATTCTTGTAAGTATCGAAACTTGTCTATAAGTATCGATATTTGTCGTAAGATCACTAAATTAAAATGTTATCAAAAAGTGTTACACTAAAGTTCAATCACTAAAATTAAGTAATCAATGTTTTATGTCGGTATTTTAGGTGAATATCAACCGAAAATATTATAAAACACGAAAGTTAAAATATTACACCAACCGATAATGTTACACTTTCGTTTAATCAACCTAAAACTTATAAATAAATATCGGTATTTTGTAATAAGTATCAGTATTTTGATAATATTTTAAGTCGATTGAGCTTTGATATTTTAATATCATTTTAAGTTGATTTAACTTTAAACAATCTTTGGGATCGGTGAATCAAGGGCCTGTAGTATTTTATAATAAATTTTAGATTGATTTATGTTAGTGTACGAACAATACCAACCTAAAATATTTTTCTTTTAGTCATTCCTTTTTTTCATGTACTGTAATTTAGTTTTGTTTCAATTTAATCTTACACGTTCTTCATTTATTTATTTTTATTTTTAAAGCATCCATAGATATTAGCATTATTAAATTATCATATTTCTATTTTTATTTTATTTTTTTAAAGTCAAGGTGATTACAAGTAGTATCGGCTGGTGCTCGAACCCATGACCTCTAGGAACAACAATTATTTCTTTAGTCACTGAGGCAAGTTGGTTCGTGCACATTTTTACATGTTTATTATATAAATTTACTTTATCTTAAATATAATTTATTAATATACATATATGTATATATTTTTCAATCTTATATTTTTCGAATTATTTTTTATTATTTTATTTTGACATTGATTTTTTTATATATAGAAAGGAGTTGGGTATATCTATAAGCCTCTTTAAAAATCCTCTAAACTTAAATGGGAAAAAAATACCTATCGAAATACCAATACAAAGAACAATGCAAGCAAAACCTCGTCTACATAAGCTTAATCACAAAACTACCATAGCCATAAATTTATTTTTTACTAGTTATTTTGTTTTACTTACGTTGTTTTTTTTTTTTATGATCAATAACTTTTTTAAGTGAAAAAAGACGTGTTTTCATTTTTTAGAATTGAGACAATGAATTTTGAAGGCACCAATTTCTACGTAATTCATGTTAAAAGTGTTGAAAATGGCTTTGAAATTTCAAAGCAAAATTCAACAAAGTAGGCACCAATTGACAAATTGAATTTGTCAAGTTTGGGTGCAGCAAATGGAGAAAAATGATGCAGCAAATGTTGAAAATGTGGAATGGGGAAATTGATTTTTGGTCCCTAAACTTTAGGTTATTTATAAGTTAGTCCCTAAAGCTCAACTATAAATAGCCTAGCCATTTGCCATTTGAAAACATCCCAAATCATTCTAACCTCCTCCCAATACTAGAGAAATTAGAGAGTTTTCATAGAGTTGTTTTCTCCTTTCTTATCAAGAGAGAATTGTCATTGTTTTCTCCTTGTTAGATTGAGAGAAGTTGTAATTCCTATTTTCTCATAGTGAAATTCTTCTACCTTTGTCCGTGGTTTTTACCCTATATTATTTAGGGGTTTTCCACGTAAAATCTGTGTCTCCTTTATCTTCATTGTTATTTTCTCAAATTATCAGTTGCGTTTTTGCTCTATCCGACGACCGTATTCTGCAACAATTGGTATCAGAGCCAGATTTGGGTGCGTATATCTACTTACCGTATTCTCTATTGATTGCCACTGAAAAGTGGATCCTCCATCATAAGAAAGTAAGTTAGATATTACTCATTCATTGAAGGTGGTGGGCACTATTCACGTCAAAAAGGTGAAATAGTGGGAGCTATCTGAAATAGAAGCTATGGCAACGAAATTTGATATTGAAAAGTTCAATGGGAGAAATTTCTCACTGTGGAAATTGAAGATAAAGGCCATCCTAAGAAAAAACGGATGTCTAGCGGCTATCAGCGAAAGGCCGGCAGATTTTACGGATAACAAGAAATGGAATGAGATGGACGAGAATGCTATTGCAGACCTTCATTTAGCATTAGCAGATGAAGTACTATCAAGCATCGAGGAGAAGAAGACGGCCAAGGAGATTTGGGATCACCTCGCAAAATTATACGAGGTCAAATCGTTGCACAATAAAATTTTCCTTAAGAGGAAATTGTACACTCTTCGGATGTCAGAATCTACTTCAGTGACAGAGCACTTAAACACGTTGAATACTCTATTTTCTCAGCTTACATCCCTAAGCTATAAAATAGAGTCACAAGAACGTGCTGAACTTCTGCTTCAAAGTCTACCTGATTCGTATGATCAACTCATCATCAACTTGACGAACAACAACCTTACAAGTGATCTAGTCTTCGATGACGTTGCAGCTGCTGTTCTGGAAGAAGAAAATCGGCGCAAGAACAAGGAAGACAGACAAGGAAATCTGCAACAAGCAGAGGCCTTAACAGTGATGAGAGGAAGATCAACAGAACGTGGCCAAAGTAGCAGTCACAATCATGGTAGATCAAAGTTAAGGAGTAAGAAGAATTTAAAGTGCTACAACTGCGGAAAGAAGGGTCACATGAAGAAGGATTGTTGGAGTTTACCTAAAAACTCCAATCCTCAAGGAAATATGGCAAACACTTCAGATGATGGAGATGCTCTCTGTTGTGAAGCAACAACAGCCATGGAAGGCAGAAAAAGATTTGCAGACATATGGCTTATTGACTCGGGAGCCACATATCACATGACCTCAAGAAGAGAATGGTTCTATAATTATGAACCTATCTCAGGAGGATCTGTGTACAGCTGCAATAATCATGCCTTGGAGATTGTTGGCGTTGGAACCATCAAATTAAAGATGTATGACGGGACAACCAAAGTTGTTCGAGATGTGCGACACGTGAAAGGCTTGAAGAAAAACTTATTATCCTACGGATTGTTGGATAATAATGCAAGCAAGATTGAAACACAGAAAGGAATCATGAAGGTGTTCCATGGAGCGCTTATGGTGATGAAAGGTGAAAAGATAGCGGCAAATTTGTACATGCTGAAGGGAGAGACTTTGCTAGAAGCTGAAGCCTTTGTTGCCTCATGTAGTTCAGATTCTACCATGTTATGGCATCGGAAACTTGGACACATGTCAGAACAGGGAATGAAAGTCCTTGTGGAGCAAAAGCTACTTCCGGGTTTAACAAAGGTATCACTTCCTTTGTGTGAACATTGTATTACAAGTAAGCAGCATCGATTAAAATTCAACACATCAAATTCTAGAGGCAAGGCTGCTCTAGAATTGGTTCATTCTGATGTATGGCAAGCACCGGTTACATCCCTAGGCGGAGCAAAGTATTTTGTCTCCTTCATTGATGACTACTCTAGGAGATGTTGGGTGTATCCTATCAAGAGGAAGGCAGATGTGTTTTCAACCTTCAAAGTTTTCAAAGCGCGGGTGGAACTTGATTCTGGAAATAAAATCAAGTGTTTCAGATCAGATAATGGAGGTGAATATACAAGTGATGAATTTGATGACTTCTGCAGAAAAGAAGGCATCAAAAGACAGTTCACAACAGTATACACTCCTCAACAAAATGGAGTGGCAGAGCGGATGAACAGAACTCTGTTAGAAAGAACACGAGCAATGTTGAGAGCTGCAGGGCTAGAAAAAGCTTTCTGGGCAGAAGCAGTCAATACCGCCTGTTATTTGGTGAATCGGGCTCCATCAACTGCAATTGAGTTGAAGACACCGATGGAAATGTGGACTGGTAAACCAGTTGATTATTCAAACCTCCATATATTTGGAAGTATTGTGTACGTGATGTACAATGCCCAAGAAATTTCAAAGTTGGATCCAAAATCCAGAAAATGTAAATTCTTGGGGTATGCTGATGGAGTAAAGGGGTATCGCTTGTGGGATCCCACTGCCCGCAAAGTGATTATCAGCAGAGATGTTATTTTTGTAGAAGATAATCTACAAAGAAAAGAAGAAGATGATAGCACTGATAAAGAAAAGCCAGAGACTACACAGATACATGTTGAAAATGAGTTTGAACAGAGAGATTGTTCTGAAGCAGAACCAGAGCTCGAGGAACCAGAACCAGAGAATTCTGAAGCTCCAACAACTCGTCAATCAGATCGTGTGAGAAGACGTCCCAATTGGCACTCAGATTATGTTATAGAAGGTAATGTTGCATACTGCCTTTTAACGGAGGACGGTGAGCCATCATCATTCGAGGAGGCAATGAACAACTCAGATGCTTCACAGTGGATGGCGGCAATGCAAGAAGAAATCGGAGCCCTTCATAAAAATAATACATGGGAACTTGTGCCACTACCACAAGGAAGGAAGCCAATTGGTAACAAATGGGTCTTCAAAATCAAGAGAAATGGTGACGATCAAGTGGAGAGGTATCGTGCAAGACTGGTGGTCAAAGGATATGCTCAGAAAGAAGGTATTGATTTCAATGAAATCTTTTCTCCTGTGGTTAGACTAACAACGGTTCGAGTTGTCCTGGCAATGTGTGCTACATTGAATTTACATCTAGAGCAGCTAGATGTTAAAACAGCTTTTCTTCATGGAGATCTTGAAGAAGAGATTTACATGCTCCAGCCTGAAGGTTTTGAAGAAAAAGAAAAGAAGAACTTGGTTTGTAGGTTGAACAAATCTCTGTACGGTTTAAAGCAGGCGCCGAGGTGTTGGTACAAGAGATTTGACTCCTTCATCACGAGCCTTGGATACAACAGACTTAATGCAGACCCTTGTGCTTACTTCAAGAGGTTTGGTGAAAACGAATTTGTTATATTGCTGTTGTATGTAGATGACATGTTGGTTGCAGGCCCCAACAAAGATCATATTGAAGAATTAAAGGCACGACTGGCTAGGGAATTTGAAATGAAGGACTTGGGACCATCAAACAAGATTCTAGGGATGCAAATTCACCGAGACAGAAGTAGTAGGAAGATTTGGCTTTCACAAAAGAATTACTTGAAAAAGATCTTGTCACGATTTAGCATGCAAGATTGTAAGCCAATTTCTACCCCTCTTCCTATTAACTTTAAATTATCCTCCAGTATGAGTCCTAGCAGTGAAGAAGAGAGGATGAAGATGTCTCGAGTACCGTATGCATCAGCAGTGGGAAGTTTAATGTTCGCTATGATTTGTACAAGACCAGACATTGCACAAGCAGTGGGAGTGGTTAGTCGGTACATGGCGAATCCAGGCAGAGAGCATTGGAATGCTGTGAAAAGGATCCTGAGATACATCAAAGGGACCTTAAATGTTGCATTATGTTACGGGGGATCAGACTTTCTTATCAGCGGGTATGTCGATTCTGACTATGCAGGAGATTTGGATAAAAGCAAATCTACAACATGGTATGTGTTTACAGTTGCTGGTGGAGCTATAAGCTGGGTTTCAAAACTGCAATCGGTTGTGGCTACGTCAACAACAGAGGCAGAATATGTAGCAGCTACACAAGCCAATAAAGAAGCAATATGGTTGAAAATGCTATTGGAGGAGCTCGGGCACAAACAAGAGAATGTCTCTTTATTTTGTGACAGTCAGAGCGCCTTGCATCTTGCAAGGAATCCTGCTTTTCACTCAAGAACAAAACACATTCGGGTCCAATACCACTTCATTCGTGAGAAAGTGGAAGAAAGGACGATAGATATGCAAAAGATCCATACCGATGACAACATAGCAAATTTCATGACAAAAGTAATCAACACTGATAAGTTTACTTGGTGTCGATCCTCTTGTGGCTTGTTAGAGACGTAAGCAACATGGAAAGTACGAGGTAGAAAGAATGGT
The DNA here is from genome assembly GCA_030270665.1 of Hibiscus trionum. Classification (NCBI taxonomy): domain Eukaryota; kingdom Viridiplantae; phylum Streptophyta; class Magnoliopsida; order Malvales; family Malvaceae; genus Hibiscus; species Hibiscus trionum. The sequence goes on along the minus strand of BSYR01000017.1, from coordinate 48,083,339 downwards.
GTGAAGATATGATTGTTCCAATCAAATCTTCAAGTGGGAGATTGTTAAAAGTGTTGAAAATGGCTTTGAAATTTCAAAGCAAAATTCAACAAAGTAGGCACCAATTGACAAATTGAATTTGTCAAGTTTGGGTGCAGCAAATGGAGAAAAATGATGCAGCAAATGTTGAAAATGTGGAATGGGGAAATTGATTTTTGGTCCCTAAACTTTAGGTTATTTATAAGTTAGTCCCTAAAGCTCAACTATAAATAGCCTAGCCATTTGCCATTTGAAAACATCCCAAATCATTCTAACCTCCTCCCAATACTAGAGAAATTAGAGAGTTTTCATAGAGTTGTTTTCTCCTTTCTTATCAAGAGAGAATTGTCATTGTTTTCTCCTTGTTAGATTGAGAGAAGTTGTAATTCTTATTTTCTCATAGTGAAATTCTTCTACCTTTGTCCGTGGTTTTTACCCTATATTATTTAGGGGTTTTCCACGTAAAATCTGTGTCTCCTTTATCTTCATTGTTATTTTCTCAAATTATCAGTTGCGTTTTTGCTCTATCCGACGACCGTATTCCGCAACAATTCACTCCACCAATTTAGTCTAGATATTTAGTGAAAAAACCCGATTTACTCGTAATAGAAATGTCTTCAACGAAGTTTCTCCCAAATTAAATATGTCCTCAACAACATATTTTACTCTGTAAATTGAAGTCTTGGTCATTTGTCTTTCCCAAGTTTCATTGTTTTAGTCTGAAATTTAACATTTCCTCTTTTTTTTCTGGAAATTCCCGCGAAATAAAATGTTGTTGAAAGTGAAGTAATTCCGAACAAACAAGGGGACCCCTTGGATCACCACCCAAATAAGTCTATATCCCGGAGAAAAGTCTTTATGCCACCGATGAAGATCAGAGAAAATTTCAGAAGGCCATCCTCTAAGGCACTGACTTACCATTTCCTCACGATCAAAATCTAAGACATATTGATTTTTGGAAATCTGATGAACCTCAAATTTGATCAAACCTTTACCTTCCACAAACTCAATAAGTTTCTCTGCATTGTAAGGTTTAATCGTGGAACCAATGACGCAGGAACCAAGTATTGAAGGTGATCGGAGAATGGAAAAGAACTTAGGGGTGTTTGGATCATGTAAAAGAGTATTATCAAGATGAAAAGTTTTTTTTCGGAATTCAATTCTTATATTTAGATTGGATGAATTCTCAGAAAAGGATAATAGATTTTTAATAATAGTAGCGTTATTTTGACTTTATTCCGAGAATGCCAATCCCTTTCTTTTATTAGGTATTTGATGATTCTCGTGATTTAGAACAAAAAAATTCTCTTGTTATCCTTTCATTTCTTTCTGTGTGTTCTTAAAAATTGTAAAATTACTGTTTTGTTTGTAATAGGGTGGGATTTGCAATTTGAAGTTAATGAATTTTTGTTTGTAACTTTGTGTGTTCTTAAAAATGTAAAATTACTGTTTTGTTTGTAATAGGGTGAGACTTGCAATTTGAAGTTAATGAATTTTTTACTTGTTTTGATTCTTGGCAGAGCACTCAAATTCATATAACTACTGTAAATATAGACAAATATCCATATGTTGGCTTGAGTGAGTCATCAGTACATGGACGCCCATAAAAAAAATTACATTACATTACATTACAGGTTTGAATAGATTCGTAAACAAATTCACAATTGAAAACTTGCAAATTTAGTGAAGAATGCATATGTTCTATTGGAAAAATAAAGACATGGCCTTACCAACTTATGTCATATGATTTGGAGTGAGAGAAGTGGGAGACATTTCAATAATAGTAAAAAATTGATTTACAAATAGAATTTTAAAAAATTATTACATGTATCATTTTTAAGTTTAATGCAACTAAGAAATTTGATTATGAAAATATAAAAATTCATATCAGCAATGATTTTTACTTTTAAACTCAACTTTGTACTATGAATTTGTTTGTTATTAATGATTACGTTTCATACATAAATAAATATAACATTTATGAAAACTATTTTAAAATATAAATTCAATATATTAATCACTTTAAAAATATTTTAAATATAACTTTTTTTTATGAATTCTCGTCCAAATATTTTCAATTTACCAATAAAAGTTTAAGTTGATAGAAATAAAATATAGGGTAAACTAACCCAATGACCACCATACTATGATAAATGTATTAAAATGACCACATAAAAAAAATCAGCTCAATTGACCACCCAAACTATTGAAATTGGATCAATGTGACCACCAGCCGTTAATGGGCTAACGGAAGGTGACGTGGCAGTTAAAAAATTAAAGGTATAATTACACATTTGGTCTTTACTATTTACACATTCTTTCAATTTAGTCCTAATTTTAAACTAATAAAATAAATTAATTAGGTGGTGACACGTGTCAACACCTTATTGGAGGAACTTGATTATTTATATTTGATATAATAAATTATTTTCCTCCTCCAATCAGGTGGTGACACGTGTCACCACTTATTTAGAGGAAAAAAACAAATTTCAGCATACATGCTGCTAAGAGGATTCAAACCCAGTCATTGTAGAAGCAAAGGTAGTGGGTTAGCCACTGCACTAAGAACAATATTGTGTTATGAGACACCAACTTTAATATATGTCTTATTGTCTCGGATCAGTTATACCAATCTTCCAATGTTCACCAGGCAGCCTTAAATTCTGAGCAATCTTTCTCCATTTCTTTATCCTCTTATTTATCTCTGGAGTCAACCTACATTATTGTTGCAGTCTCTCAGGCATTTCATCATACACCTGCCACCATTTCTCATGAGCTTTGTCACTCGCAAAAATCTGCCTTTCCTTGTAATCCCAATTACAGTCATAGTCTCTGTAACACATCCATGGCTTCCAACCCAGGTAATGTATCGCTGAAACAACGTCGGGTATCGTTTCGCGATCGAAACTTCGGTTGCCTTCAAAATATTTGAGGAAATTCACGTAAGAAGGCAACCTATGCCACCAAGTGAACACTTCATTGAGGAACCCTTGGTCCCCTCCATTGTATGAATCAAGTTTGAAACTTTTCACCATCAGATCTTCGAACATACACATCGAAGGCTCGATCACCATGATCCCAGAATTGAACCGCGTCATTTCGTTGGTGGCGGCCGAAAGATGAGGATAAAGGAAAAGGCTATCCATGTTTCTGTAAACCAGAAGATCCGAATCGATGAAAGCTGAGGATAAATTATTATCTTTTAAAATACATTTCCAGTTACGTATTTCAGATATTTTTTAATTAAATTAAAAAATAATTGGATGATTTTATATGTGAAATTAAAAAAATAAATGTAGAAAATAATAAGACAAATATTAAAGTTGGTGATTTATAGTACAATATTGTTCTTAGTGCAATGGCTAACTAACTATTTTTGCTTTTACAATGCCCGGGTTCAAATCCCCTTAGCAGTATGTATGCTGAAATTTGATTTTCTCCTCTAAATAGGTGGTGACACGTGTCAACACCTTATTGGAGGAAAATAATTTATTATATTAAATATAAATAATTAAATTCCTCCAATAAGGTGTTGACACGTGTCACCACCTAATTAATTTATTTTATTAGTTTAAAATTAGGACTAAATTGAAAGAATGTGTAAATAGTAAAGACCAAATGTGTAATTATACCTTTAATTTTTTAACTGCCACGTCACCTTCCTTTAGCCCATTAACGGCTGGTGGTCACATTGATCCAATTTCAATAGTTTGGGTGGTCAATTGAGTCGATTTTTTTTATGTGGTCATTTTAATACATTTACCATAGTATGATGGTCATTGGGTTAGTTTACCCTAAAATATATCACAAAGACAATTTGGTAAAATTTACTTTCAGCTAATCTTATATTTCCCCAACCAAACATTGTCGACCTACATTCCTGCCAAACAAGGTAATGTAACATTCCCAGTAATATGTCAGATAATCTTACATTTCAGTAATTCTGTTTCCGAAGGTAATATTACATTTCATAAATCAAACACACCCTTAGGGATTATAGAAGAAAAGAGAATTTGGGGATTTTACTGTGTAGGCCAATATCAGATAAAATTGAGATTGGGTCGTCCCTCTCAAAGGTTTTTTATAGCCCAGCAAGGTGCCTTCCTTAACTGACACGGTTAGTTCAGTTAGTTAGGCCCAACAGTTTTTGTAATAGATTTCAATAACCAATTTTGTTAAGAGTTAGATAGCTAAATATTCACTCTGGTCTTTCTTTCCTTCTTGAAAAAAATTCTGAGTTGGGTGCGTCATAATTGAAATCGTGACACAGAGGCTTTGTGAGCACATCAGCTGTTTGATGTTATGGCTCAGAAATAGAGAAATTTATTCCATAGCTACAAGGATTGAAATTAGTACCAGAAAGATCTGAAACAGAGAAGTTTTTAGGCTCCATCTTCAATGACGAATCCATAGCTGCAAGGATTAAAATTCAACACACCAGAATGGTTCTCATGCAGGGATGGATCTAGAGGGGGCTGGAGGGGGCTGGAGGGGGCGATCGGCCCCCTAAACATTTAAAATTCCTATATGATTTAGAATTTTTTTTAAAATTTACTATGTATTTCTTATTGAAAATCTTTTTTCGCCCTTAAAATTATATAAGTTCGCCCCCCTAACATAAAGTTCTGCGCCAGTCTCTGTTCTCATGGCTATCGAAGTTGAGTTGATAACCCCTCATTCCTCTAAGAATAGCCGTCTGGCAGCAACCGATACCGGAGCAAGACCCATTTATCACATCGTTGACGCTGCAACAAAATGTTAAACATCTGATCAAATAGTTAATCCTGATTCTTGAGCTGGTGATGTAGGCAATGGTGTCGCAACCGATGGCCGTGAACTTGTTTCGAGAGTGATGGCGAATTCATAAAGCCAATAAAGGCCTATACTTGAATCCGAGACACGTCCCAATGAACTATAACAGTCAGAGCCTATGTCCCTGCTGGAGCTGATGCGCACATAGCCATCCAGAGAGATGTGGAGGACTTGAACTGCTGAGCTTGCAGCTTCCGCATGTTCCGAAAGAGTAGGGGATGGTGACACCGCCCCAGTGGCTTTGGCAGCCTTGTTTACTTTTGCCTGAGCTGCTGCTGAAGTTGTTGTAAGTGTTAACACCGCTGCAAACAGAGCTAGCTTGTTGAACGTGCAAAGAAAGGCCATGACCCTTAAAAAAGTCATAAAATGCACAAATTCTAACATTTTATCCGTTCTGCCGTTACCGTTAAAAAAGTCATATGGCCCAACCAGAAGCTGCCACTTGTAATGAAAAATAAAAAAAATCTCAAATTATAGAAAATTTTAAAAAAAGTCATAAAAAGCACAAATTCTAAAAAATTTATCAACTTATATTTTTTTTTTCAAATTTGTAATTATGTTTGATTTATTTTTTAAAAAATAAAATCATAAAAAATTTGAAAAAAGATCTGAAAACTCTAAAAATTATTTTGAGTGTTTTTTTAGGAAATCCATAAACTATTGATTTAGGGTTTGTTTTCTCCCAAAGGTCCTTCCCATTTTTTTCTCGAATTAGTGCATGTGCTACAGTACCCTAAAGGCTGGTTCAGGAGACTCCGACTTTCGACTATAAATTTCAAAAATGTCCCTAAAGGCGTGTTCAAGAGGCTCCGACTTTGGGCATTTTTAGGACTTTTTGGGAAAAATACTATTAATAGTCGAATTCCGGCTTTTAGGGTACTGTAGCAAATACAATATTTCGAGAATTAAAATGAGAAGAGCCATATTTTTTAGAAATAACCCTAAAGCTATATTTAAGTAAAAATTCCATTTTTTTAGTTTTTAAAGATTTTTAAGTAGCCTTTTGGTATTTTATGATTTTATATGAAAATTTTCTCTTCAAAGAATTTTAATATACATATCTAAAATTCTCATTACATAGAACATGTTCCGATGGGGCTACGTCATCCTATTTAAACATTAACAACAACCGGATAAAACGATAGATAAAACAATAATAAGACAAAATTTACTAATTGATTTAATGGTTATAGATGCTCTTCCACTTTATTTTTTGTACGAGTTCGAAACCCGATATTTGTCTTGAAAATATTACTGTAATACAATTTGATAATAATAATAATACTAATAATAATAATAATAAGCCAAATTGAAGAAAAAATAATACAAGGACTAAATTGAAAATCAAGCAAAGAGTTTATCACAGATGATATTGTCCAAGACCTGGCTTCGGAGACAGTTTTAGTCAAAGCCGGTTGGTCCAATATATAAAGTCTTCTTTTGAAGTTGTTTTGGGACACTTTTCACCACAAATGCTACCAAATTCAGCTCTATTTTATCTCTGGTTTACCCGCAAAATTGAAATAAAATATAGTTGATATGAATTAAAGAAAGTTTTCTTTTCCATTATTTTAAGCGTTCTAGGATATGCGCAGCTCACCTAATACCAGAAGCCAATAATTTGCGCAAGTTTAAGAATTTTCCAGACAACTTATTGTTTACCGATGAACAGATATGAACCGAACAGTCTGTAAAAACAAATCCGAGTAGGAAAGTATAAATAATTCATCATATTTGGCAACCAAAAAAGAAAATCATCATATATCCTACAAGCTGAATTTATTCTCCAAGTAGTACAATTATTTTTAGCTGGTGTGGTACACAGTGCCTTTTCTTGAACCTTCAACTTCATGGGACAATTCGTAATCCAACATAAGCGGACGGACATTTGATTGTGATGGAGATGTAATGCTGCAAGTGTTATATTCTGTTGAGAATGAAGTGCTATCCCAGTTCTCACTCGATGAAAGGTCGGATTGTATTGGTTGATCGGTAGGGATGAAGTCGCGTTGCCGAGTTCTAAGTCTCTCTAGTTCCATGGCCACTTCTTTCATTGTTGGTCTAACTCTCCCATCCAGGTTCAAGCATCTTTGGGCAAGTTGAGCAACTGCGACCACTTCATCCTTTAGACCATCTCTCACAATTTCGGCATCGACAATATCCGACAGATGATTTTCTTCCATCGCCGACATAAAATACGAAACCAAGCCTCTCACTTCTTCCGATCCAAATGTTGAAACTGCCTTCTGCCCTGTTAAGAGCTCGACAATAACCACTCCAAAACTATAAACATAGCTTTTTTCAGTGAATTGACTTGACTGGAAGTATCCGGGATCTAAGTACCCAAAAGTGCCTAGCACCCGAGTAGTCAAGTGAGTTTGATCAATACCTACCGATCTAGATGTCCCGAAATCTGATACTTTTGCTCGGAACTTTTCATCTAATAATATGTTACTAGACTTGATGTCTCGATGATAAATGGGGACCGATGCAGATGAGTGCAAGTACGAAATCGCACTTGCAACTTCAGCTGCAATGCGCAATCGTATATCCCATGACCTCGGGTACTCATCATTTTGGTCATGGATGAAATGAGAAAGGGTTCCATTAGGGATGAATTCGTAGACGAGGAGGGGCACTTCGGTCTCCAAGCAGCAACCTAATAGTTTGACAACATTTCTGTGATCAATTTGAGAAAGTATAACGATCTCATTGATAAATTGCTCAAGAAACCCTTCGTTTACGGTCGTAGACTTCTTCACTGCAACAATTCTCCCATCCGGCAACATTCCTTTGTAAACCATGCCTTGGCCACCACGACCCAGGATTCTGTTCTCGTTATATTGATCGGTAGCTGCTTCTAGCTGCTCGGAACTGAAGAGTTTAGCTTTATCAAGGCCACCTTCAGTTGAAGATAACTTTTTCTGAAACAATAATCCACCATTTCTTTCAAAGAGTTTTTGTTTGAGCTTATTGTTCTTTCTTCTTTCTAGTACTTTATAAAGCCTCCAAACAGCAGCACTTAAAACCAAAAGCCCTAAACTTGAGCCAAGAACTGCATGAAATCAAAATAAATGTCACAAACAATACTAATCCTTTAATTAATATTTAAATTACGACAAGAGGTTGAATTAAAATTGTTTTGAACTTTATTAAATTATAGTCCTAAAAATTAACACAAATTGGTCCTTAAACTTTTGAACATTTTGATTTCATTATCAAACTATGCCCTTCATTTTAAATTGGTCCTCAAACTTTTGAACATATCGAATTGGAATATTCAAAACTTTGAGGATCAAATTAAAATAAGAGTCATAGTTTAGGGTGGAATTGGAATGTTCAAAAGTTCGAGGACCAATTAGAATAAGAGTCATAGTTTGGGGTGCAATTGGAACTCATAGGACTACCTTCTCAAGTCAGATTGTCTCATTCACACAGTCAAATTCAAATTTTGGATGTTATTGAAAGAATCTAACGTCTCATCCGATTAAATCATTTAATTGTATAAAACATAAAGAATGTAAGTAGCATTTAATTAGATGTACCAACCTAGAAGAGCAAGAATGAGGGGACTCTCACTGCTCGGTTTGGTTTTAGTGCAACCTGTTCCATTTCTCCAGCCATCACCCTCGAACCCCTTAGGGCATGAACAACTATAGCTTCCAGGTGTGTTATGACATGTTCCACCAACACTGCAAGGCTTCAGTGTCTCGCATTCATTAATATCTACAAATTTTCGGAACATTTCAAACCAGAAAATAGATATTGAGCACAACTAATTTCATCAAAATGAATCTGCAATGGAGGAGAAGTTGATATGTCTTTACCTTGGCAGCCGAGATAAGGGTTACCCTGAAAACCGTCAGCACACTTGCACAAATATCCCTCGTTATTATCTGGATGTATACAAGCACTATTTTCCTGACAAGCATAATTTTGTGGATCCCTTTGAGCTTCTGTGCAATTTTGGTCCCCGACTGTCCAGTCAAGAATAAGTGGGAATTCCCTTTTGCTGAAATCCGTGGCATTAAGATCTGAAACAGAGAAGTCGTAGGCTCCATCTTCGACGATGAATCCATAGCTGCAAGGATTGAAGCTCAGAACACTGGAATGGTTCCCAGGGCTATCGAAATTGAAATTATAACCCCTCAATCCTTTAGGGATAGCCGTCTGGCAGCAACCGATGCCGGAGCAAGACCCGTTTATCACATCGGCAACGCTGCCACAAAACGTTAAACATCCAATTGAAAAGTTTTGTAGTTTGAAGAATGCTCCTCGCCAGAAACTACTGATGTAGGCGATGGTGTCGCAGCCGATGGCCGTGAGCTTGTTTCTAGTATGAGATATGACGAGTGCTCGTGAGATGTAGGAAAACCCTGAAGAGGAATGTAAGTCTCGCCCTGATGAACTATAACAGTCGGAACCTACGTTCCCACTGGTGCTAACGCGCACATAGCCATCCAGGGAGATGTTGAGCACTTGAACTTCAACATCACCCTCGGTGACGTTACCGCCAAGAACAATCGTATCGGGTTGTGATAACGTTAAGAATGCTTTTGGGGGATCCAAAGTGGTGTCACAACGAATGAAAAATTCTCTGCTGATGTTGCAACCATTGCCTGTACCAAAGGGGTATGGGATGCTGATATTACCGCACTGGCTTTGGCACCCTGGTTTGGTTTGAGCTGCACCTGAAGTTGTTATAAGCAGGGATTTAAATAGCGTTCGCGGTCGCGTTTTCGGTCGCGTCGCGGTTATCGCGGTTGCGGACATAACGGAGGCTATTGCGGTCATTGCGGGTGTCGCGGTCGTGAATTTTTTTAAAATTTGCACAACTTATTATAAAATATAATAATTATAATTATAACTATAAAAAGTCATTTTAAATGATATTTATAGTATTTTCTAAACAAAAATAAACATAAATTAAAATGGGTTAAAAAATATCTATTATAAATTATAATTGTGAGATAGGAGATTAAATATCCTACGATTTTATTAAATATTTTTTTCATTAGCAAACTCAAAAATAATATATATATATATATATATATATATATATATATATATATATATATATATATTTGTTCTAGGTCAATACCTAAATTAAAAAAAATATCAAGGTAAATATCAAAAATGGGAAACTTAAATTATAATTATAAAAAAATTTCCAACACTTAGAAATGGATTTAATTGAAAGAAAATAAGACTTAGAGGCTCAATTGGAAGTTTTGTTATGGATTTGATGACTTAATTGAAAATTGAATAAAATAAAACATCTTAATTAAACTAAAAATCTGCCTTAAAGGACTAAATTATAAGATAACTAAAACTTTTAAGCCTCTCTAAAAATGCACTAAAATTAGAACCCTTCTTCCCGCATTTACCCTTTTAATGTTATAACATCTTCTTCAACCCCCGATTCTCTTTTTTTTCTCTGCAACTTTTTCCTCCCCCTCGGCCACCATCCGCGATTGACCTGAAAACGGGGATAGCGTCCCGCTATCGTCGCAACAGCCGCTATCTCGTTATTTTGCGTCCGCGACAGCCCGCTATCGTCGTGATTCCGTTGCCCACCGTGATTTCCTTCGATTGCGGTTTCGGACGGCGGCGCGACCGCAATTTCGCGGCCGCTATCGCGGTTGCGCTCCGCTATTTGAAACCCTGGTTATAAGTGTGAACATAACTGCAAACAGAGCAACCTCCTTCAACATACAACCCAACCCCATGGCCATCTCCCCCTTTTGTTTATTTTCTTCTCTCGGCTATGCAAATGGCAGAGAAGGTACATAAGAATGCATAGAAGATTAGGACTCTTTCTTAATGGTTAACCAATTGTTAACCATGAACACCCCTAACTTATAAGACAAGCAAGTTTGAAGATTCAAAGTCATATTTAATTAGCCGTGTTGACTCATTGCTTCTCCATTGAACGACTTCTATTCATTATTCGTGACAGTAAAGGCTTAAACGAAGTTCTTCTTACCCTTCAACGGATGAACAAAGCATAAATAGACAGCTACATTCCACTCTCAACAACACGTTTTACACTGCAAATTTAAGTCTCGGTCGTTTGTGGTTTTTTTGTTGCCTTTGTTTTGTTACATATTCATGAGAATGGGTGAGCAAAACTCGGCTTGACTCGAAAAATTCAAATAACTCAACTCGAGGCGAAAATACTTAACTCGTCTTGACTCGACTCGAAATTTCATAAACTAGACTCGACTCGAAAAAATTTCTAATAAACTTCGGCCTTGGAAGCAGAACGGTCGGAAGGGTCTGGATCCATCTGAATTGTACGATGCATTTTGGATCGAACGGTCGAGGCACGTGCGGCGCGAGACGAGTGGCAGGCTTCTCTAGGGTTTCGCTTTGGAGCGATCTGGGCCCTTGGATGGTGGATAATCCAACGGTCGGGAGTGGGACGCGGCGCGTGTTGAAAGAATGGCTCCCTAGGGTTTCGACCTGGGGCTCGATCTGGACCGTCAGATCTGAAATAGATCTGACGGCTGGGAGCCGGCTGCGCAGAGAGAAAGAGTCAAAATTAGGGTTTTTAGTTGGGTGTATTTTAAATATGGGCCTTATTGGGCCAAATGCATGTAATATATTTTTTGGCTTGTAAGGGGCTCACGTAAATAAATAATTTAGGCTTTTTATTTCAAAAAAAAAATAACTCAAAAATTTTAGTAATTAATGGATTTATTTTTAAGTTCTAGACGAGTCTTTCAAATTTTTATGATATATATATATATATATATGAATAAATATTGTCACATATGAAAAAAAATATGAAGAAATATATATGTGCACATCTTATATGATTAGAGAAAGTTGTTTAAATTGGAATCAAACCGTACTATAACATGATAAATAATTACAATTAAATTTTTATAAAAACTCAAAAACTCGACTCGAATAGAAAAAAATTCGTTTGAGTTGTAAAATATGACGCGTCAACTCGAATAACTCAAAATTTTTTGACCCGACTCGACTCGACTTAATCGAACGCTCATCCCTATCTTTGGGCCGTAAACGAGACGAGAGCTACTCGAGTCCGACTCGATCAAAGCTTGGTCTGCACTCGATTGGATTGGACTCAGCTCGAGTTTGATATTCGACTTGAAATGCTCGCGAGTTACACGAAAAATATAATATACCATTTTTAAATTTTTTTAAAATTAAGGGTAAACTACACTGGCAGTCACCCAACTATCGTTTCATTCCTATTTTAATCACCGAACTATTTTTTTTGGCAAAAACGTTACTAACGTTTACTTTTGCTCCTAATTTGGTCACCCTCCGTTAAATAATTAACGGAGCTGCTGAGCTGGACTTACTAACGGCTATATTTCAAATTTTTTACCCTTTTTTTTCCATGTCAGCACACACACGTGTTTTATTAAAAGACACGTGATGTAAAATAGAAAAACCCTTTAATCAAAATTAGGGTTCTCGTAAAAAAAATCTCACTTTTTCAGACTTTCATAAACCCTAAAAAATTTCCCAAAATCTCTAATCTACATCGCAAATGAGTTCTTAGGAATTAATCTTAGAGTTTAGGACTTAATCACAGTGGGTTAGTGTTTAATCTTAGAGTTTAGGACTTAATCTCTGTTCTACATCGCAAACGATCACAGTGGGTTAGTGTTTAATCTGAAACGCAATGGGAGGTTGGAAGCTTCGACTGAAAGGGATGTCATGCCCTCTTTACGGTATGTTTTACGATTTGCAATTTGAGCAATGTTGTGTATTTCATAATGGGTTTTGAAATTTTATTTTGATTAATCACAAATTTTACTTCAATTTTAAAGATAACGATTCAACTACCCAAAATTTTTATGTATACTGATTTTGCTCATATTTCATGTATAATTGTTTGGATAGCCTTGTATAATGGGTTGTGAATTTTCTTCCAACATTGCTCATATTTCATGCACCTCTTCTTCTTTCTAAGCCTCAAACATACATGAACTTGAGTGGTGAATCAGTGAGTGATCGAGAAATTTTATTTCTTGTTTTGGATGTTTAAAGCTTTTCAATTCATGCAATGATCCGTCTCTTGAAATCACAATACAGAACCGTTTAACATTGAATGAACATATTTATACTGTTGATTTGCTTCTACTTGTTGCATAATTGATATATGTAGAAACAATAGAAAAATACCTTTAGGACCACTTGGCAGCAGTTTGAAACCTTTAGGACCACTTTAAGACCACTTTCCAGTGTATCACATGGTCTGTTGCAGTTTCAATGTTTAGGATGTCCACTTTTTTCTAGGTAGATTATTTAGGACCACTTGTATTTAGAATGAAACTGAATTGTCTTGTATAATTAGTCTTCATTTGTTTATAATTAGAATGTTCTTCTGTTTGTGAAAATGATTAGACTCACATGGGATGCACTATGTATATGCTTTATAGGTCCACATGACCTCATTTGTCTTATTCGATCTAATATTATTAAAGTTATATATTGTATATTGTTATTTATTTGTTTTGTATATAATTTGCAGGCCCACATGCAACATGTTTTACTATAGTTATGCACCATGGTGGGACTTTTTTAAATGCACAAAATTTGAGGTATAGTGGTAAAAAGGTTGATTACTTTGATTTCGGTGTTGGGGATGAAATATCTATTTTTGAGGTAATGCATATGGTTGATGCTCTAGGAATTGAATATGCAGTAAAAATATTTAGGGCAGTGCCCCAGGGGCCAGTTAAGACTTTGCCATTGAGTACTGATAATGATATTCTGAACATGGTTTCTGAATTGCCTAGGAATCGTAATGTGCATTTGTATTTGGTTGAGCAATTATTTGAACCACCTTCTCATGAGCCAAATGTTGCATGTGATACTGAAACTGAAACTGAACCTGAACCTCAACCGAATGTTGCATGTGATGAACCTGAACCTCAACCAAATGATGAGCATGAACTAGTAGATAGTGATTCTGAATGTAAATCTGAAACTGAGTGTGAATCTGGGTTTGAAGAGAATGATTTTTCTGCTGATGAAGTGTCTGATGATGAAACTGAACAAGTACCTAATAAATCACATTTTACTAGACATGATAGTCAATTTGAAACACATTTTGAGGAGGCAAGGGTAATGACTGATAATGAAACTGAATATTCTAACTCACTACATAGTGTAGAGGAGTCAGATTCAGATGGTGAATACAAGAAGAAGAGAATTCCAGAATTTAATAGTGAAACTGACATGGTGCATCCTGTGTTGAAGGTGGGAATGATCTGTGCTGATAGGGAAGTGTTAAAGAAGGTAGTGATTAATTATGGGTTACAAAATAAGTACCATCTGAAGTTTAAAAGAAATGACCTTAGAAGAATAAATGTCATCTGTAAACCTGGATGTCCATGAATTTTATGGGCATCAAGACAGAACCCTAGTGTTCCTGAGGATTTTACTTGGCAAATTAAGACATTGAAAGATGAACATAGGTGTTCTAAAGAATATGTGAAAATTAATCTGTCATCTAGGACTATTGCTGAGAGGTATTTACACTTTTTTGTGAGTGATAGAAATTTTTCAATTCATTCTTTACATGAGGCTGTTAGAAAAGATTTTATAGCTCCTGTCCATACTAGCAAGTTGTATAGGGCTAGGGATATTGCTATTAGTATTATTGAAGGAAATCACAAAGAACAGTATGGTAGGATATATGATTATCTTGGGGAGCTGAGGTTAAGCAATCCTAGAACAACCACTGTATGTCAGTGTGATGAAAGGGTTTTTGAGCGTTTGTATATTTGCATGCAAGCCTGTAAAGATGGGTTTAAAGCTGGATGTAGACCTATTATCTGTCTTGATGGCTGTCACCTAAAGGGTTACATGGAGGACAATTGTTAACTGTTGTTGGAATTGATGCAAATGATTGCATCTATCCCATAGCTTTTGCTGCTGTTGAAAGTGAGTGTCACTCATCATGGTGTTGGTTTGTTCAACGTTTGGAGGAAGATTTGGACCTGAATAATTCACATCATATCTCTTTCATGTCAGACAGACAAAAGGTAATACCTTAAACCTTAAGCTTGTAACTACTAAATTATTTTTCTGATTTCTAAATATTCATCTCATATGTGTAGGGATTAAAAGAGGCATTGGCAGAATACTTTCCCTATTCAGAGCATAGATTTTGTGTAAGGCATTTATACAACAATTTCAAGACAAAACATAAGGGAAAGGCATTAAAAGATAGTTTGTGGAAAGCTGCTACATCTACCTATGTGAGAGAATTTCAAGTTGCATTATCTGAAATGGAGTCATTGTCATCAAAAGCTTTTCTATGGTTGTCAGATATTGATCCAAAATTTTGGAGCAAGTCTCATTTTTCAACTAGAAGCAAATGTGACATGTTGTTGAACAACTTATGCGAGTCCTTTAATAAGGTAATTCAAATTTTAATTGATGTCAATATTTTCAAACTTTAAGTATATTTTGTTTACAACTGATTTTATATTTTTTGCCATGTAGTGTATACTTCAAGATAGAACAAGGCCAATCATAACCATGATGGAAGGAATTCGAACCAAGATAATACAAAGGATTGCAAAGAAGAAGGATGAAGCTGACAATTGGACTGGACTTTTGTGTCCAAAAATTCAAAAAAAATTAGATGCAGCAACTGAAATGTCTAATAGGTATTGATTATCTTTTAATTTAGGGCAACTGAAATGTCTAATAGATGCAGCAACTTTTGTGTCACTTTTGTGATTATGTTTGTGATTTGTATTTGTGAAGGTGTTGGCCCACTCATGCTGGTGGAAACATTTATCAGGTTACATGTGGCCCACACAGCCAATATGGTGTGAACTTGGAGGAACATACTTGTTCATGTAGAAAGTGGGACTTAACAGGTAATTTATTTACTTTTTAGTTAATTTTTTCTCTTAACTATTTATTACTGACTTCATTTTTGTTTTTTGTAGGGATTCCATGCCCTCATGCAATTTCAGTGATACTAATGAGGGATGAGAGACCTGAATCTTATGTGAATAGCTGTTATAAAATAGAAACTCAACAAGCAATATATTCACATATGATCCACCCAGTAAGAGGTCCTAACCAATAGATTCCACATGAATCATCAAGTCTACCTATTTTACCTCCACCGTTAAAGAGACCTCCAGGCAGACCTCACAAGAAAAGAAGAAAAGAACCTGATGAAACCACTAATTCCAATTCTAAATTTTCCAGAAAAAGATTAGTCATGAAATGTAAGAAGTGTGGACAATATGGACATAATGTGAGGACATGTAAAGGCAAGGTGGGTGGAAATAAGTTTGTCCAATCTCAATCTCAATCCCAAGCATCAACAAAGAAAAGACTCCCTAAACTTCCGGTGAGTAGTTTACCCTTTAATTAATACAGTAAATAAATATGTTTATACTGTTTTCTGTTACAATAAGTAATTTAAGCTTATTAATTGAGTTTTTTACTGATATAGGTTAAGAGAAGATTTAGTGGTACTGCTAAAGAAACTGCAGCAACCACAAGTGCTTCAACTCAGCAAGTTCCACAAGTGCAACAACCACCAGCAATCCATGTTGTTAGATGGATGGTTGACAATCAAGAAAGTTCAACCAACCAAGGCACTTCAAGTGAAGCTATAAGTACCCAGAAATGATCATTGAGTTGATTGCAGTGATTTGAAAACTTTTTTTGTTTAGAAGTTGCTTATGAACAACAACCTTTTGTAATCACAACTAGAATCAGTTTTTTGTTTCCTCATTTGAAGTGGCAAAAGTTACAAAGATAACTCATTTTGTTATATGATATATGACCAGCTGCTGTAGTGAAAATGAAAGCAGTGTTGCTACTTCAAACTTTGTAAGCAGCATGTTATATGAACAATGATGATTTATTTTGAAAGTTAATGCAATCTTCAGTATATTTTTACATTTTTAAAGCTTGTATATTGTTAAAAGTTCATTATTTTTTAGGGTAAATAATGAACATGTATCACTGTTAAAAGTTCACTTTCCTTCCAAAAGAAGAGAGACAAAATATTGAATTGTGGTACTGCTAAAGAAACTGCAGCAACCAAGAACATGATGAATGAAAAAAGCATAAGTTAAATTTCTTGCAAAATACTAAAACATTTCATTAACTTCACTTCAAGCATTTCATTAACCATACACAGAACTTCATCAAGGTTGCTCAAAACTCACATAACATTTTCACCATAAAACAACCCTTAGCTAGAGAACCCTAACAACTCACTCTAAACTTTACCAAAAAATGCTATGTAAAGAAGAACAATAACACAAAAAACCCAAAACATTCGTTCATGTTTCCTTGCACTCTCCATTGCATTTCTCTTTTTTAGCAAACCAACAATTATAATCCTCGGACGATCAGCAATTTCAGCATCAAACCATTCAAAGAATTTGCATTTTCTTGTTTTTCTCCCAAAATTTGAACACCCAAAAAATCTTCTACCTGGATTAGCCGATGTACAACTTGTTTTTAACTCGGCTGGATACCCACAATAACAATATCGAATGGCTTCATTTGCTTCCATCTTCTTCTTCTTCGCGTTCTTCTCTTCACTGGTTTTGTCCAATATAAACGGTAAAATTAAGAGGAAAAGAAAGAGATTTTGATAGAATAGAAAATAAGGGTTTCTAACCCATAAATAAAAAAAGAAAGGTAAGTCACGTGTGTGTATGTGCTGACATGGAAAAAAAAGTGGTAAAAATTTTGAAATATAGCCGTTAGTAAGTCCAGCTCAGCAGCTCCGTTAATTATTTAACGGAGGGTGACCAAATTAGGAGCAAAAGTAAACGTTAGTAACGTTTTTGCCAAAAAAAATAGTTCGGTGATTAAAATAGGAATGAAACGATAGTTGGGTGACTGCCAGTGTAGTTTACCCTAAAATTAAAGTGAACTAATGTAGGTTTTATTTTAGGTTGTTATGTTATGTTAGTTTAATTTTTAATTTAACTTCATGTATATTTTTATTTACTTTTTTTTCCTCCAACTAAGATTAAATTTTTTAATGAGGGGCGTAAAAATATTTCTTTTGTATAATTCTATTTATAATGAAATCATACGATTATTATTATTATTATTATTATTATTATTATTATTATTATTATTATTATTATTATTATTATTATTATTATTATCCCTAGAGGCCACGACATTTACAACAGTAGTTGACCCCAGGTTTCATTGTTTGAGTCTGTAATTTAATAATTCTTTCTCTCTTTTTTTGCTCTATATTTCTTTCACAAAAAGTACAGTCTTCATGTAAATAATTAATTTAGTTTTTAATAAATGAATTGTACGATTTTCGGAATAGATTTAATGTCCATTTATTAATTAACGACAAAATTTGGGGATAATCGAACTTGAAATTAATATTAAGAAAGGTAAACTACCGTAATGCTCATTTACGTTTGGGTTGTGTACATTTTTGCTCACTGATTTTAAAAATTGAATTTTATGCTCATTTATATTTTCGGGGTGTAAATTTATCCTCACCGAAACGTTTTTCACCGTTAACATTTAACAGAAAGCTGATTTGGCAGATTAAAAGTTAATTAATACCCAAATAGGTGCCCAAACTATGCTTGTGGGACACTTTTGGTGCTTAAACTATTTTTAGCTCTAAATAGTTGCCTAAAGTTTCAATTTTGATCATTTTAGGTGCCTAACCGTTAACAAAAAACCATTAGCCAATTAAATTGTGACAAGTGACATATTTTTAATTTTTAATTTCTTTTAATTAATTTTTAAATAAAATTCAATTTTCTAAAAAAAAATTAACAGTTTTAACTTTTTACAAAACAGTCCCAAATCCCTAACCCAAAACCCCAAATTATCGTCGCTATCGCCGTTTACTACCTCACCGGAGACCACCACTATTGCCGCCGGACCACCACGACCGTTTTCCCAAACCACCCATCGCCGATAACCGACGGAAGGTGTGCCGATGACTTCCTTTCGCGATTTTGTCTTCTTTCAACGTTAGGAAGCCGATCGACACACGTACCGCCGTTTACCGGCGATGGGTGGTTGGGGAAACAATCTTGGTAGTCCGACGGCAGATATGGGGGCAACGAAGAAACCATCGACGGGGGATTCAGCTAGGGAAGTTAGGGATTTCGAATTTGGGAGCCATTTTTTGAGTTTTGGGAAATTTAGGGTTTTTATAATAAAAAATAAGTTAAAAAAATTAAATTAAAAATAAATAAAAAAATATTTTTTAAATAAAAATAATGGTAGTTAACGGTTAGGCACCTAAAATGACCAAAATTGAAACTTTAGGCACCTATTTAGAGCTAAAAATAGTTTAGGCACCAAAAGTGATCCACAAGCATAGTTTAGGCACCAAAAGCGATCCACAAGAATAGTTTGGGCACCTATTTGGGTATTAAGCCTTTTTTAATTAAACTTCAATCTGTCAAATCAGCTTTCCGTTAAATGTTAACGGTGAAAAACGTTTCAGTGAGGATAAGTTTACACTCCGAAAACGTAAATGAGCATAAAGTTCAATTTTTAAAATCAGTGAGCAAAAGTGTACACCACCCAAACGTAGGTGAGTATTACGGTAGTTTACCCTATAAGAAAATAGAGTACGTAGGGGAGAATTTGGAGATATACGACAAAAGCAACAATGATCGGAGGGACACTACCACCAATTAACGTTTTGTATTTTTTAAAAAAAAATTAGCTCGTGTGGCAAGACACTACCTGCATACGACGTCAGGCATGTGTTATTAGCCGTTTGGGTAAACTAGTGCAGCTGATTTGTAACCCCCTAGACCCGCCTATGCGTTACCACGGGTTCTAGGAAGTCACATTAGGGTCACCGGAGCGACCCGCATTAAATTTTTAATTAAAAAAATTTGTCAAACTATTTGAAACCATAAATCAAATTCGGAATTTAAAATACAATTTCAGAAATCATTCAGACAATAAAACAGAAAATATGATACAAATTGCTAAAACAAGTTTCAGACTAAAAATTGAAACAAGATGTGACATACATGCCCCCTAATTACACAAGTATCGTACTCCGCAAGCAAAGCCGTAGAATCTCCCATACAAACGTTGATAACTGCAACATGAGCGATCTTTTAACCTGCGATGGTAAAAACAACGTGAGCTTCGGAAAGCTCAGTAATATAAACTACCAAGATATGCTAAAAGCACAAGTAGGTATGACAAGCTTTACATTGTCAAGAAGAACCGGGCAACTGTAAGCTCAAATTATGATTCGATAATTCAGTGAAGCATTATATTAGAAGGTAACATAGTTGTTCTTTATTTGATCACCCGTATCTTAGGAGATGAGTCTAAAGGCGAAGATTCGAAAGAGATCCAGGTTCCAAAAGTTGAATCAAGGAGTTCAGAGTGGTTCATTAAGCGCGAATTATAGTTTTACTGAGATTTCAACTTTGATGCATTAATTTAGTAAGGTATGTTTCAGAAGAGGTCAGAAAGTTTTATTAATTTACTTAACTACCCTCCAACCATACGTCAATATACAGAAACCCAGAATAGTATCCAGAAAGGCTTACCCTAGGCCAGTCGGGCGTAGGAGCTTAGGTCCAGAAGGGCTTACCAGTGCTGAGCCTATAGATCTTCATTTATATCCCATATAATATACCCCAGATGAAATTTAGTTTATATTTAGAATACATAAATCAAATTCGGAATTTAAAATACAATTTCAGAAATCATTCAGACAATAAAACAGAAACTATGATACAAATTACTAAAACAAGTTTCAGACTCAAATTTGAAACAAGATGTGACATACATGCCCCCTAATTACACAAGTATCGTACTCCGCAAGCAAAGCCGTAGAATCTCCCATACAAACGTTGATAACTGCAACATGAGCGATCTTTTAACCTGCGATGGTAAAAACAACGTGAGCTTCGGAAAGCTCAGTAATATAAACTACCAAGAGATGCTAAAAGCACAAGTAGGTATGACAAGCTTTACATTGTCAAGAAGAACCGGGCAACTGTAAGCTCAAATTATGATTCGATAATTCAGTGAAGCATTATATTAGAAGGTAACATAGTTGTTCTTTATTTGATCACCCGAATCTTAGGAGATGAGTCTAAAGGCGAAGATTCGGAAGAGATCCAGGTTCCAAAAGTTGAATCAAGGAGTTCAGAGTGGTTCATTAAGCGCGAATTATAGTTTTACTGAGATTTCAACTTTGATGCATTAATTTAGTAAGGTGTGTTTCAGAAGAGGTCAGAAAGTTTTATTAATTTACTTAACTACCCTCCAACCATACGCCAATATACAGAAACCCAGAATAGTATCCAGAAAGGCTTACCCTAGGCCAGTCGGGCGTAGGAGCTTAGGTCCAGAAGGGCTTACCAGTGCTGAGCCTACAGATCTTCATTTATATCCCAGATAATATACCCCAGATGAAATTTAGTTTATATTTAGAAGACAGTAATATTAGAAAATAGATATCAGATATATTTTTATATCAAAATACATATATTAGATTTATTTTTGTATCAAAAGACAGATATCAGATATATTTCTGTATTATAAGACAAAAGCCAATAGTTAAGCTTTCATTACGGGTAACAGAGTCATACTTTTAATTTAGAGCAGATAGTCTTAGCTTAAAGCAGAGTGTATTCACGAACACAGGGTACACACTTTATGGTTCAATATATTTCTCAGAGACACTTGGTAATTATCAGAAAGGGAGCATAAAACGTCTGACGATTTTGGACTAATTTTAGAATGGGGTCCCTAGGCGAGGGAGCTCGGTATTAACAACTCAAACCAACATTCAGAAGTTGACACATCGAGAACATTGAGATTTCAGATGTATCGAGAGTGATCCAAACATTTAAGCCTACGATGACATTTGGTCATTTCAACCTTCAGGGGTAATTTGGTAATTAGACTATCAGGTAACAACAGTGACGTACAAGGTTCAGAAGTTCTGGTTACTTATCAGGTTTCTGAGTTCCTTTGAACTAATTGTAAACCATCGCACAAGGTTTATTATTTAACCGGATCAGTACACCGCAAGTACTCACTACTCAGAACTGACTACATTGTATAACAAAAGCGCGTCTTCGCCAAGCAACCACTGAACATACAACGAGAAATCGAACAAGTATTCAAATAGTATTTCACAAGTAATCGAATATGCATTTATATGGTATTCTTCCAACATCATAATAATTCCTGAAACGACCAACCGACAAGGGTCGTGTATTACCACTTTTGGAGCTATTGCCATTGCTTGGCTTTATTGATATTTCTCATTCCATGTCTTAGAGGTATTTTCAGTCACCTCGGTGTACGAAGGTGTTTCAATTATTCTGAGCGTTTCGGTTCTTCTAACTATTCCTTCATTTCAGATCTCGATGGTATATCCATCATTTCAGAAAATTGACAATTAGTACCCGTGGATATTTTAGTCGTTTAAAACAATCCAACCTTTTCTGTCATTTTAATTTATTCAACTTTACAGAGGACTCCCAAAAAATTTATCCTTAGAGACTTATTTTGAATTCAAGAAAAATCTAAGTATTTTACATTCTCGGAGGTATAATTCTTGTTAACGAGTCTTTCCAAGTAAATTGAGGTTTTCAGATGAATCAGTTGTTTTACTAGCTCAAATGTAGATTCCCATGTCGATTTTACTATCAGGGGTATTTTAGTCATTCTCGTATCTCAAGGGTATTTTCGTCATTTCTTAACTTAGTATTTCAGGAATAAAATCATTAACAAACTTAATCAGATTTAAACTATAACAGTTTTATCAATTATTCTCAGATCTCATATGTGCTTTCAGGTTACCAACCCTCATAACCGGGCACTTTAGTCTTAATTGGTTTACTATCCATTTTCCATAATCGATCAGACAGTGACAAAATTGATCACATGCTCTAACATGACTATGCAAGCATTTACCGGATACTAACATGTTTCATAACGCATTCAAGAGGTAGTAATGTATTACCTTAGCTCTGTGCCACATCGATCGAACCTTGCAGTCCCTTTGATTACTTTCGAACTCGCCGTCCTTCAAAATCCCGAATATAAGAAAGAGCAAGCACCTTCAATTACACAAATTTACATTTCAGTTCTTATTCATAGTACCCTTAACTAAATAATTAGATACATATACAAGTTTGGGTTCAAGGTCCGATTCGGAGGCTTTCAGGTCGGAATTTTGCGAAACGGGCTTCAAAAACAGACTCAGGACATCGAAAAACATACGATAGGGCTTTTCGGGAAATTTTGAATTTTTGGTCAAAGTCAACGTTGACATCAGCAGGTCAACGCTGACGTCAACAGTCAACGGGCAGAGGTTAACTGAGTTGAATCGGTTGACTCACTGAGTTGACTCGGGCTGAGTTGACTCGGTGACTGACTCGAGCTGAGTTAACTCACTGAGTTGACTCGGACGGGTTGGCTCACTGAGTTGACTCGGTCAACGGGTCGGGCAGACGAGTTGGGTCAACGGGTCGGGTCGAACACGGGTCGAGTGAGGCGGGTCGGACATGGGTTCGGGCTTGGGCTTGGATGAGCCTAGACCGATTTAACTAAATGGCTCGGTTTAGTTGGGTTCGGACCGGTTCAGGCCGGTTCAAGCCGCCCAGACCGAACTCACTTACTAGACTCGCCGGTGTCTCGCCGAAAACGTCACCGACAACCTTAAACGGCCCATTTTGGCCGGAAACAGAACGGAAATAATCTCC
Organism: Hibiscus trionum; assembly: GCA_030270665.1. Classification (NCBI taxonomy): domain Eukaryota; kingdom Viridiplantae; phylum Streptophyta; class Magnoliopsida; order Malvales; family Malvaceae; genus Hibiscus; species Hibiscus trionum. The sequence goes on along the minus strand of BSYR01000017.1, from coordinate 48,059,778 downwards.
ACCACACGACCATTACATTTACAAATCAAAAACAGGCCAGAAACATACCGATTTTACCTGAAAAGCAAAAGGGACGGCCGGAAAAACACGTAGCTCTAACGAGGCCCTTAACGGCGGCGGACAGATGATCGGTCGGTCAAGTTATGTTCGCCCTCTCATGCTGAACACACTCGGACCGTCGACGCACCCCGACGGTGACAGAGGTGGCCGGAAAATGTAGAAAACCGAGGGCGACGTTTGGCTTCCTCGACGAGTTTCACACCGTTCGCCACGGCTGACGACATAGATATACTGCGAGTGGTCATCGTGGTCGCGATCGGGAAGAGCCGGCGAACACTGCGGTGGCGGCGGTGAAAGCCACGGCTGGGCGGTGCAATAAATCGGAACTAAGGTCGGACTGAAGGTTTGTGGGTTGAGGTTTAAAACCTTTGGTATTCCAAAGGAGATCTGATATTCACATATTCGAAATGGGTAATAATTGGCAGGTGGGATTGGTTCGAAGAAATTAATTTTTTTTCTACTCCAAGAAACATCGATCACATAGAAGTGATGGAGGATTAAGATTGTAGAATGACTTAGCTCAAATAGTTAAAGCTTAGCTTTACTAAGCGAAAGTTTAAGGGTTCAAATCCCTTGGCTGCCATTTTTTATTTATTTATTTACATGACTAAGAACAAATCTTAAGGTGTTACATGATTAAAGTTCTCGACTTTAAGGGACCAGCTTTCACGGGAGGACGCTAGGTGCTGTGGCGGTGTCAGGGAATCCTGCAGTGTAGGACGTCATTTGGAAGTGGCCTCCTCCTCCTCAGCTAGGGATGGCAAAAATACCCGGCCCCGACCCGACCCGAGGTGCCCGACCCGACCCGATCGGGTATTTTTTCTAAAATTTCGGGGATCGGGGCGGGGCGGAAAAAACATGAAGTCGGGGCGGGGCGGGTTCGGGTATTTGCTAGAAATTCCCCGCCCCGCCCCGGTATATTTTTATATTTTTATATATATATTTATTATATTTATAAAAAAATATCATTATATTTAAACATTTTTATGTGTTTTAAGCTATTTTTTGTTTTTGTTTTGGTTTGTACATTTTGTAAAATTTTGTTAGATGTTGTTCAAGTTTTAATATATTCGATTCTAACGGTCAATGATTCAAATTTATTCTTTTAAATATGTAGTTTTAACACTTGGATAATTTAAAATTGATTTTATTTTATGTTTTTATATAAGTTTGAAATCCCTTGAAACCATAATTTGTGATTGTGGTGGAAGATTGGTCGAATCTAACATTTACCGTCGACGAAGATTAATTTTTTTTTAATTTTTCGGGGCGGGTCGGGGCGGGGTCGGGTTTAAGGGTTATTGTATCGGGGCGGGTCGGGGCGGGTAAATTAATATTTTAATTCGGGGCGGGGCGGGGTCGGGTATAGTATCTTATAGGTCGGGGCGGGTTCGGGGCGGCCAAAAACCCGCCCCGCCCCGCCCCGTTGCCATCCCTATCCTCAGCTTGGCACGTGGCAGCGCAGAGCAACATGTAAGTTGTATATATATGTGTGTTTTCGGTTTGGTTCATTTATATCTTCAAAATATTTTAGCTCTTCAAATATATCTTTAAAAAATATCACTAATTTCTTTAAAATATATCTTTAAAAAATATCACTAATTTTTTTAAAATATATTCAAAAAATATCACCTCAAACTCTCTCAATATTTTTTTTCTCAAATACTACTAACCATATACACTAACTCGACCTCATTCGTTGACAAAGAAGTTTGAGGATACTCATCACCCGAACTCTAAACTATCGAAAGATAGACTGAGAATGCCATACAAGCAGACAAAGGAACTGCCATACAAGCAGACAAAAGAACTGTCATAGAAGCAGATATGTTATAAACCTAGCAAAGTAAAAAAAAAGAAACAACGAAAAACATGAAACTAAAATTCATCAGTAAAGATGAATCTTATTTATGTACATAACCAGCAAAGCGGTCAACGACGGCAGTTGGTGAAGAAGAAATAATAAATATTTAAAATTATTAGCCTTTCTCGTATTTAAAATATTTTAAATCTAATCATTTTAAAATAAAGTCTTTCAATTTTATGATCAAGATCGATTCAAATTTAAATATTTGTTTAAAAACATTTTATATAGATAAAATTATTGTTGAGTTGATCGAACACTTGCAAATGGCCAAGAGGGGGGTGAATTGGCAATTAAAACTTTGGTGAAGAGAAAGATTGAAAATAAAAATGACACAAGGGGTTATAGTGGTTCAAGTTCTCCAAATGAACTCTACATCCACTACCTTAGCTCCCATTAAGGATTTTCAAACAATTCACTAATTGAATTCCTCCCATTTTCTTGGATGAGGAGGAAACCTTACAATTTCGATTAAGCTTTCTACCCAAAGCTTAATCCACTCAAATACAAAGAAAGATTTTGGTAAACTCAAATGTTTCCTCTTAAAGGATGATTGTCTACCCAAATACAATTCAAACAATCCCAAACTCACAATACAAATTGACAATTTGAAAATACACTAGAGTTGGGTACAAGATTTGACTTTTAATAGCTCAAGGGTTTGGATTTTTGCTTTTATGATGCTTGAAGGTTTAATAGTTGTTGCTTGGTCAAATGAAGCTTGTTTTTATACCCTTGCATTGATTTCTAGCCGTTTGGGTAGTTAGGATCATCAATAGAGCCGTTGTGGACATTTTTCCCGCATTAAATGCAGCTCTGCAGCCTACCGTATCGGTACTCGGGAAGGGCGTATCGATACCTGCATCAAAGAGGAAAGATCCGTTGTGCCTGAAAACAGGGTGTATCGATACCCATATAAGGCGTATCGGTACGGTTTTTAAGGGGCGTATCGATACGAGGGCAGTATCGATACGGTCCAAAGTTACTGGAATCCCAAGTTATGTTTGTATGAAAAGTGTATCGATACGCATACCAAGCGTATCGGTACGGTATAACTACCTTTTGAAAATTGAGAAACCAACCAACTGACAAGTAACGGTCAAATAATTAAATGCTCGGATTTTTCAAAGATATGCTTAGCGTATCGATACGGTTACCATGCGTATCGGTACGTGTTCATGAAAACAATTGCCCAGATGCATATCGTATCGATACGGTTTCATGGCGTATCGGTACGCTATGTTCAATAAAATTACAGTGACAAAATAGGGTATCGATACGCTAAGGGTATCGATACTCCTAGGCGTTTTTGCTTACTTGTGCTTGGAAAACATAGAAAAGGACTTTGAAAAATATATATGATTTAAGAGCAGGTCTTTAATTATTACTTTGTTTTAAAAACACTTGTCAATTGAGAGACTTTAAAGAGTACTTAAAAATTTATTGTTTTGCAAATTGGTCCTTAAGATTATGTGTTATATCAAAATCAATTTCGGTTTTACAATCTCCCCCTTTTTGATATAACAAAACCATAAATAAATTTTTAAGTTTTTGAAACTTTGAAAAGCTTTCTCCCTCTTACTTTAAGATAGATTTTCAAAACAAAAATATTTTGACTCTATGATCCTTCTCCCCCTTTTTGTTAGATCAAAATACAATACAAGGATAATAAGAATATAAAGCAACAATAATTCATTAAACTAAAGGCAAGTAAACAGTCCAAATTCATAAACTCCAAAATAAGCATAAAGGTTCAAATGCATAAATGTCAAAGCAACCATCATAATCCAAACTCTTAAAATCCTAAAAACATAGATAATAGGCATAAACCTCAAATCCTAAAAACAAAAATGCAATAATAATAATGAAAGACTAAATGGCCTAAGATGAGATGCATGATCTACTCGTCCCCTTCGTCATCATGATCATCCTCATCATCTTCTTCTTCATCTTCTTGAGAGGGTTGATTCCTTCGGGTTTGATTGATCCAAGCACCATGGAAGGCGGTAAGAGAGATATCCATGGAGTTTTGGCGAGCGACCATGGTATCTATCTTCTTGTCCATGCCTTGAATGCGATCCTCTAAGGATGTGAAACGAGTATCCATCGCGGTGAACTTCTCATTGAGGAAGGTCATGAGAGTATCCATGAAGGAGGAATCAAAGGAAGCACGATGAGAACTCGAAGAAGCACGAGAGGCATCGACCGGAGCAACGGGCGGAGGATCTTGAGGATTGCGAACCCAGTCATTATCAACATAAGTGAAACCAGAGCGAGCTAAGGAACGCTCATCAATAGGTAGGCCAAGGGTTTCGGAAAAATCATGTGAACAATCAATGCCAATGGAATGAAATAGAAAACTCAAGGCCGTGGAGTAGTAAAAGGATGAGACTTGTTTGGTATGTGCGTATTGAACTAAAAAGACAAGGTCGGCAAACATGATTTGACACAAATTTGGACGTTTACCTTCTCTAAAACACTTAAGCCAAAAATCATTCGTTTGACGAACAGTTGAATATTTCCCACCCGATGGACGAAGAAACCAAGAAACAAGAAGGTGAAGGATACGGTCATGAGCATCTAAAACTTTTGCGGGACCTAGATAACCCGTACCCAAGGAATGTTCATCATCAATACCAACATCTTCAAAACCAAAGACATTGCATAAAACTTTTTGATCAATTTGAAAACGTTTGCCCATAATGGAAGATTCAATGGCAATAACATGCTCCCTAGGTTCACCATGTATACATACGGCATTAGAAAAGAACACAATGACTAGGTTCCTATATAGGATAGGAGGAATATTCAAAAAGGTCAAGAATTTCCATTGCTTAATCAAAGGTAGGTATTTGAATTTGAAACGGGCAGAACTTAAAAAAGGAATGGACACAACTCGCTCTTCCCTAAGGTTTATTCCTAGAAAAAGTTTATATCATTCCCTATCAAGAGGTTCGAGAAAACTTGATTGGATGATATAAGGAAGGTTAGGTGTAGGATTACCCTCGACATCCTCGGTAGGATTGGAAGTAGAGCGATGACGCTTAGTCCCCTTTTTCGGTGTCATAATCCTGAAAATACATCAAAAAGGATTCGAATATGTATGCAATTAACATCCTATTTGATCCAATAAATTCTGATAATTCAAGGTAATTTGTTAAAAAGAATTAAAAAAAATATTCACAAAACAACAACAAAAAAAACAGTTTTAAAAATATATCGAATATAAAATATATTCGAAAAAAAAATTTAACTTTTGGAAAAAAAATTTGTGAAAAAGGTGAAACCCACAACAATTAAACAAGGTTTGTACAAAAATTCAGTTGAAGCAACAATTAAAAGCAAACAAAAAAAAATTATACCTTGAATCTTAGAATGGATGAAAGAGGGGATGTGAATGCACAAGATTTGATGCCCAAGGTTGCCTTGATGTGTAGAGTAAAAACCCTCAAGAAATTTTGAAGATTGATGGTAAAATTTGATGGATTGAGGGGGTTTATATAGGATTTCGCGACTAGGGTTTGTGGAGAGAAAAGAGGGGTTATGAGTTTTAAAGAGTTTTAACAAAAGCAGCCCTAAATAGCCTCTCCGTCGAGGCCGTATCGATACGCTATACACGCGTACCGATACCCATTAACCCTAATTTTATATTCGTCAATACTACCGTATCGATACGCGGGGACGTATTGGTACGCTTGACTTTGACTATTTCCCTTGATTTGTTCCGTATCGATACGTGGGGTCGTATCGATACTTGTTCATCCTCAAGAATTCCCAGAAAGCATACCGTATCGATACGCTTTAGCCGTATCGATACACCTTTGCCAGTTTGTGCAAATTTGACAGATTTAAGTGCAAAAAAACCAATTTGAAACGTCCCTAAATGCATGTACATGTCATATGAACAAGTTTTAAAGGCTAAACTGAATATATACTCCCCCTAGCAACATGCATATAAGCAAGAAGGACAAAATTAACATAAGCATGAATCACAAACAATTTCAAGCAAATTTTGACATTTTGGGACCAAAAAGGTGTCAAGAAAGGCTAGTTAAACCTAACTCTCTCCTAAGGGTCCAAAAGCGCTCTTTATCTAAAGGTTTTGTAAATATATCCGCTAATTGGTTCAAGGTGTCAACAAACTCTATAACAACATCATTTTTCAAAACATGATCTCTAATGAAATGATGTCTAATTTCTATGTGTTTAGTTCTAGAGTGTTGGATGGGATTCTTAGTGAGACAAATGGCACTAGTGTTGTCACACCTAAGGAGTATGGTTTCTATTTTAACACCATAATCTAAGAGTTGTTGCTTCATCCAAAGAACTTGAGCACAACAACTCCCTAAGGATATGTACTCCGCTTCGGTGGTAGATAAGGCTACACTATTTTGTTTCTTAGAGAACCAAGATACGAGCATACTACCTAAGAATTGACATGTCCCGAAAGTACTTTTCCTATCTATCTTACATCCCCCATAATCCGCATCTGAAAAAGCATGAAGGCTAAAGGAAGAATCCTTAGGATACCAAAGGCCTAAAGTAGGTGTGTCTCTAAGGTATCTAAAAATTCTCTTAATGGCAACTAAGTGTGATTCTCTAGGACTAGCTTGAAACCTAGCACACAAGCAAACACTAAACATAATATCCGGTCTACTTGCGGTAAGGTAAAGCAAAGAACCTATCATGGATCTATAAAGCTTAGAATCAACACACTTACCTCCTTCATCTTTGTCAAGCTTTATGGAATAACTCATAGGAGTGGCTTGAGGTTTTGCATTCTCCAAGCCAAACTTCTTGAGCATATCATTCACGTACTTAGCTTGATTTATGAAGGTGCCATCCTTCCTTTGCTTGATTTGGAGTCCCAAAAAGAATGAGAGCTTCCCCATCATGCTCATCTCGAACTCACCTTGCATTAGCTTAGAAAATTCCTTACAATAACACTCATTAGTAGAACCAAAAATAATATCATCAACATAAATTTGAACTACTAAGATGTCATTGTTATATCTTTTTATGAAGAGTGTTGTATCCACCTTTCCCTTTTCAAAACCCTTTTCAATTAAGAAATTTGAAAGTCTCTCATACCAAGCTCTAGGAGCTTGTTTTAAACCATAGAGAGCTTTTGTAAGTTTAAACACATGGTTTGGAAATTTTAAATCCTCAAAACCCGGTGGTTGTTCAACATACACCTCTTCATTTATGAAACCATTTAAAAAGGCACTTTTCACATCCATTTGAAAAGGCTTGAAATCATGATAACATGCAAATGCAAGTAACATCCTAATAGCTTCCATCCTAGCTACGGGTGCATAAGTCTCATCAAAATCAATTCCCTCTTCTTGTGTATAGCCTTGAGCAACAAGCCTAGCCTTGTTTCTCACTATATTACCACTTTCATCTAATTTATTCCTAAAAACCCATTTTGTTCCTATAGTAGATTGATCATTAGGCCTTTCAACTAATGTCCAAACTTTACTCCTCTCAAATTGATTTAATTCCTCTTGCATGGCCAAAATCCAAAAGTCATCTTTTAAAGATTCTTTAATATTTTTAGGCTCAATGCATGTAATAAATGCAACATGATTCATTAATTTGAGAGAGGATCTAGTAGTTACCCCCTTGGATGGATCACCCAAGATTTCACCACCTTTGACATAGTTTAACTCCCTTGGGTAAGACACCTCCCTTTCCTCAAGAGCCAAGTCCTTCAAGGCTTCAAGAGGTGGATCTTGTGAATCCTCTTCTTTGGTTGGAATCTCATCCACCTTTGACGTTTGTCCTCCATCAATGGCATCAATGATTCCTACATCATCATCATCACAAGATTCCTTCCTCGGAAGGAGGTTATCATCGAAAACAACATGTATAGACTCTTCAACAACTAGAGTTCTTTTATTAAATACACGATAGGCTTTAGAGTTTAAAGAATACCCTAAGAAAATAGCTTCATCACTTTTAGCATCAAATTTACCTAAGTTTTCTTTACCATTATTCAAAACAAAACACTTGCAACCAAAAGGGTGAAAATAGCTAATGTTAGGCTTTTTGGATTTTAAAATCTCATAAGGTGTTTTCTTCAAAATTGGCCTAATCATTACTCAATTTATAATATAGCAAGCGGTATTTGTGGCTTCCGCCCAAAAATATTTAGGTAAATTATTTTCACAAAGCATGGTTCTAGCCATTTCTTCTAAAGTTCAATTTTTCCTCTCAACTACCCCATTTTGTTGAGGAGTGCGAGGTGCAGAAAAATTGTGGCTAATCCCATTTTCATTTAGGAACTCATCGAAACCTAGATTTTGAAATTCGGTTCCATGATCACTTCTAATGTGAGAAATTTTAAGTTCAAGATCATTTTGAGTTATTTTAGAAAATGTGATGAATTTTTCTAAAGCCTCATCCTTTGTACTTAAGAATAGAACCCAAGTATACCTAGAGAAGTCATCTACAAGTACAAAAGCATATGATTTTCCACCCAAGCTCATTGTTCTAATTGGCCCAAAGAGATCCATATGGATCAATTGTAAACATCTACTAGTAGAGACATCATTTATGGATTTAAAAGAATTTCTATGTTGTTTACCCTTTGAACATGCGTCACAAATTTTATCATTGGAAAATTTAAGTTTGGGTAAACCTCTAACTAGGTTAAGGGAAATTAATTTCTCTAAGACACTCATGCTAGCATGTCCTAATTTTCTATTCCAAAGCCATGAGTCATGTTCATCATGTGCAACTAAGCATGTATGGGATGATTGAATGTCATCTAAACGCACCATGTAAATATTGCCTATTCTATGTCCTATGAGCATTAGTAGATTTGTTTTAATGTTAACAATTTTGCAACCACTTTTATCAAATAGAACATTAAAACCCTTGTCACACAATTGACTAATACTCAACAAATTATGCTTAAGACCGTTGACATACAAAACATTTTCAATGAAAATAGAAGAGTGATTACCAATGGAGCCTATTCCTTCAATATGACCTTTGGAGTTGTCACCAAATGTTACCACTCCACCACTTTTAGGCTTTAGTTCCACAAATCGACTCTTGTCACCGGTCATGTGTCTTGAGCATCCACTATCAAGGTACCAAGAATTTTTGCTTGAAGCTTTAGCCTCGTAGCAATGCTCCCCCTACAAACAAAGAAATTAGGCCTTGGTTTTTGGTACCCAAATCATTTTGGGTCCATGAGTGTTAGCCTTCAACAATTTGGTTCCCTTAGGAATCCAAGAAGCAATAGCATTCAAATCATTAGAAATAATGAGTTCTTTAGGAACCCAAACACTCCTAACTCTATGACCTCTAGCTTGCTTATTAAAATTTCTTTGTTTAGGTACAAAAGGTTTTCTTTTTACATATTGGGTTTTAACGTGATTTCCTTTTTCAAAATTATTTTTCCCAATAGCAATAGACGTTTTAAGATTATCCACTTCCTTTGTGTGATAATCTTGAAAATCGGAAAGAAGTTTTTCAAGTTCAATATTTTTAGTTTTAAGATCATTAGAAAGATTAACTAAAAACAATACCTTCTTTTCCAATTCGGAGTTAGTTTTTGAAAATGTCTTATTTTGATTTTTTAAATCGAAAATTGTTTTCTTGTTTTTCAAAATGGACTCTTTGTATTTTCCTACTAACTCATCATACACTTCTTGCAATTCATCATAAGCATCTTGAAGTTCCTCAATTGTAAAATCGAAATTAGATGAGTGAGAGTTTACCTTAGGTTCATCATCGATGGCCATGAGACATAGGTTGGCCACTTCCTCCTCTTCCTCGGAAGACTCATCGTCACTCCAAGTAGCAATTTGTGCTTTGAGCTTGTTTTTCTTCCCAAAGCTTTTCTTTTTCAATTGAGGACACTCGGAACGGATGTGACCCGGTTTCTTGCATTCATAGCAAGTAAGTTGGTCCTTCTCCTCTTCCTTGCTCTTACTCTTGAAGTCTCCCTTTCTAATGAATTTTCTTCCACGATTTGACTTCATAAACCGAGTAAAACGTTTGGCAACCATAGCCATCTCCTCATCTTCATCCTCACTAGAATCGCTTTCTTGTTGTGAATCCTTTAGTGCGATTCCAACTTTCTTCTTCTCAACTTCCTTCTTCTCCACTATCTTCTTCTCTTGTTCTCTTCCCTTCCTCATAATCTCATGTGTGAGTAGGGATCCAACAAGAGCATCTAGCTTGAGAGTCTTCAAATCTCTAGCTTCAATAATGGTCGTTCTCTTGCCATCCCATGACTCCGGAAGAGAGTACAACAACTTTCTCACTATCTTGTCTTCGGGAATGATTTCACCGAAACCCTTCAACCCGTTGACAATGACCGAGAACCGATCAAACATCTTAGAGACACTTTCTTCGGGATCCATCTTGAAGTTCTCATAGCTTAGATTGAGTAGCCCAATCTTTGTCTCCTTGACATCACTAGTTCCCTCGTATGTTGTCTCGAGGGTGTCCCAAACCTCCTTGGCATTTTCGATTGAAGACACCTTGGAGTAGATATCCGGACCAAGTGCACAAAATATAACATGAAGAGCTTTGTCATTCACTTGTATCCTTCTTCTTTCATCATCGGTCATTTCGGCTTTGATCTTTGGGATGAGCCTTTCTCCATCTCTCCTCATGGGAATGTATGAACCTTCTTCAACCACATCCCACACCATATAGTCGGTAGACTTGATGAAGAGTATCATCCTATTCTTCCAATAAGGATAGTTATCCCCATCGAAGAATGGTGGCTTGGTGGTGGATTGAGACTCATAGTTGGAGGTGGATGCCATTGCTTGACTTGTTGTTGATCAAACTCTCCAAGAATCGACTCAAGAGGGTTGTAATCCTTCCAATGAGTGTAGCTCTGATACCAATTATTGAGTTGATCGAACACTTGCAAATGGCCAAGAGGGGGTGAATTGGCAATTAAAACTTTGGTGAAGAGAAAGATTGAAAATAAAAATGACACAAGGGGTTATAGTGGTTCAAGTTCTCCAAATGAACTCTACATCCACTACCTTAGCTCCCACTAAGGATTTTCAAACAATTCACTAATTGAATTCGTCCCCTTTTCTTGGATGAGGAGGAAACCTTACAATTTCGATTAAGCTTTCTACCCAAAGCTTAATCCACTCAAATACAAAGAAAGATTTTGGTAAACTCAAATGTTTCATCTCAAAGGATGATTGTCTACCCAAATACAATTCAAACAATCCCAAACTCACAATACAAATTGACAATTTGAAAATACACTAGAGTTGGGTACAAGATTTGACTTTTAATAGCTCAAGGGTTTGGATTTTTGCTTTTATGATGCTTGAAGGTTTAATAGTTGTTGCTTGGTCAAATGAAGCTTGTTTTTATACCCTTGCATTGATTTCTAGCCGTTTGGGTAGTTAGGATCATCAATAGAGCCGTTGTGGACATTTTTCCCGCATTAAATGCAGCTCTGCAGCCTACCGTATCGGTACTCGGGAAGGGCGTATCGATACCTGTATCAAAGAGGAAAGAGCCGTTGTGCCTGAAAACAGGGCGTATCGATACCCATATAAGGCGTATCGGTACGGTTTTTAAGGGGCGTATCGATACGAGGGCAGTATCGATACGGTCCAAAGTTACTGGAATCCCAAGTTATGTTTGTATGAAAAGTGTATCGATACGCATACCAAGCGTATCGGTACGGTATAACTACCTTTTGAAAATTAAGAAACCAACCAACTGACAAGTAACGGTCAAATAATTAAATGCTCGGATTTTTCAAAGATATGCTTAGCGTATCGATACGGTTACCATGCGTATCGGTACGTGTTCATGAAAACAATTGCCCAGATGCATATCTTATCGATACGGTTTCATGGCGTATCGGTACGGTATGTTCAATAAAATTACAGTGACAAAATAGGGTATCGATACGCTAAGGGTATCGATACTCCTGGGCGTTTTTGCTTACTTGTGCTTGGAAAACATAGAAAAGGACTTTGAAAAATATATATGATTTAAGAGCAGGTCTTTAATTATTATTTTGTTTTAAAAACACTTGTCAATTGAGAGACTTTAAAGAGTACTTAAAAATTTATTTTTTTGCAAATTGGTCCTTAAGATTATGTGTTATATCAAAATCAATTTCGGTTTTACAATTATTTTTATGAAATTCAACTATTCAATTCTAAAATTAAATTATATATTTATTGTTTTTATATTATTCCAAACAAACTTTTTTTTGATCAAAAGTAACTTGCATTAATTAAAACCATAAGAGGCAAAAGCCAACACAAACAAGCCGAGAAAGGAAAAAAACGGACCTAAACAAGGAAAGGAAGTTGCTATTCGAACAAGGCACAACATCCTTCCACCTACACCTTAAAAGGAGCACATCAGGCACGCAGGCCACAACCACAAACCTAACAGCAAAAGTCCGAGACAAAGAACTAAAACAACGTCGCGACTCAGGCGACCATAAACAACGGCGAGCGGGGACAAAAGCCCAACGAGAGACCATAAAAAACAACGCGACCGACTTGCGCAAAGTGGTTTGCGTTTTCAAAATCAACCTTGCTAGACTCCATCGGCAAGGAACAAAACTAGTTCGCCACCACCAACTGTTGTTGACAGTCCGTCGTCGATACCAGAGAGCTCTATCCAGAGACAGACTTCCTACCAATATTGGTTGGTCCTTTTCACGGCAAGCAGCAACGAACAACATCAGTAAGCTTAACGGTCGAACTAAAGAACCTTGCTCCGTCTGGCACTGATTGATCCAAACATCAAAATAAAAACTAAAACCCGTAAAAACCATAGAAAAAGACCCAGGACAAGGACCCACAACCTCCATGTGGCCAAACCAAGGGGAAGGACGAGAGCCTCCCGCTATCAGACAGTCCTTCCTCTTGAGTGAAGCGGGATTCGAAGCGATCATTCAGGATGCGGATAGCTCTCACCGGAGCTATCCGCGAAAAACTTGGCAAAATCTTCAAACAAAGTTATTAGAAATGAGATAACAAGTGGGCCCTCAAAGACAATGAAATTCCAAATCCACGCGGGTTTGACTTTGAGAGACAGAATTCCACCCTTAGATAGCTGGCTAACCCAAAAAAGGAAGTGACGTGCACCAAAAAACCAAATCTTGATTTGCCAACAAAGGTGTTTCCTATCAGCTCCATTGCAAGCCAGCTGTGAACCTCGTACATCACAAAAGTCAGCCTCTGAAAAGCATTCTGACACCATCGCATAAGACCAAAACGCCCTTAGCCCCATTCTCTTCCTCCCAAGCGTAACAAAAACTGTCGTCGCCGTTGGTTCCGTATCATCACCGGCAAGAAAAACCAGCCCACTCCGGCGTCCGCTGAATTTTCCAGGCTCAGTTGCTTCATCTTCAACACCGCCAACCAGGCCGTTCAGCGAGCAGTCAAGCCACCCGATCATCCATACTCTTCTGTCAAAAAGGGGTCCGTCTACCTTGGACTTTCCGGCGGACGCGGCGCAAAGCTTAAACTTGCCGGCCTTTTCTGTTACCATCTTCCCCGCACCAGGTCCAGCCTTAGGCATTCCGGCAGTCACGGCGCGGAGCTTAAACTTTCCGTCCTTTGTTGTTCCCGCCTTCCGCGCACCAGATCCATGTCCCCTGAGAGCACACCGCAAACGGCGTAGGAGTTGGCTGAACGTTTGAAACCGCGGTGACCTAAGGCCCGAAAGGATTCGATGAAAAACGCCCCCGCCGTCCCAGAAAAACTCAACCCCGAGGGTACGACGGAAACCACAAAACCGGAGCGCGTCTTTACGATCCCGGCACCGATATTGTAACCCCCTAGACCCGCCTGTGCGTTACAACGGATCCTAGGAAGTTACATTAGGGTCACAAGAGCGACCCACAGTAAAAATACACATAAAAACATCTTTCTTCAAAACACTTATTAAACTGTAAAACCAACTTCTGTTTAAAATATCATTTCGGGATGTCATTTAAACACATAATAAAAACTTCAGAAAATATTTTACAGACACTGCCATAAAACAATACATGACACACATGCCCACTAACTATACAGTACCGTACTCCAAGGCAATGCCGAGACAACTCCGAACACTGCTGTCAACCATTATACCATGATATATTCCTTTAACATGCGATGGTAAAAACAACGTGAGCTTGGAAAAGCTCAGTAATACAGTACTACCAAAAGATGCTATAAGATCATGCAAATATAAGGTAGGCATAACATTTTCATAACATTCCATATAGTAACAGTCCTCATTTCCGTTCTACTATTTCGAGATTGCGTCATACTCGTGAATAACGATATTTGTTCCTTATTCAAACATCGTGAATTAGACGGGAATTATATAGGCTGGTAACATACGGAGGTGGAAACAGAGAGTTTAGTGCCTAGTGTGTTCCAACAGTGCAGCGCTAATGCATGAAATGTAACAATGCAGTAAACCCTTTTATTTAAAATACATTTGTTTTAAGTACCATAAAGTTCATTTTAATTCTATATTTACCCTCCAACCATACTCTAGTATATAGTTTCCCCAGTGCGGTATCATGTACAGGCATTAACTCGAGCCCATTGGGCGTGGGTACCATCCTAAGGATATACCTTAGAATACGGGCGGCCCTTGCCGAAGCATAGGAACCGAAAACGGGCGGACCTGGCCGAAGCCTAAGATCCGAAAACGAGCGGACCTAGCCGAAGCTTAGGATCCGAAAACGGGCGGACCTGGCCGAAGCCTAGGATCCGAAAACGGGCGGACCTGGCCGAAGCCTAAGATCCGAAAACGGGCGGACCTAGCCGAAGCTTAGGATCCGAAAACGGGCGAACCTGGCGAAGCCTAGGATCCGAAAACGGGCGGACTTACCAGCTGGATCAGGGCTGAGCCGACGATAACTTCATATCATGTCCCAATTACCCCAGTGAATCAGATCATCAATAGTTCATTAATCAATAACTGTATTTTTAGTAATACATTATCCATGTAGCATGTTTGTCATATCGAGTGCATATGCATATATCAGAAATACAATACGGTCATGTTTAATTTATAAAACATATCATGTTCCTGTGTATTCATGTATGTCAGTCATGTGCACGTGATCGGTATTATAACATGTAAATCAACATGCAAAAATAGTCGTGGAACACACTAGGTGGAACAATTTATTCCTTGGGGATACTTGACATTTATAGAGGAGAACACATTAAGCCTTTGACAATTAAACGGATCTTTGAAACAAGGCCCCTGTTAGAAGAGGGGTTTGTACTAACGGTTCAAACCAGATAGTCAGGAGATGATACATCAAGATCTTGAGAGTTTAGGCATATCATGAGTGATGTAGCCATTTAAGCCTACCAGGGGCATTATGGTCATTTTATCATACACGGGCATTTTGGTAATTTAAACTAACAAGGCGTAAACGGTAGCTCAGAAATTCTATTTGTTCATCAGGTATCCAACCAGACATTCAGAGATTTCTACGTCAAGACTTTTCACTATATCAGATACATTCGGGGCTATTTTGATTACTTTGGCCAACGAGGGCATTTTGGTCATTTAAATATCAGGGGTGATTTTGTAACTTAGCTCGATCATGAGGAATTATGATTTACAATAATTAAGATTTCCAGAAGTTTATCGAACCTCCAAAACCATTCGAACTAACATATCCCAACCTTGCATTACTTACCAACCCTTCTAATGTATCCGGCTGTATCGTATATCTAAACGGTTGCTTTCATATTTCACCACTGAACTTTCCGCGGTGTAGACGAACTTATATTATGTGCGGAAAGACTTCCAACCTTATGTTAATATCAAGAGTGATTGACGTACATGGGTCATGCTTCAACCCATAAGGGCATTTAAGTCATTTTCAACTTTATTGGCATTTCCAGAATTTATCGAGGGCAATTTACTTATTCCATTCAAAAGGGGTATTTCAGTCATTCTGAAGCTCAGGATATTCATCATTTCTGTCAATTGAACCATTGATTGCATTTCAAAACCAAGGAGACCTAACACCTTACCATAGCTTTCCAAGTAGTTCGAGGTTTTCAGAAGAATCATGTTGTTTTACCATATTTAGCTTAGATTTCTAGACCGTTTCTGATTTCAATGGTATTTTAGTCATTCTCATACCTTAAGGGCATTTTTGTAATTTCATATCCAAATATTTTTCACATTTTATCGTTTGACACTAATAGTCGGATTTGGGGATTAATTGTCTTATTAATTACTTATTGAACTCCAGATCCTTCTGATTTATTGATCTTCTTATTCGAGCATTGCAATCTTATCTAGAATATCATACTCGTTTCCATATTCGGTTTGACTTGAGCAGAACTAACAGTACTTATCATCATTTTTATGCATACATTAACAAATACCAACATGCTCATAAAGCATACAAGAGGTAGTAGTGTATTACCTTTAATACTTGCTTTATCGATCGACCATGATACTCCGTTCGATCACTCTCGAACCCGAATGCGACGTCCTCTTCATCCCGAATACAAGGAACATCGAATACCTTCAATCGCACAATATCCAATTTCAGTCCTTAATCACATTGCTCATAACTGATTATTAAAATACATAAGCAGACTCGAGTTCAAGGTCCAATTCGGAGGCTTTCGGGTTAGAATTTCATGAAACGGGCTTCAAAATCGGGCTCAGGACGCCGAAAAACATAAAATAGGACTTTTCTTGAATTTTTGACTTTTTGGTCAAAGTCAACGGTCAACGGGCAGGTCAACGGTCAACGCTGACGTCAGCAGTCAAAATCAACGCTGACGTCATGCTGACGTCACTGGTTAACCGGTTTGACTCACTGAGTTGACTCAGGCGAGTTGACTCACTAGGTTGACTCGGTCAACGGGTCGGGTCGGGTCAACTGGTCGGGTCGGGTCGGTCTTAACCGAGCTGACCGGTTCAACCAGTCCAGTCGGTCTAGACCGGCTCAGGCCGGTTCGGTTCAGGGGCTACCGTCTTAGGCGACCGGAATTCGCCCAAGACGGCGCGTGACCACCACGCACGGCCAAAACTGGCCTGAGAAATACCGTTTTTTCCCCGATTTTACACTCAACCATCCTCTAACTGAAAATTTTTCCAGAAATACGTCGAAACCTTACCTAAAATGCCAAATCTTCGCCGGAAAACACGAATCTTCGACGAGGGCCTTGCCGAAGTCGGACGGACGGCTGGTCGATACGATTTTGCTCCCCACGTCACGCTGAACACACCTTCACGGTCGACGCGCCTTGCCGACGACGAAGGCGGCCGGAATCGCGAAAAGAAAAGGGGCGACGAACCAAGGGTTTCGACGAACCTTTGACCCAAAACCCACGGCGAACGGCGGTCCCTCTGCGCTAGTGGTGGACGGCGCTGCATTCAGGAGGAGGCGGCGCTCCATTCGGTACCGGCGGTGAGAATCACGGCGGCACGGTGGCCGGGATCGGGGGTGGTCCGATGGGGAAGCTGAAGGGTTTCAAAGGGAAAAAAAATTCAGATCTAATCCCCATTTTTTTATTCATCTGATGCATTTAATCTGGGGAAAAGGAGGGTGGTTGGGATATTTTGAATTTAATATTATTATTTTATTATCAGGTTTCCAAGGATACGATTAAAAATATATTTGATGAACATATAACCAAGACTACTCTTAGTCTAAATGGTTAAGCTTGCCACTCTCCAACCTAAAGGACATGGGTTCAATTCTCCTTAGTTGTAAATCCCCCTCTCTCTCTTTTTTCACCATTCCATTATTTTTATTTTTATTATTATTTTTTTTTTAACTTAAAACTTTAGGGGTGTTACAGATATGCAGACTCCGGGGAAGCCAGAGCATCCGCCGGCTCGCTGCGATCAACTGACGGGGGTGAGACCGAACCACCTCCTAGCTTGAGCCATCGACGTTCAAGGCTGGGAATTTGAGGGAGAGCGCGTGCAGGCGCGTACAAATCAGACATACTTTGTTATTTAGTTATTCCAAACAAACTGAATTATAAACCACATTCTCCAAGACATTTTTGGACAGTTTTAGTCAAACACGTCGCATGCCCAATATATGCAGTCTTGTTCTGAAATTGTTTAGTGTCCCTTTCCGCCACAAATTCCAAGAATTTTAATTTTCTTTGATGTGTTTTTCCTGGAAGTTCCCACGAAATAAAATGTAGTTGACGAAAGTGCCAAAGCATAGACTGCTTTGCTTAACCGTGGAAATAAGGTGTTGCATTGTCAAGTAGTTTCGATCGCCAGTCTAACAACTTATGTATGTAGACAACGTTGAAATTGGGAATTAAAATCAAGGGATAAAGTATATTTAACAATAAAAATAAGAGGTAAATTTTAAATAAATTAAATATTAAGAGTCCAGAAGGTAATTAAAAAATTGGGCACAGCCCCTTACTATGCTATGCCTCCGTCTCTGTATGTAAAACATTCTCTTGATAATAAATTCATTATACAAACTATTAATCGATCTAATCTATGAATTTCATTAAGGGTACGGTTTCAGAGAATCCTCATTGAATGTTTCAGAAAATTTTTCTTTTCCATATTCAAACTCATCAGATCTCACGGTTTTCAGGAAATTCACATCCCCAAAAATATTAAATAAAATTTATTAATATATGGTCAATTTCAATTTACAAATTATATATTCATTACCCTTAAAAATATCCAAATTATTATTTTTGGAGAATCTAAAAATATCCAAATTACTTCGAATAGTATAGTAGCAAGATTCGACTATCAAGTAGGTAAAAGGAAAGCAAAACAGGGAGACAAATTACTTCGATTGATAATCTATAAATATAATATATACTATGAAACAATAAAATTTTTATGGTTAACTACAAAACAATAATATATATAATAGATTTAATTAAATAGAAACCACCTTTATATATGTATAAAATAAGATACTCTATTGTCACGAAAAAAGATCAAAGATGTTTGAAGTTAGCTGACGACTGAGAAAGAATGGCGACATTGCTTGTTTGAAGGGAATAGAGTTTTAAGTAACATGAACACAGAAAATGGGAGATAAAGAAATTATATATTATTAATTAACACATGTTATATTATTAGAGATGTCACCCAAACTTAATAAGGTTTAAATAAAATGCACAAAAATCTTGATAGACTTGAATAGTAATAATAAGATAGATATACAAATACATGAGAGTTAAATATATATATATATATATATATATATATATATTTAAAAAAATTACCGATATCCTTGCAGATATTTTTCGGGGATCTCCACGATTATTTATACGGTTACGATTTGGTTATCCTCACGGTTCGGATATGCCGTCTCCATCACCATTTGAGCTTCGATGATAAAACTCTCCCTGTGGATGAAAATTTCGAGTATTTTTCATTCCATCGGTTCAGATCTCCACGATTTTCAGATATTCCCCACTCGATTTCTGCCCATACTCATATGTCCATTATCTGAATTTGCATTATTTATGTGGACATCCAATCCTACTCCAAATTACAATATGGAGAATATATTTAAGGTATTTGAATTTTGTTCGTCCAACTTTTAGCATATTTGGATCCAGACTTATGAGGATTCTGATATTCGACATCTAATTTAAATTTTGAATTCAATATTTTTTTTTATATATTTAGATACCTAATGAATAATGCGCTTGCAAAGGAAGGTGTTGATCGAGAGTCTTTATTTAAGGATGGTTCAGCCCGGTGTTCAGTAGAAGTTTCTGGTGACTATTTCACAGCTGGGCTAGTTGCTTAGCTGGCCCAATAACAGGCTTATTTAGGAGTCTAGTATAAATAAGTACGTCGGGTTGAAGTAAATCTTCAGGTGATTTTTTTTGTAATTTGTTACCCATTTTATTCAATGAAATAAAACACCCAAATTATTTCCTCTTGAAGCAGGATAGCTTCCTAGCTTCTTGGCTGCTGTCAACGGTAAGCTCGGATATTCTCCCTTGATTAGTTGGAACAGATACACCTGTAGGTACCGATTTGATCAAACTTTCAAGGGAGTTAGTTTGATGCAGCACAAGCTAACCCTTGTCACGGTCAATCTAAAACTTTTGAGCAATTCTATGAGCCTTTTGTTAATGCATCTGCAGGTGCACCATGAGCTACAGAAAATCAAGTGGAGTCTGTTGAAATTAATTCCCTGCTTGCTTCTGGTGGGATGAATTCAATTAGGTGGTATCACTATTCGGGGGCAATACACTATGTTACCAATAACAAGTCTGCAATTAGCTCATTTGCTGCATATGGGACACCTCAAGAGCTTCAGCGTCTTATATATGCATTAAAAAATCAATGTCCTTCGATAACTCAGATTCATGCATATGGGACTCCACGATGAAGGTATGAAAGGGGTATCTATGATGAGTTTAGCGGAATAGAAATCCTCTGCCCTTGTTTCTACCCTATTTATGCTCCACACTAAAAATTAGGTTTAGGGTTTAAGGTTAATGTAACAATCTCAAATGGGGCTAGTAAAATTCTAAGAATTTTTGGGAGATTTAATCTTTCATTTCCAAAATAATAAGTTTTGAGACTTAATTGAATGAATTCAGGTTTGGGAAGCTTGATTTATAAGGAATTGATGACCAATTTGAAAACAGAATAAAGTTTGAAGACAAAAGTGTGAACTCCCCAAAAATTAAATGGCTAAGAGTGTAATTTGACCTTTTTTCTTTAAAGGATAATATATCTGCCAAGTTAACGTGTTGGCAGAGGGGAAAAGAAAGAAAAAAATGAAAGTGAGAAAGAAAGAAATAGGTAGAGATTCAATCTCAGATCTACCGAGATCCGACCGTTCATTTTCGACACCTCCACCATCGTTTCGTTCATCATGTCGAGTCGAGTTCACCGGTACCAACGACATCATCATCGGAGTCACCGTTGGAGGGGGTGTTTGTTTATCGTCGGAAAACTTAAAAGGTTAGTATTCGAACTTTGAGTTTGAATTTTGAAAATCCGAGGCCACCACCGTGTTCAGAAGGTCGAAAACTATCGGCCTATAAAATTTGGTGGCCAACGGCCGCCCACAGCCACCGCACGCGCCCCACGCGCCGCCGGCCGCGAGTGGGCTTCGTCTGGGTTGACCGAGCCACCAAGCCGGTTGACCGAGCCGCCGAGCCGTTTGACCGAGCCGGTTGACCGAGCCGCCGAGCCGTTTGACCGAGCCAGTTGACCGAGCCGCCGAGCCGTTTGACCGAGCCGGTTGACCGAGCCACCAAGCCGGTTGACCGAGCCGGTTGACCGAGCCACCAAGCCGGTTGACCGAGCCGCTGAGCCGTTTGACCGAGCCGGTTGACCGAGCCGCCGAGCCGTTTGACCGAGCCGCCGAGCCGTTTGACCGAGCCGGTTGACCGAGCCGCCGAGCCGTTTGACCGAGCCGGTTGACCGACCCGTTCGCCCGACCCGACCCGTTGACCCGACCCGGTCAACCAGTGATGTCAGCATGACGTCATCATTGACCGTTGACTTTGACTGTTGACCGTTGACTTTGACCGTTGACTTTGACCAAAAAGTCAACTTTTTCTGAAAAGCCCTATTTTATGTTTTTCGACGTCCTGAGTCCGTTTTTGAAGCCCGTTTTGCAAAATTCTGACCTGAAGGACTCCGAATCTGACCTTGAACCCGAAAGTGTTAAATTTTGTTAAGAGCTCTACGGATAAGAACTGAAATGTTAATTTGTGCGATTGAAGGTATTCAAGGTTCCTTGTATTCGGGATTTTGAGGACGTCGCATTCGGGTTCAGGAATGATCGAATGGAATACCATGGTTGACCGATATAGCAAGGATTAAAGGTAATACATTACTACCTCTTGTATGCTTTATGAGCATGTTGGTATGTGTTAATGCATGCATAAAAATGATGATAAGTACTGTTAAATCTGCTCAAGTCAAATCAAATGTAGAAACGAGTATGATAAATTAAATAAGACCGAAATGCTCGAATGTGACAGCAAATCTCCAATTCTGAGTGATAGTGTGAAATGTTTAAATATGATAGATACCTGGACAGGAAATTACGAATCAACCATAATTGTTAAAAGACCCAAAATGCCCTCGCTGACCAAAGTAATCAAAATAGCCCCGAATGTATCGGATATCGTGAAAAATTATAATGTAGAAATCTCTGAATGCCTGATTGGATTAGACCTGGCAAACTTAACCTGAGAACCGAAACCCGAACCGAATTACCCGAACCCATACCCGAACTGACACCGAAAAATCAACCGAACTGAAGTTACCGAACCGAAAATAACCGAACCGAAATCAACCGAACTGAAGTTTACCGAACCGAAAATAACCGAATCGAAATCAACCGAACTGAAGTTTACCGAACCGAAAATAACCGAACCGAAATCAACCGAACTGAAGTTTACCGAACCGAAAATAACCGAACCGAAATCAACCGACCCGAAATGACCCGAAACACAATAGACCCGAACAAAAAAACCGAACCGAAACCGAACTAAAATCGAAACCGAATCTGAACCGAAAATATCAGACCCGAAATAACCGAAACCGAACTAAAATCGAAACCGAATCTGAACCGAAAATATCAGACCCGAAATAACCGAAACCGAAATGACCCGAACTGAACCCGAACCGATTGACCGCTTTCCACCTCTAGGTTGGATACCCGATGAGTAAATAGAATTTCTGAGCTACCGTTTGCATCTTGTTGGTATACATTACCAAAATGCCTGTGTATGATAAAATGATCATAATGCCCCTGGTAGGCTTAAATGACTAAATCACATATGATATGCCTAAACTCTCAGCGATCTTGATGTATCATCTCCTGACTATCTGGTTTGAACCGTTAGTATAAACCCCTCTTTTAATAGGGGCCTTGTTCCAAAGATCCGTACAACTATCAAAAGTTAATATGATATCTTCCGTAAATGTCAAGTATCTCCAAGGAAATAAACTATTCCACCTAGTGTGTTCCATGTGTCTACACAACTGTTTTTGCATACGGAGTTACATGTTATAATACCGATTATGTGCACATGATAGAATACTTGGACTCACATGAACATGACATGTTTATAATTAAACATGACCGTACTATATTTCTGATATATGCATATGCACATGATATGACCAACATGCTATATGGATGATATATTACTAAAAATACAGCTATTGATTAACCAAACCGTTGCATTAATTGTTACTGGGGTACTTGGGATAGAATATGAAGTGACCGTAGGTTCAGCTCTGATCCAGCTGGTAATTCCTTTACCGTTACAGGTTCCTATGCTTCGGCTAGGGTAATTCCTCACCGTTACCGTTACAGGTTCCTATGCTTCGGCTAGGGTAATTCCTCACCGTTACCGTTACAGGTTCCTATGCTTCGGCTAGGGTAATTCCTCACCGTTACCGTTACAGGTTCCTATGCTTCGGCTAGGGTAATTCCTCACCGTTACCGTTACAGGTTCCTATGCTTCGGCTAGGGTAATTCCTCACCGTTACCGTTACAGGTTCCTATGCTTCGGCTAGGGTAATTCCTCACCGTTACCGTTACAGGTTCCTATGCTTCGGCTAGGGTAATTCCTCACCGTTACCGTTACAGGTTCCTATGCTTCGGCTAGGGTAATTCCTCACCGTTACCGTTACAGGTTCCTATGCTTCGGCTAGGGTAATTCCTCACCGTTACCGTTACAGGTTCCTATGCTTCGGCTAGGGTAATACCTACCATACCGTACCGTACCGTTCCTAAGATGAGGGTTGATAAAAGATTAAACCGTATCGTATTGTTACTTGAACTTTATGTTTTTGAACTGAAAATGTATATTATACTGTTGTTGTACATGTTTTACCTACACCGTTTGGAACACACTAGGAACCGAACTCTCTAATTCCACATCCGTACATTAATAGCCTATAATTACCGTCTAATTCTCGATGATTGAATAAAGAATAAGTACAGTTACTCTCAAGAATAACGTTACCCTGAAATATCGAAAAGGAAATGAAGACCGTTACTGCGTGAAGCATCATGAAAATGTTATGCATACCATATATCTGCATGAGCTTATAACATCTTTTGGTAGTTTTGTATTACTGAGCTTTTCCAAGCTCACGTTGTTTTTATCATCACAGGTTAAAGGAATATATCTTGGTATAACGTTTGACATCAGTGTTGGGAGTTCTCTCGGCGATGCTTTTGGAGTACGGTACCGACATAGTTAGTGGGCATGCATATCATTATCGTTTCATGATAGTGTCTGTAAAACGTTTCCTGAAATCTTGTTATAAGTTTAAATGATATCATGAAAGAGTATTTTCCACAAAAGTTACCGTTATAATTTAATGTGTTTTTCAGAGAAAATGTTTTATGTGTACTTTTACCGTGGGTCGCTCCTGTGACCCTAATGTGACTTCTTAGGATCCGTCGTAACGCATAGGCGGGTTTAGGGGGTTACATTTAGTGGTATCAGAGCTTAGAGTTGCGTCTTTCTGGGTTGATCGGCCGATCGTCTGTCATAGGATGTCTGGTCTGTGCATGCCCCTAGATCTTAACCGTACTCCATCAAGCCGAGACTCCGATGTCGAATCATTTCCTGTGATAAGTGCAATTAACTGTTCTGTCCAAAATAGCTTGATCTGTACTGGAAAGAAATATTAGTAATGTTTGTCTACAAATTGGATTAAATTGATGGATTTGAATCTGGATAGAGAACCTGAGATGGTTTATGCATGTGAAGTAGAAGATCTGAAACAGATTAAGAATAAATGTTTGATCGAACGAGGAAACCGATATAAGATTACAAGTAAAGTAGCTCGGTGATAATAAGTGTGATTGAGAATGTTCTGACAAAAATTTGATAAAAGTATTACGAATTTAAAAGAAAAGTGTCTGTGAGATCGGTGGAAGTATAGATTATGTGGTGGCTCTGTTATGCACGAAGGAAACAATTATCGGAGTATTTTAATGAATGTAAGAGATATTCGTTTAAAACCTTTGTTATACTTGTCCAGTATGAAGAAAGACATTTTGGGGAAAAGTGACGCAATGTACCGTTATGTGTATCATACTTATGGAATTTTATTGTTTACATCTTGATTTTGGAAGACTCTCTTTGGGGCCTTGAATACTTGTCTAAGCTACAGTTACAGTCGTTCATCCGCAAACCGTTAGTTAATTCGTATGAGTTATGTCTATTACAGAAAATACGCAATGGGTCGTATGAGTGACCTCTGTAATAGTAGGAAAGGTTTTCTATCCCCGACCGAGTCTGTTTAAAATAAAAGTTATGAGACAAATATTTTCTTGGCACCGTACAAGATTCCGTATGGGTGCAATTACCGTATTCTGATAAACAGGTCTGAGATGAATTTGAATATAAAGTTACTTCGCGTGATTAAGGATATAACCGACTGTGAGACACGAGGAATAACCATAATCTGATGGACAAGTTTCAGCGGGTAAAAAAAAAAAAACGGAATTACAGTTTTGCTGTGATCCAACTCTGGTAAATTTCGAGGACGAAATTTCTTTTAAGGGGGAGAGAATTGTAACAATCTCAAATGGGGCTAGTAAAATTCTAAGAATTTTTGGGAGATTTAATCTTTCATTTCCAAAATAATAAGTTTTGAGACTTAATTGAATGAATTCAGGTTTGGGAAGCTTGATTTATAAGGAATTGATGACCAATTTGAAAACAGAATAAAGTTTGAAGACAAAAGTGTGAACTCCCCAAAAATTAAATGGCTAAGAGTGTAATTTGACCTTTTTTCTTTAAAGGATAATATATCTGCCAAGTTAACGTGTTGGCAGAGGGGAAAAGAAAGAAAAAAATGAAAGTGAGAAAGAAAGAAATAGGTAGAGATTCAATCTCAGATCTACCGAGATCCGACCGTTCATTTTCGACACCTCCACCATCGTTTCGTTCATCATGTCGAGTCGAGTTCACCGGTACCAACGACATCATCATCGGAGTCACCGTTGGAGGGGGTGTTTGTTTATCGTCGGAAAACTTAAAAGGTTAGTATTCGAACTTTGAGTTTGAATTTTGAAAATCCGAGGCCACCACCGTGTTCAGAAGGTCGAAAACTATCGGCCTATAAAATTTGGTGGCCAACGGCCGCCCACAGCCACCGCACGCGCCCCACGCGCCGCCGGCCGCGAGTGGGCTTCGTCTGGGTTGACCGAGCCACCAAGCCGGTTGACCGAGCCGCCGAGCCGTTTGACCGAGCCGGTTGACCGAGCCGCCGAGCCGTTTGACCGAGCCGGTTGACCGAGCCGCCGAGCCGTTTGACCGAGCCGGTTGACCGAGCCACCAAGCCGGTTGACCGAGCCGGTTGACCGAGCCACCAAGCCGGTTGACCGAGCCGCTGAGCCGTTTGACCGAGCCGGTTGACCGAGCCGCCGAGCCGTTTGACCGAGCCGGTTGACCGAGCCGCCGAGCCGTTTGACCGAGCCGGTTGACCGAGCCGCCGAGCCGTTTGACCGAGCCGGTTGACCGACCCGTTCGCCCGACCCGACCCGTTGACCCGACCCGGTCAACCAGTGATGTCAGCATGACGTCATCATTGACCGTTGACTTTGACTGTTGACCGTTGACTTTGACCGTTGACTTTGACCAAAAAGTCAACTTTTTCTGAAAAGCCCTATTTTATGTTTTTCGACGTCCTGAGTCCGTTTTTGAAGCCCGTTTTGCAAAATTCTGACCTGAAGGACTCCGAATCTGACCTTGAACCCGAAAGTGTTAAATTTTGTTAAGAGCTCTACGGATAAGAACTGAAATGTTAATTTGTGCGATTGAAGGTATTCAAGGTTCCTTGTATTCGGGATTTTGAGGACGTCGCATTCGGGTTCAGGAATGATCGAATGGAATACCATGGTTGACCGATATAGCAAGGATTAAAGGTAATACATTACTACCTCTTGTATGCTTTATGAGCATGTTGGTATGTGTTAATGCATGCATAAAAATGATGATAAGTACTGTTAAATCTGCTCAAGTCAAATCAAATGTAGAAACGAGTATGATAAATTAAATAAGACCGAAATGCTCGAATGTGACAGCAAATCTCCAATTCTGAGTGATAGTGTGAAATGTTTAAATATGATAGATACCTGGACAGGAAATTACGAATCAACCATAATTGTTAAAAGACCCAAAATGCCCTCGCTGACCAAAGTAATCAAAATAGCCCCGAATGTATCGGATATCGTGAAAAATTATAATGTAGAAATCTCTGAATGCCTGATTGGATTAGACCTGGCAAACTTAACCTGAGAACCGAAACCCGAACCGAATTACCCGAACCCATACCCGAACTGACACCGAAAAATCAACCGAACTGAAGTTACCGAACCGAAAATAACCGAACCGAAATCAACCGAACTGAAGTTTACCGAACCGAAAATAACCGAATCGAAATCAACCGAACTGAAGTTTACCGAACCGAAAATAACCGAACCGAAATCAACCGAACTGAAGTTTACCGAACCGAAAATAACCGAACCGAAATCAACCGACCCGAAATGACCCGAAACACAATAGACCCGAACAAAAAACCCGAACCGAAACCGAACTAAAATCGAAACCGAATCTGAACCGAAAATATCAGACCCGAAATAACCGAAACCGAACTAAAATCGAAACCGAATCTGAACCGAAAATATCAGACCCGAAATAACCGAAACCGAAATGACCCGAACTGAACCCGAACCGATTGACCGCTTTCCACCTCTAGGTTGGATACCCGATGAGTAAATAGAATTTCTGAGCTACCGTTTGCATCTTGTTGGTATACATTACCAAAATGCCTGTGTATGATAAAATGATCATAATGCCCCTGGTAGGCTTAAATGACTAAATCACATATGATATGCCTAAACTCTCAGCGATCTTGATGTATCATCTCCTGACTATCTGGTTTGAACCGTTAGTATAAACCCCTCTTTTAATAGGGGCCTTGTTCCAAAGATCCGTACAACTATCAAAAGTTAATATGATATCTTCCGTAAATGTCAAGTATCTCCAAGGAAATAAACTATTCCACCTAGTGTGTTCCATGTGTCTACACAACTGTTTTTGCATACGGAGTTACATGTTATAATACCGATTATGTGCACATGATAGAATACTTGGACTCACATGAACATGACATGTTTATAATTAAACATGACCGTACTATATTTCTGATATATGCATATGCACATGATATGACCAACATGCTATATGGATGATATATTACTAAAAATACAGCTATTGATTAACCAAACCGTTGCATTAATTGTTACTGGGGTACTTGGGATAGAATATGAAGTGACCGTAGGTTCAGCTCTGATCCAGCTGGTAATTCCTTTACCGTTACAGGTTCCTATGCTTCGGCTAGGGTAATTCCTCACCGTTACCGTTACAGGTTCCTATGCTTCGGCTAGGGTAATTCCTCACCGTTACCGTTACAGGTTCCTATGCTTCGGCTAGGGTAATTCCTCACCGTTACCGTTACAGGTTCCTATGCTTCGGCTAGGGTAATTCCTCACCGTTACCGTTACAGGTTCCTATGCTTCGGCTAGGGTAATTCCTCACCGTTACCGTTACAGGTTCCTATGCTTCGGCTAGGGTAATTCCTCACCGTTACCGTTACAGGTTCCTATGCTTCGGCTAGGGTAATTCCTCACCGTTACCGTTACAGGTTCCTATGCTTCGGCTAGGGTAATTCCTCACCGTTACCGTTACAGGTTCCTATGCTTCGGCTAGGGTAATTCCTCACCGTTACCGTTACAGGTTCCTATGCTTCGGCTAGGGTAATACCTACCATACCGTACCGTACCGTTCCTAAGATGAGGGTTGATAAAAGATTAAACCGTATCGTATTGTTACTTGAACTTTATGTTTTTGAACTGAAAATGTATATTATACTGTTGTTGTACATGTTTTACCTACACCGTTTGGAACACACTAGGAACCGAACTCTCTAATTCCACATCCGTACATTAATAGCCTATAATTACCGTCTAATTCTCGATGATTGAATAAAGAATAAGTACAGTTACTCTCAAGAATAACGTTACCCTGAAATATCGAAAAGGAAATGAAGACCATTACTGCGTGAAGCATCATGAAAATGTTATGCATACCATATATCTGCATGAGCTTATAACATCTTTTGGTAGTTTTGTATTACTGAGCTTTTCCAAGCTCACGTTGTTTTTATCATCACAGGTTAAAGGAATATATCTTGGTATAACGTTTGACATCAGTGTTGGGAGTTCTCTCGGCGATGCTTTTGGAGTACGGTACCGACATAGTTAGTGGGCATGCATATCATTATCGTTTCATGATAGTGTCTGTAAAACGTTTCCTGAAATCTTGTTATAAGTTTAAATGATATCATGAAAGAGTATTTTCCACAAAAGTTACCGTTATAATTTAATGTGTTTTTCAGAGAAAATGTTTTATGTGTACTTTTACCGTGGGTCGCTCCTGTGACCCTAATGTGACTTCTTAGGATCCGTCGTAACGCATAGGCGGGTTTAGGGGGTTACAGTTAAGGTGTATAGTTAAAGTTTATGGAATTTGGGGCAGGGTGTATTTTGTACAGTGTAGGATTTAAGATTTAAAATTTAAGGATAGAGCTTAGAATTTAATTTTTCATTGTTTTATAATGTTGGACATAGAAAAAGACACCGAAAAGGAGGGAATATTTTTGTCCAAGTTTAGCGGGGTCTATATTCCGGCTAATGCTCAAAGAC
Source organism: Hibiscus trionum (assembly GCA_030270665.1). NCBI lineage: Eukaryota > Viridiplantae > Streptophyta > Magnoliopsida > Malvales > Malvaceae > Hibiscus > Hibiscus trionum. The sequence continues at coordinate 48,030,121 of BSYR01000017.1, read as the reverse complement.
AATGAAAAAATGCTAAGAGCTAAATCAGAATTCGAAGGCTTTTTTAAGAGACCATGATTGAAAAATAATTTTATAGGTAGATCATGATAATGGGCGAATCTACGAATTTAAATTTGGTGATTCACTTATTTACCTTATTTAGAAGTTTAAGGCTTTGATCTCTCTATACAATCAATTTGACTACAAAAGACTAAATAGCACCAAAATATTATTTTGTTAAAGAAATCTCCTTACTTAAAAAAAAAGTAATGACAATCCCCAATTGGCAAAAATGACAAGTACGGTTATAAACAAACCAAACGTTCAGCGAGCCGTTCGTGAAATGTTCGACAGAAAGTTCGCTTATGTTCGTTTATTTATCAAACGAACGACTATATAAGATTTTATGTTCGTTTAATTAAATGAACAAACACAAACAAATGGTTCGTTTGTTCATTTACGTTCGTGAACGTTCGGTAATCCGTTCGTTTATGTTCGTTTAAATTTATTCACATATATCCATTTATATTTATTATTTTTCATAACAAAAGTATTATATTTTTCTAAAAATTAAATTTATTCACATATGTTCGTTTAAATTTATTCACATATGTCCTTTTATATTTGTTCGTTTACGTTCGTTTATCATTTTAACGAACGAACATGAATGAACACGAACAAGCTACATTCCTTAACAAACGAACAAGAACAAAAAAATTATGTTCGTTTAGTTGTTCATATTCGTTAATTTGTTCGGTTAAAATTAAATAGACAGACATGAACATACTCTCGTTCATATTCGTTCGGTTTGTTTACAGACCTAATGACAAGAAAGTTGAATTGATAAAGGGATGAGTATAAAAATTTGGGATCAACCATTTTTCTTGTCAAATATAACATTTTAAAGAGATAAATGCGATATCGTGAAAGTTCTTCCGAGTTTCAAAGACAAAAGTTATCAAAAGTTCAAACATTATAGGATTGACCAAAATGTAATTTTTTAAATATGAATGGTGAATCAAATGTAACCTTACCCATAATTGAGTGACCCAAATGTAATCTTACCCATTTTTAGTGACTCAAATGTAATTTTTAAAACTTGAATGACCCAAATTTAACTTTACCTATAATTGAGTGATCTCCTTGATAGTTTACCCAAAAAATAATGGTGGGTCACTTGACCCACCACACCAGGCCCCTTAATAGATTCGCCCATCATCATGATTGAGATCAAGTCTTTGTATGAGATTTTGGTATATCTAAAAATTAGACCCATAATAATAGGTATTAGAAAAAAATTGAATTTTAAGAATATGTTTCTAATAACAAGTATCATAAAAAAAACTTTATGAGTATGTACTTAGTAACAAATATCAGAAAAAAATTGACCTCATAATAAGTATTGAAAAAATGAATTTTAAAAGCATGTACCTAATAATAAATATTATGAAAAAAAATTGGGCCTCTAATAACTAGTATTGAGAAAAAAAAATTAAATTTTAAGAGTATATACCTAATAACAAATATTGGAAAAAATCAGGACAAGTAACGAAAATAATTAAATTTTAACCGTATGTACCTAATAATAAATATTGAAAAAGAAAATTAAACACCTATTAAAAAATTGTTTCTAATTATGGGTGGTTGTTATTGAAGAACGGTGTTTCTGATGTGTAAATTAAAATAATATTAGTGCCACGTTGGATAAATGAAAAAGAAAAAACCTTAAACACTTTACCCTTAATCACTCTCATTCACGTTTTAGTTTCTAACCTAAAAAATCTCTCTGAAAAGCTTGAAGATTCAAAAAAATTGGGCGATTCGTTCTAAGGAGGTTGAGAAATTGTTGGAGATAGAGACAAGATGAGTGGATTTCTTCGCGAAAAAAGAAAACTCAATCCAAAATACGGTAAGTAGATTTATTGCTTTTTTTTAAGATTAGGTTTATTATTTGAAATTAGGATTTATATATGGGATAACTAATTTCTATTATCCTAAATTACTAATTTGGGGTTACTAACTGAGATTACAATAAAGTACTAATTTTAGGGTTAATATTTGGGAATCGGGTTAATACACAATGTTAGGGCTAAATATTTGGGTTTAGCGATAATAATGGATACTAAAGTTAACATTTATAGATTTTGTATAGGTTACAAAAATGATTAAATTAAAGATTATCAGTTCAAAAAGTTTGATTTTGTTTTGTTCTTATAAATAAAGTTAGGTTTTGTTTGTTAGTTGTTGGTTGGTTTGCACTAAAGTATGATTCCTTTTCAACAATAAAATAATCACACTTTTGATTGGTTTGCACGTGGTTTGTTTGTTCAAATATAAAACTGAAATTTACTTGTGGGGTCTTTATTTGGTTGTTGTCGGGGACCTCCCAAGACCACCATTAATATATGTTAGCACATGGTTTGCTTTGCACGTGTTAGCACATACTTTGATTTACCCTATTTTGCATGATTCATCTCTATATAATGTATGACTGTAAAATGTATATTGTATGAACATGAGTATGTCTGTATACTGTATAAGATTATATATTGTATTGTATGACTCATTTTCTTTATTGTTGACTTAGTTGACCATCTGAATATTATTGTATATTGTATTGGTTATTATACAGAAAATGAATAAAATTTTATTTGTGTTTTTTTAACAAGGATTAATTTAGAGAAATTTAGTATTGTGGTACATCATGGTGGCTTTTTTTGCTATGAGACCTAGGGTAAAATTTACTGGACAGTTAGTGTATTATTTTGATAACTTAGATGTTGATACAATGTCTATGTTTGAAATTGTCAGTATGGTTGAGAAATTAAGAATTACTTCTGGTTTTCATGTGTTTTGGCAGTTTTTAGATAACCCACTAGAGGTCAAATAATTGAAAAATGATAATGATGTCATTGAGATGGTTAGAAATTTGCCTAGAGATCATTATCTTCATATTTTTTTTTGGAAGAAATTGTACAGGATAATGAGTCTGAGACTAGGATTGAGGTTGAGTCTGAGACAAGGGCAGAGTCTGAATCTGACTCAGAAGATGATGAGTATCATGTTGAGTCTGATTCATCTAGTGATAAGTCAACCTTTGCTGACAGTGAAAATGAATTTGTTAGTTCAGAAGATGAAATGTTCACTGTGAATGTTGGTTTGGGCAGTAAGGAAGTAGAAGTTGAAAGTGACAATGACAGTTGACAATCTGACTCACTACACAATGTAGATGAGTCAGATTTAGATGGTTCACCAAAAAAATCTAGATTTCTTGAATTTAATAGTGATTCAGACTTATCTAATCTTAAATTGAAGGCTGGTCTGATATTTGCAAGCAAGAAAATACTTAAAGAGGCAATTAAGATGTACAATATTAAGAATAGATATTGTGTTAAGTTAAAGAGATATGACAATAGAAGGATCAAAGTAAAATGTAAGGGTAAGTGTCCATGGGTGTTATGGGTAGCTCTAATCCATGGGGAAGATCTTTCTACTAGTACTTGGCAGATTAGGTCTTTAAATGATGAACATACTTGTCTTAGGGGTTTCAAAATCCCAATGTCACTGCCAAGTGGCTGGCTAAAAACTACTTTAATAAAAAAAAATTTGTTGATTCCAATTCTCAAGTACTTCCCTAAAACAAGTTGTACATAAAGATTGGGGCTTAATGGTACCTAAATGTAAATGCATTATGGCAAAAAATTTGGCCCATGAAAACTTGAATGGTAACCACGGAGAGCAGTATGCAAATCTGTATGCTTACCTAGGTGAATTGAGGCACTCTAATCTAGGGACAATAAAAGTTTGCAAGTTAGATGAAAGATGTAACCCCCTAAACCCGGCCTAGAAGAAAAGACCGAATTTAGAAAGTTACGATTGAAAACTTAACCCTCAAGAAAACTAATTTTTAAAAGTTATACTTTAAATTAAAATAAAATAACATAAATTTAGTAATAAATAAAAATAAAAATATCATAATAAATATTCGAATTTTTATATAAAATCTCTGAATTAAAATAACAGTAAATGAATGTTAAAAAAAATAATTCCAAAACATAAATAGTCCAAAATTATATCCATGTCCCCAAATAATAAATAGAAATCTGATTAAACTATAATAGTTTCGTACTGAATAATAAAATAACCGGATAAAATCTGATATCCTCCAAGTACCGTAACGCCTAGAGTCTGCGTATCTGTAAGAAGAACTAAGGGGGAGTAAGCTAGAGAGCTTAGTGTGTTTCTAAAGTGCAAGAAAAACCATAATCATAAACATAATATTATTTTCTTAAAATTCTTTAAAAACATGATACAATATCACAAGCGTAATGCAATGCACCCAACTACGTCCACCAAAAATGAGGAAGGTTCCCATAACCTCCTCCCTACGTCCGCCAATCCGAAGTGGAATTCAGCCCGAAGGGTGAAACCACTGAACTTCCTCCGTACAAATCTCAACCCATGCTCATACATATATGATGTTTAAAAATCAAATTTTATAAACAAAGTTCCATGAATCCGATATTCCATAAACATACTTCATAAACCATAGTCCATAAATTCATAAATCATAGTTCTATAAATCTGATGTTTCATAAATCATACTTAAAACACATTCTGAAATCATATGCATGCGATGTCAACCATACAAACCATAATGCATCAACACAGAGAAAAAAATGTAGCACAATAAGAAAACACACCTCAAGTAGCAATAGCTCTAACGTCGGGAAGAACGTCTCTCACGTTCGGATCTAGTTGAATCGGAACCTATAATATAAAACTCTACATCAAAATCTAACACTATGCCACCAAATTAACACTAATACTAATCTAAAAGAATACTCACGTGTAGTCTTTGTGGTACGTGCACGGTTAGCTCGAACATGCGAAGGAGGTGGTAGTTCATCTTCTTCAAAATCAATGTCGTCTAAAACACATATTTAAACTGCATCAAATCTTATATCCAAATCCTTCAAAAAATTAAGGTTGTGCGATGCTAGAGACTCACCAAAGTTCGATTGAAATAAGAAACATAAAAAAAGAAGATGTCAAGAGAGAGGGAGAGAACGACGTGCGGCTATTGAATTGTAAACAAGATTTAAGGCTGGTAGGGTTTAAATAACCAATTTGATGGGTAAATTGTACTATAAGCCATCCCACTATTTAGGGGTTTGCATAATAGCACCTAAACTTTACTTAATTTATATAACGACCCTTAAAATTCTAAATTAACTCAATTAAATCCTTTATCAACAATTAGGTTCCCAAATTTGAATTCCTAAAATTAATTTAGGGTTTTTAACCTAAATTCCCAAATTTCTTAATTAAGGTTTTATATTAAAATTCTCAATTCCTAGGGTTTTAAATTTAATGATTTCAAAATTAGGGTTTTTAATTTGGGGTGTTACACGAAGATTTGAGAGACTTTATATCTGTATGCAAGCAATGAAAGATGGCTTCAAAGCAGGTTGTAGGCCCATTATAGGGCTGGATGGATGCCACTTGAAGGGCTACTACAAAGGCCATCTTTTGGCAGCTGTAGGAATAGATGCAGATGACGCAATCTATCTCATAGCCTTTGCAGTTGTAGAGAGTGAGAATGAGTCATCTTGGTATTGATTTCTGGAATTATTTTGCATTAATATGGAGATTGAAATTTTTCACAGTTTTACCTTTATGACTGAAAAACATAAGGTATGAGTAAATTTCTTTAAAATATTTTGGTTTTTATTTTGTAATAAAGTTGTACTAATAAATTCTTGTTTTACTTTGTTATGTGCAGGGACTAATGGATGTTGTGCCAGAATTGTTCCCCTATTCAACACATAGAACATGTGTTAGTCACTTGTACTCAAATGCAAAGACCAGTGGGGTGTTTATAGGAAAAGCAGTGAAGGATCAATTGTGAAAAACTGCAAAAGCTACATATGCCAGAGAGTTTCAATCTGTCATGGATGAATTGAAGGTATTAACTTGTTTTTTGAAATTATTTTTATATGCTACTAAATTTCATTATGACCACTGTCACTTTTTTGTAGGTTTTATTAGAAAAGGCTTGGAAGTGGCTCTCACCAAAAGACCCAACCAGCTGGTCAAAGTCACACTTCTCTTTTAGGTGTAAGTCATACATGCTTCTAAATAATAATTGCGAGTGTTTCAATAAGGTAAATAATCTAGCTTTGCTAATTAGTTCTAACCTTATTATTTATAAATATTCAAATACTTTCTAACTTTGCTAATTACTACTATTAATATATGACAGCTAATACTTGATGCTAGAGACAAATCTATCATTACATTAGTGGACTCCATCAGATCAAAGTTGATGCAAAGACTTGCTAAAATGAAGGATCTAGCTGAAAAGTGGACAGGGCTTCTATGCCCTAAGATTCAGAAGAAATTAGAACATGCAACATCAGTAGCACATAGGTACTAATGGACTATTTAATGTTTAATGATAATTTTTTTCATGTTTAATGCTAACTGCAAAGACTTGATAATTACTGTTTAATGCTAATTTTTTCATGTTTTAATGCTAATTGTTTAACTATTTAATGGTAATTGTTTAATTGTTTAATGTTAACTGTTTTTAATGTTTAATGGTAATTTTTTAATGCTAATTGTTTAACTATTTAATACTAAGTTACTAACAGTTCAATTGTTTAATGCTAACTGTTTAACTATCTTATGCTAAATGTTTTGTCTTAATTTTATACAGTTGTTGGTCTCTTTATGCTGGTGGACACATGTACCAAATTTCATGTGGTCCTTCAAGCCAGCATTCAGTTAACATTCAAGCATGGACATATTCATGCAGAAAATGGCAACTAACATGTTAACATCATCATTTATTTAGCATTCAGTTTTTGTATCTTCATAGTTACTAATCAATTATTGTTCTATGTAGGCCTTCCACGTGTTCATGTTATTTTTTTGATATTGTCAATTGAAGATAGATCAAAAAAATATGTTGACTTTTGTTACTTTGTGTCTAACCCAAAGAGAAATATATTCTCATTTGATAAGTCATGTAAGGGATGAGAAACAATGAACAACTGATCACACAATGGAGCCTATTCTGCCACCAATCTTTAGAAGACCATACAAGAAAAGAAATAGGGAGGCTGATGAAATACCACCTCAAATTGGTTAGGTGTCAAGGAGGGGTGTCAAGATCTTCTGTAAAAGATGCAAATGGAATGGACATAATATTAGAACATGCAAGGGAAATGTTGGTGCCAATCCTAAAAGAATTGGACAAACATCCACTGTTGCTGCAAGATAAACTCCTAGAATTCCAAAACTGTCAGTAAGTTCCATTACTGAATCAAATAATTTTTTTTGCTTACTTCTTTGTTGTGGACATAAAACACATGATTTGGTTGTTTGGTTGATGAACATGCAATGGAAACATATTCTAAGATCTTTTGCTTAATTTTTTGTTGTGAATTGTTTTGTAGATTAGAAGACATGGAACCCCCCAACAACAAGTCAGGCTGGAACTAGTCAAGGTCGAAGGCCAACTCCAGCTCTAAAGTCAGCTCCAAATCGACCTTCACAAGTTCATAATGTTAGATGGATGCCCACCCCTACAGCACGTACGAGTCAAGAGACTTGTGTCACTCACTCATCTCCAAATCCAAGTCCAACACCAACTCAATATTCACAAACAAATACTGTCACATGGATGGCCACACCCAAAGTACTTATGAGTCAAGAGAGCTGTGGCAGTCACTCATCTCTAAGGATTGATCCTTGATTCTGTTGGCACCAGAATTCTTTTGTGAACACATTTGTGTTTTGCATACATTTGACCAACTTTAATGCCATTATGACTTCTTTTGTGAACATAGTTGCGGTAACAAAATACCACATTTTTTGTTTGACTTGCTTTAGTAGGTCAATATCTTTTGTTTCACATATGTATTGGTCAAACATATGATGAATAAATTACTTTCCAACTTTAATGCCATTATGAATCAATGTTCTTTTGTTTACTCTACTGTGTTTTAGGTTTAAATAATGCATTATCTTTGGTTCCAAAAGTTTAATATAACACATTTTTCAGTTTCCAATAACAAACATTACATGACATTTCAAATACTAAAAATAACATTACAGTAACTGAAAATTACATTATCATATTGTAGACGGTTAATGCAAAACACATTATTAGATTCCATTACACTTTAATATATTGGAATCTTAAAAAACCCCTAAATCCCCAAAACCCCCATTACAACCTAATTTCAGCAACCTAAATCTCAAAATTAAGAAGACCAACAATTCAAGCATTAGGAGAAGATTTTCCCCAAAATAAAACCCACCCAAACTGCAACACCAAGAAGCAAATTTCCAAGAATTCTTTCCTTATTTCTATCTTGCTCCATTGTATCAACTTTTTTAAGAAGACCAACAATAACCCCTTTTGACCTATCACTCACCGGTGGATCATACCAAGAAAAAATTTGCAACCCCTAACCCCATTCGATAATTTCTACACCCCCAAAACATCCTACTTGGATTTTCATAAGTCCAACTTGTTGTTAGCTTTGAACGAACCTCACAATAGTACACCGATCCATCTCTGCATCCATTTTCTTCTACAACCTCCAGAAAATTTCTTCTTTTCGGCAGAATGGAGAGAAAGAATAGAGAAAATATTGAAATATGTTTAGGGTTTCTTCAAATGCACAAAATTTAGAACGTATTTTTTTATACATTGTTTAGGTGGCATGATGGGTGGACGAATATATATCCAACGTGGAAAAAGGACCCATTAAATTCTTTTACAAAAAATGCACGTCAGCAATGTCGTTTGGTTTCTAATGGCGTGTGGTCACATTGCTCACAATTAAATAGTTTGGTGGTTTAATTGCTTCAAAAAAAATAAGTTGGTCAAATCGCGACTTTACCAATAGTATGGTGGTCATTTATGTAGTTTACCCAAAAAATAATTACAGACACCCATGAGACTAAATAGATCTGCCCTCACACCATATCACACAACAAGCTCACCCACAAAAACAATGATCTTTTGCCACCATCTAATACAAGAAAAATCTCGACTCAATTTGGCAAACCACAACATGCCAAATTCTAAAACTCAACATAAATATTACATACCTTTTCTCTCACAATTCCAGACCAGCTAACCTAAGCTTAAACTCAGATTTTAACAGTGTAATGGTCAAGATGATTAGGGGTCGGAGACGGTGGTCTGACGGTGGTCCAAGTGGTTGCTCTGGGTAGGAGCTTAGGTATTGTTTTTGTTTTTGGGAGGTAGTCATGCTTAGAATGAAAGATCTTACTTCTTTACTGTTATATGTCTCGTTATATACTACTTGGACATGTGTCGTGATAGAGTTGTCGTTACGCATCGATCAGACTGGATATGACTTGACGTCTTAGTTTTGCTTTGTCGCTTGCAGCGAGCATGTGAGCAGTCACGTGGTCGATGGATGCGATTCAGTGTTGTTTGCAATCTTGCTTGTGTATAATAGGCTGCGGAGGGTATCACGTAGTCCGCAGGTGGTCTTAAGCGTCATGGTTTGCGTGCATTGTTACGTTCATTGCTGGCCATCCCTTGTGCTACGTTGTCCGCAGTCTTGCTTATCCTAGTTTCGGCACGTGGCAGTGGGTGTTTGGAGGTAATAACAATTGCTCGACAGGTGAAGGATTTTTGTATTAAAAGTTTATGGTATTTTGATACGAGAATTGTAAAGAAATTTTATTATTATTATCGAAATGCCACGTAATGAAATTTATTGACGGACCAGTTGATTTGTTTTGAGGATGAATAGCTGGATGTGAAACGTCACGTGACGAGTCTCTTCGTTAGCGAAGCGTGTTGAGGAAGATACGAATCTTGATTGTAAATAATCTTTAGTTGGTGTTTGTAAGTTCTACTTTGTTTGCCTTGTTTGTGTTATTTGTTGTTACTGAGTTTTTGAGGGTAGTAAAGGAAAACTTTGGGAAGGGAAATATAATCTTTCATGTGTTAATGGCTTAGTCATATCTTGTGGTGAGTTATGAGGTTCGTTGTACTACGACACAAGACGAGTTGTTAAAAACGTTGGAGTGTCGGATCTTCTTGCTGCTAATCATTTTCGTTATCGGTTCAGCATGCCAATTGGAACATTTCGCCTGAGCGCATGGTGATAGTTCTGCAGTGGCTCTGGGCTGGCACCCTGGTTTGGGTTGAGCAGCTACTGAAGTTGCAACTGCAAACACAACAACCTCCTTCAACATACAACCGAACCCCATCTCCCCCATTTTTTCCTTCTCTCGGCTATGCAAATGGTGGAAAACTTATTGGAACACATCTGAATATTGGCTACTAATTTATAGGACTAGCATGTTTGAAGTATTCAAAGCCTGTAAACACTTATATTCATTATTTGTAATAGACAACTACATTCCACCCCCAACAACACGTTTTACACTATAAATTTAAGTCTTGGTCGTTTGTCTTTTTGGCTTTTGCTTTATTACATATCCCCAGGAAATTTACACAAGTAGTTGACTCCAAGTCTTTAGTCTGAAATTTAACATTTCTTTCTTTCCTTTTTCTCCAAAAGATAAAAAAGAATTTTTTTTTTGAAAATAAGCTGGTTGTATCATTAACTTATAAGGCCCAAAGCCTAAAGGGTTTAGCCCATAACGGGCGATACAAACAATAAATGAAATTCTAAAAGGAACCGACAGAAGCAATTATTAAACAAAGCTTAACAGTCCGGCAGACATCCTCCGGCCTAAGCAAGTGAAACGTCAGTGGAGATGGAGGTGCCAAATATAACAGAGGGGGGCAGATATGGATACCCCAGTCACTTTAAACGGCCACATCAGGAGCTACTACGGCGGGTCTATGTGGCGACGATCGATTTCAATTGCGGCGAGGACCGAGGCCGGTGCGTCTTCGACCCAGAAGCCATCCTCCGAGGCGGCTAGACCCTCCTTCGCCATCAGGTGAGCGGCAGTGTTTCCCGATCTATGAGTGAATCTAAACTCACATCTGGAAAAAACCCTAGCTAAGTCCTTTCCCGTTTTTATGTAAGGGGAGATCTCCGATAGATCTTGGCCAGGTGCTTGGAGCTTCCCGATAACGGCCTTTGCGTCACCTTCCAAGATTACGGAGTTGAATCCCAAGTCCGCTGCAAACTGGAGCCCGAAAACCGCCGCTATGGCTTCTGCCGCAAAGGAGGAAGCAACCTGGGGGTGAGTTCGGTAACATGCACCCATTAAATACCCTTCCTCATTACGAATTACAATACCAGAAGCTGACTTGTGTTCATTTCCTTTGAATCCTGCATCAAAATTGATTTTAACTACTGGAGCACGGGGGGGATCCAGGGGCTATCACTTCCGACGAGCGTTGACAGCGCAGCTAAGGCCACAATGTCCAGGTCACGGCAGTAACTACGGACGAAGGTAACAACATCACCTATAGTTTGGGCTAACCCTTCATGTAATAGTTTATTGCGCGCAAACCATAAGGCCCATATTGTTATTACGATTTCACGTCGTTTTGAACTTAAATTATGTGCAAAAATCCAGGCCAACCACTCCCTAAAATCTGTATAATTTTCACTGTTTGGCCAATGTATGTTGAGGGATCTCCAAACGTGCCTCGCGAACGAACAATCTCATGCGATATGGGTAGTAGACTCTATGAAGCTATTGCATCGAAGACAAGTAGGGTCATGTGCAATCCTCCTGTAGCATAGGTTTTCCTTCGTAGGTACATAGTTATGGATAAATTTCCACACTAGGATCTTGACTTTAGCCGGGTAATTAATTTGCCATAGTTGCTTGAATATAGGCTGACCTGTTGTAGATAGAGGCCCGAGAGACATTAAGATCTTGTAACCACTGCGGACTGAGTAAGTCCCTGAACGTTCGCCTGCCCACACCTGCAGATCAGGTGTTGGGGAATTTGGTAATGGAATCCTCAGAATATCCCCTGCGTCTGTAGAATTAAACTTCTCGTTGATGAGGCCTACGTTCCATTGGTTTGTCTCCTGATCTATGATGTCTGACACCTTATTAATGGTCGAAATTTAGGGTGTCGAATTAACCTTTTGGACGGGCCTGGGAGCCAAAAGTCGTTCCAAACCGAAACTTCAGAGCCTGACCCAATTCTCCATTTCAACCCATCCAAGAGCAAGCCCTTGGAGCTCCAAATACTCCTCCAGATAAGTGATGGCCGCGAGCCCAAATTCGATTCCAAAAAAGAACAATCCCTGAAATACTTAGCCTTCAATAACCTGGATACAAGAGAATATGGATTTGAGAAGATCTTCCAGGCCTGTTTAGCAAGAAGGGCTATATTGAACTTAGAGAGATCCCTAAAGCCCAATCCCCCACCTCTTTTAGCTGGCACATCATAGCCCATTCACACCAATGTATTCCTCTTTTTCCTTGTGCCCTTTGCCACCAAAACCGAGCTTCCACTGATTCCAACTCCCTACAAAAGGATTTCGGCAGGAGGAAACACGACATTGCATACATTGGAAGAGCCTGAAGGACGGACTTGATGAAGACTTCTTTCCCTCCCACTGATAAAAACCGTGTACTCCAATTTTCAGAACAGCTGTTAAAACGATCTTTAATACTCAAGAACGCACCTTTCTTATTACGGCCCACTAGAGCTGGAAGGCCAAGATACTTTTCAATATTGTCCGTGCTAGACACTCCAAGAATGCACTGCACATCATCACGGTTATACGAGATAACGTTAGTTGAAAAAAACACACCCGATTTCTCAAAGTTTATCAACTGACCAGAAGCAACCGAATATTGATTCAACACCGTCTTGATATTATTAGCTTCACTTGCTGTTGCCTCACCAAAAATAAGGCAATCATCAGCAAAAAAGCAAATGATTAATACAAGGGGCGTTTCTTGCAATGCGAACACCCGAAACCTTCCCCTCCCGAGCTGCTGTGCGAAGCAAAGATGAAAGACCCTCACTACACAGAAGGAAGAGATAAGGGCTCAAAGGATCGCCTTGTCGTAATCCTCTAGTTGCATTGAAACGGTCTCCACAAACATTATTCATAATAACTGAATAGGAAGTAGTAGAAATACAGTTTAGAACACAATTAATCCAAGAGCTCGAAAAACCCAGCCGAGACATCATAGCCTCCAAGAAATGCCATTCCACCCTATCATACGCCTTGCTCATATCCAGTTTAAGAGCGAAAGAACCCCTCTTACCAGTACGTGTTGAGTGTGTAAAAGTTCTATTATTTACACCTTTTTTAACCCATATTTCTGCTGCATTCAAGCATCATTGCATTGCATTTAGGTTAGTTTTTAGTAAAACATCACAATTATACAAAAGGCACGGATTCTACTAAAAGATGGCTATTTTTGCAGGTATCTGTCATAGTAGACGACGAAGGCAGGCGCAGGGCAGAGAAGCAGGAGAGCGGAACTGGACAAGCAGCCAAAAGAGACGAACCTGTCAAGGACCTGTCGTGACAGCATGGTGACAGCAGATTTATGAAGAGGAAAAGTCAAGTGGACCTCGATAGATAGAGAAAAATCTGCTCGTCTGTCGTGTGAAAGCCAAATATTTTTCCAAGCCCCGGATCAAAAAGATATGTCAAGCCAAAGCTCAAGGAGAGGAAATTCCTAGAAACAAGGATGACGGCTGCAAAGTAGGAGACTTAGAGATTAAGTCTTTATTAGAATCTTACTTCTAATTAAAGTTGTAATCCTTGTTACCTTAGATAACTTGAGCCCAAAGCTTATATAAGGGCATAGGTTTTAACCTAGAAACATCCCTCATTCTACCCCATAACCGATAACCTAAACCCCCCTGCCGTTTACCTGTCACCGATATGTTCTAAATCCCCCCTAGGGTTACGGGTTGTTTTGTAAAGTAGTTGCAAGGGTTGCTTTGTTTTAGGATTTTTTAGTTCAATAAAATAAAACTTCAAGTTCTTTTATCTTGGTTTTAATATCTTGCAAGAGCATCGGGAGAGCATTGTGAGGTTATCCATTTACTTAGCATCGGGAGAGTTAAGTATACAAAAGAGATAAGAGCGCGTTCTCTAGTTTATAGTTGAACCATCTCGTGCCTAGGGATAGGGCTAGGTTAAGTGGCTAAGGAAGAATTCATACACATCGGTGTTCATCCTTCGATTCACGCCGGGAGGTATCATCAAAGACGTGATCATCGACAGACTTGTGCCTAGGGATAGAGCAAGACAGATCTGGGATTCTTGCCAAGCTTGAAGTACGGAGTTGGTGTGTCTGCTGCCGCGACTGCCAACGGACAGACGCCGCGACATGTGCTGTCGGCGACGGGAGCGACGACAGAACTGGAGATCCTAAGCAACTCAATACCTGCACTACTGAGCAACTCAATACCAGCCCATTCTCTCTATCTTGATTTCTCAATCCTTTATTTTACGTTTTTACCTTATTATTCTAGTGACAACTCTTAATTATTTTCTTTACTTCCGTGCAGTAAACAAGGTGAAAGTCATTAGCCCAATCCCTGTGGAGACGATATCCGATACTTCGTATCACTTTACTACTTGCGTCGTGTACACTTGCACTACAATTGCGATAGACTATTTTACACGCAACAAGTTTTTGGCGCCGTTGCCGGGGATTGGCAACATAACTACATCTTTCTTTTATTGCACTGTTCGCTTTTATTTTTATTTTTATTTAATTTTTCTTTTGTGTTTCCAACTCTTGCTTTTCACGAGGTTTTCTTGTTTATGCGCAGATCCAAAAGAGGTGAAGATCCTGAATATAAATTAGATCCGGAGATCGAACGTTCCTTCAATCTCAAGAAACAACTTCGCCGACTTTTAGACAGAAACGAATATCTCGAAGAACAGCTAGAGAAGATGGCCCATAACCAACCTGCTGGTGGACCTGTCGCCAATCCACCTGCAGCAGGTGGACGACGGTCATGTCGTGACTACATGCTGAATGATCATGTAGAGCTGGAGACCACGCTACCGGATATTGATGTTGATAACTTCGTGCTTAAACCTGTCATGTTTAGTATGATCAACAACGCCGGACAGTTTAGTGGTTCTGCGACAGAAGATGCTAGGGAGCATCTCAAAACGTTCCAGGAGATCTGTGGTTCGTTTAGACTGCCAGGAGTTAGTCCGGAGATACTGAGGCTCCGGTTATTCCCTCACTCATTGAGAGACAGAGCTAAAACTTGGTGGAATAAACTAACACCGGGTTCTATTATGACTTGGGCAGATCTAACTCGTGAATTCTTATCTCGTTTTAATCCTTCGCATTTATCTGAGCGATTACGTAATGAAATTGCTACTTTTCAACAGGAAGATGACGAGCCAATGCACGAGGCCTGGGACAGGTTTACTACTCTTCTTCGAAACTGCCCTATGCATGGATTCCCCGTCTGGAATCAGGTTACAAAGTTCTATAATGCTGCCAATCTACAAACTCGCATCCGAATTGATTCTGCAGCAAATGGATTATTATTGGATAAAGATCCGGACGAGGCCCTGCAAGTTTTGAAAAACCTGGCCAAGAATGAGGAGCAGTTTCCGACTGCTAGAAGAGGGGGTAAACGGGTACTTGCTGTCAAGGACTATGAGGCCGACAGTACTATGAAATCATAGGTAGCATTCCTTACTAAAGCCATGAAACACTTATTGAATGAAGAGGACTTACGAGGATTTGCTGTCGAGGAAGTTTGTACTACTTGTGAGGGAAATCATAGTAAGGATGAATGCCCTATAAATATAGAAGAGGGAAAATATGTTGGAAATTACAAGCCAAACTACAATTCCAACAACTACAATCCTAATTGGAGAAAAGATCCCAAATTTTCTTGGAGTAACCCTAACAATGCGCTGAATCCGCAAGTGCATAATCAGAATCAGGGGGGTCCCCGATTGTTGACGCGACAGCAACAGCAGCCGCAAAACCTGCCGCAGAACCTGTCGCCGCAACAGCAACAGCAGCCACCACCTGCCACGAGTAGTGTATTGGAGCAGACTCTGGCCACTTTTATGTCTCAGACTGGTACGTATATGGACAATATTAATCAGTTTGTCAAGAAGACGGAAAACTTTATGGATGAAACCAAGATGAGGATGACAAATCATGAGGCTACCTTGAAATCTCTAGAGACACAAATGGGTCAGGTGTCCCAGCACATTAAGCCGAGGCAGAATGGAGGTTTCCCTAGCAATACTGAAAATGCTAGACCGCCCCCACATGAGCAATGTAAGGTGATTACTACTAGGAGTGGGAAAAAGTTACCAGGGCCGGAAAAAGAAGCTGAAACAGAAAAGGAACCTGCCTTGGATAAACCTGCCGAGGAAGCTGACCCGACATGTGATAAACAGACTGCTGCCGATGAGCCTGTCACGACAGCAGAAGCGACAGAGGAGAAAAATGAAGAACATCGTCCTCAGATTCGTATGCAGTGGGAAGGACGTGTTGCTGATTACCGTCCCCCACCACCCTTTCCTCAACGGATAAAGCAAGCTAAGCAAGAATCTCAACTTAAAAAGATTTATGATATTTTTAAGCAGGTTCAGATTAATATTCCACTGTTAGATGCCGTTAGGGAGATGCCCGGTTATGCTAAATTTCTCAAGGATGTCATGTCCAAGAAATATAAACTTGGGGAGTTTGAAACGGTAAGGATGGCAGATGGTTGCATGAGTATTCTTCATCGGCAGCCACCCCAGAAGAAGAAGGATCCAGGGAGTTTCCTCATACCTTGTGTAATCGGTGACAAATTTGTGGGTAAGGCACTTTGTGATCTTGGAGCTAGTGTTAATCTAATGCCCAAATCTGTTTTTCAGAAATTAGGTATTGGGAAGGCGCGGCCCACGACAGTTACCCTACAGCTAGCCGACCGCTCTTACGTTCATCCAGAGGGAAAGATTAAAGACATTCTGGTAAGAGTGGATAAGTTTATCTTTCCTGCTGACTTTCTTGTTTTAGATTGTGAGGCAGACGAAAACGCACCAGTCATCCTAGGGCGACCCTTTTTAGCCACGGGAAGATCACTGATTGATGTGGAGAGAGGAGAACTCACCATGCGAGTAAACGATCAAGAGATTAAGTTGAATGTTCTCCAATCAATGAAACGTGCTGATTTGGACGAAGAGTGCAAGGCCATCATTGAGGTGACCTTTGATTACCCCTGCATCAGGTCGGGCTGCCGTGATATAAAATTTGGTCACTGCTGCGACAGTCACTTAAAGACCTGTCACGACAGCAACGACGACAGCTTCGACGACAGTGACTCCTCTGCATCCGATACATCTGACACTGCAGGTCAAGAGGAGGTCGACTGGTTAGACCATCGTCCAGGTAAGTTATTCGAACCCTTGAATTACACTTCGGGTAACCATTTAATCCAAAAGCCATCTACTGTTGAACCACCTGTCTTAGAAATTAAGCCCCTGCCAGGGCAGCTTAAATATGCTTATCTTGGTTGTGATAAAACACTGCCCGTAATCATCTCTGCTAAGCTGCCGCAGGAACAGGAACGACAGCTGGTCGACATGTTAAGACAGCACAAAAAGGCAATTGGATGGACGATAGCAGACATTCAGGGCATTAGTCCGGCAATCTGTATGCATAAAATCCTCCTAGAGGAAGACCATAAGCCGACTATTGATGCCCAGAGACGGTTAAACCTTGCGATGAAGGAGGTAGTGCGTAAAGAGATAATTAAATGGTTAGACGCTGGTATTATTTACGCCATCTCCGACAGCAAATGGGTAAGCCCGGTGCAATGTGTTCCAAAGAAAGGAGGAATGACAGTGATAACCAATGAAAACAATGAGCTAATCCCAACCAGGACTGTGACCGGTTGGAGGGTTTGTATGGACTATCGGAAGCTTAACAAAGCCACCCGAAAGGACCACTTTCCTTTACCCTTTATTGATCAAATGCTTGATAGATTAGCGGGTAAATCTTATTATTGTTTCCTTGATGGTTATTCAGGTTATAACCAAATTGCTATTGCACCGGAAGATCAAGAGAAAACGACTTTCACATGCCCCTACGGAACATACGCATTTAGGAGGATGCCGTTTGGCCTCTGTAACGCACCTGCCACCTTCCAAAGGTGCATGATGGCAATATTCTCCGACATGGTAGAGGACTTCCTTGAGATTTTCATGGATGATTTTTCCGTTTTTGGAGAAGATTTTGAGAGCTGTCTCGGCAACCTTAAAAAGGTACTTGAAAGATGTGAAAAAGCTAATCTTGTTCTTAATTGGGAAAAATGCCATTTTATGGTAGATGAAGGTATAGTTTTAGGTCATAAGATTAGCTGCCGTGGGATAGAAGTCGACAGGGCAAAAATAGAGGTCATTGAAAAGCTGCCGCCACCAACAACTGTCAAGGGCATTAGGAGTTTTTTAGGGCATGCTGGTTTTTATAGGAGATTCATTGCAAATTTCTCAAAAATCACCAAGCCTCTATGTCATCTCCTAGAGCAGAACCGACCCTTTAACTTTAACGAAGAATGTACTGAAGCATTCAAGGTTCTGAAGGAAAAGTTAGTGACAGCCCCCATAGTACAGCCACCAGACTGGACACAACCATTCGAGATCATGTGTGATGCTAGTGACTATGCTGTCGGGGCAGCACTTGGGCAGCGCAAGGACAGGCTGTTTCACGTCATATACTATGCCAGCAAAACATTAAATGAAGCCCAAGTGAACTATACCACCACAGAAAAGGAGCTGTTAGCTGTGGTGTTCTCCATCGACAAGTTTCGTTCTTACATACTTGGAACGAAGGTAATAATACACACCGACCACTCTGCCCTCAAGTATTTGTTTGCAAAGAAGGATGCAAAGCCTAGGTTGATACGATGGATCTTGCTATTACAAGAATTCGACCTTGAGATCAAAGACAAAAAGGGGACAAAAAATCAAGTGGCAGACCACTTGTCGAGGTTAGACATGGGACAGAGTCTACCTTTAGATGAGACACAAATACTTGAGACCTTCCCAGATGAACAGCTCTTTGCTGCCGCACTAGCTGTCGCGACAGCCATGGCGGCAGGTAAGTCTTCTAACCTTCCTTGGTATGCTGATTTCGTTAATTTTATAGTTAGCGGAATATTACCTTCTGATCTTAATTATCAAGCAAGGAAGAGGTTCCAAAATGATGTTAAACATTATTATTGGGACGAACCTCTTCTTTTCAAAATGTGTGCAGACCAGGTTATAAGAAGGTGTGTACCACAAGAAGAACAAGAAGACATTCTCTATCACTGTCATGCTTCACAATATGGAGGTCACTTAGGAGGCAATAAAACGGCTGCCAAGGTGTTGCAGTCAGGGTTCTACTGGCCGACACTTTATAAAGATGCACAGGAATTTTACAGAAACTGTGACAGGTGCCAGAGGACAGGTAACATCTCGAGGAGAAACGAGATGCCACTGCAGAATATTTTAGAAGTAGAGATCTTTGATGTTTGGGGGATTGATTTTATGGGACCTTTTCCATCCTCGTGTGGAAACCTTTACATCCTCCTAGCAGTGGACTATGTCTCCAAGTGGGTAGAAGCAATCGCAACGCAAAAGAATGATGCCAAAACGGTCCAAAAGTTTCTGCACAAAAACATTTTTTCTAGATTTGGCATCCCTAGAGCGATTATCAGTGATGAAGGGAGACATTTCGATAATAGGGTAATTGCTGCCGCTTTGAAAAAATATGGTGTCAAGCACAGGATCGCGACAGCATACCACCCACAGACCAATGGACAGGCTGAGATATCAAATAGGGAAGTGAAGAACATCCTTGAAAAGATGGTTAAACCAACTAGGAAAGACTGGTCTTTACTTCTGAATGATGCATTATGGGCATACAGGACAGCTTTCAAGACTCCATTGGGCATGTCTCCATTCCGACTGATTTACGGGAAAACCTGTCACCTGCCTGTCGAGATCGAGCACAAGGCATATTGGGCAATTAAGGCAGTGAACATGGACTTGGATAAGGCCGGCCAGAAAAGGTTATTGGATCTGAACGAAATCGAAGAATTACGGACAATGGCCTACGATAATGCAAGGATTTACAAGGAAAAGACTAAGAAGTGGCATGACAAGAAGTTGCTGCCACGACAGTTCTGCCCAGGGCAGCTTGTGTTGTTGTTTAATTCTAGGTTGAAACTCTTTCCAGGGAAGCTAAAATCTAGATGGTCTGGCCCGTTCCAAGTGGTTCAAGTTTTTCCCCATGGTGCCATTACAATTCAATCATTAAAAGATGGGCACCAATTCAAAGTCAATGGACAACGCCTCAAGCACTATCAGGGGACTGGAGCCCCAAGACTACAGGAAGTGGTTACTTTAGATGATGCCCCACAAGGCATCACTAATTTAACCTAATTTTTATTTTTATTCATTTTATTATTATTAGGAAATTAGGTTTATTTTATTCAAATAATGTTTTGTTTTATAATTTCAGTTTTTAGGAAATAAAGGAGTCAAGAAGAAAAGAAGAAGTGGCCCAAGCCCACCGCCCATCCATCAAGCCCACTAAAGCCCATTCATTAAAGCCTGTCGTTTCAGCTGCCGCCGCAGACGGACAAGACAGGCTGTCAACAGACTGACACGGCAGACGCAGAAGCGTGCGGCAGACGCACAGCAGACGCATTAATACGTGTCAGACGCGTCAGACACGCTATATTCAATCTGCCGCCCCGTTATTCTCGCCTGCCGTTGCGGCATTAAATGGGCAGCTTCCCAAACAGCTATAAAACCCCCTTCTCCCTTTCACTTTTCATCACTTCAGATTTTCTCTCTTGCTATTCTCCTCTAGTTTTATCTATTTTTCTTTCATTTGCAGCCCTTGCAACTAAACATGTCTTCAAGACAAACCCGACAAAACACCGCTGCCGCTTCTTCTTCAGCAGCAGCAGCCCCGTTCGCTAACAAGGAACTATGGGAGGAGCGGAGCTTCATCTATAACAGAGATGCCCCCCATATGGGACTCCGGCCGTTCATAATGAAGGCCATAACAGCACAACTGTGGGAGGATTTCGCCGAGCAGCCGACAGAGCTTAATGACACTCTGGTCAGGGAATTTTACGCAGCGATCGACAGCAAGACGGCGACATCTGTCACCGTCCGAGGAGTGACAGTTCCTTTCACCGCTAGCAGCATCAACCATGTATTCGGCCTCTTCCTTGGCCCCAATGATGATGGGCATCAACAATTTTGGGACACCCTCGACGCTGCCGGACATGATGCTGTCATGAGGGCATTGACAGAAGCGGGAACAACATGGAGCACCAGTAAGAAGAACCCCCACTCTGTCAACAGGGGGCAACTACTCCCTGAGGCAAAACTATGGAACGCGTTTATCAAAAAGCGTATCCTGCCCTCATCTCACCATACGACAGTCAACAGGCAGCGGTTGGCCCTCATCCACTCTATCATGCATGACAGGCCCATTAATGTGGGCAGGTACATGAGGGACAGCATCCTCGATTGTGCCTTCCGCTCGGACTCACGACTATGCCTACCGTCAACCATCACCGCCCTCTGCCGCTGTGCTGCCGTACCAGAGGAGCCATCCGACAAAATCAAGAAGGTCAGCGGCTGGACAGACAGCAACATCTCCAGCCTCATGGAGGTCGTAGCTGCAACTCCCATCAACGCCTTCGACCCAAACGCCCCTCCTGCTGAGTCTGATGATGAGCCGGCCACCGAACCTGCCCCAGAAGCTGCCACCAACAACACTCCGACAGATCAGAACCCCGACATCCTTGCTGCCATCTTAAGGATAGAGGAGCACCAGATGGGTTTAATGACTTTCATCCGTGACTTCTCCAATGCTACGGTAAATTTCATTACCAATACTTTGAATTTTACGGATGTCATTTTCCCCACCTTCCCCGCCCATTATTTCAATATCCCCTCCCCCACTCCCACATCACCTGTCTCTCCCCACGGAGAATCTGCCTCCTCCACACCATCCCCGACGGCAGCCGGCAGCCCCTCGGCAGACACTTCCCCTAGAGGAACAAAGCGAGCTGCCACTGATGACAGCCCTATTTGTCCGGAGGAATTTGGACAGCGCCTTCACAAGAGTGAAATGAATTAAGCATGTGGCCGACAAAAGAAGGCTGTCCAAAGCCATCACGAGTGACAGCTGGGACAGCAGCAGCAGTTCCGATGTCAGACTAGTGGAGCAACCTGCCCTTCAACAGGCCGATGAACCTGTTGAGCAACCTGCTGTTGAACCTGTCCAGCCCCTCCTCAGCGCAGGCGCCGCCATCAGATCCGCGTCAGCAGCAGCAGTGAGAGCAGCACGTGAAAATTTAAGTATTTATTGTCTCTTATTGCTGCCTGCCTTTATATTTTGTGATGTACCTTTTTTTTATTTTTTTCATGTCATTTTGCATTGAGGGCAATGCAACCCTTGAGTTTGGGGGTGGCAACCCTCCATCATTAATGGAGTCTTTAGCACATCTTTTAATTATTGTTGTGTCTTTTTATTTAAGTTCTTTAAAAAAAAAAACAGAAAATTAAAACTGTTGGCTTAAAATTGTGAAGTTAACTTACCTGTCATGACAGCTCTGTCGTGGCAGCATCCTTAGGACAGGTTAAGGAAAAGTTTAGAGCCTTTCTATAGTTCTGAAAACTTAAACACTTTTGTGACTGTTATACTGCTTAGATTTCTTTTAGCCAAACTAGAATAGGAAAACTTAGCACTTAGAGTGGAAAAGAGACTAGAATCTCAGGAAACCTAGAGGTGCCTACCACCGGCTCTAGGCAGATAACCAGAGAAAAACTTCTAGAGGTGCCTATCACCGGCTCTAGACAGTTAACTAGAGGTGCCTGAAATACTGGCTCTAGTAAAAGAAAAAAGGTTAAAAAAAAAAAAAGGAAATGACTAGAGGTGCCCTATTCTGGCTCTAGTAAGAAAAAGAAAGAAAGCAGTCTCGTAAGAAAAACTCTAAACAAGCTAAAGTCAATTATTCTAGTGAAACTAAGAGAGTCTTAGCATATAACTGTTCACAAGCATGCACACACAGCACGAGGACTATAGGGAGATTCCGGACAGATCCTAATCTTTCCGACAGGTTGCTGCCGCCATAGAGAATGAGCGACGGGTAAGGGACAGTTCACTGTTTGAAGGCCAACACAACAAAAAAAATATATATATTCATTTTTTCTTTCTTCATTGCTTGAGGGCAAGCAAAAACTTGAGTTTGGGGGTGTGTTGAGTGTGTAAAAGTTCTATTATTTACACATTTTTAACCCATATTTCTGCTACATTCAAGCATCATTGCATTGCATTTAGGTTAGTTTTTAGTAAAACATCACAATTATACAAAAGGCACGGATTCTACTAAAAGATGGCTATTTTTGCAGGTATCTGTCATAGTAGACGACGAAGGCAGGTGCAGGGCAGAGAAGCAGGAGAGCGGAACTGGACAAGCAGCCAAAGGAGACGAACCTGTCAAGGACCTGTCGTGACAGCATGGTGACAGCAGATTTATGAAGAGGAAAAGTCAAGTGGACCTCGATAGATAGAGAAAAATCTGCTCGTCTGTCGTGTGAAAGCCAAATATTTTTCCAAGCCCCGGATCAAAAAGATATGTCAAGCCAAAGCTCAAGGAGAGGAAATTCCTAGAAACAAGGATGGCGGCTGCAAAGTAGGAGACTTAGAGATTAAGTCTTTATTAGAATCTTACTTCTAATTAAAGTTGTAATCCTTGTTACCTTAGATAACTTGAGCCCAAAGCTTATATAAGGGCATAGGTTTTAACCTAGAAACATCCCTCATTCTACCCCATAACCGATAACCTAAACCCCCCTGCCGTTTACCTATCACCGATATGTTCTAAATCCCCCCTAGGGTTACGGGTTGTTTTGTAAAGTAGTTGCAAGGGTTGCTTTGTTTTAGGATTTTTTAGTTCAATAAAATAAAACTTCAAGTTCTTTTATCTTGGTTTTAATATCTTGCAAGAGCATCGGGAGAGCATTGTGAGGTTATCCATTTACTTAGCATCGGGAGAGTTAAGTATACAAAAGAGATAAGAGCGTGTTCTCTAGTTTATAGTTGAACCATCTCGTGCCTAGGGATAGGGCGAGGTTAAGTGGCTAAGGAAGAATTCATACACATCGGTGTTCATCCTTCGATTCACGCCGGGAGGTATCATCAAAGACGTGATCATCGACAGACTTGTGCCTAGGGATAGGGCAAGACAGATCTGGGATTCTTGCCAAGCTTGAAGTACGGAGTTGGTGTGTCTGCTGCCGCGACTGCCAACGGACAGACGCCGCGACAGGTGCTGTCGGCGACGCGAGCGACGACAGAACTGGAGATCCTAAGCAACTCAATACCTGCACTACTGAGCAACTCAATACCAGCCCATTCTCTCTATCTTGATTTCTCAATCCTTTATTTTACGTTTTTACCTTATTATTCTAGTGACAACTCTTAATTATTTTCTTTACTTCCGTGCAGTAAACAAGGTGAAAGTCATTAGCCCAATCCCTGTGGAGACGATATCCGATACTTCGTATCACTTTACTACTTGCGTCGTGTACACTTGCACTACAATTGCGATAGACTATTTTACACGCAACAGTACGCTTCGCCTTTAGGGAATGAAGGATTTCGTAGGCCCCTATGATGTTATTTGTTATCAATCTGCCCGGAATAAAGGCACTCTGAGCTTCGTCTATACAAGTATTTAAAACTGCCTGAAATCTGTTAGCTAGGACTTTGGCAGTAATCTTGTAAAGGACATTACATAGGCTTATAGGCCTAAAATGAGACATTAAAGTAGGATTCTTAATCTTAGGTATAAGAACAATCAGAGTATGATTAATGGAAGATATTACCTCTTCACCTCGCAAAACAGCAATGCAGAATTTTGCAACATCTTTGCCGAGAATATT
Source organism: Hibiscus trionum (assembly GCA_030270665.1). NCBI lineage: Eukaryota > Viridiplantae > Streptophyta > Magnoliopsida > Malvales > Malvaceae > Hibiscus > Hibiscus trionum. Next base: position 48,005,234 of record BSYR01000017.1, on the reverse strand, counting down.
CCAAAACCGCTGATAGAAAATTGCGCCTAACCTGTCCTCCCCGGATGCTTTAAGGGGACTCATAGACTTTACCGCCTTTAAAACTTCCTCTACCTCAAAGTCTTTATCAAGTGCAGCATTCATCTCGGTGGTATGCACGGGGATATCCCTGCAAGAACCGTATCTACTGAGTCCGTACCTTGAGTAGAGAAAAGATCTCGAAAATATTCTCTAGCCAAATTAGCCAGTGTAGTCTCATCTTCAACTAATCTTCCATCCTCATCCAGCAAATTCGAAACTCTTTTCTGCCGTCTCCTTTCGGTTGCAAACTTATGAAAGAAGGACGTATTACGATCGCCGTTTCCGAGCCAGTTAGAGCGTGCCCTTTGCTCCCAGTACAACTCCTCTTTATCCAACTCAACATTGAGAGCCAATTGGACATCCAAGCTCTCAATCAAAACATCATCCGTGGGTTGCATTTCGGACAGCTCTTTAAGATGTTGCATCAAGTCCGTCTTAATTCTCCTTTTACTCCGATTTCTATTAGCCATCCAAACCTGAAGGCCTCTTTTAAGAACCTCCAACCTTGTAAGGAAATGCCCATTTGACGTTTCCCAAAGCCTCCTCACTTCTGCCTCACAATTATCCTCCAACAGCCAACTGGATTCGAAACAGAAAACCCATTGACCAGCTTGGGCTCTCACATTCGTGTCCAATAACAAAGGACAGTGATCGGAGAAAGAGTGGGTAAGGTGCGTAATTTTGAATTGGGGAAATAAATCCCTCCAATGATTATTTGCAACACCTCTATCCAAACGTTCACGAACGTTGTTCTCCGAAAATCTCCCCTTCTGCCAAGTATACCACACTCCCGAAAAACCCAAGTCCGAAAGAAGACAATCATCCAAAACAGCACGAAAGTTACTCATTTGACGATCGTTCCGCAACCGACCACCTTGCTTCTCGTAATTATATAATATTTCATTGAAATCCCCAATGACTAGCCAGGGGATCTCCGGGCAATCATTTAGCTGCCTCAATAAATTCCATGCATCCATACGGTTCCCAACCTCCGGGGCACCGTAGAACCCCGTACAATGCCATGAAAACCCATCAGAGTCATCTTCAATAATGACGTCTATGTGGCGAGCCGAGAAAGAACGCAAGGATATCTTACAATTACCTTTCCAACCAATGGCTAAACCGCCACTACTGCCTACAGAGCTAACCTCAATGCCAAAAGGGTAACCCAAACTGCGGCGTATATTCGCCATTTTATTATCATAATTTTCGTTTCCATAAGAAAAATTACATCAGACTTCAAATCTCTCAGAACATGTCTGAGACGACGCACAGTCCGGGGTTTCCCCAAACCCCGGACATTCCAGCTTAGGAGCTTCATTGGTCCCGGCGGACCTGATCTGGCAGGTCGGCCGATATAACATTTGGGTAGCCCATATCCCGAGACACTCCTTGTTCACCATTTCCTTTCGCACCAGTTCCTGTTACGTTTTGCACGTCTTTACGAGCCCGTTTGTGCCCATCTAGCTGCTCTATTGGGCTCTCCTCAGCCTCCAAGCCCATTTGGACGTCCATGATCGGTATGTTGGGTAAAACATTTCCCCTCAAGTTGCCAAAAGTGGACTGTGGATAAGCAACATTTTCTCCACTATTACCGCTAGGGGATAAGGAAGTGGATCCCTTAAAACTCGCTAGAGCAGAATTACATCCATCCTCCTGAAATTTCTCCCCCGATAATCCGCACGAAGATTCCAAATTAGCGGTAATCACTCCTGACTCCTCACGAAGCCAAACACTGCTCACCACCGGCCTCCTTGGTGGTGCACGCAGCGAAATATCCCAGTGGAATTCAATATGCTGCGGATCCAGACGCAGTCTGGCCGGACAGAAGCTCTCACCATGTCCCAATCTCCCACATAGAAAACAGAAGGTTCGGATGCGCTCGTACTGAAAACGAACATAAACTTGGTTTCCATTTTTCAAAATGATCTTTTTCCGGCGTTTTAGTGGCTACCTAGTATCAAAGAAAACCCTGAATCGCATAAGATGAGAGTAGCTTGACGGGGACAGCTTTGCATCATACTCTAGGAACTGTCCGACAAAATTCCCAAGCGATTTGGCTATCCCTTCCGACTTGAAGCCAAAAGGAAGGTCGAGGACCTGAACCCATAATTTAACCAGATTTAACGGAGCATTCATAGGATCTTCCCCTTCTTGAAGTCGATGAAGAATCAACATGTGAGAATTAAAAAACCAAGGGGAGCCATTATCGATTCTATCGACATCCACTGGGTGAAAAACCTGAACAAGAAACGACCCTCTCCCAACTCCGTGATGGAAACACCACCCAAGGGTTTCCAGACATTTGCCAAAGTATTTCTCATGGAATCAAAATGGATAACACTGGATGTTAGGAAAAGACCCACAAAACAATGAAGAAAAGAAACTGGAGGGGGCAGCGCTTCAGTCTCGACCTGGAGAGCGTCATCTTCCTTGTCGTCGATCACCAAATTTGCCAAATGGTTCGTAACATCCGCCATCACCACCGCTCAGAACTGGATCTGTGTCAATAGACAGACAGAGAAACGTGTCAATAGAAAGAACTTTAAAAGCAATTTTTCTTTGTATTGTTTTAAGACTACAAGTGTTTTGGTGCTTTCACATATTTGGACGAATTTTAAAATTTCCTCTTATTTTGATGTGTCATTTCCAGAAGACGAGTTGTTAACAAATTGATAAAAAAAAGGTTTTAAAAAATGAATTCTACTTTCAATTGAATACAATAAGGAGAAACCACAAATAATTTTAGATGTTATTTGAACAGTTTAACTGAGGAAACAAGGCGTTGCGTCTCACTATCTGTCAAACAATTTCGATAGTTCATATAGGAGAAATTATTAGATGAACCCGACTCACCACGTCATCCGTGATCCCGGTCAATAAGGTTCATCCACTTCAAAATAACTATCTAATAACCACCCACTCTCTATCAACATGTAGGAAAGATGTGATGATTCACCTTGAAAAAAACTGAGACAGATGGACTCTATTGGCTGGAACCACAGATGACGTGGTGAGTCGAGTCCATCTAATAATTTTCCGTTCAGATGGGCACTTAAAACAACAAAGTAAATGAAAGATGTTTATTAAAAAATTGACATGACTTATTTTATTAATATTCATATTTAAAATAAAAATCTTTAAATTATTATCCCAATCTCTAATCCATAAACCTTAATTTCCAATCTACAAACCTCAAACCTAGTCTTCACCCAAAACCCCATAGGAACTGAGAACTCTCTGATATTAGTATTTTTAGTTCAACGTGCAAAAAAGTGACCCTAACGATAAAGTTGTTCAGTTGCTTTGTGATGTTTAAAGGGAGATAGAAACTTGCCATCTTCCATAGCATTCCTTGCAGCAAGTCTACATTGGTCGACGATATGAGGGATTTCATCCGTGGTCAATCTCCTCGGAGGCGAGGTTTTGTATAAAAAAGATGTTAATAATCCAAGGAAAATACAACAGTAAAACTAAAAAAAATAAAACGAATAGATCATAAAAATTAAATACAACATAATTCACAACATAAATTGAACATCAAAACAGTAAATCAGAACCCTTTACTTGTATTCAGACAGTAATTCAGATGAATAGATTTGTTGAGACCTGTGATATCACAGTTTTTTTTTTGAAAGAAAATCAAAAAACAAATAAAAGCTTGTTTTCTTCTGTCACCGTGGAAAAATAGAAAACAAATTTTTAAAGGAAATTGGGGACAATCTTTTGGTGTCGCCCACGTTGCGAGATTGCACTCATTTGGGTTTGGCTAGCTTCAATTTGCACCCCAATTTTGCCTATGCGCAAGGCCTAGTCTTTTGATAAGCTTATTCAACGAAATTTTGGTTGTTTCCATTATATATATACCTCCCACATTTGGTCTTTAACCAATGTGATATTTAAGCTTACTATTTCCTCACCAATCTTTGGTGAGTTGCCTATTTTGAGCATCAATTTTTCATTCATCACTCAACCAATTTGAACATATTAGATATCTTGTAAAGATCTCATGTAGTAGAATATGAAAACGTAGTTTTATGATTCGATTCTCCATCTTTACCCATTGAATATATGCCTCAAAGTTTTCATATTATCACAATTTTCCAACAAGATTTTCGCATATTCGTCGGTATTTGCTTTAAGTTGGGGCTTCAATTCATTGCTAGTGGAGGAGATATGAGCTTGGCCATGTAGCTGATATTTTGTGTACTGAGGTATCCAAGTGCTTAGATATCAGCAAAAATCACGGTGGGTGAGATTATAAAAGACAAACTAACAGAGTACTAATCCTTGATAAGCACTCAAGTAAGAGAAAATCCAAACTCTACAAACTCACCACGACTAGAAGCCCTTCCAACATGCCATATTTGACAAAAGAACAATTTGTATCAACAACCATCGATTCTATTCTATTTGGCTTGACAACATGAACTGGTTTAGTCGTTATACACCGGGTGGCTTCTATTTTGGGACGAGGGTTTGTAGATTTTGGATTGAGATTGAGATTGTGATTAGGGTTTAGAGATTTTTTTTAAACTAATGTGACATTAAAATATGTCATATCTTAAGAAAAATATTAATAAAATAAGCATGTCATCCTAGAGTGACCAAAATAGAAATAATTTGAAAGTTGAATGATTAAATTGAAAAAATTTAAACTCCAGTGACCAAAATAAGTGAGAAGAAAGTTGAGAAATGAACGATGTAATTTACCCTAAGGGGGAGTTTGGTTTGCAGAAAAGATTATTACCAAGGGAAATAATCTTTTCCGGAATCACATATCTATGTTTGGTTTAGGAGATCAATTTTCTACAGGGGGTAATACTACATTCCCAATAGTAACTTCTTTCTCCCAAAATGGTGGGAATGTCATTCCCATCCTATTCTTAAGTATTAGACAATTCTTATCACTTTGGACTAAAATACCCTTAAAATAATATTTTGTATTTAAATAAATCATTATTTTCTATTTCTCCAACATTTTTTTGTTTTGATATATTAAAACAATTCCTTATTTAACCTAAATTGTTGCATAATAAAATATATAAACCACAATCATCATTAAAAAATAATAATAAATATTAAAAATAATTTTTAATAATATTTCTTCTCTAAAGAATAATGTTTTTATTTATATGGTAAAACTTTGTATTATTCAATTTTAAATCAAATTACAAATTTTGTTTGAATATGACTTTTGATTTTAAAAATAATGTAAATAGAGTAATAAAACATATAAGTATAATACTTATAGTTAGTTATTAGTATTTTTGATTTAGTAGCGCATGTGATGATTATTATAAAAACTTATGAATTTGTTTTTTTTTTGTATTTTTAAATATATAATTATAACAAATCACAAATATTCAAATATATAATAGTGTACTATAACATCAAAAACTATATCAATTATTTGTGTAAAAACTTTATAAAAAGAAAATATATAAATTAAAAATAATAGAAAAATATATTTCCTACGAATTTTCATGCAAATATTCACTTTAATATTGAAAGTTTAACTAGTTAAAAAGAAAATATATCACAGATATAATTTTATAAAATATTTATTCTTGTAATCTTATAATCCATCAACCAAACACACTGTAATTTTACATTCCCGTCAAACAAACCAAACAAAGTAATTAATGTAACATTCTCACTAATATGCCAAGTAATGATTCATTCCGAAAATCATATTCCTAAGGTAATGTTACATTATATGAACCAAACGCCCCTTAAATATTACACATGAAGCTAAAACGATTTACAACAGTAATTTAACTAACGTAATTAAATACTCAGCAGCTGCAATGCTTTCCTCTATTCCAAGCAGTGACACGAGGGCATGTCTAACGTAAGGCATGGTGCGGTGCAGTGCGGCTATTATGTGGTACCAACGGAAAATGTTACAAGATATAAAACACAATACTAAAATTGTTACATTGTTTGATAATATTTTTGGTTGGTGGTAAGTATTGAAACTTAGCTTCGAGTATAGATACTTTTATTACTTCTGCTAACATTTTAAGTTTTTGTAATTATCCATACTGTACGAGACACAACCAAAAATATTATAAAAAAATGTAACATTTTCAATTTCGTATTTTACAATTTGTAACATTTTCGGTTGGTACCGCACCCGCGCACCGTAGCTGTACCGCAACTATGCCGCACCATAATACAACCCAGTGACATGAAGCTGTTGATTCACAAGAAAGAATTTAATCATAAGAATGTTGACAGATAACCAAAAGCAGATAAAAAGAAAATATGACCCAAATTGTAGCACCTTAGTTAGCCATTGTAGAACACATGACCCAACAGTTCTCCCTATTTTATAGTTGAGAAATGACTTGGCAATGGAAGGGACTGCCGACTAAGAGCTTGAACAACTTGTTGCATGGTTGGTCGAAGTTGGGGATTTCCATTCAAGCATGCAAATGCTACCATTGTAGTAGAGACTACATCCTTTGCAACTCGGCTTACTGGGAGTGACAGACGTTGGTCTATCACATCTTTAAGTAAAACCTGTTGCTCATTCGACGCAGATGCCGGTGTCGATGATGAAAGATATGAAAGAAGATCACCGGGATGCTTTCCCATTACAATTTCTATTGTTAGCACCCCGAAACTGTAAACATCACATTTCTCATCTACTCTCATTGTATAAGCCAACTCTGCATAAAAACATACTGATCAAACATAGTACCATTTAAAATGTATATAATCAATTACAAATGTACTAGAAATTAAACTTCTAATCAAATAAATGATGTACTGAAAGTACTTTTTTAGGGAAAACAAGAGATATGAGTTAGTACCTGGAGCTATATACCCGTATGTTCCCGCAAGTGATGTCCAATTGGAGGAGTCAGGCTTTAAAATCCTGGCAGTTCCAAAATCAGAGACACGAGCTTCATAGTCCGAATCCAACAGAACATTGTTGCTGGAAATGTCTCGATGAACTATAGGTTGTGAATGGTCATGATGCATATAAGACAGAGCATTGGCCAATCCTTTAACAACATTTAGCCTCTTTGTCCAATCCAACTCCTTTGCCTGCTCATTGTTGCTTAAGACCATTCTCAAACTTCCCCTTTCTACGAGCTCATATACCAGAAAAGAATGCCTTGGATGTGAACAAAAGCCATACATCTGCACAATGTTACGGTGCCTTATTTCTGATAAAGCAACAATCTCGCTTTCAAAAGCTTTCAAATTGTTGATGAGCATGCTGTCTTCAGATTGGTGAAGCTTCTTCACAGCCACCACTTCACCGGTCTGTAATTTTGCTTTATAAACAGTTCCGTATCCTCCCGAACCGATGCAATAGTTGGAGTTGAAATCTTCAGTGGCTTCGATGATGCTGTCATGGAGTATCCTTCCATTAAATCCCAAGACAGTGAAAACATCTCCTTGTTGTTCCTCCCTTGGCTCTGATATTCTGGTTGGAGTCTTCTTGCAACAAGTAAGGAAACTTGCAGCCAATATAAACAACAAAAGTAGACCACCAAAGAGTGGAAGCATAGTTAAAATGATGACTTTGGTGTTTTTTCTACGACCATTACCATCCTCAGCTGGTGTTGGTGCTGGTTCTGGTGTATCATCATTGCTGCATTTCTTTGACAATGGGAATCCACACAAACCCAAGTTCCCTCTATAAGAATCATTCTCAAATGTATCAAACTGCTTCCCATGGGGAATGGGACCCTCGAGAGTATTGTTCCGAAGCCTCAACACACCAAGAAATGTCAAATTCGTCAATTGAGAAGGAATTCTGCCGCTCAACTTGTTAAAAGAGAGATCTAATTGTTCAAGTTTTCTCAAATTCCCAAATGATGGTGGGATCGGGCCAGCTAGGCTGTTATAAGAGAGGTTGAGTGCCATAAGCAATGTTAGCTCTCCAACTACCTCAGGAATTTCTCCATGGAATCCATTGTTGGACAAATCTATGCTGTAGTATATGGCTTTAAGTGTATTTACAATAAACATCTGCTCCAAGCCTTTCATTGTTATATTTACTTCGCGCTGATAATTTTCATCATATCCATATTCAACTACTTCTTTCAGCGCCTTCAAATTTTGGAAGAACATAGTTGGCAATGGGCCAGTGAAGTCGTTATGAGAGAGATAAAGCATATGCAATTTGGGGAAGAAAGATGTAGGCATGGAGTTTGGAATGGAACCATGAAATTGGTTAGATTGCAAATCAACAACTCGAAGCTTTGGAAGCATACCTAACCAGTGTGGAAAGGTACCATTTAACTTGTTGTTTGCAAGAATAAAAAATCCCAGTTCACTGCAGTTAATCAAAGATAGCTGCAGGCTACCAATTTCAATTTGGAGAGGCCCGCTTAGAGAATTGGAAGACAAGTCCAGGACGTGAAGCTTGGAAAGGTTGTAAATTTCTATTGGAATGGGACCGGAGAAATTGTTGCTCCTGAAAAAAAGTATTGAAACTGTACTCAACCTTCCTATTTCTGGTGGAATGGAACCACTGAATGAATTTGAATCTAAGGAGATCACATAAAGACATTTCAATAAGCCAATCTCAGATGGGATATTCCCAGAAAAGTTATTGTATGACAAGTCCAGGAAACTGAGTCTGGAAAGGTTTCCAATGTGTGGGGGAATTGGGCCATGGAATGAGTTGTTTCGCAATTTGAGCTCAGTGAGAGATTCAAGCATTCCAACTTCTTTTGGTAAAGAACCATTGAGTTTGTTGTCACCAAGGTTAAGTGAGATCAAATCAACGCTTTTCAATAAGCCAAACTCCAACGGGATATTCCCAGAAAGACTATTGTATGACAAGTCAAGGACAGTGAGTTTGGAAAGGTTGAAAATTTCGGTTGGAATGGGACCAGTTAGATTGTTTCTGAAAAGATAAAGATGGGATAAATTCTGCAAGCCTCCAATAGAAACTGGTATCGTACCGGTGAGATCATTTTGTGACAGGTCTAAGTTGTTAAGCTTGGAAAGGTTTGAAATTTCTGTTGGAATGGGACCAGTTAGATTGTTGCTCATGAAAAGAATCATTGAAAGTGTACTCAACCTTCCTATTTCCTGTGGAATGGAACCGCTGATTGAATTAAACCCCAAGGAGAAAAAAGAAAGACTTTTCAATAAGCAAAGCTCAGACGGGATATTCCCAGAAAAATTATTGTATGCCAGGTCAAGGTAGTTGAGTTTGGAAAGGTTCCCGATGCTTGGGGGGATGGGGCCATACAATGCGTCGCCTACAAGCCGAAGATAAATCAAGTTGGGGAAGGAAAGGAAGTTGAGATTGTCAAGTGTACCTCTCACTCTCGCACCATACCCCAGCAGGGTTATATTGGTGACGCTTCCGGTGCTGTCGCAACCGATTCCGACCCAGTTGCAATGGTTGCTTCCCACCCACAAGGAAGACAGAAAGGTTTGGGTGTCGTTGTGGAGGCTAGCTTTCCATTTCAGAAGAGTTTCAGCTTCAGCTTCAGTAGAGTTTATGGAGGATGAAGAAGACAAAACATGGAAAGATAAAAGCAGGACAAAGATGAGTTTGAATGGTAATAATAAGAAGGAAGGCATGGTTATACTTATGGTAGTTGATGTTAAGGTTGTTCTGCTGTTAATTGTAATCCGACACATTGGCTATTTATACAACAAGATTAAAGCTGTTCCAACCACTATGAAGCTTCGACGTTAGGTGGACAAATATTTTGTAGACATGAACGGGTCTTTCACGTTTTATACTTTTCCTATCAGGTTTTATGTTTGTTTTTTTAAAAAAAAAATTTAAAAAAATTATGGTTCACTTGGTTCTAAAAACAAATATATGGAGAAGGCGTGTTTGATTGTAAAATTAAAAAATAATTTTTAGAAAATAAAAAAAATATTTGTAATATTTTAATTAAAAATAGAGATTCACTAATTGACGTAGTGGCTAAGAATGTTAATATTGCCTAATCTTGTAAATATGTTTGTATTATTTTTATTTTTATCAACATAATATCTCCAACAGTCAAAACTGAAGTCTTTTATTTGAGGTGCAGTGTGTCTTACACTGTACCCAACATATATAGTTTGAAATGGATTTTTAGTTGAAAAGTATTTAGGGTTTAGATATTAGGTTTAGGGTTAGAGTTTATACTTATAATTTAAAGTTTGTAGGTTAAAACCTAAATTTCTCATTATATTACACTAACCTTAAATTCTAACAACTATCCCTGCATCTTAAACCCATAAATCTAAAACCATAAATTGTAAACATTAAACTGAATTTCTAAACTATAAAACTAAGGCGCTTATAGAAACTTTTTGTTCCTACCGCTAGTTTATTGAATATAAATTCTTAAATTTGTTAGATTATGTTACACCCATCATGTAGGTGAAAGAACACATTTCATGTTAATATATATATATATATATATATATATATATAAACTACTTAATAAATAATTATACAAGTGAAGAAATTTTACATTTTTTACTAATCATGTGTTCAATTTTTGTTACATATTAGGTTTTAGTTATTTTTATTTAAAGAGTAGTAAAAGTATGAAACTACAAAAAGAATACCCTTATAATTCCATTGAATACTTTATAAAAATTTGGTTTTTTTTTATCATTCATGAACTAAACTCGTGTCTAGTTGGAACATAACACTAATTCAATGAGAAATTTAATATTTTATAAAAGTTTGACCTTTTCTTTTTTTAATTGAGATGATGGCAATAGACTTGTAACATCAACTCACTCAAAAAAGTTTAGGATAAATTACATAAATAAACACCGAACTTTTAAAACACTTTTGTTTTAGTCATCAAACTTATAAAATTATATTATAGTCATTGAACAGTTAATCCACTTTCAGTAAGATCCCTTCCGTTAACTTTCGTTAAAAATACCGACGTGACACGTTAACTTTCATTCTTCTTCTCTGTTTATTTTTTCTTTTACTGTGTTTTTTCCATGATTATGGTTGGAAGATTTGGAACGTATGAGAGAAAATTATTTTTAGTTAGAAGAGTAATGCAAATCTTTTTGCTCCAAAAATCCTTATCGATGTATATTCTGAATAAAAATCTTCTGCCCTTTTTCGGTACCTATACTTATGTCCCAACACAAAAAAATACTATAAAATTAAATTTCAAGCTCTAACCCTAAATTCTAAATCCTAAACCTTACACCCTATACCTTAAAAAATACACCCTACCCTAATTCCCTGAATCCTAACCATAAACCCTAAGCTAATACCATAAACCCTATACCTAATTTTAAGCATGAAGGTATAAGTAGAGACACAAAAAAGGGACAACAGATTTCCATCCGTATATGCCTTAGCCAAACTGCAAGAAATAGCTATTACAACCATCCAAATAAATCTGAACCTATCCATCTATAACACCATTTGTGAACTTTATCTTTAAAATATAAAAAATAATATTCATATCTTTAATAAATTAATTGTTTATCAATAGTTTATATATATTTTTATTTTACTTTCTTATTATTATAGAAATCTTTACTTTTACTTAGGTCATGTTTTCTAGTCCTAGTAGGAGCAATATTTTTTTTCCCTTTCTTGGGTAGAAAAATGTTAAAAAAAAACCTTTACCAAATACATTTTCTCTAAGCAATCTGGATTTAAACGAATACCTGATTTACGAGTGTTTGGTTGTAATTAGTTTAAAAAACTAATAATAATGATTCCATCTTTTGATGAATTTTTCAGACTCAACAGTTTTTAATAGGCTATGAACATATATACTTTATATCGTGCAGATAAGGGTACATTCAACTGATTTGGCTCGCTATTTGACGGTGAAGTGACTGGTAACCAGACCAGAGATTTTGGTCGCCTTAGGGTAAATAAAAAGATTGGGACCTTAATTATGGATTTAAATTACGGTTGTGCTCTCATTTTCTATCACGTTGTGTTTATTACGATTGCGGACATAATAGACGCGATTGTGGTCACTGCGGGTATTGTGATTATGAATTTTTTAATAACATATGCTGTTGTGTTTATAACGGTTGCGGATATCACGGTTTTAAACGATGTTGCTACCGTTATATAACAACCGATGTTGCGGTTGCAAACCGTTATTGAAATCTCTGTCTCTAATAACAAGTATTAAAAAAATAAATTTTAAGAGTGTGTCCATAATATCAAGTATTGAAAAAAAATGGGCCCCTAATAACAAATATTGGAAAAATTAAATTTTGAGAATATGCTCGTAATAACAAATATTTAAAAAATAGACTCTTACTAACAAGTATTGAAAAACTTGACCTTAATAACAAGTATTAGAAAAGAAAAAAAATTTAAGAGTATGTCCCTAATAACATAATGAATATAAAAAATAAATGAGAAGAACAAAAATAATATAAAGATTATTTATAAGTGTATTTGAAAATTTTATTCTCATTAAAAAATAAAAAATTAAACTATCATTTAAATTTTAATTATAACCCTAGACCCACTAATACCTAGACTAATCAAATACCAACAATTATTTTTGTTTAATTGTTTCATACATCTTTGTGTTTAAAAAAATTGTTTTAAACTGCTAAATTAATCTAATTATAATGAGGGCCACCTATATTTTAGCTTCATATACTTATTTCACAAATATATATATAACTCGATGGACGGTGGACTCTCAAAAGAATCCAAACATAATAGTAGGCCCTAAAAATTCGTCCAGATATTATATTGTTTGGATTATTTTCTCATCACTTGCAAGAGTTGATTGTCAAAAAAATTATTTTTAAATTTTTGGGCGTGGTCCCTTAGCAAGGTGGGGCCCTGGGTGGGCGCCCCTATTGCCCTGGTCTAGGGACGGCTCTGCTGGTAACGGAGGAGCCGAGTCATTGAAAGTAGAAATCTTTTGTCCTTTTTCGGTGTCTCTATGTATGCCTTCACATCAAAAAAATAGGTTTGAGGTTTAGAATTAAAGTTTAAGGTTAGGGTTTATGGAATTATGTGTAAGGTGTATTTTTAGGATTTAAGGTTTAAAATTTAAAATTTAAAGTGAGAGTTTATAATTTAAATTTTTAGTGTTGAGCATAGAAATAAATACTAAAAAGAGGCAGAGATTTTTTGTCCCATCAATAGTATGGCTTGAATTATACGACTGTCGTGTGATTCTCGTACTGTGCCTCTTTGAACGCGCCCCACGCACCCCCATCTTCTTCTTCGTCCAAAACCCTCGAGACCCAATCGTGGCTTTGATTCCCTGCCCCAGCAGTTGTGCAAGGTCGTGAGAGAGTGTGGCTTTGGTCCCCGCTGTTAGGCCGCCAGTTGCCGGAGAGTTTGCAGCGAACGACCACGGCTGGTGGCTGCTCCAAGGTGTTGCGGCTCTAGAGAATGCTTGGGTGGTCGTCGTGGTTGGGTGACATAGGGTCTCGCCGAAACGACCTCAAGCTCGTTTCATCGCTCTGTCACCGGTTTTTTACCTGCTTTTTGCTTGCCCTGCCGACGGAAGCTTCAGTAGACGAGATAGGCCAGATTGAATGATCTCACAGGATGGTTTGGTGACATAGGGTCTCGCTGGAACGACCTCAAACTCCTCTCATCGCCCTAGTCACCGGTTTTTCCGATGATTTCTCCGCTCCCTACGATTTTGGAGGATTTGTCAAGCTTCTGCCGGTTTTTTCGTGGAAATAAGGAGCACCGGGCGGATCTTTCTCAAGTTCGCCGGCGTCACGCCGATGAGCAGCCGCCTCGTGGCACCTCGACTCCGCCAAACAGGCCGCCAATTTTTGGTAGGGGTATTGGCTTGCTGGAGAAGCCATGGACGCTGTTTGCTCAAAGTGGAGCTTAGGGACGGGGGTAATTCCGTCCTTTCAATGGTGCATTACCGTAAATATCCATGTCCAGTTTTTTACTCCAAAACTTTCCATATAAAGCCAAACACTCCCTTGTATCATGGGATATTGAAATCTGTTGGGAATCGGAAATATGATGGGATCTGGAAATCGAAGGTTATTAGATTTGGATGGGATCCGGGCGGTTCTACCCCTCCATTTGAGATCCGGTTAACATGGTTTCGGTCTTCAAAAGATCATGATTTCTTTTCAAGTTCGTCGGTTTTAAGCATGATAGTCACTTTAGTGAAGCTCGATCAGTTAGGGGTTTGTTTTCCCGCGATTTTGGTGACAAGGCCCAATCTCACTATGGGATTGGGAGCCTGCCTCCGGATGGAGCTCTCCCAGAAGAGAAGGAATTTCATTTACGCCCTTTCTGATCTGAGGTCTTCTTATGGCGAGTGCTTCGTTTGCCTTGATAGGCGTTTACTTAGCCTTGTGGGCCTGGCTGCCCCGGTTCTGGATAGGCTCCTAGCCTCTGTTGAATTGTACTCCCTATGCACTGCTCGACTTTACAAGGATATCGTTTCCTTCCGCTTGTTTGCCTCGCGGTTTATGTTTGTTGTTGTCTCTTTGTTTCCTGCACACCATGTGCATGAAGTCGGGCCCCTTTTATTTTAATTGAACTTCGCTTTTCCTTTTGATCAAAAAAAGAACTATACGACTGTCGTGAGCTGTTACCTTGTATGAGGTTGTTGGTCTGACTGGATTGGACATTCTGATCAACATTTCTTCATTAAACTGCACGTGACTTGACACATATACTTTACTATTAGTGCTGACTAGACGTGACAAACGGGTCGTTTGGGTCGGGTTCAAATAATTTTGAGAATGATTTTATTTGGTTTGGATTAGGTCGGTTCGAATTTGACTTTATTCAGTTTATGTTCGATTCTATGGTAATTCGAGTCGAATATCAGGTCAAGTCAGGTCAATATCAAGTCGTTTGATTTTGGTCGGATATTTTCATATCGGTTTGATTTTGAGTCAATAGAAGATCGTTCGGGTTTTTTATTCATGTCAACCTTTGAATCTTGGGGATGATATTGAGTCCAATCGAAGTATATATATAATATTGGTATATTCTTGTAAAAAAACACATCCTTTTGTTTGTCAATTATCATTTAGGTCATTTTTTTAAAGGAAGACTTCGTTTATTAAATATGAATGATATACTACTAATGTAAAACTCATTTCAATTCAAAAAAACAATTTTTTATTGTAGCAAATTCATATATATAATTATAAATTAACCTTGTAACAATTTCATCTATTATTTTTTTTGGATTATTATTATTATTATTATCTAACAACAAACCAATAAAAAAATTGTTTGGTCAAATCTTGTTTGAGTAAAATAAATTTGGATTGTTTTCGGTTCAAGTTCATATCCGTTCAATTAAAATTCAAATTAATTTCGAATTATTTTGAATTTCGGGTTAAAATTAGATCTCAACTCGGGTGAATCAGTTATACTCACTGTTCATGTTGCAACCATTGGCTTTACCAGAAGGGCATGGGATGCTAATTTCCCACACTGGTTTTGGCACCCTGGTGTGGGTTGAGCTGCAACTGAAGTTGCTGTAAGTGTGAACATAACTGCAAAGGGAGCAATCAGGACGATGCAAGATTTTATGTTAAGGAGCGAACCTATAAAATTCTAAGGGTGCAAACTTATGAAATTTGGGGGTGCGAAAACAAATTTTCAATAGAAAATACATAGACAATTTCTAAAAAAATGCTAAATAATACATAAATTTCAAAATTTTAAGATTAACTACCCCTCTGGGTCCTTCCCTGAGAGCAACTCCTTAAACATACAACCAAACCCCATCACGCCCTTTTATTTTATTTTTTATTCTCTCGGCTATGCAAATGGTGGAAAACTTATTGGAACACGTCTGAATATTAGCTACTAACTTATAGGACAAGCATGTTCGAAGATTCAAGGCCATATTTAATTAGCCGTGTTGACTCATTTCATCTCCCTTTAAACACTTCTATTCACTATTTGTAATAGAAGAGGCTTAAATAAACCTTCTCCCAAATTAAATCTACCCTTCTATGGATGAACAGTGCATAAACAACATGTTTTACACTGCAAATTTAAGTCTTGGTCCTTTGTCTTTTTTGCTTTTGCTTTACTACATATCCACAGGAGGTCACATTTACAACGGTAGTTTGACTCCAAGTTTCATTGTTTTAGTCTGAAATTTAATAGTCTCTCTTTTTTATTTCCTCTTTTTCCTGGAAATTTCCACGAAATAAAATGTAGTCGATGAAAGTGCAAAAACATAAAGTGCTTTGGTTAACTGGGGAATAGAATTCCACTACTTCTGTTCTCTCTGGGAAATTGTTTTCATACATTATTTTTTATTGTTTCTTCTTCACAAGTGCCGCTTTCGACGACAACTTTCATGCCGTTGACTGATTTTTAATTTTTAAGTTGATTGCACATAAATAAGTCTCATATTTTTATGAGTGCTCGTGCGTTTTCTGTCAATTTTCTTTAATTTTTTTGTATTTTGCTTGGTCAGAAATTATATTTTATATGCTTTTATGTCAATCTTCGCCTGCTTTGATGGCAGTTTCTTCGTCTGCTTTGATGGCAGGTTTAGTCTGTCCGTGTGACACGTTGTCTGTCTTTGTAACGATTTCTCGTATAAAATGATCGGTAGTCTCTTTAGATTTTGATGTCCTTCTTGTGGCTATTTATCGAAGTGTCAGAATTTTGTAACGAAAAGTATTGCGTAATTACCGGAGCGCTCTCGTTAAAGCTGATGGTTACTGAATTTTATTTTGAAGACTGTGTAATTCTTTTACAAAGTGATGGATTTTGTTTTTCCTACTTTCACACCTATTGAATTTTGATGTATATTTTCCATATACTCCATAATTATTCATGTTAGGTGTGTTTGTTTGTAATCCTTCCTACTTTTTAATAAAATTCAGTTTCTTGTTCTTTGTTTAAAAAAACTGTGGAATAAAATTTTGTCCACGTAATGATTTTAATGCACGCACATTAATAATTCAAGTTTTGTTAATCAATCCAATCTATTTGAAGTTATCCAAGAATAATTGAAACCACATATATCAATGCAGTATGGTGGATCGATGTAACACCCCAGAAAACGGGTTAAAAGATTCAATCGAGTTATTAAATTCGGTTTGAAATTTTAGCTAAAATTTAGCTAGTTAATTAATTCTGAAAAGTAATTTGGTTTGATTAAATCAAGTTTTGATGAATTTGTCCTGACCAATATTTTTGAAAATAAACTTAATTAGTTTTATTATATGATGGAATTGGGTTTTGAGTAATTTTAAAAGTGACAATTCGATATTAATTTAAAAGGTGACCATTTTGCAAGATTTACAAGTAATTTTAAGTGGCTATATTGTAAAAGGAACTAAAGTGATGAGTTTATATGACTATTTTCCCATTTATTAAATGAATCTTTTCCCCAACTATTTCTAACTAGAATATGACGACATTATTTTAAAAAAAAAAATTATGACTAAACTTTTCTCTCTTTTTCTCTCAAGATTTTCCCGAACACCATTTTAATTTTCTTATCCAATTTCTATTCGTTTTCTTCCTAAACCATTTATAATCAATAACCACACAAAAGATTTCGATTTCTCTCATCTTGTTCCATGAATTTCAAGTTGGAAAATTAGAGGAGCAATCTTCATTTTCAATTTATTTGAGTAAGCTTTGATTTTCTAATGAACTCTTAATTATTTTGTATTGATTTTCTATCAATCTCATTGTCTTTTGATATTAAAGTGAATTTTAGTTGATTAATTTAGTTTTTTGGACGCTAAAGAGTAAATCATGATTTGAAGGTAAAATCTAAATGTTTTAATTGGATTATGAGTTATTCTTGTGGGTTAGGTGTAATCTAATCTCAATTTTATGAAATTAAATACCAAAATTTTGAGTTCTTGAATAGAGTGATTAGTAAAATGGTTGATTGAATTGTTGGATCACATATTAGTGTGCATTTTGAGTGTTCACAGAAATTACCCTAAAGAATTATATCGTTAAAACAGTGAAAATATAAAGGGTTTAAGACGGGTAATGGAGCAGAGTGACGTGAATGTTGAAAAGAGAAGAAATGGGAATTGATTGCATGCAGTGACGAGAAATGGTAAAAGGGTGATTTCGTGCATGGCGTTGTGTAGTTGATCGAATGAAAAGGGTTTTTCAATGTCGTGGGGTATTTTAATGAGGTGGTTACTTTGGTGGTCCTATTGGTATTAACCTTTGCATTTTCTCGTGGAAGTTGGCAAGCGGTTAGATGATTTTCAGTTAGGCGTTGAGACGTTGGCATTGGGGCGGTAGCAAGTTGGTGAGTGCAATTGTGTTTTGGTACTCTAAAGAAGTTTGAATTATTAGTTTAAGCCTAACAAGCTTAGCTAAGTTTATAAGTAAGTTTTCTTAATTTTGCCAATGGATTTTGAAAAGCATGATTTTAATGAATTGTTTTGGAAACATGTGCTATGAAATACTTGCTGTTTTTTATGCATTAAAGTTTGCTATGCTATGTTTATACAAGCATGAAAGTGCTCTTGAGCACCGATATTTGATCCGATATGATTTGTTTAGGTTATCTTGTGTACCGCCATTCGAATATTAGTTAAATGCATAAGAAAAACAGTAAGTAAATGATATTTGAAAGATTATATTGTCTTGTGACAAATAAAATTAAAATCGAATATAGTTGGCATGCCATAAGATTATAAGCGTACTTTAAATTGTAAAGGGTTTAGAGCCTAATCTATCGATCGTTCCTCAGCTTTGAGGTAATTGAAAGACGTTATCCGAGCCTAGAGGTATCCATAACTTTGAGGTAATTGAAAGACATTATCCGGGCTTGAGGTATGAAAAGACAATTGAAAGACTATTATCACCGTTGAAAAGGAAATTGAAAGACTATTGTCACCGTAAAAGCCAATTGAAAGACTATTGTCACCGTAACCCGAGTATCCGATTTTTTTGTACAAAAGTGAAGTTACAAGTAAAATTGTCAATATAATAGCATTTTATAGAATTTGAACATTTGTATATGGTTTATATTTGATACGAAATAAGCACATGAATTTAAAAAGTGATTTGAATTTGAATAGACTTTGTACATTGGATGCTCGATAAATTTTGATTAGAGCAAATGATATTTGCATTGGATTCGGTTAACGAGTAAATTTTGGATTTTGAAATATTTTTAAATGAGTTCTTAATGTTAGTTTTAGTTTTAAAAATGCATTGACGTTATTCTTTTTTAGCGCACTCACTAGGCTTTATATGTTTATGCTCTCTTTTCTTTCGTCAATGCATTGAACTAAACAAGTGTGGGGTCGTGGTTCGTGGCAAAGAATGATCTCAAGACAAGCACATAAAAGAGTATGAGTATGGTGTTTCCACTATTTGTAATAAGGCAATGTGAGATAAATGTTGGGGAGTATTGCTTTGTATAAAGCTTAATAAATTGGTTGAATTTATATTTTAGATGATGGCTATACTTAATGTTGATGATGTTTTAATGTGAGGTACATTGGATGATTATGATCTAATGTTTTAAAATAATAATGGGATGGTTTGCTTAGTCCCTAGTGTCTAAAATGATCATTAGCCTCTAGTTTAATTTGATATATATCCTATGTTTAGGGTCTTGAGCTATGGTGCATATTGGAAAATCGCTTATTAGTATTAGGAAGCATGCCAGATTCCTTTTTTGATCATGATTTGTGTTTGTTTATGGCATGAAATTAATTGAGCATATATGTTTACACGAATTCTAAACGATAACTTTAAATTCTAAACACTAAACCTTAAACTCTATATCTCTAACCCCTAAAACTAAAAGGCTCGTGTAAACTAAGTTTACACGGCTTGTGTATTGAAGTTTTTCTCTAATATTAGGATAATTCCATAACATAATATGACAGAAAAAATGTCATTGAGAATTACTATAGCAGCTTAGCGAACACACTACAATTTTCATGTTACATGTAATACCCCTAATTGTGGCTTAGGAGATTAATGTTGTTTACATCCAAACAAGTGACTGATCTTTAAAATCTAAAACCAATCAATAGCAATAGGATCAATTTGAACAAAAGCATAAATGGGGCCGCAAATGTGTGAAGTACTAATTTGCAAAATATGGGAATTTTAAGGGATGCATGCTAAAGGGAATTTGCTCCATGGACTTTACACTTTTCACTTGAATTAATCACACACGTGGTAAGGAAGAAAGAATCGGTCAATTGGAGGAGCTCACCACTTTCTTCTTCCTTCCAAATAGAACCGAACTAATGCTCTGTTATGAGAATAGATGAGTAACGTGATAGTGGACTGCTTAGATGTTGAATTAAAGGTTTAAAAGATTGCTTAAGTATATGTACTTAAGAAAACTCCTAATTGGGGCAGATTTAAATGGTGGTGATGTGAAACAGGATCTGTTTTGAATGTATATTAACAAGGGAAGGTTTGTTAACAGTTTTGAACACAATAGGGGCTGTTTAAATGACTTTTAAGAACTGTTTAGTAGGCTGGAAAGATAGAGACTGTTTTGAACCTGGTTGGGGCTGAAATTACTCTGATAAGGGACAGATTTTGAGTATTTGAGGGCTGCTTTATGGAAACTGGAACTTTAAAACTGTTTTATATCAAAAAGGGCAGCTTTGATTAAATTTTAGTTAACTTGAGGATTAAGAGGCTGTTATATATATAGTTTTGAAATGCTAGAGTATAAAAATAAGTCTATAGGTGTATTGAACTATTTGATATATGTATTAGGCTGTTTGTGTATGCATATGCATGTCTAAGCTTTTGAATTGTGGAAAAGTATACCTGAATAAATTCCAGGACTATTTGATACATAATTGAGTGTATACCCGAGCATTGAATAAATTAGTGTCCATGGTTGAGTAGTGGACTGTTTTTGCATCCATGTGTGTGAATAAATAGCATTCTAATATATATATAATTGAGTGTATACCAAGAAATTGTAGAGGAGGCAAAGTCTAAAGCGGGAAAAGAAGTTGAGGGACAGTTTGGGATAGTGATTCGGGACTCAAGTATTATGGTCACTTGGCGACAGTAGGAGGGTGTACCTTTTCAGTTGGCGGCAGTTGGTTGGGGATTCGAGTACCTAGGTTGATACTTGATTTGAAGGCTATGTTATTTCAAAGTGTACAAAAATAAAAGAAAATCATTAATGACAAGGTCACAAGGTGTTCAATGCCAAGGCTATATCCATGTGTGTGAATAAATAGCATTCTAATATATATAAGAGCTCTTATTTGGATAAAAGCTGTTAATGATGGACTCTTGCTCAACGAGGAGTACTGGTGGTCAGCTCCTATCAAAAGCATCACAACTTGCCATGTTGATGGGGCGTCTAAAGACAATTTAGCTGGATGTGGAGGAGTTCTTAAAACAGAAAATAGGGATATTAAACAAAGCTTGGTGGTAAATCTTTATGGGCAGTTTGGAATGGAAGTGTTTTTTACCAGCTTTTTCATCAGGTGATTAATTGTTTTTTCCTTTGCTCACAACCTGATTCTGCACTGAACATGATCCTTGTATAGTTGTTTTTAGACTTCTCACCTAGCTGTGCAGTACTCTTTTCCTCCATTCGGTATAGAGAGGTTTTTAACAAGGCTCTCAGCTAGGTTAATAAACATTAATAAAATTCTCCTTTGCTAAGCAAAAAAAAAAAATGCTTATAAGTTAAGTAATGCATATTCTTTTGAAGTCATGCTAAATAACCTTCTTTATAATTAATTTTGTGTGTTAGAATATGATATGTCCTACATAACTTATTTGGGTGAGATCAAATGCATAATCTATGACCTACTCTTTGTATTTTCGAATGATAGAAACAAAGATGTATCATGTTGGAATGTGAATGTCTTGTATTAACTTGTTTATGGTTAATGTTTTGTAGCTTATTGTCTAGATATGTGCTTAGTCCTTACCAAGCTATGGCATTGCGTTTGTAAGGCTGTTAATTGAGTAATCATCTTGAAATTTATAATGGATTTTTGTTTGTTAGCCATATTAGGTCGATTTTGATGCTAGACTAGGTGATAACTGATAATGAATGTGGTATGTTAGAACAATGATCGAATGGATGCTTGGTATGCAAGTTAAGATATTATATTAGTGTTTGATCGTTAGAGAATAGCTTTTTAATATGAATTACATATGCCTAATTGTAACCATGACATTCTCGATTTAGAAATTGCTTATGAAGGAATATGTTTAGTTCTTACTTGTGAGTGTTTTGTGTTGAATGATTTATCAAACAAAGGTATGAATCTTAAGTGGGAATTTCGAACCTAGAAATACATCTTGTTCTAGGTATTAAAATTCCAATTACCTTAAAATTGTATAAAATATTTAGCTTAATATTACTTAGTTCAAAATGATAGCCCATAATCTTGTGACCCATCCAAATAGTGTAGTGCTTCACATCTTTAGTAGAATTGCACATTAGCATGAAAACCTGATTGTTTCTTGAACATTTATGATTTTTTTTAAGGGTAGACTCAAACGAATATGATAGCTTTTATTGAATGTTATGCCCATATTAAGTCTTGCATGTTATGTGTTAAGTTCTTTGTTAGTTAAGTAACGCCTCTTAGTTCGGTTTATCTCTAAACCGGGTAAGGGTGTAACATTACCGCCAAACTAAATAATAAATAACTGGTTCCAAACTAAATAATGAAGCAGTAAAAAAGAACAGTAAGATGCCCTAACTTTAAATTTTGATTGCTTGGAAATAATAGAACTAAAAAAATTTCGGTTTAGATGTTTAAATAATAAATAAGTGGTTCCAAACTAAATACTGAAGCAGTAAAAAAGAAAAATAAGATGCCCTAACGAAAATTTTTCAGTCGTCCATTGCGGTCTTTTGAAGCACGACAGCTTGGTGAGTTGTGTGATGTGGTTCGACCTTACTTTTCGAATTTAATGGAAGGTGATACAGTAATATGGGAACCTAATGTGCAAGGAAAATTTTCGGTCAAAGAGTTAACCTCTCTACTGTGTTGATGGGGGATTGGGGATGTTGGTGTTGAAGCCTTCAAAGTGTGGAATTTTGGAGTGCCGCTCAAAATACAGTGCTTTTCTTTGGTTTGTAATGGTTCAAAGGCTGCCCACACTACATATGCTTCGATCTCGGGGTGTACCATTAGAGGGTGTGGCGTTATAATGCGTGTTTTGTGGCGAGGGAGAGGATTAATTGGAGCATGTTCTCTTCCATTGTGTACAGGCCCAAGGTCTATGGCTTTTATTTTTCTAGTGGTGGCGGATTTTGTTGGTTTTACCTCGCTCTTTCACTTATTTTTTGATACAATGTTTTTATGGTTACTTCTCGGGGTTGAGCAGATAGTGGTGGGTGGCCGGTTGTGCCGCGGTGATGTGGACGTTGTGGTTAGTGCGTAATGAAGGTATGTTTAATAAGAAACTTGTGACGATTGGTGCATTACTCTTCCTTGTGAAACTTCGTACGTTTTATTGGGTGAAAGCTTGGGCAAAGGATTGTATCCTTTCGGAGGCTACATGGTGGTATTGTCCATGGCTATGTGAGCCTCGTGCATTGTCGAGTTCGCCTTGATTGGGGATTAGTTGGAGTACGCCAAGATTGGGTGTATTAAAGTTTAACGTTAATGGCTCGGCGCGAGGTAAGTCGGAGCCAACCGGTTGTGGGGGGGTTTTGCGTGACTCGGAAAGTACAATTTTGGCTTTGTTTTTCGGTCCCCTTGGTATTATGGAATCGAATGAGGCCGAAGACAGGGCGATTGATTACGCTTTGGATATGGTGTTACATTCTAGATGGAGTGGGAATAACTCATTCATAATTGAATCTGACTCAGTGGTGGCGGTGTCTTAGATACTTCATCGTACAAAGAGACTTTGGAGGTTGAATTATGGGTTTCGTAGGATTGATGGGGCATGTGAGTCCTTACCTTGTGTGTGCTTTCATAACATATATCGAGAGACAAATAATGTAGCCGACGTGCTTGCGAAACGTGGTGTGGACCGTGTGGCTTGGCTACGGATGGGTGTGTAAGTTGTGAAATGTGGTAGTGGGGCTGCTTGGGTGGAGCTCTTTTGTATCGCAATACGCTGCTTTATTTTGGTTGGCATGTGTGTATCTTCTTATGTTTTGTTTATTTTTGGAGGATTATCATGAGTGCTCTTTTTCTCCATTTAGGATTAGGGGGTTTTTAACAAAGTTTGTGATAATCCATGATGTATGGTTTTCGGTCTTAATAAATCATACATTTTTGATAAAAAAAAAACTAAGAAATGAACTATAAAAAGTACCCTACCTCTCAAAATTATGATATTTAAGTATTAGTGAAAATAAAAATAAAAAGGGTAAACTACACAGAGGACCACCTAACTATAGGGTTGGTGTCGATTTGACCACTATACTTTCAATTTTGGTAAATATACCACTAAACTATTTAAATAGTTCCAATTAAGCCACTAACCGTTAAAAAACGGAAAAGTTGACGTGGTTGTTAAATAAAATTAGTATAATTACACATTTGGTTCCCGTTATTTACACAATCTATCAATTTGGTCCTAATTTTATTCTAATAAGATAAATTAATTATTGAATTAGCTGGTGACACGTGTCACCACCTTATTGTAGGACTTTATCTATTTTTATTTAATTTAATAAACTTATTTCCCCCTCCAATCAGGTGATGACACGTGTCACATAATTGGAGAAGGAAAAAGAGAAACAAGGAGAATTATGCTGGGTGGATTTAAACGTGCAATGCACTTGCCACTGAGCCAAGCACATTTTGTGAGATGAGGTACACCATTTAATATATGTCTTAAATACTTGTTAATGCCTAAAAAAGTGAAAGAAAATTGACCCAGGTGGATTTGATCCAGCACCCTTGGAGTGAAAATAAAGTGTGCTTGCCACTAGGCAAAGCATATTTTTAGGACTTAAGATACAACATTTAATATATGTCTTGGATGCTTGTTAATGCCCAGAAAAATAAAAGGAGAGTAAATATGGTTTTAGGAAAATCGTACATGAAATATCTGACCCAATTAAATAAATTAAAATTAAATTAATAAAATCAAAATTATATTAAATCAATAAATCAAAATTCAAATTAAAAATAAATTAATAAAATCAAAATTATACTAAATCAATTTAGTTAAATAAATTCCATCCCTAGATTCGCCACCGGCAGGGGTGAACAACATCAAAGCAAAGAATAGTGCACTTTTAGTAAAGTGGGGTTGATGGTACGCTATAAAGAAAGAAGGTCATTTGTTCGAAATATGGTAAATGTAGTCAAAGATGGTTGCCAAATTCATCCGGGTTTGGTTGTATGTCTCGTTGGTGGAAGGGAATGATCAATAATTTGGTCAATGGTGAAGCTGGACGTTGGATGGATAGAAACTCTTTCCGATGGCATTTGCGTGAACTTCCCTCGCCTTTTCGGATATTAATTGGAGCAACATGTTCAGTAGACAATTACTTGATCGAGAGTTGGTGATGGTAGAGGAACTCAAAAAGGTTTTACTTGAGGTTGCGATCAAAGTGGAGGTAGCATTTGGAAGATGAAGGTTCCTCCGAAGGTAAAAAACGTCCTATGGATGTTGAAACTGGGCAGGTTACCCACGAAAGAATTTCTAAGCTCTAGGGGTATTACCCTTGAGGAGTCGCAGCTAAATGCACTTGTTGGAGTTCTGGATTGGAGGACGAGGATCACCTTTTTGTTTCCTGCAGATTCACTGTGTGCTTTTGGAAGCACTTCTGTGTCTGGTGGAAGGTTACATGGGCTTGTCTATGTAATATCGATGATTTTTCGATTCATTTTTTAGTGTTTCATGGTCGGGTTTGGTGAGGACATGTTGGCTAATTTCAATTGCAGTAACAGTTTGGAGTCTCTGGCTAGCTCTTGGACATGATATTTATCTAAACAATGAGAGCTCTCCAGTGGATCAAAGCTTTGAAAGATGAAGCATTTTTTGACGAGGATATTTGGTGGGAAGATCCGGTGCGGAGTTGTTCCAATTTCAACTTGGCGCCTACAGTTTGGATCCCTTCAAAGGAGGGTGACATAAAATTCAACGTAGATGGGGCTATCAACAGAAAGAGAGGGAATGCATCTGTTAGAGAAGACGCGGGAAAGCTGTAGAAGGTTGTAGAATTGGATTGTTGTAACCAATTCACAGCTAGGTTTAGAATTGTTGTAACAAACTCAACAAATCCTCTAATGCTCTGATACCATGTGAGAATGGCGGCATGATTGCCGGAATAGTGAACTACCGGTGGTGAAGAGAAGAATGTGAAACGGCAGTTAGGGATTAAGTGAAATATAGAGAAAGGGAATTCTATATTTTTGTATTAGAAATGAATATGATTGAGGTAATCAGCCAAATACATGAGAATGGGTTATATAGCTCAATATCTGAAAATTCTAACTAATACAACAATACTAACAGATTTGCAACAACCTACTAACTAATTACATATATTCTAACATTCACCCTACTTTATCTCTTTTTTTCTTGGAAAAAAAAATTCCTTTAGCATCCACATAGTAAGCATCTAACTAGTGAATTGAGAACACTTGAAGCTGAACCAATGGTAGAAACTAGTAGAGCTAGTATTGGATAAGATAAATGCTTTCTTCCTCCATTCACAATTCTTTTTCTTTATTCTTTATTCTTCATTCTTTCTTCCAGAATTCCTCCAACGGATTTTTTTCTTTACTTAGGTGGTTCACCGAGAATCGAAAGTGTTCTTCATTTCGAATTTCGTTCTACTTTACTCACCTTGCTTTCCTTCTACAATTCTTCATTCTTTCAGAAAACTATTCCTTTCTCACCTTCTCTGTTTTGCATCTCACTTATTCGAACTTTCTTTTTGTTGAGAGCAGGCGGTTAAGCTACAAACTCCCGAGTGCAATCTGAAGCCCTTCTTGAGCAAGAAAACACCCTATTTTGTCTAGTTAATGGAGAGCAAGGCTGTTAAACACTTAAACTCTCCCTAGAGATTTTTTTTCATGGACACTTGACTGTTTAAGTCTCAAGTTCCATGTGTACCTTGTGAGAAGAAACAACAAACAAAGAAGCAATGGGAAACCAGATTGTTCTTGAACATAATCTCAGCATTTCCTAGCTTTCAGCAGTAACCGAGAGTAGGAAGGAAATTTTCAACATTCAAGCAGCTCAGAACCAGTAACCAACATACACTAGCTTCCAAATCTCAGAGGCTTCATATTCATGAATTCCATAAAAATGCAACCAACAGACCATTCATCGATAAACACATTCAGTAATTCATTCTCAGCAGTAGATGAACCAAGTGCAAAGTCACAAATCAAATCACTAGCAGTAACCAAACCAAATCAGGTCGACAGAAGTCATGAAACCAGAACGCAAACTAACTCTGTTGAGTCAAACTAGCAAACTAATAAAGGATGAAATAACCATTTAAGCATATCACTGGACACAAACAAATCATTTGACCACCTTGAAGCAAGCATTTCTAATCACCTTATTCAGCTTTTGACTAAAGTAGCACTGATCACAAGCAAAGGAAAAGTTGCTTCAACGAACCAGAACTAAACAACACCTCAAATATTCACAAATTGAACCATTGCATACTACTCTCTCAACATGAGCAAAACTGATGTATATTAGGTTTGATCTCAATCAACAACCTTAATCATATACATCATCAAGCACGGCAGGTTGCAGCAACGAAATTATAAATCAGGTAAATCGGTAAAAAAAACCAGTCAAACCGGATTATAAGCAGATTGGTAGAAGAGTCGAGCATTCAAAAGAAGGAAATGAAGAACACAACGACATAGGTTGATCCAAAATTGAGCATTCAAATAGAAAGATCTCACCAGCCACACTGAGTGATGACAAATATGAAATTTGAAAGTTGTTGTCGATGTGGATAAAACCAGAGTCATATCTGAGATCCAAAACAATCGTCTGTGGCGGTGATAATGAAACAACAAACAACACTCGACGGATGAGAAACAAAGCATGAAACGAATGAAAGCCGCGAAAGAAAATAAAACATCTGGCGGGGCGCTTCATCGCCTCCTCGAGCCGTACCAGAAACGTCGTCGACAATAAGAGTCACCATAGCAAAATGACGAATGTCAAGAAGACCAGAAGCCAAAATGAGATCGAAGCAAGAACCGACGCACCTGAATCACCACAACAAAACACATTTGAAAATGAAAACCAGAAACTGGAGAACAAGACCGCCGGAGCAAAATCGGAGAAGACAAGCACAATCGGAGAATGAGAAACGAGAAACCAGCGTCAGATCGAAAAACGAACAACACCAGGATCTAAACTAGATCGGCAGCGAAATCACAACGGCCTCAAGATCGACGGCGAATGATACCATGTTAAGAAGTTACCATACACATTGAGCTTAGATAATACTCAGTTTCATCTTTTCATTTCTAGAATTCTTGATTTTACAGTGATCAAAGCATTGTTTATATACACGTTTAGTCTAGGCTGTAACCTTCTAGAGGATTTGTTGAGTTTGTTACAACAATTCTAAACCTAGTTGTGAATTGGTTACAACAATCCAATTCTACAACCTTCTACAGCTTTCCCGCGTCTTCTCTAACAGATGCATTCCCTCTCTTTCTGTTGATAGGGGCTGCTAAAGATAAATTAGCGGGGTGTGGTGGTGTACTGCGAGATTCCAAAGGCGCGATTAGAGCATTGTTCTATGGTCCAGTACTAGTGAACTGTGGTGAGGATTTCGTGGAGTTATCGGCTATCTAAACTGCACTTGAGGTGTATGTTGATGCAAACTGGTGTGGAAAAGCCTTGCTTATGGTGGAATCAGATTCTCAGGTTGTCCTAAATTGGATTAACAATCTCCTACTTCAGCCTTGGTGGGATAAAAATCATCCGCCCTTTTCGGTGCTCCTGTTTATGCCTCAATACTAAAAAACACTACAAAATTAAATTTCAAGCTCTAACCCTAAATTCTAAATCCTATACCCTAAAGAATACACTCTACTCTAAATTCTCTAAACTTTAACCCTAAACTTAATTTTGAGCATGGGGGCATAAGTAGAGGCACCGAAAAGGAAAGAGAATTTCCATCCGTCTTGATGTTGGTGGACTGTTTTTGAGGAAATATTTGACGATTTTTGAGGATACTAACCTTTAATTTTGTAACACAATTAATTGGTGGTGCTTTTTTATCATTACATGAGCTAACCAAAATACGTATAGTTTTGTTAATAACACTGAATTAGAATGAATATATTCGTATATAATGAATTTGAACTAGAGTTACAAACGCATTGAACTCTTTTATAGCCTTGTCAGTGTTTAAATGGTGCGACTAGGGTTTTGTGGCACGGGGGATGAACATGCAAGGGATTTTGTTTGCCAGTAATTTTAGGTTTGACATTTTGATATTGTGAAACCACGGGTCCTGTGAGTCCATTGTACACAATGTCAATGTCGACGAGTACCACATTTTTGCATTGCAAACCACCGCTGCAAATAATTCTTACAGCTTCTGGAAGTGCAGATGTGTCACGAATGTTCTTGAAGTTGATGTTGCTTAGTTTAACTTTTTGATTCTTCTTGCATTAACAAAATAAGAATTAGATTTCTCCCTGACTATTTTCACTGCGTTAGGATTTTGATTAGTATATACACACCTTCAAATTGCAGTCATTGAGGGCAATATTTCTGGTCAACTAGGTTTGACTATTTTTTTGCACAACCTTCTCTACGATAAGCAATGGTTCCTTGGCCATGGAAAACTCCTTCACCAGACATTTTGAAATTTTCAACTTTATTGAAGCTAACCCATTCCGGCTCCTTGAAATGAGCCTTTATAATGCCCTGAACTTGAAGCTCAATAGGAGCCTTGCAAGGACCTTCAAGGCTTGCTTGACTTAATAAATATGTCCCTTTAGGAATCAAAATTTTTGATGGCGTTGTTGAAGCATCCAACAAGGGCTAAAACAAAATATATAAATAAATTCTACAAGCTCTCACAATTGGAGTATTAAAGTGAGCTGCAATCTTGCTTACCTTGCTCAAATCTGTTTTCTCATCAGCCTTTGCGCCGAACTTGGCTACGACATCAATGGCACTTGTTTGAGCTTCAACCACCGACAAGAATAAAAGCAATATTATAGACATGGCTGAAACAACTTTAAGTTGGACACTTACTTACCGATTCATGTGAGCCGAACACTGTAGAAATAAATTCGAGTAGCAAAGCATAAATTCATCATACTTGGCCACTGGAAAGGAAAATCATCTTATGGGGCAGTTGGTAATCATGTTGTATCTATGGGGACTTATCGAGCGAGTCGATCACAAGCTGGGTAGTATCTAACTCCACTCAAAAATTGTTTGAATCATGTTTAACTTGATTCGATACTCGATAAGCTCAACAAAATTTTACTCGACTTGCTGCTTGTTAAGCTCACCAGAATTTTTACCTTATTTTTTTTAAGTATATATGTAAAACTTAGTAATATTATATAGAGATAAAAAAATGATCAAAATAGTGTGCGAAGCAATTTCAAAGTCTAAACTCCAAAGTAACAATCTATAAATGTACCAAACAAGCATATTACAACCAAAGTAACAATCCACAAATACACCAAACAAACATATTAAATCATTCTTGAAAACAAAAGTTTAACAATACATAATCATACCTAAAAAAAATTAACAAGCTACTCGCAAGCTTATCAAATTGAGTTAGACCTTATTTGACTCGACTCGTTAAGGTTTGGAATCGAGTCGAGTCAACTTGAGTCGAGCGTTAACCGATTTGAGCTCAAGCTACTCGCGAGCTGCTCAACTCAGTTAGCACTCCTAGTTGTATCCGACATAAGTGGGCGAACATCCGATTCTGATGTAGATGTAATGCTGCAATTTGTGTAATGTTCTATTGAGAATGAAGTGATGTCCCAACTCTCCCTCGATTCTCTCGCAAGGAGCTCAACTTGGTTTGGCTGATCAGAGGGGATGTAGTCAGCTTGCCGAGTTCGAAGTCTTTCGAGTTCTACTGCCACTTCCTTCATTGTTGGTCTATATCTCCCATCTAAGTTCAAGCATCTTTTCGCAAGTTGAGCAACTGAAACTACTTCATCGTTTTGACCATCCTTCACAATTTCAGCATCAACAATATCCAGCAGATGATTTTCTTCCATCGACGACATAAAATGTGACACTAAGCCTCTCTTTTCTCGTGATCCAAACGTTGAGAATTGAGATTGCCTTTTGCCCCGTCAAGAGCTCCACAAGAACAACTCCAAAACTATAAACATCGCTTTTTTCAGTGAACTGCAATTTGTGTAATGTTCTTAAACTAAAAAACAATCTACAAGTAGTAGCGTTTAATTAGTGTACCAACCAAGTGCAACAACAAGAATGGGAAAACTCTCGCGGCTTGGCTTGGGTATAGGAATGCATCCTGTTCCTCTTTTAAGGACATCACCTACGAACCCTTCGGGCATGAACAACTATAACTCCCAGGTGTATTTTGACATGTTCCAGTCTCATTGCATGGCTTCAGTGTCACGCATTCATTAATATCTACAAATTTTCAAACACTCTAAACAAACAAAAATGTATATTGGGCACGGGAGACTCTAAATAACGTTAACCTGATTTAAGGTTAAAAGATGATAAGTTTCGAAATTTGTCCAAGCAATATAAAATATTATACTTTTTTATAACATTTTAGGTTGGGTTTTTTCGACAAGTTTCGAAATTTGTCGAAAAAAACACCAACCTAAAATATTATAAAAAACAAGTTTCGAAACTTGTTTTGTAAGTTTCAAAACTTGACAAAAATTACGAAAAAAAACATACCTAAAATGTTATCAAAAAGTCTAACATTTTAGGTTGTGCAAGTTTCAAAACTGCCGTTTTTAGCCGCACCTCAGACTTAGGATAAAAATCCTCTGCCACTACTTATGCTCCAACACTAAAAAATACTACAAAATTAAATTCCAAGCACTAACACTAAATTCTGAATCCTACATCATATACCCTAAAAATACACTTTACCCTAAATTTTATAAACCCTAACCTAAAATCTTAAATCTAATTTTAAGCGTGGGTCATAAGCATGAGCATCGAAAAGGGACAGACGATTTCCATCCCCAGACTCACCCTTAAAGTACAGTTAGCATATTTCATCAAAATGAATCCCCAATGGAGGAGAGGTTGATGTCTTTACCTTGACAGCCGAGATAAGGGTTACCCTCAAAACCAGCAAGGCACTTGCACAAATATCCTGGGCCATTTTCTGGATCTATACGAGAACTATTTTGCTTGCAAGCATAACTTTCTGGATTCGTTTGTGCTTCTCTGCAGGTTTTATTCCCGATTTTCCAATCGAGAATAAGTGAGAATTTGTTTTCGCCAAAACTAGAGTTGGAAAGATCTGAAGCAGAGAAGCTATAGGCTCCATCTTCCACAATAAATCCATAGCTGCAAGGATTGAAGCTGGACACAAAGGAATCGTTCCCACGGCTAGGGATGTAAAAACAGGTAATCGGATGGGTTTCAGGTCGGGTACTGTCAGGTCGGGTAAAATCGGGTACATGTCATTTCAGGTCATTTTTCTATTTTGACTCGACTCGGGTCGGGTGCGGGTCCATTTCAGGTCGGGTCCATTTCAGGTCGGGTCCATTTCAGGTCGGGTTCATTTCAGGTCGGGTCAAAACGGGTCGGGTCCGAAGCAGATAATTGACATGTTAATTCGGGTTCGGATACACTTCAGGTCGGGTCCATTTCAGGTCGGGTCCATTTCAGGTCGGGTCCGTTTCAGGTCGGGTCCATTTCAGGTCGGGTCCATTTCAGGTCGGGTTCATTTCAGGTCGGGTAATTTTAGGTCGGGTAGTTTCAGGTCGGGTAATTCAGGTCATGGTATTTTTAGGATTGAAATTTGTATTGAGTTTGAGTTCGGTACAACCGTATAAGTAGTCGATAGACACTAGGTTGGCCTTCGTCAATCATCATTGATTTGGAGTTAATTATTTAAAGTCATATCAAATTAAAATTATAAAACATTGGAGTAATTAAAAAATACTGAAAAGGGGTCAATTTGGATTAAAAATAAAGTTTCACGGATTATAATGAACAAAATTATCAAATTAAAATTATAAAACATTAGACAAATTTAAAAGAAAACAATGAAAAGGGGTCAATTTGGAATAAAAATAAAATTTTGGGGACTATAATGAACAAAAATATCAAATTAAAAGTATAAAAATTAGAGTAATTAAAATAACAATAAGTAGATGTCAATTTAGAATAAAAATAAAGTTTTAGGGTCTAGAATGAACAAAATTTCAAATTAAAATTATAAAACATGATGAATTAAAATATATATAGGGGACATTATGGAATTAAAATAAAGTTAAGGGACTAGAATGAAGAAAATATCAAATTAAAATAATAAAACATTTGACAAATTAAAAAAATGTGGGTCAATTTGGAATAAAAATAAAGTTTTAGGGTCTAGAAGATGAAAATATCAAATTAAAATTATAAAACATTGGACGAATTAAAAAAACAATGAATAAGGGTCAATTTGGAATTGAAATAAAGTTAAAGGGACTAGAATGAACAAAGTACAAATTAAAATTATAAAACATCAGACGAAATAAAAAAACAATAAATAAGGGTCAATTTGGAATTGAACTAAAGTTTAGGGGACTAGAATGAACAAAATATCAACTTAAAATTATAAAACATCGGACTAATTAAAATAAAGTTAAGAGACTAGAATGAACAAAATATCAAATTAAAATTATAAAACATCGGACTAATTAAAAAAATAAAAAATGTCAATTTGGAATACAAATACAGTTTAAGGACTAAAATGAACAAAATGTCAAAGTAAAATTATATATTATTGGACTAATTAAAGAAACAATTAGTAGGGGTCAATTTAGAATAGAAATGAAGTTTTAAGGGCTATAATGAACATAAATATCAAATTAAAATTATAAAACATTGGATGATTCATGGTTTAGGGTTTAAATGGTTTAGGTTTTAGGGAAATTTTATTAATGGTTTAGGGTTCATACATTGATAGATACATACATACTTGTATACATTAGGGTTTAGGGTTTATGGTGTATGGTTTAGGGAAATTCATCAAGGGTTTAGGGTTCATACACAGATAAGTACATATATACATACTTACATACATTAGGGTTTTATGTTTAGGGTTTATGATTTTTTAGGATTTATGGTTCCATGTTAAGAGAAAATCCATTAAGGGTTTAGGGTTCATACATTGATAGGTACATACATACATACATACTTACATACATTTTAGTCTCAATATTAGGCACTAGAATGAACAAAAATATCATCAAATGATTTATATCTGAAATATTGGAGTAAATTACAAAAATTAAAAAATAATAAGGGTAACTTTATATGGAAAATAAAATTTTAGGGAATAAAATGAATAAAAATATTACCATATTAAAAATGAATAAAATTTATATCTACATATATATACACATATACATATAAATATACATATATTATGATATATACATATACATGTATTGTTATAATTAATTAAACATATGCATATATATATACTAAAACACACATGTATACATACATACTAAAACACATATATATGCATGTATTTAAGTTTTAGTATATATATACATGTATGTATGTAAGTTTTAGTATGCATATATTGTTATATATATATACTAGAACATACATATTTGTATGTATATATGTATACCCCTAAACAATACTCATAAACCTCAACCCTTAAATCTTATAATCACTAATAATTAGAGTACAAGCCTAATCCCCTAATCTTTAAACTAATCTCATAACCTCAAATAATTAAGTTGACACATTTACCCCTAAACCCCAAACATGAATATCTAAATCTTACAAACACTATTCACTAATAATTAGAGTGCAAGCCTAATCACATAATCCCTAAACTAATCTCATAGCCCCAAGCAATCAACTTAACACACATAAACCCATAAATCTAACAAACAAAATAAATTGAAACGTAAAAGGACAAATCTAAAAATAAATTAAAACTAAATTATTAATTAGAGCCCAAATCACAAATGAATAAAATTATTAAACCTAATTATTTACCAAATCTTTATACGATGACCAAATTAAATTTAAAGCAAACCAAAAAGCTTAATAATTAATTAATTTATGAAGCATGGCCTAATTAAATAAAATTTAAAGAAACTAAACCAAAAGTTAAGACTAAAAAAAATAAACTAAAACCTAAAAAATCTAAACTCTAACCATCTAATTAAGGAAGGACTTAAAGGATAATAAACCCCTAAATAAAAAAATCTCAATTCCCCTCTCAATTTTGTTTCATATTGGCGGCAAATTTCCCCCTTCCCCCACCACACTTTCATCTGGCGGCAAAATCCCCCCCCCCACCACCCCAATTTTATTTTTGTTTGATATGGTGCCAAAACCCTCCATAATTTCCTATCAATCAAAAAATTTTCCCCACATTAATTCAAAAAAAACTTTCCCCTAAACTAACAAATATTTTTTTATTATTTTAATAGTTATAATTAAATTTTTTAATAAAAGATTTTTAAATTTAATGATCACAATTAATAAATTGATTTAAATTTTAAATAATTTGTTTTAAATTCATCCATCACAACTTATTAATTTAATAAAACTTTTAAATTTTGAATATTTTTAATAAATTAAATTTAAGTATGTTAATTTTTATTAAACTTCACAAATAATTTATATTGAACGAGTTAGTATTAAATTAATTTAATAAATTAATACTTTACATTTATCAACACTTTAAATTTATCAAATTGTAGACTTCTTCAACTATATATCAGGTAAATATCAAGTCAGATCAATATCAGTTCAGGTTAAAAATAGGTCGGGTTCAAAGCAGGTCGGGTTCAAAACAGGTCGGGTCCAAAACAGGTCGGGTTCAAAACAGGTCGGGTTCAAAACAGGTCGGGTCCAAAACAGGTCGGGTCCAAAACAGGTCGGGTCCAAAACAGGTCGGGTAATATCGGATCTCGGGTTAATTCAGTCGGGTAAAATCGGTTATCTGCCAGGTCGGCTTCAGGTTCGGGTTCGTTTCAGTCGGGCGCAGGTCGAGTTTCAGGTCCACAGTAACAGGTCCAATTCGGGTTCAGATCGTTTTCAGTCGGACGCAGGTCGGGTTCGGTCACTACAGTAACAGGTCGAATTCAGGTTCGGGTCAACAACAGTCGGTTACAGATCGAGTTCGGGTCATTAAATTTTCAGGTCAAATCAGGTTCTGACTCGAGCAAGTTTCAGTCGGGTTTTTAGGTCGGGTCAGCTTTTTACATCCCTACCCACGGCTATCAAAATTGACGTAATAGCATGTTTGAAGATTCAAAGCCATATTCAATTAGGAAGTTACCCATCCTGTTCACATCACCCACTGAAGTTGAAGAATACTACGTTTGGGTAACTCAATTATAAGTAAGGTTATGTTTGACTGATCCAAATATAACTTTTAATAATTGGATGACCCAAACATAACTCTAACCATAATTAAGTGACTTTTGTTGTAGTTTACACTTGTCTTTTTTTTTCTTTTGCTTTATTACATGTACCCGGAAAATTTACACCGGTAGTGGACTCCAAGTTTTCATTGTTTTAGTATGAAATTCAACATTTCTTTATCTCTTTTCTAAAAATTAAAAAGTATACACTTCTGATAAATAATTGATTTCTTTTTTTTTATGAAAAATAATTGATTTCTTTATTAGCCTTTCTCGTGTTTAAATTATTTCAAATCTAACCATTTAAAAATAGTCTTTTCAACTCTATGATCAAGATCGATTCAAATTTAAATGTGTAAAAATATTATTTATATATATATATATACATATATAATTTTTTTATGAAATTCAACTATTTAGTTTTAAAATTAAATTATATATTTATTGTTTTTATATTATTCCAAACAAACTAAATTATAAACCACATCCTTCAAGACATTTTTGGACAGTTTTAGGTCCTTTTAACGTGGCTTAAAAAAGAGTTTTAGCTTAAAAAAATTATTTTTCACCCATAAGCTATGTCAAACACTTCCCGGCTCAAAAACTAAGATTTCTAACTTTTTGGGTGGGAAGTCACATTTAAGTGTGAAATTATTTTTTTACCCTTAATTATTAACATTATTATTAACGCTAATATATTAAAATAATATTTAATATGATCATAATTATTATATTAAACTAATATTTAGTTATATTACAATAATATTAAACCACATTCTCCAAGACATTTTTGGACAATTTTAGTCAAACACGTCGCATGTAGGGATGTAAAAACAGGTAATTGGATGGGTTTCAGGTCGGGTACTGTCAGGTCGGGTAAAATCGGGTACAGGTCATTTCAGGTTATTTTTCAATTTTGACTCGACTCGGGTCAGGTGCGGGTCCATTTCAGGTCGGGTCCATTTCAGATCGGGTCCATTTCAGGTCGGGTCTATTTCAGGTCGGGTTCATTTCAGGTCGGGTCTGTTTCAGGTCGGGTCCATTTCAGGTCGGGTCCATTTCAGGTTGGGTTCATTTCAGGTCGGTTTAATTTCAGGTCGGGTAATTTTAGGTCGGATAGTTTCAGGTCGGGTAATTCAGGTCGGGGTATTTTTAGGATTGAAATTCGTATTGAGTTTGAGTTCGGTACAACCGTATAAGTAGTCGATAGACTTTAGGTTGGCCTTCGTCAATCGTCATTGATTTGGAGTTAATTATTTAAAGTCATATCAAATTAAAATTATAAAACATTGGAGTAATTAAAAAATAATGAAAAGGGGTCAATTTGGACTGAAAATGGGTCAATTTGGATTAAAAATAAAGTTTCACGGATTATAATGAACAAAAATATCAAATTAAAATTATAAAACATTAGACAAATTTAAAAGAAAACAATGAAAAGGGGTCAATTTGGAATAAAAATAAAATTTTGGGGACTGTAATGAACAAAAATATCAAATTAAAAGTATAAAAATTAGAGTAATTAAAAAACAATAAGTAGATGTCAATTTAGAATAAAAATAAAGTTTTAGGGTCTAGAATGAACAAAATTTCAAATTAAAATTATAAAACATGATGAATTAATATATATATATATATATATGGGTCAATATGGAATTAAAATAAAGTTAAGGGACTAGAATGAAGAAAATATCAAATTAAAATAATAAAAGATTGGAAAAATTAAAAAAATAAATGTGGGCAAATTAAAATAAAGTTAAGGGACTAGAATGAAGAAAATACTAAAACACACATGTATACATACATACTAAAACACATATATATGCATGTATTTAAGTTTAAGTATATATATACATGTATGTATATAAGTTTTAGTATATATATTGTTATAATTATATATATACATATATATATATATGTATGTAAGTTTTAGTATGCATATATTGTTATGTATACTAGAACATACATATTTGTATGTATATATGTATACCCATAAACAATACTCATAAACCTCAACCCTTAAATCTTATAATCACTAATAATTAGAGTACAAGTCTAATCCCCTAATCCTTAAACTAATCTCATAACCCCAAATAATTAAGTTGACACATTTACCCCTAAACCCCAAACATGAATATCTAAATCTTACAGATACTATTCACTAATAATTAGAGTGCAAGCCTAATCACATAATCCCTAAACTATTCTCATAACCCCAAACAATCAACTTGACACACTTACCCTTAAACCCTAAACATAAACTCATAAATCTAACAAACAAAATAAATTGAAACATAAAAAGGACAAATCTAAAAATAAATTAAAACTAAATTATTAATTAGAGCCCAAATCACAAATGAATAAAATTATTAAATCTAATTACTTACCAAATCTTTATACGAGGACCAAATTAAATTTAAAGCAAACCAAAAAGCTTAATAATTAATTAATTTATGAAGCATGACCTAATTAAATAAAATCTAAAGAAACTAAACCAAAAGTTAAGACTAAAAAAATAAACTAAAACCTAAAAAATCTAAACCCTAACCATCTAATTAAAAAAGGACCTAAAGGATAATTAACCCCTAAATATAAAAAAATCCCACCTCCACTCTCAATTTGTTTGATATGGCGCCAAATCCCCCCCCCCCCCCCCATTTTGTTTGACTGGCAGCAAAATACCCCCACCCATTTTGTTTTTGTTTGATATGGTGCCAAAATCCCCCCATTTTGTTTGATATGGTATCAAAATCCCCCCATAATTTCCTATCAATCAAAAAATCTTTCATCCCATTAATTCAAAAAAAACTTTCCCCTAAACTAAAAAATATTTTTTTTTATTATTTTAATAGTTATAATTAAATTTTTTAATAAAATATTTCTTAAATTTAATGATCACAATTAATAAATTGATTTAAATTTTAAATAATTTATTTTAAATTCATCCATCACAACTTATTAATTTAATAAAACTTTTAAATTTTGAATATTTTTAATAAAATAAATTTAAGTATGTTAATTCTGATTAAACTTCACAAATAATTTATATGAACGAGTTAGTATTAAATTAATTTAATAAATTAATACTTTACATTTATCAACACTTTAAATTTATCAAATCGTAGACTTCTTCAACTATATATCAGGTAAATATCAAGTCAGATCAATATCAGTTCAGGTTAAAAATAGATCGGGTTCAAAGCAGGTCGGGTCAATTAACAGGTCGGGTTCAAAACAGGTCGGGTCCAAAACAGGTCAGGTTCAAAACAGGTCGGGTCTAAAACAGATCGGGTCCAAAACAGGTCGAGTTCAAAACAGGTCGGGTAATATCGGATCTCGGGTCAATTCGATCGGGTAAAATTGGTTACCTGTCAGGTCGGCTTCGGGTTCGGGTTCGTTTCAGTCGGGCGCAGGTCGGGTTTCAGGTCCACAGTAACAGGTCCAATTCGGGTTCGAGTCGTTTTCAGTCGGACGCAGGTCGGGTTCGGTCACTACAGAACAGGTCGAATTCAAGTTCGGGTTAACAACAGTCGGTTACAGATCGGGTTCGGGTCATTAAATTTTCAGGTCAAATCAGGTTCTGACTCGAGCAAGTTTCAATCGGGTTTTCAGGTCGGGTCAGGCTTTTTACATCCCTAGTCGCATGCCCAATATATGCAGTCTTGTTCTGAAATTGTTTAGGGTCCCCCCTTTCCGCCACAAATTCCATGGATTTTAATTTTGTTTGATATATTTTTCCTGGAAATTCCCACGAAATAAAATGTAGTTGACGAAAGTGCAAAAGCATAGACTGGTAGTTGACTTCAAGTCTTTATTGCTTGTTTGAAATTCAACATTAATTTCTTTATTTCTCTTGAATTAAAAAAATATATATAGTCTTCCTGTAAATAAGTGACTTTGTCGTTCGAACAAAAAAAAATAAGTGACTTTGTTGTATATTGATTGTTTAGGTAAACTATATCAGATATTATTAAACTTTAAATTTAATGTTGATTATACCACTAAACTACCTTTCAGAACTGCCATACGGATTTTCTTCTGTTTAAAATTTGTATTCATTATTCGTAACAGCAAAGGTTTAAACGAATCTTCTTGCCCTTCCTTAGATGAACATTGCATAAATAGAGAACTATATTTCACCCTCCACAACATGTATTACATATCCCGAGGAGGCAATGACTTCTTTATTGGACTTTCTCGTATTTAAATTATTTTAAATCTAATAATTTTAAAATGAAGTCTTTTCAATTTTAAATTCAAGTTCGGTTAAATTTAAAATTTTATGTAAAAATATTTTATAAACATATTATTATTTTTATATAATTTAACTATTTAATTCTAAAATTAAATTATATATTTATTGTTTTTATATTATTCAAAACAAACCGAATTATAAACAACATCGTGCCCTTCACCAAGACATTTTTGGACAGTTTTAATCAAACACGCGTGCCCAAATATGCAGTTTTTTTTTTTTCTGAAATTGTTTAGGGTCCCATCCCCGCCACAAATTATGGGGATTTTAATTTCTGATTCCTTTAAAAAAATCCTGGAAATTTCCAGGAAATAAAAGTCGTGACCTAAATTCTTCTAAAATTTGATATAGAACGTAGGTTGGTCGTTTTAGACACAACGCAATAACAAATAGATTAAAAAAGTTAAATTTCTCATCATCTGTCTGTAGTTTTGTTTGTTTGAAATTTTTACATAAATTTATTTTTTTTAGTTTTTTTAATTTATTTATGATCATTTTCTTCTTTATTTGTCGTTATCATTCGTCACGATATTTCTCCGACATAACATGTTCAGATATCAGAGTGGCACTTAAAAAATTAAAACAACAAAGTAAATGAAAGATGGAGACCCAAAACTTGTTGAGGTTGTTCAGTTTAATAATTTATGTCGGTAGAACTTTGTTTAGATAGTGAATTTATTGTACAAACTTTAGTAATACGAGCTTTGCTAATCAACTCAATCTACTAAAACTCATTAGGGATTTAGATATTCAATATATAATTTAAAATTTTGAATTCGATTTTTTTATATTTAAATATCTGAAGAATAATAATAATTAATTCAGATACGAATATTCGAATTTGACTCTATATTATAAAATGGAGAATGTATTTACTTCTAAGGCGATTTGAATTTTGTCATCCAATTTTTAATGGATTCTTAAAATAAATACATGTAATTTAAATTTTGAATTCAAACTTTTACAAATTCAGATATATGAAGGATAATAATATTTAATTTAAATTTAAATAGTAATATTTGAATAAAATATGTATAAAAATAGATTCAAATTTTTAAATAAATTCAAAAAATCAGATAATTCAAAAATTACATATATTCAATCTATTTTCATCCCATATGCACTCACACTCAACACAACCTTTCTTATAGAAGGTTAAAAATACACACTCATCTATATGTAAAACAATTTAGGAGGAAAAAATACTAAATTGGTATGCTTTTTAAATATGAAGGGCTATATATATTGAATTATTTTGAATCAAGATAAAATTGATAGAATATATAAATTTTGAGGAATAAAATTGTCCCTATAAAAAACATTGTTAGATGTTCATTTGAAGTTTAACAGAGCAGTGACCCGATCGTATCTAAACTTTTAATTGAGCAACCCAATTATAATTTTTAATAATTAAATGATCCAATCATAATTTTACTAATATTTAAGTGACCTCCATTGTAATTTTCCCTAGATACAATTATCCTCCAATGTAGTTTACCGACTCCAAATACAAATAGCCATGAAACTACTAAACAATATTCATATTCTTAATAATTTATAAAAATTATTTATTTGTCCCTATACTTCATGATTTTTATTAAACTATAACGTTTGTGTTTTTACTTCTTTATTATCATAAAAATATTTATTAAATAATACTTGTTATTAGAGGTTCAACTTTTTTTAATACTTATTAGGGGACTAAATCTATTTTTTTGTAATATTTGTTATTAGGGATTTAATTTTTTCTCAATACTTGTTATTAAGGACCTATTTTTTTCAATATTTGTTAATAGAAACGTACTTTTCAAATTTATTTTTCTCCGATACTTGTTGTTAAGCTGTCGATTTTTTCAATACTTGTTATTAGGGGCTCAATTTTTTTTAATATTTGTTATTATTGATCTAATTTTTTCTAATACTTTTTATTAGGGGTTTAATTTTTTCAATATTTTTTTATTAAGGGTGTACTCTTAAAATTTATTTTTTTTATAGTAGTTATTAGAGACTCAATTTCCTTCTAATATTTGTTATTAAAAGCCTACTTTAAAATTCAATTTGTTCCAACACTTATTATTAAAAAACTAATTTTTAATTTCGTCTTGGGCCACCAAAAACTCAAAAATATATCTGCTTCAGGATTCAACAAAACATTTTTATTATAAAATAACAGGACTCGTGAATCAACAATAATTCTCGACACAAATACGCGAAAGTTGTGGAGAGAACAAGTAGGAGGAGATGTTCTCATTTTTTGGTATTTTAGAATAGTTAAAAGAATTGGTTATAGTGTGGGTGTAGGTTAAAAATAGGAGAATGATACCGAGAAAATCGAACTAAGTAGGTGTAACCCCTCGTCCCGGTCCGGGCGACTGACCGGTTCGAGCGGGTTACACGGGAATAACCGAGGCGAAACTCGTTAAGGCTCCACTTCGGTTAACAACCTGAGAAAACTTTTCATTTATTATTATCTTATCTAGATGCATTAATATGTCCTATGTGAAACAACAACAACGGAAGCAACAAACGAGGCAAACAAACAAACATACCAATAAAAAACAGCCCATTTTAACTTAAACTGCAGACCGTATCGATACGCCCAAGGAGTGTATCGATACGCCTTGACTAGGTCAACTGGCCAAAGTCAACTCGAGGGGACCGTATCGATACGCTGGTTGACCGTATCGATACGCCCTCAACGGTCAACTTCTCGTGGTCAACGCTACGAAGACCGTTTCGAAACACCTAGGCCCGTTTCGATACCCTCAATTTCTCGTCAAAATCTCAGATTTCTAGTAGCAAAATGGTACCGAAATGCCCCTCCCGCGTATCGAAACGCCTGTCCTGAAACAAGAGGACCGTATCGAAACGGGTCCAACCATTTCGATACGCCTGCTGCGAACAGACAGGTTTTAGCTGGTTTATGGCACAAGGCTGCCTCAAAACACCAACTAAGACCTCCAACCAACATACAATAACTCTAAAGGCAAGACACCCTACCACCAAAATGCTTAACTCGCAACATACATATAAAAGCCATACATTGAAAGGAATCATCAAT
This sequence comes from Hibiscus trionum, assembly GCA_030270665.1. Taxonomy (NCBI): domain Eukaryota; kingdom Viridiplantae; phylum Streptophyta; class Magnoliopsida; order Malvales; family Malvaceae; genus Hibiscus; species Hibiscus trionum. The sequence goes on along the minus strand of BSYR01000017.1, from coordinate 47,961,444 downwards.
TCAACATAAGAAGCATACATGTCATTCAAGGTATCATGTCTTAGACAAGAACATACATGAGAGCATTCACAAAAGGGCACAAGGCCAACATACTAGGCATAAGCAAGCCTTAAGCAAAACATCCACAAAAACATAAGAGTCTAAACATGCTCCTAACACATAACTACACCATATATCAAAAGCTCTAATCCCATTGTTTGTCTATTACATCCATAACTTAAAATCCATACTTGATGATCAAAAGCGCAACAAGCACACTTGGAGGCCCTCCTCTTGCACTAGCAACCCACGAACTAAGGATCTGCATTGTCGAACAAAAGAGAGCGTAAGCATAAAGCTTAGTGAGGGTAAGCTCATAAAACAAACCTCGACAATGCAGGGTCCAAGCACGAGCAACACAACCAAGGTAGAATGCATGAGTTCTTACCTTCGAACCACATGAGCCAAATATAAAAGATGCATGTACATAATATCAACATCATGTCATGCTCAACAATTCATAAACTCAACACATGGAAATACATGTATCAATGTATAAGCAACACATTCCCCAAATCCATATTGGCACCTAGCTATGACCCAAATACACAGATAACCGTTGGAACTCACATCCAACCACAACCATTACCTTACGGTGGGATTACACTTATCACCGTTCCACGCGGAGTGGATTCCACTCATCCTCACGCCCCGTCGATGAGATTCCACTCATCACCGACTAACATATATATGAAGATTTCCAGGCGAACCCGTACTCCATCTTGATGACTACCATCATCAAGACCACGCGCACATTTTGACTCACGTGTGCACACTAAACATCCTAATGATCGATCATTGTACCCAAGCATACTAGTGCCAATACTAATACATTTCATAACCTTTCACAACATCATTTCATATCAACTTCCGTGCTTAGCACGTACTCACCATGACTTACCGTCATACACAAACCACATGCATATCACAATGCATCAATACCATGTCTCGACACACATGTATAACACAATATACATAACCACCATAATCACAATTAAACATGAGGCATACTCAACATTTAAAGTTCAACCAAAGTCTCTATCTAAAGCTTGGGATTAGACTACCAATCTAATCCCAACTCTAGGTGGGTCTACCAAGCCCAACATAGTCCACATGCTTGAACCAACCTTTGAAAATCAATTTAAAACGTAGAACCATTCACCAACTATTCCAAGTTCAACCACTCTAGCCGATCAAGCTTCCAACGGTTCCGGATTCGTTTACGAGGCTTCACCAACACAAATCCTTGCTTCTAAACATCCCAACACAATCAAAACAACTACAAATCAGTCCACAAATCAATGTAGCAACCCGGAACACAAACTAAGCACAAAACACATGATTTCAAGCTAAAGACAACCCCAAAATCCTCATTCCCGAGCAGCCCTAAAGCATAGCCAAAAATTATTGCTTCAAACACCTTTAACACTTCCAAAAGCTTCCAAAACAACCCCTAACTGTCACACTAACATCACCCTTCAAGATTTCACCCAAAACAGCCCCAAAGCCAACCTTTAAAGCCTCCTAAAACCTCCCTAAAACCCAATTTCGGGAATCATCATAAAACCATGTAAAAATCGAGTATGTTGGACCTTATAAGATGCTTTTAACTTATCTAACAACATTAAATCAAAAACTCATCTAAAGGTTATCAAAGTTTGGATTTTATCTTCAAAACTTAAAAACTCAAAATGTAAAAACCATGAGCTTTCAAGAAAATAAAGGTATGAGCTTGTAGAGAAAAGAGAGGACAAGTCAAAAATGGGTTTACCTTTGAAAAATCTCCAACAACAAGCAAGAAGGATGACTGAATAGTGATTCCAATGGTGAAGAGGTTTTGTCGTGGAAATGTTTTGAAGAGGGGGAAGAAGATGAGTTAAAAAGAGTCTTTTAAATAAAATGAGTTTTATTTTTCAAATGCCTTGAAATTACAAGAATGCCATTAATGAGATGGCCATCTTCCACTATTCCAAAATCCATGAAATTTTGGGTTTCAAATTACAAATTGGATCCAACATATTAAATGAATTTTTAAAACGAAAAGGGAAAACCCGAAACATTATTTTAATATTATTTTCACCCGATCCTCAAACCCGGGTGTTACAACTCTCCCCCACTTAAGGAATTTCATCCCCGAAATTACCTGACGGAAACAGATACGGAAACTGCTCAAGCATATCAGCTTTCCTCTCCCACGTGGCCTCTTCCACGCCTCTATGTCTCCACAACACCTTGACCAACTCTATGGTCTTGCCACGCAACACCTTGCTATCAGAAGCAAGTATCTCAACTGGTTCTTCATTATAAGACAAATCCGGATTCAGTTCTATCTCCTCAACGGGCATAACATGAGACGGATATGATATATATCTCCTAAGCATCGACACATGAAAGACATCATGGATCTTCTCTAACTCTGACGGCAATCTCAAACAGTAAGCTATTGGCCCAATCCGTTCAACTATCTCATACGGACGGATAAACCTCAGACTCAACTTGCCTTTCCGGCCAAATCGCATTACCTTCTTCCACGGAGATACTTTCAGAAACACTTTCTCACCCACTGAAAACTCAATCTCTTTTCTCTTCAAATCTGCGTAATATTTCTGACGATCGGAAGCTGCTTTCAAACGGTCACAAATCAACTTCAGTTTTTCGGTAGTCCCTTTAAGCAAATCCGACATAGGTAACAATTTCTGACCCGTTTCAGCCCAACATATCGGAGTCCTACATCGTCTACCGTACAAAGCCTCATAAGGAGCCATCTGTATATTATTCTGGTAATTGTTGTTGTAAGCAAACTCAACTAAGGGTAAATGTTTTTCCCAAGAACCCTGGAAGTCAATCACACAACTACGGAGCATATCCTCTAAAATCTGTATCACTAGCTCTGACTGTCCATCTGACTGCGGATGATACGAAGTACTGAAATGCAAACAGCTACCTAAGGCACTATGCAAACAACTCCAGAACCTCGCTGTGAATCTTGGATCTCTATCTGATACAATAGACTTCGGAACTCCATAAAGTCTCACAATCTCGCGAATGTACAAATTCGCCAACTTGTCTAAAGAACCTGTGGTGTTCACTGCTAAGAAATAAGCACACTTAGTGACTATCAACTATCACCCAAACAGAATTCTTCTTCGAAGGAGACAACGGTAACCCTGACACAAAGTCCATAGTGATTCTCTCCCATTTCCATTCTGGAATCTTCAAAGGCTGTAACAAACCTGAAGGAACCTGATGTTCTGCCTTCATTCTCTGACAAACCATACAACGGCTCACATACTCGGCTACATCCTTCTTCGAACCAACCCAGAAATAGTTATTCTTCAAATCTCGGTACATTTTAGTACTGCCCGGATGCATCGAGAAAGGACTCGAATGTGCTTCGCTCAGAATCACACGTCTCAACTCAACATCTTCAGGTACTACAACCCTGTCTCTAAAACACAATACATTCTCACCACTAAAACTATACTCGGTCGGTCTACCTTCGGCTATGTCCTGAACATGAGGAACTAAAGACACATCTTGTAACTGCTTCTCTCTGATCATCTGAATCAAGGAAGGCTTCACTTGCAACTCGGTAATCAAACCACCATCGCCAGATACGGTCAACTTAGAAAACATAGCTCGCAACTCAACTGTAACTTTTCTGCTCAACGCATCGGCTACTACATTTTCCTTACCCGAATGGTACTCAATAGTCAAATCATAGTCTTTCAATAGCTCAAGCCATCTTCTTTGTCTCAAGTTCAGCTCTCTCTGGGTCATCAAATACTTCAAGGTTTTATGATCAGTGTAAACTGTGCACTTCTCACCATACAAGTAGTGACGCCAAATCTTCAACGCAAACACAACTGCGGCTAACTCAATATCGTGAGTAGGGTAGTTCTTCTCATGTACCTTCAATTGTCTCGAAGCATAGGCAACAACTCTTCTTTCTTGCATCAGAACACAACCTAAACCTATGTAGGAAGCATCACTATAGATCACGAACTCTTTCCCTGAAACTGGTTGTACTAACACTGGAGCATTCGTCAAAGCTTCTTTCAATTTCTCAAAAGCCTTCTGTCTTGCATCTGACCACTCAAACTTCACTCCTTTTTGCAACAGTTTAGTCAACGGAGCAGCTACTCTAGAGAATCCATCAATGAATCTCCTATAGTAACCGACTAATCCTAGGAAACTGCTAATCTCAGTCACTGACTTAGGTTGTTCCCACTCAACAATAGCTTCAATCTTCGTCGGATCAACGCGGATACCTTCAGTTGATACTACATGGCCAAGAAACACAACCTCTCGAATCCAGAACTCACATTTACTAAGCTTAGCATACAACTGATTGCTCAACAGTCTCTGTAAAACAAGTCTCAAGTGCTCATCATGTTCTTCTTCTGATCTCGAGTACACAAGGATGTCATCTATGAAAACAACTACAAACCGGTCTAAATAGTCTCAGAAAACTCTATTCATCATATCCATGAAAGCTGCTGGTGCATTCGTGAGCCCAAACGACATCACAAGGAACTCATAATGACCATATCTAGTCCTAAAGGTTGTCTTCGGACCATCACATTCTTTTACCTTCAATTGGTAGTACCCTAATCTCAAATCTATCTTCGAGAACACTGAGGCATCCCTCAACTGATTAAACAAGTCATCTATACGAGGCAACAGATACTTGTTCTTCACTGTCATCTGGTTCAACTGCCTGTAGTCAATACACATTCTCATATTGCCATCCTTCTTCTTCACAAACAACACGGGAGCACCCCAAGGCGAACTACTAGGCCTAATAAAATCACGGTCTAACAACTCCTGAAGCTGACTCTTTAACTCTTTCAATCCTTTCAGAGCCATACAGTACGGAGCAATAGAAACTGGAGTAGACCCTGAAACAGTCTCAATCACAAACTCTACATCTATGTCAGGAGGCAAACCCAGTAACTCTTCTGGAAACACATCCGGAAAATCACAAACTGTTCTGATGTCTTTCGGTTTAACCTCACTCATATTCGGATTCATCATATACGCTAAATAAGCCCCACAACCGGAATCCAACAACCTATGAGCCTCTAAAGCTGACACAACATTCGACAAGAACTTAACGTTCTCGCCTACTACCACCACCTCGTAGTCATCGGAAAGCTTCAACGAAATTCTCTTTGTCTCAAAATCTACACTAGCTCTGTGCTCAACCAACCAATCCATACCCAAAATAATATCAAAACCATAGAATGGAAGCTCCATCATATCAACCGGAAACACATGACCCTGAATCTTCAACGGACACCTCCTATACATCCGTCTAACTACAACTGTCTCACCGAAGGAACTAATCACATGCATACCTACATCTAAGATCTCAACAGGTATGTCTAACTTCTTTGCATGCTCACTCAAAATGTAAGAATGTGTAGAACCCGAATCAACTAAAGAAAGCAAAAACATGGACTGTAACTCAAAATTACCTGCTATTACATATGTGTCATTCCCTGCCTCTCTCTGTGCGTAGACTCTAGCTGGTCCACCGGCTTCTGGCTGCACTTCCACAATATGAGCAAGATTCCTCGGTGCCTCTATCCTAGGTGCATCAGCCCTCGGCTGGAAGTAACCACGACCGCGCCCACGGCCTCTCTGATAATCAATCGCTCTCGCAGGAGCCTGTGCAAGATTCGGTGCCTGTGCCGCCTGATGCAGACACTCTCTCCTGAAGTGGTCTCTCGATCCACAGTTCCAGCAAGCATGGAAGTTACCCCAACACTCTTCTGAATGTTATCTCTCACATCGAGCACACTCGGGCAAACGCCCTCCAGCTCTATGGCCCTGATGGCCTCTACCATAGTGGCCACCGCCACGCCTATGGTTAAATTGATGTCCACCACCCCGATGCCTCTTGGCATCACCACGATCAAAGTTGTTGTGCCCCTTCCCTGAACTGGATCCTCCTGAACGCTTGGTCAGCCCCAAGCTATGCTCGATGTCCTTGGCCCTAGCGACCAAGACATCAAAATCAGAATAATCTGAAGCTAAGGTGTACCTCTTGACTTCCTCATGAAGCCCATATATGAACCGATCACAACGGTCCCTCTCAGTAGGAACCAACTCCGGAGCGTACTGACTCAAATGGACAAAACGGATATCATAATCTGTCACTGAAGCATCTCCCTGAACAAGAGCCATGAACTTTCGCTTCTTCTCATCCAGATATCTCGGCCCCAAATACCTCTTCCTGAAAGCAGTCTCAAAGAAGTTCCAACTGATCTCGGCCTCAGGCACTCCGGTAGTAATGGTGACCCACCAGGTGTAGGCATCACCCTGAAGCAACGAAACTACACAACCCAACTTACGAGCTCCAACACATCCCATCTGAGCTAGAATATGGACTGTCTTCCCAGCCACAACTCTGATCTCTCAGGCGTAGATCCTCTGAACTCATCAGCCCATAGGCTTTGAAGCCTCTCTAACGGTAAGCTAGCATCATCACCTCTCGGCTGAGCTGCAGCCTGCGCTCCGGCAACTGCGGCCTGAAACGCTCCCGCTATAGCTTGAACTAGCGGAGCCATATCTATCCCCGCAGGACCTTGGCCACCCTGACCAACCTGAGGTCCGCTTCTTCTGCTCCAGCCTAGTCTCCCACTCAGGCTGAGGAGGTGGTGGTGGTGGAGGAGCTCCAACTCCAACAACAGGCTCTCCCACAGGAGCCTCTACTCCAGCCACCGGCTCATTAACAGGAGCCGCAACACGAGGTTTCTAACGAACCATCCTCGGTCTACCTCTAGGCCTCGACATACGCGCTCACAGATAACAACTACAACACAACAATAACACACAAAACTTGGGTTAGCAAGGGCAAGGGTCCAAGTGGCTCAAGTATGTTCCTTCACTTAAAAATCCTTTTTTCGATGTAATAGAAGCAATCAGACTCTACTCAACATACTTCAAACAACATACATAGATGATCAATCAAGCAAACACCAAAGCATACTTGTTAAACAAGCAAACATACTTACATGGCAAGCAAACACCGTGCAATTGCAATACAAGAAATTAACTTACCTCACTTACCTGCCTAAGGTCTCGGAAACCTCAGGCTCTAATACCAACAAGTGTAACCCCCTCGTCCCGGTCCGAGTGACTGACCGGTTCGAGCGGGTTACACGGGGATAACCGAGGCGAAACCTGTTAAGGCTCCACTTCAGTTAACAACCCGAGAAAACTTTTCATTTATTATTATCTTATCTAGATGCATTAATATGTCATATGTGAAACAACAACAGCGGAAGCAACAAACGAGGCGAACAAACAAACATGCCAATCAAAAACAACCCATTTTAACTTAAACTGCAGGCCGTATCGATACACCCAAGGAGTGTATCGATACGCCTTGACTAGGTCAATTGGCCAAAGTTAACTCGAGGGGACCGTATCGATACGCTGGTTGACCGTATCGATACGCCCTCAACGGTCAACTTCTCGTGGTCAACGCTACGAAGACAGTTCCGAAACACCTAGGCCCGTTTCGATACCCTCAATTTCTTGTCAAAATCTCAAATTTCCAGTAGCAAAATGGTATCGAAATGCCCCTCACGCGTATCGAAACGCCTGGCCTGAAACAAAAGTACCGTATCGAAACGGGTCCAACCGTTTCGATACGCCTGCTGCGAACATACATGTTTTAGCTGGTTTATGGCACAAGGCTGCCTCAAAACACCAACTAAGACCTCCAACCAACATACATTAACTCTAAAGGCAAGACACCCTACCACCAAAATGCTTAACTCGCAACATACATTGAAAGGAATCATCAATTCAACATAAGAAGCATATATGGCATTCAAGGTATCATGTCTTAGACAAGAACATACATGAGAGCATTCACAAAAGGGCACAAGGCCAATATACTAGGCATAAGCAAGCCTTAAGAAAAACATCCACAAAAACATAGGAGTCTAAACATGCTCCTAACACATAACAACAACATATACCAAAAGCTCTAATCCCATTGCTTGTCTATTACATCCATAACTTAAAATCCATACTTGATGATCAAAAGCGCAACAAGCACACTTGGAGGCCCTCCTCTTGCACTAGCAACCCACGAACTAAGGATCTGCATTGTCGAACAAAAGAGAGCGTAAGCATAAATCTTAGTGAGAGTAAGCTCATAAAACAAACCTCGACAATGCAGGGTCCAAGCACGAGCAACACAACCAAGGTAGAATGCATGAGTTCTTACCTTCGAACCACATGAGTCAAATATAAAAGATGCATGTAAATAATATCAACATCATGCCATGCTCAACAATTCATAAACTCAGCACATGGAAATACATGTATCAATGTATAAGCAACACATTCCACAAATCCGTATTGGCACCTAGCTATGACTCGAATACGCGGATAACTGTTGGAACTCACATCCAACCACAACCATTACCTTACGGTGGGATTACACTCATCACCGTTCCACGCGGAGGGGATTCCACTCATCCTCGCGCCCCGTCAATGGGATTCCACTCATCACCGACTAACATATATATGAAGATTTACGGGCGAACCCGTACTCCATCTTGATGACTACCATCACCAAGACCACGCGCGCATTTTGACTCACGTGTGCACACTAAACATCCTAATGATCGATCATTGTACCCAAGCATACTAGTGCCAATACTAATACATTTCATAACCTTTCACAACATCATTTCATATCAACTTCCGTGCTTAGCACGTACTCACCATGACTTACCGTCATGCACAAACCACATGCATATCACAATGCATCAATAACATGCCTCAACACACATGTATAACACAATATACATAACCACCATAATCACAATTAAACATGAGGCATACTCAACATTTAAAGTCCAACCAAAGTCTCTATCTAAAGCTTGGGATTAGACTACCAATCTAATCCCAACTCTAGGTGGGTCTACCAAGCTCAACCTAGTCCACATGCTTGAACCAACCTTTGAAAATCAATTTAAAACGTAGAACCACTCACCGACTATTCCGAGCTCAACCACTCTAGCCGATCAAGCTCCCAACGGTTCCAGATTCGTTCCCGAGGCTTCACCAACACAAATCCTTGCTTCTAAACATCCCAACACAATCAAAACAACTACAAATCAGTCCACAAATCAATGTAGCAACCCGGAACACAAACCAAGCACAAAACACATGATTTCAAGCTAAAGACAACCCCAAAATCCTCATTCCCGAGCAGCCCTAAAGCACTGCCAAAAGTTATTGCTTCAAACACCTTTAACACTCCCAAAAGCTTCCAAAACAACCCCTAACTATCACACTAACATCAGCCCTCAAGATTTCACCCAAAACAGCCCCAAAGCCAACCTTTAAACCCTTCTAAAACCTCCCTAAAAACAACCCCTTATAAGATGCTTTTAACTTATCTAACAACATTAAATCAAAAACTCATCTAAAGGTTATCAAAGTTTGAATTTTTATCTTCAAAACTTAAAAACTCAAAATGTAAAAACCATGAGCTTTCATGAAAATAAAGGTATGAGCTTGTAGAGAAAAGAGAGGACAAGTCAAAAATGGGTTTACCTTTGAAAAATCTCCAACAACAAGCAAGAAGGTTGATGGAATAGTGATTCCAATGGTGAAGAGGTTTTGTCGTGGAAATGTTTTGAAGAGAGGGAAGAAGATGAGTTAAAAAGGGTTTTAAATAAAATGAGTTTTATTTTTCAAAGGCCTTGAAATTACAAGAATGCCATTAATGAGATGGTCATCTTCCACTATTCCAAAATCCATGAAATTTTGGGTTTCAAATTAAAAATTGGATCCAACATATTAAATAACTTTTTAAAACGAAAAGGGAAAACCCGAAACATTATTTTATTATTATTTTCACCTGACCCCCAAACCCGAGTGTTACAGTAGGTTTAACTTAGTTAAAAATAGTTTATTTAGGCAAAATGATAAAGGGTACCCGATGTTTGCATGTTTTATCATTTAGCTCTCTATTCTTTTTTTAAATAAACAACCCCCAACATTTCAATTTAATCCAAAATCAGTTAATAACAGCTTTCGGTTGTTAAGTTATTTTTGCCTTAGTTAAAATTTAAAAGTTATCATTTACGCCACCTACACTTCTTGAAATCTCTTAGAAATTTAGTAAAATAAAAGTCCAAAAACTCTTATGGTTCAAGATTTAGAATTCGGATTTTAATGTTTGTGGTTAAGTTTTAATGTTTGGGAATATATTTTATGATTTAAAATTTAGACTTTAGAGTTTAGAATTAGAGTTTAAGACCTAAAAAAGAACATATAATAACTTTAAAAGCCCGCTTATGGAAGAAAAAATTCTACTGACGATGTATCGAATAATTACCCATTACAGTGTAACGTGTCTTTTAAACCTTGTTTTTATGCGTTTGAGTTCAATATTTCAATTTGACTTTTTCAAAATTAATCATGTGTAAATAACTTATAACAAAAGTCTCAATTTTTTCAACAAAAAAAGAGAATAAAATTTCATTGTTTGGATATATCTAATTTTTTACCAACACTTTTACTTTCTTCTTTCACATAAAAAGTTTAACATTAATTATCTTAAATAAAAAGTTTAACATATCTCAATTGAGTAGCAGAAAATAGAAGTTTAACATTAATTATCTTCAATAAAAATTATTTTACAATACATCAAGAAGAAGAAAAGCAATGCAGCTGCTGTAACAAAATTAAATAGGATCAGAATTTTTAAATAAAAAAATAGATATTTAACATGTACAAGGACTAACTTTTAAATTAAAAAAGAGTACATAAACTATCAAGAAGTAAAAAAGAGTACAAATAATGAACTTGTCACAACCTATACAGATAAAATATAAAAATGTCAAAGTTCATATAAATGTTGTCTTTTTTACAAAAGTTCAAATAAATAATATTAATTAAACATATATAATAATGTGGATTAAACTACTTGGAGAGAAAAAAAAACTTCACGAATGTATCAAATAATTATCTAATATATAGTATCTTATAAATAATTAATACACAAAAAATAATATAAAAACAATACAAATATAAAGATTTATTGTGCTGCACTTGCAGATGTTCCAAGAAGAAAACATAAAGTTTTGAGTTGCCAATTATCAAGAAGTATAATACACTATTCTTATCAAGCAATTCACCAGACTTCAAGCATGCATTTCTGTGAATTAAAGGAAACCAACAGAAATAAATTCGGTGGAATTTACCGAATCGAAAGGTACGGATTGGAACATTTATTATCAAGGAAGTCAAAGACTTGAAAGAGAAACCCTAGGAGCTGTCGATGAAATCCGAATGTTTAAAAGTAGTTGCTTTTGTAGAAGTTCTTGAGGAAATCGGACGCGCCTTCATCCTTGGTGTCCAAATCCTGAGCGCAACGACCCAGCACATACTGGCCGATGATGTGGTGCCGTTGTTTCGCATGTTCAACGATGTTGTTCAGCTCTTCCATACCCTTAAACAGCAGCATATCAATTACCTGCAGATTTCTCACTATTAAAACAACTGAAAACAGTGTTTCCAAAATCACAGTCAGCCAAACATTAGCAATGTAAAGGTTCAAGAGTCCTTCCCATAATTCTAGGAGCCTATACAAACTTGTTCATAAACAGAAAAATATAAAATCCATACACCAACTTATAGAAGAAACAAACCCATATTGCCATTGAATTATCAGCGGCAAAAGGGAGAATGCATCGAGTATTGTAAAGTGTTTCTGGGAAATATAACAAAAATCCACGATAAGGCTCCTCTACCTAAAGTATGCTGAAGCTATTAAATCTTAATATTATGTAGCTAATGAGATATTAAACAATTCATTTCCGGGGGAACGTAACACTTCTGGGCTAAACATCGCTTAGAAGTGCTGCCCACAAGATTAATGCAACTAAAACATTTAATGAAGACAAACATGCGAATACAAGCAATGAACTTTCCAATAGCACGCATAGAATCCAACCGTTCATTTTTTCTTGATGGACCAATGTACGTGAACGTGTTCAACGCATATCAGGACAAGGGTATGAATGTATGACCCTCCAAAGATCTTCAAATGCGTGAAAAAGAATTAGAAAATGTATAACTCTTACAGCACCAACTATGGCATCAGATTGTCCGGAAAAAAAAACCCGCAATACCATTTATACACTGGTAGCAAGGTCGATTGGTCAATTTCCAAATTCTAAATAGAGAACCCCAGAATACGCTTTAAACCTCACTCCCAATGTAAGAAAACAATATTTTATTTGAAGCACAGATTATACACGACCAATACACATTTTGATCTGCTTTCTCTACACTATTTGAAGCACTTCAAAGTCAAAACAGCTTATGGGAATGTTACATCAATTGACATTCAGAAAATTAAGTTGTTTCATTCAAAAAGCAATAACCGCATACAACTTATGCAGGAGTAAATCATAAGATGTATCAAATCGCACAGAAATCGTTGACGAACCACACGTAGGTCGAAACAGGAAATACTGAAACGATTACTCATAAAGCTATTCGTTTCAACAAAATCCATCAGCCTTTAGCCAAGAAATCTTCACAATCTACTATTTGCAAAGAAGAAACACATGAAACAAATTTGATTCTACAGCATAATTTAGCATTCCCATTAAATATAAAGATATTGCAATCGAAACATACTTCCCCAATTCAATCAAAAAAATAGAAATATCCCCTCTTTTTACCTCACAATTCCACATCAACTAACCCTTGGATTATCTCTCTTTTTCATTATTTTCTTCTCTTCATTCAAAATATACAATAAATCTAAAAAATGCCGATGCCCATAACAAAAATTAATTAATTTTGTGTTCCATACTTTAAAAATTGATTTTTTTTATAAAATTCCCAAATCAAAAAACAAATGAAATAAAAGGGTCTAAAATGGAGAGAGTGGGAGGCGGACCTTAGGGTTAGTAACATGGGTGTTCTTACGGATCTCGACGGCGATGATGGAACGGAGCTGGGATTTGGTGGCGACGTCGTCCAGGTTATAGATGTCCATAATAGTTGGGATTGATCGACACGCTTGTCTGAAGAAATCGAAGACCCGGCCCCTTGCTTCTTCCAAACTCGCTGAGTTCGGAGGTACTTTCACGCTCCTCAATGTGAACGCCATTTCCGTATTCTGAGTTGGAGCTCGACTCGTTCAGTGACTCTGAGTCAGAGGGTGGGAGAGGGATAACGGGGGAGGAAATGAACTTATTACGCCTATTATCAATGTGAAGACTCCAGAGGCGAAAACACTGTCGTTTTGTTGCACTGGATCGGTCCGTTGATGGGCTGCGGTTTTCGAGCCGGGCTTTAGTCAAGATTTCGGTCTAAAACTCTAAACATGGCCCAGATCCAACTTAGACTCATTATTTTATTATATATAATTTATCTATTTTAGTTAAAAATATGTTTTTAAAATACTAAAATATCAGTATAAAAAGATTTCAGTATTTCAATATATATCAATATTAGTTCCGGCTCATCCCTTTGTGTCCTGGTGGCAAAGGTAGATGTTTATCATCTCTTGGGACCCGGGTTTGAGCACCAGTAATGTCATGTTGTGCGTGCCGTCTTTGAAAAGACTAAGAAAGTTGAACAGATGCTACCCTTGCATCACACCAGCATATTCAAAAAAAATTAATATTAGTTCCATAATTGATTTGGTTTTACAGGTTTACTGGGTATTAATATATTTATGGAAAGATTGGAAATTTAATTTTTTTAAATGATAAAAATGTTATTATTATTGGAATGTTTTCATTTTTTATAATTTTAAATAAAAAATAAAAATTACACTTCATAATTTGACTCCTTTTTGAATTCTGAAAATATTGTATGGGTTTTTTATTTTCATTTTAAAAAACATTTCCTAGTTTTTTGAAAATTGAAAATATATTTGATAAAAAGATAAAAGAAAAAAATAATGTAATATTTTGATACATTTTCATAATAGAAACACGAGAAATAAAATAAAAGATAATTGCATTTATATGAATTTGATCCAACATAAGAAATTTGATGTTTAAAAATATTTTTTTAAAAAAAACTCCTTGATAATTTTTTTTGACAAATTCTAATCATAATACTACTTAGATGGTAGGTGAAAGGGTGCTCCTAGTAGATCTAAAATTTATAACCTAACGAAATATGAGAAAACAAAAATAAACAGCTTGACTGGCCGTTCAACTACTTGACAGTCATATTGAGGTATAGTAATATGTCGATCATGCTGAATTGAATGTAATTGGAGAGTCCCAATTACACCTCTCAATTTTAAAAAAAGTGGAAATTGGTGTAGAAACACAAATAATTACACCTTTATTATTATTATTATTATTATTATTATTATTATTATTATTATTATCTACGTAGCTGCTGACTATGACTCACACTTTCACTAACACTCCTAATCCAATATCTAATTCGTGATGCAAATTTCCTCAACAAAGCTTTGTTATGTGTTCTTTTTTCATGTTAAAAATAGTTGAACGAATCTCCAACACCTTAACCCATAATGCATTGTCAACATCTTTATAATCAAGTACTATGATCCAATGGGAAAATCACTGTATAAAAGTCAAACAGATCTTAGAGTAAATAAATTCCAAAATGCTTACAGAAATGTCATTTATGGTTAGTCTTCTGCATATGTATTACATTTCGCCACACTCGGATATAATGCATGGTAGTTTCGGCCTGTTGTTTGGTCCCGTAGCCACATTCTCGATCTTCCGAACAACAAGAAGACTATCCCCAAGCACCCTCTACATGGTCACAGACGAAATAATTTTGTTATTCAACTTTAAAAATTAGGGAAATCCGGATGGATTCTGAACTACAAGGTTAGATAACATACCCCGAATACAACATGCTTATTATCAAGCCACTCGCATTTCGCACACGTTATAAAGAACTGCAGTCAATAAACACCGAAATCAATATACAAAAGGTTTCGGAACAGTAAACAAGATGATTTACCAAGAAGTTTTTACAAATAGTTATCCTAGAGAAATAACTAGACATGGTTGAAGAATTCGCAACAGCGATATTTCCATCAAATCCCCATTCACGTAACTGGGAATGAGCAGCCGGAGAAACATTTCTAAGCTTAGATTTGAAACAAATAGCAACATTCTACTATCTCGCCTTTAATACAGGAGACACTTGATCATTTACTCATGCTGTGTGCGTGAATGGAATCGGCATTTCTTTTTACATGCATCAGACTGCATACGTGTGTGTGTCTTTGTGGATAAACAAGCAAGAATGAGAAATCGAGCAAGTTACCTGACAACCATTAGTGTTTGGACCACTGTTTGCCTGCAACATAAAAGAAAAAAAAACAGTATAAAACTTTAGTAAAATTTCACTGAACTTCCATATCCTATTACCTCCACTAGTCTCTGTATACTTCTCTCTGTCTCGTCAGTGTGAAACTGTGCTACTCAGGCTCGAGTTCGTGTATAAAATATATTTATGTTCAATTTTTTATGAATTTTTCAAAGTATTTAGAAGAACATATCACTGTAGCCATACCCAATATGCATAGAACGCAAGAGTTGAACAAGGGTTACTTAACGAAAAAATAAGGAGTCGGAGCAACATAAGTGTGAAAGTTTCAAAAGTAGAGAAAGGTAAATATATCTAATATATAGCTACTCAAGATTACATAGGAAACAGCATACCATTGATAACAGCCCCGGACCAGTATGTTTGGCGATGAAATTTTCATCTTCAAACTTAAGGCCATAAATGGAAGTGCATCCACTACCATCACCCTGCAAAGCAAGATTGTAATGCAACTATTATATAACATTGGAGCAAATCGATCACAATAGCTTTATGTTATTGAAAAACTTGTATACTGTTGCACATTACACTTAACAAATCGAAACAATCATCTACGTTATAGAAATATTGTTCCATCAGCACAAACACCAGCCTCCAATTTGAGGGTAAAAACTATCCATGATAGGAATATTAACTCATGCACTCAAGCTAGGGACATTCAACAAAAGAACACAACAGCAGCAAAACGACTAATTCAACCATATACTCAAAATCGATATTCCGAAACAAATGAAGGATTCATAATCGATTTTCATCTTCAAACTTATTCCGAAACAAAAGAAACTAATTCTGGGTACTCAAGAGTCAAGACTAATATGACTGAGCAGAGTAGCTAAGATTATAAATGTAAAATGAAAGTCCATAAAATAATAAACTACCAACCTTGAGAAAATCTCCAGCTTGAATCATAAAATCTTTAATAACCCTATGAAATTGGCAACCCTTGTAACCAACAGGCAGCCCTGCCTTCCTGAAATTCAATCCAATTAATAAAATGGGTAAGTAGCAATTATTCGCGCAGATACAAATAATTAAAGGTTCGAAAAAATGAAATTAAAAAAAAAAAAAAACCTGTATTCGCCGGTGCATAGCTGCCTGCAAATGGGGGAAAATTCAAACTTCAAACAGAAAATTCAAGGAGTACAAATAATCGTAAAAAAAGAGCAAGAAAAGGAAGTAGAAATACCTGAAGTTCTCAGCGGTTTTAGGAGCAATATCAGCGAAGAGTTCCATTTTGATACGACCGGCGGGAATGGAACCGATGGTTATATCGAAAAAGACGATTGGGTTTTTGGGATTCGGTGGCCTAACGTGCCACTCCACACTTCCGCCGCCGCCTACAACTCCAGACGCCATCGCCGCCGTACGCGACGCTCCTTTTTCTTCTCACAACTCGGGTACTAGGAACTAGGAAGGTTCTGGTTGCAGTCTTTTTGTCACTCGAGAGATCCCTGTTTTCCTTAGTTAGGGAATGGATCGGGTTTGGATCGGATTGTATAGAATCCAAGTCCGAATCCGTTACAATCGGACTCGGATATTTTTTTTCGGATTTGGATTCAGATTTTTTTCAATCGGATTTGGATCGGATTTTTTCGGATCGGATTCAGATTTCTTTCAACCGCACAAATTTTATTGTATTTAGGGTATATTGTTTTTTGGCCCTTTAATAATTTTATTTTAGTGCAAATCAATCCATAATTTTGTATATTTAATTTCTTACGCATTTAATTTATGCTATTTAATTCTACATTTGTTATTTTTATCCCTTATTTGTTGACTACATTTAATTTTTTGTGTTTATTGTTTATGCTTTTAATTTACTTTCTATTTTAATTCATAATTTTAGCATAATATATCATAACTTTATCTATCGATTGCACATTACTTACTTCCTTAATTTTTAGTAATTTATATTTTTTTGTTTCTCCATTGTATTTATTTTATTGTTTGTTTATCTATGACTTGATCTTGCATTTATCTTTTTCATATTTATTTATACATGCATATGATATAAATAGATATATTACACTATATTAAGGTTAATTAATATATATAAATCATAATAAATATTATTATTATTTAACTTACATTCTTAACACATTTATATTTTTATTATCAATTTTAATATATATATATATATATATAAAGTTAATTTTGTTTTTACCATTGTTCCAAATTACCTAATATATACATTTATGTTCTCGTTTAAAAATATATATGTAGTTATGTTTCTTTTAATGTATTTAGTTTAACTTTTTACTTTATTTATGTTGTCTTCTTGTTTTATTGTAAATATTATACATGATATTTTGTTTTAAGGAATTAAAAGTCCTAAATGTTTTGATTCGGGCTCGGATATGGATCGGATGCGTCGGATTCGGATCGTACATGGATTTGGATCGGATTCGGATTCGGATCTTGGCATGATCCATATCCAACCCATCTCCTATTAGGACTCGGACATTTTCCTCAGATTCAGATTCGGATTTCTTTTAATCGAATATGGATCGGATAAATTCCTTCGGATCGAATCGGATTCGGATCGGATTCAGATTAAATTGCCATCCCTATCCTTAGTAAATGGAACTTACAAAAAGCTGGAAAATTTTGAGGGTCAAATTTTTGCATTAGTCCTTCTACTATGAGTATTTAGTGTATTTCGTTCGTATATTATAATTTGGCCAATTTTACTCCATGTTCTAAAATAATGAACATAAACTAAACCTACAATTTATACCTAATATGGGAATTAATAATAGAATTTAACCAAATTTCATGATAAAAATTATATTAATCAAAAGTTTAATTAGTAAAATATGTCCAAACTATATTTTTGTTTTAGGAAAGTTTTTTTATTAAAATAAGTGTATGACGTTTATATTTATTATTTTAGGTGTCTAATTTTTTATTTTATTAATATTTTAAGGTTGATTTGTTGAAAAAATTATCATTCAATCATTGATTGACACGTGGCTGGTATTTTAATTTCTTTTAATTTTTAATTAATAATTTATAATAAAAAACTAAAACTCTCTTTAGTTCAAAATAATTCCAAAGCCCTAAACCCCAATCCTCAAATACTTTACCATCAAAAACACGTCGCCACCCGTCGAGCAGCTATGAAATCCCTTCCTCTCGTTGAAAGAGGCACAAAGTTCATTTCGCATTTGACGTTCAATTGACACCTCATTCGTTGGTTTACGACAACAGAAGATTAGGATACTCTATAGTGAGAGTCTAACGACGAAAATAGTGGTTGGTGGTGATTGATTTGGCGGTGGTAGAGAATGAATTTAAAGATTTTAAAAACTAGAGTTAGAAATTTTCCTGTTAATTGCCACGTGGCAGTTCCGTCACTCCACCGTTAGATTTTTAATGATGGTGGTTAAAATAGGTTGATTTTATAAGTTCGGTGGTTTGATTGACGAGTTCGTTAGTTCGGTGGTCAAAATAAAAATCCCTAATTAGTTCTGTGGTCAATGGTATATTTAACCCAAAATAAAATGAAAATAAAAAAGCAGCCAAGCTTAACCCTAAAACTTACAAAATTTTAAATCTCTAATTAAGGCAATGTTAATCAATATTTTTTTGATTAATCAATTGAATTGTCTAAGAAGTATCATACAAAATCACATGTGTTAATGTAGGGATGGAAATCCACAGCCCCAAACAATACCTCTTTTAGTGCCTCACTTTAAAAAATTTTGGTTTAGAGTTTAAAGTTAGAGGTTGTGGTTAGGGCTTAGGGAATTAGGGGCAAGGTGTATAATTTAATTTTTTAGTATTTTTTAGTGTGGGGCATAGAAAGAGACATGATTAGAGGGTAGAAAATTTTTGTTCGTTAATATAGTCATTTATGTTGTATGAAAAACGATCTTATAATAATACAAAATTTTAAAATTATATTAAAGATTGTAATTTCAATATGCTTAACCAATAATTGTTTTAGCATAATTAAATATATCAAATAATTTGAAGGTTGTAAAGTCAAAACAACAAAGAAGCTCATGTACTTAGGGTTTAATATACTTTTCATCCGATTTCAAATACCAAGAATGTTGACAATTCACATTAAAAAAAGAATGTTTACAATATTTGAGATTCCACTATCATTTCCACATCAGCGTCGTCCATAATGTAGAATAATGAGTACGTTAATGGTTCTAACGACGTTGGCATTCTGTACTTCAATGATTCTATCTTTTTGTCAGGACTATGTGGAACATGTTTCTTCACTTTACTCATCAACTTCTTATACGATAAGTTGTATGGCAGCGGAAGCAATATAGTACTTGAGGACTGAAAAACGACGCCGAGAGATGCATCATCGATTATCTGATCATTGTAGTATACCAAAGCTGTAATAGTTTCTTGTCTCGACATATTATATCGATTGAAGTCTTTACAAAGTAAATTCCAACCTTCTCGGTGTATATATATACTAAAGAAGTCGCATTCTATAAAACGCAATTTTCCCTGACAAAGTACGTATACTGCAAAGCTGGCACAACTCGCGTTTTATACGACGCGAGTTACGATTTCTCTCTGCTCAAACGTCACGTCACCTCCCATTTCGTATACTGCAAAGTCGGGTTGTATAAAACGCGAGTTATCAGAAAGTTGGCAAAACTCGCCTTCTATAAAACGCGATTTCCCCTTACACAGTACGTATACTGCAAAGCTGGCACAACTCGCGTTTTATACAACGCGGGTTACGCTTTGTCGCTACTCACACATCACGTCACCTCTCATTTTCTTAAATAGGAGGAAATTTTTTTTATAGGCAACAAACTTGTTTCTTCCAAATGTTCAAAGCATTTCGTCTGTGAAGAAGAAACATTGCTTCGTTTTTTCAACAATGCCACAAAAAGTTGATGCTCTAGTTCACTACGATGGTGAGATGATCTCAGATGCCGAAATCAGTGTCATATTCCAGTCCACCAACAATGTTACGCTGCAGATTTCGAACGGAGTAACGTATGAAAGGCTGAAGCGAGCGCAAAAGAGGAAGATTTCACATGCTTCCGAGAGGGAGTTACAATCAGTGAGGTATCGACTACCTTCGTCGATAGATCCCTTTTATTTCACAATATTCGATGTCAAATATGACGAAGATGTGCAAATGATGATCGACACCCATACGCAGTATTCAATGAGATGGCCCCTAGAGCTCTTTGTTACATTTTCAGAACGAAACGTCGGATTTCAAACTATTGTTCCAAATTGGATGCATGCAAATCTTGACTTCGACCCAAATGCTAATAGTCCAACATCGAGTTTGCGACAAGACTTCAACTTACTAAGTGCAAGCAATGACCAGGCTTCCTCGTCTTCTGGCTTGAGGCCAAGGAATTCTTCTCTAGCCACGTTCGACATTGACCTGAATATGTTGCCAAACCAGCACTCAACATACAATCCATACAGTGCCGGTGTATGGCCGTTATCATCTACTAGGTCGTCCCACCATGAAGAGTTTAACCCATTCGACCACTTCTCTTCCGGACGTCACTCAATATATATCCCCACTGACACAAACGTAGATGATTTCTCATACGGAAGCCACTCAACTTATACACCCAGTCAGACAAATGTAGATGATTTCTCATACGGGCGACACTCAACTTATATCCCGGGTGTAGGGTCATCATCATCTATGGGACTGTCCTACCATGAAGAGTTTTACCAGTTTGACGACTTCTCTTCCGGACGTCACTCAACTTATATCCCCAGTGAGCCAAACACATTTGAATTCTCATCGATGAGGAGACATTCATGCGCTGCTGATGTCGACCAAGATATTGGACATAGGGCTCCTAATTGGGTTCCGGTTGTAGAACCTAACAGGGTATATGTTGCTGATGAATCAGGACTATCTGATTTTGAAGGGGATGCGGAACCACTGAGGGAACCCGGTCCCGAAGGTAACGCAATGGGTTTATTTCCAAAAGAACCAAATGACCTTGACGAGCCCGAGATTGCCGAGGATAAACTTGGCCCCGATGTTGCGGAGGATATTCCAGAGGACGAACTTGTAGACGTTGCCCCGAGCAGTTTTACTGGAACTGGAACTCACACAACCTTAGAGTATTACGATCCACCATCCCACTTCACAATAGTGGATATGGAAGGATTCTACGATACAGAATTTCCAGAATACCCACGGTTGGAACAGTTGAACGAACGTAATAATGGTGAACTGCAGTTGGGATGGTCTTCATGACTAAAAAGCTTGTGGAGGCTGCTATCAAGCATTACAACATACACAACTCAGTTACGTCTACCGTGCATAAAACTTAAGCGGACAAATATATTGTTGAATGCCCCCACAAGAATTTTGGATGTAAATGGAGGGTCCGTGTATCACGTTTGAAGAGGATGAACAACCTCTGGCAGATAACAAGATACGAAGGACCCCATACATGCACCGTGGGAAGCCTGAATCAAGACCATTCTAACTTGGATGTGCACGTGCTCTTTGAGCATGTCTATCCACTCGTGAAAGCAAATCCACACGTATCTGTGCCGGTATGTATAGGATCGATCCTTGCATGTTACAAGCACATTGTTAGTTACGATAAGGCGTGGTATGCAAGATATCGTGACATCCAACAACTGTATGAGCAGTGGGAGAAATCCTACAACGAGTTGCGAACGTGGCTCAACTGTATGCAAAAATACAACCCAGGAACTATTGTTGAACTTAAGACAGTGCCAAGATACGAAAGGGATCGTGTCGTACCCGGGGAGCGTGAATTTTTCCGCCTATTTTGGATATTTCTGCAATGCGTTAAAGCATTCCGCCACTGCAAGCCGATACTGCAGATCGACGGTACATTCTTGTACGACAGATACACCCAAATCTTACTAGTGGCAGTTGCATAAGACGGCAACAGAAAATGTATTTCGGTAGCGTTCACCATTGTTGAAAAGGAAGATATCCCTTCGTGGACGTTTTTCCTTACCAACCTGCGAACCCATGTCTTTCGCCGGGTACTACGGGCAAGACCTGACGGAATATGTATTATTTTAGACAGAGGCGCGGGGATCTAGGGATCAATCCAACGTTGGGACAGTCTTGGAAACCTCCATATATTCATCATCGGTACTGTCTGCGGCACATTGCTGCAAATTACTATCAGAGGTTTAAGAACAATGATGACCGTATAATGGTTCTTCGCATGGGTACACCTTTCACTCTCAAAATTATAAATTACATTGCCAATTATTATTATTTCTCGTTAATTATTCTGTCTTCTATTGAATAGGCAACGCACACCGAGTAGAGCAGGTTCAAGAGCTGCTACAAGAGTTGAGAGATAGAAATCAATTTGGATATGACTATCTTCTTGATATCCTGAGGGAGAAATGGTTACGATGTTATGATGAGGGTTGTCGATATGGTCACATGACGATGAAATTAGCTGAGGCGATCAATTCATCTCTGAAGGGAACGCGTCATTTACCTATCACATCAGTTGTGAAGGCAACATATTATCGACTGGCTACCCTTTTTGCAACCCTCTGAAAACAAGCTATGAACTGGATGGCAGGTGGCCACAGGTTCCATCCAGATCTCCAACAAAAATTTCAGATATACTGTGCGCAAGCAAACGCAATGGGTGCCACATGCTTCTCACATCACCAATATAAGTTTACGGTTACTGAATTTTCACGACCACTTGAAGGAATTATGCACCAGAATTACGTTGTTAATCTACAAGAGCGAACATGTGATTGCGGAGTCTTTTAGACATTCAAGTACCCGTGTGCTCACGCCTTCGCTGCATTTGCATCTGTTCATCTCGACGCAATGACACTCGTTGATACTGTATACACACTTGAAAACGTTTTCAAGGTATACTGATCCGAGTTTCCTCTGATCGAAAATGAACGTCATCTTGATGTGGTTCAAAATGAACCTAAGATTCGGCCAAATGAATCCCTACAATGCAACAAAAAAGGTCGTCCGAAGTCAACTAGGATTCATTGTGTCGAGGATATGGTTCCTCAAGAACCGACCAACCAACCTAAGTTGTGTGGAAGTTGTAGGAACCCTGGACACGACATCAGAAAATGTCCTTTTAAGAGCCGGCCTCGAATCAACTAATTGTAATTTGTAACTCTAATGTTTTAATCCTAAATAACAGTGTTCTCGTAAGATTTTAAACATGTGTTCTCGTACTACCACATGAAAGTTATATAACAAAAAAGCCACGAACATACAATAAAACAACAAAATCGACTAAAACATGAATATCGACCCATGCTTCCATTTTATTAATACAAAGGAATATACCAAAATAGCATTTTTAACATAATTTCTACACTCTTTAGGATGCCTTTTTTACGCGTCAATTGTTGCACCATTGTAAACATGTGTTCCCGTACTACGATGTCAAAGTTAAATAACAAAAAAAATGTGAAATTCCCATGCAAATCAACCCTAAACAACCCTACCAACCCATGCTCTCATTTTCTTCAATCAAAGAAACATGGCAAGGTAGCTTTTTTAACGCGATTTAAACACCGTTTCCGATGCTTTATATACGCCGATTTTTACACCGTTTTGAAGAGAAACATCACTACTATGAAATAAAACATTAAAATCATAAAAAATTATCCCCCAAGACCATGCAAATTAACCCTAAACAACCCTACCAACCCACGTTCCCATTTTCTTCAATCAAGGAAAAATAGCAAGGTAACGTTTTTAACGCGATTTAAACACCGTTTCCGATGATTTATATACGCTGATTTTTAAACCGTTTTGAAGAGAAACATCACTACTATGAGATAAAACATTAAAATCATAAAAAATTATCCCCCAAGACCATGCAAATTAACCCTAAACAACTCTACCAACCCATGTTCCCATTTTCTTCAATCAAGGAAACATGGCAAGGTAGCGTTTTTAACGCGATTTAAACAACGTTTCCGATGCTTTATATATGCCGATTTTTACACCCTTTTGAAGAGAAACATCACTACTATGAGGTAAAACATTAAAATCATGAAAATTATCCCCAAGACCATGTAAATTTACCCTAAACAACCATATCCAGAATTGTATAAACAGCAGAATTACGCAAAAGTCGCGTTCTGCAAAACGCGACTTTTGCATATCATTCGATAAATTCGCGACGACTCGTTTGAAATTCTCGAGGAAGTCACGTCCTACAGAATGCGACTTCAATATTTTTTTTAAATTCAAAACCGGATAATATAGTCCACATCGGACTGAAATCGCGCCGTGTAAAACGCGATTTTGGATCTCGCACCTTGCAGGACACGATTTTGCCTGACGTGGGCCAAATGGGGGGTATTTTCTCAAATGTTCCCCATTCGTTAAAAAAATCACCATTCAATCATTGATTGACATGTGGCTGGTTTTTTAATTTCTTTTAATTTTTAAATTAATAATTTATAATAAAAAATTACCACTCTCTTTAGTTCAAAATAATTCCAAAGCCCTAAACCCAATCCTCAAATACTTTACCATCGTAAACACGTCACCACCCGTCAAGCAGCTATAAAATCCCTTCCTCTCGTTGAAAGAGACGCAAAGTCCATGTCGCATTTGACGTTCAATTGACACCTCATTCGTCGGTTTACGACAACAGAAAATTGGGATACTCGGTAGTGAGAGTCTAGCGACGAAAATGGTGGCCGGCGGTGATTGATTTGGCGGTGGTAGAGAATGAATTTAAAAATTTTAGAAATTAGAGTTAGGAATTTGAGGGTTAAGAGAAATGAGACGTTCGAGGAATTTTTGAGAAAATTAAAAAAAATTATGATTCTTTTTTTAAAATTAAATGAAATTAAAAATATGTCACATATTATATGTTAATTTGAAGACATATTTTATGGATTATAATCAATAAAAAAAGTTGAAATATAACAAAATGAGATATTAGAAAACTATTTTGACAAAAAGAAACATTATTCAAAATTGTTTCTGAAACAATAAAATATTGTAAACATTCTTTTTTTAATGTGAATTGTCAACATTCTTGGTATTTGAAATCGGATGAAAAGTATATTAAACCCTAAGTACATGAGCTTCTTTGTTGTTTTGACTTCACAACCTTCAAATTATTTTATATATTTAATTATGCTAAAACAATTATTGGTTAAGCATGTTGAAATTACAATCTTCAATATAATTTTAAAAAATGTTTTTTTATTATAAGATCGTTTTTCATACAACATAAATGACTATATTAACGAACAAAAATTTTATGCCCTCTAATCATGCCTCTCTCTATGCCTCACACTAAAAAATACTAAAAAACTAAATTCTAAACCTTAACCGTAAATTTCACATCCTAAACCCTAAAAAATACACCTTGCCCCTAATTACCTAAACCCTAACCACAATCTCTAACTTTAAACTCTAAACCCTAAACTCTAAACCAACTTTTTTTAAGTGGGGCACTAAAAGAGGTATTGTTTGGGGCTGTGAATTTCCATCCCTACATTAACACAGGCGATTTTGTATGATACTACTTAGACAATTCAATTGATTAATCAAAAAAAATATTGATTAACATTGCCTTAATTAGAGATTTAAAATTGAGTAAGTTTTAGGGTTAAGCTTGGCTGCTTTTTTTATCTTCATTTTATTTTGGGTTAACTATACCATTAACCACCAAACTAATTGAGGATTCCTATTTTGACAATCGAACTAACGAACTCGTCAATCAGACCACCGAACTTATAAAATCAACCTATTTTGACCACCGCCGTTAAAAACCTAACGGTGGAGTGACGAAACTGCCACGTGGCAATTAACGGGAAAAATTCTAACTCTAATTTTTAAAATCTTTAAATTCATTCTCTACCACCGCCAAATCAATCACCACCAACCACCATTTTCGTCGCTAGACTCTCACTACAGAGTATCCCAATCTTCTGTTGTCGTAAACCAACGAATGAGGTGTCAATTGAACGTCAAATGTGAAATGGACTTTGCGCCTCTTTCAACGACACGAAGGGATTTCATAGCTGCTCGACGGGTGGCGACGTGTTTTTGATGGTAAAGTATTTGAGGATTGGGGTTTAGGGCTTTGGAATTATTTTGAACTAAAGAGAGTTTTAGTTTTTTATTATAAATTATTAATTAAAAATTAAAAGAAATTAAAATACCAGCCACGTGTCAATCAATGATTGAATGATGATTTTTTCAACGAATCAACCTTATAAATTATTAATAAGTTTTAGGGCTTTGGTCTCTGTTATTTACACATTCTTTCAATTTAGTCCTAATTTTAAATTAATAAAATAATAATTTTTATTAATTTATGACAAATAGAAATTCTCTATTTTTTTGTGCCCCTATTTATGTCACAATAGTTAAAAAAGGTTTATAGTTTAGTATTATGATTTAAGGTTAGTGTTTAAATTTTTGGCTAAGGTTTAAGATTTATGATTTATGATTTAATTTTTTAGTGTTGAGCGTTAGAAGGGCACCAAAAAAGGGCATATGATTTTTTTTCATCTCATTACTTTAAACAATTAATTTAATATTTTAGAAACATTGTTTTCATTGTTAGTTTTATTTATTTAGGAAAAAATTAAATTTTTACGATTAGATTAATTTATTTATTTGATAAATTAAAAAATATAAATATAAATTATGAAAAATTAAATTTTAGGGGCCCTAGACTGGTCGGAGGCCCTGAGCGATCGCTCAGGGTGGTCCCCTTCTAGCCGACCCTAATATATAATAAAGTAAAGACTAATAAATATTGTCACGGACCGCGAGCCAGCGACCGAGCCAGTTCAGAACTGGGGTTCGTCCAGCACACCCCAGGGTGCAGTCAGCATGCACCAGGGCCCCTAGGGGGCTTGTTTCCGCACCATGGTTGCCTGTTTCCGCACCATGGGTCTGCCCGATCGAGCCCAGGAGGGTCCAGTCCGAATTTGGAATAAGTCTTGCTTATTTTTAGCCATGTATTTTATTTTTATTCCATTATTTTGATAATTTCATGGCTCCCCTTGTTTTTAGGGATTTAGAGATTTTAGAGGCGATCCTAGCTGTTCGTTTGATTTAATGTAAACCGTTGGATGTACGGGGCTTCATGTATAAATAGAGGTTAACCCCTCCTCATTTACTCACTTCATCATTGTGGAATACAACTAGAATTCCCAACACTTGCTTCTCTTTGTGTTGTCATTTCCCTTTCTGTTGTTCATTTTCATTTCTACAAGGATCTAAGCCGTAGTGCTTGATCGTTTCAGGCTTACTTAGTCGTGAAAGTGTTAGAAAGCGAGCTAAGGCCGCACGTCTGAGTTAGCGAGAGTCTACCAACGTGAAAAGTGGTATCAGAGCGAGTTTGATCGGGAGAAATGGCACCACAGAACTCCGGTGAAGTCCAAACAGGTAAGGGAGTTACCGGTCGCAATGGCGACAAGAAGCGAGAAGGTTCCAAGGACAAAGGTGTAGCCTTGGACAAGAGGGTCGCAAGTCCTGACGATTCCGTAAGAGAAGTCGAGGAGACCTGAGGTGACGAGGAGTCACGTTCCGATCTGATCAAGTCCATTGAAGGGAAGATCAGAGATGAGGTGGAGAACCTCCTGGGTGAGTTGTACGACAAGTTAGATGGTCGAGACAACTCTCTAGGCCGAGATAGTCTCTATGAAGGAAGAAATGAAAGAGCTCAAGAATGAGCTTCGAATTTATCAAACGGCATTGAAGAGTGTGATGCTTGTCGAAGTGTTAGCACCCAAGCTGAAGGTCGACACCCCGCGTCCCAGCAAGTTCAGTGGGTCGAGGGTAGCCCAAGATGTAGACAACTTCATATGGGGCCTTGAGCAGTATTTCTGTGTGACGGGTATCGATGACGATACAACCAAGATAAACATTGCCTCTGTTTATCTTACCGATGTCGCTCTTTTATGGTGGCGACGCAGA
Organism: Hibiscus trionum; assembly: GCA_030270665.1. Classification (NCBI taxonomy): domain Eukaryota; kingdom Viridiplantae; phylum Streptophyta; class Magnoliopsida; order Malvales; family Malvaceae; genus Hibiscus; species Hibiscus trionum. Next base: position 47,933,102 of record BSYR01000017.1, on the reverse strand, counting down.
TGTGACGAGGAAGAAGACAGCACTATTCCTTTCAAGACATGAAAGGATTTCATGTTTGAGTTGAAGGAGCATTTCTATCCGAAGAATGCTCAACAAGAGGCACGGTTGAAGATGCGTCAATTAAAGCATGACGGGACCATCACAGAGTATGTAAGGAAGTTCACAGAACTTAAGCTCCAGCTCATGAGTTTGAGTGAAGATGAAGGCTATTTTGACTTCATGAATGGGCTCCAGAAGTGGGTCAAGATAGAGTTAGAGCGGAGGGAGGTCAGAAGTCTCTCCAAAGCCCTAACCGTGGCAGAGTCCCTTTCTCAGTATGAGAACAAGAAGTTCGAGCCGTCCAAACCAAAGCTAAAAGGCAATTGGGGAGGAGACAAGGACAAGGCAGCAAAGTACGGGTCCGGAAGGCCTTCAAGTGGCAAAGTAAGGCCAGACGAGTGGAAGGGTCGCATGCCATGGGAAAGGAACCGAGGGAAGAACAATGAGAACTTCAAGTGTTACACTTGCGGGGGTAAGCACTTACAAAGGTATTGTCCGCAGAATGTAAAGATTGTCGTCATGCAAGAGAAAGAGTCCGGCGAGAAAGAGACTCAACATCTTGGATCCATCCTCAGTTGCATGGATTCCAAGAAGGGCAAAAAGAAGAAGGGGTTGATGTTTGTAGACATCACTGTTGCTGGCCAAAAGATGAGTGCATTAGTTGATACGGGTGCCTCAGAGTTGTTCTTGTTCGAACAAGCAGCAAAGAGACTCGGCCTTTGTGTTGAAAAGGCGAGTGGGTTTATTAAGACAGTTAATTCTAAAGAGGCTCCGATTGCCGGCATAGCAAAAGGAGTCAAGCTCGACATTGGAGGTTGGACGGGTAAGGAAGCCATCAAGGTAATTCCACTTGATGATTTTGAATTCGTTATTGGGCTTAGCTTCCTTGAGAAGATTAATGTGTTTCCCGTCCCGTTTGCCGATTGTTTGTGCATCCTGGATCCGAAGCACCAATGCATTGTTCCGGTAAGCCGAGAGGCTGGAGTTGGGGCCAAATTGCTTTCGGCCATTCAGTTTTCCAAGGGGGTGCACAAGGAGGAACCCACCTTTCTAGCAGCATTGGTCGAAGATGAGCCTGTCTTGACCGAGAAGGTCCCCGATGAGGTGGGACAATTGTTGGCAGATTTTCGTGATGTAATGCCAGCAGAATTGCTGAAGAGTCTACCGCCAAAGAGGGAAGTAGACCACAGAATTGAGCTTGTGCCCAATGTGGAGCCACCAGCCAAGGCCCCTTACCGAATAGCTCCGCCCGAGTTAGAGGAGTTACGCAGACAATTGAGAGAACTCCTAGAGGCAGGGTATATCCGACCTTCGAAGGCACCCTACGGTGCTCCAGTGTTATTTTAGAAAAAGCATGATGGGTCTCTCAGAATGTGCATTGACTACCGAGCTTTGAACAAGCTCACCGTGAAGAACAAGTATCCGATCCCGCTTATCGCAGACTTGTTCGACCAACTTGGTGGTGCGAGGTGGTTCACCAAGTTGGACTTGAGGTCCGGATATTACCAAGTCAGAATAGCCGCAGGGGGTGAGCTGAAGACCGCTTGTGTTACCCGGTACGGTTCATTTGAGTTCCTAGTGATGCCGTTCGGCCTCACGAATGCTCCAGCCACTTTTTGCACACTTATGAACAAGGTACTACAACCATTTCTAGATCAGTTCGTTGTGGTTTACCTTGATGATATTGTTATTTATAGCAAATCTCTTGTGGAGCATGTTGAGCACTTGAGACAGGTGTTCGAAGTATTGCGACAGAACGAGCTCTATGTGAAAGAAGAGAAGTGCTCGTTTGCTCAGAAAGAAGTTCTTTTCCTTGGCCATATCGTTGGTGGGGGCAAAATCCGAATGGATGGAGCCAAGGTCCGAGCAATTGATGAGTGGAAGCCACCAACTAAAGTGACAGAGTTGCGGTCATTCCTTGGACTCGCGAATTATTACAGACGGTTCGTGAAGAGTTATTCGAAGATTGCCGCACCCTTGACTGAGCTATTGAAGAAGAACAAGACGTGGGTTTGGGGCATCGAGTGTCAGATTGCCTTTGTAGAATTGAAGAAGGCCATGGTGAGTGAACCGGTTTTGGTGTTGCCTGATTACACCAAGCCATTTGAAGTCTACACTGATGCATCAGACGTTGCCATTGGAGGGGTCTTGATGCAAGAGGGACATCCGGTTGCATATGAAAGCCGGAAGCTCAATGAGACCGAGATGAAGTACACGGTCTATGAGAAGGAGATGACAATAGTAGTACATTGCTTGCGCATTTGGCGACACTATCTTCTGGGGTCGACGTTTGTTGCGTTTACAGACAATGTTGCAAATAGTTATTTTCTGACCCAGAAGAAGTTTTCTCCCAAGCAGGTCCGTTGGCAGGAATTTTTAGCAGAGTTTGATTTTTCCTTGGAGTACAAGCCAGGGAAGGTGAATTCCGTTACCGATGCATTAAGCCGGAGGTACAACATCGAGACAGTTAGCCTGCCTATGGGGAACTTGTTAGAGCGCATCAAAGAGGGGCTACCTCATGACCCAACAACCAAAATGTTGATCGATCATGTCAAGGAGGGCAGAACCAGGAAGTTTTGGCTCAAGGGGGACTTGTTATATGCCCGAGGCCGCCGCCTTTATTTGCCTCAGTTTGGTGAGTTGCGCAAGGAGATCATGAAGGAGTGCCATGATTCAATGTGGGCAGGACATCCAGGTATCACTCGGACCATAGCCCCCATTGCCCGAGACTACTACTGGCCACACATGGGTGCAGACATTGAAGCCTATGTGAAAACTTGCCTTGTGTGCCAACAAGACAAGATAGAGATGAAGAAGCCTGCGGGACTGTTGCAGCCAATACCCGACCGACCATGGGAAAGTGTTTCTTTAGATTTCATTGATGGTTTACCTTGTACTGACGGGTTGTCGAGTATCATGGTGGTCGTTGACAGGTTTTCGAAGTATGTGACTTTCATCCCAGCTTCCAAGGTGTGCCCAGCCCAGGAAGCAGCCAAACTTTTCTTTAAGCACGTGGTGAAATATTGGGGCGTGCCAAAGACCATCATCAGTGACCGGGACACACAGTTCACAGGCCGTTTTTGGACCGAGTTGTTCAAGCTTATGGGATCGAGCTTGAACTTTTCGACGAGTGTTCACCCACAGACAGACGGACAGACCGAGAGGGTGAATGCACTCGTGGAGATTTATTTGAGGCACTATGTGAGTGCTACGCAGCGGAATTGGCCCAAGCTGTTAGACGTGGCTCAGTTCTCTTATAACTTGCAACGGAGCGAAGCCACAAATAAGAGTCCGTTCGAGATAGTGATGGGGCAGCAACCGCTCACACCCAACGCGGTTGTTACCAAGTATGATGGGCCTAATCCAACAGCACATAAGTATGCTAAGGAGTGGCAAGAACATCATGAGTTAGCCCGAGCTTGTTTGCACAAGGCGGGGAAGAGGACTAAGAAGTGGGCGGATCGAAAGCGCAGAGATGTGAACTTTCAAGTTGGCGACCATGTCCTAGCCAAGTTGACCGGGATTTTGCGCAACCCAACCGTGCACAAGGGGCTTGTGCGTAGATATGAGGGTCCGTTCAAAGTGTTGAAGAGAGTAGGCACCATGGCCTACAGAATAGAGCTACCATCATCCATCCGAGCTCATCCGGTATTTCACGTCAGCCTACTTAAGCCATTCAACCAGGATGAGGAGGATCCAGATCGAGGCAAGTCACACCGAGCACCAGTCGGAGTGAAAGTCTCTTATGAGAACCAGGTCGAGGAGGTTCAAGCCGAGAGAGTCATCCGTCGACCAGGTCACCGGCCAAGGCACGAGTACTTTGTTCGTTGGAAGGGACTTCCCGACAGTGAGGGGAGTTGGGAACTAGCAGAGGACCTTTGGCAGTTCAAGAATCAAATGGAGCAGTATCATGCCGACCGCGCGACGAGGGCGTCGCTAGCTCAAGTGGGGGAGAATGTCACGGACCGCGAGCCAGCGACCGAGCCAGTTCAGCACTGGAGGTTCGTCCAGCACACCCCAGGGTGCATTCTGCCCGCACCAGGGCCCTTAGGTGGCTTGTTTCCGCACCATGGGTGCCTGTTTCCGCTCCATGGGTCTGCCCGATCGAGCCCAGGAGGGTTCAGTCCGAATTTGGAATAAGTCTTGCTTATTTTTAGCCATGTATTTTATTTTTATTCCATTATTTCAATAATTTCATGGCTCCCCTTGTTTTTAGGGATTTAGAGATTTTAGAGGCGATCCTAGCCGTTCGTTTGATTTAATGTAAACCATTGGATGTACGGGGCTTCATCTATAAATAGAGGTTAGCCCCTTCTCATTTACTCACTTCATCATTGTGGAATACAACTAGCATTCCCAACACTTGCTTCTCTTTGTGTTGTCATTTCCTTTTCCGTTGTTCATTTTCATTTCTGCAAGGATCTAAGCCGTAGTGCTTAATCGTTTCAGGCTTACTTAGTCGCGAAAGTATTAGAAAGCGAGCTAAGGTCGCACGTCCGAGTTAGCGAGAGTCTACCGACGTGACAATATACATAACTTTCTTACGAGTTAATTAAAAATACGTAGAGTAACATTAATAAAAAAAATAGGCAAACCATTTCATTAATGACATAAATATACATACCTTATTATCTATTATTTGACATAAAAATAAATTTAATCTCTTACTAATTTCATTAATGACAAATAGTTTTAATTTTTATAATTTAATCCATCAACTTTGTATTTTATTCAATTTAATCATATGACTACAATTCTTTGCCATTTATTTATTTCCATCAATTCTTTGACTTATTTATACTCTCATCAATATTTTTCCTCAAAATCTCTTCTTTAAAAAAATAACATTATAAATATAAATTATATAATTTTAGATGATATTGATTTATTAAATAACATTAAAATTTTACTCACTTGTGAAAAAAGATATGATGAAATATATATATATATGTATATCGATCTTATATGATTATAGAAAGTCATTTAAATCAGAATCATTCGGTATCGTAACATTATAAATATTTATAATTAAATTCGAACAAAAACTCGATTTGACTAAAAAAATTAAATAAAGTTTGAATTATAAAATAAAGCTCATCAATTTAAATTTTTTTACTTAATTTGATCGAATACTTACCGTTGCAGGAAGATAAAACACGACCGTTCTGTTTAAGTCAAGTCAAATCATTAAATAGAAAACGACGTATAACAAATTTCTTAGCTGCTTGAGATAGATTTATTGGCACAAGCACTTGAATTTTTGATGATAGAATGTTGGGGTGCTAACGTGCGGTTAATTATACTAGAATGATTTGTTGGTATCGTTACTAAAGTCTCGTCTCGACATTTTAATGAACCATAATCATTTCATTTAAATTGATTACTGCTTAAGCCATTAATTGATTTATTCGATATGATTATTCGGTTAATCATAAACCGTTTTACATCTAGTATTATAAATAATATATCTATTTACATGGACGAAACTACATAGGGATGGGGAGGGGACAATCACCCCCACCCTCGAGGATTTTTTTCCACCTTTTTCTCCCTATTTAATTTTTGGGTAAACTACACAGATGACCACTGAACTATGTGTTTGGTGTCAAAATGACCACTATATTATTTTTTGCCGCAAATGCACCACACAACTATTTAAATGGTTCCATCTTAGCCACACGCCGTTAAAAAAATGAAAAAGTTGACGGAACTGTTAAAAAATTGGTATAATTACACATTTTGTCCTCTATATTTATAGAATATATCAATTTAGTCCTAATTTTAATCTAATAAAATAAATTAATTATTCAATTATTTTATTAGATTAAAATTAGGACTAAATTGATATATTCTATAAATATAGAGGACCAAATGTGTAATTATACCAATTTTTTAACAGTTCCGTCAACTTTTTCGTTTTTTTAACGGCGTGTGGCTAAGATGGAACCATTTAAATAGTTGTGTGGTGCATTTGCGACAAAAAAATAATATAGTGGTCATTTTGACACCAAACTCATAGTTCAGTGGTCATCTGTGTAGTTTACCCTTAATTTTTTTAAAAATTAGTTTATTCATGAATTTGTCCTTCCACTTTCAAACATTTATGTTTTGCATCCTAACCCAAAATCCTGACTCCATCCCTGTCTATTTATTACCACTACTAATTTTTATAGCTTAAAAAAAATCAACGCAAAAAAATTCAAATAAAATTTTTAATATTTATAATAGAGAGCCAACAATACAAAAATGAAGGCTTGGGCCGAATTTTACGGTTTTACATCTAGTATTGTAAATGATATATATGTTTATTATTATTAAATTATTCAAAATGGTTTTTTCGATTAATCGTTTTACCAAAAATCGTAATAGTAATTATCTTATCTAACTTCTAATTTTATTGGTACGATTATCATACCGTTTTGACCAAATTTTTCGATGTTATCTACTGTTTAGTTTAATGTTTTAAATTCTTCAATACAATATACCGATTCGAGTTTTTATAAACGGCCCTAATAGAATGTACAAAATTCTTATTTTTTTTACTTTTATTTTTCTGTAAAAAACATATTTAAGCTAAACTTTGAGTTAACTGGAATGGTAGTATCAATGTTTACGTCTTTTCGCCCCATCATTACTGCATGAAAAATAATATTTAACCACTTTGTTTAAGTAGTTGAGATAGATTCATGGCACAAGGAGTGTGGATTCTATAATATTTAACACCTTCAATTCTGTTTGGAAATCACTTTCGATCGGTGGCGGAATTAGAACATTTTGAATTATCGTGTCAAAATTTAAAAATATAGTGTCAAATTTAAGTCACGGTGTCATAATTTTAAAAAAATAATATAAATATTTTTTAAAACAATATTAAATTAATTTTTTATTATAATATTTATAAAGAAAATTTTAAAAAAAATTTAGATGTAAAGTGACATCCAATTTATAACCTGACTCCGTCAATGCTTTTAATGATATTGTTGAGTTTTTAATCCGATTCTAAAAGAAATGTTTTTTTTCCATAGTTTATCGACTCATTTGAAATGCAACTAATGTCTATCAAAAGTCATTAATGGTTTGTTTTCACAGTCATTAATGAAAAAAAAATTATATAATTTTATATGATATTTAATTTTTTAAATTTACTTGGAAAAAAGATATATTTATAATTAAATTTGGACATAATATAAATAAAATATATATTGCATATGATATAAAAAAGTCGTTTAAACTAGAACCAATCAATATCGTAATATTATAAATATTTATAATTAAATTTAAATATAATTTCAACTTGAATCGACTCAAATTTTATAAATTTAACTCGATTAAAAAATATTTTAAATAAAATTTAAATCATAAAATAAAATTATTCAATTTAACTTTGTTTTACTTTGCTTGATCGGAACCCCTACTTTTATCACTGTATTCTGTATAAGAATAAAGCCCCACCACTCTTTTTTAAGTCAAGTCCGGTCATTAAATAGACAACGATGACTAACAAATTTTCTCAGCTGCTTGAGATGGACTTATGGGCCAAGCGCTTTAAATTTTTGATGAGAGAATGTTGTGTTCATCTGTTCGACATTTTAATAAATCGTATTTATTCTGTTTAAATTGATTATCGTCTAAATTTATTTAGAATGATAATTCAGTTAATCATGAATTGTTTTACATCTAATATTATAAATAATATACTTATTTATTATTACAGATTTTAATAGCTTGTAAATTTGTAATAGCGGTTTGAGCTAAAATTAGAGGTTTGACCAGTCAAATACACTATTTCAGATGTTTGATAAATAGAAGATTGTAAATTTGTAATAGCGGATCGGAGTGAAACACGTCAAATTGAAAAAGCTACTAATATGAACTTTTTTAAATTATAGGTTTTGACATAAGAGTTATAAGGACTCTTTTTTCGATGAAAAGGGGGAAATTACCATGTGACTCATTAAAAACCTCCCTAAACCTATTTGAAGGAAAAAAGTACACATGGTAATTTGTACAGAAAACAACGAGCAAGACTCGACTAAAAGGAATCACAAAGAAAACATACAACCATGCAAACTCACACCACAAACTCAATCTCCAATGTCCGCACTAAGAAGAAATTCCACCGACTCAGGAGGTGTATGAAACGCCCTAACATCCAAGACTGCTATGTCAGCTAGCTTTGCCATATGATCAGCAACTTTATTAGCCTCGCGTCGAACGTGTCGAAATAAAACTTGCCATTGTCTGCTACATAACTCCTTGATGTACAAAACTAATCCGGGTAGCCCTTGGGAACGAGACTCCGACAGAGTTAGTCTTAAGGCTTCGAGACTATCCGTTTCAACCACAATATTTCGAAGACGAAGATCCCATGCACAAGACATGTCCGTAAACACACCCCAAAGCTCAGCATCCACAACTTAACATTCACCCAAAAACTTTGCAAAGCCAAACGTCCAATGCCCTGAGGAATCGCGAATACTACCCCCATAAGTCGATGTCCCATCAATAACTCGTCTCGCACTATTCGTATTGACCTTGTACCAACCCGGCACTGGCGGCAACCACCTCGCAGGCGGTCTCACAAACCCTCCCCGCAAACTTCCGGTCGCCATATTTTGAGTTGCAATGTGCACCATCGACTCTTGCAACTGTCGACATGTATCTAAAATAGGTCCACGATCATCCTCACTATCCTGAAACACAATGGAGTTTCTTTGCTTCCAAATCTGCCAAAGAACAACCCCAAACATCAGGTCTCAATCTTTGCCATCCTTTGCAAATTGTGCTGAACAGTTCAAGTTACATTTCAACCACTCCTTGAAATCTAACGAACAAAAGACAGTGAGGCATTCAGGCTTGATCAAGGCTGTCCAAACAACAAGAGTCGACGGGCATAAATGCAGTAAATGATTCGTGTCCTCCTGCTCCGAGTGACATATAGGACAACTCATATCCGTCGCAAAGTGACGCTTAACACGCTCAACATTCGTCATTAATTTTTCGCAACACGCAAGCCAAAGGAAGTGTTTAATACGTTGAATACCCCTAAACTTCTGTATGACCCTCCAAATATCTTCATGAGGACCAAAAGGCAAGGTTGCACGTAACCCATAAGCGAATCGCAGGGTAAATCAGAGCATCTTGTCCCCATTCCAACAAATTTCATCACGTCACACACTACTGCTCGGGCCTTTAACAGCTGCGATATGCAAGAGAACATAAGGAGGCAGTTTATGGGCAAACAAATCCCATTGCCAATTTCCATCAGACAGTGCCATATCAACGACCCTTACCCCGCCAAACACACTAGGCTGATTTGGTAACACATGGTCATGCAAAGGACCAATATTGGGCATCCATAGATCTATCCAAAAGTCGACCTCAAAACCATTTCCAATGCTCCAAATTATATTATGTTTCACATCCTTCCATATGACGCTAAGTCTCTTCCAAAGCGAAGACACATTGCGGCACCGGAGGACGAGCGGAACAGTTGTGTTACATTTGTATTTAGCACGAAGAAATCGTACCCACAATGCCGCTCTATTAGTTAGTAATTGAAACACCACCTTCATAGGAACGCATCATTTTGTGGTTGCACTTGCCGAATGCCAAGACCACCATGTTCTAAAGGACGACACACATCCGCCCATCTCACTAAATTCACCCCCTTACCATTCTCGGATACCCCCCAAATAAACCTTCGGAACAAATGTTCCAATTCTAAGCAAGTTTTCTTAGGAATCACAGCCGTTTGCATAGTATAAGATGGAATCACCGAGAGCACCGCCTTGGCCAAAGTAACTCGCCCTGCCATCGATAAAGAACGCGCCTTCCACCCACAGAGTTTGTTTTGAACCATTTCAACCAGGTATTTATAAGATGCAATGGTGACCCGTCTATGGAGAACCGGAACTCCTAAATACCTCCCTAGATCAATCACCTCTTTAAACCCCAACAATTCACTAATCTGGTTTCTTACGCCACACCCAACATTCTTCGGAAAAAAACATAGTTGTCTTAGCAAGACTAACCTTGAGTCCGGAAGCTGAATAGAACTTATCAGGCACTAACCAAACAATGTGACACTGTCCAATGGATGCCTCAGAGAATAGGAGCATATCATCTGCGAATAATAAATGCGATATACCAGGACTGTGCTTTGAAGTACAAAAATGTTTCCAAGAACCCCTACCCACCTCTAGCTTGATTGTCTGCGCAAGACGTTCAACACAAAAAACAAAAAGATAAAGAGATAAGGGGTCCCCCTGCCGAATTCCACGTGATGGCGAAAAAGCTTCCGCTGACGAACCATTCCAGAGAACTTGCGTAGTGACGGACGATACACAATACAGAATCAACTGTCTCAAACTCGATGGTAAACCCAAATCCTCTAGTGTATCAGCAATGAAACTCCATTCTAATCGATCATACGCATTCTCCAGATCTATCTTAATTGCCATCCATCCTTTACGCCCCACTTTTCAACGCATCGAATGAATGACATCCTGAGTGATTATGATGTTATTCGTTATAGCACGCCTTGGGACAAAGCTCGTTTGATTTTCTGAAACCCACGTTGGTAACAACGGTTGCAGTCTACTAACAATGATTTTAGAAATTACTTTATACAAAACCGTGCACAAACTGATAGGCTGAAACTGACTCATCTTTTCTGGGGCAACAACTTTCGGTAATAAAACTAACAAGGTACGATTGATATCATTCGGTAGTACGCCTTCCTCAAAGACCCGCCGGACAAGTTTGCAAATAGAATCACCTATAATCGCCTAGTTTCGTTGGTAAAATAGTGCATGCAAGCCATCCACTCCTGGCGCCTTCAACGGCCCCATATCAAACACCGCCGAACGCACCTCCATATCAGTGACTGGCCGAGCCAAATCTACAAGTTTCACCTGCTGTACCGCCATGAATTGCACTCGAACTTCATAAGTAGATGCAGAACCAGAATCACTCGCAAACAGGTTCTTAAAAAATTGTGACGCCATGAACGCTAACTCCTTAGGATCTGAACACCACGTATCATCATCCCTTTTGTGTTGTGAAATATAATTACGCCGACGACGAGCAATAGTGGATGCATGAAAAAAATTTGTATTCCTGTCACCATGTACTATCCAATAAATACACGCCTTATGTTTCCAAAGGCTCTTTTCTTGATCCAGGACAATATCCAATTCATCTTTCAGCCGCTTCTCTAAATTTACCAGGAACTCAGAGTGCGACAATTGCAATGATCGATCAATTCCTCGTAACGTGGCTAAAAGTAGTTTCTTCTTCTGAGTGATATTTGGCGAACACTTTCCTATTCCAAAACCCAACTTTATCCTGGAAGTTGGCCACATTATCCTCGAAGGGTAGCTCCACCTTCCATACAGATAACAAAAATTCTTGAAATTGAGGATGTTTCTGTCAAGCTGCAATAAAACGAAACGGACGATTCTTCACTGAGCGGTGCGAATCAGCAAGATGAAATAAGAGCGGGTGATGGTTCGAACCAATTTTGTCAAGGTGTTGAACATAAGAATCCGGAAAAGACCAATTCCATTGATTATTACCCAGGCAACGATCCAATCTCTCATAGAGATCTCCACAGATCCAAGTAAAAGGCTAACCACAGAAACCCAAGTCCATTAAACCAGCATCATACAAAAAATCGGCAAAAAGACAGCTACCACTCCCAACACTTCCAGTCCCACCTCTCCGTTCATTCTGTGAGAGGACAACATTGAAGTCACCCCAACCACCCACAATATATCTACCCCCGGATTTAAGGCAACAAGCTTGGCCCATACATATTTACGTTTAGACGCCTACGAGCTGGCATACACCGAGGTAAAATAAATCCAAGCATGAACCCCTTTGGTGCGAAAACGACCATGCAAAAACTAATTGGAAACTGATAAAATCTCTAGCACAACTGACTCATCCCATAACAACCACAAGCCACCACTAAATCTGCGTGCCTCAATCTGAAACGAGCTATCAAAACCCAGCGATGTAATAACCCTGTATGCCCGTCTACCACTGACACGTGGTTCAAACAGGGACACCACCTTCGGTCGATGTTCCTGGATAAGCGATCTAAATATGCGACGAAAAGGGGCGCTTGCCACGCCTTGATAGTTCCAAAATAAAAGACTCATCATTAAGAAAATGAACAAAAATGGGAGAACTTACTGATCCATAACCTGCACCGTGTCAGCCGAGCCATCAGCACCACACGCGGCCATCGGAGTATCCGTAACGACTAATGGTTTATTCGGAGCCAAAGGAGAGCTACCCACTTTTCTTGACATAATGGCCTCCAAGCTTCTCGGCTCACTACTGCCAGGAGGTTGCACCGAATCAATTTCCTTAGCAAAGCTACTCATCCAATCCAATAAACTTGATTGTGTACCAGTTTTAATTTCAGTAGGTTTTTCATTTGAAATCCCCGGTGCCCTCCATCATTTAAACTCCTTCCAATAGCTCCCCTTGTTTTCACTATTTTGCCTCCTGATGATCCAGCTGTAGTTGTTTGTTTGTCTGAAATAGTAACCGCAGCGTGTTTTCCGGATCCTTTTACCTTGTCCTGTACAACGCACTCAACCTCATGATCATCAGACATAGCAACCACATTCAATTTTCCTGTGGAACGCGCATCACCCTTTGATTTCTTGTCCAAATTCAAGGCCATGTAAGTAGCGTTTTTTGTCACAGACGACGGTCTCAAACCATCATGAGCATTGCCCACCACTACCTTGTCCTTATTCCCACTGTCTCTAACACGACCCTGGGACGTAGAGCTAATATTTTGCACCTCATTTATATTAACCGGCAGCCCTGCTGGATGTTCATCTAGATTTGTGCTATCTTTCTATGCTAGCAAAGCGAACCGGGAACCACTAGGTACTTCTGCCATCACCCTCTTCTCTGTCGCATTCCTAGAGCCAGCGTCCATAATAGCAGAGTGACGACGTCTCGTGTCGACCAACATCCATGAACCATACAACGTTTTTTCGCTTGGTTCACTCGTTGCTTTCGGAACCATTCCCTCCAACCCATTAGTTTGTTCAACCGGACCATCCGTCGTATTCAAAATACTACCACAACTTTCCTTTAAATGCCCATAAACCCCGCACTCAAAGCATATCTACTGGAGACCTTCATATTCGAATTTCTGAGTCCTCCCATCAATATAAATACACGATAAAAGGGGATAATTTAAATCAACCGTTACTGCCAGACGCGCAAACTTACCTCGCTCACCCTCATGTGTATTGTAACCAATCTGCACTACCCTTCCAACAACAGAAGCTATGAGGCGAAATAGAGCCTTAGAGTAGTAACGATAAGGTAATTCGGGAAGACGAATCCAGACTACCACGTCGGATGGATGTTTCTAAGAGGTTGAAAATGACTTGTTCCAGGGTTGCACATTCAAATAACTACCATAAATTATCCAGGGACCCTCTCTCAAGACTTTTGAGTAGTCACTTTCCTTCTCAAATCAAACCAAGTAATAATCATGGTCTAAATCAATCAGCTGAATATTCCCCAACGGCTTCCACATAGCAAGAATTCACGAGTGCAGAGTTTTAAAACCGATAATTCTTCCCAGCAGGCGAACTATTAATGTATTACTCATGTTCCTATCGATTTGATCATGCACTCTATCAGAAAATTTGATCGAAGGGATCAAACCAGACCTATCGATGATATAATCCTCTTCTCGAACAACTACCTCATCATTAGAAAAGCTCGACGGTGTAGGAGCTTTATCCGTACTAAGAGCGCTGCGTGCAACCATATTTGCGTAAGATTCCTTGCCTAACATGCTACTAGTAGAAGGACCAACACCCTCTGCAACGATCTCAGGCGTATCAGTTTCAATGTTCTGGTCGCTCATAATCTCATCCGACAACGTAGTTACTGAACCAACCCTTCCCGTCGATAACATTACCACTAGGCTTGTCTAACCCTAATTCCTGATTCTTTACTTTCTTAGCCTCCCGCGAATCATCCGTTGCAATGGGTAATCCCGGATGTTCCAGCGGCTGGGGTAATGGGATCTGAGGTAGGCCGTCCAGTGGCCGGCCCCCTGGGTTAACCAACGGCAGCGCCACAGTTGAAGCAGCTAGGGTTTCGTCCATACAGCGACGCCAAACAATGGAGGAAGACGACGACATGAACAACGATAAAGAGAAAACAACACAAGGAAGCCGAAAGGCTTCAACGTCATTTGAGGGTAGGCAGTCGTTGTAGAACACAGCCCGATGGAAAGGTTTTGTTGGCGATGAGAAAAGAAGCACAAATCCAAATCAAAACTTGTTGTCAAAGAAAACCCTCGTTGATAAGAGTACTTGAATGCGATTGTAGTAGCCAAAAGCAAGAACCCAAAGTCAAAGCTCAATGGCGACAGTGGGTATCGAGAGGAAGCAACCGGCGTCTGTCGAAGAGATGTGCGCTAGTTATAAGGACTCCTTTACTCTTAACAATTACAAAACAATTCAAATAACTTAAATTTAACTTTTTACTATTTTTATTTAAATTAATAATTAATCAAATTGTATTAAAAATCAAAATTACTAATCTTAAAATCTTAATTTTTAAATTATAAATTTTAAGTTTTGAAACTTGCATAGTGGATAATATGAGATATTATTAGTCTTTGTCTTTTTATTTATGACAATATTTCAATATTTGCTCGGTCATTACTCTATATAAACAGTCTTTTTGATTTTAATGTTAAAAATTCCGTCACTAAAAGATTAAATTACACCCGTAACAATATCTTTAAAACACATGGCACTGGACATGGAGTAACTTTAAATTCTTGCGGTTAGCGTTCGACCCCTATATTGGTCAACAAAACACGATAAGATTAATCACTAGGCTCAACTTCATAATAAAATTTAGGGAAAACTACATATTTAGTACCCAACTATGCATGCGTTATTGTTTTAGTACCCTAACTATTATTTTTGGGAAAATGATACTTAACGTTACGTTTTTATTCTGTTTTGGCACCACGACTGTTAAAAACTAATGGGGATGATGACGTGGCTTGGTATAATCACATTTTTAGTCCAAAACACTTATATATGTTATTAATTTAGACCAAAATTCATCAACTTAACACATCATCTTAATTTTGATAGAATTTTGTTTCATCCCTTTTCCACGCCTCGTATTCTTGCCGATTTCTTGATTGTGGAGTTTGGGTCCTCCAATGGACCCTGCATTACCCCCTCTCCAAATTGATCCTCAAAAAAGTGTTCGACTTTAAAAAGAAAAATGAGGAATTTACAAATTTAATCCAAAAATTAAAATAATGTTTAAATTGATAGAATTTTAGACTAAATTGATAGATTGTATAAGTTTTTGGACTAAAAATGTTATTAACTCAAGCCGGGTCACCAGTTCCGTTAATTTTAAATGGCAGAGGTACCAAAACAGAACAAAAGCGTAACGTTAGGTACTATTTTGCCAAAAATAATAGCTGAGTTACCAAAACAGTAAGGCGAGCATAATTAGAATACTAAATATGTAATTTTCTCTAAAACTTAAGTTATAAATTAAAATTCGTCAATTTTAAATTTTTTGACCCAATAATGAATCTTACCATTATCACAGCATCAAAAAAAGCCCCTCTACTAAAAAATCAATAACAGTAAAGTCCGTAACAATATGAGCGGCTCTGAGGTTTGCGGAAACCCTTTGGCCCTGAAGAATTCGGCGCTGGCGGGCCGGCCGCCGGATCCGATGGTGACGAAAGAGGATGAAGTAGCGGTGGCTGAAACCCCGCCTATCAGTGAGTCTGTGGAGGGCATGAAGGAGATTCGAATGGACGTAGACACTACGCCTGCACAGAATGGCGGAGGGGAAATTCGGGAGATGCACCACCAGAATCATGGCGGCAGCGATGGCTCTAGCGAGAGTAAGGGTAAGTTGTCTTTTAGAGATATGGTGGTTGGACAAGATAGGAATGGGCATAAAGAAAATTCGATACGTGAATTGGACGTTGAATTACGTGAGGGGGATGTTGTGATTGGGAATCAGGGATCGATACCGAAAATTAGCTTCTCTGACAGAGTTCATAAGATTATTGATGAGAGGCTGGCGAAGTCGATTGTGGTTAGATTGCTTGGTAGATCGATTGGGTATCGTGCATTGCAAAATAGAGTGAAATCGATGTGGAATCCTTCTGGGGAAATAAACATTGTGGACCTTGACAATGACTACTTCCTTATTCGATTTGCTGAGGAAAAGGATTATGAGCGTGTTCTTACAGGGGGACCGTGGATGATCTACGGTAGCTATCTTATTGTGCAGCCGTGGTCAAGGAATTTCTCTACTTTAGAGGATCATCCGGGGAAGATTTTGGTTTGGGTAAGATTGCCGGGATTACCCTATTGATACTACTCGAGAAGTTTGTTTGCTGCCATTGCTGAGACTCTGGGCAAGGTGGTTCGCATCGATTTTAATACAACGGAGGGTTCCCGTGGTAAGTTTGCGAGACTGGCTGTGGTGGTGGATTTAGAGAAGCCTCTGACCCCGACAATTGTTATCGATGGAAGGCGGCAAGTAATTGAGTATGAGGGTTTGCCGCTTATTTGTTTTTCGTGTGGAAAGTATGGTCATGCTAAAGAAATATGTGGCGTCAAGGTTATGGATACGACTAAAGCCAAGGAGGTTGTCCAAGATAATAAGGATGCGGACATCATGTTTGGCCCTTGGATGCAAGCAACCAACAGGCGTCGTCGTGGGGGGATAGGTCAAAAGGGAAGTGTGCATGGCGCAAGGGAACCAGCTCGACTTGGGTCAAGGTTTACCCCGCTGATAATTGTCGATGAGGTGCAAGGAAACGAGGGAGCAACGAACGTACCTGGGAATGCTGCTAACGGGAGCGCAGCGGGGTTGGATGTTGGCCCCTCGAGTCAGCGTGCTGCGGACGGGGTGGAACAAGTGCTGAACCAAGCACATAAGATCACGAAAGAGGCGGGGACGGATGTGAGTGTTGGAACGGGCACGATGGAGGCAGGGCCAAGAAACATTGTATCGGAGGGGTTAGTTGCTCAAAGTTATGTGACGAAAGGGACAAGTGCACAGCGTAGTGTTTTGAAGGGAAGTGTAACGGGGAATGGTGCTAATGGCGGAGGTGCTAGGCAGCAGAAATTGAAGGAAGTCGTGGTTGCGCCAAGGGCCGCAGCGATTGAGGAACCAACGTCTCTAAAGGCTTCGAATCATGTTGCTGTGCGGGTGGTCAATGAGGGGCAAAAAAAGTAGCCTGTAGTGGTGCAAAAAACGCCATTACAGGATGCGAATGGAAGGCATAATATGGGGCATTGCCGTGGGGGCTCCACGAAGAACCCAAGTCGAAATCGATTGGCGCCGAAGAGTGTGGCGCTCAAGGGTTCAAAGGCTAAGAAGTCCGACGGTGATAATTTGCATCAGGAGGCTGTCCAAGATTGGGCGAAATCTTTTGCGAACTCTCTAACGTTGGAACCGATCAAGGCTGGTCCGAGAGGGGAAACGGAAATGGCAAGTGGTGCGAAGGGCGATACCTCGGTACAATGGATACCGAACGCCACGTTTGAGGGTAAGTTACCGGATGCGGCTAACTGATTGTTTTTTTGGTTCGGTTTTCTTTCTCCATTTTGTTTTTATGGTTAAAGTAATTTTCTGGAATGCTCAAGGTGCTTTAGACCTTGATTTTAATCTGTATTTTAGCTTGGTTAATGCTTCTCATAAGCCTGATGTTTTTGCGGTTCTGGAGCCTAGAATTAGTGGGTATGCTGCGGATAATTTTATTCGGCGTTCGGGGTTTGATTTCTTCTTTCGAGTTGAAGCGAACGGGCTATCAGGGGGTATCTGGGTTTTATGGAAGGATTCGGTTGATGTCGACATCTTGGTTATCTCTAACCAGTTTGTTCATGGAGTGTGTGTCGAACGGCAATCAGGTTCTGTTTTCTTTTTAACTGTGGTTTATGCTAGCCCGAATCAAAGTATCTGGCGTGATGTTTGGGACGAGCTCCGGACGTTGGAACCAAGTGCTGATAGGCCATGGGTGTTAGGGGGAGATTTCAATGCTATTTGTTCATCGGATGAAAGACAGGGGGATCTCAGAGAAGGACGGGTGTTTGTCGCTTCTTTGGTGATTTTTTATTTCATTCGGGACTGATTGACATGGGTTATGGTGGCCCGCGGTTCACATGGCAGCGGGGTGACCTTTATCAACGTCTTGACCGATGCCTTTGTTCTAGCAAATGGTATGAATTTTTCCCTACTTCTGAAGTTTTCCATTTACAGCGACTAGGATCAGATCATAGGCCGATCCTCCTGTCTACGGAATGTGCGAATAAAAATTTGGGACCTCGACCATTTCGTTTTCTAGCTGCTTGGAATGATCATCCGGGGTTTGAAAAGTTACTTTTGGATAACTGGAAGAATGAGGTGGATGCTTCCGTTAATCTTGTTAACTTGCAGTTTCAGAGTGGGCAATGGAACCGGGATGTGTTTGGTCATATCGGTCGTAGGAAGAATCAGCTTCTTGCTAAGATCAGGGGTGTAGAGTTGGCCCTTGAACGATATCAAACGCCTTTTCTCATTGATTTGGAAAAGTCTTTAAAAAGTGAGTTGGGTGATGTCTTGCGACAAGAAGAGAGTTTATGGTTTCAAAAGTCTCGAAGCAAATAGATTCAGTTGGGTGATCGTAATACTAAATTTTTCCATGCTTCTACTATGAGCCGCCGTAGGAAAAATGCTATTAAAATGTTACGGCTTGCTGATGGGTCTTGGTGTGATGATCAAGAAGGAATTCAGAAACATGTGGTGGAATTTTTCTCCAGCCTCCTCTCGGCCGCTACATGTACTGTGCCCCATGTGGATTTCTGTGGTGGATTTCCGAGTAGTATGGACCTTGGGTTGGATTGGATGGTTAGGGATGTGTCTGATGAGGAAATTAGGGAGGTTGTTTTTAGTATGGAGCCGTTGAAAGCACCAGGAGCTGATGGGTTCCATGCTATGTTTTATCAAAGAAACTGGAGCATTGTTAGCGAATCTGTTATCCGGTAAGTTAGAGGATTCTTTGAGTCTGGAAGTACTTCGGAGGAGGTAAATCAGACTATCATGGTTCTTATTCCGAAGGTCACTAACCCTGAACAGATAAGTCAATTCCGCCCTATAAGCCTTTGTAATGTTCTGTATAAAATTATTTCAAAATTTTGGTTAATCGCCTGAAACCTTTCTTATCTGATTGGATTGGACAGAACCAGGTTAGTTTTGTCCCTGGGCGACAGATTACTGATAATACAATTCTAGCGCAGGAGATTATTCATTCGATGGCTAAGAAAACTGGATCAAAAGGTTGGATGGCTATTAAGGTAGACCTCGAGAAAGCTTATGATCGTTTGGAATGGTCTTTTATTGATGCGACGATGAGGGACCTTAGGTTGCCGGATAAGTTTCGCCAATGGATTATATGGTGTGTTAGCACTGTGTCAACAAGAATTGCTGTGAATGGGAGCCTTTCTGAAAGCTTCAAACCATCTCGTGGGCTTCGTCAGGGGGATCCGTTATCACCTTACATCTTTGTTTTATGTATGGAGAGGCTTTCTCATGCTATCAATAGGAGTGTTGATCGGGGTGAGTGGAAGAGCATTCGGCTCTCTAGGAATGGACCAAAGATCTCGCACTTGTTCTTTGCAGATGATTTGGTGCTTTTTGCCGAAGCCTCGATGGATCAAATGATTCGTATCAAAGCTATCTTAGATCTTTTTTGTGAATGTTCGGGGCATAAGGTGAGCATTTCGAAAACTACTATCTATTTCTCCAAAAATTGTGATGTGGATGGGAGTGTCGCTTTGGCGAATTATGGTGGTTTCGAGCTGGTAGAGGATTTAGGCATGTATTTGGGTGTACCGTTACTTCACAAGCGGGTCACAACTGCTACTTATCAGTTCCTTTTCGATAAAATTGAAATGAGACTTTCCGGATGGGCAGCGCGTACGTTAGCACTTGCGGGTCGTATAACCCTTGCTAAGGCCGTTATTCAAGCGATCCCGAATTATGTCATGCAAACTGCATGGCTGCCAAAAGAGGTTTGTGACAAGATTGAGAGAATGATCCGAAGATTTATTTGGGGATGGACGGATGGTCAGAGAGGCGTGCACCTTGTGCGTTGGGAGGTTGTGGCCTCAAACGTAAAGGATGAGGGACTTGGCTTACGCCATTTACATCGACATAATGAAGCTCTTATCATGAAAGTGGGATATCGCCTAATCACGGATACGGATAAATTATGGGTGAAGGTGCTTCGTCACAAGTACAAGTGGGAGGGGACCTTGCCATCTTCTATATATCGCGCTGGTAGCTCTCGCTTATGGCTTGGGATAAGTCAAGTGTGGGAGGAGATACGTAAAGGCATTGGGTGGCACATTCGAGATGGGTGGTCGACGGATTTTTGGTGGGATTGTTGGTTAGATGATGTAGGGAGTCTTGCGCCTTTTTGCTTGAATGGGAGTGTGTCGGTGGGGATTAAAGTGGCTTCTATGACAAATTCAGCGGGTCAATGGGATTGGGAAAGGTTAAGCACGGTTTTGCCTTCGGTAATGTTGGATAGAATTGCAGCAGTGCTGCCCCCTCACGCGGCACTAGGTGCAGACCGTCCAGCTTAGCGCTGGTCGGATATGAAGGAGTTCACGACATCATCGGCATATGCAAAACTGAGTGAGGGAAATGGAAGTTCTGCTGATGGTGTTTGGCGGAGGATTTGGGCGTTGAAGGTTCCGCAACGAGTGCGTGTGTTTTGGTGGGTGGTTATGCACGTGAAGCTGATGACGAATGCTGAAAGGTATCGTCGCCATATCACTGCGGACAGCAGTTGTCACGGATGCGGCACGATGGTGGAAGACATGCTGCACGTGCTGCGTGAGTGCCCAGCGGCACGGGATGTTTGGAACCGTGTGCTGCATGCTAACGCTGCGGGACGGTTTTTTCGCTGAGCTTCGAGGACTGGGTGCAGGAAAACTTGTCCGCCACTGCCACTGTGCAGCAGGGGTCCAGCTGCTGGAGTTCCTTGTTTGCCATTATATGCTGGCTACTTTGGAAGGATCGATGCAAAGTGGTAAGGTTTAGGTTTCTTGCCTTGCCCATCTTCCGTATCTCTTTTCACAATCACGTCCTCATCCAAAATCACTACTTCCTCATCAATAGTTGCGACTTTAGGTTTCTTGCCTTGCCCATCTTCCGTTGCCTTGGCCCCACGCTACCATACAAGGGTTTGGCAGCCGACTCACCCTCATGCGATTTATCTCTAGTAGCACCCGAGTCCACTACCACATGATGAGTATCAACACCATCAACATCCATAGCTGTTACGTCGAATTACCCATCGTTCCCATCATGGTTCCTGTTCTTCTTGCTCGACGGTTGCTCATCCAAAGGTGTCGGGGAGGCTGGCCGTTCGAGTGCATGTTGAGACGTTATCTGCGGGCTATGTTTCGGTGGCCGACCACCGGAGTTGCCGTATACTGGTACCTAGGGGTGTTCAAAAATACCCGACCCGAACTACCCGACCCGCCGACCCGATTCAATTTTACCGGGTATTTATATTAAAGTACCCGATTTTTTCGGGCCGGGTACCCGACCTGCAATTTTTTCCGGGTAGTTGGGCCGGGTCAGGGCCGATTTTTTTTATAACCGGGTACCCGACCCGACCCGCTAATTTATATATTTATATATTTTATATTTTAAATTCTATTTTTATTTTATGTTTCTTACTATTTTTCCTTAAAATTAATTTTAAATCCCTAACTTCTTTTTATACTTGTATTATATACTTTTAAGTTTATAATTTTTCAAAAATATTTATATATTTGTCAATATGAGAGTCGGAAAAAAATCATGATCGATATTAATATTTTTAATACCTTCTTTTGTCGATAAACTTTAATATATATACATATATATCCAAATATTTCTCTCTTAAAAGTAACCACAAATCAATATTTTTTGTGTTTGAAATATATATCATGAAATTTTATGTGTTTCTTATGTATTTTTTTTAAAAAATAGATTTAAAAAATAAATAAACCGGGTACCTGGTACCCGATTTTACGGGTACCCGAATTTTGCGGGTACCCGATTTGCGGGTACCCGGCTCTTATGGGCCGGGTCACGGGCTGACTTTTAGGTACCCGAAAATTCTGGGTACCCGAAAATCCGGGTACCCGGATATGAACACCCCTACTGGTACCCCTATCGTAGGATTAGGGTTTTGCACATTAGTTGGATAATCTTTTGATTATAATACTAAAAAAATCTAAGTCACTTAAAAGACCAAATTATATCCATAATAATATCCTTAAAACCCCATTGGAGTCCATAGAACGAGTGGAGATAGTTTTTTTAATAGTCTTAAGGTGATTGCAATGTAATATTTGTTTATATTTTTTTCTTAACCCTTTGACAGGATATACACACCTTACGAATAAAGCTGATTAAACCCGGATCTCCTTGGATGAATATAATCCTCTTTTCTACTAGGACTACTCGTTGGGTTCAAGTGGAGATGATAGTTTTTTTTAAAAGAAAGGGGAGATAATAATTGGATTTTATAGAGTTATTTTAGGTTTAAATTATATTGGATTTATAGAGTTATTTTAGGTTTAAATTATATTGGATTATTAATTTTTCTTGTATTTGAACTCTTTCATGGTTAGAATATTTTCGATTTGGACTATTTTGAATTCAGATGAATTTTATACTAATAATAAATAACATTATGTGCCATTGTATTATTAGTAAATTTATATTTAAATTACCATATTTTAAAAAGTTATGACGAAATCAATGTACTGTTAAATTCCAAACGAACATTAACTTTCTGCATAAAACCATACAATTCATTTTTTAAAAACTAACATTAATTATTTAAGGAAGACTATACTTCTTTTCTCAAAAAAAAAAAACAATTAGAGAAAACAAAAAGAAATAAATGTTAAATTTTAGACTAAGACAATAAAGACTCAGAGTCAACTACTGGTGTAAATGTCTTGTCCCCCTGGGACTATGTAATGAAGCGAAAAGGACAAACGACAAGGCTAGAGGTGACCACTAACTTATAAGACTGCCTATTCTGATTCAATTGTATTCATGTTAATAGGGATGGAAATTTTACCCGGATCTGACGGGTTCCGATCCGATCAGGTCGAATTTTTTAATGAAAAAATCAGGTTTGGGTCGGGTCGGGTTCGGGTTTAGAGTGAAAAATATCTGAGCCGACTCGACTCGGGACTAATAGTGTAATTTTCTCATTAATTTTTTAGGGATATGTATAATAATACCCCTCTTTATATATATATATTTTATAATTAAGTCCTTAAAATTGAATTTTTATTTATAATTTAGTCCTTTAAATTATATTTTTTTACATTTAAGTCCATTTAAATTATTTTTTTACAATTAAGTCCCTAAAATTAATTTATTTTATATAGTTCGGGTCGGGTCGGGGTCGGATTTAGTATATTTATTTTCGGGTCGGGTCAGATTTTTTAAAGAATATTGTCGGGTCGGGTGCGGGTGGGCCAAAAACCCGACCCGTGCCCATCCCTATTCATGTATAATTTTTTTCGAATTTAAAACGAAAATACATCCTATTACTTTGAATAATTAATTTAATATTTTATTAATAAATTATAAAAACATGATTAAACTTTATCAAACATATTATTTTATTGCATTATTATCTTAAATATAACTAAAACAATAAGGGACAATCACTAACTTATAAGATTGTCACTTAAAAAATTTAGTCATCCGAGCATACTTTGAAGTAAATTCCTTAATCAAATAATTTTGAAAATTAGGTCAACAATCTCAAGAGCAAGTGGTCAAAGCTCTCATTTGACACCATTCCTCTTCCCTAGGCCCTAGGTTGTGGATTCAAAACCCATTAGGAGCAAACTCCACCTTCCCCTCCCTTAGGTAGAAATTGTTCAAAACAATTAGAGTTTGAACAACACAACTTGATTTTCAAGCTAAATAATTTAAAAAATTAAATTTTATTTCCAATTTCTTGCTGCATTGTTCTTCCAAAAATTAGTAAATTCAAAAGCTCAAAATATCCAATGTTCTTCTTCTCGAATTTGAAGGAATTTAATTATGGTTAAGATATGAATTAAATATTACCGTTAAATAAGAATTTAAAAAATATTGTATCATTTATTTATTTTACCGTTAGATTAGAGAAGAATAAGGAGGGAATTAGATTCTAAGAAAGAAAATTGAATTTTAAAATTTAGAAAAGAGAATTAAATATTACCGTTATATTAATTTATTCATTTGATAAATTAAAAATTAAAATTTGAAAATGGGTAAAATTAAATTTTGAGGGCCTTAACTTGGTTGGGGACCTGAGTAGTCGCTCATAGTGCTCCCTCTAATAACCGATGTAATCACCTATTTTTGTCCGAGCCTCAAGCCCAATTAAAAATTCCAATTACATCAGATATAGAAAGATCCTATTTACATCATATATGAGAAGATTGCAAGAGATCTTGTGCGACAAATATGAGAAGTCAAGTGATGTCATTGTGGACTCATGGCAAATTTTCGTTAGGATCCGGGTATTTCTGGGCCAGGATGTCTTTACTTAAAAATTGGACGTCTTTCAATTACCTTTCCAACGCATCTTGAAATGCCTCAATAAAACTTCGGGAGCTCAAGATATCCCCGTTTTATTGAAGACAACACATGCAAAAAAACTAGATACATGTCAAATACGCGAATTTGATTTTATTACGAATTTTTAATTAAATTTAAATTAGATTTTTCTCTATTTGTTTTAATTAATTTAAGATCATTTTATGCGTAAAGAAAGTGGTTTGATGCCCAAATAAAAATATTATTCGCTTTTCAATTGTATTTAGCATAAATAGAGAAAATATTTTTAAAGATTTTAATTTTAGTGTTTTTTGAACCCTATTAATAGGCTTCATTCCATTGTAATTGTAAAGAAGGGAGAGATGCACAGAAAATACAAGAAGCATTCTTGAAGAATAAAAAGCTAAAGATTTTTTAGCCAATTCTTGGTTTGAGATTTTATTTTGGCTTTGGAACAGTGAAGATCTAAAGCGTTATGATGTGTAAAAATCCTTTTTATGCGCATTCAAATTTCATTTCTTTATTTCTTTCTCTTCAATTTCTTTTTCTTTAATTTTCGCATCTTTATTATACATTTCTTTCAATTCTGCTCATGTTGAATTCATGTTTTTAATTTTTCCCCTTTTGTTTTGATTTATTCCATTTTCGTCCTTTTATTGTCTTATATTTTAGTTGTTTCGTTATTCAATTTATGCCCCATTTATTTTCACATTTAAACCTTTGTTTATTCTTTTATGTCATGTACTCTTAATTTGTGCTTTAATTTATTCCCTTTCTTATAACTTTAGCATAACATGTTGTATAAAATCATTTCCTTTTTTTTCTCAATAAAGATTGATTTATTCCAAATCAAAAGAATCGAACACAAGCCTCATTAAAAACCTCTCTAAGCTTAGATGGAGGAAAAAAGTGCTCATGTTGATTCGATACAAGAGGCAAACGCCAAACACAAAAAAACCAAGCCCCACAGCCACAAGACATCACACACATGACACAACAACACTCACCCAACCCCACATCGAACCTGCCCCACACGCTCACAACACACATACGCAACACAAACACCTCGCCCACCAATTCAACTAATCGCCTGAAAATTGATACGCGATCCACACCTTCTTTCGCAAGAACATCCGCCAATCCATTAGCCTCACGGAGAATATGCCCAAAGCAAACCTTACTCAACTCCGCACAAGTCGTATCAATTTCCAAAAAAATATTCGAAACTCGCCAAGGAAGATGTGCCACTTGAGTAATCCAACCAATCGCAATACAAGAATCCGGTTCAATCAACAATCCACAAGTACCCTTCCATGAAGAGCGACAAAACATTGCCAAAGCAAAAGCAATAGCGCGTAACTCAGCTTCGTTGGAATCCATCACGCCCAAAGGTCCCGAAAACACTGTGACAATTCGACTAGAAGAATCATGAAGAACTCCCCCAAATCCCACCGGACCCGACTTTCCCCTTGCCGAGCCATCCACATTGAATTTAACATAACCCGAAGGCGGAGGGGACCAACAAACACCCACACAAGCACTCAACCCCATCGGTGGTGCAGAACATAAACGAGGACACCGCCACCACTGCGCCTCCTCAACCCAGCCCGAAGAATGCGATACACGCACCCAAAAAACGAACGTAGCTTAGTCAAGAAAAAAATTTCCTCCAATGGCACCCGTTTCAAATTAAAAATGCGTTCATTACGCGCAAGCCATAAAGACCACAACAATGCAGCCATACTTGCTATCCACCATTGTCGCACATCCCCCAAAAACAAGCAATGCATATATGATCCCACTACCTCATTGAGACTATACGGAAAAGGCAAACAAATATCCCACCAGCTCAGAAACCATCCCCAAACAACACTCACCCTCGGGCAAGAATATAAAAGATGCTTCAAATCCTCCTCACACACGCCACACCATACACAAAGCCGCTGATCCTCGCCCAACATAACCCCACGCTGCCTCAAAAATGCTATAGTCGGCAACCTCTCCAACCAAACAAACTAGGCAGAACCAACACCTTCCACATAAAATCAGCCCCATTATTAATATCAGTATCTGCTTCTAACATCAACTGATGAGTCAAAAGTTGTACCAAAAACTAACCACGGGAGTTGGGCTTCCAAACCAGTCGATTAGCCACACCAACACGCAAGCGAAACGGCAACAAAAGTGACCATAATTCCTTTAACACACTAAGCTCAAAGCACCTCAACATGCGCTGAAAGAAAACATCCCAAGACCTATGTGCAAAAGACCCCATTACCGCATACTCACGAACCATTGCCATTCGATTACAAGCCAGCGAGAACAACCTCGGAAACACCTCTTTCAAAGGTTCCTCAAGGCACCAAGGGTCATGCCAAAACAAAACACAATCCCCTTCACCAATGAGCCATAAAAAGCTAGACACATCCAACAACGAACCCAACTCAAGACTCGAACATGCCCCCACAATCTGTTTCCATACTGGCGACATCACACTCAGGGCCATAGAATTAAGCCGCCATCTAGGAGTCGCCTCCCCATACTTAGTTGCAATCACAACACGCCACAACGAAAACATGTCTGTGGCGTACCTCCATGCCCATTTCTCTAACAAAGCCAAATTTCTAGTGCGCAAATCCACCACGCCCCCAAAACAACGAGGACGACACACCACCTCCCACCACACCCTATAAATTTTACGCTGCAAATTAACACCTCCTCAAAAAAACTGACGACGAACAAGCCCTTAGGCACAACAAACAAGCCCAAATAAAACACTGGTAGTGTCGATAATACTGAGTTCACTAGCGTAACCCGAGCTGCAAAAGATAAGGAGCCACGTTTCTGTAGAGCGTTGGGGTGTTCTCTAAATAGGAGCGCAAGTGCACACTCTTGTCAAGTTATAGTATAAAAGATATCGTCTCCCACGAGGATTGGACAGCTTATTTGAAATGCAATTCCTGCACAAGGGAAATTAAATGCACAAGGTAAATTTTAGTTTATAAAAGAATAAAAAGTAAATAAACACAAGTAATTTGATAGAAGAGATCAGGGTGATAGAATGGGTTAGGTTATGCTGCTTAGTAGTGTGAAACTGCGTTGAGTAGGTTAAGTTACTTTGCGCTGCCAGACTTTGCTGCCTCGATGGAAGATGGCATATTGGTGCTTCGATGCTTTCGCTGCCTCGGCAGTGGAACGGTCGGGTGGCTCGGCAGAAAACTCAATAGTCCTTCAAGGCTCAGCAAAACGCTTCGATAATGATCCCGCTTATGTCTAAGTTAGAATGTTGTTGTTGCCCACTGCAGATGATACCCGTCAGCGTGAATCTTACAATGAAAAACAACTTTTGGTTCATCCCTTTTTAGCCGCCTTAAACCCTAACCTATAACTTGGCTGGATTGATCAACACCTGGTATTGATGACATCGTGCTTACTTCTTTCGTGAGTTTGAATCTCTCGATACCAAACTAATAGATTACTCCCAATCGATCTTTCGAACTCAATTGAAAATAGTGAAGAACATAAAATAAGCAAACCTTGAATTTATTGCAAAAAAACAAACTTAAACCTAAACAACCGTTCTCACAACTACTTTACAACATAACCCAAACCCTAGAGAATTTAAAACATAGTGGTGGCCAGAAAATACAAGAGAAACCTAAGCTATGCTGACTATGAGTTGTCTAAAATACAAGGTATGGTCGAGTATATAAAGGGCATAAGCCTAGGTTAAGTCTTTCTTGTGGTAGATGTCTTCTTCATCATAAAGTAGCTTTTGCATTGGATGCATCCTTTAAATTCTGACTTCTTTGACTTGAAGTTGGACTCCTTGTGGCAGAAGTAACCTTAAGCCGCATTGGATAATCTCCCATGGGGTGGCTCTGTCCGCTGTTTCTGGCATCGATAAATTGCATGGATGAGCTCATTAGACTCGGGAAATTAGGCTCTTCCAATCGCACTCCAATTCACCAATTCCTTAGGTTACTGCCCTGGGCGGCGGGTGTGGTGGCGGCAGCTACTCGGCAACACTTCTCTCTGTGTTGAGCTGCTTCAGTACAGCTCCTTGGCTTGTTGCCTCAGCATCAGCTTCTCAGCTCCTCTTTCCTTCTGCCAACTTCT
Source organism: Hibiscus trionum (assembly GCA_030270665.1). Classification (NCBI taxonomy): domain Eukaryota; kingdom Viridiplantae; phylum Streptophyta; class Magnoliopsida; order Malvales; family Malvaceae; genus Hibiscus; species Hibiscus trionum. The sequence continues at coordinate 47,904,275 of BSYR01000017.1, read as the reverse complement.
AGTACCTGAAACTAAAATTAAACTAAAACAATACCTTTTCTCACCAAATTAAAGATATTCAATATAAACATGGTAAAGTAAATAATACTGTAAATAATGCATGCATGCACCTAAATATGCCTAAAATGTACTTAAGAACAACAATAATATGAGATGGAATGCATATAAAGTATTGGACTTATGAGCACTTTACACACCCCCAAACTCGAACTATTGCTTGTCCTCAAGCAATGCAATCCTAAACATACTTGCCCTTGCACTAATTAGAAAGAAGAACATGTTTTAAACTTGATTTAGCACCTCAAGGCCGCAACACCTATCATTAAATTAGTGAATGGAGAATAGCATGAATTACCTCATAATTAAACTACAATGCCAGTGAAGTGTGTGCAGAAACTGTGTACAGGCTGAATCTGAAGAATATTCTAAGTAAACAAAGATGCTATCATAGTAATATAAGGTTGCTGCCGAGGCAGCATAGTTAAGCACAGTTCATAATCATGGCAATAAGGGCTTCAGCTCATCACAACTACTCTTCTAGATCTAAAATTAAGATAGGAGAAAACTAAAAAACCCCGAACCCATTGAGTAGAGTCATCCCGTGAAGACTTTCATTCACTCATGCTAATTTGTCCATCACTTCCATGATTTTCAGATTCATGGACTTTGATAGCAGCGGAGTGTCCTTGCACATGATTCTTCCTAGAGCTGGTTTCGGGCACCTCTAAGGAAAACAACATAAATTTTTTTCTTTCCTGTCGTGGCAGTACTGTTCTTTTTCTCTTTGTTTGTTCCCTACCATGGTAGCTTCCTGCAACCATGTTAGAATTTTACAAATAATTCAAGCAGGCAATGTTTATCAGAAATTCAATCAAATTTAGCAAGTAACAATGGTGTTTTTAATTTTTGGCATTTATAGAAAAATTCTAAGTTTACTTCATGCTTTCCCCAAAATTAAGTTCTTTTTATTCGGTGCGAAAAATATAAGATCCGCTATCGTATCATAGGCATAAGTTCTAATTTTTTTTCTTTTTTGATTAATTTTTAAGGCAAGTACATTATGCAACCTAATATGATCTAAAATATGCCTAAACATGATGAGTGCTAACCCCCCAAACTCGAGACGGGCATTGCCCTCAATGCACAAAATAAAATACAAGAAAAAAACAGAAAAATAAAAGACAAGATAAATAATAAAAATAAAATAAAAAGAAACAACGCTAGAAGTTGGCGAAGGGATGAGAAGAGGCTGGGGTTCCTGCGGTAGAGGAGGACGATGAAGACTGGATGACAATGCGGCGGCTGGCAGATTTCCGGGCGGCAGGCTTGGCGGGTGATATCTTTGCTGTTCGCGACGGATGGACTCTCTTGAAAGTGGGGCGAGGAGCTTCACTTTGTTCCGATTCAGATTCTGACTCCTCTTCCTCCGGCTCGGCTGAGATTATATGCTGCTTCCTTTTCCTAGTTGGCTCCACCATGGGTTCTGCCAGTGGTTCCTCTGTTGCCATGGGTGCCGCTGTTGCTGCCATCTGCTGCTCAGCTTCATTGGACAGAGAGGTGCCTGCTACTGTCGCCGCTGTGATCGCCAGAGAGAGTTGTTGCTGATGCCTCTCTGGAGTGTCGGCCACCGTGTGAGAGGAGGAGGTGGCTGAGTAGGACGGGTAATGTGTCGGAGATGGCATCTGGCGGCGAAATGCGGCGAGGCGGGCAGCTGCTTCTAGTGGTGTTCCTTCTCGTGGTTCAGCTGCGGTGGCCAGTTCTTCGAGGAATCTGGGCAGGGAAGGGCCGTCGTTGGGGAACTTTTGTAGAAGATAGGCCACAAAGGCCTCATGGACTTCCCCACGTATTTCATGAAGGTCAGCTGCTGCTGCTCGATCCTTTTGTTGTTGGCGATCAGTGTGTTGAGCAGTTGGATAACTTCTGGTTGTTGGGCAGCCTCAGTACTGCCTTTGGCTGCCGGGGCGACTATGTTATCGTCCGACTGCTGAGAGGGTGTGATCGATTCTGGTGCTTGCATCATCTGGAGCCTAACCTTCATTGTCCAGCCTTCCCTGGGTGGTGTTATTACGTCTTTGGGGTCGGAGGGGACATTGAAGTTTGCGCACAGGCCGGTGATGAGGGAGGGGAAGTAGAGCCTGCCCTTGGATTTTCGGTAGCAGTTGTGGATCTCCTTACAAATGATGTCGCCCACGTTGATCGGCTGGTTGTTCATGATGGAATGAATTAGGGCAAGACGGGGCCGGTCAACCGTTGTGTTGTGGGAGGTGGGCAGCAGACGTCACTTAATAAACGTGTTCCACAGCATCGCCTCCGGCAGTAGACGGCGGCGCTAGAGAGATCCGCTGTGTTTCCCCGCCAGCCACAAGGTGTTTGGTTCATACAGTATGTCCTTCATCCGGTCGTAATCCCCTGCTGTCAGCGTCTGCCCCCACTCCTCATGGAGGTTTTTGTCCATCTCCAGCCCGTAAAACCTGTTGATGGTGGCTGGATTGAGTTTGAATGCCTCCCCTCTGACAAAGACAAAGGCAACTTCTGGGCGGGGTTGGTGGGCGTAGAATTCCCGGACGAGTGTGACGTTAGCTACCTCCAGCTGCTTAGCAAATATTTCCCACCCTTGGATGTGGATCTTCTCGAAGAGGGTGGGCTCGAGACCTAAGTCCCCTATCTGCGTGGAGTAGTGGAACCCTTGCTCCTCCCAAATGCCCTGTTGGCGAATTGCGTCCGGTGCCTTTCCTAGTCTAGCTTGGAGAAGAATCTTTGGAAGAAGGGTTTGGATTGTGATGCTGTCATAGCTGTGAGTCGGTTGTGATCTTAAAGTACTGAAAATAGGAAAAAAAATCTTAAGAAGCAAGTGGACGCTGAAAAGATTAAACAAGGAGGTAAAGTGAAGAAAATGAATGAAATAGTGAGATATATATAGGGGTTACCGAGAGATGCCGTGGCGGCATTAAATTCCAACGGGCAGATTTTCACGGCGCGTGTTACGAGATTAAATGCTCATTACGCTGTAGCCGTTGGAAGCTAGTCATTAGCGGATTTCTAGCCATTACGCGGTTTTGCGGTTGGCTACCTTCAGTTGTCTCGACGGCATGGTGGGCGGGCTCCTTGTTGGGCCTTTTTCTTGGTCCTGCTTATTTATTCCTAAATCATGGAAATAAAATAATAAAATAAAGAAAAGTAAAATAAAAATAATTAATTCTGAAAATAAAAATACGAAAAATAAATTGCAATAAATTAAAACCTAATCCTAAAAAAATAAAAAGAAAGAAATTAAAAATAAATTAAGTTATGTTGGGAGTGCATTGAGGTGCATCTCCCAAACATAACCACTTCTTGAGCTGGTTGTGATTTGCTTGTTGTCCAGGTGGGTTATCCAGCTCCTTGGGGTTCTTGTTGCTCTGATATCTGCCCTGGCAGCTGTTGCCTTGCCCTGTCTCTTGGTTGTCCTTGGAGGCATGTTTGTCTTGGCAGACTTCTTTTCCCTTGGCTGGCTTCGTGGGTTGTAGGTCATGTATTTTTATATTATGATTGTCCACCCTTGTGATGAGTTCGCCATTCTCCACATCTATCAATGTTCTGTCCATGGCTAAGAATGGTCGTCCAAGAATGATGGGGGCGTTCACGTCTGCCTCACAGTCCAGGATAAGAAAATCAACTGGAAAAATGAAGTTGCCCAATCATACCAGGATATCTTCAACTTTACCCTCTGGCTGCACAAAGAAATGGTCAGCAAGTTGTAGCATGATGGAAGTTGGTTTTGCTTGTACAATTCCTAATTTGTTGAAGACAGCCTTGGGCATCAGATTTATACTTGCTCCTAGGTCGCATAGAGCTCTCATGTCATGGTTGCTGCCTATCTTGCTTGGGATGATGAAGCTGCCTGGATTTGTCCTCTTGTGCGACACCTTGTTATGTATCATTGCCATGCATTCTTCAGTGACGGCTACTGTCTTAAATTCCACAATTCTTCTTCTCTTGGAAACCATGTCCTTCATATACTTCGCGTAATTTGGCATGTTTTGTATGGCTTCCACGAGTGGGATGTTGATGTGCACCTGTTTTAGAATATCCAGAAATTTCTTGAACTGGTGCTCTTGCTTCTGCTATTTAAGCCTTTGGGAGAAGGGCGGCGGCAGCCGGATGTCCTGGATGCGTTCTTTGTAGGGAAATCTGATCTGTGGTGGTTCAGGATCATCTGTCTCTGGGATGCCGTCATCTTCCTGGGCATCAGTTTGTTTTGCCGCCCCAGAAGGTTGTTCATGTGCTGCTGCGGTGGGTAGCTCTGGTTGCTTGTCCTTTGGCTGCTCATTTCTAGGATTATCCAATTGTTTCCCACTTCTTGTCGTTATCGCTTTACACTGCTCATAGGTGGGTTTGGCTGCAACCTCTGTGTTACTGGATGTTGCACCCATTGTCCTATTGCTTATGATCTCCGTGAACTGCCCAAACTGGGTCTCTAGGTTCTTTATTGCAGCCTCCTGGTTGTTCATCCTCATCTCCGTCCTATCCATAAAAGACTCAGTCTTGTCAATAAATTTGTTAGTACGAACAATAAAATCACTAGTGCGAGGCATAAAAGTATGTAAGGTACATTCTAGTGAATTGTTGTTCGTATTCTGTTGCTATTGAGGTTGCTGTCGTGACAGGTTCTGTTGGTATCCCCCTGGTTGCTGAGTTAGATTTGCAGCCGTGTTGGGGTTACTCCATGAGAAATTTGGATGCTTCTTCCAGCCTGGGTTGTATGTGTTGGTGTTGGGCCTGCTATTCCTCTCATAGGTTCCCATGAAGTTGGCGGATTCACTACATTCATAGGAATCAGGGTTGCCCCCACACCCATCACAAAAAGGCTCCACGGCTTTGGCCTCATATGTTTTCCCTTTGGCCATACTCATTACCATATGTGTCAGTTTATCTAGGCGGGCATTTACAGATTTATGGCTTCTACTTCATTCACAACAGCTGGCCGCCTTATGCCACCGCGGCGGGCTGTAGGGAACTTGTAGTCGTTCTTGGAAATTCTGTTCAGAATCTGTAATGCCTCCCCAGGTGGTCTATCCAAGATGATTCCATTGGCTGAGGCGTTGAGCATCATTCGTGTCGGTTGATTTACTCCATTGTAGAACATTGACACTTGAGTCCAGGATGGGAAACCATGAAGCGAACATTTGTTTAACACATACTGTGGATCAAATCCTTTGAAATCGTGCTCCAAATAATCCTTGGTGGTGCGCACATACTGTGGCTGCCTGGACGGAACTGGTGGCTGCTGTCTAGGCGGCAGATCATGCTGCCCATCCCTGCCGTGCCCATCTCGTCTATAAAAACGATTTCTCCCGATGGATTTGCTCTGGTCATGCACTATACAAGAAAACTGTAAAAAAATTTCGAATATAAAGGAAAAATAAAACTAAAATTAAATGCAAATAAAATAAAGGTGTAGAAAAATAAATACGAATTTACTGTTGCCAATCCCCGGCAACGGCGCCAAAAACTTGTAGAGCGTTGGGGTGTTCTCTAAATAGGAGCGCAAGTGCACACTCTTGTCAAGTTATAGTATAAAAGATATCGTCTCCCACGAGGATTGGATAGCTTATTCGAATTGCAATTCCTGCACAAGGGAAATTAAATGCACAAGGTAAATTTTAGTTTATAAAAGAATAAAAAGTAAATAAACACAAGTAATTTGATAGAAGAGATCAGGGTGATATAATGTGTTAGGTTATGCTGCTTAGTAGTGTGAAACTACGTTGAGTAGGTTAAGTTGCTTTGCGCTGCCAGACTTTGCTGCCTCGGCGGAAGATGGCAGATTGGTGCTTCGACGCTTTTGCTGCCTCGGCAGTGGAACGGAAGGGTGGCTCGGCGGCAAACTCGGTAGTCATTCAAGGCTCGGCAAAACGCTTCGATAATGATCCCGCTTATGTCTAAGTCAGAATGCTGAAGTTGCCCACTGCAGATGATACCCGTCGGCGTGAATCTTACAATGGACAACAACTTTTGGTTCATCCTTTTTAGCCGCCTTAAACTCTAACCTATGTCTAGGCTAGATTGATCAACACTTGGTATTGATGAGATCGTGCTTACTTCTTTCGTGAGTTTGACTCTCTCGATACCACACAAATGGATTGCTCCCAATCAATCTTTCGAACTCAATTGAAAACAGTGAAGAACATGAAATAAGCAAACCTTGAATTTATTGCAAAAAAAAACTTAAACCTAAACAACTGTTCTCACAACTACTTTACAACATAACCCAAACCCTTGAGAATTTAGAACATAGTGGCGGCAAGAAAACAAAAGAGAAACCTAAGCTATGTCGACTATGAGTTGTCTAAAATACAAGGTATGGTCGGGTATATAAAGGGCATAAGCCTAGGTTAAGTCCTTCTTGTGGTAGAAGTCTTCCTCATCATAAAGTAGCTTTTGCATTGAATGCATCCTTTAAATTCTAACTTCTTTGACTTGAAGTTGGACTCCTTGTGGCACAAGTAACCTTAAGCCGCCTTGGATAATCTCCCATTGGAAAGCTTTGTCCGTTGTTTCCGGCATCGATAAATTGCGTGGATGGGCTCATTAGACTCAGGAAATTAGGCTCTTCTAATCGCACTCCAATTCACCAATTCCTTAGGTTGCTGCCCTGGGCGGCAGGTGTGGCGGCGGCAGCTACTCGGCAGCACTTCTCTCTGTGTTGAGCTGCTTCAGTACAGCTCCTTGGCTTGCTGCCTCAGTATCAGCTCCTCAGCTCCTCTCTCCTTCTTCCAGCTTCTAGTACCTAGAACTAAAATTAAACTAAAACAATACCTTTTCTCACCAAATTAAAATATCCAATATAAACAGGGTAAAGTAAAAAATACTGTAAATAATGCATGCATGCACCTAAATATGCCTAAAATGTACTTAAGAACAACAATAATATGAGATGAAATGCATATGAAGTATAAGACTTATGAGCACTTTATAGTTTCCAACCAGCCAATTTAAGCCGAAACCTCACAATTATAGGATCCCACATCGCGTTACTACGTGGATTTACCCCCAACGGAAAACCAAGATAAGAAAACGACAACTCTCTCCTATTGTAATTCAAAATTTCCGCAACCTCCTCCACTAAAGAAACATCAACCCCAATTGCAAACAAAGATGACTTATTAAAATTAATTTTCATCACTGACCACGCCTCAAAACAATGCAATAGCCGTTGCACGCTTTGCGCCGTCTCAATCGAAGCCTCAAAAACAACATTGTATCATCGACGAACTGTAAATGCGAGATACAAATATCATAAGCTATACGCAACCCTTGCACCACACCAGCACGTTTCGCATTCTCTAAAAGAACATGTAATGCTTCCGCAATAATAACAAACAATAGCGACGAAAGCGGATCCCCTTGTCGCAACCCACGACCTATACCAAACTCCTTAGTTGTTGTTCCATTAAGAAACACAGCCAACCTAGCCGAACTCATACACTAAAAAATCCACTGACGCCATGTACTAGCAAAACCCATCCGTGCCATAATGGCATCCAAAAAAGCCCAGCACAGACAATCATAGGCCTTCGCAAAGTCAATTTTCAAAATAAAACCCCCTGCTGTAACCGTGACTTTCGAAGGGAATGAATTAACTCGTTTGCTAGTAAAACGCCATCCACAATCTGCCGTCCATGAACAAAAGTTGTTTGTGAATCACTTATAACTCTACCAAGAACGTCTTGCATACGCCGAGCCAAAACCATCGCCAAAAGCTTATATGCAGAATTCAATAAACTAATTGGGCGAAAATCCCGCAAAAACTTCGGATTATCTTTCTTCGACAAAAGAACAAGGAAAGCTGAATTGGACCCTCTCGGTAATATTCCTGTCTCATAAAAAGTTCTGAAAAAACTGCATTACATCACCATGAAGAAAATCCCAACCTTTACGATAAAACTCGAAAATATAACCCTCAGGCCCCAGGGCCTTGGAACCATCCGATTTCCATAACACGTCCATCACTTTCTTTTCCAAAAAGGTCATACAAGAGACAACACCAAATGCCCATCGAGTTGCTTAAACTCGCCCTCAATCTCCCATTCTCCAAGCCGACTATTTTGTGAAAAATGAGAACGAAACTCTTGAACAACAAAATGCCTCAAACGATCTTTATCAGTCACCCAAGAACCATTAATCATCAAACCAGAAATCATATTACGTATTGCACGTACCTTGGCTGACCGATGAAAAAAGGTCATATTACGATCACCCAACCGCAACCAAGTCGCAAGTGACTTCTGCCTCCACAACGATTCCTTCCAACGCAACACACACCACAACTCCTGCATCCAAGTCCGCCTTTCTACCAACAAATCATCCTCCACAACATCTGAACCTACATACGTATCCACCCCTTCAATTTTCATTTAAAGCCCGTCAATCGTCCTCTCCATATCCCCAAAAACATCTCGACTCCAAGCTCTCAAAAACACCTATAATTGTCTCAATTTCGCTAGTAAATCAACACCATTCAACCCACACTCCGTAAGACGCCGCCACTCGCCTTCAAACATACGAATGTTCTCCTTGCAATCTAACTAACAATTAATAAACCTGAACGGGCGAGGACCCCAGTCACAATCATCTCCCTTCAATAGCAAAGGGGAATGATCCGAAAGCAATATTGGTAAATTCACCTGTTGAATATTATTAAAACGCTCTACCCAACGAGAATCAAGAAGAAACCTATCGATACGGCTACACCTATTGCCCGAGCCAAACCATGTAAAACTCTTACCACATAAAGGCAAATCCACCAAACCCGCACCATCAATAAAATCAGAAAATGCCTCCATAGAGGAAGATAAGATATGACAACCTGCTCGTTCTGCATGACACCAAACAACATTGAAATCGCCACCGATGCACCAAGGAATATCACTGGCTCCTAAGAATTCCAAAATATCCTCCCAAAGACGAAGTTGATCCGTCGAGTCATATGGCGCATACACTGCCATAATACCACATTCAAAATTATCATGAACCCACTGCCCTTTAACCGCCACAAAGCTCCGATAACTATCTACATTCGTCAAACGAAACCGCCCCTCATCCCAAAGGATCACAATACCACCCGATGCACCTATCGAAGGAGAAAACACATAAGCAAAAGAATCAGATGGCCACAACTTTTTACAAACCTCAGAAGACACCACCTCCAATTTAGATTCTTGCAATAACGCCATATCACAATGTTGCTTCCGTAGAACATCACAGATCCCCCTCCTTTTTGCAACGCTACCCAAACCTCTGATGTTCCATGTAATAATCCTCACGCGTCACAAAACCTTACCTCGGCCAGCAATGATCCGAGAAATATCATGGATTATATCCTCCTCACGACCTTTCGTACCCAAACCAATTAACTGGCCCAACTACAGTGTAGCCTCATCTTCTCTTCTTATTGCCTGCTGATGAGATTGAAAGTCTAAGCCCGACAAAGATTCATTTGCAAACCCAACCTCCCGCACTTGACCTTTACGAGGTCTTCCACATTGTTTTTTCCATGCACAACTGCAAAATCACTACGTTTCTCAGACGGTAAAGAATTTTCCACTAACGCATTCGCAGATCAAACCCGACACCCAATCCCTTTTGAGATGATAATTTCAGTCACCACATCTATACAAAACTCAATTTTCGGATTCAGAGAATTTGGCACAATCTTGTCTAATTCCTTATTTCCAGGGGAATAATCAACCACATCAACTGCTACATTCAAAGGGAGCACATTATCAGTAGGATAATTGTCAACCAAATCAACCTCAACCAATCCCTTATCCCAAGAAGAATTTGAAACAAAATTAAACTCCTCTAACACCTTACCAAACATAGACTTTGAACCCAACACTAACTCTCCACCCATCCCAGTCACGTCGTTCAGACCCTCATTTATAGCACATCACCCAACTCGCAACTCACAACATCCAAACCCGTGCGAGTAACTAGCAGCTCACACTCAACCATCCCTACAACCTTATCCGAAAACCCACCCTCGCAAGCACCTACCAACTCCACTCTACCCTATCTCACAACGTCCTTACCAAAGCCTTTCGAGTTTGCCTTTACTACATCCACTATCTCATGCTCATCCTGTAATCGACTAGACGAAACCTCCTTATCCTATTTCCCAACAGACTGATCTGGTATCTCCTCCATATCACAACTATCATCAAACTCCTCACAATCACAAACTATATCATGCGCATGAACAACAACAACTTCGTGCACTCGAATGACAAAGGATCGACCTTCACTTATAACTTCTAGCATTTCATCTATCCGCTCCATGTTCTTGGTCACGATTAAAACCCAAGCACACTCGAAAGATTTAGGTGCAGAAGTCTCTTCATCCACCCGAAAAAAATTACCCACACAATTAGCCACATTTTGGAAAGAATCTATAGACCATAAATGTATTGGCAACCCAACAATGGATAACCAAACACTACGATAACCACAATAAATGTCAGGCGACCATTCCAACACCCGTTCAAAACATTGATGCAAGGCATCCAAAGTGAGAGCAACCTGACGATCCTTTAAGTTGTGGAACATCAATAAAAACATCGATCCAGCAATTCGCATAATTGAGCAATTATGTACCTTAGCCTTTTGTAATTCCGAGACCAACGTTTCCCCACTTTTTTCCTTATGACACCAGACCACCGCACAAGTACGTAAAGCCTTCAGCTTCTCCGTATCAATGACACCACATACCTGGCGATATTGCCTCACATCCGAAACCATCAGATTCTTCCCTGATTGCCGCATGTCCTGATCCGAACCCCTCGATATGGGCATCGTATCCCCATCCCTCGCCTGAACTGTATTGCACATCGCAAAACCTTTCTTCCGCCTCCAAAAAGAATCCCTCCAGCCCTGTTGGGCCACCACCACACTCACTCGATCGCTGTAATGCCCTGGTTTAGGGCCCAAGAGCTTATCGGTTTTGATCTAGGATTATTCCGGGTTAAAATTAGAATTAAAATGACGATTTTAAAAAATTACCTTTAATTACGAAAATTCCATTAATGAAAATTTAAAAAAAGGGTTTTATCCCACTTTTCAAAATAAAAAAGAAAGCTATCATCTTCTTCATCAAACAAAAAGCTCAAAACATTTCGTAAACCCTAAAACCACTACTCCATTGCACAATCCCTCATCCAAGCAAGATTTTTGAAGGTAATCTCTCCCTTGTTTCAGTTCTCACCTATCTAGCTTGTGCACTTTGAAAACTTTCTTTTAAAAGCCATTAAAATGCATTTTGATTTGGTGTTGGGTTTGAGAAAATGGGTATTTCTATGGGTTTTTGTGTGGGTTTTCTTATCATACTTGGGTGTCTTAAAAATGTTAAAAAGATGGCAAATGGTGGGAAACCCGAAATGGGTATAAAAATGAGATTTTTAGGTTGAAAAGGTTGAGTTTTGGGGTTGGTTTTAGGTTGAAAACGTGGCTGGTGGTTCTCTTGATGTTGGAGAATGTTTCTAGATGATTTTGGATGTGTTTTGATGGTTGAAATGGATGATTTCAGTGTGGGGTTTGTTTAGAACGAAAATGGTGAAGTTTGGGTGAAATTTGTGTTCGAATCGATGTGTTTTGGTTGCAAGATTGAGTTTCCGGGTTATTGATGGTTTACAAGTGTATTGGTGTCCTAATAGTTTGTTTTGGATTGCTTAAAACAGAATCGGGTTCGGGTGCGATACCGGGTGCTACGGAGGCTTGAGATCGGTGTTTCGGTTTTCGTTTAGGTTTCATCGATGAGTGGAAACTGTTTTGGAATTTTAATTATGTTCAACGAAGGTTCTGGGGTTTGGGTGGAGTCTTAGAGACTAACCTAGACCCAAGAGTAAGTTCATATAATCTCGTTTGTTTGGTTGATTATCGGCTTTCGTGAACATGTGTGTTGTGGTGATGTTTTTGGATTGTTTTTACTCTCCGTTGAATGTTGTTGTGTAGTCGTTGTTGGTGTCGAGCCTCACGTGATGGTTGTCGTTACTACGGTAATGTGTAGTCCCACCGGTATTGACTAGTAGAAGAGTACGGTGATGTGTAGTCCCATCGGAAAACTACTAGTTGAATGGCGATGTGTAGTCCCACCGGGTTTTGGTTATGCATGTGCATATCATGTATTGTGATGATTGTATTTCATTACGTCTTTCCTTAAATGGTTTTGCTAAAATCTAAGATTTATGTTTTAAAAACTGCATTGTTGTTGTGTTTTAGAGCTCCGCTCACTAAGCTTTAGGCTTACGCTCTCTTCTTTTCTAACAATGCAGATCGTTAGTGGCTTGGGAGGCAAGTGGGCAAGGGAGGAGTTTCTCGGAGTTCTCGGGTAGCTCAAAGTATGGTTCATGTTTTGTAATAGCACTTAGTCAATGGGATTTCTAGTTTGTATGTTAAGGAGTTGATGATCAAACTCCTATGTTTTGGCTATGTTTTTGCTTCTAGCATGTTTTAAATGATGGTGCTATGTTAAATTGAGACTTGACGTGGCCTTGTATGAATTGCTATGCAAATTGACTTGTTGGTGTTTTTGTTTCTAAGTGTTTATGTGAGCTTAGGGCTTAAAGTCCACATTGTTGCTTGAATGCATGTCTAATGATGTGTTTAGGATATTTTGCACCTAGAATGTATGTATGATATGTTGCTATGTGATTTTGGTGTTTTGGGACAAGTTTGGGGACGTTTGGAGGTGTCAAAGTATGTTTTCGGGCCAACCTGTGTGCAGGCGTTTCGAAACGCTCGATATGGTCTCGGAACGGTCGTAGCTCCAGGGGTACTCGTATTCGAACGAGTGTGGTGCCGTTTCGATACGATTTGCCACTGTGATCCCCCATTTCGAAACACGTTTCGATACATTTCGACACTGTGAGCCCCCGTTTCGGAACCCGTTCCGATATGTTTCGTCACTGGAAGCCTTCGTTCCGGAACAAGGTGGGACCGTTTCGGAACGGCTTGGTCTCACTTTTAAAATAGAGCTCGCGTTTCGGAACGGGTAAGCCTAATTCGAAACAAAAGCAGTTAATTTGGTTAAATGGCATCTCTAAAGGTTCCTGAACGTTGCGTTTTAGTATCTAGAGCTTGTATGCTTCCTTGTTGAGTTATATGTATCCCTTATGATGGTTTTGCCCCGTATGCATGCAACTTGACTAGCAACTATACGATAAGTTTAAATTAATGTGTGTCCTCTCTTCGTTCGTATCTTTATTCGCTTATCCGTTGTTGTCTACTCACCTAGGGTTAATTGTGATATCTAGACAAGATAAATAAAATAACTTAAAAAAATAGGGTTGCTAATCGGAGTGAGGCCTTAGCGGGTTTCGCTCTGGTTTTCCCCGTGTAACCTGTTCGGTCAGGTATGTTGGCTAGGCCGGGACGAGGGGGTTACATTTGGTTGTATTAGAGCCTCGGTTGCGAGGTCTCCCGGGAAGGTAAGTTAGGTAAGTTGGCTTGTTTGGTTGTTTGCTATTGCACGGTGTATGAAAGCATGCTTTAATTGTCCTTGTTGTTGGTTGAAGTTTAGTCAAGTGTTCACATTGCTAGGTGTTGTTATTGGAAAAGATTTTTGGTTTGAAAAGCTGAGAACTTGGGTCCTTACCCTTTTCTAACCTAATGTTTTCTTGTGTGTGATGTGTTTATTGTTTAGATTTTATCTCGTTATGGTAAGATCGAGAGGACGGCCTAGAGCGGGTGACCAGGCACCCGGGGATGTGCCTCTAGTTCCTCCTACTCCCGATGGTAATGGAGCGGGTGGCGAAGGTAGTGTGCCTCAGGCCGGTGCGCAAGTTGGAGGTGATGGTAATGGACCTCAGGCCGGTGCAAATGTTGAGGGCAATGGAGCTCAGGAAGGTGCAGATATGACCCATTTGATTCAGACTATAGCCGGAGCTTTTCAGACAGCTTTGGCCGGTATGCAAGTTGCAGCACCACCTCAGGGTGCGGGGACAGATTTACCCTTTGAGAGGCTCCCTAGTTTGGGCGGAGTTGAGTTCTGTGGTTTGACTCCCGAGGGTTTAGAAGCTTGGCTCGAGAGTACTACACGCATCTTAGGCCAGATGGAGTGCTTAGACACTCGTAAGTTGGGTTGCGTTGTCTCCTTGCTTCAGGGAGATGCATATGCTTGGTGGACCACTGTTACTTCGGGTATGACCGAAGCGGATGTCACTTGGGAATTCTTCAGAAATGTCTTTAAGAAGAAGTATCTCGGAGTCCGATATCAGGATGAGAAGAAGAGAGAGTTTGTGGCCTTGGTCCAGGGTAACAAGACGGTGTCCGAGTACGAGGTTCAGTTGGTGAGGTTGAGCCAGTATGCTCCCGAGTTGGTCCCCAGTGAGAGGGAACAATGTGAGCGTTTTCGATATGGGTTGACTAGAGATGTGAAGACTTATATGCTTGCCTCTGACTACATCGAGTTTGATGTTTTGGTCTCTAGGGCCAAGGATATTGAGCAGAACTTAGGCTTGAGTGCTCGTGCTAGTGGGTCCGATTCCGGAAAGAGACACGCGGATTGGGACAGAGATCACGCCAAGAGGCATAGAGATAGGAGGTATCAACCCGATTCGAGGCATAGGGGCAGTAACCATGGACGGGGCTATCAAGGCCAAGGAGCTGTTGTTCACACTCCTGAGTGCACTAGATGCGGGAGACGCCATCAGGGAGAGTGTATGGGTACCTTTGGGGTATGTTGGAACTGTGGTTCCCGAGATCATTTGAGGCGTAACTGTCCACACCTGGCTAGGGGCGGACCGGCTCCAGCTAGGGGTTTTGAGCATCAGAGAGGCCGTGGGCGCGGTCGTGGTAACTTTCAGCCGAGGAACGATGGTCGGAGGAACTTAGCTCATGTGGTGGCAGTTCAGCCCGAGGGTGGAGGACCGGCTAGGGTGTATGCACAGCGAGAGGCTGGGAATGACACAAATGTCATTGCATGTAATTTCTCGATACAGTCTTTGACTTTGCTTTCTTTGATAGATTCGGGTTCGACACATTCGTATATTTTGGGTGAACACGCAAGGTCTCTAGGTTTACCCTATGAGTGGTTAGAGGTAGGTGTAAATGTTACTAGTTCTTTCAGTGATACCGTGGTAGTTAGGAAGATGTATAGGAGGTGTCCCTTGATGATTCAAGGCCATGTGTTTCCGGTTGACATGATGGAGTTACTGTTCTATGGTTTTGATGTGATTTTGGGCATGGATTGGCTCGTAGAGCATAGAGCTAGGGTAGACTTTTAGACCAAGAGAGTCTCTTTGAGGGTTACGGATGATTTTGAAGTTGTAGTGGTGAGCGAGAACATTAAGTTCTTGTCCAATGTTGTTTCTGCTTTAGAAGCTCAGAAGTTGATGGATTCAGGTTGTCAGGCTTACTTGGCTTATGTGATGAATCCGAATATGAGTGAGGTTAGACCGCAAGACATCAGAACAATTTTTGATTTTCCGAGTGTTTTCTGGAAGAGTTGTCGGGTTTGCCTCTAGATAGGGAAGTTGAGTTTTCTATCGAGACGTATTTTGATTTTGCACCCGTGTCTATTGCTCCGTATAGAATGGCACCGAAAGAGTTGAAGACACAGCTTCAGGAGTTGTCAGATAGAGGTTTCATTAGGCCTAGTATTTCTCCGTGGGGTGCTTCGGTTTTGTTTGTGAAGAAGAAGGACGGTAGTATGAGGATGTGTATAGACTATAGGTAGTTGAACAAGGTAACAATGAAGAACAAGTATCCTTTGCCTCAGATAGATGATTTGCTTGATCAGTTGAGAGGTTCTTTAGTGTTTTCGAAGATTGATTTGAGATCCGGTTACTATCAATTGAAAGTGAAAGACGTGGACATACCGAAGACAGATTTCCGTACACGTTATGGGCACTATGAGTTCTTGGTAATGCCTTTCGGTTTGACTAATGCACCAGCTGCATTTATGGATATGATGAACCGAGTGTTCCACGAGTTTTTGGACAGGTTTGTGGTGGTGTTCATAGAAGATATCTTACTGTACTCTAGGACCGAGGAAGAACATGATGAGCATTTGCGGTTAGTGCTTCAGACTTTTCTTGAAAATCAGTTGTATGACAAGTTGAGTAAGTGCGAGTTTTGGATTAGGGAGGTAGTCTTCCTAGGTCATGTGACCTCGGCCAATGGGATTAGTGTGGATCCCAAGAAGATAGAAGCCATAATGAATTGGAAGCAACCGAAGTCATTGACAGAAATCCGTAGTTTCCTAGGCTTGGCGGGGTATTATCGAAGATTTGTCGAGGGGTTTTCGAAGATTGCGGCACCTTTGACTAAATTGCTTCAGAAGAATGTTCCGTATGAGTGGTCAGATGCAAGACAACAAGCGTTTGAGAAGTTGAAGAAGGCTTTGACCGAAGCTCCTATTTTGATTCAGCCTGAACAGGGAAAAGGGTTTGTGATTTATAGTGATGCCTCGTTTGTAGGTTTAGGTTGTGTGCTTATGCAAGAGGGTAAGGTTGTAGCTTACGCTTCGAGATAGTTGAAGGTTCACGAGAAGAACTACCCCACTCATGATATTGAGTTAGCCGCAGTAGTGTTTGCTTTGAAGATTTGGAGACACCATCTTTATGGTGAGAAGTGCACCGTTTATACCAACCACAAGAGTTTGAAATACTTGATGACTCAGAGAGAGTTGAATCTTAGACAACGTAGGTGGATAGAACTTCTTAAGGACTATGACCTTACGATAGAATACCATCCGGGTAAGGCAAACGTAGTGGCCGATGCTTTGAGCAGAAAAGTGGCAGTTGAGTTGCGGGCCATGTTTTCGAGGTTGAGTGTGTCAATTGATGGCGGTTTGATAGCCGAGTTACAAGTTAAACCTTTGTTGGTTCAGTTGATTCGAGAGAAACAGTTGCAAGACAAGTCTTTGGCACCTCACGTGCAAGATATAGCCGAGGGTAGACCCACGGATTTCTGTTTTGGTGAGAACGGGATCCTATGTTTCAAGGATATGATAGTAGTTCCAAAAGATGCCGAGTTAAGGCGTACTATCTTGAATGAAGCACATAACAGTCCTTTTGCTATGCATCCGGGTAGTACGAAGATGTACCATGGTTTAAAAGACGAGTACTACTGGATTGGGTTGAAGAAGGATGTGGCTGAGTTTGTGAGTAAGTGTATGGTTTGTCAGCGAGTTAAGGCCAAACATCAGTTTCCTTCGGGTTTGCTACAACCGTTGAAGATTTCGGAGTGGAAGTGGGAACGTATCACCAAGGACTTTGTGTCGGGTCTATCGTTGACTCATTCGAAGAAGAATTCAGTGTGGGTGATAGTTGATAGATTCACTAAGTGTGCCCATTTTATACATGTTCATACTACCTACACTCTAGATAAGTTGGCCTATCTGTACATCAGTGAGATAGTGAGATTGCATGGGGTACCGAAATCGATTGTATCAGACCGAGATCCGAGGTTTACAACTAGATTTTGGGAGTGTTTACATCGTGCCTTGGGTACTTGGTTGAACTTCAGCACTTCGTATCATCCGCAGTCAAATGGTTAGTCGGAGAGAATTAATCAGGTGTTGGAGGACATGTTAAGGTGTTGTATCATCGACTTTCAGGGTTCTTGGGAGAAACACCTACCGCTAGTGGAGTTTGCATACAACAACAGTTATCAGGCTAGTATTCAGATGGCACCGTATGAAGCTCTGTATGGTAGGAAATGTAGAACACCTATCTGTTGGGTCGAGGCCGGGCAGAAGCTTATACTGATGCCCGATTTGCTTAAGGGCATTACCGAGAAGGTAAGATTGATATATGATCGCTTGAAGGCAGCTTCAGACCGACAGAAGTCGTATGCCGATTTGAAGAGAAAAGAGATAGAGTATGTCATGGGCAAAAAAGTGTTTTTGAAAGTCTCACCGTGAAAGAAGGTGATGAGGTTTGGTAGGAAGGGTAAGTTGAGTCCAAGATTCATTGGACGTTACGAAATAGTTGAGAGGATTGGTCCCATTGCTTATAGATTAAGACTCCCGACCGAGTTAGAGAAGATTCACGGTGTGTTCCACGTTTCTATGCTTCGAAAGTATAGATCGGATCTGTCTCACGTAATGTCGGTGGAGGAAATTGAATTGAACCCCGACTTGTCTTCTGATGAAGAGCCGGTTGAGATTCTTGCTACGGACAAGAAAGTGTTGCGTGGGAGGTCCATCGAGTTAGTCAAGGTTTTGTGAAGACACCGAGGGGTGGAAGAGGCTACTTGGGAGAGGAAAGAGGACATAGAAAGACATTTTCCGTATCTTTTTCCGTCAGGTAATTTCAGGGACGAAATTCCTTAAGTGGGGGAGAGTTGTAACGCCCCGATTTAGGGCCCGGGAGCTTATCGATTTTGATCTAGGATTAGTCCAGGTTAAAATTAGAATTAAAATGATGATTTTATATAAATTACCTTTAATTACGAAAATGACATTAATGAAAATTTTAAAAAAAGTTTGTATCCCACTTTTCAAAATAAAAAAGAAAGCTATCATCTTCTTCATCAAATAAAAAGCTCAAAACCTTTCATAAACCCTAAAACCACTATTCCATTGCCCAATCCCTCATCTAAGCAAGATTTTTAAAGGTAATCTCTCCCTTGTTTCAGTTCTCACCTATCTAGCTTGTGCTCTTTGAAAACTTTCTTTTAAAAGCCATTAAAATGCATTTTGATTTGGTGTTGGGTTTGAGAAAATGGGTATTTCTAATGTAACTTTTAAGGGTGTTTTTTTATCATACTTTGGTGTCTTAAAAATGTTAAAAAGAGGGCAAATGGTGGGAAACCCGAAATGGGTATAAAAATGAGATTTTTAGGTTGAAAATGTTGAGTTTTGGGTTGGTTTTAGGTTGAAAACATGGCTGGTGGTTCCCTTGATGTTGGGGAATGTTTCTAGATGATTTTGGATGTGTTTTGATGGTTGAAATGGATGATTTCAGTGTGGGGTTTGTTTAGAACGAAAATTGTGAAGTTTGGGTAAAATTTGTGTACTAATCGATGTGTTTTGGTTGCAAGATTGAGTTTTCGGGTTATTGCTGGTTTACAAGTGTATTGGTGTCCTAATAGTTTGTTTTGGATTGCTTAAAACAGAGGAATCGGGTTCGGGTGCTTTGGGTGCGATACCGGGTGCTACGAAGGCTTGAGATCTGTGTTTCGGTTTTCGTTTGGGTTTCATCGGTGAGTGGAAACTGTTTTGGAATTTTAATTATGTTCAACGAAGGTTCTGGGGTTTGGGTGGAGTCTTAGAGACTAACCTAGACCCAAGAGTAAGTTTATCTAATCTCGTTTGTTTGGTTGATTATCGGCTTTCGTGAACATGTGTGTTGTGGTGATGTTTTTGGATTGTTTTTACTCTCCGTTTAATGTTGTTGTGTAGTCGTTGTTGGTGTCGAGCCTCACGTGATGGTTGTCGTTACTACGGTGATGTGTAGTCCCACCGGTAGTGACTAGTAGAAGAGTACGGTGATGTGTAGTCCCATCGGAAAACTACTAGTTGAACGGTGATGTGTAGTCCCACCGGGTTTTGGTTATGCATGTGCATATCATGTATTGTGTTTCATTACGTCTTTCCTTAAATGGTTTTGCTAAAATCTAAGATTTATGTTTTAAAAACTGCATTGTTGTTGTGTTTTAGAGCTCTGCTCACTAAGCTTTAGGCTTACGCTCTCTTCTTTTCCAGTAATGCAGATCGTTAGTGGCTTGGGATGCAAGTGGGCAAGGGAGGAGTTTCTCGGGTAGCTCAAAGTATGGTTCATGTTTTGTAATAACACTTAGACAATGGGATTGCTAGTTTGTATGTTAAGGAGTTGATGATCAAACTCTTATGTTTTGGCTATGTTTATGCTTCTAGCATGTTTTAAATGATGTTGCTATGTTAAATTGAGACTTGATGTGGCCTTGTATGAATTTCTATGCAAATTGACTTGTTGGTGTTTTTGGATCTAAGTCTTCATGTGAGCTTAGGGCTTGAAGTCCACATTGTTGCTTGAATGCATGTCTAATGATGTGTTTAGGATATTTTGCATCTAGAATGTATGTATGATAAGTTGCTATGTGATTTTGGTGTTTTGGGACAAGTTTGGGGATGTTTGGAGGTGTCAGAGTATGTTTCTGGGTCAACCTGTGTGCAGGCGTTTCGAATCGCTCAATATGGTTTCGGAACGGTCGTAGCTCCAGAGGTACTCGTATCCGAACGGGTGTGGTGTCGTTTCGATACGATTTGCCACTGTGAGCCCCCGTTTCGATACGTTTCGTCACTGGAAGCCTCCGTTCCGGAACAAGATGGGACCGTTTCGGAACGGCTTGGTCTCACATTTAAAATAGAGCCCGCGTTTCGGAACGGGTAAGCCTATTTCGAAACGCAGGCAATTAATTTGGTTAAATGGCATCTCTAAAGGTTCCTGAAACGTTGCGTTTTAGTCCCTAAAGCTTGTATGCTTCCTTGTTGAGTTATATGTATCCCTTATGATGGTTTTGCCCCGTATGCATGCAACTTGACTAGCAACTATACGATAAGTTTAAATTAATGTGTGTCCTTTGTTCGTTCGTACCTTTATTCGCTTATCTGCTGTTGTCTACTCACCTAGGGTTAATTGGGATATCTAGACAAGATAAATAAAATAACTTAAAAAATAGGGTTGCTAATCAGAGTGAGGCCTTAGCGGATTTCGCTCCGATTTTCCCCGTGTAACCCGTTCGTTCCGGTCTGTTTGCTAGGCCGGGACGAGGGGGTTACAAGCGCCGTACATCCATGAACCGTTCAACCGTTCTATTACTCTTAAAGCATCCGCACGGTTCGCCATACGCATAAAACCAAATCGGTACCCATCACGAGATCGCTTCACTAGTATAAAGACGTCATGAAGCTCACCATGATGATCAAACACCTGCCAAACACCTTGCCAATATAGACGATTCGAAATTTTCTTCACAAACAAAGTCCACACCCGTTTCCGATCACCCATGGTAATATGGTAGTAAATAAGTCATTTTCCTTTTTATATATTAAATACAAATGTACATATTTAAATTAACTTTTTACCTTAATTTTCATACGTTATTATATGTACTTTACTTTAGTTTTATTCATTTTTATGTTTATATAGATTGATTTATTTGAGATACATAATTGTTTTTTTGTAATGTTATATTTCTTTATATATATAGTAGTATACATGGTATCTGTTTAAATGTATGTGATAGTTTTATTTGGTAATATGTATATATATAGGCTCTGTTTGGCAATTAGCGGATAGCTGACAGTGGATTATATTAGCTGATAGCTGATTATATTAGTTGATTTGACTAGCGGATTGTATTAGCTGATTTTATAAAAGTGTTTGGTAAAATTAACTGATAGCTGGTAGCTGTTTTATTATTTAAACAAGTAAAATGACATATAAGGACATGATTATATTTGATACTTATTTTGAATAATTTATTAGTTATCAATATTTTGTATCTATTAATATTAATTAGATTATAAAAAATAATTTTTAATATAACATTACTAAGCATATTTGAAGAATTTATATATTAATTTATTATTTATATAATTATTTTTAATACAATTTAATCAATTATTAAATTTAAATACAAATATAAATGTGTGAGAATAAAAAGAAAAAATAAATAATATTAGTTTACAAATGTCACAATGTAAATACGCGAGGTTGAAGAATTAAAATAGAAATGGTTAAATTTAGGTTATTTGGAGATTTTTAATAATTGTTAAGGGTGAAAGGGTCTTTATAACTTTTATGTCAAAACCTCTAATTTCAAGAAGCTCCTATTAGCAACTTTTTTAAAATTAGAGGTTTCAACTCAATTCGCTATTTCAATTCGCTCTTTACCAAACATTCAAATTAGCGAATTTGACCACTCAAACCTCTAATTTTAGCTCAAACCTCTCTTTACCAAACATGGTTATACTTTAACATGTAATTAGATTTAGTTACTTGTTTGTTCACATGACTTCATTGTATATAACTTGATCAATTGTAATTATATTTGATTTTATTTTAATACATTATTAATTGAGCATGTCATTTAAATTTTTACATCTATATTTATTTATTTGTTTAATTTTTTCATTACTTTCTGTTAATAAACCCCTAAATTAATTTAGGTTGTCTATAAAAATTATACCTTAGTTAGAATCACTTTTCTGTTAATAAACCCTATAAAAATTATTTATTTGTTTAATTCTTTCATTACTTTGTTCGTCAATAAATCTTTATCTGTCTCTGATTTTAAAGATGGCTTATATATCATCTTAGTACCTAAAGTATACCAACTTTTTATTTTGGTACTTAAAGTATTATTTGGTCAAAATAAGTACCTAAAGTATACTTTTTGGTTAAAATAGGTACGTACAGTATACTTTTTGGTCAAAATAGGTACATAAAGTATTTTTTTCGTCAAAATAAGCATCTAAAGTATTTTTTTTGTCAAAATAGGTATCTAAATTATTTTTTAGGTCAAAATAGGTACTTAAAGTATACATATTTTTTATATAGATTCCTAAAAATTGTCACGTGACATTAATTAAAATGATTATTATCTTATACACTGTCGGAGAAAACTTTTTGTTTCCACAAGCGCCTCAATTATATGGTTTATAGTTTAGGGTTTTTAGTGTAGTGGTTTACAATTTTAGGTTTATGGTTAGAATTTAGGGTTTAGAGTTAGGGTTTAGGTTTTAGGATAACATGTTTAAAGATTTAGGTTTTAACCTATAAACCCTAAATTTTAACCCTAAACCCAAAATTCTATCAACAACCCCTAAATTCAAAACTACTACACTTAAACCCCTAAACTTTAAACCTAAATGGAATCCATAACCCCTAAAACTAAGGCACTTGTGTAAAAACAATTCCACAAGCGCTTGTGTATAGAATAATTACCATAATTAAAAAAAATACATTATGTGCCTATTTTAACGAAAAATATACTTTAGGTACTTATTTTGATCAAAAAATATACTTTAGATACTTCTCTGACGGAAAAAATACTTTAGGTACCTATTTTAACCAAAAAGTATACTTTAAGTACTTATTTTGACAGAAAAATACTTTAGGTACCAAAATGAAAAAGTTGGTATATTTTAGGTACTAATATGATATATAAGCCTTTAAAGATGGTAAGAAAGTGATGTCAAAAGAGGCTAGGAGAGCATTAGATTTGAGCAAGACGATGCGTTTTACAATCATTGAAAATGAAGAGGACGCGTGTCACACCCTGAGTTTTAAAAAAAATGAAAAATGAAATGAGAAGATTGGTGTTTTCACGAGGGTTTAAACCCTTGACCTAGGGACAATTAGTGCAAGCCTTAACCGCTGGGCTAAGGTAGTATCCGGTTATGATCTACCTAAACTTCTTTTTAAGTTATTCACCTCTGTTATATCAAAAATAATAAAAGTTTGAATCAAAATTTCCCCATGTGTTAATTAAGCCTTCTCCAAAGAATACTCGAATCGATAACTCTTTTTCTCACGACCCTTCATCTCCCCCTCTGGCCTTGCGCCGATCTTAGCCACACCCGGCTCGTGGCGTGCACTGCCACCACCTGCGTGCTCGCCGTCGAGCAGTGAATCTGATGCCACCGGCCACTCTCGAAGAGTCACCGACGCTCGTGTTATAGAGGCCCTAGAAGGTTCAGTTGAAACCTAATGGTTTCGTTATAACCTTCCGTCGATCCGTCCGTCTCCGTCGCCGGTGAAAGTCACTGCCATCACCAGCTTGTGCACCGTTTTGCTCCGATCCTTCAGCCTCATGTCACGTGCGCTACCGAGCGGTTCGTCGCCGGTGAAAAGTCGTTCAAAATTTTGACCTTAAACCTAAACGGCTGACTTCATTGCCTACATTTTTTGGCCACCCACGTCGACCATTCAAGAAAGGGACGTCGGTTCTGTGTTCATGGCGATGGAGCGAGCAAAACTCAAGTGACCGCTCTCAGTTCCGCCGCCGGCAGGGCCCTCATCGGCGCTTCGTCATTTTCGGCAATCTCGGTTCTATGTTAGGTAGTTTTTGATGAATTTCTGACTTGTTTTCATGTTTGTGTGGTTTGGTTCAAGTGGTTAACCGAAGATCTGTCATTTTCAGGCGAAATCGCACCATTTCGGGCCTCCGGCGACCCATTTCGTTTTGGGTAAGTAAATCGGCCTAAACCGGTTCAAACTAGTCTGAGTCAACCTAAACCCAACCCGGTCAACCCAGACCCGACCCGTTGATCAAGTCAACTCGCCGATTCAACCCAGTGAGTTAACTCGCCGAGTCAATCTAGTTGACTGCTGACGTCAGCGATGACTTTGACCAAAAAGTCAAATTTTTTCGAAATCTCCAATTTACTGTTTTCGACGTCCCGAGTCCGATTTTGAAGCCCGTTTCGTAAAATTCCAACCCAAAAGCCTGCAAATCTGACCTCGAACCCGAACTTGTGTATGTATTTAATTATTCAGTTAAGAACTTTGTGAATAAGGTCTGATCTTGGAGTTTGTGTATTTGAAGGTGTTCAAAGTTCCTTGTAACCGAGATGTTGAGGGACGTCGAATTTGGGTTCGAGTGCGATCGAATAAAGTATCATGAGTCGACCGGTGCAGCTCGGAGTTGAGGTAATACATTACTACCTCTTGAATTCTTTATGAATATGTTGGTAATTGGTAATGCATGCATAAAACTGATGATGAGTACTGTTATTTCTGCTCAAGTCAAACCGGATATGAAAATGAGTATGATAATCTAGATTAGATTGCAATGCTCGAATGAGAAGATCAATAAATCATAAGGATCTGTAGTTCAATAAGTAATTAATAAGGCAACTAATCTCCAAATCCGATTACAAGTGTCAAATGATTAAATGTGAAAAATATTTGGATATGAAACTATGAAAATGCCCTTAAGGTAAGAAAATGACTAAAATACCCTTGGAATTGGAAGCGTTATAGAAATCTACACAAGATATGGTAAAACAACCTGATTCATCTGAAAACCTCGAACTACTTGGAAAGTTATGGTAACAAGATTTAAACCTTCGAGATTGAAAGGTGTTAGGTTTCCTTGATTTTGGAATAAATCTCCGAATATAGATTTGCGGGAAACGACTAAAAGTATTGGAAATACTGTTATGGTTAAATTAATCAGAAGGATCGTATTGACCAAAAAGGCTGAAGTATCCTCAGACACCGAGGTTTGCAAATTAACTGGAATGATGGTTAAACCTTTGTGTTCTGAAATTGAATGAAGTGGTTGGAGGTACCGAAATTACGTGAATGGCTGGAACACCCACGAGTACTTAAATGATTGAAATATTACATATGGTTCAATTGACATGAATGATGGATATCCCGAGCTTCAAAATGACTGAGATACCCCCTTGTTTAGAATAAATAAATTGCCTCTGATAAAATCCTGGAAATGCCAATAAAGCTAAAAATGACTGAAATGCCCCTATGGGTTAAAGCATGACTCACATACGTCAATCACTCATGATATTAATATAAGGTTGGAAGTTGTTCCGCACAAAATATAAGTTCGACTACTCTGTGGCAAGTCATGTGGTGAAATATGAAACCAACCGTTCAGATATATGATACAACTGGATGCATTAGAAGGATTAGTTAGTACTTCAAGGTTGGGATATGTTAGTTTGAATGGTTTGGAGGCTCGAAAAACTTCTGGAAATCTTAAGTATTGTAAATCATCATTTTATCATTATTGGGCTAAATTACAAAATCACCCTAATAGTTAAATGACCAAATATGCCCTCGTTGGCTAAAGTAATCAAAATAGCCCTAAATGTATCCGATATCGTGAATGATCTTGACATAGAAATCTCTGAATGCCTGGTTGGAAACCTGATGAGCAAATAGAATTTTCTGAGCGACTGTTTATGCCTCGTTGGTATAAATTACCAAAACGCCCATGTATGATAAAATGACCATAATGCTCTTGTAAGCTTAATTGACTAAATTACACATGATATATCTAAACACTTAAAGATCTTGATGTATCAACTCCCGAATATCTGGTTTGAACCGTTTGTAAGAACCCCCCCCTTTTAATAGGGACCTCGTTTATGAAATTCGTTCAATTGTCAAAAGTTTAATGTGTCTCCTTCTGTAAATACCAAGTGTCTTCAAGAAATAAACTGTTCTATCTAGTGTGTTCCATGTGTGCTACATTCATTGTATGCGTTGTATGATTACTACACATTAATAAACAATATAATGATTTAATTATGAACGATGATATGCTTGATGAAATGATGAACTAGATAGATGATATCATACTCTGCCTACTCGTTGTTTGTCCGCTCGATCTATATACATGATATGTAATTGTGCTATGTGGTTATTTGATCTGTGATAATATTTTCTGTCTGCCCGATGTAAGTAATAATATAATCTGTTAGCTTGACCTATGATGGTACACTCAATTTGCATGATGAATGATGATATCGTCTGCTCAATGGTATGCTCGTATATGTGTCTAAAGAGCATGAAATTCTGTTTCTGATGCCTCGAATGGAATATGTCTGCCATATGTATTCTGTTACTCATGTTTGAAATTTGAATACCGATTGTTATCTGTGGTTTACTGTTGGGTTATGTTATGAAGTCTTTGTTGGTACAGCCCTGATCCAGCTGGTAAATCCTTATGGACTCAAGGTCTCCCCTTGGGTAGGTTCCGGTGCTTTAGCACGGGTAAATCCTTATGGACCTAAGGCAGCCCCTTAGGTGGCACC
Source organism: Hibiscus trionum (assembly GCA_030270665.1). Classification (NCBI taxonomy): domain Eukaryota; kingdom Viridiplantae; phylum Streptophyta; class Magnoliopsida; order Malvales; family Malvaceae; genus Hibiscus; species Hibiscus trionum. Next base: position 47,877,523 of record BSYR01000017.1, on the reverse strand, counting down.
TATGCCCATCGGGCCTAGGGTAAGTCCTTATGGATGCAGTTCTGGGGGACTGCATATTGGTGTAAGGTTGGAGGGTAGTTACTAGTAAACCCTTGTATGTACTTGAACATTTGCATTGAATTGTTATGTGTTCTTATGATATGACTGGTATGTATTTATGCATGTTTGACCTGCACTTATTGGAACACACTAGACACTAAACTCTTTGTTTTCATCTTCGTAATCTATCAGCTTGTATAATTCCCGTTTGTTACTCGATGATTGAATAAAGAACAAGTACCTTTATTCTTAAGTATAACGTTACCCTGAAATAGCGGAAAGGAAATGAAGACTGTTATTGCTTGGAACATCATGAAAATGTTATGCCTACCATATATCTGCATGAGCTTATAGCATCTTTTGGTAGTTCTGTATTACTGCGCTTTTCCAAGCTCACGTTGTTATTACCATCGCAGGTTAAAAGAATATATCACGACATAATGTTTGACATCAGTGTTCGGAGTTCTCTCGGTGTTGCTTTTGGAGTACGATATTGTATAGTTAGTGGGCATGTATGTCATGTATTGTTTTATGATAGTGTTTGTAAACCACTTTTCTAAAATTTTTGTTATATTTTTAAATGACTTCCTAAAATGGTATTTTAAACAGAAGTTGATTTTACAGTTTAATAAGTGTTTGAGACAAAAATGTTTTTATGTGTATTTTTACTGCGGGTCGCTCTTGTGACCTTAATGTGACTTATTAGGAACCGTTGTAACGCATAAGCGGGTGTAGGGGGTTACATTAAGTGGTATCAGAGCTTAGAGTTGCGTCTTTATGGGTAGATCGGCCGATCTTCTGTCATAGAGTGTCTAGTCTATGCATGCCCCTAGCATAACCGTGCTCCTTCGAGCCAAAACTCTGATGTCGAATCTTTCTCTTCCATGTAATACGCGAATCTAAGTATTCTATCATGCATAGCTCGATTTATATTGGCAAGGAATTTCTATGACATTCGTCTGTGATTCGGTTATGCTCAATGGATTGGAATCTGGGTAAAGAATCTGAGATGGTTCATCAATTTGAAAATTGAAGATCTGATTTAGTTTAAGAATAAATGTTTGATTATGCGAGGTTACCAAAATAAGATTTCACGTTAGGTTATTCGGTGATAATGATAATGTTTGAGAATAATCTAGTAAAAATTTGACCGGAAACATTATGAATTTAAAAGAAAAGTGTCTGAGAGCGTGGTGAAAATGTAAGTTTTGTGATGACTCTATTATGCACGAAAGAAACAGTTGCCTAATTATGACGAAGGTAAGTGATATTAGTTCGATTCCTTGGTTATGTTCGATCAGCTTGAAGGAAGACATTTTCTTTGAAAATGTGGCATGGTGTATCATTATGTGTCATCCTTGATTGAAATTTAATGTTATATCCCGATTCTATAATGCCCTATGGGAGGCATTGGGTACTCGTTTGAATTGCAGTTGTAGCTCTTCATACGTAAACTGATGCTTAACCTCGAAGAGTAATTTAGATTCTGGGAGATATACCTTTGGGTTGTATGGTTGTCTTCGGTTATAGTTTGGAAGGTTTCATATCTCTGATTGAGTCAGCTTATAGTAACAATTATGAGACAAGCATTCGCTTGGCACCGTATGAAATTCAATATGGATTCAAATAGTGTATTTTGATCAGTTAGTCTAAATGGTGATATGGGATTATTTTGGGTCCAAGACAGTACGAGTGACTAAGGGCACTACCATATTGATCTGTGATCGTCTTAGAGTCCCGAGAAACAAGGATACTTTGATAGAATAGTTTCAATACATGAAGGGGATGAAGGAGCAACTTTTGCATCTCTCTGGCTCAGGTAAATTTCGAGGACGAAATTTCTTTTAGGGGGAAGAGTTGTCACACCCTGAGTTTTAAAAAAATGAAAAATGAAATGAGAAGAATGGTGCTTTCACGAGGGTTTGAACCCTTAACCTAGGAACAATGAGTGCAAGCCTTAACCGTTGGGCTAAGGTAGTATCCGGTTATGATCTACCTCAACTTCTTTTTAAGTTATTCACCTCTGTTATATCAAAAATAATAAAAGTCTGAATCAAATTTTCCCCATGTGTTAATTAAGCCCCCTCCAAAGAATACCCAAATCGATAACTCTTTTTCTCGCGACCCATCATCTCCCCCTCCGGCCTTGCACCGATCTCAGCCACAGCCGGTTCGTGCCGTGCACTGCCACCACTGGTGTGCTCGCCGTCGAGCAGTGATTCTGATGCCACCTGCCACTCTCGAAGAGTCACCGACGCTCGTGTTATAGAGGCCATAGAAGGTTCAGTCGAAACCTAATGGTTTCGTTATAACCTTCCGTCGATCCACCCGTCTCCGTCGCCGGTGAAAGTCACCGCCATCACCAGCTTGTGCACTGTTTTGCTCCGATCCTTCAGCCTCATGTCACGCGCGCTATCGAGCCATTCGTCGACGGTGAAAAGCCGTTGAAAAGTTCGACCTTAAACCTAAACGGCCGCCTTCGTTACCTACATTTTCCGGCCACCCACGTCGACCATTCGAGAAACGGACGTCAGTTCTGTGTTCATGGCGATGGAGCGAGCAAAACCCAAGTGACCGCTCTATGTTCCGCCGCCGGCAGGGCCCTCATCGGCGCCTCGTCATTTTCGGCAATCTCGGTTCTATGTTAGGTAGTTTCTAATGAATTTTCGACTTGTTTTCATGTTTGTGTGGTTTGGTTCAAGTGGTTAACCGAAGATCTGTCATTTTCAGGTGAAATCGCACCATTTCGGGCCTCCGGCGACCCATTTTGTTTTGGGTAAGTAAATCGGCCTAAACCGGTTCAAACCGGTCTGAGTCAACCTAAACCCAACCCGATCAACCCAGACCTGACCCGACCCGTTGATCGAGTCAACCCAGTTGACGTCAGCGTTGACTTTGACCAAAAATTCAAAAAAATTTGAAAAGCCCTATTTTATGTTTTTCGACGTCCTGAGTCTGATTTTGAAGCCCGTTTCGTAAAATTCCAACCCTAAAGCCTCCGAATCTGACCTCGACCCTGAACTTGTGTATGTATTTAATTATTTAGTTAAGAACTTTGTGAATAAGGTCTGATCTTGGAGTTTGTGTATTTGAAGGTGTTCAAAGTTCCTTGTATCCGAGATGTTGCGGGACGTCGAATTTGGGTTCGAGTGCGATCAAATAAAGTATCATGAATCGACCGGTGTAGCTCAGAGTTGAGGTAATACATTACTACCTCTTGTATGCTTTATGAACATGTTGATATTTGTTAATGCATCATAAAAATGATGATGAGTACTGTTATTTCTGCTCAAGTCAAATCGAATATGAAAATGAGTATCATAATCTAGATTAGATTGCAATGCTCGAATGAGAAGATCAATAAATCAGAAGGATCCGGAGTTCAATAAGTAATTAATAAGGCAGCTAATCTCCAAATCCGATTACTAGTGTCAAATGATTAAATGTGAAAAATATTTGGATATGAAATTATGAAAATGCTCTTAAGGTAAGAAAATGACTAAAATACCCTTGGAATTGGAAGTGTTATAGAAATCTATACTAGATATGGTAAAACAACCTGATTCATTTGAAAACCTCGAGTTACTTGGAAAGTTGCACTAACAAGATTTAAACCTTCGAGATTGAAAGGTGTTAGGTTTCCTTGATTTTGGAATGAATCTCCGAATATAGATTTGCGGGAAACGACTAAAAGTATTGGAAATACTGTTATGGTTAAATTAATCGGAAGGATCGTATTGACCAAAAAGGCTAAAGTATCCTCAGACACCGAGGTTTGCAAATTAACTGGAACGATGGTTAAACATTTGAGTTCTGAAACTGAATGAAGTGGTTGGAGGTACCGAAATTACGTGAATGGCTGGAACACCCACGGGTACTTAAATGATTGAAATACTACATATGGTTCAATTGACATGAATGATGGATATCCCGAGCTTCAAAATGACTGAGATACCCCCTTGTTTAGAATAAATAAATTGCCTCTGATAAAATTCTGGAAATGCCAATAAAGCTAAAAATGACTGAAATGCCCCTATGGGTTGAAGCATGACTCACGTACGTCAATCACTCCTGATATTAATATAAGGTTGGAAGTTGTTCCGCACAAAATATAAGTTCGACTACTCCGTGGCAAGTCCTGTGGTGAAATATGAAAGCAACTATTCAGATATATGATACAGCTGGATGCATTAGAAGGGTTAGTTAGTACTGCAAGGTTGGGATATGTTTGTTCGAATGGTTTGGAGGCTCGAAAATCTTCTGGAAATCTTAATTATTGTAAATCGTCATTTTATCATTATTGGGCTTAATTACAAAATCACCCTAATAGTTAAATGACCAAATATGCCCTCGTTGGCTAAAGTAATCAAAATAGCCCTGAATGTATCCGATATCGTGAAAGATCTTGACATAGAAATCTCTGAATGCCTGGTTGGAAACCTGATGAGCAAATAGAATTTTCTGAGCGACTGTTTATGCCTCGTTGGTATAAATTACCAAAACGCCCATGTATGATAAAATGACCACAATGCCCTTGTAAGCTTAAATGACTAAATTACTCATGATATATCTAAACACTTAAAGATCTTGATGTATCAACTCCTGAGTATCTGGTTTGAACCGTTTGTACGAACCCCCTTTTTATAGGGACCTCGTTTATGAAATTCGTTCAATTGTCAAAAGTTTAATGTGTCTCCTTCTGTAAATACCGAGTGTCTTCAAGAAATAAACTGTTCTATCTAGTGTGTTCCGTGTGTGCTACATTCAGTTGTATGCATTGTATGATTACTACACATTAATAAACAATATAATGATTTAATTATAAACGATGATATGCTTGATGAAATGATGAACTAGATAGATGATATCATACCCTGCCTACTCGTTGTTTGTCCGCTCGATCTATATACATGATATGTAATTGTGCTATGTGGTTATTTGATCTGTGATAATATTGTCTGTCTGCCTGATGTAAGTAATAATATAATATGTTAGCTTGACATATGATGGTACACTCGGTTTGCATGATGAATGATGATATCGTCTGCTTAATGGTATGCCTGTATATGTGTCTAAAGAGCATGAACTTCTGTTTCTGATGCCTCGAATGGAATATGTCTGCCATATGTATTCTGTTACTCATGTTTGAAATCTGAACACCGATTGTTATCTGTGGTATACTGTTGGGTTATGTTATGAAGTCTTTGTTGGTATAGCCCTGATCCAGCTGGTAAATCCTTATGGACTCAAGGTCTCCCCTTGGGTAGGTTCCAGTGCTTTAGCACGGGTAAATCCTTATGGACCTAAGGCAGCCCCTTAGGTGGCACCTATGCCCATCGGACTTAGGGTAAGTCCTTATGGATGCAGTTCTGGGGAATGCATATTGGTGTAAGGTTGGAGGGTAGTTACTAGTAAACCTTTGTATGTACTTGACCATTTGCATTGAATTGTTATGTGTTCTTATGATATGAGTAGTATGTATTTATGCCTGTTTGACCTGCACTTATTGGAACACACTAGACACTAAACTCTTTGTTTTCATCTTCATAATCTATCAGCTTGTATAATTCCCGTTTGTTACTCGATGACTGAATAAATAACAAGTACCGTTATTCTCAAGTATAACGTTACCCTAAAATAGCGGAAAGGAAATGAAGACTGTTACTGCTTGGAACATTATGAAAATGTTATGCCTACCATATATCTGCATGAGCTTATAGCATCTTTTGGTAGTTCTGTATTATTGAGCTTTTCCAAGCTCACGTTGTTATTACCATCGCAGGTTAAAAGAATATATCACGACATAATGTTTGACATCAGTGTTCGGAGTTCTCTCGGCGTTGCTTTTGGAGTACGGTGTTGTATAGTTAGTGGGCATGTATGTCATGTATTGTTTTATGATAGTGTCTGTAAACCACTTTTCTGATATTTTTGTTATATGTTTAAACGACTTCCTGAACTAGTATTTTAAACGGAAATTGATTTTACAGTTTAATAAGTGTTTGAGACAAAAATGTTTTTATGTGTATTTTACTGTGGGTAGCTCTTATGACCTTAATGTGACTTCTTAGAATCCGTTGTAACGCATAAGCGGGTCTAGGGGATTATAACGTGATCGAGGAAATGGAGTCAAATATTCAAAAACTTGCTTTGAATACTTTGTGTACTGCCTTTGGAAGAAGGAAGATAACTGCTATTCACCAATTCAGGAAACCATAGGGGTACGTGTACATGATTAAAACGAACATAATTATCCATAGTCTTCTTATAGGAAAAGTATACAACGTGAAAGACCCGTTCATGTTAGGTCTGCAAAATCTTGCATTGTCCTATAAATAGTCAACGTGTCGGATTACCATTAACAGCAGAACAACCATGCCTTCCTTCTTATTATTACCATTCAAACTCATTTTTGTCCTGCTTTTTTCCTCCCATATTTTGTCTTCTTCATCTTCCATAAATTCTACTGAAGCTGAAGCTCTTCTAAAATGGAAAGCTAGCCTCCACAACGACACTCAAACCTTTCTGTCTTCCTTGTGGGTGGGAAGCAACCATTGCAACTGGGTCAGAATCGGTTGCGACAGCACCGGAAGCGTCACCAACATAACCCTGAGAAATTATGAATCGAGAGTGAGAGGTACACTTGACAATCTCAACTTCCTTTCCTTCCCCAACTTGATTTATCTTCGGCTTGTAGGCGACGCATTGTATGGCCCCATCCCCTCAAGCATCGGGAACCTTTCTAAACTTAACTACCTTGACCTGGCATACAATAATTTTTCTGGGAATATCCCGTCTGAGCTTTGCTTATTGAAAAGTCTTTCTTTTTTCTCCTTGGGGTTTAATTCAATCAGCGGTTCCATCCCACGGGAAATAGGAAGGTTGAGTTCAGTGTCAATAATTCTTTTCATGAGCAACAATCTAACTGGTCCCATTCCAACACAAATATCAAACCTTTCCAAGCTCCAATACTTGGACCTGAACCAAAATGATCTCACTGGTACGATACCTGTTTCTATTGTCGGCTTGCAAAATTTGTCCCAGCTTGACCTTGGTGGCAATCGACTCAATGGTTCTATACCTAAAGAAGTTGGAATGTTGAGGTCACTCTATTTGTTGGACTTTTCTGGAAACTCCCTAACCGGCTCTATTCCAGCATCTATAGGAAACTTGAGTAACTTGGTATATCTGTATTTTTATAGTAATTACCTCTCTGGTTCGATCCCCAGTGAGATAGGATTGCTCAAGTCGATTTCAGCACTGGATTTTGCTGGAAATAATTTCAGTGGTGCCATCCCTATTTCCATAGGAAACTTGACCAGATTAGAAAGACTTTTCCTTAGTGAAAATAGTTTGTCAGGCCACATCCCTCAAACATACTGTAATTTTACTTATTTCCAATTATCCAACAACCATCTCACTGGTCCATTACCGGATAATTTATGCCTCGGCGGAGTACTGTTTCGACTTGGGGTGGTCAACAACAGCTTGACGGGTCCTATCCCATCGAGTTTGAGAGACTGCAAAAGCTTAATTAGAGTTAGGCTTGAAGGAAACCACTTCACAGGAAATATATCAGAAGCTTTTGGTATATATCCAAATTCGGATCGTATTGGATTAAGCGACAACAACTTTTTTGGTGAACTTTCTCCAAAATGGGGGCTATGTCCTAATCTAACTAGCTTGCGAATCTCCAACAACAACATTTCTGGATAGATACCATTCGAATTGGGACATGCAACTCGACTAGAGGAGCTTGATCTCTCTTCCAATCATCTAATTGGTGAGATTCCTAAGGAACTGGGAGCATTGAAACTGATGTCCCGTCTTTTTCTAAGTGGTAACCGGTTATCAGGAAAAATTCCATCTGAGATTGGACTTCTTTCTAATCTAGAACAACTTGAATTGTCATCAAACAATTTTAGTGGACCTATTCCTGATCAGCTTGGAAACTGCTTGAAATTATTCTACTTGAATTTGAGCATGAATAATCTTGGAGGGGGCATTCCATCCTCAATAAGCGATGTTATTGCTCTGTATAGTCTAGACTTGAGTCAGAATTCACTTATTGGAGGCATCCCAATAGAGTTTGGAAAATTGAAGTCCTTGGAAATATTGAACCTTTCTCACAATAGGCTCAATGGTTCCATCCCTGAAGCTTTCAACGATTTGCATGGTTTGAGAATTGTGAACATATCTTTCAATCAATTGAAAGGTCCTATTCCAGATCTTAAGGCATTTCACGAGGATTCGTTCGATGCCTTAAGGAACAATACAGGCTTATGTGGTAACGCCACTGGGCTAAGGCCTTGTGTTCTCCCTTCCCGAGACAACCATGGCCATGGAAGAAGGAATAAAGTCATCATATTAGCTCTGATTCCACTCTTTGGTGGTCTACTTTTGTTGTTTATATTGGTTGCAAGTTTCCTTACTTGTTGCAAGAAGACTCCAACCAGAAAATCAGAGCCAAGGGAGGAACAACATGGAGATATTTTCACTGTCTTGGGATTTAATGGAAGAATACTCCATGACAGCATCATTGAAGCCACTGAAGATTTCAGCTCCGACTATTGTATTGGATCGGGAGGATATGGAACTGTCTACAAAGCTGCATTACCAACCGGTCAAGTGGTTGCCGTAAAGAAACTTCACCAATCTGAAGACAGCTTGCTTCAAAACAACTTGAAAGCTTTTGAACGCGAGATTGTTGCTTTATTAGAAATAAGGCACCGTAACATTGTGCAGATGTATGGCTTTTGTTCACATCCAAGGCATTCTTTTCTGGTATATGAGCTTGTAGAAAGGGGAAGTTTGAGAATGATCTTAAGCAACGATGAACAGGCAAAGGAGTTAGACTGGGAAAAGAGGTTAAATGTAGTTAAAGGAATGGCCAATGCTCTGTCTTATATGCATCACGGCCATTCACAACCTATAGTCCACCGAGACATTTCCAGCAACAATGTTCTGTTGGATTCGGACTATGAAGTTCGTGTCTCTGATTTTAGGACTGCCAGGATTTTAAAGCCCGACTCCTCCAATTGGACATCACTTGCGGGAACATACGGGTACATAGCTCCAGGTATTAACTACTTTTTTTCCTTGAAATTGCTTTCAACGTTTCATTTATTATATCAGAAGTGTTGGTTTTTTACATGTACTTAATTAATTATAGACATGATTCAAATAGCATATGCATAAATTAATTAGTATATACTATGTTTTTCTGATGTAGAGTTGGCTTATACAATGAGAGTAGATGAGAAATGTGATGTGTACAGTTTTGGGGTGGTAACATTAGAAGTTTTCATGGGGAAGCATCCTGCTGATCTTCTTACATATCTGTCATCAACAACACATGTGCCAAATGATCAACAAATTTTACTTAAAGATGTGATAGACCACCGCCTCTCACCACCGCGAAGCCTAACTGAGAAGGATGTAGTGAGTACTACAAAGGTAGCATTTTGTCACGGACTTATTTCTTCAAACTCGATCCGTGCGGCACTAGCACTCTCGGCACGATGCTAGTCAGCCTTAATCTCGCAACGCTATGGCAAACTCAAGGAGCAAGAGAGATTTACAAGGAAACTACCTTGTATTAAGTAACGGAAGCTTACAAGAGAGAGCTTCACAAGTGTGAAGTGAATGACTTCTTAGGTTATTTACAAATGAGGGAGGTAGCCCTATTTATAGGCACCAACCTCCTCAACGGACGATTAGGATCTATTTGATCAAACGGCTACAATTTTGCCTCCTAAAATATCTAAGGGGCCTAAACTATTCTAGAGATTTTTATAGGATTCTACATATATCTCTAAGGACCTAAAGTATTCTAGATAACTCCTATAGATCTACACATTTCTATAGGTTTCTAGAATGTTCCAGACATCTCTAGAGTAGTCCCGATTCTTCCATAGTCTTCCAGGATCTTCTATAACATTCTAGATCCTTCTAGAATGTTCTAGATGCTTCCAACATGTTCCAGGTTCTTCTAGAATCTTCAAGAATCTTGTAGAGTCTTCTAGAATCTTCCAGGGCGTTCTAGGTGTCTCTAGACCTTTGGAGAGCCTCTCGGATCGTTCTAGACTTGTGTAGGACCTCCTGGAACCTCCTAGATTCATGTAGGGATGTCTGAAGAGGGTTGTGGGCCTCTCAAGGCCGTTCTAGATCCTTCTTTGTTTCATACTTGGCCTTAAAACGTCCAAGGCTCTTCATTTTGCCTTGGTTGGCCCGAGTGCACCTAGGGGGCACTCCTCGGTCGGTCCTGGTGCACTTTGGCGGGGCGTGACATCCTCCCCCACCCGATCTCGCGACGCCCTCGTCGCGTCTCGGTCGAGCTGCTGAGGTGTTGCTGGTGTGCCTCCCTCGGCTCCTAGCTTTCCTCGTCTTCACCCTCGGCTTGGCAGCTTGATCCTGGGCAATCGTATCTGGTTGTGCCTTACCATCAACCCCTATGATAAAGGCAACAAGACACTTTCGTATCGGACATGACCTCATCACATGAGGTCCTTCACATAGGTAGCACTTTACCCTCGTGCTGCCTTTGGTGCAGACTTAGCCTGTGTGTTGCCACGAATCCCTCTCGTGGGCTTGACCTTAGTGACGCCACCTTGCTTACCCCGTGCAAGCTTGGTCGGTGACTTGGCCTTACCCTCGGCCTTCGAAGATGATGGGTCGTCCTTGTGCTCCACGTCGAGCCTTGACCTTGGCTTAAGTCCCTTGGTGTCTCGACCCTTGGGAATGGAACTTCCCTCGTTCCTCTTGGTGTTGTCAATCGATCGGAGTGATGAAATCAGTTGCAAGGATCCCATTTGTGCACCCTCGTCGCCACTGTCGGTGTCACTACCTTCTCGGTGCTTTGCTAGGAGTGAGTTAAGGGCTTGGCGTTGTGGGCATTCAAGCGTCCAATGGTCACCATCACAAATGAAGCAATTGCTCGGTGGTGACTTCCTCGCACCTTGGAATTCCTTGGACTTACCCTTGTCCTTGCTCTTCCAAGGGGACGAGTCTCGGTGCCTTGGTGAGTGGCCTTCCTGATGGCCCTCCTTGGGATAGCCCTTGGCTCCCCCACCTTTGGCATGGCTGCTCTTCTCATCCCTCGGCTTAGGGGTGGTCTCCTTGTGGCTCGAGTAGTCGATAAGGCTCTCGGCCACAGCTATTGCATCGGCAAGGGTTTGGACTCCCCTTCGCCTTAACTCGGTCTTGGCCCAACTTTGGAGACCATCTAAGAAGTAGAAGAGCGAGTCTTTCTCGGACAGATCGGGGATCTCGAGCACCAAACTAGTGAACTCCCTCACGTAATCTTGGATGCTCCCCGACTGCTTCAACCTTCGAAGGCGAGCTCTTGCCTCATCCTCGGCATTCTCCGGATAGAATTGTCTTTTGAGCTCCCTTTTGAAATCATTGAAGGTAGAGATGGTGCACGTACCTCTCTCGACATCGAGACGCTTTCTCCTCCACCAAAGCATGGCGGTGTCGGTGAGGTATAAGGTCGCGGTTTGGATCCTAGAGGCATCCTCCTTGATGCCAACGGCTTCTAGGTATTGCTCCAAGCCATACAAGAAGTTGTCGACTTCTTTGGCGTTGCGTGATCCCGAAAAGGTTTGAGGCTTAGGCACCTCGACCCTTCTAGCCTCCACGGTGGTGCTTGGCTCGGCTGCCATAGCACGTTTGCACAAGGCAAGGTCGCCTTGCAATGCTTCTAGTTGAGCATACACGGTTGTAAGTTCACGTTGGAACGACTCACGTACCTTTGTGAGCTCTCCCATGAGTGCGTCGCGTACTTCACCCATTTCCGCGCGCAGGGACTCCTCTAGCTTGATCTTCATTGCCCTCACGGCTGTGTGGATCTCGGCATCCTCTACCTCAAGGCCTTCAATTCGCTCATGAAGGTCGTCCACTTGGGCACCCATGCTCGATACGCCTTCCTCTACGCGAGTCAAGCGCGACTCCAAGCTAGAGAGTAGGTCTTTGGACTTGGCACGAGGCCTTGTCTCAACAGGGTCAGCCCTTACTTCTTGCCCACCTTGGTCGTGCGTGACCTCGGTCTCGGACGGGCTAGCGACTTGGTGTTTGCTGGTCTTGGCCATGCTCCCGAGCGATCGTAACTTGCTCTGGTACCAACTGTCACGGACTTATTTCTTCAAACTCGATTCGTGCGGCACTAGCACTCTCGGCACGATGCTAGTCAGCCTTAATCTCGCAACGCTATGGCAAACTCAAGGAGCAAGAGAGATTTACAAAGAAACTACCTTGTATTAAGTAACGGAAGCTTACAAGAGAGAGCTTCACAAGTGTGAAGTGAATGACTTCTTAGGTTATTTACAAATGAGGGAGGTAGCCCTATTTATAGGCACCAACCTCCTCAACGGACGGTTAGGATCTATTTGATCCAACGGCTACAATTTTGCCTCCTAAAATATCTAAGGGGCCTAAACTATTCTAGAGATTTTTATAGGATTCTACATATATCTCTAAGGACCTAAAGTATTCTAGATAACTCCTATAGATCTACACATTTCTATAGGTTTCTAGAATGTTCCAGACATCTCTAGAGTAGTCCCGATTCTTCCATAGTCTTCCAGGATCTTCTATAACATTCTAGATCCTTCTAGAATGTTCTAGATGCTTCCAACATGTTCCAGGTTCTTCTAGAATCTTCAAGAATCTTGTAGAGTCTTCTAGAATCTTCCAGGGCGTTCTAGGTGTCTCTAGACCTTTGGAGAGCCTCCCGGATCGTTCTAGACTTGTGTAGGACCTCCTGGAACCTCCTAGATTCATGTAGGGATGTCTGAAGAGGGTTGTGGGCCTCTCAAGGCCGTTCTAGATCCTTCTTTGTTTCATACTTGGCCTTAAAACGTCCAAGGCTCTTCATTTTGCCTTGGTTGGCCCGAGTGCACCTAGGGGGCACTCCTCGGTCGGTCCTGGTGCACTTTGGCGGGGCGTGACAATTTGCATGCTTGAATGGCAATCCCCAACTTCGGCCAACCATGCAACAAGTTGCTCAAGCCCTTAGTCGTCAATCCCTTCCATTGACGAGCCCTTTCTGGGGCATAAAAGTGGGAGAATTGTTGGGTCATGTAGTCTGCAACGGCTAACAAAGGTGCAACGATTTGGGTCATATATCTAGGTAAGGTATGTATATTTGCTTAATATGTACCCCACTTTCAGTCATCTCTTATTTCACAGCTTTGTTGTGAAAATCTTTAAGCATTACAATAATAAAAACTTGGTTGTGAATCAGATGCTTCATCTCTTATGTTGACTAACATTATTTATTTAAAATTTATATAAAAAAATAAAATTATTAGTGAGCAATCACATTGGCCTGTAGGGGTGTGCATAATTAACCATAATCGTTAATCGGTATAACCGTTACATTTTATAGGTTAATTAATTGATCCGCTAAAAATAATGGTTACGGTTACGAATTTTGACAAATGGTTAACCTATAGGTTAACCGTTTTTAAATTATTTATACATATATAAATCGGTGAAGGCCTTGAGTAATTTGATCATAGAGTTAATTTTTGTGGCTTGTGGTACTAACTCATTGAAGTTTCATTTACCTTATGTTTTTTATGTTAGTTAAACATTGTTGAAACTTTAAACATTAAACTAAGTATGAGGTTTTGGTATTTTGTGTTGTGTTGGAACTTTATAGTATGTAGATACTTTTTTAAAATTAAGTATGAAGTTAGTGTTTAGAATCTCACTATTTAAATTTTTTTTAATATTTTTATATAATATTTACGGAGAAATATTTTCATTATTCTCAAAAGAAGAACATGTAAAAAAAATCTAATAGGTTATTGGTTAACCTATAACCGAATCGTCGGTTAACTGTGTCTTAATGGTTAATCGTTAGTGGTTAACCATTTCATAGCAGTTAGGTTACTGTTAGCAAAATTTAATAACCGACCATGAACACCCCTATTAGTCGGTTGGCCAAACTGTTCATCTTTATTCTCTCATATTCATTTAGGTCATGGGTTTTAGAACAACCAGGATTACTCCTTTCTTTCCCCTCGAGTCCCCTTCCCCTCTTCTCTATGTAGGATTAGGATTAGAATTTTTATTTTGTACCTAAATTTTTATTTTGTTTATTCTCAAAGTAAGGGTCTCTTAAACCTCTTTCAGATTCGAATTTATTGAGTGGTCTCAGTAGAAAAGAGTGTTGTTTTCCTTAGAAAACTCGAGTTTAAGCAACTTATTTACACGGCTTGTATGTGTTTTCAAAAAGCTAAGAGTAAAGAACGGATACTACCATATAATTACATCACAATATTAAAAACACTTTCAAATTTTAAATTAAGAGTTCTGTTTAAAAAAAATGTACAAAAACTTTTAAATCTTTGAATCCCTCCAGCCTCAAACCGCTATACAAGGATATAGAGCAAATTACGGCGATACAAGGTAAGCCTTGGACCAATTAGAACTTAAAATTCATAGCTCCATGAAGACATTGGAAATTTGATTGGTTCGTTGGGATTGAGCCATTGGACATGGTGTCGACGTTTCCCGAGGGGCAATTACAAAAATACAATTTTAAATTGACTTGAGGTCTTTCTGACATGACAAAATTAAATTTTGGGTAAACTATATCGGTACCCCTAAATATTTCGCATTCGACGTTCGGCTGCTATGTCGTTCGTCGTTTTCAGCGACGCCGTGATGAGGAGAAACGATCGGCTAGGTCCCCAGACCAAAGGGGTAGGCTTAAGGGCGGCGGCGGAAGCGGCGACAATTTGGGGGTTTGGGAGATTTTAAGGATTTGGGGATTGATTTGTAAAAAATGCAAAATTTTGGAAATTTTTGAAAAATTGAAAAAAATTATTTTAAGTTTTTATATTTGAAAAAAAATATAAGCATGTCACGTGTCAAGCATTGATTGGTAAACAATTTTTTTTTTTAAATTCACTAACGGTCAAACACCTAAAAATTTAACTTTTAAAATTTAGGCACCTAAATTTATAACGATTGAAATTTTGAACACTTATTTTTACAAAAAAAAAACTTCAGGCACCTAAAGTTTAAAAAAAAATACTTTAGGCACATATTTTTCATTTAAGTAGTTTAAGTGTATAATAATTATTATAGTTTTGAAATAAAATATTAGATAAATGCTTACAAGTAAGTTGCAGAGGGGGAGTAGAGGTTAATAGTGGTGTAGCCATGGAAGAAGAAGATAAGAGTGGAAGAAGAGGGGTTATTGGGATAAAAAAAAGGAACGCATAATAAATTAATTATAAATAAATATTTTAAAGTATCACGTCAGTTTTTTTAATTTTAGTTCATGACAGTGATCGTAATGAAAGCGAATTAAAAATTTAGTATTGTATTACATGTTTTAAAAGTTCGGTGATCATATTAAAAACGCCTTAAAATTTAGGGACTACCAATATAGTTTATACTTAAATCATTATACGATAAAAGACAGTCATGGTTAAACATGGCAAACTTAACCCGAGAATAGAGAATCGAACCGATTTACTTGAACCGAGACTTGAAATCGACCTGAACACTATCATCCGAATTTGATCCAAAACTTGAAATAAACCGAACCAAACCGAATTTCAATTGAACCGAAAATGGGCTCGAACCAATTTTCAACTAAACCGAATGGACCCAAACTGATTTTTAACCGAACCAAAAGCAACCCGAAATAAATAAAATATATTAAAAATAAATAAATAAAGATGAGATGTGAATTGCCACACAACTCACCAAAAAGTCAAATATACATGCTATATAAAGTCATATATAGGGTGGAAAAACCTAACTTGGCCTGAAAACCCAACTAAAATCGATTGATCTCCTATCAACCCGATACTGACCCGACCCGAAGTCAACCGAACCGAAAATTAACTGACCCTTCATCCTGACCTGATACCCGAACCGAAATCACCATAGCCCTGAACTAAAACTGAACCGAACCAAATTTAAATCGAATATAATCAGATCTGAAATAACCCGAACCGAAACCAAACCCAATGACTCCTTGTTCGGAAAAGAAAACTTCATATATTCCTGCAAGTGAGATCGACACCTTGTTCGGAAAACATGAAAATAAATTTGAATAGGAAATACATGAAATTTTAAATAAAGTTTTATATGCTTTTGTTAACATTTTGATAAATTATTTTTTTAGTGCTTACAAATTATTTTGGGTTGGGATCAAAAACTTAAAATAATTATATAATATTAAAATTATTTGAATAAATTTTAAAGATAATATTATTAAAGAAGATAACTCTCGTACGAACCATAGAAAAAATTAACGTACCAAAATAAAGTTATAGTAAAACCCAAAATATAGTATTTTTTTGACCGACGGCGATATTAATTTTATTGTTGGGTGTCGACCGTCGGTACTCTTTTTTTACCTTTCCTTTGTTACACTCTTTCTTTGTTTTTCCTTTGTGTTTTTTTAGCTTTAATAAGACTCCGTTTTTGTGGCATATTTTTCTCGGCCTTTATGGCACGTTTTTCTCTGCATTTTGACACGTTTTATATTTTTTTGATCTTTTGGCCATTTTTTATTTTATATTTTTTCAGGGTTAGATTTGACGACGTCATGACTGATCAAGATGATGCTTATTTGTTATTCTACTGATCTTCCCTGCTTTGGACCATCAAATTAAATTTGGATACCGGTTTGCATTCGTAGATAGTTTGTTCACGACGCTCGGCTTTGATTTGCATTTGTCCGTGGTCTTTCAATAGTTTGGTCCCTTTTGTGCTTCGTTTTCCGATACAATCGAATATGTTCGTATCTATCTATCTATCTTTTACTCGAGTCTTTAGGTTGAGTTTTTAACATTTTCCTTCTATGGTCCATGTATAATCTCAATTGGCTAGTTTCTTGTTCCAGGGCCGTTATATAACGAAAGCATATCTCATTACGAATAGAAATTCTCTATCCTTTTTGGGTCTCTATTTATGCCCCAACAGTAAAAAAATAAGTTTAGAATTAAGGGTTATGATTTAAGGTTAAGGTTTAAGATTAGGGTTTAAGGGATTCATGTAGAATTTAGGATTATGACTTGTAATTTAAACTTTTAGTGTTGGGCAAGAAAGGGGCACCAAAAAGGGACATATGATTTTTATTATCTAATTACTTTAAACATTTAATTTAATATTTCAAACACATTATTTTCATTATTAGATTTATTTATTTATTTAAGAAAGAGAATTAATTTTTACCACTAGATTAATTTATTTATTTGATAAATTAAAAAATATGAATAATTAAATTTTAATTACCATAAGCTAGTTGGGGGACCTGAGCGGTCGCTAGGGTGCTCGCCTTATAGTCGGCCTTACTTGTGTCAATGAAAAATGATCAAATTATGTGTTTAATTTACGTATATAGTCTCAAACTCTAATTGTAATTTTAAATATTTTCTCTATTTTTTTCTTTCTAATAATACTAACGAATCTTATTAATAAATAACATAAAACGTAGTCTACAAGGCAAAGTATAAAACGTGAAAGACCCGTCCATGTCATGTCTACAACTTGGCATTTTCCCCACTTGATATTGAAGCTTCATAGTGATGGGAACAGCTCTAACATTGTCCTATAATACCCAATGTGTCGACGTTTTATTTATCTGATGAAATAAAGTCGTAAATATAATAAATTATAGTAATTCTAATAAAAAATAATTTGAGCAAGTAAATTTGGCCGGTTGGAAGAATACTCCATGACAGCATCATTGAAGCCACTGAAGATTTCAGCTCCGACTATTGCATTGGATCGGGAGGATATGGAACTGTCTACAAAGCTGCATTACCAACCGGTCAAGTGGTTGCCGTGAAGAAACTTCACCAATCTGAAGACAGCTTGCTTCAAAACAACTTGAAAGCTTTTGAACACGAGATTGTTGCTTTATTAGAAATAAGGCACCGTAACATTGTGCAGATGTATGGCTTTTGTTCACATCCAAGGCATTCTTTTCTGGTATATGAGCTTGTAGAAAGGGGAAGTTTGAGAATGATCTTAAGCAACGATGAACAGGCAAAGGAGTTAGACTGGGAAAAGAGGTTAAATGTTGTTAAAGGAATGGCCAATGCTCTGTCTTATATGCATCACGGCCATTCACAACCTATAGTCCACCGAGACATTTCCAGCAACAATGTTCTGTTGGATTCGGACTATGAAGTTCGTGTCTCTGATTTTGGGACTGCATGTCACGAACTAAAGGTTTTGTATGTAGAAAAGAAAGGGAATAAGAAGCAGATAGAATTTAGGGTAAGAAAAGAGAGAAATTGTTGTATTTTCTGCAAAGATGATAGAATCTGTTTACAACCAACCCTAATATTAAAATAGGAAGAAAACGGCTATCCAATGATCTAATGACACATGGATAACAGAATAACAAATTCTCCAGCTGTAATGAGGCATATTCTGGCTTAATGGTCCTTCGTGGGTCCGCTTGTTTGGGCTTCACTCTCTCGGCCTGCTACGTTGGTGATCCACTTCCCTGATGCTTCCGCGGTAACATAACCCAATTCCTGGGCGACGTCGTTTCCCATAGAGCTGTAATTAGGCCGTAAACTATGTTTATCGAACTCAATCCTTCCTTCAGACGACAGACTTTCCAAAGCCTTTCTAAACCCTAAATTTTCCCCCAATTCTTCCATCAACATGACAATACCTTCCCATGCACTAGATCCTTGTCCCCAAGGATCAAAATCCGGAAACTGGGATTTCAGAACAGAGTAATCCTCCCAAGTTGCATATTCTTGCCCTAAATTCGACCACTGAATCAGGAGATGTGTCACCGCAACATTGTTCCGTTTCACCATCCGTTTATCGAGGACCACCTCGTGATAAACTTTCAGTTGTCCATCATCCGTAATCTCGGGCAGATCGATCGAGGTAATGTGTTTGCCTCCAATTTTCTTCTTCAAGTGGCTCACGTGAAAAACATGGTGAGTTTTTGAGTGATTAGGGAGCTGCAGTTTATATGCCACTAACCAATTCGTTTGTCGACTTTGTAAGGGCCAAAATAACGGGCAGCCAGCTTCAAGTTCCGACAGAGAGCGACGGACGATTGACGGTACAGCTGGAGCTTCAAGTAAACAAAATCCCCTTCAGTAAATTCTCGATCAGTGCGCTTCTTATCTGCCATTTGCTTCATTATATTCATTGCTTTCTCGAGTTGGTCTTTTAGTAAATTAGCAATACTTTGTCTGTTGTCACTAAGTTCTTGTACTGCATTGTTAACTGAAGTATGTGACCAGTCGTAGAATGGTGCCTTGTAGCCATACAATGCCTCAAACGGGGTTGTGCCCAGGGAGGTGTGGTAGGTAGTATTGTACCACCATTCTGCCTGGGATAACCAATTAGCCCATGTGTTTGGTTTAAGAAAACACATACTGCGTAGATAATGTTCTAGGCACTGGTTTAGACGCTCGGATTGACCATCAGTTTCTGGATGGTATGTTGTACTGAATAGGGTTGTAGTCCTAAGTTGTAGCATGATTTCCTTCCAGAAATGGCTAGTAAAGGTTCTATCCCTATCCGAAATTGCAACCTTAGGCTGACCATGTAGTTTATAGACCTGGTCTAAATATAATATGGCCACTTCTATAGCTGTGTATGGATGAGACAGGGCTATGAAGTGTGCATACTTAGTAAACTTGTCAATAATGACAAGAATACAATTAGCTTTCTTCGAGTGGGGTAACCCTTCAATGAAGTCCATTGTGATGACTTCTCATTGAGGAATAGGAATTGGTTGTAACAAACCAGGCTTAGGAATGTGTTCAACCTTAACTCTTTGACACACATCACAAGTGCTGACATAGGCATAGACCATAGCTTTCATACCTGGCCAGAAAAAATAAGACTGTAGCCTCTTAAATGTAGCTTGGACACCTGAATGCCCTCCTTGAGGAGAGTCATGTAGGGATTGTAGAAGTTGAAGCCTTAAGGCACCAGACTTGCCCACATAGACCATCTTTTTGAACCTGAGAACACTCTTTGAAAACTCCCAATTCAACACTACATCCTTATGAACAGTTAAAGTTGTAATCTTATCTTGTGCCAAAGAATCATCCCTGTAGCTATCTTCAATCTTAGTCAACCAAGTAGGAGTGATAACAGTAGCCCCTATCTGCTGAAATTCAGCTGAAGATTCTGGAATTCTGGACAATGCATCTACCACAATGTTGGTTCTCCCTTTTCTATATTGTATCTTGTAATTCAACCCTAGAAGTTTAGAAAGGCCTTTCTTCTGTATAGCTGTAGAAAATTTCTGTTCTAAGAGATGTTTTAAGGGCTCATGGTCAGTCTTAATAACAAAGGATGCCCCTTCAAAGTAATATTTCCACTTAGATACAGCCATTAAGATTGCCAAATATTCTTTCTCATAAATGGATAAGTCAGCATGCCTAGGTCCCAAGGCCTTGCTGAGATAAGCCAAGGGTCTTCCTTCTTGTGTAAGAACAGCTCCTATGCCTTTAGAACTTGCATCTGTTTCCAAACAAAATGTTTTGGAAAAATCTGGCAGGGCAAGTACTGGGGCATTACACATAACTTCCTTTAGTTGATCAAATGCCTCTATAGATTCAAGAGTCCCCTCAAAATTTCCTTTCTTAAGCATCTGAGTCAATGGTCTGCTGATTTCTCCAAAGCCCTTAATAAATTTTCTATAGTAACCTGTAAGGCCAAGAAAACCTCTCAAAGATTTGAGGTTGTGAGGCAATGGCCATTCTTTCATAGCAGCAATTTTGGAGTAGTCTGTAGCAACTCCTTGGGCAGAGATGATGTAGCCCAAGTATTCAACTCTCTCTTGACCAAAAAAACATTTACTGAGTTTAGCAAACAACTGGTGTGCCTTCAAAACTTCAAGAATAGTCCTGAGATGAATTAAGTGTGAGTGCCATGTAGGACTGTAGACTAAGATGTCATCATAAAAGACCAAAACAAATTTTCTGAGGAAGGGCTCAAAGACTTGGTTCATAAGGGATTGAAATGTGGCAGGGGCATTTGTTAGACCAAATGGCATAACTTTGAATTCATAGTATCCATGGTGAGTTCTAAAGGCAGTTTTAGGCACATCTTCCTGCTTGATTCTGATCTGCCAATATCCAGACCTCAGGTCTAACTTTGAAAAAAAAATTGCCCCAGTGAGCTCATCTAGTAAGTCTTCAACTACTGGAATAGGAAACTTGTTCTTCACTGTCATGGAGTTTAGCTATCTGTAGTCCACACAAAGTCTCCAAGTTCCATCCTTCTTTTTAACTAGGAGGCATGGGGAAGCAAAGGGCTTTGACTTGTTTGAATGATGGAGGAGGATAACATTTCCTTAATCTTCTTTTCTACTTCTGTCTTTTGATGATGGGGAAATCTATAAGGCCTCAAATTGACTGGTTGGGCTCTAGGTTGCAAGTCAATGGCATGGTCTTGTAGTCTTGGAGGAGGTAAGCCTTTAGGTTCTTCAAAAACTGTCCTAAACTCATCTAACAAGGATTGTAACTCGGTTGGGACAGAGATTGTATGAGTATCTACACTCATTAGGAATAGTTCACCAAGACAATCTGGATCCTTAGCAGTCATCTTCTGTAGTTTGGATTCTGAAATGACTTTAAGCCTCTGAAGATTCTCTCCTCCTTTCAATACTATTGGTTGGCCTTCACTGTTGAAACTTAGTGTCATTTGTTTGAAATCCATCATAACTGGACTGTATTTCTTCATCCAATCAACCCCCAGCACCATATCACTTCCACCCATTTGTAGGACTCTGAAATCATGTTGAAAGTTGTGTCATTGCATCTTCCATGTTAATAGTTTACTCACTGTATTGCTATACAACTTCTCACCATTGGCAACAGTGATAGTCAGTGGATCTGTCTGTAATACTTATAGTCCTTCCTTAGCCCATCTAGGAATGACAAAGATGTGTATACTCCCACTGTCTATTAAGATATTCAAGGGTCTCCCTTTGATAAAGCCTTGAATCCTTAGAGTGTTGTATCCAGTGTTACCAGTTAGGGCATTCATGGAGATCTCTAGATTATCTTCATCCTCCTCATTTCCAACTTGCACTAACTCTTCTTCCTGGATTGCTTCCACTGCAGGTTCAACGTCTTCCTCCATGCAATTGAGCTGCTTCATTTTGCATTGGTGGCTAGGATTGAACTTTTCACCACACTTAAAGCACTCTGATTTGTAGGATTTTGCTTATGGATAGTGTTTTGTACTGTGGAATTGTTCTTCTATATTCAAATTGTGAGCTCTTCTATATTCAAGTAGCAACTGTTTAGCACTCTGATTTCTAGGATTTTACTTATGGATAGTGTTTTGTACTGTGGAATTGTTCTTCTGCATAACTGGTGTGTTGTTGTAGCTGTTTGTAATAGTAGGCTTAGAGGTATACTTCTGTTTCCTGGAATCTAGCTTCATAGCTAACTCATATAGTTTAGCTTGTCTGCATGCATCAGTCACTGTCTTTGGTTGAAGAACTTTGACCTTATGTTTTAACTCATCTTTAAGGCCACTTATGAAGCTGGACACAAAGTATTCTTCAGTCAAGTGAGAGTTCTGTTGAACAATAAAAGGTTGTAGTTCCTCAAATTTCTCCTGATAATTCTCTACTGAGCCTGTCTGTATCAACTTGTTAAATTCCTCCACAATGTCAACATAAGTCTTGTCACAAAACCTATGACACAGGTCAGCTGCAAACTCTTGCCAAGTTAGTTTATGCTTTTGTGTAATGTGAGCATCAACCCATGTTTCTGCCTTGCCTGTTAAGTACATAGATGCTATTTCCACTTTCTAATCTTCAGATACTATATAAATGTGAAAGTATTTCTGGCACCTTCTAATCCATCCTCTCGGGTTCTGTCCCTCAAAAAACAGGAGCTCAATTTTTGGTTTATTGTTGAAGTTACCAAACCCTCCCACGGAACCATTTGTCTGATGTTTATCTAGTTTAGCAGTCTCTTGGCTAGCAAATTTCTCTCCAATATACCCAGTTTCACTTCTAGAAAAAAAATCAGGACTACCAGACAATATCCCAGACGCATCCGTCTTAAAAGAATACTTTTCATGATCATCTATTACTGTGACATGTACAGGTTGTTTTCCTTCTTGTTTTTCTAAGCTTGTAAAATTTACCTGATTGAATCTCTGTTTGATTGGTGAAGGACTCGGCTCCCCCTCCTTTTCAGCTGCTATTGCTAGTAACTTCTCAAGAAGAAGGTTATTCTTGTCCATTTTCGATGTGGTGTCTTCCATCACTGATTCCAGTTTAGCCATACGCCTCTCCAGCTCAACTCGGGCTTCCATCCAATTCTTAGAACTGGTCTCAGACTCACTGGATGTTTCTGTGTTGGTCTCCGCGGCTGACTTCGTCTCCACCATGATTTGATTCTTCTTTGGTTTCCCCAGCTTGTTGGATGATCAGAACTCGACTCTCGATACCAATTTTTCACGAACAAAAGGTTTTGTATATAGAAAAGAAAGGGAATAAGAAGCAGATAGAATTTAGGGTAAGAAAAGAGAGAAATTGTTGTATTTTCTGCAAAGATGATAGAATCTGTTTACAACCAACCCTAATATTAAAATAGGAAGAAAACGGCTATCCAATGATCTAATGACACATGGATAACAGAATAACAAATTCTCCAGCTGTAATGAGGCATATTCTGGCTTAATGGTCGTGGGTCCGCTTGTTTGGGCTTCACTCTCTCGGCCTGTTACGTTGGTGATCCACTTCCCTGATGCTTCCGCGGTAACATAACCCAATTCCTGGGCGATGTCGTTTCCCATAGAGCTGTAATTAGGCCGTAAACTCTATTTATCGAACTCAATCCTTCCTTCAAACACCAGACTTTCCAAAGCCTTTCGAAACCCTAAATTTCCCCCCAATTCTTCCATCAACATGACACTGCCAGGATTTTAAAGCCAGACTCCTCCAATTGGACATCACTTGCGGGAACATACGGATACATAGCTCCAGGTATTAACTACATTTTCCCCTGAAAATGCTTTCATTATATCATTTATTATATCAGAAGTGTTAGTTTCTTACATGTACTTAATTAATTATAGACATGATTCAAATAGCATATGCATAAATTAATTAGTATATACTATGTTTTTCTGATGTAGAGTTGGCTTATACAATGAGAGTAGATGAGAAATGTGATGTGTACAGTTTTGGGGTGGTAACATTAGAAGTTTTCATGGGGAAGCATCCTGCTGATCTTCTTACATATCTGTCATCATCAACACATGTGCCAAATGATCAACAAATTTTACTTAAAGATGTGATAGACCACCGCCTCTCACCACCGCGAAGCCGAACTGAGAAGGATGTAGTGAGTACTACAAAGGTAGCATTTGCATGCTTGAATGGCAATCCCCAACTTCGGCCAACCATGCAACAAGTTGCTCAAGCCCTTAGTGGTCAATCCCTTCCATTGCCTAGTCCTTTCTCGGGCATAAAAGTGGGAGAATTATTGGGTCATGTAGTCTGCAATGGCTAACTAAGGTCATATCAGTAGGCAAGGTATGTATATTTGCTTGACATATATCTACTCTCTTCTTTTTATCTCCCTTTCACTTCTCTTATTTCACTGCTTTGTTGTGAAAATCTTTAAGCAATTTTATAATAATAAAAAATTTGTTGTGAATCAGATGCATAATCAGTAGGATTGAAGCAGGAATAAATGACAGCATTGCAGTTGTTGAGTATTTTGATCATGTTTGTTAAGTTACGAGTTGTACTTCATTTCATTTTATTCAGTTCGTGTATAGTTAGAATGTGACTTATATATGTTGGTATACCGACAGTGAAGATATGTGTTGATCATATGTAAATTAGTTTATTCAGTTCGTGCAAAGTTAGAATGTGACTTATATTTCTCTTTCTTCTCTTGGTCGTACTACAATTTTCTTTAATTTTATAACTGTTATCAATATGATATTGTTCACCAGTAATCATTCTCGAATTGTCAAATAAAAATGGTCTTATTTTCAAATAATCTAATCTTATGACAAATGCTGAAAGGGTCGAACCACATGGACTAAGGGAATTCTAATGTCGTTTCCTTGTTTTAACCTTGATTTAACTGTGAAATAAAAATAGAAAGTTTGAAATAAATAATTAAGTAATAATAAAAGATAAATAAAAACAGTAAATTGTAAATAAAGAATTCAATTGTGTTGGTTTAGCCTTAGGCTTTCTAGCCTCAATTTCGATCGATCATCGAAATAATTTTACCTTCTGAAAAGTATGCTGGTTATAGTCAACAGGGCCAAACCCACGTAGCTTATTCTTCTCTCCGGTTAACTGAATCTTCCAAGTCAATCTTGACAAGGAATATTGTTGCCTATTGTTGAGTTTCTATAGATGATGAACATCAATTTGATTGGTTCAATTAGAACTTAAAATTCATAGCTCCATGAAGACGTTAGAAATTTGATTGGTTCGCTGGGATTGAGCCATTGGACATGGTGTCGACGTTTCCCTAGGGGCAATTACAAAAATATAATTTAAATTGACTTGAGGTCTTTCTGACATGACAAAATTAAATTTTAGGTAAATTATACCGGAAGCTCCCAAACATTTCGCATTCGACGTTCGGTTGTCACACCGTTCGTCGTTTTCGACGTCGCTGTGATGGGGGAAACGATCGGTTAGGTCCCGATACCAAAGGGGTAGGCTTAGGGGGGGGGCGTTCGACGACGGAAGCGGCGACAATTTAGGGGTTTGAGAGATTTTAGAGATTTGGGGGATTGTTTTGTAAAAAATGCAAAATTTTGGGAATTTTTGAAAAATTGAAAAAAAAAATTGTTTAAAGTTTTTAATTTTGAAAAATAAAAATAAAATAAGCATGCCACGTGTCAAATATTGATTGGTTAACAAATTTTTTTAAAACCCACTAACCGTCAAACACTTAAAAATGTAACTTTTGAAACTTAGACACCTAAAATTATAACGGTTGAAACTTTGGGCACCTAATTTTACAAAAAATACTTTAGGCACCTAAAATTTAAAAAATATATACTTTAGGCACCTATTTTTTATTTAAGCCGTTTAAGTGTGTAATAATTATTATAGTTTTGAAATAAAATATTAGATAAATGCTTACAAGTGAGTTGCAGAGGGGGAGTAGAGGTTAATAGTAGTGTAGCCATGGAAGAAGAAGATAAGAGTGGAAGAAGAGGGGTTATTGGAATAAAAGAAGGGAATGCATAATAAATTAATTATAAATAAATATTTTAAAGTATCACCTCAGTTTTTTTTAACTTTAGTTGATGGCAGAAATCGTAATGAGATCGAATTAAAAATTTAGTATTGTATTACATGTTTTAAAAGTTCGGTGGTTATATTAAAAACGTCTTAAAATTTAGGGACTACCAGTATAGTTTATACTTAAATCATTATACGAAAAAAGACAATCATGGTTAGACATGGAAAACTTGACCCGAGAATAGAGAATCGAACCGATTTACTTGAACCGAGACCTGAAATCGACCTGAACATAATGACCCGAATTTGATCCAAAACCTGAAATAAACCGAACCAAATTTCAGTTGAACCGAAAATGGGCCCGAACCGATTTTCAACTGAACCGAATGGACCCAAACTGATTTTTAACCGAACCGAAAGTAACTAAACCAAAGGCAACCCATAATAATGAAAATATATTAAAATAAATAAATAAAGATGAGATGTGAATTGCCACACAACTCACCAAAAAGTCAAATATACATGTTATATAAAGTCATATATAGGGTGAAAAAACCTAACTCGACCTGAAAACCCGACTAAAATCAATTGATCTCCTTTCAACCCGATATTGATCCGACCCGATACCACTAAACTATGACCCCTGAGTCGAAAATAGAAAAAACTACACCGGATACCACTAAACTACGGCTCCTGAGTCGAAAATATCACTCCGTCGTTAACCGTTTTGGTGCGGCTATTTTGAAGCCTATTTAGCCCAAAACGACGTCTTTTTGCTAGAGGAAAAATGTAAGAACCATGTGGTTAGGGTGTTTTGAACCCAAGACTTTTAGGAGAAAAAGCTAAGCCTTAACCACTGAACCAACATAATATTATGCAATATTTTACCACAAATTTTTATTATATCTCAAACTAATTCAAATTAATTCAAATTATTTTATAAAATAAATAATATAATAAATAATACTAAAATATATTATTTTTATATATAAAATATATAAAAATAAAAATGTATTGTTTTTATTTTGCATATAATATTTATAATATAAATATATTATTTAGAAAACTCCAAAATATTCATAAAAATAATATATTTATATTATAAATATTATATAAAAACTCTAAATCCTAAACATTAAACTACAAAGCTCAAACCCTAAACTTTATGGTTTGTGGTTTATAGTTTTTTATATATTATTTGTAATATAAATATATTGTTTTATGAATATTTTTTTAAAAATAATATATATTTTATTGATATATGTAAAAACAATATATGTTATATCATTTATAGAATTATTTTTTATAAAATAATTTGGTTGAACCAAATAGTTAAATTTATATAATTTAAATAAAACTATTTTATTTTAATATTATTTATAATATAAATATATTATTTTAAAAAATATAAAATATAAATATAAAAAATCCTTAAATCTTAAATCCTAAACTCTAAAGTTTAGAATTTAAGTTTGAGGGTTGGGGTTTGTAGGTTAATAATTTAGCATTTAGGGTTTTTATATATTATTAATATTATAAATATATTATTTTTATAAATATTTTGGGGGTTTTAAATAATATATTTATATTATTAATAATATATAAAAATAATATTTATATATATATACAAATAATATATATTTATATATTTATATTTTGATATTATTTATAATATTATTTATTTTATAAAATAATTTGAATTAATCTGAACTAGTTTGAGATATATAATATTTGTGGTAAAATATTATATAATGTTATGTTGGTTCAGTAGTTAAGGCTTAGCTTTTTTTCCTAAAGGTCTTATGTTCAAAACACCCTAAGTGCATGGTTTTCACATTTTCCTCTAGAAAAACGTCATTTTGGGCTAAACGGCGGAGTGGCATTTTCGACTCAAATATTAAAGTTCAGTGCTAGTTTTGAAGAGTTTTAAAGTTCGGTGATATTTTCGATTCAGGGGCCATATTTTAGTGGTATCTGGTGTAGTTTACCCAATTTTAAATCAAGTTTTATACGCTTTTGTTAATATTTTGATAAATTTTTTTTAGTGCTTACAAATTATTTTGGGTTGGGTTGAAAAGCTTAAAATAATTATATAATATTAAAATTATTTGAATGAATTTTTAGAGATAATATTATTAAAGAAGACAACTCTGGTATGAACCGTAGAAAAATTCAACGTACCAAAATAAAGTTATAATAAAACTCAAAATATAATATCTTTGTTTTGGCCAGCAACGATATTAATTTTAGTGTTGGTTGTCGACCATCAGTACTCTTTCTTTTCCTTTGCTTTATTACACTCTATCTTTGTTTTTCCTTTGTGTTTTTTTAGCTTTAATAAGACTGTTTTTGTGGCATATTTTTCTTAACCTTTGAGGCACGTTTTTCTCTGCATTTTGGCACGTTTTATGTTTTTTTCATTCTTTTGGCCATGACTGATCAAAATGATGCTTATTTTTTATTCTACTGATCTTCCCTGCTTTAGACCATCGGATTGAATTTAGATATCGGTTTGCATTCGTAGATAGTTTGCTCACGACGCTCGGCTTTGATTTACATTTGTCGGTGGTCTTTCAATAGTTCGATCCCTTTTGTGCTTCATTTTCCGATACAATCGAATATGTTCATATCTATCTATCTTTTGCTCGAGTCTTTAGGTTGAGTTTTTAACATTTTCCTTCTATGGTCCCTGTATAGTCTCAATTGGCTAATTTCTTGTTCTAGGGCCGTTATATAACGAAAGCATATCTCATTGCAAATAGAAATCATCTGTCTCTTTTTGGTCCCTATTTATGCCCCAATAGTAAAAATTAGGTTTAAAATTAAGGGTTATGATTTAAGGTTAACATTAGGGTTTAAGGGATTTATGTAGAGTTTAGGGTTTAGAATTTAGGGTTATGACTTGTAATTTAAACTTTTAATGTTGGGCAAGAAAGAGGCATCGAAAAGGGACATATGATTTTTATTATCTCATTACTTTAAACAATTAATTTAATATTTTAAACACATTATTTTCATTGTTAGATTTATTTATTTATTTATTTAAGAAAGAGAATTAATTTTTACCACTAAATTAATTAATTAATTTGATAAATTAAAAAATATGAAAAATTAAATTTTAATGACCATAGGCTAGTTGGGGGACCTGAGCGGTCGCTCAGGGTGCTCGTCTTATAGTCGGCCTTACTTTGTGTCAATGAAAAATGTTCAAATTATGTGTTTAATTTACGTATATAGTCAAGGACGAAGCTACAGTTTCAATGGGAGGGGTTGTGCCCCCGGTAGGGGGATTTTTTTTACCCTTTGATTCTTTATATTTTTCTTGAAATAATTGGGATAATTGTGAATTTGCCCCCCCCCCCCTTTTAAAATTTATGTTTTGCCCTCTCAACTTCAAATCCTGGCTGCGTCCCTGCGTCCTGGCCCACGGAAAAGCTTCAAGCATAGAACAAGCCTCCTTTAAAGCCATAAGTTCCACAACATAGGGGTTAAGATAACCTGCAGATTTGAAAAAATTAATAAGAGTGTTAACAAGATAATTTCTAAGAATACTATCAATTCCGGAAGGACCGTAACACCTACCCACAGCCCCATCAATGTTGAACTTGAACACACCCTCCGGGGACACTCCCAACAAGATGCACTAGTCTTTGGAGTTGCCCCGTTAGATATGACAGCCGAGGAAGGGCAAAGAATGATATCAAAAATGGACTTAAAAGACTCGGGCCATTTACTTTTACACCACCAGCTAATTCTTAATAAAGTAGTGTTGAATAGCTGCTCGTTATCGAGTTTAGCACCTCTAAAAACCATGTCGTTACGGAATAACCACAGGGACCATAAAATCCCAAAGAACGCCATCATCCAAATAGGTTTGGAGCCAGATTTATTTGGGGCAGATTCCCACAAGAGAAGGAAATCCTTCAACTCTTTAGGCATAACGAAAGTAAAATTCCAAAGCCTGCACCATTTTAACCAGATGTTCCACGAAACATTACAGTGAATAAGCAAATGATTCACAGATTCTATGGCAGTCGAGCAAAAAACACATAAATTTGAATTTGAAGGCATCGACCCACAGTGGGAATCCGACCATGAAATGATTTCCAAGCAAAAGCCTCAATTTTTGGGTCGGGTCGGGGTCGAGGTCGGAGGCAGGTTTAGTATATTTATTTTCGGATCGAGTCGGGTCGAGTTGACAAAGCCTTGAAACTCAGTTCCACTCAGAGCAGTTTTTGGGTTCCCTTCATTTACTTCACATCAGCTTTGTAGTTCAATCTCAGCACCCCAAAGACTTGAATCTCTCGCTGTCTTTGCTGCTAAAGGCTACAAAATGAAAACCCATAAGGTACTTGTCACTTTCTTTGCTTTGGTTCCTTACTAAGCGAAGCACATTTTCAGAATTTAAAGGCATTCACTTCTTGTTTTAAGATTGTTTAATATACTTATAATATTATGGTATTGGTTTATCCTAGTATTCATTAATGTCTTGATCAGAAAGTAAAGTTGAGAGAGTAAATTGGTTGTTTTGAAAGTTTAGAAATCAAAATAAGTGATAAAGCAAAGTTAAGTGATAATTTAGATATTTTATCCTTAATTTTAAAATCCTTTAAAACCTAATAATTATTCATAGAGTTGTAGGAAAAGTATAGAACGTGAAAGACCCGTTCTTTTAATGTCTGCAAGTTGCATTTGTTCCCACCTAACGTCGAAGCTTCATCGTGGTTGGAACAGCTGTAACATTGTCCTATAAGTATCAATAGCCAGTGTGTCGGATTAGCATTAACAGCAGAACAACCTTAACATCGGCTATCATAAGTATTAAGTATTAACCATGCCTTCCTCTGTCTTATTATTACCATTCAAACTCATCTTCTTCCTCATTTTTGTCCAGCTTTTATCTCCCCATGTTTTCTCTTCTTCACCCTCCATAAACTCTACTGAATCTGAAGCTGAAGCTCTTCTAAAATGGAAAGCTAGCCTCCCTAACGACACTCAAACCTTTCTCTCTTCTTTGTGGGTCGGAAGCAACCATTGCAGCTGGGTCGGAATCACTTGCGACAGCACCGGAAGCGTCACCAACATAACCCTGACAGGATATGGTGCGAGAGTGAGAGGTACACTTCAGTTGTTTTACCGAATCTAGAGTAGGTTCTCAAACAACTCTCGTTAATAGGGATATTTTAGTCATTTTCATACATCGAGGGCATTTTCGTAATTCATTAGCCAAAATAATTAGACTTAGAGATTAACCCTTTTTATTACTCGTTTACTGAACTCGAAAATCCTTTCGATTTATCAAACCTCTTATGCGAATATTTGTCTTGACCATTAATATTCTTATTTCTTAATAGATTGACAGTAACAGAATTAATCACATACTCAATCATAGTCGTGCAAGCATTAACCGAATACCAACAAGTTTTAGAAGCATGCAGAAGGTAGTAATGTATTACCTTGGCTCCAAGCTACATCGGTCGATCCGTGAACGACGTTCGAACACTCGAACCTGGATTTGACGTCCCACAACAATTCATATTCAAGGAACTGTGAGTACCTTCAATTACACAAATTTACAATTCAGTCCTTATTCACAATACCCATAACTGAATAATTAGATACATATATAAGTTCAGGTTTAAGGTCCGATTCGAAGGCTTTCGGGTCAGAATTTTATGAAACGGGCTTCAAAAACGGATTCAGGACGTCAAAAAACATAAGATAGGGCTTTTCAAATTTTTTTGACTTTTTGGTCAAACTCAACGCTGACGTCAGCGGGTCAACGATGACATCAGCAGGTAACCGGTCAACGGGGGTCAGGGTCAACGCTGACGTCAGCAGGTCAACACTGACGTCAGCAGTCAACAGGCAAAGATCAACTGAGTTGACTCGACTGACTCACTAATCTGACTCGGGCTGACTCGGACTGAGTTGACTCGGTAGACGAGTTGGGCTCGGATACGGGTCGGGTTATCGGGTTCGGATCGAATGGGTCAGGCACGGGTTCGAGTTTGGGTTCAGACCGGGTTGAACTCGGACCGGGTTAAACCGGTTTAGACCGGGTTTTACCTTTTGATAAGGCCTCGTCGGCCGATCGCCGGAAAAAGGTCGTCGGAGACACTTCTGGCATCGATTCTACCAGAAAACATATGCACATCAAATCCACATTCCAAACCACACGATAACATCACAAAATAAGCTGAAAAATAGCCAAAAATTTACCTGAAATGCAAATATTGCGCCGAAAAATACGAAGCTCCGACGAGAGCCTTGCCGTCGTCGGACGGACGATTTGCCGGTAGGGTTTTGCTCGCCATCACGTCAGGAGCCTAGATCTGATATCCGTTTCGCGAACGGACGGCAACCGATGCCGGAAAACACGATAAACAGTGGCGTCGGTTAGGTTTCTTGTCGGAGCTTCAATCGAGATTTGCCGACGGAAGGCGGCCCGACGACGCGCGTGGTGGCTAAGGCTAAGATCGCGACGACGTGGCGCCTCAAGTGATGTAAGCGGTGACCACCACCGCCCGACGGTGACGGAGATCGACAGTGACCGATTAGGAAGGTGAAAAGGCAGCATAGAGGGAAAACGAGACGTTTTTTTGGGGGCATTTAATTCCATAAAAAAAGGCAAATGAAAGGGGGTAAAACGAGCTTTATTTTCATTCATTTATTTTTCATATCGATTACAAGCTTGACATTAAGAGAATGCAGACTAAGACTAAAGATGGACTTAGCTCGGTTGGCCAAGGCTCTTGCACACCATTCCGAAGGTCGCATGTTCGAGCCTCCTAAGCTGCATTTCTCTATATTTTTTTTACCTTAAAAACTTAGGGTGTTACAAAAAGACAGTCATGGTTAAACACGGCAAACTTAACCCGAGAACAGAGAATCGAACCGATTTACTTGAACCGAAACCTGAAATCGACCTGAACACGATCACCCGAATTTGATCCAAAACTTGAAATAAACCGAACCGAACCGAATTTCAATTGAACCGAAAATGGGCTCGAACCGATTTTCAACTGAATCGAATGGACCCAAACTGTTTTTTAACCGAACCAAAAGCAACCCGAAATAAAGAAAATATATTAAAAATAAATAAATAAAGATGAGATGTGAATTGCCACACAACTCACCAAAAAGTCAGATATACATGCTATATAAAGTTATATATAGGGTGAAAAAACTTAACTCGGCCTGAAAACCCGACTAAAACCGATTGATCTCCTATCAACCCGATATTGACCCGACCCGAAATCAACCGAACCGAAAGTCAATCGAACCGAAAATTAACCGACTTTTCGTCCTTACCTGGTACCCGAACGGAAATCACCATAGCCCTGAACTAAAACCGAACCGAATCAAATTTATATCAAATGTAATTAGACCTGAAATGACCCGAACTGAAACCAAACCCAATGACTCGTTGGGCATGATTAACAAGAAAAGGAAAAGAAAACTTCATACATTCCTGCAAGTGAGATCGACACCTTGTTCGGAAAACATGAAAAAAAAAATTGAATAGGAAAAACATGAAATTTTAAATCAAGTTTTATATGCTTTTGTTAATATTTTGATAAATTATTTTTTTAGTGCTTACAAATTATTTTGGGTTGGGTTCAAAAACTTACAATAATTATACAATATTAAAATTATTTAAATAAATTTTAGAGATAATATTATTAAAAAAGACAACTCTCGTATGAACCATAGAAAAAATCAACGTACCAAAATATAGTATCTTTTTTTTACCGATAACGATATTAGTTCTATTGTTGGGTGTCGACCATTGATACTCTTTCTTTTATTTTATTACTCTTTCTTTGTTTTTTCTTTGTGTTTTTTAGCTTTAACAAGACTATGTTTTTGTGGCATATTTTTTTTCAGCCTTTGTGGCACGTTTTTCTCTGCATTTTGACACGTTTTTTTTTTATCTTTTGGCCATTTTTTATTTTATGTTTTTTCAGTGTTAGATTTGACGACGTCATGACTGATCAAGATGATGCTTATTTGTTCTACTGATCTTCCCTGCTTTGGACCATCAAATTGAATTTGGATACCGGTTTGCATTCGTAGATAGTTTGCTCACGACGCTCGGCTTTGATTTACATTTGTCGGTGGTCCTTCAATAGTTTGATCCCTTTTGTGCTTCATTTTTCGATACAATCGAATATGTTCATATCTATCTATCTTTTGCTCGAGTCTTTAGGTTAAGTTTTTAACATTTTCCTTCTATGGCCCCTGTATAGTCTCAATTGGCTAGTTTCTTGTTCCAGGGCCGTTATATAACGAAAGCATATCTCATTACGAATAGAAATCCTCTGTCTCTTTTTAGGTTCCTATTTATGCCCCAATAGTAAAAATTAGGTTTAAAATTAAGGGTTATGATTTAAGGTTAATGTTTAAGATTAAGGTTTAAGGGATTCAGGTAGAGTTTAGGGTTTAGAATTTAGGGTTATGATTTGTAATATAAACTTTTAATGTTGGGCAAGAAAGGGGCACCGAAAAGGGACATATGATTTTTATTATTTTATTACTTTAAACAATTAATTTAATATTTTAAACACAATATTTTCATTGTTAGATTTATTTATTTATTTAAGAAAGAGAATTAATTTTTACCACTAAATTAATTAATTAATTTTAAAAATTAAAAAATAAGAATTAAAAAATATGAAAAAATAAATTTTAATGACCCTAGGCTAGTTGGGGGATCTGAGCGGTCGCTCAGGGTGCTCGCCTTATAGTCGGCCTTACTTGTGTCAATAAAAAATGTTCAAATTATGTATTTAATTTACGTATATAGTCATAAACTCTAATTGTAATTTTAAATATTTTCTCTATTTTTTTTATAAATAAATATTTTCTTTCTAATAATACTAACGAATTTTATTAATAAATAACCTAAAACTTAGTCTACAAGGCAAAGTATAAAACGTGAAAGACCCGTTCATGTCATGTCTACAACTTGGCATTTTCCCCACTTGATATTGAAGCTTCATAGTGATGGGAACAGCTCTAACATTGTCCTATAAATACCCAATGCGTCGACGTTTTATTTATCTGATAAAATAAAGTCGTAAATATAATAAATTATAGCAATTCTAATAAAAAAATAATTTGAGCAAGTAAATTTGGTTAGATGGTCAACTTGGTCATCTTTGTTCCCACATTTGAGTTTTATTTTAACATATAATTAAACTTCTATAAATTAATAATATCGGAAACACATAATTTATTAATTAAAGATGTATTAATTAATTAATAAATTAATAATTTATTAATTTATAAGCTCTAAATAGGATTGAATCCCAGGTGGTTGCCCTTATGGCCTACCCTCGAGGACCGCCCTGGGCAATTCTCAACTTCGGCCAACCATGCAACAAGTTGCTCAAGCCACGAGTCGTGAATCCCTTCCACTTTGTTAGCCAAAAAAATCTAAACCGTCCGGTTCCACTCCAAAAACTGGGATGAGCAGCTCTAAAAACTCTCCGGCGGCGGCTGATTCCCAGCCCCGCCGAACAAAATGAAGATCCTATGCTAGAACTGCCAGGGTCTAAGACAAACCCCGGTGATTCAACATCTTCGTGATTATGTCCAGCAATTCATCCCCGACGTTATTTTCCTATGTGAAACTAAACTCAATAATGTGGCTTGTAGCCAACTATGCATTTCTTTAGGTTATTTAAACGTTATCTCTATTCCCCCTCGGAGGGGTGTTCCGGAATCGCTTTATTCGCATTGAACAATATCAATATTAGTTTAATTTTTTATTTCCAGCGTTTCATACATTCTCAAATTACACTAGATAATAGCAACATGTTATTCACTGGTATACATGGTCACTCTGAAACAAGCCAAAAATATAAAACTTGAGAAATTATTGACTCATTAAATACAAATAATAGTAATATCCCTTGGATTTTAGGAGGAGATTTCAACGAAATCCTATCCGATTCTGAAAAACAAGGTGGGATTCGAAGAGCTAGATCACAAATATCAAATTTTCGTCAATGTCTTTCACGCAACAACCTTTTCGATTGTAAGCCATCATCGGGCTGGTTTACTTGGTCGAAAATTAGGCCCTTAACTCCAATCATTCACGAAAGACTAGACCGATTCGTTGCCAACCCAGTTTGACAAAACCTATTTCCTTTTTTTAAATCACATCGAAATATGTAGCCAAATCTGATCATTACTTCTTGTCACTTGACACATCCCCTGAGTCCTATTTTTACATAAAATTAGGAGAACTGTTGGATCACGTAGTCCATAATGGCTAACAAAGGTGCTACAATTCAGGTCCTATTTTTACGTATGGTATTGGTATGTATATTTTGTCCAGCTATACTTATTCCACAACAATAAAATATTAGTGTGTTATTATGATAAATATGAAGAATTGCGTAATAATTTATTGTGAAATTATAATCTTTTACGTTATTATGCGGATGGTAAGAAGAGCTAATTAAGGGAAGCCTCTACACGTATAATTTTACAGTAAATCATATATACCGCAATGTACTACTATTCATATGTACCGAAATGTACTATTAATTATTTTAATTAATTTTAAAATCTTAGGGACCGCAAGTGTTATTATCCTCTTTTAAAATAAAATTTTAAAAAATAATTTTTTTATTATTTTTTTTAGATTTTCTTTGATTTTTTTTAATTCAAAAAATAATCAAACTTTTATTACTATAATAATTCCTACATTCAATTTAATTTAAGGGTAAAGTTCACAAATCGTCACTAAACTTTGATCAATTATTCAATTTGGTAATCAAACTTCTAATTGCTTCAATGTTACCATTAAACTTTTAGTTTTGTTTCAACTTGACCATTGACCCGTTAACAACCGTTTATACGGTGATATGGCTGTTAAAATATTTTTTATAATAACATATTTAATACTCCACTTTTACACATTCAAACAATTTAGTCCTAATTCGGAAGGGTTTCCTTCATCTCCCCATGGCCTAGGTGATTCTCCGGTATATCTCATCTCCGTTCAAGATCATGATCCGCTTTTCTGGTCCGGGATCCAATTGGAGGGTGAAAAATTCAGGACTGGGGTCATTAGAGCTCCTCCATGAGATATATGACCAAATTTTCCCGATCCTCGTATCGCATCAGAGTTTCATCCCGGGCGAGAAAGTGTGGGAAGGGAAATCAAAGCTCTGCCATAGGACGCTAGAATTTTCATCTCTCAAAACAGGATTGCCTGAATCCAACAATTTAGCACTCACATTTGCATTAGTTAATTTTAAATATGTCACCATGTAAATGATTCTACGTGCCTAATCGCGAGGTTACCGCCGTCGCCTATGTAGAAAAAGGCCGAAGTGGTGACTCGATAATCCCGGTTCGCTATCCAAACGACTCGACCATCCTGGATATTCTTGTACATAACTGCCATATAGTAAATCAATGAATTGGTAGGTTGATAAAATCCTAACTCAAACATTTCACCAGCGGAAACAATTGTTGCTGAGCTATTCAAGTGATGGCCTGGTGTGATTGTGTCCGTAGCAGCCTCAGGGTATTTCAAGATGTGGATTGAGAACATCAGCATGATAAAAGTATATAAATATCGGGTTTTCGAAAAAAACCATTTTGTTTCCGATACGTGGTCCGAATACAACAACGACAGTGGCAACAACAACAAATGAGGAATTGAATTCCGTGTCGGAGATACAATTCTCTAAAACTTGAAGCTCCAACGTTTACCATGTAAATACGATCCAATAGAGCATCAACTGCTACCTCATCTATCCTCATTTGTTTGAATACTTTTTTACCATGTAAATACGATTTGGAGAACACTTAACAAGTTGCTCATATCGTTTTTGTACGTTATTAGTAACTTTTTTATCAATGAAACCTAGTGGGGTGATCGGTCGAGCTATATTAATATTAGTGACTTAGAAGTTGAGCACTAGTGAGGGATGAAAACTAAAAATATTAGTTATAATTGAGGGATCAAAATAAGATTTTAAATTATCTTTAATTTAAAATATGGTCAAATTGTAATAATGAGGGTTAAAATAATTATTTCTTTCGAATTAAGACTATATTGTTTGATTGTGTAAATGTGGAGGGCTAAATGCGTTATTATACAAAATATTTTAACAGCCACATCACTCCTTTAACGGTTGTTAACGGGTCAGTGGCCAAATTGAAACAAAATTAAAAGTTTAATGGGAACATTTAAACAATTGGAAGTTTAGTTACCAAATTGAATAATTGATCAAAGTTTAATGACCATTTGTAAATTTTACCCTTAAATTAAAGTGAATGTAAGAATTATTATAGTAATAAAAGTTTAATTATTTTTTGAATTAAAAATTTAAAAATATCATATAAAATTATTTTTTAAGATTTTATTCTAAAATAGGATAATAACACTTTCAGTCCTTATAATTCTAAAATAAATTAAAATAGTTAATGATATATTGTGGTACATATGAATAGTGATATATTGCAGTATATGTCATTTACTGTAAAATTATCCGCCTTTACACCCCCATTGTATAGAAAAATTTGCATTACAAGTTACAACTTTCTTTTAAAAAAATAGATTCCTCAAAAGTGTTAAAAATTTTCATTAAAACTCCCAGTTTTTTTAACATTTAATTAGACTTTAAAAATAATTCAGAATTTTGCATTAAGTCCTTCAAAGAATTTAAAATTTTTTATTAGAGCCATAAACTAACTCGTGGAGATCTTTCACCGATAATTACAACAAATTTTTATCAAACTTAATATTTTTCCTCTTTGAATTTCAAGGTAAACAATTGTAACAATTAAACAAAATATTACAGTTCAACTAATATTTTATCGTAAAATCATAATTTTTCTGTAATTATAAAATTATAAATCGAAAACTAACTGGTCTGATGAGATGAAATATTAAATCCTTTAAACAAAGTTATGGTTCGAATTATAGCATTTTGAATGAAATAAATTAGGTTGAAAGGTCCTCCTATAATGGACATATACAATATCAATAGAAATACTTTGCCTTTTTTGGTGCCCACGTTTACGTCCCCATACTAAAATAATAGGATTACGATTTAAGTTGTTTTAAAATAGATTAGGGTTGAGTGTTATGGTTTAGGGTTAATGTTTAAGGAATTGAGTGTATGGTGTATTTTTAGGGTTTAAGATTTAAAATTTAAGGTTAAGGCTTAAAATTTATTTTTTGGGTAATCTTCACCTGTAGCCCCTTTTGGTTGAAGTTTGTTCTATTTTGGTCACCATAATTTAAAAAATATTATTTTGGTCACTTACGTTTAGAATCGTGTCTATTTTGATCCATTGGCCGTTAGTCTCCATTACTTAAAAAATTTAATTTTAAATTTAACCCCCAAACTTTCAAAACTCAAAGCGGACCGCATTTGCCTGAAATTGCAGACAGAAACATCGAGATCCAATTTAACCTGATATAAATTCACCACATTTAATTTTGTCCCTGACATGATGGTCACAGGTTAGGTTACTTGAACTGTCAAATTTATTGAAACGGTTTCTCCCACCATATATACGGTGTAATTAATCATTCGAGGTATTTTTGCAGTTAACGTGCTAATGGGAGAGTGTTATTGTAAAATTATGCTCACCTAATTGAACCAGCTATAGTTTTGTTGTCATCTTATTTAGATTTTTGATGCTGATTTTTCTATGAAATTGGAATTAAGCCTAATATGTCTTTTGCTTTTACATATAATTGTTAGTAGCTTGTTATCTCAATGTCTAAATCTCGGTGAAATAACCTTTATTCTGAATGTAATAATGAGATCATGGTGCAGTAACTTTTAAATTCACCAATAAGATTTGTTTTGGTCAGGAATGGATGCTCAAATATCATATGCATTTCACTCCGAGAAAAAATTGTACCCAGAAAAATTCAGAAACCAGTTAATTAATCAGGTAAAAGTATATGTTCTTCTGTGTTAAAGGTTGTTTAAATTTGAAATAATCTTCAATTGTCTAGAATTGTGACAGCGTTTGAACCATAGGTAGTCCTAGTTATAGTTTGAAGTTTCTATCTGAAAAGAAATGCGATTCTGATTATAAAAATTTCCATTCCCTATCAGCTCTCTCTTATATACTACATTACAAGATCCTTTGTTAAGTTTACAGAGGTGCAATACCTTTTATGCATTATTGTTTTTGCAACTTACAAGTCTTTCTTTCTTTACGATGAAGCAGAGTACTTACGTAAAGCTTGGATGTACTCGAAGATGGCTTTTTGGTTTCTTTTTCGTCCTTCTCCAACATGAGTCTTCTTGCAGATGTTTGGTAATATTAATTCCTGCCATATTTAGAACAATGTCTTTATACTGAATGGCACCATACATTTCTTTGTTTTAGTGCACTGCATGTTTGGTTGTTAAGCATTAAACTTTGATGCTTATGTTCCTGAGCTATGTCTCGATGTCAATACAGGAACATAGCTCAACTAACATAAGTGAAGGTTATGAAGAAACAAGGCCAATGGAAAGACCTCAAAATACCTTGAAGGTCGAAGTCATCTTCCTCGTTGCATCTTTCGATCCCGATGTTTTTGTCTGCAATTTCAGACAAATGCGGTCCGGTTTGAGTTTAAAAAGGATTTTTGGGGAAGATGGTAAAAAATAAAAGTTTGAAAGTTTGAGGGTTAAATTAAAAATTATTTTTTAAGTAACGGAGATTAACGGCCAAGGGACCAAAATAGATACGATTCTAAACGTAAGTGACCAAAATAATCTTTTTTAAAATTTGGTGACTAAAATAGAATAAACACCAAACGAAAGAGACTACGGGTTAATATTATCTTATTTTTTATATTAGAACATAGAATAGACACGAAAAAAACATAAAAATTTTATTTATAAAATATTTGATTTTGATTAATTAACCTATAAATTAAGTACTATGTTTATGCTAAAAATATAGAAAGTTAATTATATTTTATCGTAAAATCATAATCCTTAACGTTAGTACTGTAAAGATTACAATTTTTTACATTTAGGGTTTTTGAAACTTATGGTAATTGATTGTAGTAATCAGCAAAAGATTACGGTTTCGGTATAAAAAAATCGCAGATTGTAATTTTTGCTTATTTATGGTAATTTATTATGTTTTCGTAATCTTCTTGGTAATTGTATCGTAGTATTTCCGGTATTTTCATAGATAATATCCGTCCATTTTTATATATATTTTAACCCATTGAGATCAAAAAGTAAAGTTTTACCATTTCCTCCAAACCCCTCTTTGCAAAGGAAACGAAATATGAGCGACACTGCCGACGAATACCGCAATTGGCTGGAACTGCCGCCGGACGTGACGTCCTCGATCCTCTCTCGTCTAGGTGCGGTCGAGATCCTTAACAGCGCCCAAAGCGTGTGTTCTCAGTGGCGAAACATCTGCAAAGATCCATCAATGTGGAGATCCATTGATATGTGGAACTTGGGTGATTTACATGCCATGCCCTATGACCTCGAGAAGATGTGCTTCCACGCCGTCGATCGCAGCTGCGGCCACTTGCTTGATATCAATATCGAATATTTTGGTACCGATGAACTTCTTCTTTATATCGCTGAGCGGTAAGGTTTTTCCCCCTACTTTATAAACCCTAATTTTGTTTCTCAGGTTATACTAACTATCAATCATAATTTTCATTCTTTAATGTTAGTGGGAGTGTTTTATAATCTGATAGGTTTAGTTTATTGATAGTCGAATTCTGGGTATTTCTTAGATTTTGGTTTCTCCAACATTTTATTGCTTTTGATTCTTACTTTAATGTTCGATTTCGGGCCACCTTGTCCAACTTGTGTATGCACATTTTTCTTAAGCAATTCATACTTTTGGCTTATTTTACATACGACTACTGTCTACTTCGGTTAATTCCTTGCTATGTGTGTTTAACTTTGTTACTCCTGGTGTTGTTCGTCTTGATGTATGCGGTATTTAACTTGGAGATGGGTTCATAGCCTGGCCTTTAGCTTTCGTTGGTTCGACTTCAATTGATTTCTGAAGAATTCAAATTGACGTTTCAGCATGAACATTCAGTAGAAAGATGGTTGTTTGTTTGCATTTATAATTTTCAATCACCACTTTTGTTTTTTTAACTATTTTCTAGTACTACAATGGCTATTTGTTTATTTGCTACTGTTGTTTCCTATCATTGCACTTCTTTTATTCTTAGAATGATGCTTTCACAGGTCTGCTCATCTCAAGCGTCTCCGACTTTTTTCATGCTATGACATTTCAGATGAAGGGTTAAGCGAAGCAGCTGTAAAGCTTCCGTCTCTGGAAGAGCTTGAAGTTTTCATATGTCCCATTTCAAAGCATGCTCTGGAAACTATCGGTCGCAGTTGCCCTCTCTTGAAATCATTCAAACTCAATCTTCAGCAATGCAAAAGCTTCCACTATGTCTCTGATGATGAGGCACTAGCTGTTGCACAAACCATGCCTGAATTACGCCGCCTCGAACTTTTGGGGAACGGGTTGACAAATGAAGGCTTGCAGGCCATTCTCGATGGTTGCCCTCGCCTTGAATATCTCGACTTGAGGCAGTGTTTCAATGTTCATCTGGGCGGGAACCTGGAGAAAAGATGCGTTGAACGCATAAAAACCTTGCGGCGCCCTTATGATTCAACTCATGATTACGAGTTCGATCCAGGAGTTCATGGTACCGGGTCATCAGATGAAGATTATCCATTTGGTGGAATTTCAGATGACGACGATGACTTATTGGCCAATGGTTATGATGATTTTTTTGAGATGTCAGGTGACCTCGATGATTATGACGATTATACATCGGGAATTTTAGATTTCGCCTTGATGATGGCAGGTGCCAGTGACGACTCTGATTATGATATATAAGTGCTTTTTGTCTAATGCCATGAGGTAGGGGACTGCTCCTCCATTGTCCAGAGTAGGGAATCAGGTTTTAAAAGCGTTCTCTTGCACATTTTCTCCTCGTTTGTGTTACTTAAGCTTGCAAGCTACTTGGTTTGAAGTATCAGAATGTTCGAATTCGTACTTTGAGCTGTTGAATCTTGAACTCGACTCTAGAATATTATACTGAATTCGAATTTTTCAACCCGAATATCTTACCAATGATGCATATCCTTTATGCACCAATGATGCATATCCTTTATGCACCAATGATGCATACATATGTTGCTTATAATCATGCAAAGTCCATTTTCAAAAAGAAGAGACACGTTGCTTTTTTACCAATGGTGCATACATTGTTTCTCTTTCATTAAATTTCTTTATTTTTTTACTCGTGTTTATATCGTAGTACTTTTTTTTTTTTGAATAAAGCTGGATTCTATTAAGGAATGAGAAAGAACACTACAGGAGTGTATGAAGAAACATAAACCTACAACCAAGACTCATCCCTAGAACAAGAAGATTAAAGAAACCAGCAAAAGACCTAAGAAACGCTTGGAAAGCATCTAACAATGCAAATATAAAGAAAACCAAGCATGAAACCAATAGAACTACTTCCCTAGGGCTTCAGAATGTAATCAATCAGCTGTGTTACGGTTGCTTTCAAGAGCCCACCTATCCTTCTCTGCAGCCCTCGTTGTGCTTAATGGTGCTTCTTCAACCCAACACATTGTCTCTGGAAATGTTCGACCTTCTCGGGCTAAGGTATGTGCAGCCACGTTAGCCTCCCGCGGTACGAACCTGAAGATGCATGCTTGGAAACCCTTAGCTACCTCCTTGATGTCCCTTATCAGTCGAGTAATTGATGAGCGATCTTCAACACAAAAGTTTACTTTCTTAATGATTATTAGTGAGTCACTCTCAACAACTATAACTGTAAATCCCAAATCTCTTGCCAACTCCACCGCTACTAAACATGCAGTAGCCTCTGTCATGAATGCATTGACTATGTGAGAATGATTTTTG
Organism: Hibiscus trionum; assembly: GCA_030270665.1. NCBI lineage: Eukaryota > Viridiplantae > Streptophyta > Magnoliopsida > Malvales > Malvaceae > Hibiscus > Hibiscus trionum. Next base: position 47,833,353 of record BSYR01000017.1, on the reverse strand, counting down.
GTGCAGGCTCCCATAATAAGATCGGTATTGTTCCTGCAGATTACACCCGATCCAGACACCTTAGCCTGCACATCAAATGCTGCATCAAAGTTCACCTTTATAGTGTCTCCCATCGGTGCTTGCCAGCAGGCACGTTTTGGACCTAAACTTGGTCCTATGCAAACATCTAGGGTTTCCTGTTCTCTCAAGAAAGCTTGTATGAAAGCCACAGTTTCATTTGTTGAAGGATTATACTCCTCGTGGATAACTTTGTTGCGAGCGTACCATATGGCCCAAAACGACACAGTCATCACCTTTCTTTCCCTATCCTGGAGGTTTCCAAAAGTCGTAAGCACCCACTCCTTCCATGCTATATCTCCACTAGGGCCATTGAAATGCAGACCATTTGCAACATAGATTTCCTGTGAGAAAGGGCATTCTCTTATAACATGCACTATTGATTCTCCAGGTGAGTGACAAAGAGGACATACATTCTGCACGTTTATCCTGCGTCGTTGCAAGTTATCAAAAGTTGGCATAAAATCGTTAATAATTTTTCACATCGTTATCTTTACCTTCTCAGGGAGGTTCAGGGACCACAATTGCATGTAGGAATTCGATAAATCTGCATGCAAAGGATTATTGTTCACACCTGGTTCCTGATAGGAATCCAAATGAAGCAATTTGTAGCCACTCTTCACTGTATAGGAACCCGTTCCATCGTGTCTCCATATAATTGTGTCATGCATCTCTGATTTTGGCAATGGGATACCACAAATCCTTTCTACAATGTTTCTATTAAATAGCTACTGCAACACATTCACGTTCCATGTTTTCGAGGGCAATTGTATCAGGTCAGATACCCTTGTGTAGTTGATATTTATATTGTCAACTCTAATTCGTCCATCGTCTTTGCCTGGTACCCATAAGTCACCCCATATATTAACATCCCTTCCATCTCCAATACGCCAACTGATTCCTTTATTGAGAAGCCCTTTAGCACTCCATAAACTGCGCCAAATGTAAGATTGATTTGATCCTAAGTTGACATTCAGAAAATCACCTGAAGGATAGTATCTGGCTCTCAATACCTTGGCCATCAAGGTGTCAGGTTGCGTGAGAAGCCTCCAGCATTGCTTGGCCAAAAGTGCTACATTGAACTGTGCAAGGTCTCTAAACCCAAGTCCTCCTTCTTGCTTCGTAGTGTCAAATATGCCCATGTGCTCCAATGAATCCCTCTTTTAGAATCAGCATTTTGCCACCAGAATTTCGACATAGCTTGTTCCATTTCACGACATAAAGTTGCAGGCAATAGGAAGCAATACATTGCAATCACTGGTATAGCTTGTAGCACACTTCTTATCAACGTTGGTTTCCCACCCATTGACAAAAATCTGATTCCATACTTACTCGACTTGGCGTTGAATCTGTCCAGGTAGTAATCGAAGGCCTCTCGCTTGTTTTGACCAACTATTGTTGTTAAGCCCAGGTACTTCTCAGGGTTAGATGATACTCTCACCCCTAGCAATGAGCCAATAGAGTCTTGCATTTGCTGGGATACATTACTACTAAAGAAGACAAGGGACTTATCGTAGTTTACCCTTTGACCCGATGCTCGACCGTAAGTTTCCAGTAAGGTCTTCATATTCATGGCACCTTCAATCGTTGCTTGAGCAAAGCATATGCTGTCATCAGCAAACAAGAGATGTCCTATAGCTAGCCTTTCACGTCCAATGGTAACTCCTTTAACACATCATGTTTGATTTGCATTATTCAACATAACTGACAAGCCTTCTGCACATACTAAAAACAGATATGAACTTAGTGGGCAGCCTTGCCTAATGCCTCGAGTTTGAGTGAATTTTTCCCCAGTTATCCCGTTTAGTCCCACTGAATACGAGACCGTTGATACACAGTCCATTACTAATTTCACCCAACGCTCAACAAAACCCAGCTTCAAAAGCATCTTTTCTAAGAAAGGCCATTCCACACGATCGTAAGCCTTGCTTAAGTCAACTTTCATTGCAAAAGATCCTTGCTTCCCATGTCTTTTTTTCTTCATTGCATTTAAGATTTAATAAGCAACAACAATATTGTCCGATATCTGCCTGTTTGGGATAAACGCACCTTGACATTCATCTATACACACGTCCAGCATTGAAGAGAATTGATTTGCCATGGCCTTTGCTATGATCTTATATAATACATTGCAAAGGCTTATAGGCCTAAATTGAACCATATACTTAGGCTTCTTTATCTTGGGCACCAGCACAATTAAGGTATTATTTATATCCTAGACACTTGAATTACCATTTAGAGCTGATAAACAGAAAGAGGTGATATCAACCCCAACTATATGCCAATATTTCTGGTAAAAAAGTGCCGGAAAACCATCAGGGCCACAGGCTTTCATTGGTGCCATGCATTTAATTGCTTGCCAGACTTCCTCTGTACTAAACGGCTTCAATAATCTGGCATTCATCTAACTGGTGACCTTAGCTTGAACTTTTTCTAGAATGGAGGTTGCATCATCTGGAGAAGAAGTTATGAAAATATCTTTAAAATAAGAACCAGCCAACTTGAGCATCTCTGGTTCTGATTCTATCCATCTCCCATCTGCGTCATACAATCCATCGATTCTGTTGAGCTTCCTACGAGGTGATGCATAACTGTGGAAATAAGAAGTGTTTTTATCACCATTTTTAAACCAGTTACAGCGAGATCTCTGCTCCCAAAACAGTTCATTCTTGTCCGTCTTCAGGCTCAATCCGATTTTTACCTCAATAAGTTCCTGAAGTTTATCCTCCACAGGATCTGAGTTCATCAATTCTTGCAAACGATTGGACATTAGCTTCTTCCTTGCATGAAATCCTCTTCTATTATCATGGCTCCACGCAGAAAGGTTGGTACCCAACCTGTCAAGTTTAGTCAGGACATCAAGAGAGTCATCCCACGTTTGTTTAATTATGTCTTCCACAACGTCTTCCAAAATCCAGTTAGCATCAAATCTAAACATGCTCGATCTAACCCTTTGCTGGGAAAAAACGTGGCCTGCTGTATTTATTAGCAGAGAGCAGTGGTCTGATATGGTGTGCAATTCATGAGCGACAGAATAATTAGGGAACATAGTCCACCATTCTTGATTAGCGACAACTCTATCAAGGCGTTCGCGCACATTATTGTGAGGAAGCTTACCTCTTTCCCATGTGAACCACGTACCGGTGAAGCCCAAGTCACTCAAGTCACAGTCACTTAGAGCATCTTGAAATCTCACCATGTTCCTCTCTGGTCTGATTCTTCAACCTTTCTTCTCAAAGGAGTACACGATCTTGTTGAAATCACCAGCAACTAACCACGGCATGCTTTGGTTTGAATGTAACTGACGCAGAAGGTTCCAAGATAAATCACGATCTCTTTCAACAGGTCTTCCCTAAAATCCAGTAAATCTCCACTTCAAAGTTTCTGATTCTTGTATGATTGCATCGATATGGAACTGTGAATAACTCAGCAATCTAACATCACACTCGGGCTTCCACCCTAATGATAAACCGCCCCGTGATCCCACAGAACCAACATCAACCCCAAACCTATATCCACATCTGTGCCTCACCCTCTCCATTCGACGGGCATTCAGTTTCGTTTCAATAAGAAACAAAACATGGGATTACTACGTCTCAATGTGTTTTTGAGACGGATAATCGTTCGTGTCTTCTCCAGACCACAGACGTTCCAGCTTAGGACCTTCATAGCTGCCAGCTGCCCTGCATCGCAGAGCCAGCCGATATGTCATTAGCTTCCACAGGTGCATCAGAATCCTCATTCCCAAAAACTGCTGCTCTCTCCCCAGTAATTCTTTGTCTTTTTTTCCCATCCTGAATGTTCAGTGGATAGTCTTCTGAATCTGATCCCAATTCCATGTTACCGTCTGCTACTGAGCCTTTGACTTGAGTATTTAGGTCAAACACTCGTGAGGGGATCCCACGTAAGGTGGTACCCAATCCTGGTAACTGCCCAGGCATCCTCGTATGTCTATGCAACTACATGGCAATTTTTGCTTCCAGGAGAGAGAGGCCTGTAACTTCCTCCCTGGGCCACCTACTCGGAGCCGGAGAGCTTCTTCTCGTCGGAGCACGTAAAGAAATATCCCATCCGAAAACTACCTCATTCGGGGGAATTGTTAAGCGCAGGGGGCAAAAATTTTCTCCGTGACCAAGCTTTCCACAAATAAAACAGAAGATCGAAAGCTTCTCATATTGAAATCTCACAAAAGTGCTTCGATCCTTGCCTAAGGCAATTCTCTTTTTCCGTTTAAGAGGCAGAAGCACGTTGATACATACTTTAACTCGCATAAATTGCTTCCTCCCTGACAGGATCAATTTGGAGTCGTATTCTACAAATTGCCCCACAAAATTGCCAAGTTGTCTTGCCATTAGTCCTGTAGGCAAATCATAGACTTACATCCAGAACATTGCAGTATCCAATGGAACGGTTAGAGGATCATCCTCTTTCTCTATTTTATTTACCAACAAAAGATGGTTGTTGAAGAACCAGAGACATCCATTTAGAACTCTATCAAGGTCCACTACATTGTAGAATCTGAAACAAACTCTTTTTTCTCCAATATCGGTGATTGATACACCACCTAATGGGTGCCAAAGATCTGCAAGGGTGTTCCTCATTGAAATAAAGTGAATTACACTTGATGTGAGAAACCTACCAACCAAACATAAAGCATAATCTTCCTTTACTTCTGTAATTTCTGGTGGGAGTTCTAGAATCTCCTCCTCACCATCATCAATCGATAGAGCAGCCAACTCCGAATCCATCGAAAACTAATTCATAAAATTACTGAAATTGAAGAAACCAAACTCCTATAAGCGTGCAAAGATGCAGACAAAAGGCGTGCAAAAACTGCAGACTTAACCGTCACAGAGCAAAAAAAGAGTACTCGCAACTGAGTCGGATATATTATATTATCGTAGTACTATATATTTTAGATTCAATTTTATACGAGATGAAATATATAATATATAAAGAAAATAACATATGACAGTATATTATAAATTTATAAAATGAGATGGGTTGGGTTTTGTGTTCATACATTGGAGTCCAAGTCCTTTATATATTTTTAACGGATAAACCTTCTGCTTCGAATAGAACATGACCCTTATGTTTTAGGGATAACTACATATTTGGTACTCCACCTTTACCCATTTTTCTATTTTGGTATTTATCTTTTTTTTTTGAAAAAATGGTACTTAATGTTACGTTTTGTTCTTATTTTAACCCGGCATTAAAAAAGTAAGAGAGATGGCATGCTGATAATGAAAGAGAAAATCCTATGTAGTAGGCAGCCACATCATTTTTTCTCTCCTAGTTAGAATGTCATGTGTAATTTTTTATGATTTTAGTCGACGTGACATGTTGACTAGGTGAGAAAAAATGATGTGGCAGCCTGCCACATGTGATTTTCTCTCTCCTAGTTAGGATGCCGTTAATTTTTTAACTGCATGGTACTAGAATAAAAACAAAATGTAATGTTAAATATCATTTTATCAAAAAATATAAGTGGGGTACCAAAATAAAAAAAACGGATAAATATGAGTACTAAATATGTAATTATCCTTATGTTTTATTGGAAGAGTTAAATAATTAAAAAAAATTAATAAATTCAAAATTAATGTCACAAAAAGAAAATTATAAGATCAAGGTCTAAAAAGTTACTTTTATATATTTTTTTTCAAATTTTACTTTGTACAAATTCATAAATTATTTTAGGTTAAACTATATTGGTAGTCTTTGAATATTTGAGACATTTTTAATATTGTCACTAAACTTTTAAAACTTATAATATGATCACTGAACTTTTGATTTGATTTCATTACGACTATGATCGTCAATCTCTATTAGAGAAAGCTAACGTCGCACGTCAAAATACTTATTTATCATTAATTTGTTATGTATTTTCTTTTTTACTCTCAGATAAATCTTTTTTTCCTCTTATATCTTTTTCCTCCATTCTCTCGTTTTTCAATAGATAACCACTGCACGAAAGTCGACCTCCAATGACTTTTCATACAAATGAACTTACTAATTTGAAACTCGTTCTCTTCTCCTTTTAATTTATCGATTTGATCTCTTAGAAATACTTTTAAAACTCATAAAAATCCTCAAAATCAAAATTTTGAAGAAACTTTAATTTTGGTTTTCTTGTCTTCCAATTAATCCTTACATGTGATATATGCAGTGGCGGATCCAAAAATATTTTTAAGAATGAATACACTTCAAATCTCAAAATCTTAGGGTGGTCACAATTCATAAAAGTTAAAAAAAGTTTAAAGATTAATACATAAAAATTAAAAAATGAAGTCAAATGAGTGAAGTTTTAAAAATTCAGAGTGGACACAAGCTCACCTTAATGTCCATTTAAATCCGCAAGTGGTTATATGCTTTTCGTTGATAGTTTAGATTCAAATATCTTATTTTTAAACTCTAAAAATTTTGATTTTTAAAATTTTATGATAGATTTCCTCTTTTTTTCGTTGCTGTTATATGGCAGTAAAAAATAGAAGGAAAGCATGAAAAATTAATATTTGAGTTCAAGACAATTATTACTTCCGTTCATAACAGAAAGTTTGTTGTAAAAATAATCTATGCATATATAAAAATTAATTCATTATTGTTAAAAAAAGAATAATTCATTAAATTATATTCAAATATAACCATTACAAATATATAATGAAGTACTATTTAAATATATATATATATATATATATATATATATATATATATATATATATATATATATATATAATATGAAGTTAAAATGAATTACAATTTATTTGTGAAAGTTCGTATCCCATTATAATTTTGGTGCCAAAAGCAAAGTGCTTGACATTATTTATGTTTTTGTTGTCAACAAAATAAGTATTTTTGGAGAGTGAGAAGCAAATATCATAAGCATCGAGAAAAAAAATAAATAAAATAAATTGTTATAAATATCTTTATTTATTGTAGATATTTATATATTAAATGAGACTTTAATGTACTTTATTATTAGGGTTTGGTACTCATTGAAATTGAGGTTTCCTTCTTATGTCTATAAATATAGAGTTTAGAGAAAACATTGTACACAACTCTACATTGAGAATATAATACAAGTCTCTCTCTATGTCTCTCATTTTTGTTCTTGTACTTCTTTATTTTATTCACAACAAGTTATTAGCACGATCTCGCTCAATAACCGTGATTCTTGTCGGCAATTCTCGAAAAAGATTTTAACAAGATATTGGTTACTGCATTTATCGTATATTCAACTTAACTTAGAAAGCTTGATATGTTTTCTTATTTATATATTGATATAGTGGTTGGTTAATCACTCTTATATTAAGGTCAGTGTATTTTAATATATTATTTGATCATTATTTCGTTCTAATATTCAATGATGTTTTGTTGCACCGAGTTTATATATATATAACTCCATGAACAAATATCAAGCTTTCAACGAAACCTATAAGATCAACTAAGTTTAAAAATTATGGTGATAGAATGACCAATCGCTACTTTAAAAAAAGTGAAGAAAGCGATGGATTCGATATGCCACTTAACAGTGATGTTTTTCGAATTCCCCAAGCTATATGAACCCCAACAATTTTTTTCCATTTACTTTTGCTTTATATATATATATTTGAGTTTAGTTTTTATTATTATTTGTCTGAAATTGACATTTTGATTTTTAAGGTCCATATAACAACATGTTGAAAATGTGTGACTGTTTCATGGTTCAACGAGAGGATGAACAAGGTTTCAGTGCGATTCTTTATTGGATTAAAATCTCAATTAAAAGAAAAATACTAAAGGCAAATTCAATACCTATTTTATTTGGTGTCTTGATTTTTAAATTTGGTAAGTATGACTATTATAAAGTTTATATTTTTTTGAAAGCAATTATTCTTCTGTGTCAAAAAATTCGACTATAGACTTCTCCCAAGTTCATGTTACGAAAATTTGTCTTGATCCAAGAATTTTTATGGGAGGCATTCCTTGAAGTGAATGCAAGCATGATGTTTATTCCATGCGGTTATTGGATTTGTTTCATTCCCTGAAGTGAATGCAAATATGATAATTCACTATATGGTCAGTGAATAAAACTCAGCTATGTGAAGGTTTCAAATTAAATTGAAATTTTGTGGTTAGAGTATCACTAATGAGGAAATGTTAGTTACTCCAGTTTTCACGCAATTAATGTTGTCCTACAAACACAATATCGTAAAAAATATTTTAAAAACTTATTGGCTCCGCTCCATTCCCTGGAGTGAATGTTACATTCAATAACGAAAAGAATAAACGTGACATTAGTAATTGTGGTTGCGATTGAGGCCATAAAAATAGACAAATAAGATAATCGTTTTAAGAATGCTTATACCCACCAGAAGTGGGGTTATAAGGATGACAAGAGTAATAGAGATCGTATTAAAATATTTATGTTATCAATGTGATGGTACAAACCATTGGTCTCGTACTTGTCAAACATCGATGCATTATGGACCTTTATCCACAATCATTAATGATAAAGGAAAAAAATATAAACAAATTTTGTTTACGAAATGACGAAAATAATTATTGTGTTATTGGTACAACACATTTGGATATTGTTGATTTCCTCATAACCCTTGAAGGGAATAATCCACCTTTTTATTTTATTTCATTATAACCTCTAAAGAGAATAATTGATCTTTTGATTTAGTTTGCTTTATGTAAATATGTTTTACATATTATTTGTTTACGTTTATATTATATATTAAAATATTTTAAAAACATTTATTTATTATCCTTTGAAAAATATGTTTATTTTCAGAATAAAATATGTAATGAATTGTGTTGATTTATGCTTAGTAAACAATGCAAGTACTCATACTATACTTAAGCAAGAGGAAAATGTAAGAGAATAATGTGAGTACTATATCTGGAAGTACTAATATCATAGAAAGCTCCAAAAGAATATGTTATTGTCAAATGGAACTTAATTCCATATTCACAATGCATTATACTCGCCAATGTCGTAAAGAGACTTATTGAATTGTAAAGATATTCGCAGAAATATATATCATATTGAGACTATTAGTCAAGGGATGCTGACCATCTCCATATTACAAGTATAACTCAAAGCAATAAGAAAATTTTGACAAAATTACATGCATTGTCATCTAAATTGCACTACACAAGAATTAGTACAAATTAAAGCTCATGTTATTGTAAACCAGAAGTTTACGTATAATTTTATTATTTGGCATGACCTGTTAGGATGACCTAATTCAATTATGATGCGAAAATTTATTGACACTTCATGTGATCATTGATTGAAAAACTGACAGATTTTTCAAAATAATATTTTTATGTGATACTTGCGTAAACTAGTTATCAACCATCACCAGTTTAGATATATTGTGAATCTTCTGGAACGAATATATGATGATATATGTGGGGCCCATACACCCTTCTTACAAACTATTTAGATATTTTACGGTTTTAATCGTTGCACCGACTAGATGGTCATATGTATCCTTGTTATCAACCTGCAACTTAGCGTTTGCGAGGTTACTTGCTCAGTTGATAAAATTACGAGCACACTTTCTAGATTACCTTATAAAGACAATTCTTCTTGATAATGCTGGTGACATGCCATTTTACATGCAACCTCATTAATTTGCATCAAGCCAATAAATTATCATAAGTTCTCCTCATTACAAATGGTTTTTGGTCACGAGCCAAATATTTTTCATCTTAAATTTTTTTGGTGTACGGTATATGTTCTAATTTCTCCACCATAACGCACAAAGATGGGTTCTTAAAAGAGGTTGAGAATATATGTCAGATTTGAATCTTCTTCGATAATTAAATATCTCGAGCTTTTGATGGGGAATTTATTTAAAGTTTGATTTGTTGACTGTCATTTTAATGAGTCAGTTTTCCAACATTAGAGGAGAAAATAAATAGTTGGGAAAAGAAATAATTTGAAATGAATTATCATTCTCTTATTTTGATCCACACACTCAACAAATGCGAACTAGAAGTTCAAAGGATAATTCATTTACAAAACTTAGCAAATCAATTGCCAGATGATTTTGTTGACCCTAAAAGAGTGACTAAGTCACATATACCAGTTATGAATGCTCCGATTAAATTTGATGTCCCGGAAGGACAAACTCTAGTTGCTAATGAGTCTAACTTATGCCTGTAGCGTAGTGGACAAGTAGGTTTTAAAGATAAAAATCTTCGAAAAAGAAAAAGAGCTATATCTTATGATGGTCCGATCGAGGAACCAACGAATTATGAAAATCTCCGGAAGAGATTAAAAGGTCTCCAACAGAGACATTATACATGACTCAGGTACCTGATAATAAAAAGATCTCAATAAATTATGTCATGTATGGTAATAAGTGGAACTGAAATCAAATCGACGTCGATAATACATTTATATGCAATATAGCACTAGAGATTTTGAATGATGATGTGAATCATGAACCATTGTCAATTGGAAAATGTAAACAAAGAAATGATTGGCCAAAATAAAAAGAGGCAATTGAGGCGGAACTAAAACCTCTTTCAAAAGAGGAGTTTTCGGACCTATAGTCCGCAAACCCATAGATGTAAAATTCGTGGGCTATAAATGAGCCTTTGTGAGAAGTATAAATGAAAAAGGGAAATCGTGAGATATAAAGCTCGTTTGGTTGCACAAGAGTTCTCACAAAGACTAGAATCAATTATGAGAAAACATACTCCTCAGTGGTTGATGCAACTACTTTTAGATTTTTTTTATTAGTCAGGCAATAAAAGACTTAGTTTTTGCCTAGTAGATATTATTACATCTTATTTGAATGAGCCTTTTGATAATAACATTTACATAAAACTTTCAGAAGGATTTAAACTGCAGAAAAAGTTAATTCAAGTTCTCGAGAACTTTATTCAATCAAATTGAACATGTTTAATTATGGATTAAAACAAGTTGGGCGCATTGTACAATTGCCTTAGTGAATACTTATTAGCGAAAGGCTATAAGAATGATTCAATTTCTCCGAGTATTTTTTATTAAGAGGTTCCGAATTTTTTTATTGTTGTGTATGATGATGGTTTGAATATCATTGGGAGTCGTAAAGAGATCTCACTGACAATAAAATCCTTGTGCATCAATCGCATACATAGCAAAATGTTTAAAGAGACGTTACATGCATAATGCACATCCGTTGAGCACAAAGTAAAGTAAAAAAAAATTGCTATGCATTAGATCTTAATTGGTCTAGAAGTACTATCTAAGTATTACGAGACCATTACCTTTAGATCTTTTAAGACTCGATGTCTCTCAAAATCATGTAAATAATTGCTATGTACGAGGCAAAACCGAAATATGTGTTTGGTTAAACATATCTAGAAGATATATGAATTGCTTTCACAAGATAAGATACAACCTATCTTGTATAGAGATAATGCAAAATTTATATCTCAATCAAAAGGTAGATACATCAAATGTGACAAAACGAAACATATTTCTTCAAAGTTTCGTCCCTCATGATCTTTAGAAGAATAATATTCGATGAATCCTTTCAAGGAGTAATTTGAAAGATCTATTTACTGGGCACAATTTACTTCAACATTTGAAGATTATATTCAAGATTGAATTATGAAGATTCAAAGATCTTATGTGATGTTTTCATGAGGGGGAGTAAGCGTTGCACTCTTTTTTCCTTAGCCGAAGTTTTTTCCCAATGGGTTTTCCTGGTAAGGTTTTTAATGAGGCAACATGTTATGCATATCAAAGATGTGTGTACTCTTTTTCCTTCACTAAGAAATTTTTTCCCCACCGGGTTTTTGTCTTAGTAAGGTTTTAACGAAACACATTATCTTCATGAATATCCAATGGGGTGTTATGAATATCTTTATTTATGGTGGATATCCATATGTTAAATAGACTTATTCAAGGCTTAAGGGCTACTTTTGCCCCTATTGTAGTCCCAATTTATCAATTTCACCCCTATGGTATTTTCGCATCAATTTGGCCCATGAAGTAGTTGAATTGCATCATTGTTTGCCCCTTAACTAACATTCTAACCCCAATTTTTAAATCTCAAACCCTATAACACCCCAATCTCGATCCAAATCTGAAATACTACATTGTGGTCACCCAGAAGTTGACACATCAAATTTCCAAAACATAAGTTTAGCCATCACTCAAAAGAATTAAACATCCATAAATACATGAAGGTAAATAAAACATTAAAATTAAGTTACAAAGCGGGAGCTCCAAGTTTAAAACACCGAATACCAAAATAATATTTCAAAAAAAGTTTACAGGCTCAATAACTTATAAGGTTCTATGAATACATAAGCCCAAAACTAAGTACTAAGCATTGTACTCTAAAGCGAAGCGGTGCTGGGAAATCCCTTCTTGATGTACTCTTCGGCCACGATCCACATACAAACCTGTGAACGGAAACAACGATTCCAAACTCTATGCTTACAAAGATCGGTGGTACATTTCTACTTTATCATAATTTGTGATTATCAGAAAATAAGAGTGCAAGATAAATATAGTCTAGAGAGTGTTGAGATGTGTGGGGCTCGATTCGTTCAACCGTTCTTGCTCACCAAGTGGTGGAGAGGTGGATTTTTGGGTGTTAGTGTTTACGAAGCTAGAATGGAAATGGACACAATGATTTATAGTGGTTCAACCTTCTAACCAAGGTTTACATCCACTACCTTAGCTCCCCACTAAGGATTTGACAATCAATCCACTATTGATTCGTCCCCTTTTCTAGGCTTAGGAGGTAACCCTTACAAACGATCAAGCTTCTACCCAAAGCCTTGATCAAAACCCTCTTTTACAAAGAGATAAACAAAGCAAACTTAAACCCTCTAATAGGTGTTTGTTTGCACAATTAAGCACTCACCCAAAACCTAAAACACTTGAGCAAATTTGACAATTTTGGCTCACTAGTGTTTGTCTATACAAGAATTGACAATTTAGGTACTAAGACAATATTTGATCATTTGATGTTTGACAATATGAGCATTAGCCTTCTCTTGATGCTTGGAGGTCCCTTTTATACTCCCAAATGAGTTTGTAGCCGTTACTAGCCGTTGGGGATGAATTGGAGCCGTTGAGGACTTTATTTCCCTTCATAAATGCTGTTCTGCAGCTATTGGTATCGATACGCGTGGAACGATATCGATACGACCTTCATAGGAACTAGCCGTTGGGCTCTTGCCAGCCTGGGCGTATCGATACGCTTGAGGGCGTATCGGTACTGCTTGACATTTAAATGGTCGTTGGGAAATAGCCGTTGGGGTAGTTGAAATGGGATCGGTACGCTTACCTGGCGTATCGAAACGACCCCACTCCGTATCGATACTGCAAGGGCCTGTATCGATACGGGTTTTGATAGTGGCCAAACTGAGGCAAAAAGGTATCGGTACGGGGGTTTACCGTATCGATACTGGTACTCTGAAAACACAAGTTTGGCTACTAAAAACATGAAAAATCTTTGCCAAAAACCTCTTAAAATACCTCAAACATAATTTCAAGTTGTTTGGACTTAAAAACAAGTTTTAAATTCTTTTCAAATTAGTCCAAAACATTTTTCAATTATTATATCAAAATATTAGTTCTACAGAGAGCATAGATAAGGTTTTACTATCTATGAGTTATCATCTAGCATACACTAGCTAGGGTTCTTAGATCACCTATCTCAAGGCATATTTAAGTTCACAAGAAGTCTTACATGATTCACAAAACTTTGCCATACTCGAGGTCACATAGCCTATCAAGTTACTTGAGCTTACTTATCCATCGAGTTAATACATTCATAAGCTATCATCCATAACAACTACACAACATACATAATACGTCCATACATCATCTACATAATGGCCAACAAAGCCTTACTTTACCCGTGCTCACACAGTCGTTGGGTTACCCATGTTCACACAGCCGTCAGGTTAGATGGACTATATCTGGATCGCCATAGCCACATATACGTCCTAGATATACTTGGATCAAATTAGCCACAAGTAGTCTTTACTTGAGGTCACTCAACCTATCAGGTTACTCGAGCTCACTTAGCCTATCGACTTTATTATCTTATCCGGATCACCATAACCACAGATAGGTTTCTAACCGCACCCAGATCACACAACCCGTGGGTACATCAGATGTACTCGTTTACTCGACCCGAAGTACGCATCCCCTTATATAAGTATCGTAGTACTAACTCTAGGACATATTGGTTCCTTTACCACAATCATAAGATAATACATGCTCCCCGAGCATTCATACACCTCACCAAGAGATAAGTGGCACCAAGACAAGCTATTAAGCAAATGCCCCAAGGCATGACACTAACCATCATGGTTATCTCGATTTATCACTTACCAAGTTATTACACAATATGCTCATCCATGAAGGTTAAATCTCAGTTTCTCAGATTTACAATTCATTTTACCACATTAGAAGCCCATTAGATCATAGTCCTCAAATTATCAACCCATCGAACTCATTTTCAACATTTACGGGCAGATTGCCTAGTGGGTACTGATACCTAACATAGAGTACCGATATGCCTCTTTGGGTACCGATACCCACTCTATGCATACCGATACTCAGGTTCACAGGGAAGGGTTGACCATTGATTCTGTACTGGTACACGAACCCCGCGTACTAACACCCCTTAGGTACCGATACGCCCCAAGCGTACCAATACTATTTTTTGTTACTAGAAAATCAATGGAATAGGGGGTATCGATACGGCTCGAGCTTGTACAGATACTCCCTTTAAATTTGTATGTGTTCATCATTCAGAACACAAGGTATCGGTATAGGCTCCCTGTGTACCGATACCGAAGCCTAGAAATGGCCTCCAAGGCTCGGAAAATTACTTCTCAAGCCCCCAAAACATAACATTTAACCTCTTAACTCAATCCTACATCTTATGGGAGTTAATTAGAGTGGTTTGCTAGCATTTTTACACATTATTAACGGTTAATCCGAATTTCACCATTAAAAGGGCTTTAAGCTACTAAAACACCCAACTAGCAATCTTAATCCATAAAATCAAGCAAAGCAATCACTTTATGATCTTTAAGAAGAGTAGGAGTCAGATATGTACAGACCTTTTAGGAACTAACCCGGATTTTCTTCACTCACTTAAAATCCCCAACTTCTTCTCTTTAGCTCCAACTTGAATAAACTCTAAAACACCTTATTTTTACCTCACAACAAGGAAACGAATAAAGACTTAAACCAAACACTAAGAGAGGTCTAGCCACAAATTAACTACGTTGAAAACATGAAAAAGACCCCAAAAGCTTAACCCCCAAGAAACCCACAAATGGAGAACTTATCTTTTTAAGAAAAGAAGACCATTTTCATGAAGCCCTTGAGATGATGATTAACATACTTGAATTTTAAATCTTGGATGAAAGAAATGATGAAGAAAACTTGAATTTTTAAGCTTTGGTGGCTTTGGTTTCTATGGAAAAGGCCCCAAAATCTTAACCCTCAATAAACACATATTGTTAGTATGTTTATTAACGGTGTTTATTGTTCAGTTAAAATTAAGTTAGCTAATGGAATCAAAATTTAATTCAGTTAATCGGTTGGTCAATGAAGTATTTGGTTGGTAAGTAGTTAGAAGTATTTCCAAACTCTGATTATCAGTTAATTAACTTCGAAATCGATTAATTAATCTAACTAATTGAAATTATAATATACAATCGGATAAACTACTTGAGTGACCACTCAACTATTGAGTTTGACCTGTTTTGACCACCGAACTATAAAATTTCAAAATTCGACCACCCAACTATTTAATTGGACCTATTTTGACCACCGACCGTTAAAATCTAACGGAAGGGTGACGTTGCTGTTAATTGAAAGTTGTATAACTACACATTTGGTCCCTGTTAGTTACATATTCTATCAATTTGATATTAATTTTAAGGGTAAACTACATAAATGACCACCTTACTATTGCAAAAGTTGCGATCTGACCACATTACTTTTTTTCGTCATAATTAAACCACCAAACTATTTAAATGGTATCAATGTGACCACCAGGCGTTAAAGGTTAACGGAAGGGTGACGTGGCAGTTAAAAAAATAAGGGTATAATTACACATTTAGTCCTCGTTACTTATAAACTCTATCAATTTAGTCCTATTTTAATTTAATAAAATAAATTAATTTGCACAAACATGCCAATGGTGAGAATCAAACCCGCGTATGGGTGATTTAGATGTAGTGGCTTAGCCACTGCACCAAGCATGTATTTGTGCTAAAAATAACCTTTTAAATATATGTTCTATTGTTTTTGGGTGATCCTCGACAATTCCTCCAACGGTGACCACGTTGTCCCTTTTTATTTGTTTGAGGTCTAAATTTTCCAAACATCCAATTCCTTATAAGCTCTTTGTTTTCTTCCTTTCCAGTGGCACACTTGAGATCAACTGTTCAATGGACATCAAAATTCAAGGGGTCATTGGACCTTGCACATCTTTGGAGAAGATTGGACTGTTTAATAATTTAATAAGTTCCGCATTCTCTCTAAACAGAAGACTGTATTTACTAGCATTTAAGATTTAAGCTGATTACTACGAGTGTTGCAGGCAGGAGCTAATGTCTCTGACACAATTATTGGGGAGGGGAACACTACAACATAGAAAATGTGTGGTCTCGACAGGAGTACGTGCTTGTCGGTCTTATTTGATATTTCATCAACCGAGCGATCAAATGCTCCAGGAGCTGCAAATTCACAGCTCTATTTGCAGTTTCTTACAAGGTTTGCTGCATGAACTACTCAAAAGAGTCCACTTTATTTTCCTTAAAATAAAATGTGTTTGATTTGTATTTTACTTTGTTCATTCTATACTATGATTGTGATCTTATGTATCTTAATTGCAGTTATCAAGACTCCGATGGTAAATCAATGCTTCGAGTTACGACTGTGACGAGACGATGGGTGGAGAATGCTGTTAGTACAGAGGTTTGTTTAGATTCTGTCAATTTTGTAGTTTTGGTTGTTTAAATTCTCTTGGACATATTTAAGAGGGTTTTTTTTGGAATATTAGTAGGTCAGCTAATTTGGATAATTGTCACTTCCATTTCTGTCTCGGTTAATCTGTTCTAACTGTAAATAATATCTCCTTTCTAGGAATTAGTACAAGGTTTTGATCAAGAGACTGCAGCTGTTGTAATGGCAAGAATAACTTCTCTGAAGATGGAGATGGAGGTAATTTAACAAGACTCCGATTCAGTTATCGACTATTTGCTTCTAAATTACTTGCTTCCCTTGCATAATTATTACTTTTGGTTTCATCTTTGTTCGAAATTATAATATACAATCGGATAAACTACTTGAGTGACCACCCAACTATTAGGTTTGACATGTTTTGACCACCGAATTATAAAATTTCAAAATTCGACCACCCAACTATTTAATTGGATCTATTTTGACCACTGACCGTTAAAATCTAACGGAAGGGTGACATTGCTGTTAATTGAAAGTTGTATAACTACACATTTGGTCCATGTTAGTTACATATTCTATCAATTTAATCTTAATTTTAATTTAATTAAATAAATTAATTATTCAATTAATGCAACGGTTTGACTCCGAACGAGAAGGCAAGGTTGGGTATTTAACTCCCTGACTATTTATTTTATTCCAACTACTCAAGTCGTTATGAGGAGCCTTCCTTTGCAGTGTTATCTTTCTCGTGTTCTTAGGCTCCTCATAACACGATGATAAACTAAACTCAACGTTTGAACATAGTAGATCAGTTATTCAGATGATAAGGAGTGCTGCAGCAAGTAGTTAACAGCCAGCTTATCATAGAATAATGTAAGGTTGGCCTATAGCTACTACTTACCATGGCAAGATTGAAATCAATAAGATAACCTTTGTTGGTCTTACGAGAGAAAAGAAACTTTCCTGGTTTAACATTTCTATAAACTATTCCCCGTAGATGCATAAAGAGTCATTAAATAAAAATAAATAATTAAATTCATCCAATAAGGTGATGACACGTGTCGGCACCTATTTGAATAATTAATTTATTTAATTAAGTTAAAATTAGGATTAAATTGATAGAATATGTAACTAACAAGGACCAAATATGTAGTTATACAAATTTTAATTACAGCAACATCACCCTTCTATTATATTTTAACGGCTAGTGGTCAAAATATGTACAATTAAATAGTTGAATGGTCGAATTTTAAATTTTTTTAATTTGGTGGTCAAAACAGGTTAGACCCAATAATTAGTTGGTCACCCCATATAATTTACCCTATATAATCAATATATTTATTTTTAAGTCTAATCAAATAAATGAATCGTAATATTTAAAAGTCAATATTGAACTCAATCCAAAGAGAAAAATGACCGAAAATAAAAAATTTCAAAAAGAAATATATTTTTAATTTATTGTTATTTTAAATAAAAAATACTAAAAAACTAATTACTTTAAAAAAATAAATTACACAGATCATCATTGAACTTTACTCTTTGATTTATTTTCATCATTAAACTTTTAAAACAATCAATTTTCTCACTGAATTTTATACACTAAATGTTTTTGGTCACTCAATATTATTTTATTAATGTTTAATATGACTTAGCATATTTTATTATTATTAAATATAAAAATAATTTAAAATAAAAATAAATTACTTTTATTAATATTTAATTATAAATATAATTTAAAATATACCTGCTATATAAAGTCATATATAGGGTGCAAAAATCTAACTCGGCCTGAAAACCCGACTAAAATCGATCGATCTCCTATTAACCCGATCCGAAATCAACCGACCCGAAATCAACTACCGAAAGTCAACCGAACTGAAATTCAACTGACTTGACGCCCTGAGCCGATATCCGAACTGAAATTACTATAGACTCAAACTAAAACCGAACCAGACCCGAATTAAACTTAAACCGAATGTAATCAGACCCAAATCAAAACCGAAGCAAATGACCCGTTTGCCACCCCATTTACTTTCTTCCCACGACCTTTTTCAACCCTAAAAAACCTCATTCTTAAACTGTCATGCCGCCGTTGAATATTCTACTTCAACATTTTCAACAAGCAGGTTCTAAATCCATTTTCCTTTCTGTTTGTGTAATAAAATGGGGGATAACATTAGACGACCTAGTCAACTTGAACTTAAAAAGATCAATTTTTCCCATTTGTTCTCTTGGATGTGTCCAAACTTGTCTCGTAAGTCTTTTATATGCTTAAAAAGTAGTACACCGTTGTTCTTCTCAAGGTTTTAAAGCTGTATACATTTCCTGCAACAATTACAACCTTCCAATTTAGGTGTAGGCCTCTGATCATCCTTATAATCAACGGAGGTGGCCGGAGACGGTGGATGTAGAGAACAAAGAAGAGTTTTTTTTGATGTTAAAGGAAATATATATATTTTATTTTAAATTATATTTAGAATTAAATATTAATGAAAGTAATAATTATTTTTTATATTTTATAATAATAAAATATGTCATGTTATACCAAAATATTAATAAAATAATAATGAACGACTGAAAACATTCGATGTATAAAATTTAACGAGTAAATTGGTTGTTTTAAAAGTTTAATGATCAAAATAAATTAAGGAGTAAAATTCGGCGATGATCCGTGTAACTTAAAATTTTGATAATTTATTATTTTTTGGGTAAACTACACAGTTGACCACCGAACTATGAGTTTGGTGTCAAAATGACCACTATATTATTTTTTGACTTAAAATGACCACACAACTATTTAAATGGTGCCACGTTAGCCACACGCCGTTAAAAAAAACAAAAAAGTTAACGGAACTGTTAAAAAAATTGGTATAATTACACATTTGGTCCTTTATATTTATACAATATATCAATTTAGTCCTAATTTTAATCTAATAAAATAAATTAATTATTCAATAAGACGGTGACACGTGTCACCATCTTATTGGAAGTCTTTAATTATTTTTATTTAATTAATTTTCCACCTCTAATCAGGTGGTGACACATGTCACACCCAATTGGAGGTGGGAAAATAAGAGCAACAAAACCAGCCCCCACCAGGATTCGAACCCAAAACCTTGGGGAACCAAAGTCCTGCGCTTGCCACTGAACCAATCACCCTTTTGTGCTAAAAGGTACACCAATTAATATATGTCTTAATGATTTTAATGCCCAGAAAAACTAAAGAGTTGAAAATGCAATTGGATGGATTCGAACAAAGGACCTTAAGGTCCAAAGTGTATGTGCTTGCCACTGCACCAAATGTATACCTTGTAATATAAAGTACAACATTTAATATATGTCTTATATAGATTTTAATGCTTGGAAAAAGGAAGGAAATTTGGTTTTAGGAAACTCGAATATAATATTTTTATGATGCATAAAAACATCTAACCCAATTAAATAAATCTAATAATTAAATTAAAGTTAACAATATTAAATTATTTTTGTGAGTTTGAATTCGCTAAATGAATTTAATATATATTTTTTAATTTTTTTAATATAATTATATATAATAATTTAATTAATTTTTTAATAAATATTAAAATTATTAATTAAGTTAAAAAAATCAATTCAATGATTATATACGTGAAATTATAAAAATAAATCTGGAATTGAAAAATATATTAAATTTAGTTTAAAATATAAAAATTTTAAAATGATTTTTATATTAAAAAATTAAAATAATAATATTAAAATTTTTTATTTTAAATCGTGCACTAACTATAGCTTAAAATGTATACAAAATATTCTTAAGTTTAATTTAATTATTATATTTATTTAATTAGGTTATATGTTTCTATGCATCATAAAAATATTATATTCGAGTTTCCTAAAACCAAATTTCCTTCCTTTTTCCAAGCATTAAAATCTATATAAGACATATATTAAATGTTGTACTTTATATTACAAGGTATACATTTGGTGCAGTGGCAAGCATATGCGTTTTGAACCTCAAGGTCCTTGGTTTGAATCCATCAAATTGCATTTTCAACTCTTTAGTTTTTCTGGGCATTAAAATCATTAAGACATATATTAATTGGTGTACCTCTTAGTACAAAAGTGTGATTGGTTCAGTGGCAAGCGCAGGACTTTGGTTCCCCAAGGTCTTGGGTTTGAATCCTGGTGGGGGTTGGTTTTGTTGCTCTTATTTTCCCACCTCCAATTGGGTGTGACACGTGTCACCACCTGATTGGATTTGGAAAATTAATTAAATTAATTAAATAAAAATAATTAAAGACTTCCAATAAGATTGTGACACGTGTCATCGTCTTATTGAATAATTGATTTATTTTATTAGATTAAAATTAGGACTAAATTGATATATTGTATAAATATAAAGGACCAAATGTGTAATTATACCAATTTTTTTAACAGTTCCGTTAATTTTTTTGTTTTTTTAACGGCGTGTGGCTAACGTGGCACCATTTAAATAGTTGTGTGGTCATTTTGAGTCAAAAAATAATATAGTGGTCATTTTGACACCAAACTCATAGTTCCGTGGTCAACTGTGTAGTTTACCCTTATTTTTTTAGCTTAAAGATTAAGTAAGTTATCAAAGTTTTAATTAAAATCAATTATGCCCTCGAATTCAGTTTAAAAAATCAATTTAACCCCTATGCCACATCATAATCACACGTCTACTGTCATATCATCATAGTGTACTGTCACGTCAGCTCTGTAACGATCAGCGTTGGTCAAGGGGCTAATGTACTGCAATTTGCGAATTAGAGGACCTAATTGACTGCGTTTTCGCACGATGGGCGAAATTATTAATTTGGGTCGAACTGAATTTATTCTTAAATAGTTTAGTGATGAAAATAGATTAAGGAGTAAAATTTAATGATGATCTATGTAATTTACCCTAAAAAAACTGAATTATTTAAACTCAATTTGATTGTTAACGGTTAAGAAATTTTAAGATTTTGATTGATTCGATTCTGAATCTTTTAGTTTGGTTATAAACCGAAAAGACCGCTTCATCCAAACATAGACAAATCTCTGCCATTTCCTCCAAAATGCCCCGAAGGAAACGAAAGACGAGCGCCGCCGCCGTAACCCGCAATTGGCTGGAACTGCCGCCAGACGTGACGGCGTCGATTCTCTCTCGGCTAGGTGCAATCGATATCCTTAACAGCGCCCAAAAAGTGTGCTCTCAGTGGCGAAACATCTGCAAAGACCCCTCAATGTGGAGATCCATTGATATGTGCAATTCGGGTGAACGGGACGATGACTATATCCACGTGAAGATGTGCTTCCACGCCGTCGATCGCAGCTGCGGCCACTTGCTTGATATCAGTATCGAACATTTTGGTACCGATGAACTTCTGCTTTATATCGCTGAGCGGTAAAGTTTCTTCTTTTTTCTCTTTAGGTTATACTAATTATCAATTGTTAGTTTTCATTCTTTAATGTTAATGGAGTGTTTATGGGTTTAGTTAATTAGTAGTGAAATTCTGGGCATTTCTCAGATTTAGGGTTTCTTCAACATTTTAGCTTTGTGTTTGTGTTGACTACTTCATTTGTGTTTACTTGAGTTGAAGCATTAGGATATTCGAATTTATAGTTTGAGCTGTTTAAGCTTGAGCCCGACTCGAACGATGAAACCAAATTTGATTTTTGAAGTAGAACCTGCATAGTTTATGGATACAGTTAACTGATTTATCCTATAATTGCCAACTTTGGATTAGTTGAAGCAATTAGAAAGGATTTGGGCAAGTCTCAAACACTACACCAGAGTTGTTCTATAGCGGCGTTCTTTGCGGCGTTTAAACAACAAACGCCGCTAAGATTTCACTTATGCCGACGTTTTGAATGACAAACGCCACAAAATGTCAAATTTAGCGGCGTTTTGGGAACAAACGCCGCAATAGAAAACCATTAATGGCGTTTGTAAAAGAAACGCCACAATAAGTCTGTTATTTGCGGCGTTTGGTTTCCTAAACGCCGCAAGCAGTGTCGTGTTTGTGGTGTAGAAAAAATATTTAGTGGCGTTTATGCTAAAAACGCCGCAAAAGGTTCTTTTTAGTGGCGTTTTCTTGGACAAACGCCGCTAAAGGCTATTTTTCGTGGCGTTTGGTATGTAAAACGCCGCCAGGTTGGTTTTTCAAAAACTCACCGTTTTGACACAGACTTTTAATCGCCGCTAGGTTGGTTTTCAAAACTCAGACTTTTATTCCCAAATCGATACGTGCCCTAACTTCTCCCTGCCTCTCCGCCGTACTGCAATCACCGTCGTTCCTGGCCGTTTGCGTCTCCGTGATCCTTCTCGTTTAGCTCGCTGTCGACCGTCATTTCATCGGTAAGCGCCTTATATCCCCTCCGTCATTTCATCGTTTCATACAATCATGGATACTCTGTTAAATCAGAATCCTCGTGAAGTTCCTTGCCTTTTTAAAATAGAAGTGATGGTAGCTCTAGGAGTAAGAAACAAATCGCAGATTACAACCCTAATTGAAACTCGAGTAGCCTGGGCGTTCTGTTAGTTACACGAATATTGACCAAAAAGGATCCCTCTCATAAGGAAAATAAAAAATCAGCTTGGTTACTGGGCTAGGAAGAAATTAAGCTTTGCTGGAGAAGGATTTTTATGGGTGGCATGAATTAATGAATCTGTGTTCAAGAGTTGGGATATTCGGCGTGTTGAACTGAAGCCACATCATAGTTGGGTTCTTAATAAAATTCTGAAACTTGGGGATGAAGCTTATTCATTGTTTGCTACTGTGACTAATTGTTCTATCATTAAAACCAATTGCAAATGGGATCACAACAGGGAAAAAAGAGAGAAAGTGGCATGTCATTAAATGATTTTTTTTCTTTCAAATACTAGAAATAGTTTGAGATGGTTCATTCTTTGTGACAATAGAGTCAGCAGGATTGCTATTTGCATTAGGGAACTGACGGTTATCTTCATAGAAATTGAAGTAGGAGAGGGATGACCAACATGCGACTAATTTGTCCTTTTTTCTTTAAAATTTTTTTCTGACATTTAAGGAAATGTTGAACAAATTGTGATGTTAATGCTTGTTTAAACAATGAATAGATAATACTAAGAAATTGGAATGTTATTTATTATTTTGTGCAAATTTAATTTGGAGACTTGACATAGTACTATAGATTAAATTGAATATGTTGTTTATTGGAATAATTGGAAGAGAAGTATGAAAATGTTGTTTTTTTATATTTAGTTCTATGTTGTCTGTTCTGAACCAAATAGGCCTTGTTTAGTCTTAAGCAAATAACCAAGTAGTGGTTATGTGGAGAAGCTTTAGGTAGATTGTTGGATTATTTCTAGTGCTAGATATTTTATATAATAATTTTAGCCCTGTTGACTCTTTTTTGCTACCTTCTGTTTTTGTATGGTCTCATTGTCATGCTCATCCATCATGGTGAAGTCAGTCTTTTTTTTTATTGCAATGAGCCTTAACGGTTTGGATCTGAAACTAATCTTTTAGTTAAAAGGGACTTATTTTGATGTTCTTTGTAAAAAAATGGCTTCTAGATCAATAACATGATCTTCTATTTAGAGAAGAACTTCCTTTATGATTTTGAAAAAGGAATGGCACATGAATTTTAGGCGACCACTCTTTCTTCAGAATGAATACGAGTGCGAAACTCCCAGTTTTTAAGAATAGTTCTCATATCATTTTTGACACAATTGAAACAATTTTGTATGGTCTCTCCTTTCATCTGCAGTTTTTATTCACTTAAAATATTCTCTGCACTTGTATGTAGTTTCAGACTTGTATGTAGTTTTTATTCATATCCGTGTCTTGTGTCCATATCGGACATATGCCATGTTTGACACTCACTCTGAATCAGGTTAATATAGATCGTGTCTCTAAGTAATTGCTTTTAAACCTTAAAAGTAATTAGAAAGTGCAGCATATTTGCTACTTTATGGTTTCTGTGATGTAAAAGGTTTCTCATTTTTCAAATGTAAGGGAAGTATTGAGATCGAATATGTTTCGGAAAGCAGTCAATCCACCATTGTTACTCAAAGGGAAGATTTTCTAAAGTGAGTAAAATATTTGCAGGTACATTGAAAGAATTGCAGCGGTCTCAGTTGGTAACAATTCCTTTAGCAGCCAAGAAGTAATAGAATGGATGCAAAAGATAGAACAATGGAATCCCAAGTATTTCACTCTATCACACATTCCTTTTAGAACTTCTGTTATTAAAATTTACTCTTGTAATTTTTTATTTATTCCTTTTTAAAGCTGTGATGAACTGTTAGCTGATTATATGAAGTGTGCTGCAGACATGTAAACTAAACTAAGTGAATGAAAATGTTGAAAGAAATTTCACTTGGTTTAAAATCCATGATTAGTATTATAGTTCTCTCTTGTTTTAAGCGGCTTCTTGCAATTTAATTATCTCTTGTAGAAAAGTGAATGACATGTGAGATATATAGCATTGCACTTTCTTTCTGGGCCCTCCCAGGACTCAAGTTCATTCATTCTTTTGTAATTCCTATGATAGAGAGAATGAATGATGGAAATTAGTTGCCTTTTTGACAAGATGTTGCATTATCTTTGATCACAGGATACTGAGAATGATGAGGATATGGAGGAAGATCATGAAGAAGAACAAGAGATTCAAGTACATCCAGAGCATGTGCTAAAAAGGGATCATGAAACACATCGTAATGGTAGTTCTGTTTGCAAAGTTCTTCATTTGACAACAATTGAAGTGGTGAACGAGCTAAAAAAAGAAAAGAGGCAAGCGAGCATGTCGTCATTCTGAAACTTTTTTTTTATTTCTTTAGTTTAAGGATAGACTTTAATGTGCCTATTCTTTTTTTTTCATAAAATGTTATCGGTTCTTAATGAAATTGGAAGAGAAATTTATGGACCACATTCAAGGGATTACATTTTTCTCTTTTAGTTTAAGGATAGACTTTTAATGTAATGCATTTTAAATTATTATATAATATGTATGCTTTATTTAATTTTTTTTTGAAACATGGTGTTATTCGCGGCGTTTGAGTTTACAAACGCCGCTATAGAACATGACATTTTGCGGCGTTTGCAATTACAAATGCCACTAAAGAACACTTATTCCCGGCGTTTGTATTTAAAAACGCCACTAGAACTTTGCAAACAGAACTTGCAAACGCCGCTATAGAACACTTATTTGCGGCGTTTGTATATACAAACGCCACTGTAGATCTTAACTTCTTGCGGCGTTTTTAGGTTTAAAACGCCGCTAACTATTGCAGCGCTGCTTTAGGCGGCATTTCTTGCGGCGCTTTCTTAAGCGCCGGGAAAATTTTTAGCGGCGCTAAAAAACGCCGCTAAAGAACAGTTTTGTTGTAGTGAAAACAGCTTTAACCTTCTATTATGCATCACTGATGATTACATTGATCATATGTCATAATAAATGTAGTTCGGCTTATACCTTGAACTGAACAATGAAAATCTCTTCATTCATAGCCAAGTTGCTGCTTTATATATATATATATAGAGAGAGAGAGGGGTGTGTTCAAAAATATCTGATTCAATCGATTTGATATGATTATCCATTGACCCGATTCAATTTTAAATTTTTAGGATCGAAACGAATCACAATATTTTAAGTTTCGGATTATCTTAAAATTCGAAGATTCAAAAATTCAAAATTCTATGGATATTAATCTTGTTATATTTAACAGATTGGTGTTTGTTATATTCGAAAATTTTAAAAAAAATTAAAATTTTCATATATGCAAATCTTATTATATTCAATAATTTATTGTTTGTTATATTCG
Source organism: Hibiscus trionum (assembly GCA_030270665.1). NCBI lineage: Eukaryota > Viridiplantae > Streptophyta > Magnoliopsida > Malvales > Malvaceae > Hibiscus > Hibiscus trionum. The sequence continues at coordinate 47,806,570 of BSYR01000017.1, read as the reverse complement.
AAATTCTAAAAATTCCATAAATACGACGTTTAAATTCAAAAAAATAGTTAAATCAAATTATATTTTCGGATAATCGGATATCTAAATATGCAGATATCTGATTTTTTTCGAATCAAATATGGATCACTATATCATCGATCCGAAATCCTGAATATCCAAAAAAATCAAATCGAATTCGATCCGATATCCGACAATGAACACATATATATAGAGAGAGAGGTCGTGATACACTTATACAATATAAAACTTAGTTTTAAATCAATGATGCTATTTAATTTTACATTATATATATATGAGTTAGGATCTATTTACTTTATGTAAAATCAACATAATTTTACACTAATTTCATATCATTCATCATTGCAAGAATGTAAATTAAAGGTTAGATTAAAAGTTATTTTTTTTATCTTTTTTTCTTTAAAATTTTACTTATTTTTTACTATTAATTTTATTCATTTATTTATTCTCATCAACTATTTAAAAAAAGGTCTAAGAGGATCTTCTTAGATTATGTAAAATTAAAAGATCTTCACCTCTTTCGAAACGTTAAACGCAAGTAAATAGATAACTAAGATTAACATAAGAAAATAATAAGATTTTTAAGATAAAATAAATAAAAAAATAATATCAGCGTTCTATTTATCATTATATGGTTAAAAAAATAAGAAATTAAAGGTTTCTTTATAGTTGTTATGGTTATTGTTTTGGAGTCCTGCATTTGATGTGGTTTGTTCGTAGGTCATTCATGTAATTGTTACTGTGTGTAATCTTTTCTTCTGATTAGGTTTAAGGGTTTTTAATTTGACTCATGATAATAATCTTTTTCTCTTCTAAAAATTAATGATTTTAAATCAGTATAAAATTAAAATGTTATATATATATATATAGTGTAAGAGGATTTTGTCTCTCTCTCTCTCATATATATACGATCACATTGTTTAAATGAGTTAACTACTGGAATAAATTTAGGTGCCGACACGTCATCATCGTTTTGCCTTGGTTAGGAATATAAAGTACAAAATACAATATATGTTTTAGTTTATTGTTAATGCAAGGAAAAAAATTAATATGGATTAAGTGGACTAGAACATGCCATACTTGAGACGCATAACAACATTTAAACCACTTTAAAATATAATATTTAAAAATAGTTAATTCATGATTTAAAATAAAATTTTAAAATTATATTAAAAATTCACGTAATGAATTCAAACTTGCGAATATAACTCTAATCATAATATAAGTTTAGTTTCGTTAAATGTTAATATAATTTTAATTTTTTATTTAATTAAATCAATTTTGTTAAAAATAAAAATATAATAATTAAATCAAAGTTAATACCATCAAATAGGAAATAAAAAGATTAACAATAAAATTAAACTTCACTTGAATATAATTTTTATTTTTAATATATATATATATATAAAAGGTTGTCAACTTTAATTTAATTATTATATTTCTACACTTGTTTAAATAATTTTTTTGTGTCTCAAGTATGTCATGTTCGAATCTCCTTAATTTATATTTTTTCATTTACCTTGCATTAACAAAAAACTAATATATATTAATATATATATATATATTGTATTTTTGCACTTTATATCACAAATGACCACTTGATTCAGTTATTAATGTCAAACTTACGCCACTTACACCAAGGGGTTCGATTCCCAACCAATGCAGAACATCTCTTTGTTTAAAAATAAATAATTTAATTTCTCCAATAAGGTGATGACATCTGTCGGAACTTAATTGAGTGGTTAATTTATTTAATTAAATTAAAATTAAAATTAAAATTAAAATGAACTTGATATAATAAGTAACTAAGAATGATTAAATGTGCAATTATTTTTTTTTTGAAAGGGAATACGGGCCTCGTTAAAAACCCCCACTAATCTTAAAAGGGGGAAAAGAGTGTCCACTTTATTTGAACCTGATTATCAAACACATACATAATATCCAACACAAAAAATAACGATCTTACACCCTACTCCATACTCTAATGCTACTGCTATGTCTAACAACCAAATGGAAATTCCTGCCAGACACAAAAGTGGCAGACACTAAAACTATAATATGCAATGCTCGACAACGTACAAAACTTGGTTAAAGGGATTTGGCTTTCCACACCCAATCTGATTAGCTTCTTACACCTCTCTTAGCTAATCTGTGTGCTGCCGTGTTTATGGTTGTTGCGTGTAAAATAGTCTATCGCAATTATAGTGCAAGTATACACGACGCAAGTAGTAAAGTGATACGAAGTATCGGATATCGTCTCCACAGGGATTGGGCTAATGACTTCACCTTGTTTACTGCACGAAAGCAAAGGAAATAATTAAGAGTTGTCACGAGAATAATAAGGTAAAAACGTAAAATAAAGGATTGAGAAATTAAGATAGAGAGAATGGGCTGGTATTGAGTTGCTCAGTAGTGCAGGAATTGAGTTGCTTAGGATCTCCAGTTCTGTCGTCGCTCCCGTCGCCGACAGCACCTGTCGTGGCGTCTGTCCGTTGGCAGTCGCGGCAGCAGACACACCAACTCTGTACTTCAAGCTTGGCAAGAATCCCAGATCTGCCTTGCCCTATCCCTAGGCACAAGTCTGTCGATGGTCACGTCTTTGATGATACCTCCCGGCGTGAATCGAAGGATGAACACCGATGTGTATGAATTCTTCCTTAGCCACTTAACCTCGCCCTATCCCTAGGCACGAGATGATTCAACTATGAACTAGAGAACGCGCTCTTATCTCTTTTGTATACTTAACTCTCCCGATGCTAAGTAAATGGATAACCTCACAATGCTCTCCCGATGCTCTTGCAAGATATTAAAACCAAGATAAAAGAACTTGAAGTTTATTTTATTGAACTTGAAAAATCCTAAAACAACGCAACCCTTACAACTACTTTACAAAACAACCCGTAGCCCTTGGGGGAAATTAGAACATATCGGTGACAGGTAAACGGCAGGGGGGTTTTGGTTATCGGTTATGGGGTAGAATTCGGGATGCTCCCCTCCTAGGTCAAAACTATGCCCTTATATAAGCTTTGGGCTCAAGTTGTCTAAGGTAACAAGGATTACAACTTTAATTAGAAGTAAGATTCTAATAAAGACTTAATCTCTAAATCTCCTACTTTGCAGCCGCCATCCTTGTTTCTAGGAATTTCCTCTCCTTGAGCTTTGGCTTGACATATCTTTTGATCCGGGGCTTGGAAAAATATTTGGCTTTCACACGACAGACGAGCAGATTTTTCTCTATCTATCGAGGTCCACTTGACTTTTCCTCTTCATAAACCTGCTGTCACCATGCTGTCACGACAGGTCCTTGACAGGTTCGTCTCCTTTGGTTGCTTGTCCAGTTCCGCTCTCCTGCTTCTCTGCCCTGCGCCTGCCTTCATCGTCTACTATGACAGATACCTGCGAAAATATCCATCTTTTAGTAGAATCCGTGCCTTTTGTATAATTGTGATGTTTTACTAAAAACTAACCTAAATGCAATGCAATGATGCTTGAATGCAGCAGAAATATGGGTTAAAAAGGGTGTAAATAATAGAACTTTTACACACTCAACACACCCCCAAACTCAAGTTTTTGCTTGTCCTCAAGCAATTAAGACTTAAAAGAAAAATGAAAATTTTTGTGTTGGCCTTCAAACAGTGAACTGTCCCTTACCTGTCGCTCACTCTCTATGGCGGCAGCAACCTGTCGGAAAGATTAGGATCTGTCCGGAATCTCCCTATAGCTCTCGTGCAGTGTGTGCATGCTTGTGAACAGTTATATGCTAGGACTCTCTTAGTTTCTCTAGAATATTCAACTTCTTAACTTGAATTTTTATGCCAAGGTTTACTTTTTATAGGGCACGTTTTCATGCTTTTTCTTCTATTTTCAAGCTAAATTTTTCTAGAGCCGGTTTTGGGCACCTCTAGTTAGCTTCCTAGAGCCGGTTTCGGGCACCTCTAGGTTTTTGTTTTTCTTTTGCTAAACCTCTTTCCTAAAGCCAGTGTTAGGCACCTCTAGGGGCTATTCAAGTTCTAAGCATCCTATTCTAGTTTGGCTAAAAGAAATCTAAGCAGTATAACAGTCACAAAAGTGTTTAAGTTTTCAGAACTATAGAAAGGCTCTAAACTTTTCCTTAATCTGTCCTAAAGATGCTGCCACTACAGAGCTGTCATGACAGGTAAGTTAACTTCACAGTTTTAAGCCAACAGTTTTTTTTTTTTTTTTTTTTTTTTTTTTTAAAAAAACTTAAATAAAAAGACACAACAATAATTAAAAGATTTGCTAAAGACTCCATTAATGATGGAGGGTTGCCACCCCCAAACTCAAGGGTTGCATTGCCCTCAATGCAAAATGACATGAAAAAAATAAAAAAAAAGTACATCACAAAATATAAAGGCAGGCAGCAATAAGAGACAATAAAAACTTAAATTTTCACGTGCTGCTCTCACTACTGCTGCTGACGCGGATCTGATAGCGGCGCCTGCGCTGAGGTGGTGGCTGGACAGGTTCAACGGCAGGTTGCTCAACAGGTTCATCGGTCTGTTGAGGGGCGGTTTCTTCCACTAGTCGAACATCGGAACTGCTGCTGCTGTCCCAGCTGTCGCTTGTGATGGCTTGGGACAGTCTTCTTTTGTCGGCCACATGCTTAATGCGTTTCACTCTTGTGAAGGCGCTGTCCAAATTCCTCCCGACAATAGGGCTGTCATCAGTGGCAGCTCGCTTTGTTCCTCGAGGTGAAGTGTCTGCCGAGGGGCTGCCGGCTGCCGTTGGGGATGGTGTGGAGGAGGCAGATTCTCCGTGGGGAGAGACAGGTGGTGTGGGTGTGGGGGAGGGTATATTGAAATAATGGGCGGGGAAAGTGGGGAAATTGACATCCGTATAATTCAAAGTATTGGTAATGAAATTTACCGTAGCATTGGAGAAGTCACGGATGAATGTCATTAAGCCCATCTGACGCTCCTCTACCCTCAAGATGGCAGCAAGGATCTGGGCGTTCTGATCTGTCGGACTAGTGTTGGTGGCGGCTTCGGGGGCAGGTTCGGTGGCCGGCTCATCATCAGACGCAGCAGGAGGGGCGTTTGGGTCGAAGGCGTTGATGGGAGATGCAGCTACGACCTCCATGAGGCTGGAGATGTTGCTGTCTGTCCAGCCGCTAACCTTCTTAATTTTGTCGGATGGGTCCTCTGGTACGGCAGCACAACGGCAGAGGGCAGTGATGGTCGACGGTAGGCATAATCGCGAGTCCGAGCGGAATGCACAATCAAGGATGCTGTCTCTCATGTACCTGCCCACGTTAATGGGCCTGTCGTGCATGATAGAGTGGATGAGGGCCAACCGCTGCCTGTTGACTGTTGTGTGGTGAGATGAGGGCAGGATACGCTTTTTGATAAACGCGTTCCATAGTTTTGCCTCGGGGAGTAGCTGCCCTCTGTTGACAGAGTGGGGGTTTTTCTTACTGGTGCTCCATGTCGTGCCTGCTTCTGTCAATTCCCTCATGACAGCGTCGTGGCCGGCAGCGTCGAGGGTGTCCCAGAACTGTTGATGAGCATCATCGTTGGGGCCAAGGAAGAGGCCAAAGACATGGTTGATGCTGCTGGCGGTGAAAGGAACTGTCACTCCTCGAACGGTGACAGATGTCGCCGTCTTGCTGGCGATCGCCGCATAAAACTCCCTGACCAGGGTGTCATTAAGCTCTGCCGGCTGTTCGGCAAAATCCTCCCAAAGTTGTGCTGTTATGGCCCTCATTATGAACGGCCGGAGTCCCATATGGGGGGCATCTCTGTTATAGATGAAGCTCCGCTCCTCCCATAGTTCCTTGTTGGCGAACGGGGCTGCTGCTGCTGAAGAGGAAGCGGCAGCGGTGTTTTGTCGGGTTTGTCGTGAAGACATTTTTGGTTGCAAGGGCTGCAAATGAAAGAAAAAGAGATAAAACTAGAGGAGAATAGCAAGAGAGAAAATCTGAAGTGATGAAAAGTGAAAGGGAGAAGGGGGTTTTATAGCTGTTTCGGAGCTGCCCGTTTAATGCCGCAACGGCAGGCGAGAATAACGGGGCGGCAGATTGAATATAGCGTGTCTGACGCGTCTGACACGTATTAATGCGTCTGCTGTGCGTCTGCCGCACGCTTCTCCGTCTGCCGTGTCAGTCTGTTGATAGCCTGTCTTGTCCGTCTGTTGCGGCAGCTGGAACGGCAGGCTTTAATGAATGGGTTTTAGTGGGCTTGATGGATGGGCAGTGGGCTTGGGCCACTTCTTCTTTTCTTCTTGACTCCTTTATTTCCTAAAAACTGAAATTATAAAAACCAAACATTATTTGAATAAAATAAACCTAATGTCCTAATAATACTAAAATAAATAAAAAAAAATTAGGTTAAATTAGTGATGCCTTGTGGGGCATCATCTAAAGTAACCACTTCCTGTAGTCTTGGGGCTTCAGTCCCCTGATAGTGCTTGAGGCGTTGTCCATTGACTTTGAATTGGTGCCCATCTTTTAATGATTGAATTGTAATGGCACCATGGGGAAAAACTTGAACCACTTGGAACGGGCCAGACCATCTAGATTTTAGCTTTCCTGGAAAGAGTTTCAACCTCGAATTAAACAACAACACAAGCTGCCCTGGGCAGAACTGTCGTGGCAGCAACTTCTTGTCATGCCACTTCTTAGTTTTTTCCTTGTAAATTCTTGCATTATCGTAGGCCATTGTCCGTAATTCTTCGATTTCGTTCAGATCCAATAACCTTTTCTGGCCGGCCTTGTCCAAGTCCATGTTCACTGCCTTAATTGCCCAATATGCCTTGTGCTCGATCTCGACAGGCAGGTGGCAGGTTTTCCCGTAAACCAGTCGGAATGGAGACATGCCCAATGGAGTCTTGAAAGCTGTCCTGTATGCCCATAATGCATCATTCAGAAGTAAAGACCAATCTTTCCTAGTTGGTTTAACCATCTTTTCAAGGATGTTCTTCACTTCCCTGTTTGATATCTCAGCCTGTCCATTGGTCTGTGGGTGGTATGCTGTCGCGATCTTGTGCTTGACACCATATTTTTTTAAAGCGGCAGCAATTACCCTATTATCGAAATGTCTCCCTTCATCACTGATAATCGCTCTAGGGATGCCAAATCTAGAAAAAATGTGTTTGTGCAGAAACTTTTGGACCGTCTTGGCATCATTCTTTTGCGTTGCGATTGCTTCTACCCACTTGGAGACATAGTCCACTGCTAGGAGAATGTAAAGGTTTCCACACGAGGATGGAAAAGGTCCCATAAAATCAATCCCCCAAACATCAAAGATTTCTACTTCTAAAATATTCTGCAGTGGCATCTCGTTTCTCCTCGAGATGTTACCTGTCCTCTGGCACCTGTCACAGTTTCTGTAAAATTCCTGTGCATCTTTATAGAGTGTCGGCCAGTAGAACCCTGACTGCAGCACTTTGGCAGCCGTTTTATTTCCTCCTAAGTGACCTCCATATTGTGAGGCATGACAGTGATGGAGAATGTCTTCTTGTTCTTCTTGTGGTACACACCTTCTTATGACCTGATCTGCGCACATTTTGAAAAGAAGAGGTTCGTCCCAATAATAATGTTTAACATCATTTTGGAACCTCTTCCTTGCTTGATAATTTAGATCAGTAGGTAATATTCCGCTAACTATAAAATTAACGAAATCAGCATACCAAGGAAGGTTAGAAGACTTACCTGCCGTCATGGCTGTCGCGACAGCGACTGCGGCAGCAAAGAGTTGTTCATCTGGGAAGGTCTCAAGTATTTGTGTCTCATCTAAGGGTAGACTCTGTCCCATGTCCAACCTCGACAAGTGGTCTGCCACTTGATTTTCTGTCCCCTTTTTGTCTTTGATCTCAAGGTCGAATTCTTGTAATAGCAAGATCCATCGTATCAACCTAGGCTTTGCATCCTTCTTTGCAAACAAATACTTTAGGGCAGAATGATCGGTGTGTATTATAACCTTCGTTCCAAGTATGTAAGAACGAAACTTGTCGATGGAGAACACCACAGCTAACAGCTCCTTTTCTGTGGTGGTATAGTTCACTTGGGCTTCATTTAATGTTTTGCTTGCATAGTATATGACGTGAAACAGCCTGTCCGTGCGCTGCCCAAGTGCTGCCCCGACAGCATAGTCACTAGCATCACACATGATCTCAAACGGTTGTGTCCAGTCTGGTGGCTGTACTATGGGGGTTGTCACTAATTTTTCCTTCAGAACCTTGAATGCTTCAGTACATTCTTTGTTAAAGTCAAAGGGTCGGTTCTGCTCTAGGAGATGACATAGAGGCTTGGTGATTTTTGAGAAATTTGCAATGAATCTCCTGTAAAAACCTGCATGCCCTAAAAAACTCCTAATGCCCTTGACAGTTGTTGGTGGCGGCAGCTTTTCAATGACCTCTATTTTCGCCCTGTCGACTTCTATCCCACGGCAGCTAATCTTATGGCCTAGAACTATCCCTTCATCTACCATAAAATGGCATTTTTCCCAATTAAGAACAAGATTAGCTTTTTCACATCTTTCAAGTACCTTTTGAAGGTTGCCGAGGCAGCTCTCAAAATTGTCTCCAAAAACGGAAAAATCATCCATGAAAATCTCAAGGAAGTCCTCGACCATGTCGGAGAATATTGCCATCATGCACCTTTGAAAGGTGGCAGGTGCGTTACAGAGGCCGAATGGCATCCTCCTAAATGCGTATGTTCCGTAGGGGCATGTGAAAGTTGTTTTCTCTTGATCCTCCGGTGCAATAGCAATTTGGTTATAACCTGAATAACCATCAAGAAAACAATAATAAGATTTACCCGCTAATCTGTCAAGCATTTGATCAATAAAGGGTAAAGGAAAATGGTCCTTTCGGGTAGCTTTGTTAAGCTTCCGATAGTCCATACAAACCCTCCAACCGGTCACAGTCCTGGTTGGGATTAGCTCATTGTTATCATTGGTTATCACTGTCATTCCTCTTTTCTTTGGAACACATTGCACCGGGCTTACCCATTTGCTGTCGGAGATGGCGTAAATAATACCAGCATCTAACCATTTAATTATCTCTTTACGCACTACCTCCTTCATCGCAAGGTTTAACCGCCTTTGGGCATCAATAGTCGGCTTATGGTCTTCCTCTAATATAATTTTATGCATACAGATTGCCGGACTAATGCCCTCAATGTCTGCTATCGTCCATCCAATTGCCTTTTTGTGCTGTCTTAACATGTCGACCAGCTGTCGTTCCTGTTCCTGCGGCAGCTTAGCAGAGATGATTACGGGCAGTGTTTTATCACAACCAAGATAAGCATATTTAAGCTGCCCTGGCAGGGGCTTAAGTTCTAAGACAGGTGGTTCAACAGTAGATGGCTTTTGGATTAAATGGTTACCCGAAGTGTAATTCAAGGGTTCGAATAACTTACCTGGACGATGGTCTAACCAGTCGACCTCCTCTTGACCTGCAGTGTCAGATGTATCGGATGCAGAGGAGTCACTGTCGTCGAAGCTGTCGTCGTCGCTGTCGTGACAGGTTTTTAAGTGGCTGTCGCAGCAGTGACCAAGTTTTATATCACGGCAGCCCGACCTGAAACAGGGGTAATCAAAAGTCACCTCAATGATGGCCTTGCACTCCTCGTCTAAATCAGCACGTTTCATTGATTGGAGAACATTCAACTTGATCTCTTGATCGTTTACTCGCATGGTGAGTTCTCCTCTCTCCACATCAATCAGTGACCTTCCCGTGGCTAAAAAGGGTCGTCCTAGGATGACTGGTGCATTTTCGTCTGCCTCACAATCTAAAATAAGAAAGTCAGCAGGAAAAATAAACTTATCCACTCTTACCAAAATGTCTTCAATCTTTCCCTCTGGATGAACGTAAGAGCGGTCGGCTAACTGTAGGGTAACTGTCGTGGGCCGTGCCTTGCCAATACCTAATTTCTGAAAAAACAGATTTGGGCATTAGATTAACACTAGCACCTAGATCACAAAGTGCCTTACCCACAAATTTGTCACCAATTACACAAGGTATGAGGAAACTCCCTGGATCCTTCTTCTTCTGGGGTGGCTGCCGATGAAGAATACTCATGCAACCATCTGCCATCCTTACCGTTTCAAACTCCCCAAGTTTGTATTTCTTGGACATGACATCCTTTAGGAATTTAGCATAACCGGGCATTTCCCTAACAGCATCTAACAATGGAATATTAATCTGAACCTGTTTAAAAATATCATAAATCTTTTTAAGTTGAGATTCTTGCTTAGCTTGCTTTATCCGTTGAGGAAAGGGTGGTGGGGGGCGGTAGTCAGCTACACGTCCTTCCCACTGCATACGAATCTGAGGACGATGTTCTTCATTTTTCTCCTCTGTCGCTTCTGCTGTCGTGACAGGCCTATCGGCAGCAGTCTGTTTGTCACCTGTCGGGTCAGCTTCCTCGGCAGGTTTATCCAAGGCAGGTTCCTTTTCTGTTTCAGCTTCTTTTTCCGGCCCTGGTAACTTTTTCCCACTCCTAGTAGTAATCGCCTTACATTGCTCATGTGGGGGCGGTCTAGCATTTTCAGTATTGCTAGGGAAACCTCCATTCTGCCTCGGCTTAATGTGCTGGGACACCTGACCCATTTGTGTCTCTAGAGATTTCAAGGTCGCCTCATGATTTGTCATCCTCATCTTGGTTTCATCCATAAAGTTTTCCGTCTTTTTGACAAACTGATTAATATTCTCCATATATGTACCAGTGTGAGACATAAAAGTGGCCAGAGTCTGTTCCAATACACTGCTTGTGGCAGGTGGTGGCTGCTGTTGCTGTTGCGGCGACAGGTTCTGTGGCAGGTGTTGCGGCTGCTGTTGCTGTCGCGTCAACAATCGGGGACCCCCTTGATTCTGATTATGCACTTGTGGATTCAGCGCATTGTTAGGGTTACTCCAAGAAAATTTGGGATCTTTCCTCCAATTAGGATTGTAGTTGTTGGAATTGTAGTTTGGCTTGTAATTTCCAACATATTTTCCCTCTTCTATATTTATAGGGCATTCATCCTTACTATGATTTCCCTCACAAGTAGTACAAACTTCCTCGACAGCAAATCCTCGTATATCCTCTTCATTCAATAAGTGTTTCATGGCTTTAGTAAGGAATGCTACCTGTGATTTCATAGTGCTGTCGGCCTCATAGTCCTTGACAGCTAGTACCCGTTTACCCCCTCTTCTAGCAGTCGGAAACTGCTCCTCATTCTTGGCCAGGTTTTTCAAAACTTGCAGGGCCTCATCCGGATCTTTATCCAATAATAATCCATTCGCTGCAGAATCAATTCGGATGCGAGTTTGTAGATTGGCAGCGTTATAGAACTTTGTAACCTGATTCCAGACGGGGAATCCATGCATAGGGCAGTTTCGAAGAAGAGTGGTAAACCTGTCCCAGGCCTCGTGCATTGGCTCGTCATCTTCCTGTTGAAAAGTAGCAATTTCATTACGTAATCGCTCAGATAAATGCGAAGGATTAAAACGAGATAAGAATTCACGAGTTAGATCTGCCCAAGTCATAATAGAACCCGGTGTAAGCTTATTCCACCAAGTTTTAGCTCTATCCCTTAATGAATGGGGGAATAACCGAAGCCTCAGTATCTCCGGACTAACTCCTGGCAGTCTAAACGAACCACAGATCTCCTGGAACGTTTTGAGATGCTCCCTAGCATCTTCTGTCGCAGAACCACTAAACTGTCCGGCGTTGTTGATCATACTAAACATGACAGGTTTAAGTTCAAAGTTGTCAACATCAATATCCGGCAGCGTGGTCTCCAGCTCTATATGATCATTCAGCATGTAGTCACGACATGACCGTCGTCCACCTGCTGCGGGCGGATTGGCGGCAGGTCCACCAGCAGGTTGGTTATGGGCCATCTTCTCTAGCTGTTCTTCGAGATATTCGTTTCTGTCTAAAAGTCGGCGAAGTTGTTTCTTGAGATTGAAGGAACGTTCGATCTCTGGATCTAATTTATATTCAGGATCTTCACCTCTTTTCGATCTGCGCATAAACAAGAAAACCTCGTGAAAAGCAAGAGTTGAAAACACAAAAGAAAAATTAAAGAAAAATAAAATAAAAAAAATAAAAATAAAAATAAAAAGTGCAATAAAAGAAAGATGTAGTTATGTTGCCAATCCCCGGCAACGGCGCCAAAAACTTGTTGCGTGTAAAATAGTCTATCGCAATTATAGTGCAAGTATACACGACGCAAGTAGTAAAGTGATACGAAGTATCGGATATCGTCTCCACAGGGATTGGGCTAATGACTTCACCTTGTTTACTGCACGAAAGCAAAGGAAATAATTAAGAGTTGTCACGAGAATAATAAGGTAAAAACGTAAAATAAAGGATTGAGAAATTAAGATAGAGAGAATGGGCTGGTATTGAGTTGCTCAGTAGTGCAGGAATTGAGTTGCTTAGGATCTCCAGTTCTGTCGTCGCTCCCGTCGCCGACAGCACCTGTCGTGGCGTCTGTCCGTTGGCAGTCGCGGCAGCAGACACACCAACTCTGTACTTCAAGCTTGGCAAGAATCCCAGATCTGCCTTGCCCTATCCCTAGGCACAAGTCTGTCGATGGTCACGTCTTTGATGATACCTCCCGGCGTGAATCGAAGGATGAACACCGATGTGTATGAATTCTTCCTTAGCCACTTAACCTCGCCCTATCCCTAGGCACGAGATGATTCAACTATGAACTAGAGAACGCGCTCTTATCTCTTTTGTATACTTAACTCTCCCGATGCTAAGTAAATGGATAACCTCACAATGCTCTCCCGATGCTCTTGCAAGATATTAAAACCAAGATAAAAGAACTTGAAGTTTATTTTATTGAACTTGAAAAATCCTAAAACAACGCAACCCTTACAACTACTTTACAAAACAACCCGTAGCCCTTGGGGGAAATTAGAACATATCGGTGACAGGTAAACGGCAGGGGGGTTTTGGTTATCGGTTATGGGGTAGAATTCGGGATGCTCCCCTCCTAGGTCAAAACTATGCCCTTATATAAGCTTTGGGCTCAAGTTGTCTAAGGTAACAAGGATTACAACTTTAATTAGAAGTAAGATTCTAATAAAGACTTAATCTCTAAATCTCCTACTTTGCAGCCGCCATCCTTGTTTCTAGGAATTTCCTCTCCTTGAGCTTTGGCTTGACATATCTTTTGATCCGGGGCTTGGAAAAATATTTGGCTTTCACACGACAGACGAGCAGATTTTTCTCTATCTATCGAGGTCCACTTGACTTTTCCTCTTCATAAACCTGCTGTCACCATGCTGTCACGACAGGTCCTTGACAGGTTCGTCTCCTTTGGTTGCTTGTCCAGTTCCGCTCTCCTGCTTCTCTGCCCTGCGCCTGCCTTCATCGTCTACTATGACAGATACCTGCGAAAATATCCATCTTTTAGTAGAATCCGTGCCTTTTGTATAATTGTGATGTTTTACTAAAAACTAACCTAAATGCAATGCAATGATGCTTGAATGCAGCAGAAATATGGGTTAAAAAGGGTGTAAATAATAGAACTTTTACACACTCAACAATGGTCCTTGGAGTATGTTCAATTTTCTAGTTGATCCCTTTGCCACGCTCAATAATCTTTACCACTGCTTCCTTGAAACAACTTGCTGCACTGTTAGGATTATGGATCCAAGTAGTTGCCAACTTGCAGTCAGTTACAACAATAAGTGATTTCCCTCGAGACCATTTGGATGCAATAAAAATGATATCGCCTCCAAAATACTCATGAGTTCTGCTGTGGTCGGGTCAGCAAGGCCAATAGGTTTTGAAAATTGTAGTAGAATCTTGTCTGCTTCATTCCGTAAAATACCACCGATACCTGCCTCACCAAAACTTCCAAGGGCAGAGGCATCAACGTTGAATTTGAGCCAGCCCCTCGACGGAGCTTCCCATTGTAGATGTTTTTGTTGAATGTATCTGTTTGCCCGACAACATGCTTCCTGAGGAGATCTAATGAAATCTGCTATTGACACTAAGGAATTTGGCCATAGACTATTACACCAATGCCCAACTCTAGTAAGAATTAAATCCACAATGAGGTCTACAGTAAATGATTTTTTCTTAAACACAACCTCATTTCGACAAATCTAGATGGTCCAAACACATCCATACATAAGCATTTTCCATACCTGGGGAGATAGAAGTGGGGATGCGCTGTTGCTCCATACCTGACAAAGGGATCGAACGTCTGTTGGCATCACGAACGATATGTGCCAAAAGCTGCAGCATTTGAGCCAAACTTTCCACGAGATAGAACAGTGGCAGAAGAGATGGTTCACCGATTCTATAGCAGCACCACATAATACGCACATGTTTGAGTTTTCCAGCAATATCCCTCGTTTATGTAGTTCCTCATATGTGGGGACTCTATTATGGATGACTTTCCAGAAAAACAACTCCACTTTCGGGGGTGCAAGCTTGGACCAAACTGATTTCCAGTTAAAGCCGAGTAAAGGTTCTTTTTCTGCAACATTAGCACAATAAGCTTGCGCTGAATAAAAGCCGTTTGATACGCCCATCCACCTGACAGAGTCAACTTCCAGGAGCGTGCGCGAAGCTTTGTTGATTATCTCCATAAAATTATCCCATAACTGACATTCCCAAGTGAAAAGCCTCCTACGCAGCTCAATTTTCCAGGTCCAGGAATTGTTCGTTTTCCAACCAAAATCTTTTATTTTCCCAGATTTTTTAACAGCAACAGAGTAAATTCTCGGGAAGCTTATTTTTAGAGATGCCACCTCAGTCCATGGATCCGTCCAAAACTCGATTAGATTACCATCTCCACAAACCAATCTGATGTTCTTAGTGTAAGTGTCTTCAGCACACAACAGAGGTTTAGTGATGTTTCTCCATACCCATGACTTCTTCTTAATCGGCTCCGTGTTAGGTAATAGGGAGAACTGATTATACCCATATTTGGCATCAACTATCTTCCTCCACAGATTTTCTTTCTCACATCCGTACCGCCAAATCCATTTGTTGAGCAAGGATCTGTTTCTGATTTTAATATCAACAATACCAAGACCCCCTTTAGCCAAAGGATGACAAACATAATCCCATTTTAGCCAATGCATTGCCTTTCCATTTTTTCCTCCCCATAAAAATTTAGCAATGATGTTGTTGATTTTATTTGCAACTCCCACAGGCATTAAGAACAACGTAAGATAATAAATCGGGAGATTACTCAAAGCAGCTTTTATCAGAGTAAGTCGGCCAGCCATCGTCAAGAAATTTCCTTGCCAATTTTCCAGTTTCTTTTGCATCCTTGCCACTATTGGGTTCCAGATTTCGTTGGAGTTTTGTGTAAATCCCAAGGGTAACCCAAGATACTCGGTTGGTAAACTGCCCCAAGACACATGGATCAGCCTGCTCCACTCTCTGATCAGCTCATCGGCAACATTTATGCCAAACAATTTGGTTTTCTGCACATTTAAGGACAGCCCAGATGCAAGCTCAAAAATTCTGAGGAGTCGCTTCACGTTTCTGATAGATTCCTCTTCAGCTTTGGTAAAAATAACCAAGTCATCAGCGAATTGAATGTGGCTAACTGATAGCTCGCTGGTTCCAACATTGACTCCTTTAATCAGATTTGAATTCACTGCTTTGCACATCACAGCACTTAGAGCTTCGCCCAGCAAATTGAATAACAAAGGCGACAAAGGGCAACCTTGGCGAAGCCCCCTTTTTATCTTGAACCTATCGGACGGTGTTCCGTTGACTAAAACTGACATCGAAGTGGTTGAGATGCAGTAGTGGATCCAGCCCCTCCATTTAACCCCAAAACCCATTTTCTCCATAACCAGGTTCAGGAAACACCAGTCTACTGTGTCGTATGCCCTTCGGAAGTCTGCTTTAAAAATCACTGCTTGCTTCTTCCCACGAGCTATGTCGTCTATTAGCTCATTGGCAATAAGTGCGCAATCAGCAATTTGTTTGCCAGGAATGAAAGCAAATTGGCATTCGCCGACAACTTCTGAAATACATTTAGCTAGTCTCCTTGAAAGAACTCTAGCTAGTATCTTATATAGGCTTCTGACTAGCGAAATTGGCCTAAAATCATTAAATTCTGATGGGGCACTTTTCTTCGGGATAAGGGTGATGAACGAGTGGTTGATGGACTCGTCATACCATTTTCCTTTATAAAAAGCGTTGAAGAACTTCATAACATTTGTTTTCAGCCAGACCCAAAACTTCTTGAAAAAATCCAGATTGAACCCATCTGGACCAGGAGCCCTGGACCCATCTACCGATTCAATCGCTGCCCATACTTCATTTTCGGAAAATTTACCCTCCAACATAGAGACAGACTCAGGCTTAAGTTTTTTGCAGTCGATGTTGAACTCTTTGAGTGGAATAGTCCTAGAGTCATTATAGTTCTTTTTGAAAAAAATTTCAAAGGCCAAGGATATGGCTTTAGGATCTCTACATTCCACCTCTCCCAATCTGATTCTTGATATAGTATTAATGTTTCTCCTTGCCGACGCCATTAGATGAAAATATTTCGTGTTTTTGTCTCCTTCTCTTCCCCATTTCAGTCTTGATTTCTGAATCCAATCTCTCTATTCATTTCTTAGCCTCTTCCACAGTTCAACTTTTAGGCTTCTAATCTCCTCCCAACCAGCTTGGTTCGATCCAGAGAACATCATTTTCGATTCCAATTCTTCAATTTTCTTTTCAAGGCAGTGAATAGGAATGACCTCAGAAGATTTGCGGTTAACAGCCCATTCTCTGGAAAAAAAATTTATCTCACGAAGCCTCTTGGATATAGATATCCCCTTATTTCGTTTCAAGGAACCTTTCACCAAATGTGCAATTATATAAATTTTCCTTTAACAACCACATCACACATTTAACGACACTTAGTTACAAGTAATCAGTAGTTTACAGATCGAAAACGTAAATAATTATATTGGTCGAATTTAAAAATTAATAACCAAAACTGTACTGAAAAAATAAGTGGCCATTTCAATGGTTAACCCTTGTTTAAACCCTAGTTCCTTCTTTTTGAATTAGAGTACTTTTTTAATATTTAATTTTTTATTACTATTAGAAATAAATCTTATCCAAATATATCTGGCCATTTCTTCCGAACGTCTCTATGCAACAAAATGCCCCGAAGGAAACGAAAGACGAGCGCCGCCGTCGAAACCCGCAATTGGCTGGAACTGCCGCCAGACGTGACGGCGTCGATTCTCTCTCGGCTAGGTGCAATCGAGATTCTTAACAGTGCCCAAAAAGTGTGTTCTCAGTGGCGAAACATCTGCAAAGACCCATCAATGTGGAGATCCATTGATATGCGCAACTCGGGTGAACTGGAAGATGGCCTTGTCCACGAGCAGATGTGCTTCCACGCCGTCGATCGCAGCTGCGGCCACTTGCTTGATATCAATATCGAACATTTTGGTACCGATGGACTTCTGTTTTATATTGCTGAGCGGTAAAGTTTCTTCTTCCTCTATTTTATAATCTCTGATCTTTCCTTTCAGCTTATACTAATTATCAATTGATAGTTTCCATTCTGCAATGTTAACGGAGTGTTTTATAATATTATGGGTTTAGTTTATTAGTAGAGAAATTATGTGTACTTCTTAGATTTAGGGTTTCTTCAACTTTAACTTATATATGCACATTTGCTTGGAGATGTGTCCTTTGTTGCTTCAAATGCTATTGATTACCCAAGAATTTCAAAATTATGTTTCAATAGAAAGAGTTCGCATTTATAATTTGCAATCACATATATTATGGGTACTAAAATGGTTATTATTTTGTTTCCAACTGCTCTTGCCTATCATTGAATGATTCTTTTCACAGGTCTGTTCATCTGAGGCGTCTTCGACTATTTGCGTGCTATGACATTTCATATGATACGTTGGGCGAAGTAGCTTTAAAGCTTCCGTGTTTGGAAGAGCTTGAAATTTCCATATGTTATATTTCAAAACATGCCCTGGAAACTATTGGTCGCAATTGCCCCCTCTTGAAATCATTGAAATACAATCACAGACATTGCCAACACTATGCCTGTGATGATCATGCGCTAGCCATTGCTCAATCTATGCCTGAATTACGCCGCCTTGAACTTTTGGGGAATGCCTTATCAAATGAAGGATTGCAGGCCATTCTTGACGGTTGTCGTCACCTTGAATATCTTGACTTGCGGCAATGTTTGAATGTTCGTCTAGAAGAGGACCTGGAGAAAAAATGCATGGAACGCATAAAAACTTTGCGGCGTCCTTATGATTCAACTCATGATTACGAGTTTAGTGTAGGAGATTGTAATGCTGGGTCCTCATATGAATATTATACACTTGGCGGAATTTCAGACGACGACAACTTATTTGTGAATGGTTATGATGATTATGTGGAGATTTTAAGTGCCAGTGACTCCTCTGATTATGATCCCTTTGGAATTTCAGGTGCCAGTGACTTGTGTGATTATGATCAATGAGATGCCATCATGCCATGGGGGTCTACTCCGGTGTCCAGAGTAGGAATCAGGTTATAAAAGCGGTCTGCTTTAACCCCCAATACTTTTGCACATTTTCTTTGTGTTTGTGTTGACTACTTCATTTGTGTTAATTAAGCTTGCAAGCTACTTAAGTTGAAACATTAGGATATTCGAATTCATAGTTTGAGCTCGTCTCAAACGATGAAACCGAATTTGATTTTTGAAGTACAACCTGCATAGTTTAAGGATACAAGTATCTAAATTTATCCTATAATTGCATATCTTGATTGACAACTTTGCATCAGTTGAACCAATTATAAAGGATTTGGGCAATCCTCAAAACAGCTTTCGCTTTCTATTATGCACCGCTGATTACTACATTGATCATATATCATAATGAAAGTAGTTCGGCTCCTACATTTTTAGATTGTTAGATTAACTAAATTTAATGTTTGAGATTAAAATTTTTAAATCAAAGACAATCCATTGACTTATAATCATTGGATTAACCTAGTTTAATGATTGAGATAAAAAATATGTTGTAAATTGAGGATTATCTTTTTCTTTCTCTAAAGTTCTCATTTATTACTTTAATCTTAACTATCCCGCTATCTAAAAAGGTGCAAATTTAAGATGAGTTTAAAATTTTGTAAAATTAAAAAAAAATCACTTTGTCTATTTTTTTTTTGAAGTGAATTCACATGTATAATTTGTAAGAGTTAAATTGAGAAAAAATAATGTGGCAAAAAAAATCATTAACGGATTTCAACTTCTTCTCGATCTGAACTTCGCCCAATTTAAGATTTCAACAGTTCACAATAAGCCTCGAGAAAAAAACCCAATAAAATAAAAGCTTAATGTAAAAAAATACCCTGACATTTGATTAGATAGTCAATTTAACTCGTATTCTTTTCTTGAAGTACTTTAACCCATAACGTTTCACTTTATGTCAAAATGACACGTTTATGTATGAAAACTGCTAATAAACTAACGATAAATGACTTGAAATGACATAACAAATGTACATGACAGTGCACACTGATATAGCATTGCCATATGGACAAAGGTGCTGACTTGATAAAATGATTCATCAGTCAAAACATAATTATATAAAATAGCTCGTCTCCTTGTGTCTTGGTGGCAAATATAGATGTTCATCATTTTTTGGGACCCGGGTTCGAGCACCAGTAATGCATGCTATGTGTGCCGTCTTTGAAAAGACTTATTCAAAAATAAAGATAATTATATAAAATATAAAATTATATATATATATATATATATATATATATATATATATATATACTTTTAAATACAATCAATATTAAACTCAACCCAATAGAAAAAATAAAAATACCAAACAAACCAAATTAATTTTCAATTTATTGCTATGTAAATTATTATTTTAATTAAAAGATTATTAAAAGAATCAATTCGAAAGAAAAAGACTATATTAACCGAATTTAATTTAAAAACTTTAAGATTTCAGTTAATTCGATTTTAGATATTTACATTCGGTCCATGAGTTCACGAAGGATGAGGTTTATAAGGCACTTTAGTCTAGGAGTCTATTGAAAGCAGTCGGTGAAGATGGCCTTGGTGCGGTGTTTTATTAGCGCTTTTGACATCTGATAGCTGTTTAAAGAAGATGTATTCTCCCTATATTTATAAACTTATTTGTCCCCACATTTATGTTCATTGCATCCATTTCTGCATTTTCATGTCTATTTCTGCATTTTATCTTAACTCAGTTTCATTTGCTCGTATTTTATATATTTTTGCCTATTTTGTCTTGTTATCGATGCACTTCTAATGTCCTTGCAAAGGGAGTTTTCACCATTGCAGCCAGTTCGACTCTGCATCTGCCAACTGTCCAATCCGCTAAAGGATAATGATGACCTTGCCAACTGTACGATTTGTTACAACAAATTTTGTATGGCTGTGGGGCACATAAATCACCTGCAGGACAAGTATCCTTCCTTAAGCGACCTATAAAATGATGAATCTAGAGGAGAGAGAGAGAGAGCAACGCTTTAATCATTTCTCATATCATCTTCAACCTCCGACCTTTCTCCATCCTCCCATAGCGGCTTGAGCTCATTTTTTGAAAATTTGAGTTGAAGTAAGGTAGAATAATTTGAGGTAAAGAGGATTCAAGTGTTGAATCGAGGAAAATACATTGTTCTCCATTTAAAGTATTCATTATTTTAAAGTTTGTTAAATATTATTTTTGTATTTTACACTTCATTGACGATGGTTCAAACTTTTAAGCTTTATGTACTTGTTGAAATTTGTTCTTCGGTTTATATATATTTCTACTAACTTTTTCTTAAGCTTTAATTGTTGGATCTAATTAATGTTTTGCATGAAAGTGTTGAACTAGCCACTGACATCGACAGATGTAGTGACAAGTCAGGTTAACGAGTTTTACAACGAAAGTTGATTGGATCCAATGAAAGTTAACCCGCTTGTTCAAAGGGTTATAATTCTGACTTACGACGAGAGTTGAAACCAATCTACATCACTGAATTGACGATTGGAGATTAAATGGAAGCTAGTATTCAAGCTCGGTTCTGATTATCGATTGAGCCATCATATCATTCCCTCGATCTGTACTTGATCTTTCTACCGAACTGAACCAAAGAGATCCAGGCATTATCTTCATATTTCTCTACCTTTTAATATATTTTGCTATTGCTACCACAATCAATCCTTTATACATCTCTTTACTATTTTATTGCAACTACCATTGCACCCACAATTTTCACTTCTACAGAAATGCTTGTTTACATATATCTAAATTCAAATACATCATCCTTGTGGGATCGATATTCAAATAGAATTTTCTTATTTCTATTCTTGCATCGATAGTGTTGCTTGCACTTTTAGTGTAATGTTTTCACACCAATCAAGTTTTGGCGCCGTTTTCGGGGATGACGTTATTTGGTTTTTATGTTTCTACTTGCAATTATGTTTTCTTTGTTTAAGTTTGTAGTTATTTCTCATAGTTTTGTTTTTGTTTTTCCTTTTCTTTTTATTAATTTTTGTAGGTGTTGCATGACTAGAAGTGCCACCACACCACTATTCGTACCTGATCTAGAAATTGAGAGAACTTTTCAAAGGAGAATTAGAGATCATAGTGGAATGGCAAGACAACCTGACAATAACGATGGTCTCTCCTAATGGTCCTAAAAACCCACCATTGTACCCACCAGCCAGAACAAAACAATCCGCGAGGTTGTTGTTCACCAGTTGGATGATTTTCAACCGGGAATTGTTAGACCTCCTATTCATGCTGGGAATTTTGAGTTGAACCCGATTATGTTTCAAATGCTCAACTCAAATGGGCAATATGCGGGATTACCACATAAAGACGCTCGAGAGCATCTTCAATCTTTTCTTTTAATTTGTGCTTTATTTAGCTAGCAAGGTGTTCCTGACGATGCCATATTCTTTGTAGGGTAGAGCTCGCACATGGTTATGAGGAATCTATATTGGTTCTATTACATCCTACTATCTGTGTTGCGCTTTAATCCACCGACAATGAACTCGCGCCTAAGGAATGATATTACAACCTACTATCAGTTAGATGATGAGACTCTTCACACTACTTGGGAAAGATATAAGTCTTTGTTGCGATAATGTCCCAAACAAGCATTCAAGAAGAAAATCAAATTGAAATTTTTTACAATGAGTTGAACGTAGCCACAAGACATTTTGTTGACGGGTCATCTAATGGTCCTTTACTTGATTGCACCTGCAATGCCGATGTTGGTGTATTGGAACAATTTACTCATAATGATTCGCAAAATCCTATCTCAAGGGTCGCATCATGCAAAGCTACACCGGGAGTATTTGAGCTTGATGATCTATCTTCTTTAAAGGAGTAGATATCTTATTTGGAGAAAAAACTCAAGAACATGGAGGGAAACGGTGAAGTTGCTCCTATCTAACTAGCTCAACAGAGCACCACTCATGTATTTTCTTGTGAGATTTGTGGTGAGAACCATAGCTATGAGGATTGCCCACTGCATGCAGAAAATGCTAGCTATGTCAGCAACATGCAAGGCAACAACATGGGTACATCTTACAACATAGCTAATCGATAGTCTTGGGGTAACTCTAATCCTGCACAGCATTCAAGAGCATTTCGCTGTGTGAATAATTCCTTTCAAGGAAATTTTGGTGCGCGTCAAGGAAATTTCAATTATCTACAACAATAGTTTACACCACAAACTCCATTGCAACCACAACAAAATAGGATGAAACCACAACATATTGCTTCACAATCTCAACAATCACAGTATGGTGTGCAATCACAATATGAAGCACCATCTCAGACTCAGTCTTAGATGAGTCATTATACTTCGTCAACTATCTCTGACCCATTTTCTCTTCTTGAAGAGCTGATGCGTGATCATTTGTTTAGCACCGAAGCTATAATGCAAGAACACTCTTAATCAATACGCACTTTGGAAGCTCAGTTGGGCAGTTGGCTACCGACATGAATTCTTAACAGCGGGGCACACTACCTAGCAACACTAAGAGTTCGATGAACAAGGGTAAGGAGCATTGCAAAGCTATTATTCTTCACAGTGGCAAATAGACTACTAACTCGACTCAACCAGTTCCCATATCTACTCAAGAACGAGGAGAGTCCTATGTACCTGATCATACAGTAGAAGATGGAGATAACGATGACAAGACGAGTAATGTCCCTCTAGTTATTACTCCGGTTCCATCTATTTTACAACAAAAGTTGTCACCACAATGCCCAATGTCGGGGAAACAATAAGATAATACGTCTCCACATTTTCCTCAGAGATTTAAGAACATTGAGTCTGATTCTCAATTTCAATTCTTTCATGATACTTTGCAACAACTTACAGTACAAATTCCTTTGATTGATGCCCTTACATAGATTCCTAATTATGCCAAGTTCATGAAGGATATTCTGTCCAAGAAGGAGAAGGCCAGTGTGATAGAAACCATTGGGTTCATTGAGGAGTGCAATGTGTTAATTTCCACCCCTCTACTGAGAAAGATGAAAGATACAAGTAGTTTCATCATATCTTGCTCTATTGGTAATCATTACTTTAGTAATGCTCTTTATGATTTGGGGGATAATATCAATTTAATGCTATTATCTACTTCTCAAAAGTTAGGAATTGGAGAAATGAATCCCATTGCAGTTACATTACAATTGGCAGGTAGACTTTGACTCATCCGAATGGTCAAATCAAAGATGTGCTCGTTCGTGTAGACAAGTTTGTTTTCCCAATGGATTTCAATATTTTGGACCGTAAGGTTGCCAAGGATGTCCCCATCATTCTTGGTCGTCCATTCTTAGCTACTGGGAAAACTGTTATCGATGTATCCAAAGGATAACTTACAATACGGCTCAACAATGACCAAGTTATTTTTGGGATGTTCAATGCTGATGTCGAAAGGTGGACCGAAGATTGTCATCATATTGATATTCTTGACAACATAATTCAAGAACACTTGAGTCATTGTAGTATACTCATTGCTGAGGATATTGCGCTGACAATGGTTGAAGTAGATCTCCCGCAATGTGACCATATTGTTGAAGTTCTCACTACGACAGTCCAACGCAAGTGACAAGTTGAATCTTTAGATCTTTCTCACCAAAAAATTCATACTTTTAAACCATCTATTAAAGAAGCTCCCATTTTAGAACTCAAGCCATTTCCAGCTAACCTCAAATATGTACTACTTGGAGATGTAGAAACACTCCCAGTCATTGTCTCTGCAACTCTGGACGCAATACAAGAAGCTAAGTTGATAAATATTCTTAAGCAACACAAACATGTTGTTTCCTTGACAATTGCAAATATTAAGGGCATTAGCCCATCTCTATGCATGCACAAGATTAAGCTGGATGATGAGAACAAGCAGTCTATTGAGCAGCAAAGAAGATTGGATGAAAAGATGAAGGAAGTTGTCAAGAAGAAAATCCTTAAATGGTTTGACGCAGGAATTATCTATGCCATTTCTGATAGTGCATGGGTTAATCCAGTCCACTGTGTTCCTAAGAAAAGTGGCATCACTTTAGTTCGTAATGATGCTGATGAATTGATTCCAACTCGCATTCCTACTTGTTGGCGTATTTGTATGGACTACAAGTGACTCAATGCAGCCACAAGGAAGGATCATTTCCCTCTTCCTTTCATTAACCAAATGTTAGATCGACTTCAACATAATGAGTATTACCGTTTTCTAAATTGATATTCTGGCTACAATCAAATTGTTATCGCACTTGAGGATCAAGAGAAAACTACTTTTACATGCTCATTTGGAACATTGCCTTCTGTCGCATGCATTTCAGCATTTGTAATGCACCAACCACATTTCAAAGGTGCATGATGGCAATATTTTCTGATATGATTGACAATTCCCTTGAAATCTTTATGGATGATTTTTCAGTTTATGGGAATAACTTTGACCATTGTTGGAGCAAGGTTGCAATTTTGATGATGCATGTTTGGATGCATTAAATAAAATTAAAACACAACTTTTGAACACACCGACCGATGTTGTGCCCAACTGGGAGCAACCGTTTGAACTAATGTGCAATGCCAGTGATTTCGCTGTGGGAGTAGTTTTGGAACAATGCAAAGATAAGGTATTTCATGCGATCTACTACACTAGTAGGACTCTAAATGAAGCTCAAATCAATTACACTACTATTGAAAAAGAGTTATTAGCAGTATTTTTTTCTTTTGATAAGTTTTGTTCTTATCTTGTGGGTGCAAAATTTATAGTTTTTACTGATCATTCTACTTTGAGATATCTTTTTGCGAAGAAGGATGCAAAACCAAGACTAATCTGTTGGATTTTATTGTTGCAAGAGTTTGATATTGAAATTAAAGATTGTAAAGTTAGAGAATCAAGTTTTTGATCATCTTTCGAGGTTGGAAGCATTCAACGAAGATGAAAATAAGTTGCAAATTGTCGACGCATTTCTTGATGAACAACTTTTCGTTGTGGATACAACAACATGGTACGTTGATACTGTGAATTACTTAGTTTGTGGAAAGACTCTTGTTGGTGTAATTGGGCACAAAAAAGGCAAGATTTCTTTTAGATGCTACGAAATATCATTGGAATAAACCTTATTTGTTCAAGGTTTGTAATGAAAATATAATTTGATGTTGCGTCCTTGTGGAAGAGATGAAATCTATTCTACAACAGTTTCACAACGTTCCTTATGGAAGGCATTTTGGGGGGATCAGAATGTCTGCGAAAGTCTTTCAATATGGATTTTATTGGTCGTCATTGTTCAAAAATGCTCACGAGTTCGCTCAATGATGTGAAAGATTTCAACGCTCGGGGATCCATATCTAGAAGAAATGAGATGCCTTAGCAGCCAATAATGGAAATCGAGTTATTTGATGTTTGAGGATTGGATTTCATGGGACATTTTCCTAATTCTTTTGAAAATTTATACATTTTGGTTGCAGTTGACTATGTTTTAAAGTCGATAGAAGCCGTTGCAGTGCCAAAGAATGATGCAAAAACAGTCTTGAAGTTTTTTCACAAGCAATAAGATTATTTTGAAAAGACAATTTGAAGTCGGGCAATCAATTTTGTTATTCAATTCTATACTGAAATTGCACCCAGGAAAACTGAGATCACAATTGTTTGGACCCTTCGAAGTTGTGGAAGTATTTCCACACGGTGAAGTCACAATCAAAGACACAAAAGGGGGAATTCCATTCAAAGTCAATGGTTAACAACTCAAAGTCTATTGTGGTGACTTCGATCTTAGGAATATTGAGACCATTAAATTGGTTAATTTTTTAAATCATCTTTAAATGCTTTATTAGATTTAGATTTTATTTTCCTTGTTTTCCTTTTAATTGTTTTTCTTTTCTTTTTCATAATAACCTTCCTTTTGGCTGTCAATCATTCTTCTTCTCTAACAACTTGTACGACAAGAGGCTTCACAAGATATATATGAATTTTTTGGGGGCAATTCGGGTAATTCAATTACACTGATTAACCTCTAAAAATCACAACCTTTCATCATGTGCGCGGGAAATACAATGAACGCGCATGATTATTGCGCTAAGATCTTGCCGATAAAACTCATCGAAATAGACGATACATATCATGCCTTATCATTTTCCCTATTTTCTTCTTCTTTATTAAGAAACTCCGAACTTTATTGACATCCCACCCAATTTTATGATGTCTTTGATTTTTTTGAAGCTTACAAGTTCACATTTTCTCTACAAAATTTGGTTGCATCCAAGATTGTGGATGCAACCCCAGAAGGACTAGAGATTAAGCTAGTTGCTGCAAGACTGGAAGAAGTTTCACCCACAGTAGATTAACAAGAGGCAAACCCTCTTGCGATGATGTTATACAAGACACCACCAATGTTCATACTGCTTGCGGGTGCGGCCGATGATGCCGATAATAAAGATGAGCCAAAAAAGAAGAAGCAGTTGAACATGATGTCGAGGAGAACCCTCTTCATAAGAAGGAAAAGAAAAAAGCGCTCGAAATCCAAGGAGAAGAACATAAAGAAGAGAAGAGGAGCCAAAAGAAGAAGAGACGTTTTGCCTCCTCCTCACAAGAGTAGGAAAATTGAGTTAGTTTATTTTTAGTTTTTGTAGGCATGCATTCTATATAGTGTATTTTCATTTTTTATTTATGTATTGTCATGACATTTTCATTGTCACTGTAATAGAATGTAGTTGTAATAGCATTATATTCATCATTGTAACCACATTTTGTAGTTACATTTTTGTCATTACATTATGTCATTGTATTCCATCATTCCATTATATTTTCTTTTTCATTAGGGACAATTCAATCTTTAAGCTAGGGGGTATACGCCTAGGAGTTGAAATGCACCCCCATTTCAAAAATTTCAAAAAAAAAATTCTAAGCAAATGCATGGTTCACTTGGTGTTGAAAATATTTTGCTTGCAATCGATGTGTAAATCTTGAATTGTTAGGATCATTGATAAGTTTGTTGGATATACATAATGAATGATTGCATGTTTTTTTAACTCTGCATTGATATATTTGTTTGCTTAATTAAGAATATCTAGCATCATTCCTTTGATTTTTGATGATTTCTATCTGTTTCAACATGTGTTATATATATTAGTATATCTTATTAAGTATAAATAAAAGGCTTTTCAATGTGAGTGCAATAAAATAAGGTAGCTTAAAGGGAGAACACTCCTCTACATGCGTTAGAAAAATGAATCTGGCCAAAGGTTGTCGCTGAATGAATGTGTTTCGTTGCAATGAAATACTTTTTAGGGGTTCGTTGCACAACATCTTACTTCTCAGGGTCTATGGTGCATTCATTGCTCGATATCCCCCACTACATAAAAAAAAGATGAGAAAACATAATATATATATATATATATATATATATATATATTACTATTGTAGTACTAAATAAATGCTAATTGGTGGAATGAATCTGAGATGATAGGCATGATGCTAGGAATTCTTGAATTGCTTGCGTAACTATTGATGTGGAGTTAATTATGCAATCATTTATCTTGTCGATGCAATGAGTTTATTGGTTGATTGGAATATTCAAGTATCTAGAATGCCTCTAAATTGTTGTTGAACCTTGTTGCTTTGAATTTTACTCGAGGACAGGTAAAAACTCAAGTTTGGGGGTGTAATAGCTCTTTAAAGAGCATGTATTTTCCCTAGATCTATAGACTTAATTATCCCCACGTCTATGTTCATTGCATTCATTTCTGCATTTTCATGTCTAATTCTGGATTTTATCTAACTTAGTTTCATTTGCTCGTATTTTATATATTTTTGCCTATTTTGTCTTGTTTTCGCTGCACTTCTAATGTCCCTGTAGATGGAGTTTTCACCGCTGCAGTCAGTTCGACATTGCATGTAACACCCCCTTCCTGGTCTGGTAGGAAACCATGTCAGAGAATGTTACTGGTGTTCGATGCGGTAAACTATACAATAATTTCCAATGATTTAACTATGATTCGAAGTTATTCAATAACTCAATAGCATGTTCAATGATTCAAGGAGAGCTATAGATCAATACAATATTGTGTTATTCATTTTAGGGTCTTATTGCAACTTTTACAAGTTTTAGAGACCAATTTGTAAATCTTTTTATTTATCAATTCTTATTCGAGCTTAAGGTGATTTTATTAAATACAAGCCATATTATACAATTCTATAAATTTTTATGTTTTTTCAGAATTTGTAACACTTTTAATAGACTCATATAGTTTCAAAGACTTGCACCAGTCAAATAACAAATACTTACACCAGTCAATAACAAAGACTTACACCACTTAAATGTCAAAGACTTACACCAGTAAAATAACAAAGACTTACACCACTCAAATATCAAAGACTTATTCGCTAGTTAGATAACAAAGACTTACACCACTTAAATATCAAAGACTTGCACCAGTCAAATAACAAAGACATACACCACTTAAATATCAAAGACTTACACCAGTTAATAACAAAGACTTACACCACTTAAATATCAAAAACTTGCGCCAGTCAAATAACAAAGACTTACACCACTTAAATATCAAAGACTTGCACCAGTGAAATGTAGAGCATACTTATACCATGCTACAAACACCACATAAACATAATTCCACCTTGTTTAACATGCATAACATATAAAAATCAACATATAACGGGTTCACAAACTCCATCACAACATTACTTACATCATCATAGCAACCGCATCAAATTCATGACAAAGCATGTAACATCATCAAAATACTATTTCATGATTAATTCATATGCCACCATTCTGGGAGTTTATAAACAAAAGGAACATTATATGGACTTGTGAAGTGACTTGCAAAACTTGTTCCCTCCCCGATCCTTGAAGCTTATATCTATTAACCTGAAATGTATGGAAATGAGATGCGTTGGGCTTATTTAGCCTAGTGATGTAGTCAATAACAATGCAATGAACACTACAATGAGTGTCAATAGTATCCACTATAATAATTCAATATAAATGCATCTCAAGACATGCTATAACAATTATTTCAATAATTTTAGCCCTGGGATCGATATGAGGTAGTGGATATGTGAATTCCCAACCAACATCGCCAATCAATGAACGGTCAAATCCTCCAACATCGCCAAAAGACCAATATCGCACTTATCCCACCAACATCGCCAATAAGAGCCTTAGCTCAAGGATCGTAGTCCACTGCGTACCAATAAGATCATGAATTCTATGGCATGCCATTTGTATCCAATGTCCATTGGAATCCAAGGTCTGGTGAATTAAGCCAAAAATAATAATAATGACAATGTCGATAGCAATGGTTTCAATGATTCTATATCAATTTTTCAATATAACCTTGCAATGATTCGATGATTTCCATGTCAATGCAATGTTTTGATAGTCAATAATTTGATGCAATGAACATACCGATGCTTACCAATACTACCTCCTATGAGGTTTTGAAGTAATGGTATCTTGTAACATATTAGCAATGTAAAGCACAATAGATAATGAAACCGGGAAGGCACCTAACCATTCTTGAGACTCTGACTACACTCACCAAAGTTTTCGAGACCTTCAAGCTCCCGAATGGTGATTCCCTTGTCCCTTGATTTGTTGGAATCCTATGGAATAGGCAATTCCTTAGCTTGAACGTTATGAACTATTCAAAATAATATGAGTCAAAATTCCAACGGTTTCAATAACAACAATTAAATTCATAGCAATAGTTTTCTAGGAAAAACAATAGGAGTTTAAGCTTGATACCCATGAATAATTTCTTAAGGTTCATAATTCTTGAGCATGAAATTAGACATGGTTTAGCTATGGAATCGGTGGATTAACAGAGGATTCATACTTACCTGATCATTAACAATACTATAAGATCGAGAAATCAAAGAAAACGAAGCTTGGAATTTGCTAAGAAACGGAGGTGTGTGCTTGCTTAGCTTTCTAAGGTTGGAGATGATGATAGTTTTGTTTTTCCAAGGCAACCGGTAAGTTTTTGTTCTATTATTTCATTTCTTTTACTTTTTAATTCCAAAAAAATCCTTCATATGAAGGAATTGAATTTCCTTATCCCACGTAGATGATGAAAAAGCTTGGGGAGGGGCTAATCGTAAGGTTAGTCCCCAAACTTTTCATTCCTTTGTACTTTTGTCCTCGTAGTCCTATTCTTTACAATCTAGTCACCAAACTATATTTCAATACTTCCATTATAGTCCTTGGTTAATAAAAATGCTAAATTAGGTTTGATAGTTGAATAATTGACCACTTGGTCAGAAGTCAATGCAATAATTTGACTTTTTGATGTTGGATTTTCGATCGTCGGAATCCAATTTCAACTAGGCCAGTTTTTAGGGTGTTAGACTGCATCTGCCAACTGTCCAGTCCACTAAAGGATAAGAATGACCTTTCCAGCTATAAAGTTTGTTACAATAGATTTTGTACGGCTCTAGGGCACACAAATCACCTATAGGACAAGTGTTCTTCCTTGATCGACCTATAAAAAGACGAATCTAGAGAAGAGAGTGTGTGCCACGCTTTGATCATTTCTCATATCATCTTCAACCTCCAAGCTTTCTCCATCCTCTCACGACGACTTGACCTCATTTTTTGGAAATCTGAGGTGAAGTAAGGTAGAATAACCCGAGGAAAAGAGGAGTCAAGTGCTGAATCGAGGAAAATATGTTGTTCTCTTCTTAAACTCTTCTTTATTTTGATGTTTTAAGGATTACTTTTGTATTTTTCACTTCATTGAAGATGGTTCAAAATTTTAAGCTTTATGAACTTGTTGAAATTTGTTCTTCGGTTTATATATATTTCTACTATTTTTTCTTAAGCTTTAATTGTTAGATCTGATTAATGTTTTCCATGAAAGTGTTAAACTAGCACTGGCATAAAGGTTCTGCATTTATCACCCAACGCCGCCTCCATTTTTCAACATTTTCACCACTGTCCATCATCCCTAATCATCACTGCTAGCACCATCGAACTCCCGGTGCCGAGGCGAGTAAAACCTCGGTGGTTGATCGTCAATTTGCCACCGTTAAGGGTCTCACCGGAGTAGTGCATTTTTCCGGCCGTTTTGTTTCTTTTTGGGTAAGTTTCAGTGTGTTTTCTGGATGGGTTAGAAGAATTTTTGGTCTGGTTAAGTTTTGTAACTCACGAGCTTTGTTATTTTGGCAAGAAAGTGACATTTGGGTCGCCGGTGAAGAATCTTGTGTATTGATGGTGAGTCTGGTAAATGGACAGGAAAAACCCAATTTTCCTCTGAACCAGTTAAACTCGGCCCGAACCCGTTTCACCGACCCAAGCTCGACCGACCTAACCCATATGCAACCCGACTTGCTTGGCCCAAACCATTTCTGTCCTCCCAAAACCGAGTCAACCTGTTCGAGTTAACTTAGTGAGTCAACCAGTCTAAGTCAACTCAGTGAGTCAACTCATCCGAGTCAACCCGTTTGAGTTAACTCGGTGAGATAACTTGCCTAAGTCAACCTAGTTGACCTGTGACCAGTTGACCACTGATGTTAGCGTTGACTGATAACGTCAATGTTGACCGATGACGTCAACGTTGACCGATGACGTCAACGTTGACCGTTGACTTTGACAAAAAAGTTATTTTTTTGAAAACCTTCATTCTATGTTTTTTTGATGTCTTGAGTCTGTTTTTGAAGTCTGTTTCACAAAATTTAAACCCAAAAGCCTCCGAATCTAACCTTGAACCAGAGAATGCATGTGTTTAGTTTT
This sequence comes from Hibiscus trionum, assembly GCA_030270665.1. NCBI lineage: Eukaryota > Viridiplantae > Streptophyta > Magnoliopsida > Malvales > Malvaceae > Hibiscus > Hibiscus trionum. The sequence goes on along the minus strand of BSYR01000017.1, from coordinate 47,774,356 downwards.
TCAGATAAAAAGAGTTAAGTGATCAAGCTAAAGATTGATTATGGATCTTATTTAATTGAAGGTATTCACATATCTTTGTATCTGAGATGTTAAGAACGTCGAATTTGGGTTTGAGAATGATCAAATGGAGTATCATGGATCAACCGTTGTAGCTCGGAGCCGAGGTAATACATTTCTACCTCTTGCATGATTTATAAAACATGTTGGTAATTGGTTAAGGTATACATGATTATGATTAAGTTTACTTTTAACTCTGCTTGATTTAATTCAATTACGAAATAAAATAATAGTAATCTGGATAAGATCGAGCTATTTGAAAGAGAAGTTTAATAGACCGAAAGGACCCTGAGTTCAGTAAATGATTAATAAGATAGATAATCTCCCAATCCGATTAATAGAGTTAAAGGATTTGATATTTGAAATATTTCGTTAAGAAATGACGATAATACCCTTGAGAAGTAAGAATGACTTAAATATCCTTAACAAAGGAGATGACCTAGAATTTTACACTCAATCTGATAAAATGAGTACTTTATATGAAACCCTTATACCATTAGGAAATATTTAGGTATCAAGATGCAAATATGCATGATAAAAAAACACTTGGATTACCCGAATTCTGGACAAGCACCTGAAGATAAATTTACTGGAAGTTCTACATATTCATGAACTGGTCTAAATGACAGTATATAATGAATTGATTGGAATGATTGAAATAACCGAAATAACCTCAGGCATTAAAATTACCAAATCAAATGAAATGATGGATAAACCCTCGAGATTTAAACAAAATAATTGTTTGTAAATAATGAAAGTACATGAATGACTGAAACACCCTTGGGCATCGAAGTTTCTAAAATGCCATCGAATACTAAAATGACTGAAAACACCTTTAAGACTTGGAATAAGAAATACCAATAAAGCTAAACGAGTGTGATGGCTCTAAAAGTTGTATTACACGACCCATGGTTGTTGGTAATTTCTAATGCTAAGGTAAAATTGGAAGAACATTGTATGAAGATATGTTCGATTTATTTGGATAAAGTACATTACTAATTATAAGAATAACCTATTGTTCTAAATAGTACATTCGGTGTTAATGATTGAATTCGTGTGATATGTATATGTCCGAATACTTGGTAATTACCACGATAATGTGAGCTGTTAGAAGTCTTGGATGAAAATGTCTGTAATGCCCCCATGTGATATAAAGCTTGACTCATGTATGAAAACCACTTAAGATATTGCTATAGTACATGGAAAATACCGTTTGAATACACATTTCATTTCTCGTAACATGTCCAATGATTAATTGATGAAGGCGGTCTACTTTGTCATACACTATAGTCAGTTCTAGGAAACGAATACTTGTGTACATATCCGATTGAGTGGTAAGCACTATAATGATAGGTTCTGATTAGTATAAGGGGCTTGAAAACCTGATGAGAAACTAGAATTTCAGAGTTCAGCAAATCAGCGTTTATATCTTGTTGGTTTAAATTACCAAATTGCCCATGAATGTCAAAATGACCATAATCCCCTTATAGGCTTAAATGACTGGATCACTCATGATATATCTGAATTCTCAATGATCCTAATGTATCAACTTCTGAATGTTTGGTTTGAGCTGTTGGTACGAACCCTTTTTAATAGGGACCTCGTTTCTAAAATCCGTTCAAAATTTGTCAGAAGTTTAGTGTGTTTCCCCTTTTGTAAATATCAAGTATCTCTGTGAAATAAGTTGATCCATCTAGTGTGTTCCAAGTGCACATGAATAATCTCTTCGTTTTGGACCCAAGATTGTCTCCTGATCTGAATCACGGCTTTTATCTATCCGAAATATACCTTTGTATCTGAACTAAAAAAATGTGCTCTCTGGTTACTGTGTGACTGAAAACTAAAGTTTTCTTTATATCTACTGATTACTACCGATTACTGTTATTACTGTTATCACTGCCTAGACTGTTACTGGGTACTTGGGATAGAGTGTGAAGTTACCGCAGGTTCAGCCTTGATCCAACTGGTAATTCCTTACCATTTCAGGTTCCTATGCTACAGCTAAGGTGATTCCTACCGGACCTAAGGTATCCCCTTAGGCTGGCACCTACGCCTAATGGGCTTGGGTTAACGCCCCCTATAGATGCAGTTCTGGGAACTGCATAATGGAGTTTGGTTGGAGGGTAGATAGAAAATTTAAAATGAACTTTACTGCTAATATTATGTGTCCATGAAATAAAATGTTCATTGCACTGTTACATTGTATATGTTAGCTTTGCACTGTTGGAACATACACTAAATTTTCTGGTTCAACATTTGTAATCTCTCTCTTCAGATTCTCTAGTCTACATGTTTTTCGTCTGATACTCAATGATTAAAAAAAGAAAAATTTTGTTATCTTTAAACATATTGCTTTATTGAAATATTGAATCATAATTGGAGTCTGTTGTTACCCGAAACATCATGACAATGTTACGCTTGCCATATACATGCATGTGCTTACAACATCTTTTGGTAGTTCTTTATTACTGAGATTTTCTAAGCTCACGTTGTTTTTATCATCGCAGATTAAAAGAAACCTATCATGGTATAGTGACCGACATCAGTGTTTGGAGTTTTCTCGGCATTGCTTTTGGAGTACGATACTGGTAGAGTTAGGGGCATGTATGTCGTGTATTGATTTATGTCAGAATCTATAATATGTTTATGAGTTTCTGTTAAGTGTTTAAATGATTTACTGAAATGGTATTTTAAATAGAAGTTTGTTTTTAGCTTTAATGTGGCTAAAGAAAAATATTTTTATGTTGATTTTTACTATGGGTCGCTCTCGTGACTCTATTGTGACCTCCTAGATTTAAGTGTTTCGCATAGTCGGGTCTAGGGGGATACAAATGCTCAACATGCATGGTGTTGCGCGTAATCGGTATCGCAATTTGAGTGCAAGTGTATACGTCACCAAGTTATAGTATAAAAGATATCGTCTCCACAAGGATTGGTACTACCTTCTAGAATTTTTGTCTCACACTATAGAAAAGTAAAAAAAGTAAGAGTTGATTGAGTAAACTAATAAAATAAAAGCAAACAAGTAAATTAAAAAGTTGAGAAACTATGATGATTAAACATGCTAGATTATGTTGCGTCATAGTGTGGAATCTGAATGAATCTGTCTCAGTCTTAAATGCAAACGTCAACTTAATTGCCTCGGTAATAGACAAAACAATTGCCTCAGTAATGGGCAAAGCTACTGTTGCGGCAAGGACAACGGGTGTTGCTTGGGCAATTGAGCGACAACCTTCAAGGTTCAGCAAAGTGTCCTTCATTGGTTCCTTCTTATCCCTAAGTTGAAACACTATTGATGTGCATGCCTTGACAATACTTCCCAGCGTGAACCAAGGGTGAACACCAACCAATCTTACACTTCTCTTTGCCGTTGAAACTCGTACTTATCTCTAAGCCAAATTAGCTTTCACCGATTGGGATGAAAACCATGCTTATTCATTTCGTGAGCCCCACTCTCCTGATTTTAGACAAATAGATGCCCTCACAAAATCCTCTCTCGATTCAATTGCAAGAAGAAAGTAAAAACCAAGAATAAGCAAACCTTGAACTATATTGCATTAAAAACTTAAACAAATTTCAATCGTCTTCTCACAACTACTAAAAAAATAACCTTAGCCTAAGAAAATAATTAGAACATGATGGAGATAGATGAACACTTGACAAAATCCATATCCTCTCAATCTCTCGATGACGAAGTCGGTTGCTTGGTCCTCTTTATATAGGAGTTGGCCTAGGGCAAAGTCTTTCTTGGAAAGGAAGTTTAGTTGGAGTTGGACATATCTTCATTAAAGAGATGAATCTCTTTAATTTTTCACTTCTATCCTTCTTTGTCGACTTCCCTCCTTAACCTTCCTTCAATGCTTTCATGGCTTTCCCGTGCTCTGATCGTCACGCAAAGTGTATGAAAAAATCCAATGTTTTATGCTCTTCAAGTCGACTAACACTTTGTTGTTTTCTCCTTTGGCAGTATTGTCGGTGCATTGCCTCGGTAGAGGCTTAGTCAATGCCTCGGCAGGGTCTGTCAGTTTGTTATGCTCGGCAAGTTTTGTTCTCTCGGTTCCACATTCCTCAATCAGAGTTTGGCCTGGTCTAGATCGTCGAACGATGGTTCTGCACCTTTTCTTTCCTTTCCTTCACTACCGCGACAATGCTTGTCTGGGCAGTGAGTACTGAACTCTGCACCTGCGCAAAACACAAACAAAAACTGTACCTTTTCCACCAAATATCTTCAAATATAAATAATCAAGCAGGTAGCTGTTTAGGGCAGTAAATTGTGTATGAATGACTAGTAATGCATCTAAAACTTAACATTAGTTGAGTCATAAAAGGTCCTAAAATAAGTACTCTCATACACCTAACACACCCCTAAACTCGAACTATTACTTGTCCTCAAGCAATGCAAAACTAACCATCAATTGCCAAAACTTTAATCTTCATGAAATTACCCCTTAGACTTAATTTTTCTTCTCTTCTCCAAACTGTGAAGATGAATGTGCTTTCCCTTTAATTTTTCGGATGTTTAGGAATTCCCTGGAATCAAACTACAAGATTTGTGAGTGTGTGCGTGGTTGTGAAGAAGATGATTTTCTGGGTTCTATGTAAACACTAGGTAACTAACTTAGTTTCCTTGGGTTTCTTTTTCTTTAAAATTTTAACTAAAGCCAATTTCGGGCACCTCTAGTATTTCTTTTAACAAGCTAATCGACTAGAGCCAATTTCGGGCACCTCTAGTGATTTTTCTAAGTTTTAGCTAGAGCTAGTTTCGGGCACCTCTAGTAGTTTTATGTTTTTCCTTAAGCTAGAGCCAGTTTTGGGCACCTCTAACTTAAAAAAAATACCCAAAATTTATCTAAGCAAGTAATCATCCTAAGTGTCCTAGAACTCCTTCAATCAATCAAGTCACAAAAGTGTATTTTTTTGAAGTTCTAATCTCATAGTGTAATTCTAAGTTATCTTCCATATACATCCTAAAATTAAAGGCCCAAGATAATTTGTAATGATACGGCAGGGTGGGAGACATCTATTGTTGAGGCAATTAATTTTATTCGATTAAGACTAAGGCAAATGATACATGCATTCTAAGTTATGACAAAAAGAACTACTTCCCCCAAACTCGAGAGGAGCACTGCCCTCAATGCATGCATACACAAAATAATAAAGACAATAAAAAGGCAAAAGAGAAAGAAAACACTAGATCGACGGAGAATCTAATGAGTCGTCGTCACTTTGAATGATCAACTTTCTCCTTGCCATGTGTTTGACACGCTTTGTTGCCCTTGGTGGTTGGCGACGGGATGAAGGTGCTGGTTCGGCTTTCTTTCTCACCTCCTCTTCCTTGTCACTCTCTAGGGAGAATTCCTTGGTGGAAAATTTCTTGCGTTTCTTCGGTGTTTGGTGGGGCATGGTCTTGGCGGGTGGTGCAATGGAGCCTTTTGAGTATGAGAAGTCGGACCATTCCTCGGTTTGTATGGGCTCAACAATTGGTGCTTTGCCCTTGTTGGTCCTGGTTGGTGGGGCTTGGTCGCTCCTTGTTGCCGCGACAGATGGGGTTGGCATTGTCGAGGCAGTGGCATCTTGGGTTGCTGAGATTTCTATTGTCTTCACTGCCGAGGCAGTGTCTCTTGGTGTTGTCGCGGCATGTGCTCTTGGTGCTGCCTCGACAAGGACATCGGATGGGAAGGCAGGGAATTGGACTGTGCTCTCAGGTTATTTCTCCAGGATCACTTGGATGATGGAGTTGTTGAAGTCCCTCGTGTACTGCATGAATAGGTGTTGCTTCTTGTCCATTACATCAAGTCGTTGTGCAATACTCCGGAGGGTGGCTGCGGAGGTAGGTGCAGCTGGACTTGTGGGGGCATTTTTCTAGGATGTTATCGCGGCAATACCCTGCACTGGGGTGGAATGGGGTTCGGCCTCTATTATTTTCATAATTTTGTAATATTGGGCCTTTCCCCAACCCTTCCTTGTCGGTATGAATTCATCAGCTGGCTCGGTCGGCACGCTCTTTTGTTCGCACAATCGGATGATGATGCTCGAGAAATAAAAGCGGCCCCTCTCTTTTTTGGTTGTACATAAAAATCTCATTGCAAATAATAGAACCTACGTTAATAATTCTATTGTGCATGATAGAATGGATGAGCGCAAGCCTAGTTTTGTCGATTGTTGTATTGTGGGAATTAGGCATTAAGTTTCTTTTTACGAAGGTGTTCCAAAGTTTTTCCTCGGACCAAAACCTTCGGCGGTTTACCGTTCCCTTATGGGCACCTTTGTTCCATGTTTTCCCGAGCATGCATAGCTCTCGAATGATGTCCTCGTAATCATCAGCCGTGAGCTTGTCAAAAAATTCATTGTGTTCATCGTGGGCCACGTGAATGTCGTAGTACATGTTGATTGCTTTTCGATCGGAATTGCTTGGCCTTTTTCATGGACAAATAGGTTGTTCGAGTTTGGAGAATGGCATAAATTTCCCGAACCCATATTATATTTTCCGGCTCCGGTTGGTGGCAAAGTATTTGCCACTTTTGATGCTCGACCTTAGTGAAGATGAAGGGTTCTAGGCCAAAATCCATGTGAGACGAGGAGTATTGGAACCCTTGCTCCTCCCAAACTTGGTGTTGAATCTCTTCTCCACTTCCGGTGGTACAAACCTCTTGAATGTCAGTGATTTGGTGGGTTGTGAGCGTTCTCCCCTTCCTATTTTTAGAGCCATTGAGAGTAGTTGTGAGAATCGAAATTAGAAAGAATAAAATAAAAGTAAAAACGGATGAAAGCAAAGAAAATCTTAAGAGTCAAGAATAGAGAGGAAGATGGTTGGATGGTGAAGCATTGAGAGGGGGTTTTATATAGAAGGAAGCATGAAGTATCCGTTGGGCATTAAATGCGTGTGCGGCAAGGATTGCCGTTGACATTTTATTACCATTGGGCAATGGTTGCGTGCTTGCATAGGGCTTCTCCAAACTAGTCGTTGGCGGCTTGTTGTCGTTGAGCAATGAATGGACTTAGGGTTTCGGTTGGGTTGTTGGGCTTGGAGTCACCAATCGGCCCAAATCCTCCACTTCCTTGATCTCCTTCCTAAAAGATAGAATTAAGTAAATAACTTTAAATAAAAAATAGCATTGTAATCCTAAAAAAATTAAAGATGTAGAAAACAAAAACAAAAATAAAAGAAAAAAATTAAGACACTAAAGGAGTGCATGGGGATGCATCTCCTAAAGTGATCATTTCCTTCTCCCTTGTGACATGGGTGCCTCTGTAGTGCTTCAATCTCTTCCCATTAACATTGAATTCATCGCCACCTTTTGGGGACTTGATTGTTACGACACCATGGGGGAATGCCTTGACAACTTCGAATGGTCCAAACCATCTCGATCGTAATTTTCTTGGGAATAATTTCAACCGAGAATTAAAGAGGATGACTAATTGCCTGGGCAAGAATTGTCGCGGCAGTATTTTTTTTCGTGCCAACGCTTAGTTTTCTCCTTGTAGTTTTTCGCGTTGTCGTAGGCTATGACACGGAATTCCTCCATCTCATTAAGGTCCAGTAGGCATTTTTGACCAGCATTCTCCCAATCCATATTCACGGTTTTGATCGCCCAATATGCTTTATACTCAATCTCCACTAGTAGATGGCATGCCTTGCCATTCACAAGCAGAAAGGGCGACATGCCCAAAGGTGCTTTGAATGTTGTCATGTAGGCCCAAAGTGCATCATCGAGTCGAAGAGACCAATCTTTGCGGGAAGGGTTGACTACCTTCTCAAGGATATTCTTTAGCTCTCTATTTGAGATTTCAGCTTGTTCGTTGGTTCGTGGATGGTATGCCATGGCAATCTTGTGTGTCACCCCAAATCTTTGCAATGCCTTGGCAATGAGCTTGTTGTCAAAGTGTTTGCCTTCATCGCTTATGATTGCCCTTGGCACTCCAAATCGTGTGAATATGTGTTTCTGTAAAAATATTTGCACGGTTTTGGAGTCATTGTTTGGCGTCGCAATTGCTTCTACCCATTTGGACACATAGTCAACGACAAGTAATATGTAGAGATTCCCACATGAGGATGGAAAGGGCCCCATGAAATCGATTCCCCAAACATCGAAAAGCTCGACTTCGAGGATGTTGTGTAAGGGCATCTTGTTTTGTTTTGAGATGTTTCCTATCCGTTGACATCGGTCACATTGCTTGTGAAATTCTTGGGCATCCTTGTAGAGGGTTGGCCAATATAGTCTAAATTGTAAATTTTGGCCGATGTGCGTGTCCCCCCAAAGTGTCTTTCATAGGGTGAAGCATGGCATTGTTGGAGCACACTTTGTTGTTCTTCTTCTAGAACACACCTTCTTATAACCTGGTCTGCACATTGTTTAAACAGAAGAGGTTCGTCCCAAAAATAATGCTTAGCATCATGTTGGAATCGCTTCTTTCCTTGGTAGTTAAGGTTATAAGGTAAAACACCACTAACTGCAAAATTTACAAGATCAGCATACCAGGGTGTCGATGATAGGGCTGCAACAGTGGCTGAAGTTATTGCCAAGGCAATGCCTTCGATAATTGCCGAGGCAGTGCCCATCTGCATTGCTGAGGCAGAGTTTGTCTGCGTTGCCGAGGTAGTGTCTATATGTGTTGCCGAGGCAGTGCCTGCCGGGATTGTCAAGGCAATGAGCAGCTATTCATCTGGGAATGCCTCTTGGATTTCTGAATGTGTGGTCTCTTCTTCTCCTCGTTCCAGTCTGGATAAATGGTCGGCAACCTGGTTCTCTGTACCTTTCATGTCCTTAATTTCAACGTCAAACTCTTGTAAAAATAAAATGCAGCGAATTAAACGAGGTTTGGCATCTTTCTTATAAAAAAGGTACTTACATGCCGAATGATCAGTATGAACAATTACCTTAGTCCCAATCAAGTATGAACGGAACTTATCAAATACAAATACTACAACTAGTAACTCTTTCTCTATGGTGGTGTAATTCACTTGTGCCTCATTAAGAGTCTTACTAGCGTAGTAGATTACATGAAAATCTTACATGACCTTTAGCCTAGGACTGCTCCTACTGCAAAGTCACTTGCATCGCACACAGGGCCGTCTCGGAGATTTTCGGGGCCCTGAGCGAAAATTAGAAAATTGACCTCTATATAACAAAAGCATATCTTATTAGTTTAAACAATTAAATTAATATTTTTTAAGTCTTAATTACAAAATAAATGTCCAAACTATACATTTTTTTTTGCTTTAGGTGCCTAAAGTTTATTTTATTATCATTTTGAGGTATCGATCATTATTTTTTATATAAAAAATGAAACTTTAGACATCTAAAAAACGACATAATTTGGGCACTAATTTTTTTTAAAAAAATAGACACCTAAAACAAAAGCATCATAATTTGAGCACTTGTTTTTAATTTTTTAACGGTCGTTATCTAGAAATGGCGACAGAGTAAACTTCATACACTTATTTTGACCCAAAAAACATTTTAGTGTCTAAAAATAAAAAAAATATAGTTTGTACACTTATTTTGTAGTTAAGCCTTTCTTTAATAAATTATAAAAACATGATTAAATTTTTATCAAACACATTATTTTTATTGTTAGATTAATTAATTTATTTATTTAAGAAAAAAATTAATTTTTACCATTAAATTAATTATTTGATCAATTAAAAAATATATAAAAAAATTAAAATTTAGGGGCCCTAGGCTGGTTGGGGGCCCTGAGCGGTCGCTCGGGGTGCTCCCCCTCACAGCCGGCCCTGATCGCACATTAATTCAAAGGGAAATGTCCAATCTGGTGGAACCACGACTGGTGCAGTTACAAGTTTCTATTTTAGGGGTTCAAATGCCTTGAGGCATGATTTGTAAAAGTTGAAGGCTTTATCCTGTTCAAGCAAGTTACACAAAGGTTTTGTTATTTTAGAAAAATTCTCAATAAATCTCCTATAAAAACATGTGTATCCCAAAAAGCTTCGAATTCCTTTGATTGAAGTAGGTGGGGGTAGTTTTTCGATCACTTCCACTTTGGCTTTGTCAACTTCAATGCCCTTGGATGAGATTTTGTGACCGAGAACTATGCCTTCATCCACCATAAATGGCACTTCTCCCGGTTTAGGACCAAATCGGTTTTTTCGCATCTTTTAAGAACTTTCTCCAAGTTTCCAAAGCAATTGTCGAAGTTGTCTCCAAACACCGAAAGTCATCCATGAAGATCTCTAGGAAATTTTCCACCATATCGGAGAATATTGCCATCATGCATCGTTGGAAGGTTGTCAGGGCATTGTATAGTCTGAACGACATCCTTCTGAATGCATAAGTGTTGTATGGACAAGTGAAGGTGGTTTTCTCTTGATCTTCGGGTGCTATGGCAATCTGGTTATACCCTGAATAACCATCAAGAAAATAATAGAATGGTTTACCTACAAGAGGGTTAAGCATTTGACCAATAAAAGGTAAAGGAAAATGATCTTTTCTAGTATCCTTGTTCAACTTACGGTAATCCATACAAACCCTCCAACCGGTCACAGTCCTGGTTGGGATTAATTCATTGTTTCCATTGCTTACCACTGCCATACCTCCCTTTTTTGGTACACATTGTACCAGACTTACCCATGTGTTGTCAGATATAGGGTATATAATGCCTGCATCGAGCCATTTGATAATCTCCTTCCTTACCACCTCTTTCATGACTCGACTAAGCCTTCTTTGTGCCTCAACGGTTGGTTTATGATCTTCCTCCAAGAGGATTTTGTGCATGCAAACCGCCATGATAATTCCCTTCAAATCGGAAATTGTCCAACCTATTGCCCGTTTGTGTTGCCTCAGCATGCCGATCAATCTTTGTTCATGTTCAGGCTGCAACATAGAAGAGATGATTATGGGCAATGTGTTGTTGGTTCCCAAATAAACATATTTTAATTCTTTAGGCAATTGTTTTAATTCAAGAACTGGTGGTTGCTCGATAGAAGGTTTTTCAACCTTTCTTTCTTCCCCTGAGTAATCTAAAGGTTCGAAATACTTACCTGGACGACTTGCCATCCAATTGGCTTCATAATGGTCTTTGTCATCGGATCCTTCATGCTCTTCAGAGTCAGGGAAGCTGTCAAGGTAGTTGTCGAGGTAGTCGTCACATGTATTGCAGAGGCAATCCCCCTGAATGTTGCCGAGGCAACTTTCACAGGCATTGCCGAGGCAATTGTTGAGGCAATTTGTGTCGAACTCAGTTATGGCTTGAATGACTTGACACTCTTTTGGATCGTTGGGTTGTTTAAGGGTATGAAAGACATTCAGCTTAATTTGTTGATCATTCACCCGCATGATGAGTTCTTCTCTTTCAACATCGATCAAGGTTCTTCCCGTGGCTAGGAACGACCTCCCAAGGATGATAGGTGCAAACCCATCTACTTCACAATCCAGCACAATAAAGTCAGCAGGGAAAATAAACTCATCTGCTTCAATTTTTCCCTCTGGATGGACATAGGATCTGTCAGCAAGCTGTAGCATTACTATGGTGGATCTTGCTTTCCCTATTCCCAATCATTGGAAGACGGATTTTGGCATTAGGTTTATGCTTGCTCCAAGATCACATAGTGCCTTCCCAACATAGTGGCTCCCAATAGCGCATGGTATGGTGAAACTGGCTGGATACTTTAGCTTTGGTGGCATTCTATTGTGCAGCATGGCCATGTATCCTTCTATCACAGCAACAGTCTCAAATTCGCCATTTTTTGTTCTCTTAGAGACAATTTCTTTAAGGAACTTGGCGTAGTTCGGAATTTTCTCTATTACTTCGACCAAAGGTATATTGATGTGGACCTGCTTCAAGATGTCAAGAAACTTCTTGAATTGGTACTCTTGCTTCTGCCGTTTCAGCCTTTGTGGGAACGGTGGTGGAAAACGAATGTCTTCGATTCGTTCCTTGCATGGGATTTTTATCTATGGCGCTGAATCAAGACCTTCAGGTGCCTTCTTATTCTCTATAGTGTCTTTGTCGGGTGTTACCGAGGCAAAGTTGTCAATGGGTCTTACCAAGGCAGTGTCGCTGGGCATTGTCGCGACAATTAGCTCATTTGGCTTTGTCTGCTCTATTTCCTTAACTCGGTGCTCCTTGAGTTGTATACCACTTCGTGTGGTGATTGCTTTACATTGTTCATGAGTAGCTCCCCTCGTGACTTCAGTATCACTTGGTAGACCTCTCATCGGTCTTGAGTTCAGGATCTATGCGAATTGCCCTACTTGAGTTTCCAGGGATTTCAATGTCGCCTCATGGTTTTGCATCCTCATCTCAATCATGTCTTTATGAATTTATCAGTATTAGCCATATATGCACTAGTTTGAGACATAAAAGCATTGAGAGAGTTTTCCAAAGAACTAGATTGCATAGGTTGTTGGTGAGGCATCGTTTGTTGCGGATGTTGTTGTTGTATTGATTACCAAGGCATGTTCTGTTGGAATCCCAATGCTGGAACATTCTGGTTGTTCTGGTTGAGTGCATTGTTGGGGTTGCTGCATGAGAAGTTCGGGTGTTTCTTCCAGGCCGGATTGTAGGTGTTGCACATCATGTTGTTGTTCAAGTTGTAATTTCCAACATAAAAAGTCGAATTTGGATTCTATGGACACTCAGAAGAATCATGGTTACCATTACATAAATCACATAAAGAACCAACTACCTTGACCTCCTGTGTGTTGCTTGATCGTTGCATATTTTTCACCAAATTGGTTAAATTAGCCAATTGTGAAAGAATTAAATCTGACGACTCAAGCTCATTTATTGTGTCATGGCGTCTAACTCCTCCTCTTCTGGCTGTTGGAAACTGATGGTCATTCTTAGCTAGCTTGTTCAAAAATCTCCAGAGCCTCCTCTGGCGGTTTGTCTAGGAGTGTGCCATTTGCCGAGGCATCCAACATCATCCTTGTCGAGGCATTTACTGCATTGTAAAGCATTGTTACTTATGTCCAAAACGGAAATCCGTGCAAAGGACATTTGTGTAACAATTCTCTATAACGGTCCCAGGCCTGGTACATGGATTTATCGTATGTATGTCGAAAAGAAGTGATTTCGTTACGCAATTTATCATATAAATTTGTAGGATTAAAACGAGCAAGGAAATCACGACATAAGTCATTCCAAAATCCTATTGATCATGTTGGAATGATGTTTAACCAAGTTTTTGCCCTATCCCTTAGTGAATAGGGAAACAGCTTCAGTCTCAAGACATCTTCATGAACTCCTTGTATCTTGAATGAGTTGCAAATCTCCATGAATGACTTGAGATGCTTTCTGGCATCTTCAGTTGCCAATCCACCAAATTGACTAATTGTATTGATCATATTGAACATGATTGGCTTTAGTTCAAAGTGGGCTGCTTCTAATTCGGGTGTAACAACTCCTGGATTCAGCCCATTGAGGTCTTCCTCTAGATAATCTCGAACGGTCAGGTTCCTTCCATTGATCACTCCATCATCTGCCGCGGCATTCTGATTGCCGTTTCGGACAGGAGGTAGGTCAGCCATTACTGCTCGTATTCTTTGTTTGAGTCTTTGGCAAGTATGTTCCATTTATGGATCAAGTTTCGATTAATGGACCACTTGGGTTCGCCCTGGTCATACACCAATGCAAAACCAAATTTTGTTAGCTCTTGAAAAACTAAAAATAAAAAGTGCAAGAAAATAAAAACAAAAGTCGCCAATCCTAGGCAACGATGCTAAAAACTTGTTGCGTGCAATAGGTATCGCAATTTCAGTGCAAGTGTACACGTCGCCAAATTATAGTGTAAAAGATATCGTCTCCACAGGGATTGGTACTACCTTCTGGAATTATTGTCTCACACTGTAGAAAAGTAAAAACACAAGTAAGAGTTTTATTGAGTAAAGTAATAAAATAAAAGCAAACAAGTAAATTAAAAAGTTGAGAAACTATGATGATTAAGTAGGCCGAATTATGTTGCGTCGTAGTGTGGAAACTGAATGAATTTGTCTCAGTCTTAAATGCAAACCTCAACTTAATTTCCTCGGCAATAGACAAAAGAATTGCCTCAGCAATGGGCAAAGCTACTGTCGCAGTAAGGACAACGGGTGCTGCTTGGGCAATTGAGCGACAACCTTCAAGGTTCGGCAAAGCATCCTTCACTGGTTCCTCCTTATCCTTAATTTGAAACACTATTGATGTGCAGGCCTTGACAATACTTCCCAGCGTGAACCAAGGGTGAACACCAATCAATCTTACACTTCTCTTAGCCATTGAAACTCATACTTATCACTAAGCCGAATTAGCTTTCCCCGATTGGGATGAAAACCATGCTTATTCGTTTTGTGAGCCCAACTCTCCCGATATTAGACAAATAGATGCCCTCACAAAATCCTCTCTCAATTCATTTGCAAGAAGAAAGTAAAAACCAAGAATAAGCAAATCTTGAACTAAATTGCATTAAAAACTTAAATAAATTTCAATTGTCTTCTCACAAATACTAAACAAAATAACCATAGCCTAAGAAAATAATTAGAACATGATGGAGATAAGATGAACACTTGACAAATCCTAGCCTCTCAATCTCTCGATGATGAAGTCGGTTGCTTGGTCCTCTTTATATAGGAGTTGTGTAAAACTAATGAATTGATTTTGATATAACAAAGGATATAATGACAAAATTGAAAAAGAGAAAATGAATTTTTAAGTCCTCAAAACTTCCCTATGTCTCTAAGAAAAATGTCCAAGTCAAAACCTAAGTTTATTCAAAATTTTCTAAGTATTTACCAAGTCAAAACAATGATTTTCGAGTCACCATTCGGAACGGCCCTTTGGCGTTTCGGAACGTTTTGAAACTGTTAACCTATGTTTTGGAACAAGCCTTCCCGTTTCGATACGGGTGTATCGAAACAGGTTTCCTCGTTTCGAAACTAATGAAGAACAACAAAACGGTTTGAACCGTTTCGATACGGCAGTATCGAAACGACCTCAAACGTTTCGAAACGAATTTCAAACTTAGTTTCAAAATATGACCGTTGCACTTTCATAACTAATTTTTAAGAGACAGTTAAAGTGTATCGAAATGCTTCTAAGCCGTTTCGGTACAGGTTTTGACAGTGGCAAATTGTTTCGAAATGGGCTTCAGCACATTTTGGAACAGGCTCTTAGCGTATCAAAACGATCGTGTCTGTTTCGGTATGGCCTATTAATTACACCCCAACGGCTATTTCTATTTTGGTATGTTTTGAAACAGGGTCAAGCGTTTCGGAACAGGTAGTTGCAGGCTGCATTTATGGTAGGAAGATAACATCCCAACGACTATAATTATGAAGGCAAAAACCTCAACGGCTAGAATCCAACGAGAAGGTATAAAAGGGACTTCTAAAAGCACCAGCAACAACTATTGATTCCAAGAAAAACATCGAAACATCAAATTCAAGCTCTTGTGCTAAATTCCCATATTTTCTTGTAAACCCCAATTATGGTACTTTGTATTTCCAATCTTATTTGTTCTATTTGGGTTGAGTGCTTGTAAAAAGGGCTACATTTGTATTGAGAGATACTAGCAATTAGCCTAATACTTCTTTGTAAACCTTGTGTGAGGATTGGGTCAATTTTTAGGTAGAAAAATTGGCCATTTTGTAAAGGTTTCCTCCTAAGCCTAGAAAAGAGGAAGATCAACTAGTGGAGTTGTTGGAAAATCCTTAGTGAAGCTAAGGTAGTGGATGTAGAGTTCAATTGGAACTTGAACCACTCTAAATCCCTTGTGTAGCAAATTTTTATTTTTCACTTCAGCCCAAAATTTCTAAATATCCAATTCTCCCCCTCTTGGCTTAAATCGATTCTACGATCCACTCAACAATTGGTATCAAAGCCTACTTCTTTGAAGGATTAACAACCACAAGAGAAGTTCCTAGGAGAGTGTGATCAATTCCAAAGACAAGCCATGGCATCTACTTCAACCTCCAACATTTATGAGTCACAATCAACCACTAAACCACCCTTCTTCAATGGGGACAACTACCCATATTGGAAGAATCGGATGCGTCTCTTCATCAAGTCAACGGATTATATGGTTTGGGATGTAGTGGAAGAAGGTCCATAAATTCCGGTTAAAAGAACTGATGAAAGAAGACTATTTCTAAAAGTAAAGTCGGAGATGACCGAGGAAAATAGACGAAGGATGCAAGTCAATGACAAGGCTCTACATATCATATTTTGTGCACTTGGTCCGGATATCTACTCGAAGGTTTCATCTATCGAAAGTGCGAAAGAAGTGTAGGACACTTTGGAGACGACTTATGAAGGCACTAGCGACGTGAAAGAGACGAAGATTGGGTTGCTAAACTTGAGCTATGAAAATTTTAAGATGGACCCCGATGAGAGCATCTCAAAGATGTTTGATCGGTTTTTGATCATCGTCAACGGCCTTAAAGGGTTTGGTGAAGTAATTCCCGAAGATAAGCTAGTGAGAAAGCTCTTATACTCTCTCCTGGAGTCATGGGATGGTAAGAGGACGGCCATCATTGAAGCAAAGAATTTGAAAACTTTGAAGTTTGATGAGCTTGTTGGGTCTCTTCTTACACTCGAGATCATGAAGCAAAGAAGAGAGGAAGAGAAGAAGAAGGAAGAGAGAAGAATAGAGAAGCATGAGGTAGAAAAGAAGAAGAAGCTAGGAGTTGCTCTCAAAGCCTCTCTACAATAGGAGAGATCTATTAGTGAGGAGGAAGACTTTGAGGAATTGGCTATGATAGCCAAACGATTCTCACGGTTCATGAAGTCCAACCGATGGAGAAAATTTCAAAGAAAGATGGACTTAAAGAACAAAGGCAAAGAAGAAGAAAGGGATCCGATCATTTGCTTTGAGTGCAAGAAGCTGGGTCATATACGTTCCGATTGCCCTCAACTCAAGAAGAAGGGCTTTGAGAAGAAGAAGAAGCTCAAAGCCAAGCTTGCTACTTGGAGTGATGAGGAGTCCTCCGAGGATGTGGAACATGAAGTGGTTAACCTTTGCCTCACGGCTCTTGAGGAGGATTCGATGGTCACCTCTAACTCATCTTGTGTTGATTTTACTTTTGATGAATTGCATGATGTGTATGATGAGTTGCAAGAGGTATATGATGAGTTAGTTGAAACATATAAGGATTCAATTTTGAGGAATAAGAAAAATATTTCTGATTTAAAAACTCAAAATAAATCTCTTTCAAAAACTAACTCAGAATTGGAAAAGAAGGTTTTGTACTTGATAAATCTTTCTAATGATCTTAAAAAGAAAAACCTTGAACTTGAAAAACTTCTTTCCGATTTTCAAGATTATCACACAAAGGAAGTGGATAATCTTAAAACATCTATTACTATTGGGAAAAATAATTTTGAAAAGGAAAATTCTTCTAAATCCCAATATGTAAAAAGAAAAACTTTTTATCCTAAACAAAGAAATTTCTCTAAGCAATCTAGAGGTCAAAGGATTATGAGTGTTTAGGTTCCTAAGGAGCTCATTATTTCTAACAACATGAATGCTATTGCTTCTTGGATTCCCAAAGGAACCAAGGTTTTGAAGGCTAACACACATGGACCCAAAATGATTTGGGTACCAAAAACCAAAGCCTAATTTCTTTGTTTGTAGGGGGAGCATTGCTACAAGGCCAAAGCACAAAGTCAAAATTCGTGGTACCTTGATAGTGGATGGTCGAGGCACATGACCGGAGACAAGAGTCGATTCATGGAATTAAAGCCAAAAAGTGGAGGAGGAGTAACATTTGGTGACAATTCCAAAGGCCACATTGAAGGTATTGGCTCCATAGATAATCACTCTTCCATACTCATTGAAAATGTGTTGTATGCCAATGGTCTAAAACATAATTTGTTGAGCATAAGTCAACTTTGTGATAAAGGATTTAATGTCATGTTTGATAAAAATGGGTGTAGAATAGTTGACATTAAATCTAATAAAACTATGCTCATTGGTCATCGCATAGGCAATATATATATGGTGCATCTAGATGACATTCATACATCCCATGCATGCTTAGTTGCTCAAAATGAAAATGATGCATGGTTGTGGCATAGGAAACTAGGACATGCTAGCATTAGTGTTTTGGAAAAATTAGTTTCCCTTAATCTAGTTAGAGGCCTTCCTAAGCTCAAGTTCTCATTAGATAAAATTTGTGATGCATGTGCTAAAGGTAAACAACATAGAGCCTCATTTAAGTCCATTAATGATGTTTCTACAAATAGATGTTTGCAATTAATTCACGTGGATCTTTTTGGGCCAATTAGGACTACTAGCTTGGGTGGAAAATCATATGCTTTTGTGCTTGTTGATGATTACTCTAGATATACTTGGGTTCTATTTTTAAGCACCAAGGATGAAGCTTTATAAAACTTCATCACATTTTCAAAAATAACCTAAAATGATCTTGAACTTAAAATTTCACATATTAGAAGTGATCATGGAACAAAGTTTTAAAATATGGGTTTTGATGAGTTTTGTAATGAAAATGGGATTAGCCATAATTTTTCGGCTCCTCAAACTCCTCAACAAAACGGGGTAGTTGAGAGGAAAAATAGAACTTTAGAAGAAATGGCTAGGACTATGCTTTGTGAAAACAATTTACCTAAGTATTTTTGGGTGGAAGCCACTAACACCGCTTGCTATATTATAAACCGAGTAATGATTAGGCCTATTTTGAAGAAAACTCCTTATGAGATTTTAAAATCTAAAAAGTCTAACATTAGCTATTTTCATCCTTTTGGTTGCAAGTGTTTTGTTTTAAATAATGGGAAAGACAATTTAGGTAAATTTGATGAAAAAAGTTGTAAAGCTATTTTTCTAGGTTACTCTTTAAACTCTAAAGCCTATCGTGTGTTTAACAAAAGAACTTTAGTTGTAGAGGAATCTATTCATGTGGTTTTCGATGATAACCTCCTTCTGAGGAAGGATTCTTGTGATGATGGTGATGTAGGGATCATTGAAGCCAATGATGGTGGAGAATCATCAAAGGTGAATGAGATTCCAACCAAAGAGGAAGAATCACAAGATCCGCCTCTAGAGGCATTGCAAGACATGTCTCTTGAGGAAAAGGAAGTGAGCTACCCAAGGGAGTACAACTATGTCAAGGGTGGTGAAATCTTGGGTGATCCATCCAAGGGGGTAACTATTCGCTCTTCTCTTAGAATGCTTAATCATGTTGCATTTATCTCATGCATTGAGCCTAAGAATGTTAAAGAAGCATTAAAAGATGATTTTTGGATTATGGTCATGCAAGATGAGTTAAATCAAATTGAGAGAAGTAAAGTGTGGACATTAGTTGATAGGCCTAGAAATAAATCTACTATAGGAACTAAATGGGTCTTTAGAAACAAACTAGAAGAGAGTGGTAACATAGTGAGAAACAAGGCTAGGCTTGTTGCTCATGGTTACACTCAAGAAGAAGGAATTGATTTTGATGAAACTTATGCACCCGTAGCTAGAATGGAAGCCTAGGATGCTACTTGCATTTGCATGTTTTCATGATTTCAAGCTTTTTCAAATGGATGTCAAAAGTGCATTTTTAAATGGGTTTATAAACGAAGAAGTGTATGTGGAACAACCATCGGGTTTTGAAGATCCAATTTTTCCATACTATGTTTTTAAATTTTCAAAAGCTTTGTATGGTTTAAAACAAGCTCTAAGCTCCTAGAGCTTGGTATGAAAGACTTTCAAGTTTTCTAGTTGGGAAAGGTTTTGAGAAAGGAAAGGTGGACACAACACTCTTTATTAAAAACAATGGCAAAGATATATTAGTAGTTCAAATTTATGTTGATGATATTATATTTGGTTCTGCTAATGAATTGCTTTGTCAAGATTTTTCTAAGTTTATGCAAGGTGAATTTGAAATGAGCATGATGGGGGAGCTCTCATTCTTTTTGGGACTCCAAATCAAACAAATGAAGGATGGCATCTTCATCAATCAAGCTAAGTACTTCAAGGATATGCTCAAGAAGTTTGTCTTGGAGTATGCAAAGCCTCAAGCTACACCAATGAGCTCATCTACAAAGCTTGAAAAAGATGAAGGAGGTAAGTGTGTTGACTCTAAGCTTTATCGATCTATGATTGGATCTTTGCTTTACCTTACCGCAAGTAGACCAGATATATTGTTTAGTGTTTGCTTGTGTGCTAGGTTTCAAGCTAGTCCTAGAGAGTCTCACCTTATAGCCGTTAAAAGGATCTTTAGGTACCTTAGGGATACTCCTTATTTAGGTGTTTGGTACCTTAGAGACTCAACCTTTAACCTTCATGCTTATTCGGATGCGGATTACGGGGATTGCAAAATAGATAGGAAAAGTACTTTCAACACTTTCCAATTCCTAGGTAGTATCCTCATATCTTGGTTCTCTAAGAAACAAAATAGTGTAGCTTTATCTACCATTGAAGCCGAGTACATATCCTTAGGAAGTTGTTGTGCTCAAGTCCTTTGGACGAAACAACAACTCTTAGACTATGGTATCAAGGTAGACACCATACCCCTTAAATGTGACAACATTAGTGCTATATGTCCAACCAAAAATCCTATCCAATACTCTAGAACCAAACACATAGAAATAAGGCATCATTTCATTAGAGATTATGTCCTTAAGGAAGATGTTGTTTTAGAGTTCATAGACACATTAAATCAATTAGCGGACATCTTTACCAAACCTCTAGATAAGGAGCGTTTTTGGTCCTTTAGAAGAGAGTTAGGTCTAACTAGCCTATCTTGACCTTTTATGACCTTTTTGTGCTTAAATTGCTTGATTTCTTGCAAAATGCCATGTTTATTTGTTTTTTTATCCTAATTTCATTCATGCTTATAGTTAGGGGGAGTATGTTTGCATTTTAACATGTTATTCTTGCTCATATATACCATTTATGCATCTATGACTTATTGAAATTCAAATTTTCTACAATTTAGAGCCTTATCTGCACCTCCAGGCCTAGGCATATCGAAACGGGTCAATCTGTTTTGATATGGGTGCCTTAAAAGAATGTAATGTGACCAAGGTGTTTCGAAATGCCCCAAAAGGGTTTCGAAACATTTTGCCTCTGCCAAGAAATGTATCAAAACGGTCCAAAAGCGTTTCGATACGGGATGTCTCGTGGGATTCGATACGGTCAAATCCGTATCGGAACGGTCAATAGGTCTCGGAACGATAGTCAACGTTTCAGTACGCCTGTTATAAAATGTGTATCTGAAAAGGCTTTTTAAGGGCTTTAATTGCTCAAATTCACTTTTTATTCAAACTCCTAAAAACCCTAACCCAATTTTTCTCTATAAAAACCCTACAAACCTCATTGTTTTTCATCAAATCTTGAGGGTTTTTATTCACAAACTAAAATCTAAGCAAGCTTCAACAACTTGGTGCAATTTCATCTATCCATTCTTCCAAAATCCCTTTTTAAGGTATTTTCTAACTCTTTTTCTTTTTCCTTTGATTTTATACGAATCTTAGATTAGAAAATATTAGTTTTGTATAGAATATATGTTTTACAACTTGGGTTGTTCAAAACTTGTAAAAATGTTTCAAAATCTTAAATTTTTTTATTCAAATATAATTGATTTTACTCGTATTTTTTTGTTTTTTCAAAACTTGTTTTTCTTTTAAATTTTTTTTGTTATACGTATATACGTTTTAAAGTGTTTTTAAAACCTTGTTGGGATTTTTCATTGGATTGAATTAAGGATTTAAATGCATACATTTAAATTTTTCGTATTTAGGAATTTCAAATGGAAAACGTTAACAAGAAAAGAAAGACTCAAACGGGTGAAGGTTCTAACCAAGTAAACATTCGTCCAAACCTTACCCTTATTTTTCAAAAGAGTCTAAGGAATGAAGAAGTTAAGGATCGTTTCAAAATCATTAACGATTTAGCCGTTCGCCGAGAGCGAGTTGTGGATATCGAGTTCCTTGACTCCGAGCGCTTTGAATTCCGCTATCTACCTCTCTTGCGAGAATGGAGTTTCTTGGCCTTTTTGGGCATTCCGGACATTATCTACAAGCACATGGTCTTACTATTCTACTCCAATGTCGTTGTCATTGATAATGAAGATCATACCGAGGTCATTGGCATTGAGTCGTACCTTTTGGGCAAGAAGTTCACTATTGATATATCCATTTTAGCGAACGCTCTTGGGCTCAATGATGAAGGTATTGAGGATGAGAAACACTTTGGTGCTCACATCGGATCCGTTCTCACCTTGGATGCTCTTGACCGATTTCTCCATTTGATGATCTCTTGGTTCATACGCCCTTCGGGAGGAAAATTTTCCCACATTCGTCAAGTTGACTACTTGTGGTTAGAGTGTTTTAGCCAAGCACAATGACCGAACCTTGTTAAAATCATGTTCGCCGAGATGGTCCATGAAGTGAAGATTCGCACCACCGATACACTTACATCCTTCACTTATGGGGTTGTATTGCGCTATGTCTTTGGTAACCTCGGTTTTGATTGTTCTTATGATTCTCAGGAACCCCGCAAGCAAAAGATTAACGAATCTTCTCTCATCAAGTTCGGGTTTCGCTATACTCTTGGCCAATGGGTTCGCGTTGATAGGCAAGCTCCGGCACCTCAAGTTGAGCCTCCACCTCAAGCTCCGTCTCCTAACAATAAGACACTTATGACTTTCCTTATCAAGCGGTTCAACTCGATAGACACGAACATGGCTTTGGGTTTTGGTGCTCTCAACACTCGCATTTAATCTTTGGAGGAACGTGTCTCCTCTCTTGAGAATCAACAAACATTGATGGATCTATCTTTCTCCGCATTCTATGGTGATTGGAGGAACTATCGACATGCTCAAGCTAAAGACAATGATGATTCTCTTGATGATGGTGGCGACGATGATGACGAGGCTTGGGACTCATATTGCATATCATATTAGTCTATCATATTAGGATTAAGTTTGCACATATCTATCTTTTTATGTTTTAAAGACTTATGCTTTGATTATATGTTTTTAGGATTGAGCTTGAACTTTAATGCTTTAAGTATTTATGTTTTTGATGTTGTTTCTTGAACCTTATTGCTATCTATGATAATTATGTTGTTTGGTTTATTGCTTATAACTCCGTTTCTTCTCTTGATTAGCCTTGATTATCTATTTTTTGATCTAACAAAAAGGGGGAGAAGTAATCTAAGAGCCAAAATATTTTTAAAGTTGGTTTTGAGTTTCAAACACTTGAATTTTAATCTTTTCAAAACTTTAAAACCCATCTTACATTGAGGGGGAGTTAGAACTTTTTCAAAGATTTTAAAATTCTTAAAAATTCATACTTGGTTTTGTCATATCAAAAATGGGGAGATTGTAAAACTAATGAATTTATTTTGATATAACAAAGGATTTAAGAACTAAATTGAAAAAGAGAAAATGAATTTTTAAGTCCTCAAAACTTCCCTATGTCTCTAAGAAAAATGTCCAAGTCAAAACCTAAGTTTATTCAAAATTTTCTAAGTATTTACCAAGTCAAAACAGTGATTTTCGAGTCACCGTTTCGGAACGGCCCTTTAGCGTTTCGGAACGTTTTGAAACTGTTAACCTCTATTTCGGAACAAGCCTTCCCGTTTCGATACGGGTGTATCGAAACAGGTCTCCTCATTTTGAAACTGATGAAGAACAACATAACGGTTTGAATTGTTTCGATGCGACAGTATCAAAACGACCTCAAACGTTTCGAAATGAATTTCAAACTTGGTTTCAAAATATGACTGTTGCACTTTCATAACTAATTTTTAAGAGACAATTAAAGTGTATCGAAACGCTTCTAAGCCGTTTCGGTATAGGTTTTGACAATGGCAAATTGTTTCGAAACGGGCTTCAGCATGTTTCGGAACAGGCTCTTAGCGTATCGAAACGATCGTGTCCGTTACGGTACGACCTATTAATTACACCCCAACGACTATTTCTATTTTGGTTTGTTTTGAAACAGGGTCGAGCGTTTCGGAACGGGTAGTTGTAGACTGCATTTATGGTGGGAAGATAACATCCCAACGGCTATAACTATGAAGGCAACAACCCTAATGGCTAGAATTCAATGAGAAGGTATAAAAGGGACTTCTAAAAGCACCAGCAACAACTATTGATTCCAAGAGAAACATCCAAACATCAAGTTCAAGCTCTTGTGCTAAATTCCCATATTTTCTTGTAAACCCCAATTGTGGTACTTTGTATTTCCAATCTTATTTGTTCCAATTGGGTTGAGTGCTTGTAAAAAGGACTACATTTGTATTGAGGGATACTAGAATTTAGCCTAATACTTCTTTGTAAACCTTGTGTGAGGATTGGGTCAATTTTTGGGTAGAAAAATTGGCCATTTTGTAAAGGTTTCCTCCTAAGCCTAGAAAAGGGGAAGATCAACTAGTAGAGTTGTTGGAAAATCCTTAATGAAGCTAAGGTAGTGGATGTAGAATTCAATTGGAACTTGAACCACTCTAAATCCCTTGTGTAGCAAACTTTTATTTTACACTTCACCACCAAAATTTCTAAAAATCCAATTCACCCCCCGCTTGGCTTAAATCGATTCTATGATCCACTCAACAAGTTGGCCTAGGGCAAAGTCTTTCTTGGAGAGGAAGTTTAGTTGGAGTTGGACATATCTTCATTGAATAGATGGATCTCTTTAATTTATTACTTATATCCTTTTTTTGTCGACTTCCCTCTTTAACCTTCCTTCAATGCTTTCATGGCCTTCGCGTGCTCTGATCGTCACGCAAAGTCCATTTTGCATATTTTCTCCTTCAAAAGCATTATCGGTGCATTACCTCGGCAAAGGCTTAGTCAATTCCTCAGTAGAGGTCTGTCAATCTGTTCTGCTCAGCCAGGTTTGTTCTCTCGGTTCCGCGTTCCTCAATCAAAGTTTAGCCTGGTCTGGATCGTCGAGCAATGGTTCTGCACCTTTTCTTACCTTTCCTTCACTGTCGCAGCAATGCTTGTCTGGGCAGTGAGTAGTGAACTCTGCACCTGCGCAAAACACACACAAAAACAATACCTTTTCTACCAAATATCTTCAAATATAAACAATCAAGCATGTAATTGTTAAGGGCAGTAAATTGTGTATGAATGACTAGTAATGCATCTAAAACTTAACAATAGTTGAGTCATAAAGGGTCCTAAAATAAGTACTCTCATACACCTAACACATGTGTTGGGTTTTGTAATGCTCGATTTCCTTCAACCGTTGTGCTAGCCAAGTTTGGAGAAGATTGGATTTTTGGGTGTTTGAAAATGTTGAAGCTAAAAGATAAACGACACAATAATTTTAGAGTGGTTCGGCCTTCTAACAAGCACCTACATCCACTACCTTAGCTTCCCACTAAAGATTTCTAACAAATTTACTAAGAATTTCGTCCCCTTTTCTCGGCTTAGGAGGAAATCGTTACAACGATCAAGCTTTCTACCCAAAGCTTGATCAAACACTCTCTCACACAAGAAAGACTTAGCAAACTAAAAATCTCTCTAATAGGTATTTGTTTGCACTATTAAGCTCTCACCCAAAACCTAAACACTTGAGCAAATCTAACAATGTTTAGCTCACAAGTGTTGTCTATACAATAAAATGTAAAATTAATCCCTAAGACAATTTCTTGATCATAATGTTGTTTGACAATGAAGCATTAGTCTTCTCTTGATCCTTGGAGGTCCCTTTTATACTCCCAATTGAGTTTGTAGCCGTTAGGGTTGAATTGGAGCCGTCAGAGACTTAATTTCCCACCATAAATGCAGTTCTACAACTACCCGTTTCGAAACACTCAACCCTGTTCTGAAACATCCTTTAAATAGAAAGAGTCGTTGCAGTCTGATGCAGCACCCGTTTCGGAACACCCTTGGCCGTATCGAAACGTTGACTCTCGTATCGAAATGTTCTGCAATTTAAAAAGTCGTTGGGGTTTTTGACCGTTGAGGTCATTGCCACACAAACGTATCGAAACGACAGTGCCCGTATCGAAGCGCTATGTAAAATTCTCACCCAGACCAAGCCCCGTTTCGAAACAGACAAGGTTGTATCAAAACGTTTCGTCTCTGTGAGGTCATGTATCAAAACACCTAGGGGCGTTTCGAAACACCTGAGTGGTTTTTCAAAGTTTGACTTTAAAAACATTTTGGAAACCCCTTTAAAATAGCTCAAACGTATTTTCAAGATGTTTGGACTTAAAAGTAAATTTGAAATCTTTTCAATTTAGTCCAAAACTATTTTTCAATTATTATATCAAAACATTAGTTCTTCAACATGACTTACAATTTTACCTAACCAAAGTCTACGAAGGGAAAAAGTAGGACGTCCAAAAGCCACAAGGATTCAGAATGATATGGACGGCATGCGTCACCAAAAGCTTACCAGACAACCTAGACTCTGTGAGAATTGTAAACTTCTGGTCATAGAATGCCAAACTGTCCATCTCTAACATAAATCTATTGTTTTATTTTTTATACTAAGTACCCATGTTTTAACATAAATCTTAGTATGAAACTTCACTTCACTTCGATCTAACTTTTCACCACTGCATAATTTACGTAAAAGGTTATAATATTAAAATTAAATAATTAAATTAAACTTCTACATTTTGTTTAAAACATTATACAACTTACTACTTTAAATATTTGTGCATTAAAATACAATTACAAAATTTTAGATAGCTTACAAATTTCACAAATTTAAATTTTAATTAAATAGTTTTTAAAAACTTTTATCATTTTTTTAAAAATGTAAATATCACTGACATAATTTATAACTCAAACTTTACAACATTTTCGGTTTAAATTTTAATACTTAACCCTAAACCAAACTCGTCGTGCACAGCAAGTTCAATTTGTTTAAAACGTTGTTATTCTTTGCCCTAGAACGACGTTAAGTCAAAGGGAAACTCGTCGTGCCCCTACGGCGAGTTCGATTTAGAATTAGGTAAATCTCGTGATTAAGGTTTAAACCGGATATTTCAAACAAAAAAATTATTTGGAACTCGTCGTGAGTCTGCGACGAGTTTGAATAAAAAATAATATTTTTTTTAAAACTCGTCGTGTTTGTGCGGCGAGTTCACTGTAATGGTGTTAGTCTGGGAAATATAAGATTTGAGGCCCTACCAAACACGACTAATTCATTGTAATAGTGATAGTCCGAAAAATATAAAATTTGGGCCCTACTTTGGTCAGAATAGGACCTAAGAGTAGACCTGCCAAACTTGACCCGAGACCCGAAATCTGAACCGAAACCGAAAAGCAACCCGAAATTGACCCGAAATTCGATCTGAAACCCGAAATAAACCGAATTTAGTTGAACCGAATGAACCCGAATCGAATAGACCCGAACCGAATGGACCCGAACCGAATGGACCCGATTAATAGAAATAAAGAAAGATAAAATATGAACACCCGCACAAGTCACTAAAATGTCAAATATATTGACTTTATAAAGTCATATATAGGGTGTAAAAATTTGACCAACCTAAAAATTTGATTAAAATCGACTGATCTCTCATTGAACCAAAAATAACCGAACCGAAATCAACCGAACCGAAATTAACCGAACCGAAAATCAACCGACTCGAAACATAATAGACCCGAACTAAAACTGAAACCGAAATCGAATCTAAACCAAAAATATCAGACCCGAAATAATCGAAACTGAAATGACCCGAACCGAACCCGAACCGATTGACCCGTTTGCCACGTCTACGTAAGAGTCCTATTTATGCATTTAAGCCTAGTGGAGGAGATGAATCAGACCGGTTCACCTACTTTGTTTGTTTTGGTTTTCCTATTTTGTCCTTTCTTAACTCTGTGTTTTGTGGACTGCTTTTTTCTACTTTAATAAAGTCAACTGGTTTCGGTCAAAAAGATATTTATATTCGGTTATAAACCGATCAGATTGTTTAAATCTTAGTTCCCTCCAAACGTCTATTTGCAACAAAATGCCCCAAAGGAATCGAAAGACGAGCACTGCGGCCGAAACCCGCAATTGGCTGGAACTGCCGCCAGACGTGACGGCGTCGATTCTCTCTCGGCTAGGTGCAATCGAGATCCTTAACAGCGCCCAAAAAGTGTGCTCTCAGTGGCGAAACATTTGCAAAGACCCATCAATGTGGAGGTCCATTGACATGCGCCACTCCTATCCACTGAAAAAATTTTACTATGACCTCGAGAAGATGTGCTTCCACGCCGTCGATCGCAGCTGCGGCCACTTGCTTGATATCAATATCGAATATTTTGGTACAGATGAACTTCTGTTTTATATCGCTGAGCGGTAAAGTTTCCTTTTTTCCTTTAGGCTATACTAATTATCAATTGTTAATTTTCATTCTTTAATGTTAATGGAGTGGTTTATAATATTGTGGGTTTAGTTTATTAGTAGTGAAATTCTGGGCATTTCTTAGATTTAGGGTTTCTTCAACATTTTAGATTTAGGGTTTAATCTTTCGTTGCTTCAAATGCTATTGATTACCGAAGAATTTCAAAATGATGTTTCAGTATCAACATTCAATTGAAAGAGTTTGCATTTATAATTTGCAATCACTGGTACTAAAATTGTTATTATTCTTCAAATGATGCTGTTTGCAGGTCTGTTCATTTGAAGCGTCTTCAACTATTTTCTTGCTGTGACATTTCGTATGACGCTTTAGGCGAAGTAGCTTTAAATCTCCCGTTTTTGGAAGAGCTCGAAATTTTCGTATGTGATAATGATATTTCGAAACATGCTCTGGAAACTATCGGTCGCAGTTGCCCCCTCTTGAAATCATTGAAATACAATCTTCTATATTGCAAAGACAATGTCTGTGATGATGAGGCTCTAGCCATCGCTCAATCTATGCCTGAATTACGCCGCCTT
The DNA here is from genome assembly GCA_030270665.1 of Hibiscus trionum. Lineage (NCBI taxonomy): Eukaryota > Viridiplantae > Streptophyta > Magnoliopsida > Malvales > Malvaceae > Hibiscus > Hibiscus trionum. The sequence continues at coordinate 47,745,520 of BSYR01000017.1, read as the reverse complement.
GAACTTTTGGCGAATGGGTTGACAAATGAAGGATTGCAGGCCATTCTTGATGGTTGTCTTCACCTTGAATATCTCGACTTGCGGCAATGTTTCAATGTACGTCCGGGGGAGGACCTGGAGAAAAGATGCGTTGAACGCATAAAAACTTTACGGCGTCCTTACGATTCAACTCATGATTACGAGTTCGAGATCGTGATGCGGTGTCCAGCGTAGGAAATCAGGTTATAAAAGCGGTCTGCTTTAATCCCCAATATTTGTGCACATTTTCTGCGTTGTGTTCACTACTTCATTTTTGTTAATTAAGCTTGCAAGCTACTTAAGTTGAAGCATTAGGATATTCGAATTCATAGTTTGAGCTGTAGCTCGACTCGAGCGATGAAACCGAATTTGATTTTTGAAGTAGAATCTGCATAGTTTACGGATACATGTATCTAATTTATCCTATAATTGCATATCGTTGATTGACAACATTGCATCAGTTGAAGCAATTAGAAAGGATTTGGGCAAGCCTCAAAACAGTTTTAGCCTTCTATTATTATGCACCACTGATTATTACATTGATCATATATCATAGTAAAGGTAGTTTGGTTCGTACATTTTTGGATGGTCAGATTAATTGAATTTAATGTTTGAGATTAAAATTTAGTAATTAGTGAGGACTGGGATTTAGTCTTTGGTTCTGTAATATGGACCCTGTGGCTACGTCGGAAAAAAACGAATATTCTGCCCCAGAAAACATTGAAGCTGGGAACTCAGTTACGTCGAACATGAAGGTAACTCTGTCGCGGACTCGATGGCGAGGCTAGCTTGAGATGGAGTTTGAATATTGGCGCTTTCTGGATCCTTATCCTGCAGTCCTGAAGCTACATGGCAATGCTAAATTGCTAATGCTTAGTTTTTTTTTTTTTTGATTAATACAGAAGAATAAACTCAAACTAATGTTCAAGACCCCTCACAAACGCTGGAGGTGAATCAAATATAACCATTATAAAATCATAAATAAATTTAAAATGAATACAAACTTTTTTTAGTAAAAAAATGAATAAAAACTTATTTGTGAAAGTTCGTTGTTAGTTAAATGATTAAGGGTACCGAAATAATTTTACTTCTAACATAATCTTTTCATCAAAATTTTGATGTCAAAAGCAAAGAGTTTGACATCGCTACTGTTATCAATAAGTACTTTTGCCAAATGCAGCATAAGCCTTGAGAAAAATACTTACACCTGTATATTTCCTAGCGTTTTTCTTAGGAATGTTCATTATTTGGTTAAAATTAAATTAATCGACCAAATCAAATTTAGTTCAATTATTCAGTTGGTTAATGAAGTATTTGATCCATGAATAGTTAGAGATTTTCCAAAGTTCAATTATCATTTATTCGAAACAAATTAATTAAAATTTTAATATATAATTAATAAAATTTTAAGGATAAATTACATAAATCATCATTGAACTTTACTTTTAAACCTATTTTAGTCACTGAAATTTCAAACGTTCAATTTGCTCACTGAAGTTTAAACATTGAACGTTTTTTTGTCATTAAAGTTTAGACATAATATTTTTTTGGTTACTCTTAAACCCAAAAGGTTGTAGGTGGTGATCGTTCGGTCTCAAATTTTACTAGTCACTTCGTTTCGCCCCCTTGAGTTTGAATTCGATTTTTATTTTGTCAGAAAGTGCTTTGAAGTTCACAAATCAGTCAAAAGCCTTTATGTTTTCTCTCTCTTCGATCTCTCTCCTCCACCGTCAGATAGAGTCCATTTTTCAGTATGTTGCTTCTCTCGTGTTGATGAAATTTTCCACTATTCGAATCTTGGAGAAGCTCTTTCATTCGCCAGTAAATGGACTTCGTCAAACAATTAATGGAGGAGCGACAAAAAATCATTCAATGTCTAAACTTTAGTGAACAAATTAAACATTTTAAAACTTCAGTGACCAAAATAGACTTAAAATTAAAGATCAGTGATGATTTATGTAATTTACCCAAATTTTAATTTTAAGCCAATCTCATAAATGACTTGTAATATTTAAACTCAACCCAAAAGAAAAAAAAAAACAGAAAAAAAAAATCTAACAAAAGAAATTTATTTTTGTTGTGAATAAAATAAAGAAGAACAAGAACAAGAAGAACAAAAAGATGAGAGATAGATGGAGATTTGTATTATTCTCAAAATATTGAATTGTATACAATGTCTTCAATGAATCATCTATTTATAGGCATAAGAAGTACATAATACATTAAACACTAATTAATAGAGATAATATTCCTAATAATAAATAAATCAAACTCCTTAGATAAAGTTCTAAACATGATAGACATCCACATAGATAAATATTCATAACACTCCCCCTTGGATGTCTATGAAGATAATGTGCATCGTTAAAACCTTACTAAGATAAAAATCCAGTGGGAAAAAAAATTCATTAGTGAAGGAAAAAGAGTACACACATCTTTAATACGCATAACATGTTGCCTCATTAAAAACCTTACCAGGAAAACCTATTGGGACAAAACCTCGGTTAAGGGAAAAAGAGTGCAACGCGTATTTACTCCCCCTCATAAAAATATCACATAAGATCTTTGAATCTTCATAATTCAATCTTGAATATAATCTTCAAATGTTGAAATAGAGTATGCACTAGTGGATAAATCTTTCAAATTATTGCTTGAAATGATTCATCAAATACTATTCTTTTGAAGATCATGAGAGACGAAACTTTAAAGAGATATGTTTCGTTTTATCACATTTGATGTATCCACCTTGAGATATAAATTCTGCATTATCTCTACATAAAATAGCTTGCATCTTATCTTGTGAAAGTAATTCACATATCTTCTGGATATGTTTAGCCAAACACATATTTCGGCTTTGCCTCATGCATAACAATTATTTAAAAGCAATAGTCTCGTAACATTTAGATAGTATTTCTGGACCAGCTAAGATACGATGCTTCCAGATCAATTAATGTATATATTGTGCTTTTAGACCAAGAATATCATCACTTTTTTCTCGAGGGCGGAATGGATCTTTGTTTACATTAAGAGACCTAGCAACCAAATAGTGGTAAACAAATATGCATTATGCATGTAAAGTCTCTTTAAATATTTTTCTGTGTATGCCGATTGCTGCACAATGATTCCATTGTTAAGGAAATCTCATCATGAGTCTCAATGAATCGCCAACATAAAAAATAAAAACAAAGACAAATTCAGAGTTAAACCTCTTAATAAAATGCTCTGGAAATTAAATCATTCTTATTGCCTTCCGCTAATAAGTATTCAATGGGGCAATTATACCAAATGTGCCCAAAATGTTTTAATCCATAAAAGATATATTCAATATAATTGAATAATGTTCTCGAGAACTTGAATTAACTGCTTCTGGCTGTCTAAATCCTTCCAGAAGCTTCATGTAAATGTTGTTATCAAGAGGCTTATACAAATAAGATGTAACAACATCCATTAGGCAGAAACTGAGTTATTTCATTTATTGTCAGACTATCTAAAAGTAACTGCATCCACCACCGAGGAATATATTTTTCTCATAATCAATTTCATGTCTTTGTGAGAATCTTTGCAACCAAACGAGCTTATATCTCGTGATTTCTCCTTTTAATTTCTCTTTCTCATAAAGGCTCATTAATATCCACGAGCTTTACACATTTCAATATACTGGCTATAGGCCCAAATACTTCTCTTTTCGAAAGAGATCTTAATTTCGCCTCAATTGTCTCTTTTCATATTGGCCAATCATTTCTTTGTTTACATTGTCCAATTGACAATGATTCATGATCCACATCATCAAATAAAATCTCTAGTGCTATATTGCATGCAAATGTATTATCGACGTCAATTTGATTTCAGTTCCACTTATTACCAGACATGACATAATCTATTGAGATCTTTTTATTATCAGGTACATGAGTCATGTTAATGTCTCTATTGAAGACCTTTTAATCTTTTCTTGAGATTTTCATAATTCATTGATTCCTCGATCAGACCATCATAACTATAGCTCCCTTCTTTTTTTTCGAGGATTTTTATCTTTGGAACCTACTTGTCTACCACGCTACAGGCGTAAGTTAGACTCATTAGCAACTAGAGTTTGTCCTTCCGGGACATCAAATTTAAACGGAGCATTCATAGCTGGTATATGTGACTCAGTCACTCTATTAGGGTCAGCAAAATCATCTGACAATTGATTTGCTACATGAATTATCCTTTGAACTTATAGTTCACATTGTTGAGTACGTGGATCAAACTAAGATAATGATAATTTATTCCAATTTATTTCTTTTTCCAGCTATTTTATTTTCTCCCCCTAATGTTGGGAAAACCGACTCATTAAAATGACAATCGGCGAATCGAGCTGTAAATAAATTCCCTATCAGAAGCTGAAGATATTTAATTATCAAGGGAATTTTGAATCTGACATATATTCCCAACCTCCTTTGAGAACTCATCTTTGTGCGTTGTGGTGGAGGAATCAGAACATATACCGCACAAAAAAAATCTAAGATGAGAAATATTTGGTTTTAACCAAAAACCATTTGTAATGGGGAGAACTTAAGATAATTTGTTGGCTTGATGCGAATTAGTGATACTACATGTAGAATGACATGTCACCAGCATTATCAAGACCGATTGTCTTTATAAGGTAATTTGGAAAATGTGCTCATAATTTTATCAACTGAGCAAATAGCCTCGCAAACACCAAGTTACGAGTTGATAACAAGGATACATATGACCATCTATTCGATGCATCGATTAAAATCGTAAAATATGTAGATGGACTATAAGAAAGGTGTATGGGCCCACATATATCACCTTGTATCCGTTCCAGAAAATTAATAGATTCACAATCTATCTTAGCTGATGATGATTGAATAATCGATTTGCTTTAATAGCAAGTATCACATGAAAAACATTACCTTGACGAAAATTTTAGTTCTTCAATAATGACCACATGAAAGTGTCAACAAATTTTTTTTTGCATCATAATTGAACCGGGATGGCCTAACCGGTCATGCCAAATAATAAAATTATCAGTAAACTTCTGATTTACAATAGCATGAGCTTCAATTTGTACTAATTCTTGTGTAGTACAATATGGATGACAGTGCATATATTTTTTCAAAATTTTATTATTGCCTTGAGTTATACTCGTAATATTAAGATAGTCGGCACCCCTCGACTAATATTCTCAATATATTTCTGTAAATATCTTTAAAATTCAATAAGTCTCTTTGCGTCTTTGACGAGTATAACGCACTATGAAAATGGAATAGAGTTCCATTTGGCAATAACATATTTGCTCAGTCGAAGCCTTCTGTGATATTGGTACTTCTGAATATAATACTCACATTATTCCCTTGCATTTTAAATGGGAAAATATGCATAGTTATGCACCTTTCACAATGTGCTTTGTTTCATTCACTTCGGGGAATGAAAAAATATTAAATATAGCACATCATATCAAATCGATTATCTATTAGATATAAACCCTCAAGAGCTTATTGCTCTTACGAAGCATTGATATTTTAGTACTTTGAGAAATAGTACTCATATTTTTCCCTTGCATTTAAATGGGAAAATATTTCTTACGCTTAAGTATAATATGAGTACTTGCACTGTCTGCTAGGCATAAATAGCCACAATTCATTGTATATTTTATTCCGAAAGTAATCATATTCTTCAAAGAATAAATTAACATAAAACATAAATAAATAATATGTAAAACAAGTTAACATAAAGTAAATTAACATAAATAAATAATAAAATTAACATAAAACAAAATAAATAAAAGATCAATTATTCCATTTAGAGGTTATAAGGGAAATAAAATAAATGGCGAATTATTCTCTTTCAGGATTATGAGGAAATTAACAATATCCAATTGAGTTGGACTAACAACGCCATAATTATTTTCGCCATAAACAAAACTTGTTTATATTTTCTTTCATTTATCATTCATGCTTATGGATAAAGTCCATAATACTTTGGCGTTTGACAAATACGAGACCAATGGTTTGTATCATCGTGTTGATAACATAAAGATTTTGATATGATATCTATCATTCTTGTCATCCTTATAATCCCACTTTCGGTGGATATAAACATTCTCAAAAGGATCATCTTATCCATGTCTGTTTTTTATGGCCTCAATCGCGACCACAATTGCTTATGTGGTATTTATTTTTACGCTATAAAAATATCACATTCACTTCAGGGAATGTAGCGGAGGCTAATAGATTTTTAAAACCTCATCAGTGATACTCTGGCACATAATTGAGTTTTATTCACTAACCATATAGTGAATTATCATGTTTGCATTCACATCAAGGAATGAAACAAATCCAATAATCGCATGGAATAAACAGCATGCTTGCATTCACTTTAAGGAATGACATAAGTCCAATAATCGCATGGAATAAACATCATGCTTGCATTCACTTCAGGGAATTCCCAATCATTGATAATCGCATGGAATAAACATCATGCTTTGCATTTACTTCAGAGAATGCCTCCCATAAAACTTTTTTTGGATCAAGACAAAATTTCAACACTTGATCTTGAGAGAAGTCTATAGTCGAGTTTTTCGACACATGAGAATTATTGCTTTCAAGCAAAATCACCTGATTTATCACACTTTAAAATTGTAGTTTAAAGAATAAAAATAAAAGTAAAGTTTACCGATAATAGTTTTCCTCTCGAGGACAATGGAGACATAACAAATAACCGAGACAGCTTCTCATAATCCCTTTATATCATGTCTCTTTCCAAATCATTTAAATACATGTTAAACTCAAAAACACGGTTAATAATATCAACTTTCATCAATATAATAAAATAAACAAATATTAACCTTTAAAAAAATAAAACAAAAAAACCCAATAAATTTGTCAAACAAAGTTCGTTTCTCGATTCTTTTATCATTACAAGACAACGAAAATCAAGTTAATAATTATGCCGATTTTTATTATCATGTTACGAAACATATCTTTATCTCACCAAAGAAATTCTTAATCAAATCATGTTATTACTACTGTGCGAGGAATCAATTTAAAGTACTGTTTTTTTTATGTACTTTTTTTTATGAATCACAAATTGAAGAAATTTACATTATTATATATTTGTAGCCCACAAAAAAATACATACCTATTTGAAAATATACTCAAGGATCGTGAAGGAGACTTTAAAGGATTGTAATTGACATGTCTTGAACTTTAGCTTCAACGCACATCTTTCTCAATTTTTTTGCGAGCAAATTCGTGCTGATAACGTGTTGTGAATAAAATAAAGAAGAACAAGAATAAGAACAAGAAGAACAAAGAGATGAGAGAAAGAGGGAAATTTATATTATTCTCAAAATATAGAATTGTATACAATGCCTTCAATGAATAATCTATTTATAGGCATAAGAAATACATAATACATTAAACACTAATTAATAGAGATAATATTCATGATAATAAGTAAATCAAACTCCTTAAATAAAGTTCTAATCATGATAGACATCTACATAGATAAATATTCATAACAATTTTTGATTTATTTTTATTTTAAATTAAAATTAAAAATATTTAAATTTTGGGTTAGTTCAAAAAGGCTGAATTAGTTAACTTAGTTTGGTTAACAACGGTAAAAATTTAAAGATTTTGATTATTTCAATTTTAAATAGTTCGGTTTGATAATAAATCGAACAAACTGTTTGCTTATCAATTTTGTTAAAATTAATCTTCAAAATTTTATTATGCACTAACCTGAAATTTGTGTTGTTACATCCAGGTCATTTAATTATGACTTTAGAAATATACATGTTATTTTTCTTCAAAAAGTTACGAATGTGTAACTCAATTAAAATATTGTCTCAAACATGTCACTTAATTAATATTTTTTCCAGTGAGCAAATTAAAATATAGGCCTTGTTTGATAAATAGCGGTTTGGGCAAAAATTAGAGATTTGAGGTATAATTAGAGGTTTGACTAGTCAAATCCATTAATATTGATGTTTGGTAAATAGCGGATTGAAAGAGCGGATTGGGGTGAAAAAGCTAATTTTGAAAAAGCTCCTAATATGAGCTTTTTGAGATTAGAGGTTTGATATTAGAGTTGTAATGACTCTTTTACCCTTAACAATTACCAAAAATCTCCAAATAACTTAAATTAAATATTAATATTTTTTAATATAAATAATAACATATTAAATATTGGACTTATTTGTTGTTACTACTAATTTATATAGTGACATTTGTAAGTTAATTCTATTTTTTTATTATCACATATTTATATGTGCATATAAAAATTTAATAATTATATAAATAATAAATTAATATATAAATCTTTCAAATATGTTTAGAAAATTTATATTAAAAAATAATTTTTACAAATCTAATTAATATTTATTAGATAGAAAATATTAATAACTGATAAATTATTTAAACAAGTATTAAATATAATCATGTCCTTATATGTCATTTTACTTGTTTAAATAATCAAACAGCTATCAGCTATCAGTTAATTTTACCAAACACTTTTATAAAATCAGCTAATACAATCCGCTAGTCAAATCAGCTAATGCAATCAGCTATCAGCTATCAGCTAATGTAATCCGCTATCAACTATCAACTATCCGCTAATTGCCAAACAGGGCCATAGTCTTTTTTGCGATACTGTTAAATCAAGGCAGCTTATCATATCAAATCAGTAATTCGATAATTGGATTTTGTATAAAGTAACAATAAGTTGTTATTAAGATTATAACATGAAAGCAATATAACATTTTTGGAATAACAACAAACAATTTAGAAGAAGAATAAAAATTAAAATATTATATTTTAAAATATTAAGAATTTAATTTATTAAATTTTATCAAATTAGGATAAAATTGATAGGCAATATAAGTTTGGGACTAAAAGTATTATTATATCATGTCGTATTAGAAAACAATGATTTGTTTATGACAATATGTTAATCGAGTGACATTTTTGTAATATTTTAAATTAAGTGACTTGTTTATAAGCGAAGTGATATGCTTAAGATACTTTTTTTTTAATTGAATAACATGTTTGTAATATTTTAAAATTTTTAATTCTTGTTGATAAACTCACAATTAAATGACATTGGAGGTAATTTACCCTAGTTTTTACAGCCAAAATTCTAGAATGGTAAAATACACAGTTCATCATCAACAATCTTCTTACTCCTATTTTGATCATTCAATTTCAATTTTTTTATAATTTAATAATTGAACTTTCGGATTGTTCATGTTTTGGTCACTCTCAATTATTTTATTATCATTTTGGTATGACGTGACATTTTTATTATTATTTCATATAAAAATAATTTAAAATAAAAAATAAAATTTAAATGTTCGGCGTCCTCAGACGCCACCGTCGACAACCATAGATGAAGGTCGTTCAGTCTCAAATTTTATCAGTCTCTTTGCCTCGACCCCCTGAGTTCGAATTCGACCTCTATTTTGTCGGAAAGTCCTCCGAAGTCCACAAAAAGAGATTGAAAGAGAAAACCGAAACATTTCAGTCGAGATTCACGAGTTTTAGGACAATTTTCGGTGAAACAACCACCAGATTCAGGCTCAACGTGTCAAAGCGAGTCTCCCGGTGCAATTTAGGATCAAACAATCGCCGATTTCGAAGGCCGGCAATGACGACAGACGACGGTAATCATTTTAAATATTTTTAAATTTAATAATAATAAAATATTAGTTTATTTTTTATTTAATTTTTTAAATATTTAAGAATATTAAAAATTCCATTTCATAAAAATAATAATAATAAAATAATAAAGAGTGACCAAAATAAGAGCAGTTTGAAAATTGAGTTATTAAATTAAAAAGTTTTAAAGTTGAGTGACTAAAATAGGAGTAGAAGATTGTTGAGCAATGAACGTTTATTTTACCCTTTTTAGAATTATTTTTTAATATTTTAAAATTTTTATTAGAAGTAAATCTTACCCAAACATACCTGGCCATTCCCTCCAAACCGTCTGCAACAAAATGCCCCGACGGAAACGAAACACGAGCGGCGCAGCCGAAACCCGCAATTGGCTGGAACTGCCGACAGACGTGACGGCGTCGATTCTCTCTCGGCTAGGTGCAATTCATATCCTTAACAGCGCCCAAAAAGTGTGCTCTCAGTGGCGAAACATCTGCAAAGACCCATCAATGTGGAGATCCATTGATATGCGCAACTTGGGTGATCTGCAAGACGACATTGTCCACGGGAAGATGTGCTTCCACGCCGTCGATCGCAGCTGCGGCCACTTGCTTGATATCAATATCCAATATTTTGGTACCGATGAACTTCTGCTTTATATCGCTGAGAGGTAAACTTTCTGTTTCCTCTATTTTATGATCTCTAATTGTTTCTTTCAGGTCATGCTAATTATCAATCGTTAATTTTCATTCTATAATGTTATTGTAGGGTTTATGGGTTTAGTTTAATAGTAGTGAAATTGTGGGCATTTCTTACATTTAGGGTTTGTTCAACATTTTAGCTTTGATCTCTTATTTTAATAGTCCATGTCTAACTTATGTATGCACATTTACTTGGACATGTGTTCATAGTCTGGCCTTATCTTGGAGCTTCAACTGCTATTGATTACCGGAGAATTTCAAAATGATGTTTCAGCATCAACATTCAATAGAAAGAGTTTGCATTTATAATCTCTAATTGTTTTTCAGGTTATATTAATTATCTATTATCGAATTTCATTCTCTCATGTTAATGGAGTTTTTTGTAATATTATGGGTTTAGTTTATTAATAATGAAATTCTGGGCATTTCTTAGATTTAGTGTTTCTCCAACACTTTACAGGTTGTGTTTCTTTCTTTAGTAGTGAATTTTCAATCGGTATGCGGTATTTACTCGGAGATGTGTTTATATCCTTGCCTTTAGCTTCCATTGTTTCAACTGTAATTGATTACTGAAGAATTTCAAATTGACGTTTCAGCATAAGCATTCAGTAGAAAGATGGTTGTTTGGTTGCATTTATAATTTTCAGTGTCACTTGTTTTTACTAATTCCAGTAATAAAATGGTTACTTGTTTATTTGCAACTGCTGTTTCCTATTATTGCTCATCTTTTATTCTTCAAATGATGCTTTCCACAGGTCTGGTCATCTAAAGCGTCTTCGACTATTTTCGTGCTATGGCATTTCAGAGGATGCGTTATGCGAAGTAGCTTTGAAGTTTCCGTTTTTGGAAGAGCTTGAAATTTTCATATGTGACATTTCGAAAGAAACTATGGAAACTATTGGTCGCAGTTGCCCCCTCTTGAAATCATTGAAATACAATCTTGAATATATCAAAAGCTTCCACTATGTCTGTGATGATGATGCACTAGCCATTGCTCAATCTATGCCTGAATTACACCACCTTGAACTTTTGGGGAATGCGTTGACAAATGTAGGATTGCAGGCCATTCTTGACGGTTGTCGTCACCTTGAATATCTCGACTTGCGGCAATGTTTCAATGTTCGTCTGGAGGATCTGGAGAAAAGATGCGTTGAACACATAAAAACTTTGCGGCATCCTTATGATTCAACTCATGATTCCGAGCTCAGTGTAGATCATGATGCTGGATCATCACATGAGTATTATTATCCATATGGTGGAATTTCAGATGACGACGACTTATTTGCGAATGGTTATGATGATAATTTGGAGATTTCAGGTGGCAGTGACTCCTCTGATTATATTTATGATTCCTCTGGAATTTCAGGGTCTGATTATGATGAATGAGTGCTTTTTAACTGATGCCATGGGAGTAGGGGACTATTACTCCGGTGTCCGGTGAAGGAAAATCAGGCTATAAAAGCGGTCTGCTCTAATCCCCAATATTTTCCACATTTTCCTTGTGTTGACTTCTTCATTTGTGTTAATTAAGCTTGCAAGCTACTTAAGTTGAAGCATTAGGTTATTCGAATTCATAGTTTGAGCACGACTCAAACGATGAAACCGAATTTGATTTTTGAAGTAGAGCCTGCATAGTTTATGGATACAAATATATAATTTATCCTACAATTGTATATCCTGGATTGAGGATTGACAACTTTGCTTCAGTTGAACCAATTGAAAGGATTTGGGCAAGTCTCAAAACAGTTTTAGGCTTCTATTTTGCACCCACTAATTATTTCGAAAAGAAATCTTCTGTATTTTTTTTATTCCTATATGCCTCTACGTTAAAAAATATATTTTAAAGTTTACTATTAAAGTTTAGAGTTAAGGTTTAGAATTATGATTTAGGGTGAATGATTTAGTTTTTAGGGTTTAAAGTTTAAAATTTAAAGATTGAAGTTAGTTTTTTATTTTTTTAGTGTTGGTCATATACATAGGAGCATTAAAAAGTAGCAGATATAGCGTTTGGATGCAATTATATTATGTAAAATGTAGAAGTTTTACAATTTTTTGCATGGTTCGATTAATTGAATTTAAATCGACTGATATTAAAATTATTAAATCAAGGATAATTCACTGATTTAGAATCATTAGATTGATTGAGTTAAATCGTTGAGAGTAAAACTTTTAATTCGAGAACGATTTACTTTCTCCTCTTAAAGTGAGTATTTATTATCATTAATTTTAATCATCGAACGATTTTAAAAAGAAAAATTCTACAACGTGCTGGCTATCGTTGAACACTATTCAATTGATTAATAATGATTAAAAATCTCAATGACTCAACATATAATTATAAATTATTTAAAGTAAAATTTCAAATAAATTATTTTTTATATATATATTATATTTTTTTAATTTTTTTAATAATTGGATCATAGTCAATTTAAAAAATAAAAATCCTAAACTCAAAACCCTAAACTTGAATATTGGCTTTAGGGTTTAGGGTTTAAGATTTTGAATTTAGGGTTTTTATTTTTTAAATTGACTAAGGTTGGTATTTTGATTTAATTATTTTAAAAAATAAAAAATAATATATATGAAAAATAATTTAATGAAAATTTTATTTTAAACAATTTATAATTATATGTTGAGTCCTTGAGATAATAATATTAAATAATTTAATAGTATTTAGCGATGTTTAACGCTAGTAGTGTACATCGATGTTCGTCGAGCGTAGTAGACTCAACCTTCTAAAAAATATAAAATTATAAAATTTATATTATGTCAACAAATCATATGTATATATATATATAACTTGCCTTGTAAAGAAATTTAGTAGAGTTCTCAAATTATAATAAAATTATTGTATTGCCTTTAACTTTTTGAAAAAAAAAAATAAAGTTACTAAATTTTTTTTCACTCAATTAAGTTTTTAAAATAATAAATTAAATCAATTAAATTTTTGGATAATTTTGATCATCAATTTTTGATATTGTTTTTAGATATTACTGTTACGTGACACCCTATAATTTTATCATGTGATATATTTTCAAAGTGTTATATCATCAAAATAATTATAAATGTATAATAAAAAGTTTAAGAGAGAAAAATTACCAAGTTTAGAGAGTGAGAATTAATTTATGTATAGTAAAAAGCGTTCAATTCGGAAGTGATGAAAAGTCCCAACATTTCCTTCATACATTTGTTTGAAACAAAATGCTCCGAAGGAAATGAAGAACATCACTGCCGAAACCTGCAATTGGGTGGAACGTTCGTCAGAGGTGCGGCGTCGATTCTCTTTCAACTAGAGGCAATCGAAATTCTTAACAATCATCCCTGAAAATTCCGGTTGGTTAAGTTTGCTCACCCCTGAAAATTTTTGTTGTTTTATAATCTCTATTTTGGTAAATTCGTTTTAATGAATATTTTAAAAAAATAATTGAAAAAAATGTTTCTAAGTAAAAAAGAAATATACATATAGATACCAATATTATTGGGACAAACGATCAAGTCTGAAATCTCAAAACAATCATCATAACCATTGCCCAATAAGTCGTCGTTTGAAATCCCACCAAATGGATAATCTCACTACAAAATAAATCACTTTACCCACATTTATAAACGTCGGTAGAAGTATAAAGAAACCACCGGTATAGAGTTTACCAGTATAAATTTAAATATTAATTGCACAAAACATCCTCAAACTATGATTCTCATTCTAAATTAGTCCCTAAACTTTTAAATGTTCTAATAACTCATTTTAAATTGGTCCCAAAACTTTTAAATGTTCCATCATCATCCCCACATTATAACCCTCATTCTAAATTAGTTCCCACACTTTTTGAAAGTTTCAATTTCATCCTCAAATTATCGATTATATCACATCATATTATTACATAATACACATCAGCATTTTATGACAGTTAACAATTTTTATAACAGTTTTATTAACATAAAATATGATTAGCATATATTGATAATTTAAGTTAGAACATTCAAAAAGTTTGAGGACCAATTTATAATGAGAGTCATAATTTGAGGATGAAACCAAAATACTCAAAAGTGGGGGACCAATTTAGAATAATCATAGTTTGAGGATATAATTAAAATGTTTAAAAATTTGTGGACCAACATAGAATGAGGACCATAGTTCAGGGACGTGTGGTGCAATTAACTCATTAATTTACATATGTACTAAGTTAGCTAGTTTTCAATGAATGTCCAAAATTTTAATATTATGAAAATAGCATCATATTTTGTACAAAGAAATTACATAAAGAATCATAGCATACATAAATAGATAAAATCCAACATTTTGCACTAAGCTTGGATATCCTATCCATCTTGGATAATAGATTTCTCTTCTAGTGCTGCAAAGACAATTTGAGTACTGAATATTCACTTCTTCCTTTAACATGATTTACAACAACTTTAGTATAATTAGAGGACAGCGCTTACAAGCTGAGAAGAAAATCCAGAAGACTGTCGGGAAAAGAGAGCATGTAGGAATGGGGTATCATGGCGCGCTGCATCTATCTTAGCTTGAACTCTTCTCCCGCTTCCCCATCCGAACGAGGCATCAGTGTCGATCCCGTACTGTATTCAGGCTGGCTGGAGATGCCTCATACAAATCAGCTTGCCTAGAACATATTAATTGTTAGTGTTAACTGTTAAGTACAAAATCTGAACTTAAGTCAACTGATTTTTCTATTACCTCCAAGATGACAAGCTGACATCATGATTTCGTTATTGACTGGAAGTGAATAAAAATAAAAATAAAGTCTAGGAGATCTGATTAGCTCGGTCATAGCTGCATAAATCTGATCTTTAAGAGGCCGATTGTTCGGAAATTGCCAATCAGAGGAGATATTAGGAGTTTCTTTAAACCCTGAATTATTTGTAAAAGAATTGGAAGAGGATTCAAAACTACCAATATTTGCAAATAGCAACAGAGGTTAAACGAGAAAATAAAAATAAATTAAAAAAGAAGTCAGCTTAGACAAAATCTGATGGGAGATAAATTGAATGGAGGTGGAGCTTGACGGAAGCAAAGAGATTTTCAGAAGTTAGGGATTTTATTTGAACAATAAAAAGGGAAAAATAAGCTGTGAAAGTGTCATTGAGTTAACAGAGAGATGCAATGCCCTTAAAACTTTAGCAAAACGCAACCGGGCAGTTCCTCGAACCCTCAGTAATTTAGTGCCCCTATAGGCTATAACTAATACATTTTATAGTGAAGGTAACCAATATAAGTCACACATGACAAATGTCAGTACATCCAGTTAATTTTGAATAATATTAGTAATGTAGTTTGGCTCAATATATACAATAGTTGTGTATGTGCATGCAGATTCTACAAAGAATCATGTTTTTGTACTTGAGCTGCCTAATCCTAGTCACGGTTAAGGCCATTGGCAAAATAATTGTAAAACATAGGTACCAAATAGCCGGTAAGTGCTATAAATGGAGCAAGTGCCTTTAGACTGGGGAATTCCTGATTGCAAAATAACATAAAAGTTTTAAGGGAAAAAGAAAGAATTGGAGAGAATCAAACAAGAAATGACAATCTCTTGAAGAAGATAACTAAACTTTGTAATACCTTTAAGCAGAGTGACAATCCCTGGAGAAAGCAGCCGAAGCACATTCCACTTGCAGACGAATTGTTACAAACAAGATTTGTGTTACACCTGATTGTAAAATAACTAAATGGCAAGGCTACTTGATATACCTGTTGCAAACAAGATTTGTGTTATCTTTTTCTTTTTTTCTTTTTCCAATTCCATGTTAAACATGTATTGTCAACAAAAATAATTTCTGCTGCGATAGTTATGTAGGTACTAATACAGATGTAAATTGACCTATAAGGCCATGATGCAAGAACAATGAACATCAGCATTTCCCAAATAACTTTCAGAATCTTCATCTATCAACCAGCAAAGATGACTCTTGTTCTTGTTTTCTATGTACCTCAGAATTTTATTTGCAAATACTTCATATAAGCTAACTGACATTCTTAAAAGCTAAAAAAAAGGAAATAGAAAAATAATACCTGTTACTGACACACAATGAGCACAACCAGCAGCTGCTTTCACTATTGCAGCTTCAGTTGGAAGAGGAAATAGCTTTGGTGTTTTCTTCGACCAAAAAAATGTGCCCTGAAAACAGAATATATCGCATTTTATCCATTCAGGAGAAAACAAAGCCCTTAATCATTTTAACTCAAATACATTAGAGGATCACTTAATTTTTACCTCATGCTTCCATGAAGTCAAGTAGCTTTGTCCTTTAGTTTTACAGCACAGTAGCCAACACCAAAATGGTACTTATTTACGGTAGCCTCCCCTTTGTTTTTACTTGCCCTTCTTCTGCTTGAATCAAAATCAATTTTCAAAAAGAAAATTAGCATAATAATTTGATCAAGAACATAAAAATCAGTAAAATAAATTGATAAAATATTCAAAAAAGGGGGAAAAGGCAGGAAATTTTAATAACAAACCTGTTTCTCATGCTGTCGAGCATTAAAATCTTGGTTTTGAATGCTAATAGAACATTGTTAACCCTAAAATTAAATCCAAAACCCTTATTCCCAACTATATCATTAGGAAATTTGATTGAAGCCATCATATATTGAGAAATGTAGGCTGTTCATTAGGAGAAAACATTGTAAATTGAGAAAACCACTGATGTGGCAGAGATGATGTTGGCAGAAAAGAAATAATTAGGTCTGATATTTAAAATTTTGGAAAATGATAAATCCAAATATGATTTTGATGTAATGAAGAAATTATTTTTAAAAAGAGAAAACAATGAAAAATTTTCTTTGAAAATTAAAATAACAAAATAATGGAGAAAAACAAACAAAATATAACAGAAATTTAGAGAGTTTTCTTTTCTCAGAAGTGATTTTTTATTTATGATAACTTCAAAAAAATTGTCTCTAGAAGGCTTGTCATTGCTGACGGTCTTATTAGGGACAGTAAAATTGGATTGTAAGATGTATTAGCAGGCGGTTTTGGAAAATGTTTAAATGCCCTTAAAAATAGTTTGTTTTGCAGTGTCCTCATCTGATGAGCCGGTATCATGAACTCCTGCATCAAACTCAAAATCATGAGTTGAATCATAAGGGCGCCGCAAGGTTTTTATGCATTCCACACATATTTTCTCCAGGTTCCCTCCCAGGCGAACATTGAAACATTGCCGCAAGTCGAGATATTCAAGGTGAGGACAACCGTCGAGAATGGCCTGCAAGCCTTCATTTGTCAACCCATTCCCCAAAAGTTCAAGACGACGTAATTCAGGCATAGTTTGTGCAATAGCTAGTGCCTCATCATCAGAGACATAGTGGAAGCTTTTGCATTGCTGAAGGTTGAGTTTGAATGATTTCAAAAGAGGGCAACTGCGACCAATAGTTTCCAGAGCATGTTTCGAAACCGGACATATAAAAATTTCAAGCACTTCCAGAAACGGAAGCTTTAAAGCTACTTCGCTTAACCCTTCATCTGCAATGTCATAGCACGAAAATAGTCGAAGACGCTTCAGATGAACAGACCTGTGAAATGCATCATTTGAAGAATAAAAGACGAGTAATAATAGGCAACAGCAGATGCAAATAAACGAATAACCATTTTAGCTCTGGAAATATAGTAAAACTAAGTGGTGACTGAAAATTATAAATGCAACCAACCATTTTTCTACTGAATGTTCATGATGAAACGTCAATTTGAAATTCTTCAGTAATCAATTACAGTTGAAACAACGAAAGCTAAAGGCAAAGCTATGAACACAAGCTGTAAAATGTCGGAGAAACCCTAAATCTAAGAAATGCCCAGAATTTCATTATTAATAAACTAAACTCATAATATCATAAAAGTCTCCATTAACATGAAAGAATGAAAATCAATGATTGATGATTAATATAACCTGAAAAACAATTAGAGATTATAAAAGAAAAGAAAAGGAAACTTTACCGCTCAGAGATATAACGCAGAAGTTCATCGGTACCAAAATATTCGATATTGATATCAAGCAAGTGGCCACAGCTGCGATCGACGGCGTGGAAGCACATCTTCTCGAGGTCATAGTCCATGTCATGTAAATCACCCAAGTTGCGCATATCAATGGATCTCCACATTGATGGATCTTTGCAGATGTTTCGCCACTGAGAGCACACGTTTTGGACGTTGTTAAGGATTTCAATTGCACCTAGCCGAGAGATAATCGACGCCGTCACCTCCGGCGGCAGTTCCAACCAATTGCGGGTTTCGGCGGCGGCGCTCATATTTCGTTTCTTTTGGAGAATTTTGTTGCAAAGTGGGGTTTGGAGGAAATGGCAGAACTTTTTTTCACATCTAAATTTGAAAAAGAAAAAAATCAAACTAATATATGGCGGTATTTCAACAATTGTTATGTTTTTTTAAGGGTAAACTACACATATGGCCACTGAACTATGAGTTTAGTGTCAAAATGACCACTATATTATTTTTTCGGCAAATGCACCACACAACTATTTAAATGGTTCCATTTTAGCCACACGTCGATAATTTTAATTTATTTTATTGAATAATTAATTTATTTTATTAGATTAAAATTAAGACTAAATTAATATATTGTATAAATATAGAGGACCAAACGTATAATCATACCAATATTTTTAACAGTTCCGTCAACTTTTCATTTTTTTTAACGGCGTGTGGCTAAAATGGAACCATTTAAATAGTTATGTGGTGCATTTGCCGAAAAAATAATATAGTAGTCATTTTGACACCAAACCTATAGTTAAGTGGTCATCTGTGTAGTTTACCCCTTTTTTAACAATAATTGTTATGTTTTTTTTGGAGGAGTTACCACAATATTGTGGTTAGAATTTTTTTTCTCCAAATATGTTTCTTACCAAATTATTTTTAGATTTATAGTTGATTAATGTTCGAGTTAAAAGCTTTTTAATTTTTTTTTTCGTTTTTGAACAGCATTTTACTTGAAAATATTAAAAAATTATAGGCACTGTTTATAGTCGGATAGACCGCCCTCCAACTTCAAACAGTGCATGTCTCTCCTTTTTTTGCCACGTGTCACTCACTAAGGGCACCGTGCCCTCTTCAAAGTCGGGTACCCCACCCTCCGACTTCAAACAGTAATGAGCAGAGGGTTTCAACATTACAGCTTTGTTCACGTGGGGTGGCATGCATGCAACTGCATGCATGCCTCGGGCAGGTAAGTTAAGTTGTTTTTTAATTGTTATTTGATTGGATAGATGATAGGTGAATTTAATGGTTGAGATTTAAAGTAGTTGGGGTTAAATAGGTGTTGAAGATAGGTATTTTATGTATTGAAAATTTGGAGAAGAAGAAGAAGAAGAAGAAGAAAATTTACAGGAAATTTTGTAAGTATAAGGTTTGTATTTTATTTTTGAATATTATTTCAAGTTAATCGTTTTATTTTTAATGTACGCATCTTTTTGTAGTTATTACGAATTTTTATTATTTTTTTAGTTCAATTTTTTAAATATCGTTATATTTTTTGAAAATTTTAAAGTTGATGTTTGAATTTTTTTTATGGATATATTTCAAATTTTTGTATTAAATAGGTGGTTGAAGAGAAGAAAATTTGTGAAGAGATTGAGTAAAGAAAGGAAGATTTGAAGAAATATAGTAAGTATGACAAAATTTTAAGTTGATGTTTGAATTTTTTAAATTTGTGAAGAGATTACGTTCATGAATTTGTTTTAATTTTTAAGTTGATTTATGAAATTTTTTATGTTTGAATATTTGTATTGTTTTAATTAATTAATGATTTATTAGAATTTATTTATAATGCTTTTTAGTAGTAGTAGTAGTAATAGGGTAAAAACGTTTTTTTAAAATTTTATTTGTAATTTTGAAGATAATTTAGGAGTTGGCATTAGTAAAAAATATTAATGTTTGAATTAGTCTTTTAATTTATGAGGTTTTTAAATTTTATCTAGTAAATTAGTTAATTAGTGACTAATTTGTAAAAATCTTAAAATTGAAGGGTTATGAAGGCAAATTAGTTAATTAGTGACTAGTTTGTAAAAATATTAAAATTGATGGATTATAAAGGCAAATTAGCTAATTAGTGACTAGTTTGTAGAAATCATAAAATTGATGGGTTTTGAAGGCGAATTAGTTAATTAGTGACTAGTTTGTAAAAATATTAAAATTGAAGGGAAAATTTAGTAGTATAGTTGAATTGAAATTTAAACAAAATTAATTTATAATATCTTTAGTATAGTTAGTGTAATAAATGTATTAGAGGGAAAATTTAAATTTCGTAGAATTTTAACAAATTAAAAAATTAAACTAAAGATATTATAAATTTGGTTTGTAAATTTTAGTTGATTATGTTTATTAGCAAATTATTTTTTACTTAATGTAGTAGATTTAGTCTTAGGTTGTAATATATTCTTACTTAGGGATGGGTATTTTACCCGACCCGGCCCGATTGGGTCAAATTTTTTAATAAAAAATTGAGTTCGGGTCGGGTCGGGTTTTTATTAAGGGTGAAGTCGGGTTGGGTTTGGGTTTAGGGTGAACAATACCCTACCCGACCAGGGACTAATTGTATAATTTACCCCTAAATTTTTTAGGGATATTTATAATAATACCCCCTCTTTATATATTTTTATAATTAGGTCCTTAAAATTGATTTTTATTTACAATTTAATCCTTAAATTTATATTTTTTTACGAATATGTCCCCTAAAATTACTTTTTTACAAGTAGGTCCCTAAAAATTATTTTTTTTCTATAGGTCGAGTCGGGTTTAGTGTATTTATTTTCGGGTCAGGTCGATCGAGTTTTTAAAAAAAGTATGTTCGAGTCGGGTCAGGTGCGAGTATAGGGTATTTATTTTTGGGCCGAGTTCGAGTGGGAAAAAAACCCGACCCGACCCATGCCCATATCTATTCTTACTTGTCTTGCTTGATGGCTGAGCAAGCTCCTCTATTGCGGTTACAGGATCAACACATTAGTAGTCTTCCGGTTTCTGAGATGGTACAAATTTGTTGATAATTTATTTATTAGAATTTTAATTATGTTAATAATATTTGTTTTACTTATTAATGTGTTAATTACAGGATTTTGAGGATACATATAAGCATCATCTGAACATGGCCAAAAATCTTCCGGGCCATCGAATCATTGAATAGTTGTAAAATTCTAAATTTTTTATGCGACATTCCTTTGCGGGTACAAGTTGGTGCTCGGGTTGATTGGCGCTCTAATTGAGCGTTGGAGGCCATAAACCCATACATTCTATATGTCGTGTGGGGATTGCACGATCACACTTGAAGACGTGGTCATGCTTATTGGGGTCCCGATAAACGGGGCAGTATTGATCAGGGTACCATTGACCGGGGAACCGTTGATCGATCAGA
Organism: Hibiscus trionum; assembly: GCA_030270665.1. Lineage (NCBI taxonomy): Eukaryota > Viridiplantae > Streptophyta > Magnoliopsida > Malvales > Malvaceae > Hibiscus > Hibiscus trionum. Next base: position 47,723,763 of record BSYR01000017.1, on the reverse strand, counting down.
TGGAAGCTACACCTAAAGCAATTTGCTTATATTACCTTGGGAAGGTGTCGGATAAATCAAATTTAAAAGCATCTCGTGTGAAAATGAGTTGGTTAGAACGTTAATTTAAACTCGGTGCATATAATTCTGTTGCTGAGATTTGTAATGCCAGCCGAGCTTATATTTTGTAACTTATAGGAGGTATACTAATGCCGGATAAATCTGGCAATTTTGTTCATACACGGTATCTACGCATTTTGAGATCCCGAGGCAAAACAAATGCCACAATGTAAGAGGATCCTGAAACACACTTATTTTTCGACCATATCCGCTCATTGTCAAAAATTACGTAAGAGGATGCAGAAGAAAAAATAATTTTATGTATTTTGTATTAATACATTAGAGGAATATGTGTTTAAATTTTTAATGTTATTGTTTTTTATTTTTCACTATGTTTTTTTATTATTCATTTTAATATAAAACTAATTATCATCATGAATTTGAAAAATCCAAAAAAATATTAAAAATTGAAATTAAAAATTAAAATTTAAAATTAGAGATTGATTGAATTTGAAAAAAAAATAGTAGTAGAATGTAAAAAAAGTGCATGAATTTAAAAAAACGTTGAATTCAATGTTAATATTGAATTTAAATTCAAGTTCTAATTTCAATTCAAATTTCAATTCTGATTAAAATTAAAAATCAAATTAGATTCGAATTAGTATTTAGCTACATCTGAAATCGATTTTTTAAACTATTGAATTTTTCAGTTGATCCATTTTAACGATTCGAGCGTGCTACGAGCCTAAGTACAACTACCACACATTTGGACATTTTCAAATACAAACATAATATTTTTGAATACAAACATAATATTGTCAAATACAAACATCGGAAATCACAGAGGCATAGACACATATCTTGGTTCATTTGGACATTTTGATTTTGAATGGCCTTCAGCCCTACATATGGTACATCTCCTTCGTTGTCCTTTCTCTATGTGATGAAGATCCATACTGGTGTAGATGCGAGTCGATCTAGGTCGACCATTTGGAGTTCTACGGAGTGTAGGATCAGGTAACCATTTTTCATGCTCCACTCGCGGTCAATACAATGAATTCAGGATCAATGGGAACTCAATTCTGTAAATATCTAACATCTGGTTGAGACTGAAGCATTCATCAACATATGTGTACGGGTCAACATTGGCGAACATACATGCTACAACTGCATGAGCACATGGATATCGACACGTCTGGAACTCGCCACAGTTACACCATCTACGTCTGAAATCTACTCGAAATACGTTTGAGTGGGGTGCTCCGTGTCGGGTTCTAAAACCAACAACATCGAAAGTCTTGTTCATTCGGTCGAATGCGTGAACTATCAGTGACGTTGCACTCTTCACATTATCATCTATTTTAATCACAATTGTAGGAGCCCAACGTTTTCCCCTATTTATTAAGGACTGGACCTGCTTCCCTTTAACGGACCAAACCTTAGCCAAACAATAGTAAGTCTATGTTACCAAGCTTGCTATTGGGAGATGATGTGATTCTTTCAGTACTCCATTTATGCACTCCACAAGGTTGGTTGTCATTTCTTCGTATCGTCTATCACCTTCGTCATATGATTAGACCCATATTTTTCTCTCGATATTGTTGGCCCAACTTCAAACATGCTCACCGTATTTTTGTAAATTCACCATCTTTCTCTCAAATTCTAGTCGTAGCAATTGATACCCTGTGCCATAATATATGTTGTTAACATCTAGAAAAATCAACGCAAATAATTGGATGGGCATATGTAATGGAGTTTGAAAGAATGATACTTACCCATGCTTAAAATCTCATTGCGAAGGTATTGATTTTTGAACTGCTCGTAGCTGTTCTTACCGATGTGACGAACACATTATGCAGGGTATGCGTGCGGATAATGTCCAACGACTTCTGTTTCGATTAATTACTGCTTTGATACATGTCCCTCAACCAGAGATAATGCAGACCCCATCTTCTCGGACCACGTGATCACGCAAATTGGTCAAAAAGAAATTCCAAGCTTTCGCAGTATCTCCCTCGACAATTGCGAATACAATTAGAATGACATTGCTCTCACCATCTTGTGCAACGTCAACCAACAATATATGAGAGTATTTCTCATAAAGCCATATTCCATCGACTTGGATCATACGCTTACAATACAGAAAACCGTCAATGCATGGCTTGAACGCCCAGAATAGTCGATGGAAAAATTGATACCCTTGAAGCAGTTAGACTTGCCGGTCGTATACATTGCTATCAATAAATTCGGTAGCTTATTATATGATTTATCATAATCACTGTACACTAAATGAATGCCTTATCCCTTGCACGCCACCAACTTCATCACGTGATGGCTTATTACACTCGAGTCCAATTTGGTGTGGTCATGGTCGATAGATGTTTGTAAACATGTGTGATCGTCGTTGTACTTTGTGACCTCCCAACGATCTATCTTCTTAAGCTTTGTTACTCGAATCTTCCAATTGCACCCTTCTCCGTATTTCACACACTTCGCAAAGAAAGTCCTCAGGGTGGATTCTGAAACCGTGTAGTCCACATGTCGCATGATGTTATACTCTTTAATTACCAATATAGCTTCATCCTTTTTATTAAATTGTATCCCCTCAAATAATTTACCATGCTGACTCGAAGTTAATTAGGGCATATCTGGGAATTACGCTGCCCTCATCGCATCGAAATCTACCGAGTTCATGTGAGCAAGAGCTTCATAGAATGTAATGTCGCCCCCGGTCGGAACAAATTCTCCAACACCGAAATTAGGGGCTTCACCAACGCTATCGGGGAACAAATCAAGATCATCAATATCTTCATCTTCGCTGGAATCTTCAAGAGATTCTCCCCATCGACCTCGTAGGTTCTCAACATTCGCATCAACAGTCGGATCAAAAGTCAACTCGTGTGATGATGCATATTGTAGCGACTAAAAAAATTTCAAAATATAATACCTCTCGGCGTCACATGGAGGAATCGGGTTTTAATTGGTTTTGAAAATTTAATCGGATTAAAAAGGAGGAGTCGCCACCAGTCATTTAAAAATGGTAGACCGGACACCGAAAACTAAATCAGAGATTCTTTCTTTTAAAAAATGATTTCGGGAGTCGGTTACACGCGGGGAAGGATGAGCACCCCCGACATGCCCAAAATTGATACCAAGATCCTTATCTCTTAATTAATATCAAACTTTGCAAATTAAAGTGACAATTCGTATCGAAATTTAGTTATACGGGTGAGTAAATTTTAAAAACCTTAATATTTGAGAAGGAACGTCTGAACCACCACCACTACGACTGGTACTGGCCTCGTTCGTTCCCGATTAAAAAGACATTCACATTATATTTTTATATTCCGGATGCAACTTATGAGAATAAATGAATGAGACATAAAATCATACGGCTGGCAAGAGAAAAACGGGGCATATAGAGCAAGTGACGCGACATGTAGTGGCATAAATGACATAAATGGACACTCATAAGAAATACAATAAGTATGCAAATTCAATACGTAAATTATACGGTTCATAAAAACCAAGCACACCAACATATAACACAAATGTAAATGCACAAGCCTACAAAATCATAAAATATACCCAAGGCTTACATGAAAACTATATGTTATATACATATACACATTTATTACCGTAACGACCCTAGGTAAAATGCATATAATGCGACAACATAGGATCAATACACATACTAACATATTCTCATTACAATAAAAACAGGTTAAGTTAACATGAACAACAAGCAAGTTGAAATTTAAACAAACATAAATTACAGGATAAAAGCGGTAAATAAACTATTGATTCGGGGGTAAAAATCGAAATAAAACAAAACTTTAAAGGCTCGAACGGGTTATTCCCAAAAATAAAATGGACCGATTAATCAGAAAGGGGTGTAATTGCGATGATTTGGGGAATCAAAGGGACTGCGAACATAATTTTAAGAACACGAGAGGGTTAAAACGCTAATAGACCCTTTTAAAAAAAATCAAATCTGATATAAAAGCCTATTCTTTAGATTCATTTCTTCTTTTTTTGCCATTTTAAGTATAAAAAAAAAAAGAGCTCACCCCTTTCCTTTCTCTACTCCGGCCAGCCCCCTCTTTTGTTAAAACCTATCGGCCGGTTACCGCTAGCCGGCAACGGCGGTGACCTATCTGAAAATCCCCCTAAAAACTAAGAACCCTCAAGTGCCGACGATGTAACCCCCTCGTCCCGGTCCGGACGCTTGACCGATCCGAGTGGGCTACACGGGGATAACCGAGATGAAACCCGTTAAGGCTCCACTTCGGTTACCGACCCTAGGAAAAACTTTTTCATTTTATCTTATCTAAATGCATTAATTAAACCTAAGCGGAAGCCCAACAGCAAACCGGGCCTGAGCCCAACCCTTGAAACCCTTTAGAGATGTCAAAAAGCCCAAAAACAGGCCTGTGTTTCGAAACAGTCAAAGCTCGTTTCGAAACACCAGCTCCAATTTAAAAAGTCAGACACCCGTTTCGAAACGCATCTACCCCGTTTCGGAACAGGGTCTCATTTAGCCTTGCCGTTTCGATACCAGTTTTGAAATAGGCAATTCCAGTAGCCAAAGTGTTTCGAAACTGGTTTCGAAACAGGGGCTCACAGTAGCCAAAACGTATCGAAACGAGTTCCGATACGGGGGCCCTGGAACCATACCCGTTTCGAAACATGACAACCCGTTTCGAAACACCTGCTGTCTGCAATTTCCCAAAATCAGTTTTAGACATCCCCAATTAATTCCAAACGTCCGAAACGACTACACGAAGCATGCAAATCATACAAATACATTCTAGAGGCATGCACCCTATAGCATCATACTCAAATACGCAAGGATACATGGTAGAACATCCATTCAAAGATCATACATCTCATAGACTTAAGCATTCAAGATCCATGCTTCTACAAGGTCATACACTTAGACAATTAAGATAGGCAAATCCAACATGGTTTACAAGCAAGGCATACATCCAAAAGCCAATCAACGTAACATATGAAAGGAGTCTAATCATGCTCCTAAACAAACCACATCAACATACTTCAAAAGGCTCAACAACATATACATGTCCCATTGCTTGACCATTACATCCTTAAATTAAAATGTCCATACTTGATAGCTTAGATAGTACCACAAGGCACACACACTTGGAGGCCCTTTCTTGCACTAGCAACCCACGAACTAAGGATCTGCATTGTCGAACAAAAGAGAGCGTAAACATAAAGCTTAGTGAGGGTAAGCTCTTTAAAAACAAACCTCGACAATGCAGGGTCCAAGCACGAGCACAACAAGGTAAATGCATGTCCTTACCTTCGATCCACATGAGCCAAAATGTCAAATGATGCATGAACGTATATACAATATCATGCCATGCTCAACAAGCTCAAATCCACATCATATGTAAACACATATAATAATCCAAATAGGAATCACATTCCAAATCACATTGATACACATATCAACTCATATTAGCACCTATCTATGACTCGAATACGCGGATAAATACGTTGGAACTCACATCCAACAACAACTTTACCTCACGGTGGGATTACACTCATCACCGTTCTCGCGGAGGGGATTCCACTAATCTTCACGCCCCGTCGATGGGATTACACTCATCACCGACTAACATATATATAAGAAGAATTTCCGGGCGAACCTGTACTCCATCTCGATGACTACCATCATCAAGACCACGCGCGCATTTGACTCACGTGTGCACACTAACATCCTAATGATCGATCATTTGTACCCAAGCATACTAGTGCCAACATTTAACTCAATCCACAATATCATTTAATATCAACTTCCGTGCTTAGCACGTACTCACCATGATCACAATCATGAACAATCCACTTGCATATCACAATGCATCACAACCATGCCTCATCATACATGTATAACACATTATACATAATCAATATAACACAAATCATCATGAGGCATACACATCAATTAAAGAGTTCAACCAATGTCTCTACCTAAAGCTTAGGATTAGGCTACCACTCTAATCCTAACTCTAGGTGGGTCTACCAAGCCCAACCTAGTCCACATGCTTGAACCAAATACTCAAAACCATTTTGAAAGCATTAAACCACTCACCTTCACTTCCAAGCTCAACTACCAAGCAACCAACACCTTCAAGCTTCCGGATTCACTTCTGATGTCTCACCAACACAAGTCCTTGCCTCTAAACAATCTCAACACAATCCAAACAACCTCAAATCAGCTCATACATCAATGTAGTTAACCCGAAATACTATTCAAACATCAAACACAACAACTCAAGCCATGTACAACCCCCCAAAACAACAAACCCGAGCAGCCACTAAACCCCAATCAAAACTCATGATTTCAACACATTTAACACTTCCAAATGATTCCAAAGCAACCCTTAACTAACATACTAACATTAGCCTTCCATTTCCAACATAAAACAACCCCAAAATTCATTCCAAAACCCTTCAAAAACCCCCCATTAAACCCAAATCCGGGAATGTGTATAAAACCATGTAAAAATCATATATGTTGGACCATTTGATTCACGAGCATCATATCTAACATTATTAAATCAAAACCTTAAGTTAAAAACAATACAGTTACCATTTTTATTCAAATCCTCCAAAAACTCAAATTCCAAAATATGGATGAAAATGAAAACTATTAGTACTTTTAAAGAGAGGAAGATGAGAGCAAGTTGAAAATGTATTTACCTTTCAAAACCGAGCCAAAATGAAGAGGGGATGAAATGGAATAGTGAAAGGAGGATGAGAGCTTCTTTGGTCGTTCAAATTGCAAATAGGTGAAGGAAGAAGACAATGTTTTCTTTTAATTAAAAAAGGGGTTTTAAAAGAAGTCTCACTATTTACGAATTTGCCATTAATGAGATGGCAAATCTCATTATTCACAATTTCCATGGAAGATGTAAAACAATTCAATTTAGTCCCACACAAAAAATGTTTTCTTTGAAATCACAAGGTCCAAATAATATATATTATTATTTTTAATTAGAAAACCGAGACCCAAAATATTATTTAAATATTATTTTCACCCGACCCCTAAACCCGGGTGTTACAGACAAAAACATAGCCCCTTTTTTCTTAAAATCAAACCCAAAAAAGCCCTTCCCCTTTCGAAAACTTTGGTTCGAAAACCCTAAAAAAAACTTTCCCCGTTGAGATTCAGACGGCTCACCCCAACGACCTCCTAGACGGAAGCCAAGGGCTTATTGCCGGCACGACTCGAAGCAAAAGGGGAAACGGTTCCCGAATGATAAAAAAACAAAACTCTCTTTTTACTTTTTTTTATTGATATGCATGCAATCGAAAGGGAAAAATATGCTACCTCAGAAGTTTTCATGCCAGAAAAAAGAAATAAATGCAAACTCATGATACTGAAGCTATCATTTACCGAAGACATGAAGAGGGAAACAACTGCAGCAGCAGATATGAGGAAACTAATCAGAATAATAGTGTTGGCAAAACAATAAAAGAATAGTTGGTCAAGGAAGCGTAATGAAAATGGTATTAGCCACAATTTTTCGGCTCCTCGAACTCCCCAACAAAATGGGATAGTTGAGAGAAAAAATAGGACTTTACAAGAAATGACTAGAATCATGCTTTGTGAAAATTTATCTAAATATTTTTGGGATTAGAGATTTGATATTAGAGTTATAAAGACTCTTTTACCTTTACCAGTTACCAAAAATTTCAAAATAACTTAAATTAAATATTTTCTCACCCTATTTATAAGCTAATCCTATTTGCTTTTTTATTATCACATGTTTACATGTGTATTTAAATTTATTAATTAATTAAATTATATTAAAATAATTATATAAATAATAAATTAATATATAAACCATTTGAATATGTTAGAAAAGTTATATTAAAAATAATTTTATAGATCTAATTAATAATAATTAAATACAAAATATTGATAACTAATAAACTATTCAAACAAATATTGAATATAATCATCTCCTTATATGTCATTTTGCTTGTTTAAATAATCTAACAACTATCAGCTATCAGTTAATTTTACCAAACACTTTTATACAACCAGCTAATACAATCCGCTAGTCAAATCAACTAATGCAATCAGCTATCAGCTATCAGCTAATGTAATCCGCTATCTGCTATCAGCTATCCGCTAATTGTCAAATAGGGCTATAATTAAATACTTATTTGATGGTAAGTCTTTATTTATTTATTTTTGATAAAAATAATAGTAAGTCTTTCTTTATTTATTTCTTGTTAAAAAAAGTCTTTCCTTATTTCATTTTTAATTTTAGGGTAAACTACATAAATGACCACCATACTATTGTAAAAGTCGCGATTTGACCACCTTACTTTTTTTTGAAGCAATTAAACCATCATACTATTAAATTGGTTGCAATTTGACCACCAGCCGTTAAAGGTTAACGGTAGGGTGACGTGTCAGTTAAAAAAATAAGGGTATAATTACACATTTGGTCCTTACTACTTATACATTCTTTTAATTTAGTCATAATTTTAATTTAATAAAATAAATTAATTATTTAATTAGATAATGACACGTGTCACTACCTTATTGGAGGGATTTAATTCTTTATATTTAATTAAATAAATTTATTTTCATCCTCCAATTAGGTGGTGACACGTGTCACCACCTAAAGGAAGAAAATAGAAAAGAACCTCAAATGCAAGTGGGGGGAGTCGAACATGCAACTCTTAGCAAGGAAGGGTGATAGCTTATCACCACGCCAAATGCTACATTGTAACATATTTCCTGCAATATATTATATGTAAATAAGATCGGTGAGGATTCTCCATCTCGCTTCTTAAAATATACGAACTGCTTTGTGCCAATCCACAATGCAGTAGCCATTAGGTCATTAGAATCATACATTACATGCATAACTGCAATCTCCCAACATAAGACTGAAAAACTAACCACAGCAAATGCTATAAATTGGTGCTATTCAGGTCAATCATATTAGAGTTAGATGCGGTAGAGTATGGAAATTAAGGGTAAATGACGAAAGATAACAGAAACGTTCAAACAACACACCTTGCGCTTTTTGATCTTCCCCATTCCATTGCTACCATTACCAAAGCTTGTTGGTTGCCCAGCAGCATCACCCCCCAATTGTAAACTTTTAATTTCGTCATAGAAATTATCGGTCAGACCAAGCAACCTGATACAAACAAAGGATAGACGGTCACACCAAGGAAATTACATGAAACAACCAAAAAAACTCCGCGTGAAAAACATTCACCAAAATTGTCACTGAGGCACTAAAAGAAAGATGCATACCCATTTCTTGACTTCTTCAAATGTTTCTCTATCTTTTTGTCCTTCTTTGTAACAGGAGCTCGAGTGAAAAGTTCTTCCTCTTGCTGTGCACGCCTTTCCATCTTTTCCATATACCTAGTGAGTTCTCTACTTTCAGTTCCAATAATTTCTCTAACCTGGAGCAATTAGATACAGAAAAGTGTTAGCTGAATTAATAAAAGTGAAATCAAGTAATGATACGAAAAACAGTGACAACAGACCTCTTCAGGCTTTCCTTCTAAATCATCCATCATTTCCCTAATATAAGCACTCCGAGAAGCTTTTTGCAAAGCTTCCTTTTCCCTTCTTAAAGCATTCCTCTCCTCTCTCGACATCTTATGATCCTCTTCCACAACTGCAGGGGCAAATTTGGGCGGTCTATAAACACCAGTACCATCCTACAATTACACAGACAAAGGCTTATTAAACACGAAACGTAGTAAAACAACAAAAATTTCAACTCAATAGCTAATATTTCTAGCAAAACCAACATCTGATATCATATCTGCTTTGCTAATAAGCATATCCGGGTTCGGGCGGTAATTCAAAGGATCCTCTGTCTTCTCAGGTCCATTTGATGCTTCATTCAAAGCTGATTGCTGCTGTGTTGTACTCCCACAAACCCTTGTAAGCTTTTGAATTTGATACAGAAGTTTTTTGTCAATCGGCCTAATCTGTTTTACAACAAAACAAAAACAACAACAATTATTCAGGCCACAACCTAAAAATCAAACAAAATACCAAATACACAGAAAAGCAAAGATCGTCCAAACCTTTTCAAGAAACAATCTAATCTCAACAAGACTCCTAACAACGGGATGTCCCTCAATTGAATACCCTTTTGCCTTGCGAAGTAAATAATACACAAGTGATTGACAATAGTTTAGAAGCAACAAATGTTTGGCTTCTAAATAACTTATCCCATCAACAGTTGGCAAGCTATCTCTACACTATGATAGTTGCCTGCGTCTCTTTTGATGTTTATTTAGATATAATATATTGCAGGAAATTTGTCATAGTGTAGCGTTTGGCTTGTTGGTAAGCTATCACCCTTCCTTGCTAAGAGTTGCAGGTTCGACTCTCCCCATTTGCATTTGAGGTTCTTTTCTATTTTCTTCCTTTAATCAGGTGGTGACACGTGTCACCACCTGAATGGAGGATGAAAATAAATTTATTTAATTAAATATAAATAATTAAATCCCTCCAATAAGGTAGTGACACGTGTCATTACCTAATTAAATAATTAATTTATTTTATTAAATTAAAATTATGACTAAATTAAAAGAATGTATAAGTAGTAAGGACCAAATGTGTAATTATACCCTTATTTTTTTAACTGACACGTCACCCTGCCGTTAACCTTTAACGGCTGGTGGTCAAATTGCAACCAATTTAATAGTATGATGGTTTAATTGCTTCAAAAAAAAGTAAGGTGTTCAAATCACGACTTTTACAATAGTATGGTGGTCATTTATGTAGTTTACCCTTTAATTTTTTTCATTGGTTCTGATTTCCTCACTTGTTTCTTCTTAATTTTAGCCACGATCGAATGAGAGCAAAGTAGGGAGATTTATAATTGATCCTGAGTTTTTAAGGGGAATTAGAAAATGACAAGGAAATCAAGCTACCCATGAGTTTAGCTATTGAGTGATGGGGATGAATTTTTGAAGCACATTTTAGAAATTCTCAAATCAAGGTAATGCCATCTTAGAACCCTAACTACCATTTGGTTTTTAGGTTGAGCTTTAATTGTGGAATTGGGAATTAATTGTTGTTATGCTTGTGCTTGACTGTGTTTAAATGAGGTTGAACTCAAGTTTTAGATGGACCTTCAAAGAGGAGGTTGACTAATTGTTGAAAATATGAGTCTTCCGTATGCTTGGAGTATGTTTATGTTCATTCAATATATATTTTAACATAAAAATCGAAATCCTCGATCCCCACATGCATGAACTTGGAAAAGCTAAAATCTTCACATGCATGAAGCCATGAACTATGGGTAAAGAATTTATTATTATTATCAAAAAAGAATCTTTGACACTGTTGTTTTTGCATATTAATGTTTGTTGCAGATGCACACCAATTTGTTTAATAAGTAAAACATCTAGTAAATAGTTAGCTTTGGAATCCTGGTGCGCTGTATTCCGATTTCAGACTAGATCTTAGCTCCATTCTCTAACAACTGATCAGTCACTATCCATTCACAAATGGCCGAAGCTGTCATCGGTGCAGCCGTTGATGTGGCTCTATCCAAGGCTATCTCCATCCTTGAAGAGCAAATCAACCTTGCGTGGGATTTCAAGGACGAGCTGAAGAAGCTTCGTTCCTCGCTCGCGCTCACTCAAGCTTTCTTGCAAGATGCAGAGACAAGGCAACTCGATGAGCCCGTCAAAGTCTGGTTGGAGCAGCTGAGAGATATTGCTTATGAGGCTGATGGTGTCTTGGATGAGCTTTCTTACGAAGATCTTCGCAGGAAGGTGGAAGACCAAATGACTGATAAGGTCGGCAATTTCTTTTCACCCTCCAAAAATCCCATGGCATTTGCTCTAAAGATGGCTAAAAAGGTTAAGAATATTAACCTGTCCATTAAGGACGTCAACAGTCAGGCCACAGAGTTTGGACTCCAACAAAGAGTTAAAGCTTCGTCTCCGGTGTCTGGTGCAGGAGGAGGCACCCACTCTTTTGGCGACTCATCACGAGTTGTTGGCAGGGAAGCTGATGTCCTGAAAGTAGTTGATCTCTTGATTGGCTCAACCACTCAACAAAGTTTGTCATTGGTATCCATAGTAGGCATGGCAGGTTTGGGCAAAACCACTTTAGCAAAACTTGTCTGCAACAATGATAGAATCAAGAGTTATTTTAAGAAAATAATGTGGGTTTGCGTGTCTGAAGATTTTGATGCTCAAAGGATATTACAAGAGATGCTTGAATCTCTGAGTGGGAGAACCTGTGACATGAAAAATAAGAATGCCATACTTGAAAATATTCAGAAAGAGTTGGAAGGGAAACCCTATCTTTTCGTACTTGATGATGTGTGGGATGAGGATCTTAATAATTGGGAGGACTTGAGGGGTAGTTTGTTGGGGGCAAATGGAAGCACACAGAGTTGCATTCTGGTCACAAGTCGCAGCGAAAATGTTGCATTAGTGAGGGAAACACCGCTTGAACATAGGCATCATCTTAAGACAGTGATGGACGAGGAGTGTTGGTCCATTGTCAAAGAAAGAGCATGCGGAAGCTCTTCCATATCTCCGGAATTGGAAGTTATTGGAAGGGACATTGCTCGTAAATGCGCCGGTGTGCCACTGGTGGCGACTGTTATAGGAGGGACGATGTGCAACAAAAGGGATAGAGAAGAGTGGATGTCACTTTGTGATAGTTCTCTTTGGGGTTCTTTAGAAAGGAATGAAGGGATAATAAGGGTTTTAAAATTAAGTTTTGATAGGTTGTCTTCCCCTTCATTAAAGCAGTGTTTTGCATATTGTTCCATTTTCCCTAAGGATTTTAGGATGGAAAAGGAGCAACTGATCCAGCTTTCGATGGCTGAAGGCTATCTTCAACAATCCAATGGAAGTTCCCAACTGACATACGAGGATATTGGCAATGGGTACTTCAATGACTTGTTATCGAATTCCTTATTGCAAGATGTGGAAAAGGATTCGTACGGACAGATTACAGCATGCAAGATGCATGATTTAGTTCATGATCTCGCACACTCCATTTCTCAAATCAGACAACGAAATCTGTATGATGGTGTGACATTGCAGCACTCTTTGTTCAAAGATTTTTGCTTCGACCACATTAGAAAGGACTTCAAAGGTCTGCGGGTTCTTAAACTACGGAGTGTTTCATCATTGCCAAATGCAATTGGCAAGCTAAAGCATTTGAGATACTTTGATATCTCAAGCTGTTGCATACACAGACTACCAAAGTCCATTGCCAAGCTCTACCACTTGCAGACGTTAAGATTATTGGGTTGTCGTCAGCTCAAAAAACTTCCCAAAGGAATGAAAAATCTAATCAACTTGAGGCATTTATATAACAGTGATGATGGACAAGTTCTTGATGAGATGGGACGTCTTACTAGTCTTCAGACTCTGCGAGTATTTCGTGTGGATAGAGAAAAGGGAAGGGGAATTGGCCAATTGAGATTTTTAGTTGAACTAAGAGGCAAATTGGCCATATACGGTCTTGAGAATGTTAGAGACAAAGAAGAAGCTAGGGGAGCAAGACTGTGGGAGAAGAAGAAATTACACAAGTTGAAATACGGATGGAAATCTTTCCAAAGGGAAGAGGCCCGTAACAGTGAGGAAGTATTGGAAGGGTTGGAGCCTCAATCAAATTTGAAAAGCATAAGCATTGAGCCTTATGAAGGAGAGTGCTATCCATCATGGCTGTTGGGAAAGATTGACAGTGGCCCAAGTGCTTATTTTCAACCCATGAATCTGGTGAAGTTGAAACTAGCTTCTTGTGTGAATGTGAAGAATGTTCCGAGAATGAGTAGATTATCTTCACTTGAGAAACTCGTCATTTGCAAGTGTGATAAGTTGAGTATGGAAGACGATGAACTGTTTCCCTGTAGTCTAAAGAAATTAAGAATAGAGTTTTGCACGAACATAAGATCTATTCCAGGTGTTGAGGGTGGCATCTCTTTTCTTCAACAGTTTCATGTTGTGCGTTGCGGCAATTTATGCAAAATAGGCGAGGGACTACTTGCCTCTGCATATCTAAGAGATGTTGAGATACGTTTCTGCCGTAAATTAAAGTCCTTTTCTCTCAATGGTGGACCTCAATCTCTTGAGATTCCTGGATTAGTACATTGTGGAGAAATACAGGAGATAGAGGATGGAATTGGATTATCTGCAAGCACAAGGTTGGAAACGTTAAGGATTGTATGTTGTCCTAGTATGATTTCAATTCCCAGTTTAGACGGTTTTTCCTCTCTTTCAGAATTAAATCTGACAGGATGCAATGGATTAACAAGTCTTCCGTCCGGATTGTCAACTTGTACCTCTCTTAGGCAATTGTTCATCCAAGGTTGTACTAGTTTGAAGTCAATTCCAGAAGATATAGGGCGATTGCATTCTCTCGAGGAATTGCATATTTGTACTTGTCCAAGCTTGAAAAAGCTACCAGAAGAGAGCCTTGGGTGCCTCACAAGTTTGAAGGGATTGGGTTTGGGTCCTTTCCATGAAGAGCTAAAGGAATTCCCAGGTCTTGGTTCAATCCACCACCTCCATTCTTCCCTCAAAAAACTGAGATTGTATGGATGGGATAAACCATGCTCTTTACCACATCAACTTCAACACCTCACTGCACTGGAGAAGCTACATATCCAGTCCTTCAAAGGACTGAAAGCTTTACCAGAGTGGTTCGGACGCCTATCCTCTCTTCAATTTTTATGTTTCATGCATTGTGACAATCTGGCGCAGCTGCCATCCAAGGAAGCCTTGCAACGCCTCTCCAATTTGAGATGGTTCTTTATCATGAAGTGTCCACTATTAGAAGAAGACAAAGTCAAGGTGTCCGGGATCCCCTGCACACCAAGTATCAATTGTTTTCATTATGATCGTATTGTTGCTCGAGAATTCTAGGAGGGTAAGCTTTAATTTTCTAAAGGCTTCAACCATTAGTATTTTTCCATGGGCTTATGACATGATTTTGAAAAATATTTTGAGATAAGTATCTGTCTACTTACAGACTCTAATGTATCTTTTGCTGCAGTTTGCTTTTGTTTTGGCCTACCAAAGGACTAAAAGGTTAGCGAAGAGGTTAGTTGTGTCTCCAACACTTGTAAATGTCATTGACATTTATGTAACTGAATGAGCTTTAGATGTTCTACAAGAACTCATGCTACCCTTTCATAGTATGAACTATAAAACACTTTTTGTCTTTCATATCGTGTCTCTATTTCAGTTTTCAATTATTGTTTGCAGAGGTTTGGCACACTGGTGTTACAATGAGAAATAGTGCTGTATGATTGTGGATATTGGCACAAGTAGAAGTACTCATTTTGATTATGCAATCGTGATGGAATCAAATGAAAGCCATTACGCTTCTGTCTATCTTTACTACTCAGAAATCCGAATTTAAACGTTGAAAAATACCATATAATTAGATGGTATAGGTTGTATGTATCATTCAAACTCGATAGGTGTTCATTATTCTTATTATGAAAACAGTTTTGATTGCTGCATCAGTGTTTAGAGTTTAAACGGAGATGGGAGAGATGAAAATGGAATGAAACACTATTTACCACACTTAGCCTGCTCTCTGTGAACTCAGGGGTTAGTCTGCTGGCTCCATTCTTGCTATGGAGAGAACAAGGCTTTCTACAAGAAGCACGACAAGTCGAGGCTCAGGGGTCAACTTTGTATTTCAGGCTTACAGAATGTTGTTGAACCTCGAGATGCATCAATGGCTATGCTACATGATAAGTCGAGGCTTGAGAAGTTAGAACAAAAGTGGAGTGCAAATTTTAAGAGAACACACCAAGTGCACTTCATTCATTGGAGAGTTTACAGTTTCAGGACTCAATATCTGTAAGCCAATGATCGAGTGGGGATGAAGGACCTGAATGGTCCAACATAGCCCACATACCTCGTGTCGAAATTTCAGATATGTGGAACTAAAAGCAGCCAGGCTTCAGGTAATTCTGTTTGGGAAGACTAGCTTCAGACATGGTTATCATTGTTTCATGCTTTTTGGAGAGCTTATGATCCAGACACCACCATTGTTTGTTCCTGCAGTGTTCATTGCCAACTCTCCCTTGTTCTATAACCCAAATATGAAACTAAAAGGGTAAACTGCCGAGATGGTCACTTACGTTTAGTAAGTGTACATTTTTGCTCACTAATTTTAAATCACTAACGTTGCGATCACTTATGTTTTTGTTTTTTAAACATTTGGTCACTCGGGTCGGGTGTTAATTACTGTTATAAAACTGGCGGCGTGCTAACTTGGTACAGTAAAAAAAAATGAATTGTTTAGATATATACTTAACTATTACTTCACTTTTAATTTGATCATCGAACTAAAATTAAATTGTATAGTTACACATTTAGTATTCTATATTTAGATGTACAATTAATTTAATTATATTTTTAATATAAAAGTAATTTTAATTCATCAATTAAATGGTGACACGTGTTGATAGTGAAGGCAGGTGCCAAACTTTGGTCCAATAGGAGAAATCCCACGCCTTAATCCCAGCACATCCAATGCATTTAATGTTGGATTAAAATAAATGTTGGAAGGTGACACGTCTAATTAAATTCTTATAATTAGATGCAATCAGATGGTGACACATGTCACGATTCGATCGTTGGATTAAAAATTATTTTTATATTAAAATTAGAATTGAATTGATCATGTATAAATATGGAGGACTTAATATGAAATTATATAAATTATTTTTAGTTTGGCCGTCAAAATAGAGTTAAGTAATAATTTAATGACTATCTAGTTAATTTATCTTTCTTTTTACTATGTAAGTCAGCATGCCGTTAGTTGTCTTAAGACAATTAACATCCGAGTGACCAAATGTTAAAAAAACGTAAATAATCACAACGTTAAATTTTTAAAATTAGTGAGTAAAAGTGTACACTTACTAAACATAAACACAAGTGACCATCAAACTAAAACTACATCTAAATAATTTGTCATGCTTTATTGGTCGATGTTAACAACATAAATTTCATAGGTCAACATACTCTTGTCTTCCGATCTTTACGAGGTTCAATTGACATTCTAATCCTAAAACCTGACATTTTACATTCACATTCTTGTATTTCAAGGCTATCTCAGAAAACAGTCCATTTATTGTCAATATCATTCTGCATCAACTTCCATTGCAGGACTATGAATCAAACCATGGCCTTCACAACAATACCAAGGCCTCCCTCCCCGCTTGTCCCGACTTCAACGAATAACCCGGGTCGGGTAAGCATGGCAAAAGGTTCGTACAACTCTGTCAGTATTCATTGTTCGTATCCCGAAAATAGCTTCCATTGCTCTATCGGTAGTAGGGGCTTAAACCGAGATCGTAAAATGATATTCCGATCGTTGTTTTGGAATTTTGGTTCCTTTCACGGTCGATGTCTACCGCAAAGTGAAGCGAAATACGATCGTGAATCCTTCTCAAAATCAAGATCACTGATCCAAGTAGCCTTCTTATGTGACATGGCACATTTGATTCCAATTATCAAGGTATGTATCTTTTTGTTGTACACAGATCAGACAACTAAAACCTTGCTGAATCCATTACTTTCCTGCAGGGAAAACTAGTGGTGTTCGTTCACAAATTTATGAAACTGCAAAGGGTATACATGAAGAAGTTGTGTCAAACATTGAGGACTTTTCACAAATACATGCTGAGCAAGCTAACCTTCGAATCTCTGTGCATTTTCATGGCTGAAGCATTGTTGGACTTCGTACTTTGGGGATGGTAACCACTTGTTACTTGATCGATTGATGATGTTGGATGAGATTGGCAAAGTGGGTCAGACAGTTTTTTTTGTCTGCCTCGACTTATATATATACACAGGACGGACACAAAATTTTATGTTAGAGGAGGCTGTTGGTATAAATTACTGCAAAATGATCTGGTTAGCACTGACTAGTAAATAGTAAAAACAGAAATAAAAGTAGGTGAATCGTGTCGTGGTATGTTGGCCACTGCCTTAGAAACAAATCTGCCCCGAACAGTGTAGTCGTTTCACAGGCAGAATGTCCCCCAAGGTGAACACGGACGCTCCAAGAATCGTACACTCGACTCCGGAGTGAACAACGTCGGTACTGCTACTTCAGGTGATGGAGGAAAGCGTAGAGCTTTTAGAATGTTTTCTGTGTGTTTGTTGCATACTAATGTTGCATGAAGGACCTC
Source organism: Hibiscus trionum (assembly GCA_030270665.1). Lineage (NCBI taxonomy): Eukaryota > Viridiplantae > Streptophyta > Magnoliopsida > Malvales > Malvaceae > Hibiscus > Hibiscus trionum. Next base: position 47,705,509 of record BSYR01000017.1, on the reverse strand, counting down.
TATTTATAGGCTGATTAGCATGGACAAAAACGTCATTACACTGTTCAAATTAATACAGATTTATATATGTATAACTGCAGTATTAATTTACTGTAACAGCTGCAGTAACAACTCTCTATAACATCATATTAAATCTGCAATCAAATCTAGTAACAGCTGCTGGTAACACATGAATTTGACTGAAAAAACAGTCTAAATGCAACACTGGAACAGACTGTTTATATTCGAATAAATTTGAACAGTTTTTCAAAGCCTATAAATAAGTGTTATCTCTATTTTGTTCTTAACGAATTTTCTCCAAAAAGATAATACTCACGTGCGGACGTGTCAAAGACACGTGGAGCCCAAGCCAGTCGGACGGCGGCGGAAAACATAAATATAAATACCCTTCACAAGCCTTTTTCCCAACCCATATGGGATGTAAGCTTTTACCTGTGGTAACACCTTAAGCATTACCAACAGGGGCGAATCTATAAAACTTAAGGGTGAACTTATTAAATTTTTAAGGGAGCTGAAAATAGATTTGTAATAAAAATATATAAAAAAAATTTAAATCACATATAAATTTTAAATTTTTAAGAGACGACCGCTCCCTCAGTTCATCTTTATATATACAAATTCGTAAATATGTTTGTTTAAAATAAATAAGTTGGCTGGCTTTACTGTTGGTATGGGACTCAATAATTTAATTCTTCTCTCTCCTTTTTCTATTTTATATGTCTATAATTTGTTTTGCATATATGAGTGTTTTTTTTAACTTTTTTACTTAACAAATGTTGGATATTTTTTTAAAAAGTTTTTCTCTCTTTTTTTCGGTATTGAATTTGTTGTCTTTTGGATTCTTGGGTTAATTCGCTCATCTTAATAGGTGCTTGTGGTCGTCCTATATATTTTTTTGGTTGAGTTGTGATGCGAATTTATATGGTGATGACATGTTCTATTATTATATTAGTGTGAATAGTATTTATATTTCATCATCAACAGTGATGTTTGTTTGTATATTTTATTCTTTTAAATTTATTCAATTGATTTCTAAATCATTTTTTATACAATTCTATTCTATAAATAATTTATTTTTTAAAAATATATAAATAAATTAAATGAATCTGAACAAACAATTGTATATAAACAAATACAAATATAATTTTCCTAAAACAAACACCAATAAGATTAAAAATAAGTAAACAAGCATGTTTGGTTTGGTTTGGTTTGATTTGATGCATTGTTTGAAGTTGGGGCTATTGGCTCTAAGTAATCATTAAAACTAATTCCTTTGAATAATGTATATGGTCTAAATAGGATGTAAACAATGGAATAAAATTACATATAATTTAAATCATTATTATTTTATTAAAATTTATATAAATAGAATAAATATTAAATCTTTAAATAAAGACTTACTCTTTATAGAGATCCATTGATTAGCCTAGTGACTAAAGATGCTCATATTACCCTCATCTTGTATGAGTTCGAATCTCGGTATGAAAATGTAATCTAGTCTTTACTCTTTATAGTTTGTTCACATAAAAATTCAATTTTTCAAAATGATCAAATAAGGTAAGAGTATAATATTTTCAAGGGTAAACTACATAAATGACCACCTTACTATTGCAAAAGTTGCGATCTGACCACATTATTTTTTTCGTCACAATTAAACCACCAAACTATTTAAATGGTATCAATGTGACCACCAGCCATTAAAGGTTAACGTGGCAATTAAAAAAATAAGGGTATAATTACATATTTAGTCCTCCTTACTTATAAACTCTATCAATTTATTCTTAATTTTAATTTAATAAAATAAATTAATTATTTAATTAGGTGTTGTCACGTGTCAATACTTTATTGGAGGAATTTAATTATTTATATTTAATTAAATTATTTTATTTTCTCCTCCAATCAGAAGGTAACACGTGTCACCACCATTTAGAGGAGAAAAATTCAATTTGCACAAACATGCCAATAGTGGGAATCAAAGCAACATATGGGTGATATAGAAGCAATGACTTAGCCACTGCACCAAGCATGTATTTGTGCTAAAAATAATCCTTTTAAATATATGTTCTATTCCATGGGCAAATTTTTAAGTTGTCCACAAAAGTCTAAACCAGATGCAGGGAACGATCTAAACTAGCTCGACATTCTTCCCCTTCAGCACCAACACCAGTTTCTACAACAGATGTAGATTCAACAAAATGTTGAGAAGCTCCCTTAGAATCTCCGGTTTGAAATGAACATTGGGGGTAATTCTTGGTTTTTTCTGTTGGCATTCACTGGGTTATCAACTATATAGGACCTCTTGCTTCCTTTGCAAGTCGACAAGCATCTCTCAGATTGACCAACTTTTTTCGAGTTGGAGAATGGAGGACCTGGGAAAGATACAATTACAAACAAGCTACCAATGTCAGGATTTGTTATAGCAAAGGTTGTATTTAGAAGCTTACCAAGATTATAACCTTGAGTTCTCTTCCAGGTATCTCGAGAGGTTGGTGGCAGACCATCCTGACTAATCACAAATTAATCAGTATTAAAATGACAAACTTCATTTAAGACCAAATATGACGAATAACCTGTAGGAAAGCAAATGCTTACAACACTACCAGATGGATAAAATACAGCAGAAGAAATGGCTGCACTGGGACCAGCAGGAACAAATGCTCTCGGAGCCAAGCTGTTACAGAGTAAAGAAACATCAAAAGGAGACATGAAAATCTGAGTTTGAGGAACTCCGGGATTACCTTAACTGGATTTGTACCTGCCAGCCTGGTTTGTTTCGTTTGAGCAGAACAGTGTACATAAATCAATTGGAGGTGGAGCTTGAGCGATTGGAATAACGTTGGTCCCACAAGCTGAGTTCTGCCATGGAATAGAACATATATTTAAAAGAGTTATTTTTAGCACAAATACATGCTTGGTGCAGTGGCTAAGTTGTTGTTTCTAAATCACCCATACACGGGTTTGATTCCCACCATTGACATATTTATGCAAATTGAATTTTTCTCCTCTAAATGGTGTTGACACGTGTTACCTTCTGATTGGAGGAGAAAATAAAATAATTTAATTAAATATAAATAATTAAATTCCTCCAATAAGGTGTCAACACCTAATTAAATAATTATTTTATTTTATTAAATTAAAATTAGGACTAAATTGATAGCGTTTATAAGTAACGAGGACTAAATGTGTAATTATACCCTTATTTTTTTAACTGCCACGTCACCCTTCCGTTAACCTTTAACGGCTGGTGGTCACATTGATACTATTTAAATAGTTTGGTGGTTCAATTGTGACGAAAAAAGTAATGTGGTCAGATCGCAACTTTTGCAATAGTAAGGTGGTTATTTATGTAGTCAGGGGCGTATCTACCATAGGTCAAGGTAGGTCACTTGACCTACCATAAAAAATGGATAAACTACTTTAGATGTCATTTAATTATTAATAAAGTTATAATTAAGTTATTCAATTATTAAAAGTTACAATTGGGTCACTTAATTCAAGTTTTAGTTATGCTCAGATCACTCCTTCGTTAAAATACAAATGAACATCTAACAAGATTTGGTATAATAATAGTTTCAGTCCTCAGAACTTATATATTCTACCAATTTAATCCTAATTCAAATTAATTCAAAAAATTTAACCATTAATACTTACAAAAGACATCAATTTAGTCATTTTCTTCTCCAAATCACATGTATACATTCGTTAACACTAGAGTACTTCATTTAAAACTATTAATTAATCTAGTACACAAATTTATAAATGTAAATATATTTATAATTATTTTTAATGCTAGATCTATAATTAGTATCTACATTAGAATTAAATCTATTCTTGATGACTTATTCAATCTATTCTTATCTTACTTACATATGATTGTATTTATTATCGGTGGGTGAACTACCAAGCTTAAATTTCTAGATCCGCCCCTGTATGTAGTTTACCCTATTTTCAATTTTTTTTAAATAATGGTTTAGCATATTGAGCAACAATATTTGTTCCTTTATTATTAAAATAGATTTTTTAATATGGACACTAAATTTTTATTATAACCATAGAAAATATCACAATTACAATGCATCCGGAAAGAAAAATAATGAGACTAATCTACTCAAAATTTTTACAACCCAAAAACAAAGAAAAGTGAAAAAATTTCTATGGAGATAAGCATACCATCAAAATTCAGAAGCTTCCTGAATCTTTTTGTCTCTATCCAATCGGAACTCATAACTGATGAAAAAGGAGTGGTGAGCGAGCCAAAGTATCAGGTAGAATGTTCTGCTACCCAAGATTGATTACATCGACAAACAACCATCAATCGAGTGGGGATCTACCTTTACGTAACCACTGACAAAATCATAATCAGGAATTAGCGCCGATTAAAAAATCTATGCGAGCAACGAACGACCGCTAGGGTATGCTGAATCATGCCACAAGGACAGATGAAACAAAACTACAAAAATAAATAAAACATGTCACAAAGACAGAAGAAAACGCATGTCACAAGGGCAGAAAAACGCGTGCTATAAAAGCAAAGATTCTTATTAAAAAATAAAAAAGATAAAAACAAGAAAAATAATAAACACTGGTTATCAACAACCAATAGCTAGGTGATTGTCGACCGCCAGCTAACGCAAAAAAATTGAAAAAATTTGCTGGCGGCACAAAATTGTTAGAGAAAAAAACTAGGGTTTATTTTAAAACGTTAGATCATTGTTTTAAGATATTCAAAAACTATAAACTTTTATTTGAAATTATCGAAGAGAAATGAATATGAATTGCAGAGAAGATGCGAAGGGGAAGGGAGATAGGAGTAAGAAAAAGAGATGGAAAATTTAAAAATCTGGAATTTGGCTCAAAATTTAAGATATGGGTTAAATTTTATTAAATTAATTTGAATTGGGACTAAATTGTTATTATACCATGTTGCATTTCTATTTCTGTTAAAACTTAACGGGGACTTAATCAGTGGCGGAACATTGGGGGGTTTAAGGGGGTATGGTCCCCCCCAATTTTTTTTTTCATTAGGAAGATGATAGAATTTTTTTAGAAAAAAGGTAAAATTACCTTTATAATCCCTTTAAAATTTGAAAAATTTTAGTTTGGCCCCCCTCAAAATTTTTAATTTCACTTCAGCCCCCTTCATAAATTTTCAGTTTTTCAAAATTTCATTTTGGTCCCCCCCTTTATAAATTTCTAGTTCCGCCCCTGGACTTAATAGAAGTGATCAAAATAGAAAATGAAATATTTGTGATTAAATTTATAGAAATATAATCGGATATTCAAACTAAAAGGCAATTATGATTGAGTGACCAATTGTATAATTTACCCAAACATTTTTCAAAACGACAACCCTATTTTTTTTAATTTTTTGGGTAGGTTGAATTGAAATTCGATAGATTCGGGTTGTTCTCCCAACCTTATTAGGCACGTTCGCGTATGGATACGAGCTCTAAACATTAAAAAAAGGGTAAATTACTGCAGGGGTCACTTTCGTTTCCCGTTTGTACAGATTTAGTCACCACTTTTGAAAAGTGTCGATAAGTGGTCATCTACGTTTTCGATGTGTAAAGACTTGGTCACTCCGACGTTATAGTCCGTTAATCCCCTAACAATGGATTGCTGATGTGGCAGAATCCTCACTTTCTTCAACCCTAAAATTTGGGTAAATCTGTTGCTCTTCCATCACAAGCATTACCAGCTCCCCCACCTGGACACATGGCCATCCGGAGTAAGCAGGTTGGTTATGTTCTTTTGCAAAAGAATTCTTAGCTCAATTGATTAAAATGGATATATATATTTGTATAAAAGATGCTCAAGCCACAATTCTCTCCTGAAGCTATGATCTGATAACATATTTTTTTGGTTTGAGTAGGAAGTTGACAAAATCCACTGTCTGGTGTTTTTTCTACACTGTAATTCTGAAACCTATTTTGTGATTGGCAGGGTAGTTCTATAATCTTATCCGGTCCTTCAGGCCCACCAGTCACATCTGTTCCAAATCAGAACTCTGAACTGGTGATTTAACTGAATTATCTTCATCATTTAATTTCTCTAAGAAAATGGTAATTCGATGCATCTTCCTGTCCGGGGTAATTCTTAATTTTATATATCTTTTACCAGGTTCTTACTCCAAATTTTCCAGGTATAATGGTTATTCCCCCTGATGATGACCATCTTCGCCATGTGATCGATACAATGTCTCTTTATGTTCTTGATGGAGGATGTGCTTTTGAACAAGCTATTATGGAGAGGGGTCGTAGCAATCCTCTATTCAGCTTTTTGTTTGAGCTTGGCTCAAAGGAACATACTTACTATGTCTGGAGACTATATTCCTTTGCTCAGGTCCATTGAGTTAGCTATCCAAGTGCATCTTCTATTTTTGTCCCTGGTGTTATTTTGTAACTTAACACGTCATGCTTGGGATATGTGTAAAGAAGGAATAATTATTGAAGAACCTCAATGTTTGTGGCAATGCAGGGTGATACTCTTCAAAGGTGGCGGACAGAGCCTTTTATCATGATAACTGGTAGTGGAAGGTAATTTATGTGCCAACAATTTTCTGTTAATTACATTCCTTTCACAAGTTTTGTTGGACAGTATTGGCAGTGCATAATTTTTTTGTTCATATTATTTATTTATTTATTTTCTAGATGGGTACCACCTCCTCTGCCAACTACAAAAAGTTTGGATCATGAAAAGGAATCCAGTGTCACATATGCTGCAGGAAGAAGTCGGGTATTCCAAAAATGAACATGCTTTGTTCCTGATTTTGTGGTTCTTTTGTGATTTCAGTGAGTTAATAATCCTATATTATATTTATTATTACAGCGGCTGGAGCCGGAACGAACACTTACTGATCCTCAAAGGGATGAATTTGAGGACATGCTCCGGGCCTTGACATTAGAGAGGAGTCAGATTAAGGAAGCTATGGGTTTTGCTTTGGATAATGCCGATGCTGCTGGAGAGGTATTCTTTATATATACAGCATGCCTTGCTGCAATTCATGCTCTCTAATATTCGTCTCCGACATTCTTCATAACAGCAGCGCTCCTGTTAAAAATGCATCTGCATACCGTACCAAGTTTGAAGCAACATTGCCTGATATAATGATTTGTACCGCAGTGTGACAGGAAGGATCACGGCTGAGGCCCTTAAGGTAGGTAGGTATAATGTTGACCTTTTATACTGCTTCCAGACCCAGTATGCTTTATATTATGTTTGTTCTGCTGAGACCTGCAAAATGAAATGGCTTGTGGCCATGTGCATGTATTTATCTCTGGTTCTTCGGGTTTTTTTTTTTTTAAATCTTTTCTTCATTTCTGCAGGAAAGGGTTCTGAAAGTGTTGCAAGTATGGGCAGACTCGTTTCTTTTTTCAGATGCATATGTTAACGGACTGCGAGCTACTTTTCTTCGATCAAGAAACGAGAGTGACTCCTGCAGTAGTTTACCCTATCAAAAAATACACATGCATGTTCAATTAATCAAAAACTATGATAAAAAAATTAATCAAAACTCATCCCCTTGTGTTCTGTTGGCAAAGGTAGATGTTTATCATCCTTTGGGACCCGGGTTTGAGTACTAGTAATGCATGTTGTATGTTCGTCTTTGAAAAAGAATAAGAAAGTTGAACAGATACTACCCTTGTATCACACCAGCATATTCAAAAAAAAAATCAAAAACTTAGGGTCCGTTTGGTTCCAGAAAATATAGGCATTTTCCATTTTATTTTTTTTTTAAAAATAAAAAATATATAAGAAAATGTGTTTGGTTAAAAAAATGGAAAATGATTTTTAGAAAATAAAAATAAAAATGAATGAAAATTAGAAAACAATAAAAAGATGTTTTCTGTGTTTTCCTAGAAACTGTTTTGAAATTTAAAAAATGGGAAAACACGGGATTTGAAGTTTTTTTTTAACTTACACGAAAAAGGACACTGCTTATCTCTGCAATCACTCTAAAGAAAATCATAATTGCGAAGAACAGAAAGGAATTAGTAGATCCCAGTAGCCCATCCTCATTCTGGTTCTCTCTATTCTTTAAGGTACAAAATTGTTTATTTTAAACAAACTTCTCTTTTGAAAAATTATATTGGTGTAATAGCTTTGAATATGATCGTATCTTCCATCTCCATAGCTTAATCGCCATTTTTATTGTCAAACCTTGTCTCAATTAATTCTTGGGTCTTTCTATTTTTTTCCCTTTTCAACGTATTTTTTAAATTTTAGATCAATTATTTCATATATGTGTGAAAATTTTTATATTTATGTTATGTGAAATTTTATTTGTGATTTCCCCCTTTTCAACATGTCTTCCAAGATTATTGTGGTTCAGGGGTGATTGATGGTCTTTAAAAAATAGCTTCGTGGTGACTAAGAATTTGTTTTAAGAGATCGATTTTGCAGCCTTTTAAGCAAATGCTAGCATGGTTTGGCAGATTGATTATTTTAATTTTGAGGTCTCCATAGTTATGTTAACGAAGGAGTGTATAATGTTTGGAAAGAGTTTTTTAACATCTTTTGTTCTTTGGTGGCTTTAAAGGAGGTCTTTATCGAGGGACTGGTCCCCAAAAAATCCTGACCATGAAACATATTTGCTTATACTTATATCATCTATCTCTCTGTGGTGTCCTTATCATTGGAGAAGAAACGATTGTTTATTGCAATGCCAAGACATTCAAAGCAATTTCGATAAAACATGTAGGTCACTTGTCAAGCTACTGTTAAATTTTTACAATTTCTTAAAAAATCTTTTGTGGTTATGAATTATGTTGAGTGGATCGAATGATCGAAATGAACCAAGAGGGGGGGGGTGAATTGGATTTTTAAAGGTTTAGGTGGTGAAAATTGCAAATTAAAAAGATAGACAAGGAATTTTAGAGTGGTTCAAGTTCCAAATGAACTCTACATCCACTACCTTAGCTTCACTAAGGATTTGCAACAATTCCACTAATTGCTTTTCCCCTTTTCTAGGCTAAGGAGGTAACCCTTACACTTTTCGGTTAAATTTTCTATCCAAAATTTAACCCAATCCTCGCACAAATAAAACAAAGATTTTGTTGGCTAAGAAAGTATCTCTCAATACAAATTGTAGTCCAATTACAAGCACTCAACCCAATTGAAATGATAAGAATGAAAAATACAATTGGGGTTTCTAGACAATATTGAGATTAGGCACAAATGCTTGGATTTGATGTTTGGATGTTTGCTTTTGGATCAATAGTTGTTGCTGGTGCTTTTAGAGGTCCCTTTTATATCTTCTCATTGATTTCTAGCCGTTGTGGTTGTTGCATACATCAATAGAGTCGTTGGGGGTGTTATCTCACCTCCATAAATGCAGTATGCAACCACCCGTTTCGAAACGCCCGACCCTGTTTCGAAACAGACCAAAATAGAAAGAGCCGTTGGGGTGCATTTAAGAGCCCGTATCGAAACGGTCTGACCCGTTTTGAAACACTTTTGCCACTGTCAAGGGTCGTTTCGAAACAGCTTGAACCCGTTTCGAAACGCCTTAACGGATTCTTAAAAATCAGTTAAAAACTTGCAACGGTCATAATTTTCAAATCAAATGAAGAATCGTTTCGAAACATTTTATGTCGTTTCGATACGGGTTCTCTATGTTCTAAAGCCGTTTTGATACTTGTTTCGAAACATGGGTTGGCAGTGTTGAAAACGTTTCGATACCCGTTTCGAAACATGGGTTAACAGTTTCAAAACCGTTTCGAAACGCCTTAGGCCGTTTCGAAACAGGGGCTCGAAAAACACTGTTTCGGCTTTAAGAACACTTAGAAAATATTTGGAAAGCTTAGTTTTTAACTTAGGCATATTCTTTAAATCATATGGGGATGTTTGAGGACTTAAAAATTCGTTTTGACATTTTCAATTTAGTCCTTAGGTTCTTTAGTTATATCAAAATTAAAATATTGGTTTCACAATCTCCCCCTTTTTGATATAACAAAACCGAAGTTAGAATTTTTAAGAGTTTTGAAAATTTTGAATACATTCTAACTCCCCCTCAATTTAAGATTGGTTTTAAAGTGTTTAAAAGGATTTAACTTTGAAATTCAAGGTTTAAAACTAAAAACACTTTAAACATTTAAAACGAATTTTTGGCTCTTAAATTTCTTCTCCCCCTTTTTGTTAGATCAAAAAAATAAAAATAAACAAGGCTCATAGAGAAGAGATAAGGTTAATAACAATAAGCATTAAGCAATAAGCAATAAGCAACAATAATATTAATTCATAAAATTAAAATATCCAAAACATAAATCTTCAACATAAAATTCAAAGCACAATCCCAAATAAAATCAAAAAGCATAGGTTCATAAGACATAATGGAAATAAAGATGCAAACTTAATCCTAAAATGCATAGATAATATGATATGTCATGAATATCCTAGGCCTCGTCGTCACCATCATCATCTGAAGTCTCATCATCGCTCTTGACTTGAGAATGGCGAAACTTCATCCATTGGCCATAGAAGGTAGAGAAGGACATGTCCATGGCTGAGTGTGAATTCTCAAGGGATTGGAGTCGATCCTCTACATTTTGCAAGCGAGTGTTGATGGGACCAAAACCCAAAGCCATGTTAGTGTCCATGGCATTGAACCGCTCGGTAATTAAAGCCGTGAGAGCTTCATTGTTTGCACCTTGAGCTTATGGTTGAGGTTCAACGAGAGGAGAAGGAGGAGGTGCTTCCCTATCAACACGTTCCCAAACATTGTTCACATAGCGAAAATTGGACTTACGGAGAGATGACTCACCAATTTTTGACTTGCGAGGTTCCGGAGAGTCGTAGGTGCAATCAAGATCAAGCTTGCTAAATATGTGACTTAAGACCGTTCCATAAGTGAAAGATTTCAGGGCATCGGTGTCACGAAGCTTAACATTGTTAACAATTTCAGCAAATATGATTTTAACTAGATTAGGGCGCTGACCACGACGGAAACACTCAAGCCAAAAATAGTCGACTTGACGGATGTGAGAATATTTACCTCCAGAGGGGCGAAGGAACCATGAGACCATCAAATGGAGGAAACGATCGTGCGCATCCAAAGTAAGCACTTGACCGGTGTGAGAACCAAAGTGACTCTCATTCTCAATTCCTACATCCTTAAGAGAAAATGTAGACTCCAAGAGAGGGACATTAACAACAAACTTTTTCCCCAAAAGATAAGATTCAATCCCAACAACTTCAGAATTTTCTTCATCATTGATAAGGTGAGCATTGGAGTAAAAGAGAAGTACCATGTGTTTGTAGCAAATGTCCGGGATGCTCAAAATACCAAGGAAATTCCATTTTCTCAAACGCTCGAGGTAACGAAAAAGAAATCGCTCGGAGTTAAGGAAGTTGAGATCAATCACACGCTCACGACGAACTTCGTACTCCTTGACATATTTGAAACGTTCTCTCAACTCTGTAGTTCGAAGAGATTTTTGAAAGAGCTGGGCGAGATTTGGACGCATACTCGATTCACCGGTTTGAACGGACTTACGCTTATTGTTAACATTCTCCGTAGCCATCCTAAAAATATAAGCAAGCAAGTTTGAAAAAGAATTAAGTGTATGCATAGATTTCTTAATTCAATCCAATGGTAAATCCCACTTAGGTTTAAAAACAAAATTTTAAAACAAGTATACAAAACAAAATAAAAACAAACAAAATTTTTTTTAGAGAAAAACAATAAAAAAATACGAGTGAAAATTTTTATATTCGAATCATAAAATTGAAGATTTTGAATTTTTTTTACAAGATATGAAAAACCCAAGCATAAAAACATATAAACTATACAAAAATAAAATTTTCTAGCCTAAGATTTGAATATAAATTGAAGGAAAAAGAAAAAGAGGAAAAATACCTTAATTTGGGATTTTGGATGAATGGATGAAAATCCTTGCACAATATTGTTGAATCTTGCTTAGACTTGTGTTTTAGAGAAAAACCCCTCAAGATTTGGTGAAAAACAAAGAGGTTTAGAGGGTTTTATAGGAAAAATTCGGGCTAGGGTTTTTAGGGTTTTGGAGAGTTTTAATTAAAGTGGAACTTTATCATTAAAAGCCCTTCTTAAAGCAGGTCGCAAATCCGTTTCGGAACGGTCTTGACCGTTTCGAAACGCGGGCACGAGAGTTTGACCGTTTTTAGAACTCCAGCTGACCGTTTCGATACAGGTTTGACCGTATCGAAACTCCGTTGACTCGTATCGAAACTAGTTTCGATACACCCCTTGGCAGTAGCCAAAACGTTTCGAAACCCTTGGAAGGCGTTTCGAAACGCCCTTCTCTCAGATAGAAATTTAAAGCAACCGTATCGAAACAGGTTCACCCGTTTCGATACACCTGGGCCTGGAAGTGCAGATGAGGCTCTAAAAGTGCAGAAAAATGAGTTTTTCTAGGGCCTAACATGCATGAATGACATGAATTAGCAGGAAAAACATATGCAAACATAAACATACTCCCCCTAGCTATAGGCATGGATGAAATTAGGAGTAAAAAAACATAAACAAGGCATTTCACAAGATCATGCAATTTTAAGCATGAAAGAGGTCCTAAAAGGTCAAGATAGGCTAGCTAGACCTAACTCTCTCCTAAGGGACCAAAAACGCTCTTTGTCTAAAGGTTTTGTAAATATGTCCGCTAATTGATTTAAGGTGTCTACATACTCTATAACCACATCTTCTTTAAGGACATGATCTCTAATGAAATGATGCCTTATTTCTATGTGTTTGGTTCTAGAGTGTTGGATGAGATTTTATGTTAAACATATAGCACTAGTGTTGTCACATTTTAGGGGTATGGTTTCAACTTTAATTCCATAATCTAAGAGTTGTTGCTTCATCCAAAGGACTTGAGCACAACAACTCCCTAAGGATATGTACTCGACTTCGGTGGTAGATAAGGCTACACTATTTTGTTTCTTAAAGAACCAAGATATGAGCATACTACCTAGGAATTGACAAGTTCCCGAAGTACTTTTCCTATCGATTTTGCAACCCCCATAATCTGCATCCGAATAAGCATGAAGGTTGAAGGTGGAGTCTCTAGGGTACCAAAGACCTAAACAAGGAGTATCTCTAAGGTACCTAAAGATTCTCTTAACGGCTATAAGGTGAGACTCTCTAGGACTAGCTTGAAACCTAGCACACAAGCAAACACTAAACAAGATATCCGGTCTACTTGCGGTAAGGTAAAGCAAAGATCCAATCATAGAACGGTAAAGCTTAGAGTCAACACACTTACCTCCTTCATCTTTGTCAAGCTTTGTAGAAGAGCTCATAGGTGTGGCTTGAGGCTTTGCATTCTCCAAGCCAAACTTCTTGAGCATATCCTTTATGTACTTTGCTTGATTGATGAAGGTGCTATCCTTCTTTTGCTTGATTTGGAGTCCCAAAAAGAATGAGAGCTCCCCCATCATGCTCATCTCGAATTCACCTTGCATTAGCTTAGCAAACTCTTTGCAATGACATTTGTTAGTAGAACCAAAAATAATATCATCAACGTAAATTTGAACTACTAAGATGTCATTTTTATACATTTTTATAAAGAGTGTAGTGTCCACCTTTCCTTTTTCAAAACCCTTTTCAATTAAAAAGTTTGAAAGTCTTTCATACCAAGCTCTAGGAGCTCGTTTTAAACCATAAAAAGCTTTAGTGAGTTTGAAAACATGATTTGGAAATTTTGAGTCTTCAAAACCCGGTGGTTGTTCCACATACATTTCCTCATTTATAAAACCATTTAAAAACGCGCTTTTAACATCCATTTGAAAAAGCTTGAAATCATGATAACATGTGTAACCCCCTCGTCCCGGTCTGGCAGGATGACCGGTCCGAGTAAGCTACACGGGGAAAACCGAGTGAAAACTCCCTAAGGAATTCCCCCTCGGTTAGCAACCCTATTTTTTTCATTTTAAATCTTGTCTAGATGAGTATTTAATCCTATGTGGTCATACAGCGGAACAACATTCACGAGGCAAACAAACGAACTCAGCCCAACATCTTACAGCCCAATTTTAAGCTTTAACTACAGGCGGTATCGATACCCTTAAGGGGTGTATCGATACCCCTTGACTAGGTTTAAGCTTTAACTGCAGGCGGTATCGATACCCTTAAGGGGTGTATCGATACCCCCTTGACTAGGTCAACAGGTCGGTATCGATACACTTAAGGGGTGTATCGATACCCTCCCCAACGGTTGACTTCCCACGGTCAACGTTAAGATGACGGTATCGATACACCAGAGCACGGTATCGATACCGAAATGGACAGTAGCTCCAGAGACCAAAATGGTATCAATACACCCCTCAAGTGTATCGATACACGAGGCTTGAAACAAGAAGGTGGTATCGATACCGTACCAACCGTATCGATACCCCTGCTACGAACTTGCAGGTTTGAGCTGATTTAAGGCACAAGGAGGCCCTTAAATCCCTCTAAAACCTCAACCAACACACTATCATCAATCCTAAGGCAATCCAACCATAAAAGCATGCATTCACATGAAGCCAAAGGGCACAAATCAACACAAGGTGATGCCTAGATTATACAAGCAACCTAGCATTCAAACATGGCATTCCAACGAAAAGCACAGGGTAAGTATATAAGAGGTTTGCACCATAACAAGGCAACCTAAACATCTAAAGACATGCCACCACACACAAGTATACATCATAGCATAACATGTTTTACAAACCAAGGCCAAATCAAATCATCAACATACACCCAAACTCAAACAACAATACCTATCCCATTGCTTAACTATTACATTCTATCACTTAAAATTCATACATTGAGCTCACCAAAGCAACACTTGGAGACCCTTCCTTGCCCATGCCACCCACAAGCTACTTATCTGCATTGTCGAACAAAAGAGAGCGTAAGCATAAAAGCTTAGTGAGGGTAAGCTCATAAAACAAACCTCGACAATGCAGGGTCCAAGCACGAGCTACAACCAAGATAAAATGCATGTTCATACCTCCGATCCACACGAGCCATAATCATAAATGATGCATGAACATATATTCAATATCATGTCATGCTCAACATGTTTAAATCCACCACATATGAAATCACATATATTAAACCAAGTTAGCAACACATCCCAAATCACATTGGCTCACAATTAAACACATATTGGCAACATAAACCACAATCCGTATTGGCACCTAGCTATGACTCGAATACGCGGATAACCGTTGGAACTCACATCCAACAACACAACCATTACGTGACGGTGGGATTACACTCATCACCGTTCACGCGGAGGGGATTCCACTCATCCTCACGCCTCATCTCACGCGGAGGGGATTCCACTCATCCTCACGCCCGTCGATGGGATTCCACTCATCACCGACTAATATATATATATGAAGATTTCCGGGCGAACCCGTACTCCATCTTGATGACTACCATCATCAAGACCACGCGCGCATTTTGACTCACGTGTGCACACTAGACATCCTAATGATCGATCATTTGTACCCAAGCATACTAGTGCCAATACAACACATTTCATTACTCTTTCACAATACCATTTCATAATAACTTCCGTGCTTAGCACGTACTCACCATGACTCACCGTCATGCACAAACCACATTTCCATGCCTAGCATATACTCACCATGATCCTCGGATCATACAATCGCCTCATAACATCATTACACATGTCAACACTACATGCATCTCAATAACACAAATATCACATCATATTTCATACATATGTATATCTCTATCACATTTATCATCAACATGCATGTAACAATGCATTAAGCCATGCCTCCACATACATGTATAACAACATAAGCATAACCACCATAAGCATGATTAAACATGAGGCATAATTCAACACTTTAAAGATCAACCATGGTCTCTAACTAAAGTTTGGGATTAGGCTACCACCCTAATCCCAACCCTAGGTGGGTCTACCAATCCCAACCTAGTTCACATGCTTGAACCAACACTTGAAAACCATTTAAAAATATTTAACCACTCACCTCTACCTCAAAGCTCATCTACCAAGCAACCATGGTCTTCAATTTCCGGATTTGTTCCCAAGGCCTCACCAACACAAATTCCCGCTTCTAAACAACCTCAAACACAATTCAAACAATTCCAAGTCAGCCCAACATCAAAAGACCAACCCGGAATACAATTCAATCACAATTTACCATGTTGCAAGCCATGACCAAACCCCATACTTTGCAATCTCGGACAGCCCCAATACCCCTTCCAAAATCCATGTTTCCAACACCCATTACACCCACAAATGATCCCAAAACAGCCCCCAACTATTACCCTAACATCAACCCTCAATTTCCAACACAAACCACACCCAAAACTCAACTAAAAACCCTCCTAAAAACCCACCAAAACCCAAATTCGGGAATCATGTTAAAATACTTTAAAATTCACATATGTTGGACCTTAAGGGTTGCAAACAACTTATCTAACAATAATAAATCAATAGCTTAGGTTAAAACCCATAAAGTTCTCATTTTTAAACAAAACCCTAAAACTTTCAATTTCAAAATCATGAACAATAATGAGAAATATTGGTACCAACATGAAGAGGAAGACAAGGCCAAGTCAAAAATATCATTACCTTGCAAAAATCACCAACAAAATCAAAGGAGATGATGAAATAGAAATTTGGAGAGAAAAGAGGCATCTCACGTTAGTTTTGGTTTTGAAGAAGAGAATGAATAGTAAATAGAAGATAGGAAAGGGGGTTTTAAATCAAAAGGTGGGCAAATTACCAAAAGGCCATTAATGAATGGCTATCCCCTTTCTTCATTAAAAGCTCTTCCATTTGAAATCTAATCAATTTGGTCTCATTTCAAATATTTATATTTTTGAAACCTGGAACGTAAAGGATTATTTTAATTATGACCGAGCCCAAATAATATTAAAATATTATTTTCACCCGACCCCTAAACCCGGGTGTTACAACTCTCCCCCACTTAAGGAAATTTCGTCCCTGAAATTATCGGACAAGAATTACCACGAAGCTTGTTCTTACTCACTTCCCTTCTCACTACAACCTACTCACCAACTCGGTAAACTTACCACACAACATTAGCTACTTGATTCTAACATCTCAACGAGTTCTTCAATGCGTGCCCATTTCAACCTCGACTCAACCTCTTCAACAAACATAACACGAAACAAACCAGCTTCATATTTCCGAATCATAGATACACAAATCACATCACAACCCCTTTTTAACTCTGGTGGTAACCGCGACAATTGAACAACTGAACTAGCCTGATTCACAACTCATATAACACTGTTTACAAACTTGACCGATAACTTTCTCTGACTAATCATCTGACTTTAACAGGTAACCAAACACTATGCAGACGTCTTCAAAGACAATTTAGTTGAAATCTTGAATCTCTATTACCCACTTTCATTACGAATCTCCCACGGATGTAGCAAACTAGAAGAAAACTGAGGTTCGGTCTTGACACGCTGGCAAATTATACACTTACTCTCCTACCCCAACACATACTGAACCACATCATATATCATCTTAGTCCCGAAGTACTCATCTTCAGCCCACCAGACGTCTTCATACTACTCAGATGCAATATAACCGAACTGCCAAGTGCTTCGGCCAAAACAATACGTCTCACCACATTATGTCAATCGGTACAACTATTTTGTCTCTAAAATGCTAAGCTCTATCATCTCTGAAATTGTATTATGAAGGTCTTCCTTCCACTAAGTCTTGCACGTGAGGTGCCAAGGGTCTGTCTTGCAACTGTTTCTCTTCAAGCATTCTGACTCAATGTAGGTTTAACGTGAAACTCAGCCACGAAACTACTATAATTTGGTAAACTGAGTTCGGCAATTTCATCTCGCAACTCTACTATTAATCTATCACAACAAATAACTCGGAACGTCGGTTACTACGTAGACTCTCTTCAGATAGTACTCAATCTTGAGATCACAGTCTTCAAGCAATTCTAACACCTTATGCTGTTCAAGTTTCAACCCTTCCTAAGTCTTCAAATATTTCAAGTTCTGATGATACGTACATACACACTGTGCATTTCTTACTATACAAGCTTTGTCTCTAAGTCTTCGAAGCAAATACACTGTAACTAACTCTAAGTCTAGTGTTGGATAACTCTTCCCACGGTCTTCCAACTATCTTGATGAACAAGCCACAATCTTCTGTCTTGCATAAGCACACAACCTAACTCTACATGTAACTCATCACTATGGTTCGCAAACTCTTTCTCTGATATAAGCTGATTCAAGGTCGAAGCTCTCTTCAAAGTTTCTTTCAGTTCCTCAAGGGCTCATTGTCTCGCATCTAACCACACAACTGAACATTCTTCTGTAGCAATCCATCAATGGAGCAACTATATTCAAAAGACTATTTACAATTCTCTGAAAGTAACAATGCTAGACCTAAGAACTATAGATATTTGTCACAGTCTTCAATTTCTTCCAACTCATATCTTCCTTTGCCTACTTGGGATTAATTCTAACACACTCGGCTGATTTACATGTCCTAGGAGAACATCTTCATTAACTCGGAGTTCACGTTGGCTCAACTTGGCATACAACTGATTCTCTAATAGGATCTACAATACTAACTCTAAAGCTTGTCATGGTCTTCTTCGGTACGTGAATATACTCATGTGTCATCTATGAGAACTATTACAACTGATCAAGGAACTCGGGGATTATTCTGTTTAACATCTCTATGAAGGTAACTAATACACTAGTCAAACAAAACGGCATAACTCAGAGCTCAAGGTGATCACATCTCACCCCTAAAGCTGTCTTCGGTACTTCAACTTTTCTCACTTTCAACTGGTAGTAAACGAACCTCAAACTAATCTTCGAAAAGACTGAAGCACACACTAACTGATCAATAAATCACTGGCACTCGGAAACGGATACTAATTATTCACTGTCACTTGTTTCAACTGTCTGAAATCTAAACACATTCTCGTACTGCCACTCTTTCTTCTTCACGAATTGCATTGTCATACTCTAAGATGATGTACTAGGCCTAAAGAATCTAAGGTCTAACAAACTCAAAGTTAATTCTTCAACATTCTCAATTCTTCCGGAATTCATAAGTTACAGAATAAACAAAACAGAAGCAACCTCGAAAAAGGTCTCAATAACAAACTCTTCTCCTCTAACAAGAGGTAAACCGACAATTCTTCCAAACACTTATAGGAAAAGAAAACACAACTATTCTAACATTATGTGGTTTAATCTTCATTCAAAAATCAAATCCATCACATCTTCTAGGCGAGCCTGTCAACTAAACTCAATCAATCTTTGACTCTAAAACTGGGTCAACATTCGACAGGAAGTTCACATCCTCACTTACCACTACAGTCTCACAAAAATCTGCGACTTCAAGGCAACTCTTTCTTTGTCTCAATGTATATCCTAGCTTTGTACTCTATAATCCAAACCATGTCAAAAAGGTACATCGAAACCGTAGGAAGACAATTACTTCACATCTACTAGAAATCAGTAACTCCGAACCACCAACAAACATCTTCTGTACATCTTTCTGATCACTACTATCTCCAAAAGGCTAGTCACATGTGTCCCTACATCTAGATCTCAAGTACGTCTAAATTCTTTGCATGCTCACACAACCAGACGAATCCGCAGAAATTGCAACTTCGCAAGTACACGGCTGTTAGTCTTTGGTCCTCTTATTCTCAGACTGGTTCTTCAACAAAATCTGACTCTTCTAGACTGTTCTTAGAGCATTCCGAAACTTCAAAAACGCAGTTCTGAGCATACACAGACAACCATGCTGGAAAACAACTCAGGTGTGCACCGGCTTAATCACACAAACTAGCTCCCACTTACGGACACTGACCGGCTGTCTTGCATTAAAATCGTAGGCCGAACCCCAACGGTCACCAACTAACACTTCTGAATTTCAGATTACTCACACGAGACCCCTATCCTGATCTCGCTAAAAGAACTAAGGTACTCGTACCCACCTCTAACACTTCACCGGGCATATTCAAACTTGCATGCTTGCTATCAACATACGGAAGCACAAACTCAGAATCAACCAGAAGGGGGACAAACTCATAACTGTACCAAGGACTTATCTACTATAACATCGATACTACTCTGGCTCCACTCATAGGCCTTCACTTCTTCCTACCAACTAATGCCAGAGTTTATCACATCGTCCCTCATCCATAGGAATCACCCACATACACACTGTCTCAAACAGACAAATTGTACCTCAATCCCGGTACAACCATACCTCCCTAACTAAGATGATGGACTCCCTCAACATCGTCCACCTTTTCTGAAACTACAACTCCCACTTACCAATTCACGGCCCACTCCTTGGCCTCGGACTTACTAAAAGCAATAAATCAACAACAACATCAACAGTAAATTAACATACAAACTGGGTTAGCAAAGGAAAGGGTCCAAGTGGCTCAAGTATGATTCCCTCACTTAAAAAAAATCTCTTTTTCGATGTAATAGTAGCAATGGGACTCTACTAAACATGTTTCAAACAACTCAACACTCATACATGCTCAATCAAGCATATAACAAGGCTTACTTGCTAAACAAGCAAACATATGCGTACAATCAAACAACAGACATTCTCAATCAAACAATCATACATCACAACATACACGGATAACGAACAACATGCTTTTAAACAAACAATCAACATACTTGTCATACAAGCAGTCATACTTACAAAGCAAGCAAACACCGTGCATATCAATTCAAAACTTAAACTTACCTCACTTACCTGCCCAAGGTCTCGGAAACCTTAGGCTCTGATACCAACAAATGTAACCCCCTCGTCCCGGTCTGGCCGGATGACCGGTCCGAGTAAGCTACACGGGGAAAATCGAGTGAAAACTCCCTAAGGAATTCCCCTTCGGTTAGCAACCCTATTTTTTTTCATTTTAAATCTTGTCTAGATGAGTATTTAATCCTATGTGGTCATACAGCGGAACAACATTCACGAGGCAAACAAACGAACTCAGCCCAACATCTTACAGCCCAATTTTAAGCTTTAACTACAGGCGGTATCGATACCCTTAAGAGGTGTATCGATACCCCTTGACTAGGTTTAAGCTTTAACTGCAGGCGGTATCGATACCCTTAAGGGGTGTATCGATACCCCCTTGACTAGGTCAACAGGTCGGTATCGATACACTTAAGGGGTGTATCGATACCCTCCCCAACGGTTGACTTCCCACGGTCAACGTTAAGATGACGGTATCGATACACCAGAGGACGGTATCGATACCAAAATGGACAGTAGCTCTAGAGACCAAAATGGTATCGATACACCCCTCAAGTGTATCGATACACGAGGCTTGAAACAAGAAGGTGGTATCGATACCGTACCAACCGTATTGATACCCCTGCTACGAACTTGCAGGTTTGAGCTGATTTAAGGCACAAGAAGGCCCTTAAATCCCTCTAAAACCTCAACCAACACGCTATCATCAATCCTAAGGCAATCCAACCATAAAAGCATGCATTCACATGAAGCCAAAGGGCACAAATCAACACAAGGTGATGCCTAGATTATACAAGCAACCTAGCATTCAAACATGGCATTCCAACGAAAAGCACAGGGTAAGTATATAAGAGGTTTGCACCATAACAAGGCAACCTAAACATATAAAGACATGCCACCACACGCAAGCATACATCATAGCGTAACATGTTTTACAAACCAAGGCCAAATCAAATCATCAACATACACCCAAACTCAAACAACAATACCTATCCTATTGCTTAACTATTACATTCTATCACTTAAAATTCATACATTGAGCTCACCAAAGCAACACTTGGAGACCCTTCCTTGCCCATGCCACCCACAAGCTACTTATCTGCATTGTCGAACAAAAGAGAGCGTAAGCATAAAAGCTTAGTGAGGGTAAGCTCGTAAAACAAACCTCGACAATGCAGGGTCCAAGCACGAGCTACAACCAAGATAAAATGCATGTTCATACCTCCGATCCACACGAGCCATAATCATAAATGATGCATGAACATATATTCAATATCATGTCATGCTCAACATGTTTAAATCCACCACATATGAAATCACATATATTAAACCAAGTTAGCAACACATCCCAAATCACATTGGCTCACAATTAAACACATATTGGCAACATAAACCACAATCCGTATTGGTACCTAGCTATGACTCGAATACGCGGATAACCGTTGGAACTCACATCCAACAACACAACCATTACCTGACGGTGGGATTACACTCATCACCGTTCACGCGGAGGGGATTCCACTCATCCTCACGCCTCTTCTCACGCGGAGGGGATTCCACTCATCCTCACGCCCGTCGATGAGATTCCACTCATCACCGACTAATATATATATAAAGATTTCCGGGCGAACCCGTACTCCATCTTGATGACTACCATCATCAAGACCACGCGCGCATTTTAACTCACGTGTGCACACTAGACATCCTAATGATCGATCATTTGTACCCAAGCATACTAGTGCCAATACTACACATTTCATTACTCTTTCACAATACCATTTCATAATAACTTCCGTGCTTAGCACGTACTCACCATGACGCACCGCCATGCACAAACCACATTTCCATGCCTAGCATGTACTCACCATGATCCTCGGATCATACAATCGCCTCATAACATCATTACACATGTCAACACTACATGCATCTCAATAACACAAATATCACATCATATTTCATACATATGTATATCTCTATCACATTTATCATCAACATGCATGTAACAATGCATTAAGCCATGCCTCCACATACATGTATAACAACATAAGCATAACCACCATAAGCATGATTAAACATGAGGCATAATTCAACACTTTAAAGATCAACCATGGTCTCTAACTAAAGTTTGGGATTAGGCTACCACCCTAATCCCAACCCTAGGTGGGTCTACCAATCCCAACCTAGTTCACATGCTTGAACCAACACTTGAAAACCATTTAAAAATATTTAACCACTCACCTCTATCTCAAAGCTCATCTACCAAGCAACCATGGTCTTCAATTTCCGGATTTGTTCCCAAGGCCTCACCAACACAAATTCCCGCTTCTAAACAACCTCAAACACAATTCAAACAATTCCAAGTCAGCCCAACATCAAAAGACCAACCCGGAATACAATTCAATCACAATTTACCATGTTGCAAGTCATGACCAAACCCCATACTTTGCAATCTCGGACAGCCCCAATACCTCTTCCAAAATCCATGTTTCCAACACCCATTACACCCACAAATGATCCCAAAACAGCCCCCAACTATTACCCTAACATCAACCCTCAATTTCCAACACAAACCACACCCAAAACTCAACTAAAAACCCTCCTAAAAACCCACCAAAACCCAAATTCGGGAATCATGTTAAAATACTTTAAAATTCACATATGTTGGACCTTAAGGGTTGCAAACAACTTATCTAACAATAATAAATCAATAGCTTAGGTTAAAACCCATAAAGTTCTCATTTTTAAACAAAACCCTAAAACTTTCAATTTCAAAATCATGAACAATAATGAGAAATATTGGTACCAACATGAAGAGGAAGACAAGGCCAAGTCAAAAATATCATTACCTTGCAAAAATCACCAACAAAATCAAAGGAGATGATGAAATAGAAATTTGGAGAGAAAAGAGGCATCTCACGTTAGTTTTGGTTTTGAAGAAGAGAATGAATAGTAAATAGAAGATAGGAAAGGGAGTTTTAAATCAAAAGGTGGGCAAATTACCAAAAGGCCATTAATGAATGGCTATCCCCTTTCTTCATTAAAAGCTCTTCCATTTGAAATCTAATCAATTTGGTCCCATTTCAAATATTTATATTTTTGAAACCCGGAACGTAAAGGATTATTTTAATTATGACCCGAGCCCAAATAATATTACAATATTATTTTCACCCGACCCCTAAACCCGGGTGTTACAACATACATATGCAAGCAACATCCTAATGGCTTCCATTCTAGCTACGGGTGCATAGGTTTCATCAAAATCTATTCCCTCTTCTTGAGTGTAACCTTGTGCTACTAGTCAAGCTTTATTTCTCACAATGTTACCACTCTCATCTAGCTTGTTCCTAAAGACCCATTTAGTTCCTATGGTAGATTGATTACTAGGCCTATCAACTAATGTCCAAACGTTACTTCTCTCAAATTGATTTAACTCTTCTTGCATAGCCATAATCCAAAAATCATCTTTCAATGCTTTTTTTATATTCTTAGGCTCTATGCATGAGATAAATGCAACATGATTCATTAATCTAAGAGAAGATCGAGTGGTTACCCCCTAGGATGGATCACCCAAGATTTCACCATCTTTGACATAGTTGAGCTCCCTTGGGTAGCTCACTTCCTTTTCCTCAAGAGCCAAGTCCTTCAAGGCTTCAAGAGGTGGATCTTGTGTGTCCTCTTCTTTTGTTTGAATCTCATCCTCCTTTGAAGTTTGTCCTCCATCAAAGGCATTTTTGATTCCCACATCATCATCATCACAAGAATCCTTCCTTGGAAGGAGGTTATCATCGAATACAACATGTATAGATTCTTCTACTACTAAAGTTCTCTTGTTAAATACTCGATAGGCTTTAGAGGTTAAAGAGTATCCTATGAAAATAGCTTCATCACTTTTTGCATCATATTTACCTAAGTTGTCTTTTCCATTATTTAAAACAAAGCACTTGCAACCAAAAGGGTGAAAATAGCTAATGTTAGGCTTTTTGGATTTTAAAATCTCATAAGGTGTTTTCTTTAAAATTGGCCTAATCATTACTCGATTAACAATATAGCAAGCGGTGTTTGTGGCTTCCGCCCAAAAATATTTAGGTAAATTATTTTCACAAAGCATGGTTCTAGCCATTTCTTGCAAAATTCTATTTTTCCTCTTAACAACCCCATTTTGTTGAGGAGTTCGAGGAGCCGAAAAATTATGGCTAATACTATTTTCATTCAAAAAATCTTTAAACCCTAAATTTTGAAACTCGGTTCCATGATCACTTCTAATATGTGAAATTCTAAGTTCAAGATCATTTTGGGTTAGTTTTGAAAATGTGATGAATTTTTCCAAAGCCTCATCTTTAGTACTTAAAAATAGAACCCAAGTAAATCTAGAAAAATCATCAACAAGTACAAATGCATAAGATTTACCACCCAAGCTCATAGTCCTAATTGGCCCAAATAAATTCATATGGATTGGTTGTAAACATCTACTTGTAGAAACATCATTAATGGATTTAAAGGAAGACTTTTGTTGTTTACCCTTAGAGCATGCATCACAAATTTTATCATTTGAAAATTTTATCTTGGGTAAACCTCTAACTAGATCAAGGGAAACTAGTTTTTCTAAAACACTAATGCTAGCATGTCCTAGTTTCCTATGCCACAACCATGCATCATTTTCATTTTGTGCTACTAAACATGCATGAGATGTATGTATGTCATCTAGATGCACCATGTATATGTTCCCTGTGCGATGACCTATGAGCATAATATTATTAGATTTAATGTCAACAATTTTGCATCTATTTTTATCAAATAGAACATTAAATCCTTTATCACACAATTGACTTATGCTCAACAAGTTATGTTTAAGACCATCGACATACAAGAAATTTTCAATGAGAATAGTAGAGAGATTACCTATGGAGCCAATACCTTTAATGTGGCATTTGGAGTTGTCACCAAATGTCACCACTCCTCCACTTTTGGCTTTAGATCCATGAATCTACTCTTGTCTCCGGTCATATGCCTTGAGCATCCACTATCAAGGTACCATGAGTTTTGACTGTGTGCTTTGGCCTTGTAGTAATGCTCCCCCTACAAACAAAGATATTAAGCTTTTGTTTTTGGTACCCAAATCATTTTGGGTCCATGAGTGTTAGCTCCCAAAACCTTGGTTCCCTTAGGAATCCAAGATGACAAAGCAATAATGTTATTAGATTTTACAAGTTCCTTAGGAACCCATACACTTCTAATTCTTTTAGTTCTACTATGTCTAGGAAAGCTACCTTGTTTGTAGTAGTTAGTCTTTTTCTTAGGTTGGTTTGTTCTTGAAGATTCACCTATTTCATGCTTGGCACTACCAACATTTTTAAAAGACTCTTTGAGCTTATTTAGCTCATCCAACACCTTTTGGTGTTCACTATTACATTGAGATAAAAGATTATTAAGATCAACATTTTCGTCTTGAAAAAATTTTAGTTCATCTTTCAACCCTAATATCTTTTTCTCAAATTTTGAATTAGCTTGAGAGAGTGAGTCATTTTTCTCATTTAGTTCCAAAATGATTTTCTTATTCCTAATGACCGACTCCTTGTATTTCTCAACTAATTCATCATAGACCTCTTGTAACTCATCATATGCATCATTTAATTCATCATATGTAAAATCTAAAGATAATGAGTTATAGGTTACCATGGAGGAATCTTCCTCAAGTGCCATGAGGCAAAGGTTGGCCACTTCTTGTTCGTCATCCTCCGATGACTCTTCATCACTCCAAGTAGCAAGCTTGGCTTTGAGCTTCTTCTTCTTCTCAAAGCCCTTCTTCTTGAGTTGAGGGCACTCTGAACGTATGTGGCCGGGTTTATTGCACTCGAAGCAAATGATTTGATCCCTTGATTCTTCTTTGTTTTTACCTTTGAAGTCCATCTTCCTTTGAATTTTTCTTCCCCAGTTGGACCTCATAAATCGTGAGAATCGTTTGGCTATCATAGCCAATTCTTCTAGCTCATCCTCCTCACTAGAAGAGCTCTCCTCAAGTAGTGAAGCTTTGAGAGCTATTCCCATCTTCTTCTTCTTTTCAACCTCTAGCTTTTCTACTCTCTTTTCTTCTTTGTTTTTCTCATCTTCCCTTCCTTGCTTCATAATCTCATGTGTAAAAAGAGAACCCACTAGCTCATCAAGCTTTAAAGTCTTCAAATTTTTAGCTTTTATGATGTCGGTTCTCTTCCCATCCCATGATTCGGGAAGTGAATAGAGTAGCTTCCGGACAAGCTTGTCTTCCGGTATTGTCTCTCCAAATCCTTTGAGCCCATTGACTATGGTGGAGAACCGATCAAACATCTTGGACATCGTCTCATCGGGTTCCATCTTGAAATTTTCATAGCTAAGATTGAGAATTCCAATCTTAGTTTCCTTGACGTCATTGGTTCCCTCATAGGTAGTCTCAAGAGTGTCCCACACTTCTTTGGCACTCTCAATGGATGACACTTTGGAATAGATATCCGGACCAAATGAACAAAAGAGCATGTGGAGAGCTTTGTCATTTATTTGGATCTTTCTCCTTTCTTCTTCACTCATCTCCACCTTTTTCTTCAAGACCATCTTGCCTTCACTATCTTGCTTCAATGGAATGTAGGGGCCATCTTCAATCACATCCCAAACTAAGTAGTCATTGGACTTGATGAAGAGCCTCATTCTATTCTTCTAAAATGGATAGTTGTCACCATTGAAGAAGGATGGCTTTGAAGTGGATTGAGACATATACATGCTCGAACCGGAGGTTGAAGCCATCTCTTGATTTTTGGATGATCACACTCTTCCTAGGAACTCCTCTTGTGGTTGTTAATCCTCAAAGAGGTAGGCTCTGATACCAATTATTGAGTGGATCGAATGATCGAAATGAACCAAGAGGGGGTGAATTGGATTTTTAAAGGTTTAGGTGGTGGAAATTGCAAATTAAAAAGATAGACAAGGAATTTTAGAGTGGTTCAAGTTCCAAATGAACTCTACATCCACTACCTTAGCTTCACTAAAGATTTGCAACAATTTCACTAATTGCTCTTCCCCTTTTCTAGGCTAAGGAGGTAACCCTTACACTTTTCGGTTAAATTTTCTATCCAAAATTTAACCCAATCCTCACATAAATAAAACAAAGATTTTGTTGGCTAAGAAAGTATCTCTCAATACAAATTGTAGCCCAATTACAAGCACTCAACCCAATTGAAATGATAAGAATGAAAAATACAATTGGGGTTTCTAGACAATATTGGGATTTAGGCACAAATGCTTGGATTTGATGTTTGGATGTTTGCTTTTGGATCAATAGTTGTTGCTGGTGCTTTTAGAGGTCCCTTTTATACTTTCTCATTGATTTCTAGCCGTTGTGGTTGTTGCATACATCAATAGAGCCGTTGGGGGTGTTATCTCACCTCCATAAATGCAGTCTGCAACCACCCATTTCGAAACGCCCGACCCTGTTTCGAAACAGACCAAAATAGAAAGAGTCGTTGGGGTGCATTTAAGAGCCCGTATCGAAACGGTCTGACCCGTTTCGAAACACTTTTGCCACTGTCAAGGGTCGTTTCAAAACAGCTTGAACCCGTTTCAAAACGCCTTAACGGTTTCTTAAAAATCAATTAAAAACTTGCAACGGTCATAATTTTCAAATCAAATGAAGAACCGTTTCGAAACACTTTATGTCGTTTCGATACGAGTTCTCTATGTTCTAAAGCCGTTTCGATACTTGTTTCGAAACATGGGTTGGCAGTGTTGAAAACGTTTCGATATCCGTTTCGAAACATGGGTTAACAGTTTCAAAACCGTTTCAAAACGCCTTAGGCCGTTTCGAAACAGAGGCTCGAAAAACACTGTTTCGGCTTTAAGAACACTTAGAAAATATTTGGAAAGCTTAGTTTTTAACTTAGGCATATTCTTTAAATCATATGGGGATGTTTGATGACTTAAAATTCGTTTTGACATTTTCAATTTAGTCCTTAGGTTCTTTAGTTATATCAAAATTAAAATATCGGTTTCACAAATTATAAATTTGACATTTTCTTGTTGGTATTCTAGTCAACTACAACAGCACATTTTAGAGACAATGCTTATGGATGTATTTGATTGGCGATCATGTTGGTCTTCTTCACCTACTTGTCATAACTCAAGAGAAAGAGAAGTAAACTTTTATAGTTCTATTCAAATGTTTATTGAACATTGCGAGATTTAAAAATAATACGAAGAAATATATCAAAGCTTAGTTTGGTTTCTTGGCCGTGTGCATTAGTGGAACTTTCATAAGATTATGTTATTTGATGTGGATCTTTAATGGTTCAAGTTTATGTTGTTTATAATCTGCTTGTATATGTGAGTTTTTCTCCCTTCAAATTAGAAGAATTGAGTATGAGCATACCCAGGGACGAAGCCACATCTCCAATGGGAGGGGCTATGCCCCCCCCCCCAGGTAGGGGGAATTTTTTTTACCCTTTGATTCCTTATATTTTTCCTGAAAAAATTGAGATAATTGTGAATTTGCCCCCCCCCCCCCCCCACCTTTCAAAATTTATGTTTTGCCCCCCCAACTTCAAATCCTAACTCCGTCCCTAAGCATACCATAGATGAAGTTTGTTAGTATAGTGTGTGTGAATAAATAGATCATAACCTCTCTCTATGTATGTGCATACATTCTTACAAGAATAAATTTGCGTTTGTATGAATGTATGTAAATATATATATATATATGACTTAATCCATGTACCTTGCTAGTATTGAAACTATGATTTTTGTTAATAGCAGAATCGTAATTTATCTTTCTAGGTGTGATACTGCCGTTTGTATAGTTTGTGCAAACAAAGGACGAAACAATGACAATGTCTAACTTTATTTATCATCTTTATAAGCATGATACTGAAATTTAAAGACTTTGCAAGTTTACTTGACATTCTCTCTGATGCTTCACAAAATATCAAATAAAAAATCTCACCGAAAAAATTGAATGTTCCGATAGGCATCCACACCCAAGCATTACAACGTTTTTATTTTTTTCTAAATATGAGAATGAACATTGTACTGATGAGGTTTGAGTTATATCCACTGAAAGATGGTTAGATATTTTACAGAATTTTTGTTATTATTCTTTCCTTTACTGTTAAAATATATTTCTTTGAGTGTTGTTTTTATTTAATTCAATGATAACATTTATATAATAGTGTTTTTAGTTTAATTCTACTTTTGGTTATGTATCAGACTGTTCGTTTTTATTTTTGTTTTCTCATACTAATATACTATTTGTACTTTGCGAGAGTGTGAATGATAACATTTATATAATAGTGTTTTTAGTTTAATTCTACTTTTGGTTATGTATCAGATTGTTCGTTTTTGTTTTTGTTTTCTCATACTAATATACTATTTGTACTTTGCGAGAGTGACTGTTCATATTAGTTGTAAGTAGCAATGAGATGATCTTGTAACTTTGTTTTGGAACCATTATATTTTATGGTCTTCTTAATTC
This sequence comes from Hibiscus trionum, assembly GCA_030270665.1. NCBI lineage: Eukaryota > Viridiplantae > Streptophyta > Magnoliopsida > Malvales > Malvaceae > Hibiscus > Hibiscus trionum. Next base: position 47,675,254 of record BSYR01000017.1, on the reverse strand, counting down.
TAAGCAAGGCTTATCAAAAAAAAAAAGTTTAGTGTTACTTGTGTAAGTAAAGTTTGGACATGTAATTTGTCTAGTTGATTGGTAGTAACTATGTATATAAAAATTCTATATTATATGTACTTAACATACATCATGAAAGGTTATTTCAAGAGACATGTAATTTGTCTAGTTGGTTGATAGCATTACATTGTTGTTTGTCCTAAATTTTTTTAAATTTGATTTTTCTGGTGATCTATGTGTAATGGAACAATTTTTATTTCTTAATTTAATAGAATATACTTACCGAGTAAAAAATTACCTTTTCATTTAAATGACATTTAACCATATTCTTTAGCATATTTTCAAACCCTAAAAGTACTTTTTAATTACCTTTTAACCCTTTCGTCTAGTCTATAAATATTAATGATTTATATATTTCAAAACTCATAAACTTAAGATAGCAGTTGATCTGCAGTTTTCATATTTACCGGATAAATAACTAACTGAAATTTATTATTAATTTTGTGTATCTTTCTTGTTTAATGCATTTTATATTTTGAAATATTTGAAACTTGTATCTTGTAGATGTTGATTTTTAAAAAAATTCATATACAATTGTGGATTGATTGGTATAGGAGTGTCTATTAGTGTAGCTTTTATAACCAGTAAATTTTTTTTGTATCGTGTGGATCTAAGGATCTATGGGTTTACTTAAAGAACGTATCTTGATTAGTGAGTAATTAGTTTATGAATAATAGTTTTATTTATGTTTGGCTTGTATGTTAAATAGTAATTTAGATGGGCGAAAAGGGTAAAGATCCCGATGATATGAAAGATTGGCCGAAAGCGAGCGAGGTAGCATTGATTCAACCTTTAGTTGGAAAAGTTAGAGAAGGAAAGTTACAATCATCTACTTTTAAAAAAGAAGTGTGGTCTGAAATTAATAGTGAGATATGTGATGCAATCGGAGTAAATTATGGTATTGACAAATTGAAGAGTAAGTTCAATCGCTTACGTACAAAGTATCGACATTTTTCTGAATTGATTGGGCTTACTGGAGTCAAATGGGATATGACATCAAATATTGTTCATGCATCACAAGACATTTGGGAAAAAAAATTTAAGGTAAAATTATTTTTATTTTCTCCTTAAAGTTTTAAAAAATAGATAATATTTATTTATCTAATGCGTGTTTTTTTCTTATATTACAGAAACATAAAGAGTTTAAAAAGTTTAAGAAACAAGGTTGTGAAAATTATGAATTACTTGGTGAAATATTCAATACAACAACTGCAACTGGAAAACTCCAACAATTATCCACTGAAGATCCACTGTCTCCCAATAAAGAGAAGCGCTTGGAAAAAGAATTTTTATATGGTTCTATATATGTTGACTTGGAAGGTAATAATTCAGAAAGTGAAAAGCCCGAAAAAGGTAAAAAGCATAAGATTGATTCAATTTCTGGAGAACTTCGATCTAACAAAATAAATAAAATGAACAAGATTGAAGTATTTTTGGATAAGTGGGCATCCACATTAAGTGCAAAAGAAGAACCTGCTAAAGCAAAAGCTGAGAGATACAAATTATCAATTCCTGATCCTTATTCTATTAGAATATGTATGGAGATTTTTAAAAAAATAGAGTATGTTTTATCACGTTCTTATAACAAAGCAATTGAAAAGTTTACATCGGCAGAATGGAGACAAATTAAAAGTAAATAATAATTATCTTTATAATTTTAAAAAATCAAATGTCTCATTACAAAAATTAGTATTGTTCACATGTATAAATTCATGTTTAATAAGATTTATATATAAATTCTTTACTAATCCATTAATAATCATTATTTAAAGAATTTTATAAAATATTATTTAAAAACTAATAATTTTCTTTAATATAATTTAAACAAATGCAAGCCAACATAGAAAAAGTTTTACGCTAAATTAAACCAGATACTATTGAATTTTAGATAATTTACCGCTCATATCATTAAACTTTCAATTGCTTCAATTATAACATTAAACTTTGGTTTAGCTTCTATTATATTACTTGACCATTAACTCATTAACGACATGATGGCGTGAATCTCACTTTTGTCAATGTGATCCCATGACGACGTATGGCTATATTGATGGTTAAAACCATATCATTTTGGATTTTTTTTTATTTTTTATGTATCAATTTTGTCACTAAATTTTAAAACGCTTCCATTCTAGGCATTGTATTTTCGGGCATTGTTAGCGGTCACTCGTCGTTTGTCATCGATTGTTACTCGCGAAAAGGTCAATATCGAAACGTTCAGATTTTACTCTCTTTTTTCTCTTCTAATTGTTTTTTCGCGAAATCCACTCTAAATCAACAGAAAAATCCATCCAAATGTCCAACTTTCTAATGTTTCAATTTGGTGTTTTGGAGGTTTTCTTGGATTTGAGGGGCGTGAGGTGTTTATTCAAAAATTTGAATGATGATGTCGTTTTGAGCATCAATATAGCCACAAAACGGCATTTTAGTCACGTCATCACATTGATGAAATTGTCGTCCATGTTATCGTGTCGTTTTCAAGTCAACAACTCAATAGTATAATTGGAGTCAAAATCAAAATTTAGTGTCATAATTGAAATAAATGAAAGTTCAGTGGTGTGAACAATACACCTTCCATAGTTTAATGATATATGATGTTGTTTACCCATAAATTTAACTGAACCAAACTAAGAAAGGTAATTTTAAAAATCTAAAAAAAAAAGTAAAATGTGAACAAATTAGATAATAGTTGAGTTACCAGTAATATAATTTTCCCAAACATTTTTCAAATCGACAAACCTATTTTTTAGGTAAAGAAGAAGGAGTAGGTCGAATTGAAATCAGATAGATTCGGGTTGTTCTCCCTTAGTTGTAAAGTAGTCATATACAATAACCCTATTAGGCACGTTAAAAGTAATCAATTAATTAAAAAATTAAGCACCAGTCCAAAAATTGGCCGCAAATAAAAGTAATTAATGATTCTCTTTTATTTTTAAAAAATAGATGTCTCGTTACAAAAATAAGTTTCATTCGCATGCATAAATTCATGTTTAGTGAGATTTGTATTTAAATTCCTTACTAATCTATTAATAATTATTGCTAAAATAATTTTCCAAAACATGATGTTTTCTGAAGAAAAAAATGTTAATTCTTTTAATATAATTTAAACTAATGCACACCGACATAACTAATTTTACGGTAAGCTAAACCAGATACTATTGAATTTTAGGCAGTTTATCATTTGTACCACTAACTTCAATTATAACATTAAAGTTTAGTTTTAGTCGATTATACCACCTGACAGTTAACCATGACATGATGATGTGAACTTCATTTTCTTTTAATGTGATCATGTAGCCAAAACGACGTGAGTTTGTATGGCTATATTGATAGTCAAAACCACGACATTTTGATTTTTTTTCATTTTTGTATGTTATTTTTGTATTAAACTTTAAAACGCTTCCATTTTAGGCATTGAATTTTCGACAGCCAATTGTCGCCTATCATCATTTGCTATTTGTAACAAAATCGGTATCAAAATATTCACATTTAATTTTTTCTTCTTCTTGAATTATTTTTTACAAAACTCACTCAAAATCAACAAAAAAATCATCCAAAATGTTCAACTTTTTAATGTTTTGATTTGGAGTTTGGCGATTTTCTCAAATCTGAAAGACATGTGGCGTTTGTTTGAAAATTCTAGCTGTAATGTTACTTTGGGCATCACATTAATAGAATTTCGAGTTAATGACTATATGGTATAATTGAAGTCAAAATTAAAATTTAATGTTTGAATTAAAATAAATAAAAATTCAATTGTACGAATCAATACATCATCTAAAGTTTAATATAATATTTAGTGTTGTTCATCCATAAATTTAATTGAACCAAACTAAAAAATAATTTTAAAAATCTAAAAAAGTAGAAATGTGAACATAAATTTATCCGTTGAAATTTAATTTTAATTCAATTCAATTACACTCCTAATTAAAACATCTAAATCTCGCCGTCACCAAACTAATTAATCTCAAATCTCATTCAAAGTTTAGATTTTTCAAAATAAACATTTTTATTAAAAAATTACAAAAAGAAATGTTAAAACTCCATGAAAGCCGCAATTTGAAGCGACAATAAGTACTAGTTTCACCCTCTCCTCAAAGTCGAACCAATCCCACTTTCCGATTCAAAGCTTTCTCCTTTACCATTTTTCTTACAATCTTATCCGAAAAAACCAAACCCCAAATCAATGGAGGATAAGCGGCGATCCGCTCGAAACCTCGTAGCGAAACTAGGTTCAGTTTCCGAACGGACCCGAACCGATGCTCTGTCCGAACTCAGGCAGATTTCCAAGCTCGACCCGGAAAGCCGACCCATAATTGCCGACGCCGGCGCCGTTCCTTACCTTTGCGACACGCTTTACTCTTCTTCTCCGACGATACAAGAGAACTCCGCCGCTACTTTGTTGAACCTTTCGATTACTTCACGCGATTCTCTCATGTCGACCCGGGGTCTCCTCGACGCGATATCTCACGCGTTGAGTAATCCGGCTTCACACGCGGCGGCCCAGTCGTGCGCCGCCACGCTGCACAGCCTGCTCATCGCTGACGAGTCTTACCGTCCCATAATTGGGTCGAAGCGGGATATAGTTTACTCGCTGTTGTCGGTCGTCGGCGACAAACACGCGCCGACTCGTTCGATTAAGGACGCGTTGAAGGCGTTGTTCGGGATCGCACTCTACCCGTTGAACCGCGCGAGCATGGTGGGTCTCGGGGCGGTTCCCGCTCTGGTGTCGTTGATAGTCAGGGACGCGAGGACGGGGATCGTGGAGGATGCCACTGCGGTGCTGGCGCAGGTCGCGGGATGTGAAGAGAGCGAGGAGGCGATGAGGAAAACGGGTGCGGTCGAGGTTTTGGGTGATTTGTTGGATGAAGCAACGGCGGCAAGTACAAGAACGAGGGAGAACGCGGTGGCGACGCTGCTGAACTTGGCCCGGTGCGGCGGCGAACGTGGGAGGAGAGAAGTGAAAGAAATGGGGGTTAAAGTAATGGAAGGGATTGCAGTGGTGGCTGAGAACGGTAGTGGCAAAGGCAAGGCTAAGGCCGTTGAGTTATTGAAATTTGTTGTTAATGGATATGATCAGGTGAGGGAATTAAGGTTTAAATTTGATAATATTAATGATTTCATTTGAAAATGTCCTGAATCTTTTGACAGTAGATTTAGCGTTACAATCGAATATTTGATACATTAACGATGTATAATATGTTGTTTATTAACGATTTTTTCATTTATATGTTATGAAAAATCATTTGACCCTATAAATGGTGTTCTTTGCCATGATATTCTTCGTTTGGTAGTCATTACTTGTGTAAATTTATATTGTAATTAGTGATATGTACTCATAACTCGTGTGATAGAACATGTATACTAAAAAAAGTTGAGTAATTATCGATATTTAATATATTGGTTGATTAATTTAAATTAGATATTATATAGATGTCTATTATATTTAGGAATAGGTACGGGTCAGGTCGGATTTTGGTTGATCTGAACTCGATCCGAGAATAATTACTCTAAACCGGACCCGACTCTATACTTTTAAAAGCCAGACTTGACTCAATTCGAAAATTATATACATGGACCCAACCCGACCCGATTTATATAAAAAAGATCGTTTTAGGGATTTATTTGTAAAAATTTAGCATTATTACAAATATCCTTAAAAATATAACAAAAATTACATTATTAATTTTGGGTCGGGTCTGTTCGGACATTTTTCATCATAAACCCGATGTTTTTTTTTTTAAATTTGGCCCAGTCGAATTAGGTAATATCAGAACCTAACGAATTCGAGTAAAATGCACATCCCTAATTATAGCGTGAAAATTTGAATTTAAAAAAAATGCAATGTTGATCTGGCATGTAATTTTGGCATAAAGTTCTCTAATTTCGGATAAGGAAAGGTATTTTCAACCCTGTTGATCCTTTTCATATTATGAGTCTATATTGGATTTTTGCCACTTCAAGTTGACCTAATCTGTGGTATCTAGGACGTTTGAATTAATGACTTTTTTTTTATCTTTCATATTTAATAAAGTAAATCTCTTAAACTAATTATAGTCATAAATTAGTCCAGAATAAAGACGATTTATTTATTTTAATATTTTTTCATTATTAGTATCAACTAAAATAATGTGAGAACAACTTTTCGAATAAAACAATTTGTTTGAAGTGACATCAAATTAACTCTAAAGAAACAAAACTAATTAAACTTGTAAAAACAAGACCAAAATTTATATGAGAAAAGGAAAAAAAAAAGTAAACTTGTACGAAACAAAATTAAAACTTTCATTGTTTTCATGAGAAAAGAGGAAAAACAAAACAAAATCATAGATTTATAAAATTGACACGCAACATAAATTATGTTGGTGATCGAATATCTTTAACATTAAATGTCTCTTATCACTCTACTGTCTCTACGTAAAATTAATCATTTAAGGTTACTTGAAGTCTCGAACTTTTGAAAAAAAATAATTTAAATTTTTAATTTATTCACCCAGTTGAGCTAATAAATCAAGAAATTGAATTAATTAATTTCTTGAATTAAAAATTAAATCAGTTAAATTATTTATCGAATTTTTAGCTGTTATGTCCTAAAGGTTTTTTTATGAGTTATTAATATCACGTGGTATATTGTAATTCTGTTACATAACATTGGCATATTTTTAAAAGAAAATTCTAAAAAATATTTTACAAATTAATAAAATTTTAAAAATGTCACGTGTAAACACAGTGATATAATATGTGACGTCAAATAATTCAAAAATGCTTTGTTATATTTAACGGTTAATATTGGTAAAAAATGAATTGATAAAATTTCAAGCTATACCGACTTAATAAGATGATTTTTTTAAAAATTTTAATTGATTTTCTAGAAATTCGGGGATTTCTAACACCTTAAACTGATTTTTTTTTCATAAAAAATAATTTTTACATAAATTTAACTCAGTCTATTTGCAATTAGATTACTTCAAGACTTCGGTCTTGAAAGGGCATTGGATTCGTAATTATTCAGTATTAATATTTTCTTTAGAAAATTCTTAACTTTTTAAAAATTGTCGTTTAGGCTTTAAGAATTAATTTATCTTACTACTCTTAGATTAAGGGCAAATATACATGTGTATCGTTCGATTGTATGGAATTCTCAATGCTGTAAACAAAGAATAAGTTCCGCCTGGATATATATAATAACCGATATTCAATTTATTGATCAATTATTCTGGTTTTAATATTGTAAAAGTTTACTATAAGACTTAGGGGTAATAATGAGCTTGACCGGCTCGCAAGTTACTCGGGCTTGGTTTGGTCGAAGTTTGGCTCGAGACCTTAACAAGCTGAGTCCAGTCGACCTAAGCTCAGCTCGAAAAGCTCGTGAACATGCTTGAAATAATTATATATATATATATATATACACTCCATATACAGTTGTAGGTTTCAGTGTTGTTAACTCGTTATCATGGTTAAGACCGGTTAATCACGATGGCCGCAAGGGAAGGATGGGAAGCAAGGAGCGGGGCATGAAGGGCAGCAAGGAGCAAGGCAGTTCCGGTATGGAGCAGAGATCAAAGAATTCAGCGAAGCCAAGGGTTTACAGTATTCATCAACAACATTAGCAAGAGAATCCATTTCGCAACAATAAAGGAGGCATTCAACGTATACGACGAGGTTGTGGATGCATACATAGCATACCGGAGCGCAGCTAGGAGATGGAGCCAAACTATCTTTGCTTTCATACGTTTCAAGACGCAGACTGGTGCAGAGCTAGCGATTGCCAAAGGAGATGGTCGTTCGATGGATGGTTTCAAGATTAGGGTTTACCCGGAAAGGAGAAGCAAAACTGAAGAAAGAAGGTTGAACCATGGTAGGCAAATGGAAACCAGGCAAAGGGGAAGGTCATCATTCAGGGACACCAGGACTTTCAGGGAGGTTCTTATTGGTGACAGAAACAACAATCAATCGAAGTTCACGCAGAAGCCAGCGGCATACCCAAATGGTGGGGAAGACATCGGTTTTCAGGTGGTCGTGGCAAGCAATGAAAACAGGAACCATGCTCGCAATGCAAAAACAAGCATGATAGCCATCCCAAAGGAGAGAATGAAATGGAGGGATTGTTGCCTAGTAGGAAAGATCAAAACAATGTATAATATCGAGCTCGTGGAAGAAGCCCTCAGGTCAGACGGGTATAATGCAAAAGTTTGCCCATGGTATGGTTTTTTGGTAGTGGTTAAATTCCAATCAAATGACGAGAGGAGAAGAGCTTGGTCAAAGAGGAATGAGTTGCTAAGTACGTGGTTTGATGAAGTAGAACTGCTGGAAGGTTACGAGAACAGAAAAAAATAAAGATCTGGGTCCTTTTGGAGGATGTTCCATTAGCCGTCTGGGAAGAAAGTTTTTTCAGGAAAATTTCAAGCGGATGGGGTATAGTGCTCCAAGTGGACGAAGAAACGAGGAATCATGAGCGGTTTGATGAGGCCAAATTACTCATGGAGGTTGAGTCAAGGTCTAGTGTGCCAGATATGCTACAAATCATTGTCAATGACAAGGTGCATAAGGTTAGAATTCGAGTGGAAGAATACGACGGCGACCGGCAATTCATCGACGGCAATTCACCGTTCACCCCTCTAGGACCAGTGGGGGGAAACGCCTCGTCTCCCGCTCCATGCAGTAATGAGCCTTCATGCAACGTAAACCCCGAGAGTCCCATTATTGAGGCGGCAGAGAATGTAAACTTTTCTCACGTGGATTTGAATCCCCAAACAGAGATAATTCAAAAAACGGCGCGTTCTGAATCTAGTGGTGTTGGGCTAATTGAAGTACCGGTATTAAGCGAGAATGGGCCAGAAAAAGAATTAGCACAGGAGGTTGAAAACCGGAATAAAAATACTTGGGCTGAGGGCCCATCACTGTCTTTCAGATCCAGGCTGTAGGACATCTCTATCCAATTAATCGACACACAGAAGCCTTGGGAGGTGAGTGTGGGGGACAAAGCTAGAGAGGCTGAGCTTTATCCGGAGATTGAGTCAAGTCAGATGCCAAACGGTCAAACGGAGTACCCGATGAAGACCATAAGAGGGGAAAAACGGCAAAGAAGGGAGAGAGAAGTCAAGCTAAGAAATTGTCTTTAGGAGTTAAAAATGTCGGGCGATTCAAGAAGAAGAGTAGCCGAATCGCGGATCTGGAGAATGTGGAAACTACTACCGTTCATCAAGTCTTCCAATGCCCAGTACGCCCGCTATCTCAGGAAGAGATCCCCATATGGAAAGAAGCAGAAGAAGCCTTCAATTTAGGGAAGGCACTTGGTGTTGAATTTGAGGAAGACGACCATGCAGTCATCAATAAATTATTTGAGATGGAAGCCGCGGACGAATGTTGATCAGAGGGGGGCCAGGGTGCGTAGTGAAGCCCAGGTAAGTGTGGTCTGAGTTTTATTATGTCATCACAAAATTTTCCCAGTTTTGCGACTTGGAATATACGTGGGATTGGTAGAGCGGAAAAAAGAAGGCCAATGAAAAGGTAATGAGTACAAAGGCTAGTCTAGTCTTCATTCAAGAGACTAAACTTGAAAGTCACAAACAGTGGTTACTGCGAAATCTATGGCCAGGCAAGAATGGGCTCATGGTAGCTTCACCAGTAGAAGGTTTGTCGGGAGGATTAGTAACTCTGTGGGACAGCAGTGTATTCGAAGTAGAATCCAAATTCATCCAGAGCAGGTCCATCTTAGTTACGGGAACCTTAAAGGAGATGAACTTTAAATGTGGTTTTCTTAACGTATACGCACCAAACTCGGAAACGGAAAGACAACATTTCTTCGATCAAATAGGAGAGATTATTAGCAGTAGCTCTATTCCAATTTTGGTGGCAGGGGATTTGTTGAGTGGATCACACGAATGATAATAACCAAGAGGGGGGGTGAATTGGAATTTTAACGATGTTGTAACGGAAATTGCAACTTAAAAATATTGACACGGGAATTTAGAGTGGTTCAAGTTCACCAACCGAACTCTACATCCACTACCTTAGTCTCACCAAGGATTTCCAACAATTTCCACTAAATTGTTCGTCCCCTTTTCCCAGGACAAGGAGGCAACCTTTACAATTTCGGTTAATTTTTCTACCCAAAAATTAACCCAATCCTCACACAATAGAACAAAGAAATTTGGTGGCTAATAAGGTATCTCTCAATACAAATGATAGCCCAATATCAAGCACTCAACCCAATCGAACAAAATAGAAATGAAGGATACAATTGGGATTTCTAGACAAAGTAAGATTTTTGCACAAATGCTTGGATTTGATGTTTTGATATCTTCTTGAGGTTCAATAATATGTTGCTGGAGCTTCTTGGGGTCTTTTTATAGCCTCTTGATGATTTCCAACCGTTGTGAGAGTTGATTTTAAGATTATAGCCGTTGGGATGCTTTTTCTCCACTTTCTTGCACTTTTCCAGCTATGAGTATCGGTACTCTATAGTGGGGTATCGATACCTGTCTCATAAGAAAATAGCCGTTGTGTACAAATAATAAAGGGGTATCGATACGCGTTCTTGGCGTATCGGTACTGGGTATCGAAACAGCACAGGCTGTATCGATACCTTTTTCTCGACATAGCTCACTGTCAAATGGGGTATCGATACTAGGGTTAGAGGTATCGATACCGGTTTGGTGACCGTTTAAAAATCTCAACGGTTATATTTTTAAACTGACTTTGAAATTAATAATTATAAAACGGTATCGATACTGGTTCATCCGTATCGATACTGATTTCATAGAGTATTGATACTAGGGTTTGCCGTTTCGATACTTGTTCCGACAGAGGCAAACTTTTGCTAAAAAGGTATCGATACTCCTTGATGGGTATCGATACTGGTTGACGTTTTTCAGTATTTTTGCCTTGGAACACTTAGAAAATTTTTGAGTTTGAGTTCTAATAAATCAGTTTAAAGTCTTTGGGGTTTCAAAAACTTATTAAGGGATTTGTACAAACAATTTTAAGTTCTTTAATTTGATCCTTAAAGATCTAGTTATATCAAAATCAAACATAGGTTTTACAATCTCCCCCTTTTTGATATAACAAAACCAAAACTTAAAATTTTTGACAACTTTTGAAAATTAACTCCCCCTTAATATAAGCTTGATATTTCAATTTAGTTAAGACCAAAGAAATTTCTCAAAATCAAAATTCTTAACTCCCCCTTGATGTAAGTTTGATAAAACCAAAAAAAATTTTGAAGTTTGTTTGTGAGCTATATCTTCTCCCCCTTTTTGTTAGATCAAAAAAAAATTGTGAGAGCATAATGTGCATCAAATATCAAGAGTATAAAGATAAGCAACATAATCTTATTATATCATAAAACGAGAAATCCAAAACATAAGTAAACCTAAATCCTAAAAAATCAAAGCATAGGTAATAATCTCAATCCTAAGAACATAAAACATAGGTGCATAAAAAAAATCCTAAATGATATGATATGATATGATATGCAAGGATAGAAGACTAGGCATTATCTTCATCGTCTTCATCATCGTCATCTTCATCTCCCAAAGGGTCATTGTTCCTCATGCTATTACGCCATTCATCGTGGAAAGCGGCAATGGAAATATTCGAAGAATTTTGCTTGCTTTCGAGAGATGTAAGGCGATTCTCCATACCTGTCATCCTCGTATCAAATGTAGTTTCAATAGAGGTAAGACGAGTGTTCAACCCGGTGAATTGTTCATTAAGGTATGTCATGAGATTATCCATGTTGGGTTGTGGGACTTGAGGAGCTTGAGGAGCTTGAGGAGCTTGTTGTTCTAAGGCGGCGGCGGCCTCGGGTGGAAGCTCGGTAAGACGTAGCCAATTTCCATTAAAATAATGAAATTTGCTTCGAGCAAGAGAATGTTCGTCGATAGGATCGGTAAGAGTAGAAGCAAGATCAAACGAACAATCAATATCCTTTTGAACAAAATAATAGCTTAAGGCCGTACCGTAGATAAAGGATGTAATGAGAGGAGTTTCACGTTGTTGAACATGATAAGCAATCTCATTGAACATGATGCGAGCAAGATTTGGGCGTTTTCGTTGTCGGAAACTTCGAATCCAAAAATCATCCAATAGACGGATGGTGGAATATTTGCCTCCGGAGGGACGAAGCCACCATGATACCATCAAATGTAGGATTCGATCATGAGCATTGAGGACGGTTACGGAACCGCTAAGAACATGTCCTAAGGCATTCTCATTATCTTCACCTTCATCCTCCAATTTAAAAACTTCACAAATAGACTTGACATCAAGAACTATTTGTTTCCCCATAAGATACGATCGAATGGCAACGACTTCTCCATTACGATAGATGCATCGAGCATTAGAGAAGAAAATCAAAACCAAGAGCCGATAGTAAATACCCGGAATAGTGAGAAAGTGCATGAAATTCCAAAGACGAAGAAGCGGAAGATATTCAAACTTGAAGCGCTCGGAGTCGAGAAAGGGGATGGATACGATCCTCTCCGCACGAATTTTGTAGTTTTCAAATTGGCGGAAATATGGAAGACCATCGGAATCTTCAAAAGATTGGTTGTAGATAGTAGCATAATCGGGACGAGCAACCGATCCGGGAGTTGAAGAGTCTCCGGCAAGAAGAACTCTTTGTCGTTTCCTTGAATGCTCTTTTGGTGCCATAGATAATAGAAACTTTGAAGAGAGAATTTTGAGAGAGAGCAAAAGCTTTGATTCAAGGGTTTCTTTTGATTTTTGGTGAAGAATATGAAGGAGAAGAGGCCTTTATATAGCCAAAAACGTTTAGGGTTAATAGGATATTAAAGAGTTTTAATTTTGGTAAAATTAGATCTCATTAAAAGCCTATTTAATACCATCAGCGCGAAAGGGTATCGATACTCCTCAGGGGGTATCGATACGGGGATAGAATTGTCTTTCCTCAGATTTGACCGTTTAAGGAGGTATCGATACTCATTAGACAGTATCGATACAGGGATAGAATTGTCTTTTCACAAATATAACCGTTGAAAGCGGTATCGATACTCATTAGACGGTATCGATACAGGGATAGACCTGTCTTTTCTCAATTTTGACCGTTGGAAGAGGGTATCGATACGCAAGAGGCGGTATCGATACGCTTGAAACGATGAGAAATTCTGGGAAATTGAAATGAAGAACGAGTATCGATACCCATTGGGCAGTATCGATACCTTATGCCCAGAATTTTGCCTATTTGGTTAAAAATAACCAAAGACATGAACTTAACATCTCTTAAAAGTATGTAAATGATGAATGAACAGATCTAAGCATATTTTAACATAAACATACTCCCCCTAACTATATGCATGGAAGAAATTGGGAGACTAAACACATAAACATGATTATTTCACAAAATCAAGAACATTTAGTTCTAAAAAGAGGTCCTAAAGGTCAAGATAGGCTAGTTAGACCCAACTCTCTCCTAAGGGACCAAAAACGCTCTTTATCTAATGGTTTTGTGAAAATGTCCGCTAATTGATTTAAGGTGTCTACATACTCTATAGCCACATCTTTCTTAAGGACATGATCTCTAATGAAATGATGCCTTATTTCTATATGTTTGGTTCTAGAGTGTTGGATGGGATTTTTTGTTAAACATATTGCACTTGTATTATCACATTTAAGGGGTATGGTTTCTATTTTTACACCATAATCTAAGAGTTGTTGTTTCATCCAAAGGACTTGAGCACAACAACTTCCTAAGGATATGTACTCGGCTTCGGTGGTAGATAAAGCTACACTATTTTGTTTCTTAGAGAACCAAGATATGAGCATACTACCTAAGAATTGACAAGTTCCCGAAGTACTTTTCCTATCGATTTTGCAACCCCCATAATCCGCATCCGAGTAAGCATGAAGGTTGAAGGTAGAGACTCTAGGATACCAAAGGCCTAAACATGGAGTGTCTCTAAGGTATCTAAAGATTCTCTTAACGGCTATAAGGTGAGACTCTTTAGGACTAGCTTGAAACCTAGCACACAAGCAAACACTAAACAATATATCCGGTCTACTTGCGGTAAGGTAAAGCAAAGATCCAATCATAGAACGATAAAGCTTAGAGTCAACACACTTACCTCCTTCATCTTTGTCAAGCTTTGTAGATGAGCTCATAGGAGTGGCTTGAGGCTTTGTGTTCTCCAAGCCAAACTTGTTGAGCATATCCTTTATGTATTTTGCTTGATTTATGAAGGTGCCATCCTTCATTTGTTTGATTTGGAGTCCCAAAAAGAATGAGAGCTCCCCCATCATGCTCATCTCAAATTCACCTTGCATTAGCTTAGCAAACTCTTGACAATAACATTCATTAGTAGATCCAAATATAATATCATCAACATAAATTTGAACTACTAAAATGTCATTTTTATACATTTTTATAAAGAGTGTAGTGTCCACCTTACCTTTTTCAAATCCTTTTTCAATCAAAAAATTTGAAAGCCTTTCATACCAAGCTCTTGGAGCTTGTTTTAAACCATAAAGTGCTTTTGTAAGTTTGAAAACATGATTTGGAAATTTTGAGTCTTCAAAACCCGGTGGTTGTTCTACATATACTTCTTCATTTATAAAACCATTTAAAAATGCGCTTTTAACGTCCATTTGAAAAAGCTTGAAATTATGATAACATGCATATGCAAGCAACATCCTAATGGCTTCCATTCTAGCTACGGGTGCATAGGTTTCATCAAAATCTATTCCCTCCTCTTGAGTGTAACCTTGTGCTACAAGTCTAGCTTTATTTCTCACAATGTTACCACTCTCATCTAGTTTGTTCCTAAAGACCCATTTAGTTCCTATTGTAGATTGATTACTAGGCCTATCAACTAATGTCCAAACATTGCTTCTCTCAAATTGATTTAACTCTTCTTGCATAGCCATAATCCAAAAATCATCTTTTAATGCTTCTTTGATATTTTTAGGCTCTATGCATGAGATAAATGCAATATGATTCATTAATCTAAGAGAAGAACGAGTGGTTACCCCCTTGGATGGATCACCCAAGATTTCACCATCTTTGACATAGTTTAACTCCCTTGGATAGCTAACTTCCTTTTCCTCAATAGCCAAGTCCTTCAAGGCTTCAAGAGGTGGATCTTGTGTGTCTTCTTCTTTTGGTTGAATCTCATCCTTCTTTGAAGTTTGACCTCCATCAAAGGTATTTGTGATTCCTACATTATCATCATCACAAGAATCCTTCCTAGGAAGGGGATTATCATCGAATACAACATGAATAGATTCTTCTACAACTAAAGTTCTTTTGTTAAATACTCGATAGGCTTTAGAGGTTAAAGAGTAACCTATAAAAATAGCTTCATCACTTTTTGCATCAAATTTACCTAAATTATCTTTTCCATTATTTAAAACAAAACATTTACATCCAAAAGGGTGGAAGTAGCTAATATTAGGCTTTTTAGATTTTAAAATCTCATAAGGTGTTTTCTTTAAAATCGGCCTAATGGTTACACGATTTATAATATAACAAGCTGTGTTTGTTGCTTCCGCCCAAAAATATTTTGGTAAATTATTTTCGCAAAGCATAGTTCTAGCCATTTCTTGTAAAGTTCTATTTTTCCTCTCAACTACCCCATTTTGTTGAGGAGTTCGAGGGGCTGAAAAATTATGGCTAATACCATTTTCATTTAAAAAATCTTCAAATCCTAAATTTTGAAATTCGGTTCCATGATCACTTCTAATATGTGAAATTTTAAGTTCAAGATCATTTTGAATTAATTTTGAAAATGTGATGAATTTTTCCAAAGCCTCATCCTTAGTACTTAAAAAGAGAACCCAAGTGAATCTAGAAAAATCATCAACTAATACAAAAGCATATGATTTGCCACCCAAGCTCATAGTCCTAATTGGCCCAAATAAATCCATATGGATTAGTTGTAAACATCTACTAGTAGAAATGTCATTAATGGATTTAAAGGAAGATCTATGTTGTTTACCCTTTGAGCATGCATCACAAATTTTATCGTTTGAAAATTTTATCTTGGGTAAACCTTTAACTAGGTTTAGAGAGACTAGTTTTTCTAAAACACTTGTGCTAGCATGTCCTAGCTTCCTATGCCACAACCATGCATCATTTTCGTTTTGAGCAACTAAGCATGCATGAGATGTATGAATGTCATCTAGATGCACCATGTATATATTCCCTATGCGATGACCAATGAGCATAATATTATTAGTTTTAATGTCTACAATTTTACAACCGGTTTTATCAAACATAACATTAAAACCTTTATCACATAGTTGACTTATGCTCAATAAATTATGTTTAAGACCATTGACATATAAAACATTTTCAATGAGAGTAGTAGAGTGATTACCTATGGAGCCAATACCTTCAATGTGGCCTTTGGAGTTGTCACCAAATGTTACTACTCCTCCACTTTTTGGCTTTAGATCCATTAGTCTACTCTTGTCTCCGGTCATGTGTCTCGAGCATCCACTATCAAGGTACCATGAGTTTTGACTTTGTGCTTTGGCCTTGTAGCAATGCTCCCCCTACAAACAAAGATATTTAAACTTTTGTTTTTGGTACCCAAATCATTTTGGGTCCATGTGTGTTAGTTCCTAAAATTTTGGTTCCCTTAGGAATCCAAGGTGACATAGCAATAATATCATTAGATTTAACAAGTTCCTTAGGAACCCATACATTCCTAATTCTTTTAACTTTACTATGTCTAGGATAGTTATTTTGTTTGTAGTAGTTAGTCTTTTTCTTATATTGGTGTGTTCTAGAGGATTCTCCTATGTCATGTTTAACACTACCATTAATTTTTAAAGACTTTTTGAGCTCATTTAGCTCACTTAACACCTTTTGGTGTTCACAATTATTTTGAGATAAAAGATTATTAAGATCAATATTTTCTTTTTGAAAGAACTTAAGTTCATCTTCTAATCCTAATATCTTTTTCTCTATTTTAGAATTAGTTTGAGTAAGTGAGTCATTTTTCTCTTTTAATTCTATAATAATTTTTCTATTCCTAATAACCGACTCCCTATATTTCTCAACTAATTCATCATATACCTCTTGTAACTCATCATATGCATCATTTAATTCTTCATATGAAAAATCTAAAGTAGATGAGTTAGAGGTTACCAAGGAGGAATCTTCCTCAAGTGCCATGAGGCAGAGGTTCGCCACTTCTTGTTCGTCATCCTCCGATGACTCCTCATCACTCCAAGTAGCAAGCTTGGCTTTGAGCTTTTTCTTCTTCTCAAAGCCCTTCTTCTTGAGTTGAGGGCACTCCGAACGTATGTGGCCGGGTTGTCCGCACTCGAAGCAAGTGATTGGATCCCTTCCTTCTTCTTTGTTCTTGCCTTTAAAGTCCATTTTCCTTTGGATTCTTCTTCCTCGGTTGGACCTCATAAGGCGTGAGAATCGTTTGGCTATCATAGCCAATTCTTCAAGTTCATCCTCATCACTAGATGAACTTTCATCAAGTTGGGAAGTTTTAGCTTTGAGAGCTATTCCTATTTTCTTCTTTTTCTCCCCTTCAAGCTTCTCCATTCTTTTTTCTTCTTTCTTTTTCTCATCTTCCCTTCCTTGCTTCATGATCTCGTGAGTAAGGAGAGAACCTACAAGTTCATCAAGCTTTAGAGTTTTTAAATTCTTTGCTTCGATGATAGCGGTTCTCTTCCCATCCCAAGATTCGGGAAGTGAATAGAGTAGCTTTCGGACAAGCTTGTCTTCCGGTATAATTTCTCCATAGCCCTTTAGACCATTCACAATTGTGGAGAATCGATCAAACATCTTTGACACCGTCTCATCAAATTCCATCTTGAAATTTTCATAACTAAGATTGAGAATTCCAATCTTAGTTTCTTTGACATCGTTGGTGCCTTCATAGGTGGTTTCAAGAGTGTCCCACACTTCTTTGGCACTTTCAATTGATGAGACCTTTGAGTAGATGTCCGGACCGAAAGCACAAAATAGCATGTGAAGAGCTTTATCATTTACTTGGATCTTTTTCCTTTCCTCTTCACTCATTTCCGTTCTTCTTTTAAGCACCATCTTGCCATCAACATCTTGCTTCAATGGAATATATGGTCCATCCTCAATGACATCCCACACAAGGTAGTCACTTGATTTAATAAATAGACGCATTTTATTTTTCCAAAATGAGTAGTTCTCACCATTGAAGAAAGGAGGCTTTGTGGTGGATTGTGAGTCGTACATGCCGGGAGCGGAGGTTGATGCCATCTCTTGATATTTTGATGATGATCACACTTCTTCCAAGGATCTCCTCTTGCGGTTGTTAATCCTCAAAGAGTTAAGCTCTGATACCAATTGTTGAGTGGATCACACGAATGATAATAACCAAGAGGGGGGGTGAATTGGAATTTTAACGATGTTGTAACGGAAATTGCAACTTAAAAATATTGACACGGGAATTTAGAGTGGTTCAAGTTCACCAACCGAACTCTACATCCACTACCTTAGTCTCACCAAGGATTTCCAACAATTTCCACTAAATTGTTCGTCCCCTTTTCCCAGGACAAGGAGGCAACCTTTACAATTTCGGTTAATTTTTCTACCCAAAAATTAACCCAATCCTCACACAATAGAACAAAGAAATTTGGTGGCTAATAAGGTATCTCTCAATACAAATGATAGCCCAATATCAAGCACTCAACCCAATCGAACAAAATAGAAATGAAGGATACAATTGGGATTTCTAGACAAAGTAAGATTTTTGCACAAATGCTTGGATTTGATGTTTTGATATCTTCTTGAGGTTCAATAATATGTTGCTGGAGCTTCTTGGGGTCTTTTTATAGCCTCTTGATGATTTCCAACCGTTGTGAGAGTTGATTTTAAGATTATAGCCGTTGGGATGCTTTTTCTCCACTTTCTTGCACTTTTCCAGCTATGAGTATCGGTACTCTATAGTGGGGTATCGATACCTGTCTCATAAGAAAATAGCCGTTGTGTACAAATAATAAAGGGGTATCGATACGCGTTCTTGGCGTATCGGTACTGGGTATCGAAACAGCACAGGCTGTATCGATACCTTTTTCTCGACATAGCTCACTGTTAAATGGGGTATCGATACTAGGGTTAGAGGTATCGATACCGGTTTGGTGACCGTTTAAAAATCTCAACGGTTATATTTTTAAACTGACTTTGAAATTAATAATTATAAAACGGTATCGATACTGGTTCATCCGTATCGATACTGATTTCATAGAGTATTGATACTAGGGTTTGCCGTTTCGATACTTGTTCCGACAGAGGCAAACTTTTGCTAAAAAGGTATCGATACTCCTTGATGGGTATCGATACTGGTTGACGTTTTTCAGTATTTTTGCCTTGGAACACTTAGAAAATTTTTGAGTTTGAGTTCTAATAAATCAGTTTAAAGTCTTTGGGGTTTCAAAAACTTATTAAGGGATTTGTACAAACAATTTTAAGTTCTTTAATTTGATCCTTAAAGATCTAGTTATATCAAAATCAAACATAGGTTTTACAATCTCCCCCTTTTTGATATAACAAAACCAAAACTTAAAATTTTTGACAACTTTTGAAAATTAACTCCCCCTTAATATAAGCTTGATATTTCAATTTAGTTAAGACCAAAGAAATTTCTCAAAATCAAAATTCTTAACTCCCCCTTGATGTAAGTTTGATAAAACCAAAAAAAAATTTGAAGTTTGTTTGTGAGCTATATCTTCTCCCCCTTTTTGTTAGATCAAAAAAAAATTGTGAGAGCATAATGTGCATCAAATATCAAGAGTATAAAGATAAGCAACATAATCTTATTATCTTCACCGAAAAGGAAGTTTGGTCAGCCATTAAAGCTATGGACGGCACTCGTGCACCAGGGCCCGACGGCTTCAACTTAGAATTCTTCAAAAGGTACTGGACCCAGATTAAGGATGAGATAATGTCGTTATTTAGTGATTTTTTTGAGTGTAAGCTGTCTATGGAGAAAATCAACCAGTCATTTATAGCTCTAATCCCAAAAGTCTCTGCGCCAGATGCTGTAGAGGATTTTAGACCTATAAGTTTAGTTGGGAGTTTATACAAAGTAATTGCAAAAGTGCTAGCAAAGAGATTGGCAGGATGTATCAATGATTTGATCGGAGAAACACAGTTCGCTTTTTTGTCTGGAAGACAGATTGCTGACTGTTCCTTTGTTGCTAATGAGTTAATAGATTACGTTCAGAAGAAAAAAGAGAGTGCCATTATATTCAAAGCGGACTTCAAAAAGGCGTATGATACCGTGGATTGGAATTTTCTGGATTATGTTCAAATGAAGATGGGATTTGGAAGCAAATGGAGAAATTGGATAAAAATGTGTATAGCCACTGCGAAAGTTGCTGTCCTTGTTAATGGTCAACCCACAAACAGCTTCCCCATAAGCAGAGGGTTGAGACAGGGATGCCCGTTGTCACCGATGCTATTCAATTTAATAGGGGAAGCTTTGAGTGTTCTCATACGAAAAGGGATGGCAATCGAGATAGTTGAAGGAATAAGGATGGGGGACAGCAACCTGGTAATCTCTCACCTTCAGTTCGCAGATGACTTGATGTTATTATCAACGGCGAAAGAAGAAAAAGTCAGGAATGTAAAGCGTGTGCTTAGAATTTTCGAAATCGTATCCGGTCTAAAGTTGAATATGAAAAAGACCAAGATATACGGGATCAATGTGAAGCAGGATGATTTAAGCGCATGGGCAGCGTCGATTAAATGCGAACTGGATTCTTTACCTACGATGTATCTTGGGATGTCGCTGGGACACAACCGAAACTCGAAAACAATTTGGGATCTTGTATTAGAAAAATTTCAGAGTCGTCTCGGAGGTTGGAAAGGACAGATGCTGTCATTGCGGGGAGATTGGTGATGGTTAAAGTAGTCCTAAATAACTTACCATGCTATTACCTAGCACTTTGGAAAATGCAGAGGCCATAGCAGCAAAATTAAACAAAATGATTGCTCAGTTCCTTTGGGGCTCATCGAATAAAAAGACAATCCATTGGGTGAGATGGGAGTTGGCTGCTCGTCCGAAAGAGATAGGAGGTTTGGGCTTCTTTGATTTGAAAGTTCGAAACAGGTCATTTCTTAACAAGTGGATTTGGAGGTTTAGCTTTGAAGAAGATAGCCTATGGCGAAAGGTGGTAACAATAAAGTACGGGTATGATCCCAAGAGCCTAATCCCTGCACAAAAAAATCCCAGAGAACTCTCGTGGATGTGGCGAAACATAGTGGAACCTGTGAATGATTTGTCGGATAAGTTTGTGAAAAACTTAAGAGTAGTACTAGGTGATGGAACGAAAATCAATTTTTGGAAAGATTTGTGGGTTGGGTCTGCTCCTCTTAAACAATCCTTTCCTAGGATCTATGCGCTAGCTATTAAGAAGGAGGGGAAAGTGGTGGAGTTTGGGAGAAAGACTAATGCGAGGTGGTCATGGTCAATAGAGCTTAGAAGAGGGGTATTCAATTGGGAAAGAAACCAATGAGAGAACTTTTTAAGCCTGCTCGAATCTGTGCCGAGAACTACATCGGTGGAAGACAAATTAAGATGGGTGGCAGCAGACTCGGGAATGTACAACCCTAAAGCTTACTGTCATGTAGCAGCATCACAAGGTTTGGGCCCTATCAAAGTGTGGAAAGATTTATGGTCAAATGCAGTACCCCCAAAGGTCGAATGTTTCCTTTGGAGAGCTTTACAAGATAAAATCCCAGTCAAGACGGAGCTAGCCAAACGCGGAGTCCAGTTGGAGGGAGGAAAAGTGTGCTGCGCATGTGGTAAAGATGATGAGAATACACAACATCTTTTTATTTTATGCAAGGAGGCTTGGGTTATCTGGCAGGGATGGTGTAATTTTTGGAACATAAACCTGGTAATTCCAAATAATTTAACCTCACTATGGGCCACATGGGGTGAATTGCCTATCAAACCAGCAGAAGTTCCTTTGTTCAGAGTGGCATTCTTTGCAATCATCTGGGAAATCTGGCTGCACAGGAATGCAATGGTATTTAACAAGAAAAGGTGGGAGTCAAGAAGTTTATTTGCGACAGTATTAACAAGGGTGGGCGTATGGTGTAAAGCGAGATGGCATGATACGCCTGATCAAATACACACGTTTGTGGCGAATCCCAAGCTAGTGACCATAGTACCAAGTTCAACTAAAGGTGTTATCGCAGCAAAGTGGGTCGCGCCTCAAAGGGGATGGCTTAAATTCAACATTGATGCCGCGGTATTAGGGAGTGTTGGTCTGGCCGGTGTAGGGGGAGCATTGAGGGACCACTCAGGAAAAATACTTCTATAGTTCGTCAAGCCATTAGGGATGATGGAAGCTACAGGCGCGGGGCTAAGGGTCATACTTGAAGCAGATATGATTTATGAAAATTCCAGATGGCTGAAATCGCATGAATTAATCATAGAAACGGATAGCCAACTGAGTGTAAACTGGATCAAAAATCCAAGTAAGGCTCAAGGTCCGTTTGCCGCAACTGTTCGAGAATGCAGAGGCTTGCTTCATAAACATGGTTGGCATTTGAATTTTACCTACAGGGACTCCAACATGATAGCTCACAAGCTAGCTAAGAAAGCGGTTAGGTATGCAGGTCTGCAGGTTTGGTGTGTAGAGGGCAACCAAAGTTGAAGGGAGAGATAGGCAAATTTTACGCAGTACCATCTTATTGCAAGGAAAGGAGCGGGCTATTGTGACCTGATGCAAGTGATACGGTTAGTGGACGGATTTTTCTTTTCGTGATTTGGGAGCATAAGTATTAGCATGTAATGCAATCTGTGGGAATTAATTTCGGTTTTGCCCTACAGTGTTTAGTGAAGAACTCCTTGTACACCCAAATGGTATTGCTTATAGTGCACTCTTTTTCCTCCAATTAGGTTTTAGGGAGGTTTTTTAATGAGGCCTATAACAATACAAAATTTTTCTATAGCAATAAAAAGCTTATTTACCTTTCAAAAAAAAACTCGTTATCATGGTTAAATACTTTAGAACCCCTTCTCCTTGTGGACTTGTATAATTTAGAGAATGTACTATGCTTTGTGAACTTCAAAAATAAATATTATATTTTTCCAAACAAGTTTTTACATGTTATTTTTTAAAAATTAAAAAAAAAACTTAAAAGCAATTCGAGGAAAGCAACAAGCCGAGCCTAGCTCAAACTGTCCAATTCGAGCTCGAGCCTAAGATTTCAAAAATTTCGAGCTCGAGCCCAATAATATTATTTTCGAGCCGAGCCTGGGCAGGCTCGGGTTAGACTCGGTTTGTTATCACCCCTAATAAGAACGACCTTTTCAAATCCAATTTTTCATGTACAATATCAAGATTTGAACATTTAACCTTACTTGAGAGTCTATAAAAATTAAATAAAAGAGTTTGCGATGGCCGAATGGTCAGAGCATCTTCATATGTTCCCACCCCTCCCTTTAGGTCTTGAGTTCTAGTTCCAGCAAGAGAACTACTTAGATCACGGGTAATATACACTCCTCAAAACCCCCCTAAATCCACATTGCATGATCCGTTTCCGTCGAGCCATCAACTTTTCATCCGTCATTTGTGACCTGAAGTTCCACCGACTCGCCTCCATCGACTTTTGTCAAGTTTCCATATATATACGATCAAGTAGCTGATGTTCTCACCAAGCAGTTTATCAGGCACCATATTTCAATGATCTATGAGACAAGCTGTGGTTCAAACAACCAGACTCAAATGAACACTGGACTTGTTCAAACAAGAAAGGTCTGTAACAATTCGATTATTTCCTGTAGCAATCAGGCTTCATTATCAAAGAAAGCTACAACAGTAAGGTCTGCATGTGTACACAACAATGCATGATCAGAGGCAAGAAAAAACAATAATCATCATTTATTTTTCTTATAATTATGTTTGCTATTTTCTATTTTGATTAGTTTATGTCCTAATGTTGTCAATAAGAACTGGATTGGGTCAGTTTGCATATCAGGTTAGGTTGGGTCATGGCCCGGGAAACATAAAAAAAAAAGCATAAAACGCTAGAAGGAGGGCTTGAACCTCCGACCTTGTGGTTAACAGCCACACGCTCTAACCAACTGAGCTATTCCAGCAACTTGTTAATATTTTCAATTTTATATATTTGTATTCTATAATAATGTATAAGAGTATATAAATACTTTTATCCAGAAAGAAAAGCTTAAAATCATATTATCATTAACTCTTAAATGACCACTTCCATTTACATCATCCCTTATAATACCTTTAAGCTGATCTCTAATGTACTATATAATTAAATAATAATAAAAATATTTAAATAATAATACCACTTTCGAAATCTGGTCAGAATTGAGTGTGAGCAAATCATCTCTTCTTCAAGCTAAAATCTTATTCCTTGATACCTTTAATTGAAATCTGGATTAGACTAAGAATACTGCCAATACCTATATATGTACAGTTTGAGTTAGTTTCTAAATCTTCAAATGTTCAATCCCTCCTATTCTGGCAGGTTTTAATTGAGTCTGAGGTTTTAGAGTTTTAGTTTAGTTCGAGTTAGGTTTTTTTCTTGAAATTTAGAATTTATTTCCTAACAAAATAAATTAATAATATAATAATCAAAATTTTAAAGGGTTACTTGATTAATCGTGTCATGATATTTCCGTTCGCTGATTAGTTAATTGATTGTGTCTAAGAAACGCCTTCTACGAGATATTCCAACACATCCACTACTACATACACATAGTACAATATTTTGTTATTTTTGTGGGGTATGTATTCATGAATAGAAATCACTTACCTTTTTTTTTGTCTCTATTTATGCTCTTGTCACGGTCTTATTTGCGTGATAGGCGAGACCGTGACGAGATGCTTGCTGGTTGTGCTTAATGCGGGATAGCAATAAGGGTGTAGTACGTGCCGTACAGCCGTCCAGTCCTCGGATGGGCGTGCTGGTTAAGCACCACACTGGTCGGGAACTGTCCCCGCTTCCCTAATGAGCCCATGGGAGGGCGAAACCAGTAAGCATCGTGGTGGAAAAGGCTGAGCCTCGGGCGTGGGAGAGCCCTGAGGTGCCGCACGGGGGAGATGTCCCTGCGCCAAGACTCTGACCCCATGACACCCTCATATTAAAATAATTAAATTTATAGTTTAGGTTATGATCAACGTTTAAGGAATTTGTGGTATAGTGTATTTTAAAGTTTAAGATTCAAAATTATTGCTTAGAATTTAAATATTTAGTTTTGGGACATAAAAAAAACACCGAAAAGAAAAATACGATTTTTGTTCTGTATTCATAGTACCTTGCAATATTTTAGGTCTGGAACTCTATATTTCAGAATCTTGAGATACATATTGTTTTTACGGAGCTCCTATTTTTGTATGGACACTATACCGTATTATTTATGTATATATATTTTTTGATAAATATTATTTTTGTATAGACAGGAGAGGAAATGAGTTTTATGAATAATTTGACTAAGAAAAAATGCAATTGAAGCAACTTGATGCGCCACATTCTGATTAGAATTCAATGAAGTGTCAAATATGCCCAATTGAAAGAATATTTCACCTCCAATTAAGATGAAAAAAAAAAACAATGTCAATATATCTTACCTTAATCTTATTCCAATGGAATTATATTTGACATATACACTAACAATATATAAATTTATATGCTATATATAAATTAAATCATGTTCATGGTTAATAATAATTAATTTTTCTGTTCTAATAAAACTGTCACATGTTGACATTTTCTTGTTAATTTTTTTTTAAAATTTTTTGAATACTTCTTATAATTTTATAATTTAAATTTTATCATTGATAAAAATATGAAAAATATATTGGTCTTGTTTGGCAATTAGCGGATAATTGATAGCGGATTATATTAGCTGATTGCATTAGCTGATTTGACTAGCGGATTGTATTAGCTGATTGTATAAAAATGTTTGATAAAATTAACTAATAGCTGATAGCTGTTAGATTATTTAAACAAGTAAAATGACATATAAGGACATGATTATATTCAATACATGTTTGAATAGTTTATTAGTTATCAATATTTTGTATCTAATTAATATTAATTAGATTTATAAAATTATTTTTAATATAAAATTTCTAAACATATTCGAATGATTTTATATATTAATTTATTATTTATATAATTTTTTAAATATAATTTGATTAATTAATAAATTTAAATACACATGTGATAATAAAAAGAAAAAAAATAAATAGGATTAGCTTATAAATAAGCTGAGAAAATATTTAATTTAGGTTATTTTGAGATTTTTGGTAACTGATAAGGGTAAAAGAGCCTTTACAACTCTAATATCAAACATTAATCTCAAAAAACTCATATTATGAGTTTTTCAAAATTAGCGGTTTCACCCCAATTCGCTATTTACCAAACAACAATATTAGCGGATTTGACTGGTCAAACTTCTAAATATGCCTCAAACCTCTAATTTTTACCCAAACATCTCTTTACCAAACATAGCCATTATAAAAATTTTCAACCAAGTATTTTTTAAACATGTGACAGTCAGAGCCGTTTCTAAGATTTTAGTGGCCCAAGGGCGAACCAAAAAATTAGGCCCCTAATAATAAAAATTAAAAAATAAGTTTTAAATGTAGTCCCCTAATAACAAGTATTAGAGAAAAAAATTAAGCCCCTAGTAATAAATATTAAAAATAAATTTTAAAAGTAAACTCCTAATAACAAGTATTAGAAAAAAATAGGTTTTTAATAACAAATATTAGAAAAAAAATTAAATTTTAAGAGTATGTCCCTAATAACAAATATTGGTAAAAGTAGGCCCCTGATAACAAGTATTAGAAAAAAATAGGTTTCTAATAACAAATATTAGAAAGAAAAAAATTAAATTTTAAGAGTATGTCCCTAATAACAAATATTGGTAAAAGTAGCCCCTGATAACAAGTATTAGAAAAAAATTAGGTTTATAATAAAAATATTAGAAAAAAATTAAATTTTAAGAGTATGTTTCTATAACAAATATTGGGGGGGGGGGAAATCATGTCCATATTGGACCCCTAATAACAAACATTAAAAAATAAATTTTAAAAGAATGTCTCTAATAACAAATATGAGGGAATTGGGCCCCAAATTATAAGTACTAGAAAAAATCGGGTCTAATAACAAGTATTGAAAAAAAGTAAGAGTATGTCACTAATAATAAATATTGAGGAAAATAGGCCCTTAAATTTTAAGAGTAGGCCCCTAATAACAAATGTTGAAAAAAAATTGAGTCTTAATTATAAGGGTTAAATAAATAAATTTTAAGAATACACCCCTAATAATAAATATTATAAAATTAAATCTTAATATCGAATATTATTAAAAAAATGGGGCCCTGGGCGGGCGCCCCTCCGGCCCATGCCCAGGGACGGCACTGGTGACAGTTTTAGTGGGACATGTGAATATATATATAACATAATAAAAAAACATGTCCTTGACGTTTGACTAGAAAGTCACTTTGGTCAATATTCATTTTTTAAGAACTTTAACCTTCAATGTTTCATTTTGGATGAAAATTACCCTTTTGTAGATAAAAACTGTTAGTCAACTAATGAAAAACAACTTGAATGATTTGACAGAATGACACATCAATACCTTTATCTATATGACATTGCTATGTCAATGTACACTGTCATGTAAGTTTGTCACATCATTTCAAGTCATTTACCGTTAATTGGCAAACAATTTCACCCGTAGAGAAACCATTTTGGCGTAAAATGAAACATTGAAAGTTAAAGTACTTCAAAAACAATATGAGCCAAAATAACTATCTAATCGAACATTATAGATATTTTCTTAAATTATGCCTATAATTTTTTAAAAATTTAATTAAATGATACACAAAGTCGGTGCATCAAATACGAATCTTTTACTACATCAACAAATGAGTCCACCAAAAGTTTTGCAAAAAAAAAAAGGCAAAGCACAAAAGTAATGGTGAAAAGGTATGGGAATGGAGGGCAAATTCCCATAGTGACCAAAGCACATTGTGGGAGTGAACGGTTGAGAAAAAGGAATGAAAGTTAAAATTTTGGGTGATGGGATATATATGGGAGAGTGGGTGACAGACCCACGTGAATGACCCACCACCACCGGCCACCACCACCACTATCACCACCATCCCCTTTTGTTTTTCCCTTTCTCTAATAGGCCATTGGATTTCCTTCATTAGCTTCATTTCAACGCTAGCATCCAAATTAATCCAACCACAGCAATAAAACTTACCTGCCCACAAATAAGATAATTCCACTCTCATCTTATTGCAAACATGACGTTATAATTAGGTCAATTTATATCGACTCATCTAAGACTCAATTAATATTTCAAAAATTAAATTAATAGTAGAATTAATCAGATTACTGTCAGAGACGAAATCGGGATTCATCCATAAAAGAGCAAGTTGCTTAACTTTGAAATGAGTAAGGTCTAAAAAAATAATTAAACTATAAAATTAAGGGAATTATGATTTTATTTTTCTAATTTATAACTAGAAAATGCTTCTTACACATCAATTTCTCTAAAATAAAGTGAAAAGATTTAGAGAAAGTTAAGAGGTTACTATCATTAACTCCATTTGACAAAGCTACAACTTTCTTTTTTAGCTGCCCACTAACCCTGTAGGCCTTTCCCCCCCTTTATTTACTTTTGTTTCCCTTTCTTCCCTTGTCTCTAATGCTAGTGGCTCTCTTCCATGGCGTTTAATTCACGTTAACAGCTACAAAAAAACCAGTGTAAAAGCTTGTGTTTTTGGTTTGGCATGGGGAGAGATGGACAAAGAAACTAAAAACCAAGAAAACCCATCTCTCCTCTCAAATAACAACACCAACAAAGAAGATTCTTCCCCTAAGAAACACCCCGGAAGCTCCGCTGTGGGTGGCGGCGGCGGCGGAGGAGCTGGAGGAGGAGGGAGTAATGATAGGTTGAAACGTGATGAATGGAGTGAAGGAGCTGTTTCAAGCTTACTAGAGGCCTATGAAAGCAAATGGGTGCTAAGGAATAGGGCCAAGCTCAAAGGCCATGATTGGGAAGACGTTGCACGTTACGTTTCTGCTCGGGCGAATTGTGCCAAGTCGCCCAAGACCCAAACGCAGTGCAAGAACAAGATCGAGTCCATGAAGAAACGATATCGGTCGGAGTCGGCCACGGCGGAGGGATCGTCTTGGCCTTTATATCAACGGCTCGATCTTTTGTTACGTGGTAACGCTGCTGTGCCGCCTACACCGCCACCTCTACTGCCACCGTCGCAGCAGCAGCTGCATACATCAGCAGTGCCTCAACTACAACCTTCCGGTCCTATTTTCACTAACCTTCCCTTGACGGTACCGGAAGCGTCCACGGTGGTGGTGGTGCAACAACCACTAGCGACGGTGGCTCAGCCGCCGACTTTGGTTCCTCAGGGTCTGGGAACTGCACCAAATTCACATGGTTCCAACGGTTTTGAGAAGACACCCAAGGTTAGTAAAAATCACATACAAAAATCACCCTCCCACACACATATATTGATGGAAATCCTCTACCCTTTTCGATACACTACTTATGCCTCACGCTCAAAATTAAGTTTAAGGTTTAGAGAATTTAAGGTAGGATGTATTTTTAGGGTGTATGAGATAGTGTTTATAATTTAGAATTTAAGGTTAAGACTTGAAATTTAATTTTGTACTGTTTTTTAGTGTTGAGGCATAAGTAGGGCACCGAAAAGAGGCAAAAATTTTTATCGTATATATAAACGGATGGAAATCCTCTACTTGTGGTGCCCCTACTTATGCCCCACGCTCAAAATTAAGTTTAAGGTTTATAGTTAGAGTTTAGGGAATTTAGGGTAGGATGTATTTGTGGGTATATAGTTTAGGGAATTTAGGGTAGGATGTATTTGTGGGTATATAGTTTAGGATTTAGAATTTAGAATTTAGGGTTGAGACTTGAAATTTAAATTTTTTAATGTTTGGGCATATATAAGACACCCAAAAAGATAGAGAATTTTTATCCTATATATACGCATACGAAATAATTTCCCAATATGTGATTATTAAAAAAAATAAAAACACATGAAAATGACAATCTAGAACCGTCGGTATATGAAATAGTTTTCATACATACATATATATATACTCAAATTCAAGAGTTTAAATTATCTTTGAGCATATTATTTATAGTAATACTTTAGTTGATTTTTTTTTTTGCAAAATATTAGTAACATAACAATAACTTTAAAAAATGCTAATTTTTTGTTTATTAAATAGAGATGTATTACATTTTTAAGACAAATGTCAGGATTCGAACTTATGTAAGATGTGATAACATGAGCATACTTGGGCACTAGAGTAATTAGTGGATCTCAAACCAATGTTAAATTTAATAGTTCATTTTATTTGCATTATGTTTATATATTTTTCTCGTATCATAATTATGTTTAAGATGTATTATATATATTATGAGTTACTTGTGATGCATTTGTATTAATAGGATGATGAGGCCGAAACAAAAGAATCGGACCATCTATCGGACAAAGTACCCATGGAGACGGATAGTAGCACACCGGATCTTTACAATAACGAAGAAAAGTTGAGATCGAAAAAATTGAAGACGAAAATGTCGGAGAAAAAGAAGAAGAGGAGGAAAAAAGAGGAGTACTCGGAAATAAGTGAGAGCATTAAGATACTAGCAGAAGTAATTTTGAAGTCGGAAGAAGCAAGGATGGAAACGCTAAGAGAAATAGAAAAAATGAGAGTCGAAACCGAGATCAGAAGAGGAGAAATGGACCTCAAAAGAACTGAGATCATTGCCAAAACTCAATTGGAAATTGCTAAGCTCTTTGCAGGATCAAGTAAAGGGATAGATCCTGCACTAAGGATGGGTAGGAGTTGATAATCTAAATATAGTGAAGATCTAGTTAGTTATATTTATGTATGTATAGGTTTTGTGTATTGACCAATGATTATGAAACAATGGGGGAGAGGCCCAGAGTGGGAAGATTTGGGGATGAAAATTTTACTTGAACTAGGTTAATGATAATTTTAAATCATAATTCTGGATTTGATCGCAGATGTAATTATTAATATCGTGAACATTATATATATAACGCATTACGATTGTCGCAAACATAAACTTGTCAGTGGTCCTAGTGATAAAATATGATGTATTTTATTTAGGTGACCCGAATTCGAGCACCATGTGTGCACGGTGTGTGTGCGTTATTAAAAAACTAAAAAAATTAAACAAATACTATCTTATAATCATATCAGCATATTAAAAAAAATATCAATGTCTCAAAAGCTATAGTAATGTCGTTGGTATGTAATGGGTAAAATATGATGTGAAGAATGTAGTCTTCGTTATGTTGTGGTCGTTACGATTACATTTTAAAACTATGGAACTAATTAATTTAAAAAGTAAAATACATCACAAGTAATTTAATTATAGGTTTATAATGAACATGTCACATTTTTTTATAAAGGTCAATTAAAATTTGACATTGTACCTTTTGACACACCTTTGTCGCATTTTCATGAGCTTGATAATCAATAGATGTGGTAGTTCGACAGACACAATCACTTAACTATTGTACAATTGACAGACTTATAGATCAGTTCCATTATAATCTTAGCGCCGCCTGCTAGTAGATATAGTCATTTCACTGATAGAATTTTTAAATATTAAAGGTTAAATTTATTGAATTATTTTGAATTGCGACCAAATTAATAGAACATTATAAGTTTGAAACTAAAATTATTATCATAACAAGATGTTTGTTTTAATTTTGACGATAAAGTGTCTTATTTGTAATAGAATTTTAATTAAGTGACTAAGATATTACTTTTAGAAGAAAAATAACATATTTATTACTAAACATGTAACTAAGTGACATATAATATATTTTACCTTAATTTAATTAGCTAAAGAAAATGGATAGGCTAATAGCCATTGTTAGCTCGATTGATCAACCGAAAACCGCCAAGAGAAATGTTAGGATATTTGTTTTGATATAATAATTGAAAAAATAGTTTTTTGAATAATGTGAAAAGATTTCAAAAATGTTTTTAAGTCCAAAGCAACTTAAAAATATGTTTAAGGGTTTTTACAAGGCTTTGAAATGGTTTAAAATGTGTTTTAAGTAGCCAAACCTACGTTTTCAAAGTCACCGTATCGATACGCCTTAGAGTTTCAGCTACAGGGAAATTC
This sequence comes from Hibiscus trionum, assembly GCA_030270665.1. Taxonomy (NCBI): domain Eukaryota; kingdom Viridiplantae; phylum Streptophyta; class Magnoliopsida; order Malvales; family Malvaceae; genus Hibiscus; species Hibiscus trionum. The sequence goes on along the minus strand of BSYR01000017.1, from coordinate 47,643,018 downwards.
CAATAGCCAAAAACCGTACCGATACACCTTTGCCGTATCGATACAAAATGCTTTAAAACTTCCTAAAGGCTAGTCGCGTACCGATACACCTTAACCGCTCCCAATGGTCATTTTCCCAACGACTATTTGAAATGCAGGTCGTACCGATACGCTCTAGGCATATCGATACGCATAAGCTGAGCCGAGCTCAACGGCTAGTTTCCAAAAATGGTGTATCGATACAGTGACACGAGTATCGATACCCTACTGCCCATAACTGCATTTATGGAGAGAAATAAAGACCCCAATGGCTCCAATTTAATCCCAACGGTCTACAATGGATAGAAGCTCAATTGAGAGTATAAAAGGGACCTCCAAGCATCCATGGAAGACTAATGCTTCAATTGTCAACAACGTTATGATGATAATTTGTCTTAGAGCTTAATTTTCATTCCTTGTATAGACAAACACTTGTGAGCTCAAATTTTCAATGTATGCTCAAGTGTTCTAGGATTTGGGTGAGTGCTTTAGTGTGCAAACATCAACCTTTGTAGAGGGATTTCGTTTGCTTAGAATTCTCTTGTTTAAAGAGTGTGCTCAAAGCTCGGGTTGTGAGCTTTGGTTGCTAGACTTGGTGAGTGAGTCTATGTTGTAAATGGTTGTCTCCTTAGCCTAGAAAAGGGGTAGAATTCTTAGTGAATTGGTGAAATCCTTGGTGGGTAGCTAAGGTAGTGGATGTAGGTTTTAGTTAGAAAGCCGAAACACTCTAAATCGTGTGTCAATTTTTTCTATCTTTTGCTTCCACCATAAACACCCAAAATAACATCTTCTCCACAACTTGGCAAGCAACGGTTGAGTGATCATCGAGCCTAACAATTGGTATCAGAGAGAGGCTCAATTTAAGAGGATTAACATCTTATTGAGACGATCCGAGAAGCTCGATACATCAATTTAATCAACCGACTAAATAACGCATTCCATCGACAAGTCACCTTTCTTTGACGGGACCAACTATGCCCATTAGAAGACAAGAATGATTTTCTTCATCAAGGCCAAAGATTAAAAGCTTTGGGACATAGTTGAGGATGGTCCGTTCGTGCCACAACGAAGCAAGGTGAAATGGAGTACGGATGATCGCAAGAAGATTGAGCTAAATTGCAAGGCTTTGCACATTCTCTTTTGTGCATTTAGCCCAACATCTATGAGAAGATGTCTTCTTGTGAAGATGCCAAGGAGGTATGTGACAAGCTTGAGGTCACATACGAGGGAACAAACGAAGTAAAGGAGACCAAGATCTGTCTTATCAACTTAGAGTATGAGAATTTCAAGATGGACCCGGATGAAGACATCAAGAGGATGTTCGGTCGTTTCTCCACAATTGTCAACCAACTCAAAGTTCTTGAAGAGGAGATTCCGAAAGACAAACTCGTTCAGAAGTTGATCTACTCACTTCACGATTCATGGGAGTCAAAAAAGACGACAATTGTAGAAGCAAAGAACTTGAAGAAGCTCAAGCTTGATGAGCCCGTTGGATCTTTGCTCACCCATGAGATGATGTCTCAACCCTTGAAGAGAGAGAAGGAGAAGAAGATCAAGAAGCAAGGCATTGATGTCAATGTCATTGTCCTTCCATCCTCCACATGCCAACACACAGAGAGGGAAAGTGAAGATGAAGAGATGGTTCATCTCTTCAAGAAGTTCATCCGGTTCATGAAGAGCGAGATGGCTCAATACAAACATGAATCGAAGAAAAAGATGGAGGATTCTCACAAAAGCAATAAAAATGGATCATCTTCAAAGAAAGCATATGTGGCAACTTGGAGTGATGAAGACTCCACCGATGATGAGGTAGCCCACTGATGTTTCACGACCCTCCAAGAGGGTGAGGTAACTTCTAGCTCATCTTGTTCAAATTCATATACTTTTGATGAGTTACAAGAAGCCTATGATGATTTGTTTTTGGAATTCAAGGCTTCATTTTCTAAAAACAAAAAGTTGCTTTTAAAGTTAAAAATTGAAAATGAATTGCTTTCCAAAACAAATCTCGAACTTGAAGCAAGGTTTGAAGCCTTTGAGGAAAAGAACCTTGATTTAAAAACTTGCTTCAAAAAGTTCAAGAGGAACATCAAAGGAAAATTGATGACCTCAAAAAGAATTTGTTTTACAAAAATGCTCAAACGTGTGAAATTGGAGAATGCTCCAAATCTAATTTTGTTAAAACAAAATTTTATCAAAAACAATCTAGTGCCTATAGATTTTTGAATGGAAAATTTTTTAGAAGTATTTGGGTCCCAAAATTAGGGGTGAGCGTTAGATCGAGTCGAGTCGAGTCAAAAAATTTCGAGTTATTCGAGTTGACGAGTCATATTTTTCAACTCAAACTTTATTTGAAATTTTTTCGATTCGAGTCGAGTTTAAAAAATTTGAGTCGAGTCGAGTCGAATTTTTGAGTTCCTATAAAAATTTAACTGTAATTATTTATCATGTTATAGTAGGGTTTGATTCCAATTTAAACTCCTTTCTCTAATCATATAAGATATGCACATATATATTTTTTCACATGTGACAATATTTCTTCATATTTTTATATATTAGTATGTATATATCATAAAAATATAGAGGGACTCGTCTCGAACTTAAAAATAAATCCACTAATTACTAAAAATTTCGAGTTATTCGAATTTCTATTTTACAACTCAAACTTTATTTGAAATTTTTTCGAGTTATTCGAGTTTATGAAATTTCGAGTCGAGTCAAGACGAGTCGAGTATTTTTGCCTCGAGTCGAGTTATTCGGTTTTTTCGAATCGAGTCGAGTTTTGCTCACCCCTACCCAAAATGACTAAGTACTTCAACTAAAAAGGATGAAATTGAAAAATGGATTCCTAAGGGGACTAAATTATGTGCTACTAACGTCTATAGATCCAAAGCAATTTGGATACTAAAAATTACTTGATTGTCTTGTCTTAGGTGTGATGGAGGTTGGTCAATAAAGTACAACATTGAGGGGGAGCTTCATACACGCAAGGAAAGACACTTGAAGAAGGAAGTCTTCACATCATCCCTTGGGTTCAAGTGGTAAAATTTAGTTGAATTTATTTGTTTTTCATTTGATTTATTTATTTTAATTCAACTAGATTATCATAATTGTTGGACTAACCATTTGATGATGCTTTGAGTAAGGGGGGTTATTTTTAAAACCAAAATTCTTATTTGTGTCAAAAAAATTTAACCTCATACGTTATCTTGAACTTAAAGTATTTTGAATTCTTTTTGATATAACAAAAAGGAGAGAAATTGTTTAAAAATTTGATTCTTTAAGTAAGAATAAGGGGGAGCTTCAAATTTTTAAAAAATTATGTTTCTTATTCAAAAATTATTTTACAAAGGAGGAGAATCACAAACAATTTTTTAAGTTGTTTTATTATATAAAAAGGGGGAGATTGTTAGGATATTTGTTTTGATATAATAATTGAAAAATAGTTTTGGAATAAATGAAAAGATTTCAAAAATGTCTTTAAGTCCAAAGCAACTTGAAAATATGTTTAAGGGCTTTTACAAGGCTTTGGAATGGTTTAAAATGTGTTTTAAGTAGCCAAACCTACGTTTTCAAAGTCATCGTACCGATACGCCTTAGGGTTTCAGCTATAGGGAAACTCCAGTAGCCAAAAATTGTACCGATATACCTTTGTCGTATCGATATGAAATGCTTTAAAATTCCCCAACGCTAGTCGCGTATCGATACGGTTATATCGCGTACTGATATGCCTTAACTACTCCCAACGATCATTTTCCCAACGGCTATTTGAAATGCAGGCCGTACCGATATGCTCCCAAGCGTATTGATACGCATAAGCTGAAGCAGGCTCAATGACTAGTTTCTAAGAAGGGCATATCGATACAGTGACACGAGTATCGATACCCTACTGCCCATAACTGTATTTATGGAGGGAAATAAAGATCCCAACGGCTCCAATTCAATCCCAACGTCTACAATGGCTAGAAGCTCGATTGGGAGTATAAAATAGACCTCCAAGCATCCATGAAAGACTAATGCTTCAATTGTCAACAATATTATGATGATAATTTATCTTAGAGCTTAATTTTCATTCCTTGTATAGACAAACACTTGTGAGCTCATATTGTCAATGTATGCTCAAGTGTTCTAGGATTTGGGTGAGTGCTTTAGTGTGCAAACATCAAGGCTTAGATAGAAACCTTGGTGGGTAGCTAAGGTAGTGGATGTAGGTTTTGGTTAGAAAGCTGAACCACTCTAAATCGTGTGTCATTTTTTTTTCTATCTTTTGCTTCCACCATAAAAACCCAAAATAACATCTTCTCCACCACTTGGCAAGCAACAATTGAGTGATCATCGAGCTTAAAAAGAAATTAAATTCACTTTAAGAGATTTTGTGGTAGCTTTATCTAAAATTAAAAGATTTTTGGTACAACCGATTTATAGTGGTTCAACTTCCTCAATAAAGTTTACATCCATTACCTTAGCTTTCCACTACTAAAGATTTATCGATTCACTAACTTGAATTGAACCTTTCAAGAACAAGGTTTAACCTTTACAACACTATATTTTCAAGGCTTAGATAGAAACCTCCTCTATCTTTTACAATGGCTAAGATAAAACCATTCTAGTTTTTCTAAGGCAAAACTAGAATCTCTCTTTTTTGCAATGTTGAATTTGCGTAAATAATGAGATACCTCTCTAAGCGGGTGTTTACAAGGTTTAAACTCACAAAGAATGAACACTAAAGATAAACAACTCTATACATTATGTACAAGAGAAAAATGAAAGAATGACAATTGAAACTCTTTTTCTCTTCATCTTGAAGCTTGGATAGGTGTAATAACCTTCTTTAATACTCGTATTTTGTCAGGATACCTATATATATATACATATATATATATATCTCTATAAATAAATAAAACTAATATTAAATATAAATCCAAAAAACAAATGGTCCATTTTACATATAACAAGTGTCCATTACATAATCCAAATTCCTTCTAGAGTCTATTATATAAGTACAAGGCCCAAATAAGTACAAAAAACTCAAGTTCCAATCATATTTCAGATTCTTGCTCATTTTTTGTTTTAAAAAAAACACAAATACATTAGCAAAGCCCATTTCCGTCTAAATGTGCCACGTGGCACTTATTCATTAGCCCGAATGAGTTAGCCACAGATTGTGGTTTTCTCCAAGTCTTAGGCTCCGTTTAGGAATGAGTTTTAAACGGGATTTTGGTTAAAATCTTGGTTTGAAATTGAAAATCAATGCTAAACAGCTATTTTATAGCTTAAAAGCTGGTTTGAAACGGTAATTGGGTGCCAAAACTAAGAAGTTATTAAATTCAGATTTGGCGTTGGATAATCTCGGTGAAAAAGGTAAAAGGCGATTTTACCCTTATTTATCAGTCACAACGATCATCACTTCAGCATAAAGGGATTTTCTTTTCCGTTCTTCATAGATCATCTATTTTCATCTTTCTAGAAAATCATCTGGATAATATCTTCTTCTTCTTCAAAAATTCACCTTGAGTTCATCTTCTTCTTCTTCAGAAATTTTGAACTTGTGTTGTTGATTTTTGAAATCCTTCAAGATATTTTGTTTGAACTTAGTTTAGATTTGTAGCAAAACTTAAACTAAAAATAAACAAATAATATGCTCTGGCATAGTACATTCCATCTGTTCATGCAGTAATTCTCTTCATTTCTTTTTAAAAATCGAACCATTTAGCTATACATGACCAAAGATTATGATGCAATCTGAATTGTCTTTGGAGTCTTCTTGTGATAGTTCTTCAAGTTGAGGCTTTTGGAATGGTGTAGTGATATTTGTGAAAGTTTTTTCTTTAGAATGGTGTGATTTTGCTTTTTGGTTCATGTATAGTTTGCCTAGATTGTCGCCATTGACATTGCTGCTGAGAAACTTGAATCAAGGTGGAAAAGAATGCTTCAATAAATCTGAATTCTGAACCTGACATATATTAGTTGCTCATGCATGTAAACCATTCATATTTTGTTCCTACTAACATGATTTTCATGCAAGCCCCAGTTAACAAATGGATCATATTTCTTTTTAACTTGTATTTGGGATACTCACATCTGAGGTAGTCCTAGTAAATTTCCACAAAACATGTGAGGGTAAAGCTAGTGTTTGCTCCGAGGACAACTAGGAATGTGCCAATATTGTCAAGTTCTCTTACAAGAAATGGGTTTCACTAGGCAAGTTTTTAAGCTGTTGACATGCATTATTTCTCTACCATCGAATTTAGATTAATTGTTGCTTCTACTAGACTTGTAACTTGGAAGTGAAGCTTGCTTCTCAATAAAGAACTTTGAAAACAGAATAATACATCTTCATGTCTTTCTTAACTGGTTTTAGCTATCCAATTTAAATTGGAGGTTGCAAGTGGTTAGTTTCGTGTATATTTTCAGTAGCTTTTATCGATAACCTTAGACTATTCGTGTAACAAGGGAACTACGTCCTTATGATCTAATTAGTTTATTGTAGCGTGTAACATTGCTGAAAACAAAATGTTCAATTATTTATAGCCTGGTTCTAAAGTGTAATATATATCAAGTATTCTGATGTTTAATTTTTATAAATAATTTGAATATATATGATAGATGAAAAGTACTTCGCTTGTTGAAGCAAGTGGTGAAAAACTCAAAGCAGTATGGGATATGAGGTTGACAGTAATATTTTGTTATATCTGTATTAAAGAGATATTAAATGGTAATAGACTTGGTACTCATTTTAAGAAAGAAAGATGAATAAAAATAGTGAAATTTTTTGAGAATAGTCGGGAAAGCCTTATACGCAACTACAATTGAAGATTAAATGTGATTTATTGAAGAAAGAATGAAAATTGTGGAAAAAACTTAAAGAGAAAGATACCGGTCTAGGATGGGATCATACAAAAGGGACCTCATTGATGCCTTAGAAGACTGGTGGGAAAATAGACTCAAAGTATGCTAAATATTCTTATAATCTTTGTTTTCCTCATTTCTAATGCTAATAACAATTGCTCACGTTAATTTATTAATTTATATGTAGGTGGTGCCCGATGTTAAGAGATTCAAATCTGCAGGTATTGATCCAGAAGTAGAAGGAAAGTTGGACCAAATGTTTAGAGGGATATTTGTCACTGGTGATAAAGCTTGGGTACCTTCTTCGGATACATTGCCAACTGATTTTTTGGAGCATGATAATAACGAGATACTTGGCGAAATTGGAAAAGAAAATACAATAAATGATGTTCACATGTCAAGTCAAGTAGGATATGATGAAAATAATGATAGTTTTGGAATTCATTCCAAGCTTATACATATGCAGCAAAAACGAAAAGCCAATGAGACGGGAACAAATTTGGAGGCTGGGAAAAAAAGTTCATCAAAGCAAATTAAACGAGTTGCAAGATTGTCTTCGCAGATTGATAAACCATGCAGTGCAGCGAACAATATGAGTCATGCGACATCTAGTCTGACTTCTATTATAGATCCATTTGACATTCCACAAGCAATCAAAATACTTGATGAGTTGACAGAGGAAATTTCAAAAACTAGCCATCTCTACTTTTTCGCATTAAATCTAAAAAATTAAAGAGAATTAAATTCTGTTTTTTTTATCAATTTCTTTTGATATTACAGTTTGGTGGCTGAAAATGAAAATGGATGCGAGTTCAAGATTTTCAAATCTTCTTGGTCCTTGAGATATGCATTACTACACTACTGTGGGACACTAATTAATTCTACTTTTGTTTTATCTTTAACTTAAGTCTAGGACATTAATGAGTATTTTTTTATGTTTAATATTTAGTTTACATCATACACTAATAAGTGCAACTTATGTTTATTATTTGCTTTGTTTTGGACATATACAATTGTAAGTGATGTTTTATCTTTTATTTTTCTTGGACAGTCCAACTCATATTTTGTTTATGTTTGACTATATTTATGTATGCAAAGCAAGTTTTTTTATGTTGGTGATGAATGTACTTTATTCAATAATGTTCATGTTTATTAATAAATATTTTGATTTATTTAATTTTTATTGTTTTTATTGGAGTGTATAAATATTGGTTTTATAACTTTTTTTTTTACAGGTGAAAGCATAAACAACATCAGCAGTTCCAATGATGATGAAAGGGAATTTAACGAGATTTCACAATATGTGCAGAGTTTTAATAGGTTGTTAACTGTTGCAACTTCTTCCATACAATAATCCGGTGAAGTTTGGGTTCGAGAGATTCTTGATGGTCATGAATCACGTTGCATGATTAATTTTAGAATGTCAAGAACCATGTTCACAAGTCTATTGAGAGTTTTGGAAACACGATATAATTTGCAAAGTTTAAGAAACATTTCTACTCTTGAAATGTTGAGTATCTTTCTATATATGTTGGGCTACGACGCATCAGTTTCTCAATCTCGAGAGAGATTTCAAAGGTCTAGAGCAACAATCAGTCGATACTTTACAATTATGCTCGAAAAAGTTTCACAGCTGGCTATTGATATAATTGCACCGGATGATTGTTATTTTAGCTCAATACCAGAACAAATATGTAATTATTCTAGATATATGCCACACTTTAAGGTAAAATCTTAATGCTATAATATTATGTTTATGAGATATTTCTTTACTTTAAATCGATATGTATATTAATATGATCATTTATTTAGGATTGCATAGGTGAAATTTATGGTACACATATTTCTGATATTCTTCCACCAAATGAACAAATTCCTTACATAGGAAGAAAAGGTGTCCCGACTCAGAATATTATGGCGGTATGCGATTTTAATATATGTTTCACATTTGTAGTGGCTGGATGGGAAGGTACAACACACGATACTAGAATATTTCTTGAAGCAATTCGAGATCCAGAATTAAAGTTTTCACATCTGCCAAATGGTAAATTTCTTTTTATCCATTTATTTTATTATATAAAGTTTAAATTATTTAATTATCGTTTCTAATATTATAATTTATAGGAAAATATTATCTCGTTGATTCTGGATATCCTCAAATGAAAGGTTTTCTCGGGCCATATAGAGGACAACGATATCATTTACCCGACTTTCGTAGAGGTAGACATATATCGGGTAAAGAAGAGATATTCAATCATTCGCATTCATCATTACATAGTGTCATTGAGCGAACTTTTGGTGTATTGAAAAAGAAATGGTCTATTTTAGGGGATATGCCAAGTTATAGTTTCGAAAAGCAAAGGATGATCGTTGTATGTGCAATGGCGATACAAAATTTTATTCGAAAACATGCATGTCTACATGATGCAGATTTTATGGAGTTCGAAAGAAATGATAGAACATATAAAAATATTATTGACCCAGAAGATGTGGAAGATGAAGATAGTGATGATTGTAAAGTTTCAATAAGTTTTGTATTTCATGCACATTCCATTTCATATTATTGCTGTTTTTCAGTACATTTTAGGCATATTAGGATCATGCATTGCATTTTACAGTATTCTTTACTTGACCATGCTTTTTTATTTATTATCTTTTATTTGGTGAGAAAAATGTATTGTTTTAGTTTAGTTTTAATTTTAGGTACTAGAGGCTGACAGAGGGAAAGAGGAGTTGAGGACATGATGCTGAGGCAACAGACCAAGGAGCTGTACTGATGTAATTTCAGAAAGAGACAGCAGCTGTTGCCGCCCTACCTGCCGGCCGAGACAGCAAACTATGGAATTGGAGAACTGAAGTGCGATTTGTAGAGCAGAAAATCATGATTCTATCGATGTTGTCCACTCGATTTTTGAACGACTGTAGCAACAGGCAGAGCCGCCGAAAGGGGAGCACGAGCTTACTTGTGGAGCAAGGCAACATGATAAAGTCCACATTCAACTCAAAGAAGTCGGAGTTTAAAGTTGCATTTAATGCAAAAGTTACTTTGAAGACTTCTACTCCAAGGAGGACTAGACCTAGCTAATGCCTATATATACTCATTGTAATATTACTTCAAAATAACTTAGGTTTTCCTTAGGCATAGCTTAAGTTTTCTTACTGCCATTATGTTCTAAACATCTCCTTGGGTTTGGGTTATGTTGTAATTAGTGTGAGAACGATTGTTTAGGATTTTAAGTTTGTTTTTGCAATAAAGCTTGAAGGTTTGCTTATTCCATATTCTTCATAGTTTTCGATTAAGGCGAAAGATTAGTTGATTACTATCCATTTGTTCGGTATCGAGAGAGTCGAACTCACGAAAGGAGTAAGTACGATTTTATCTATAGACGGTGCGATCAATCTGGCTTAGACATAGGTTAGGGTTTAAGGCGGCTAAAAGAGGACGAATCAACATTGCTGTCTTTGCACAATTCACACCACGACTGGTATTATCTGAAGTGGGCATCAACAGAATTTTGACTTAGACATAAGCGGGATCACTTTCGAAGCGTTCTACCGAGCCTTGTAGTTCTGCCGAGTTTGCTGCCGAAACACAAGTCCATTCCCCTGCCGAGGCAGCAAGAGCGTCTCAGCAGCCTACCTGCCATCCCCTGTCGAGGCAACAGAATCTGGCAGCGCAAAGCAACTTGTCCTATTCAACGTAGTTTCACATTAAACAGCAGCATAACCCGACCCATTTTATCAATCTGATTTCTTCCCTTTTATTTACTTGTGTTTTTATTTTATTTTTCTTCTTAAACAAACCAACTTATTTATGCAATTTACTTTTCTTGTGTAGGGACTACGAATCGAATCAAGGTGTCTAATCCCTGTGGGAGACGATATCTTTTATACTATAACTTGACAAGAGTGTGCACTTGCGCTCATATTTAGAGAACACCAAACGTTCTACAAGTTTTTGGCGCCGTTGTTGAGGATTGGTAACAGTGAAATTTGTTCTTTAATTTTTGCAACTTTATTTTATTTCTAGTTTTTATTTTTAATCGAAAAAAAAGAATTTTACAGTTTCCTTTTCTAGTGCATGACCAGGGAAATCCAAAAGGAGAAATTGTTTATTACGACGATATTGAACGAAGAGCAAGAGAGCAAAAAAGGGAACTCGGAACAGACCTAGGGAAAGCTAAAGAAGAAAGAAAAGCAGAGGTAAACATAGAAAATGACAACCCTGCCAACAATGCCCAGATCGGCAGGGATGGGCAGCAAGACCCGCCGCCTAGAGAATAACAAGTTCAACCTAGGCAGCCACCCCTTATTCCGCCCAGGCAGCCACAGTATGTTCGAACCATCAGGGATTACTTGGAGCATGGCTCTAGAGGGTTCGATCTGACAGTGACAAAACCTGAGATCGAGGCGGATCACTTTGAGCTGAAGCCCGTGATGTTCAACGTGATCAACACGTTGGGGCAATTTGGAGGGACTGCCACAGAAGATGCTCGGCAGCACTTAGAGGATTCTTAGATATATGCAGGGCATTCAAAATACACGGAGTCCACCAAGACATGCTTAGGCTGAGATTATTCCCCTATTCACTGAGGGATAGGGCAAAGAAGTGGTTAAACAACCAGCCAGCAGGGTCATTCAACACATGGACAGAGCTGTGCAAAGATTTTCAAGATCGTTTCAGCCCATCCAATGTCACAGATAGATTGAGAAACGAAATCATAGCCTTCCGACAAGGGGATGATGAGCCAATGTATGAAGCATGGGAGCGGTATCAACAGATTATCAACAACTGCTCGCTCCATGGTTTCCTGGCTTGGACACATGTATCAATGTTCTACAACAGGGTGAACTACCCAACACGGATGATGATTGATGCCTCAGCCAACAGAATCATCCTCAACAGACCACTAGAGAAGGCATTGCGGATCCTGAACCAAGCCGCCAAGAATTACTATAAGTACCCAACAGCCCGCCGAGGCAGCGTTAGGCGGCCAACAGTTGTGAACGAGGTAAAAGCCTCAGATTCTCTCAATGCCTGCCTCGAAAAGCTGACAGAGCTGGTTATGAACATAGTGAAACCCACTGGGAAGGTCTATGTGGCCAAGGTTGTATAGACATTTTGTGACGAGTGTGAGGGCAACCACGATTCCTCTAAATGTACTGCATCTGCAAATTTTATGGGAGGATACGAGAAGAACATCAGGCCAGCCACGAACACGTACAACCATAGATGGAAAAATCATCCAAACATCTCCTAGAGCAATCCTAAGACTGCTGCCAACCCACAACAGCAACAGGGAGGCTACCAGCAGAACCAGTCCAGATAGCAGGCTCAGCAGCCAAAAAACAATAATTCACTAGAAACAACTCTTCATACTTTTATGTCTAGAACTAGTGATTTTATTGTTTGTACTAATAATTTTATTAATAAAAATGAGTCTTTCATGGGCAGGACAAAGATAAGGATGAAAAACCAAGAGGCTGCGATAAAGAACTTGGAAACCCAATTTGGGCAGTTCACGGAGATCTTTAGCAGCAGGACAATGGGAGCAGCATCCAGCAGTACAAAGGCAGCAACCAAGCCCACTTATGAGCAGTGTAAAGCCATATCAACTAGAAGTGGGAAACGATTAAATGATCCTAGAATGGAAAAATCAGAAGAGACACAACCAGCACAAAAAGAAGTACCTACCACGGCAGGATCAACACCAGCCGCCTCGGCAGTTGAACCTGACAGTAGTCTCGAAGCAGATGATCCTCCACAGATAAAGTTTCCATGCAAAGAACGAATAGAGGACATTCGCTTCCCAGCACCTTTCCCCCAGAGGCTTAAGCAACAGAAACATGAACACCAGTTCAAGAAATTCTTGGATATTCTGAATCAGGTGGACATAAATATCCCTCTCATAGAAGCCATTCAGAACATGCCCAACTATGCCAAATACCTTAGGGACATGGTTTCTAAAAGGAAGAGAATTGGGAAGTTCGAAACAATTGTTGTAACAGAGGAATGCATGGCTATGCTGCACAACAAACTGCCGCCCAAGCAAACTGACCCGAGCAGCTTTGTTATACCATGCAGAATAGGTAACAAGCACGAAACAAATGCCCTGTGCGACTTGGGAGCCAACATCAACTTAATGCCTAAAGTAGTCTTCGATAAACTGGGAATTGGGCAAGCCAAACCTACCTCCATCATGCTGAAACTTGCTGATCATTATTTTGTACAACCGGAGGGCAAGATTGAAGACATTCTAGTGCGAGTGCGCAACCTTATTCTTCCAGCAAATTTCCTTATCTTAGACTGTGAGGCCGATGAAAAAGCCCATATCATCCTCGGGCGACCATTTTTGGCCACAGGCAGAACTCTAATAGACGTGGATCATGGGGAGCTAACCATGAGGGTAGACAATCAGAGCATCAAGTTAAATGTGTTACAATCCCCAGAAAAGGAAAAGGAAGGATGCCCAGATGCTCAAGCCACCAAAATCAGCACAGAGACAGGCCAAGGCAGCAGCTGTCGCGACAAACCGAAGAGCAGGCTGAAGGAAAAGAAACACCTCAGGAAGTGGTTATGTCTAGGAGATGCACACTCCCAACATAACTTAATTTTTATTTTTATGCATTAGGATTAAAGTTTAAATTATTGTAATTTATTTAGGATTGGATTTCAATTTAGTTTCCACATTTTTATTTTTTTTAGAATTTATTATAGTATTTAATTATCTTTATTTTTATTTCAGGATTTAGGAATAAAAGAGATGGATCAACCAACAAGGAGCCCGCCCACCATCCCACCGAGACAGCCAAGGGCGGCCCAACGCAGACAGAGCGTAACGGCTAGTAGCCCGCTAACGGCTCGCTGCCAACAGCTACAAAAATAACGGGTAGAAATCCCGTAACGTGTGCGAGACAACTGAACCGTTGGACATTTAATGTCGCCACGACACCTTTTGGCAGCCTATATTTAAACCTTTCTCACCCCATTCATTTACTTTACTTTCTTCTCCTTGCTATATTCTTCTTGAATCCATTGCTCCCTCTTCTCACAATATTTTCTTTTAAGTTTCAGATATATTTCAACTGTCTCACACATGGCATCCGCATCCGCATCCCAATCCAAACCCACCTTCCAATGCTTCTGCTCCAGGTTAGATGAGAAGAGATATAAAGATTAGTTTGCCAAGCAAGCAGTTTGGGAGGAGCAAAGTTTCCACTACACAATGCAAACAGGAGACCTTGGCTTAGAGCTCGCCTTGTTCAAGACCATCCACAGAAAGGGATGGGAAATATTTGCACGGCAGCCGGAGATGGCCAACATCACTTTGGTCAGAGAGTTCTATGCCCATCATCCCTGCCCAGAGCTGTTGTTCGTCTATGTTCGAGGGGAGTCTTTCAAGTTGAATGTCGGCGTAATAAATAGCTTCTACGTCTTAGAGATGGACGACAAACCTCACGATGAGTGGAGGCAGTCACTAACAGCTGCCGACTACGACAGACTCAAGCCCAAGCTATGCAAGCCCAACACGCCGTGGTTGGCAGGAAAGCATGGTGGCTCAGTCCAACGCCGCCACCTACTGCCTGAGCCTATTCTATGGATTACCTTCATCAAAAGGCGTCTGCTGCCCACCTCTCACAACTCAACTGTCGATCGTCCGCGCCTTGCACTCATCCACAACACCATGGTGAACCGACCCATCAATGTTGGGGAGATCATATGCAAGAAGATCCACAACTGTTTCCGCAAGACGAAGGGCAGGCTATACTTCCCGTCACTCATCACCGACCTTTGTGCCAATTTCAACGTCCCAACCGACCCCAAGGATGAGATGACAACAGCAAAGGAGGGGTGGACCAGAAAAGTCCGCATGCAGATAATGCAGGCCCCGGAGATAGAGCCCATCACCCCCAGCCAGCCCTCTGCCGCCCAACCAGCCACTACAGCCGCCCTCGGCAGTACTAAAGTTGCACCAACAAGTGAAGTCTTCACTCTGCTGCGCACCCTTATCGACAACATTAAACGGATCAAACAACAACAACTGACCTTCATGAAGTATGTGGGGGAGGTCCAAGAAGCCTTTGTGGCTTATCTCCTGCAGAAGTATCCCAATGACGGCCCCACCCTGCCACCCTACCATGCAGATCTAGCTGCCCTAGCACAAGGAACGCCATCAGCCGCCGCTGCCCGCCACGCCGCTTTCTACTACCAGATGTCGTCTCTGACGCACTACCCATCATACTCTGCCACCTCCGCTTCCAACACGATGGCAGACTCTACAGAGCGGCATCAGCAACATCATTCCCTCATCTGCACAGCGGCAACAGTGGTCAACACCTCTTCATCAGATGAGGTCGAGCAGCAGACGTAAGAAATAGCAGCAGCAGCAGCAGAAGCAACCATCCCAATGGCGACAGACCCTCTAGCAGAACCAACGGAGAAAGGAACTAGGAAGAGGAAGCGACACATAAAAGTCACCAAGCCAGTGGATGACGAAACAGAATCAGAAGAGAGCGAAGCCCCTCATGCCGCTCCTCTTACCGAACCTCAAGATGAACCTCGTCCCACTCTGAAAAGAGTCTAGCCGCCGTGGACAGCCAAGGTCTCACCTACTAAGTCTGCCGCCCAGACATCTGTCGGTCGCCGCCTAATCATCTAATCATCCTCCTCCTCCTCCTCAGCAGTAAAGACTCAAGCCTCCTCTCAACCCTCAGCCAATTTCTAGAGTTTTCTTCTTCTTCTTTATTTTACTTTTTATATATATCACTTGTATTTATTTTTCTATTTTTATTTTGTGTATTGAGGGCAATGCCCATCTCGAGTTTGGGGGAGATAGCTTTCACATTTTTCTTTAAGCATACTTAGTAGCATATAGGTTACATTATACTTGCCTTATTGTTAATCGGAATAGAAAAATTTGTTATGACTTGTGCCTATGATAGATAGCCGATTAATTATTCTCGCACCATTAAATAAATTGAACTTAATTCTGGGAAAAGCATGAAAAATAACTTAGAATTTTTTAATTGCCAAAACTGTCAAACACCACTGTTACTTGTTGAATTTGTTAGAATATCTAATGAACACTGCCTACTTTGTTTTTAGAATTCTTTGCAAAGTTCTAACAATAGTTGTAGGTAGCCGCCGAGGCAGGAAACAGAAACAGAAAAATAAAAGCACAACCACGGTAGAGAAAAACAAAGAAAAATTGTTGTTTTACCCTAGAGGTGCCCAAAATAGGCTCTAGGAAGAATCATGTGCGAGGACACTCAGCTGCTATCAAAGTCCATGAATCTGAAAATTTTGCAATAACGGACAAATTAGTATGAGTGAATGAAAGTCTTCACGTGATGACTCTACTCCATGGGTTCGGGGTTTTGTAGTTTGCTCCTATCTTAATTTCAGACCTAGAAGAATAGTTGTGATGAGCTGAAGCCCTCATTTCCATGATTAAATAATTGTGCTTAATTGTGATGTCTCGGCAGCAACCTTATATATCATAACAACATCTTTGTTTATTTAGTTATTTTGCATATTAAGCCTGTACACAGTTTTGCACACACTGCATTGGCATTATAGATTAATTCTGAGTTATTTCTTGCTATTTCCCCTTCACCAATCTAATATATGTGCCATGACCTTGAGGTGCGGAATCAAGTTGAAAATAGATTATTCTTTATGGTTAATATAATGGCAAGTATGTTTAGGTTGCATTGCTTGAGGACAAGCAATAGTTTGAGTTTAAGGGTGTGTAAAGTGTCAATAAGTTCTATATTTCATGCACATTCCATCTCATATTATTGTTATTTTGAGTACATTTTAGGCATAATTAGGACCATGCATTGCATTTTACAGTATTCTTTACTTGGCCATGCTTTTTTATTTATTATCTTTTATTTGGTGAGAAAAATGTATTGTTTTAGTTTAGTTTTAATTTCAAGTACTAGAGGCTGATAGAGGGAAAGAGGAGTTGAGGACATGATGCTGAGGCAGCAGACCAAGGAGCTTTACTGATGTAGTTCCAAACAGAGACAGCAGATGTCACCGCCCTACCTGCCGCCCGAGACAGCAAACTATGGAATTGGAGAATTGAAGTGCGATCTGTAGAGCAAAAAATCATGATTCTATCGATGTTGTCCACTCAATTTTTCGACGACTGTAGCAGCAGGCAGAGCCGCCGAAAGAGGAGCACGAGCTTACTTGCGGAGCAAGGCAACGTGATAAAGTCCACATTCAACTCAAAGAAGTCAGAGTTTAAAGTTGCATTTAATGCAAAAGTTACTTTGAAGACTTCTACTCCAAGGAGGACTAGACCTAGCTAATGCTTATATATACTCATTGTAATATTACTTCAAAATAACTTAGGTTTTCCTTAGGCATAGCTTAAGTTTTCTTACCGTCATTATGTTCTAAACTTCTCCTTGGGTTTGGGTTATGTTGTAATTAGTGTAAGAACAAATGTTTAGGATTTTAAGTTTGTTTTTGCAATAAAGCTTCAATGTTTGCTTATTCAATGTTCTTCATAGTTTTCGATTAAGACGAAAGATTAGTTGATTACTATCCATTTGTTCGGTATCGAGAGAGTCGAACTCACGAAAGGAGTAAGTACGATTTCATCTATAGACGATGCGATTAATTCGGCCTAGACATAGGTTAGGGTTTAAGGCGGCTAAAAGAGGACGAATCAACATTGCTGTCTTTGCACAATTCACGTCGTGACTGGTATTATCTACAGTGGGCATCAACAGAATTCTAACTTAGACATAAGTGGGATCACTTTCGAAGCGTTCTGTCGAGCCTTGTAGTTCTGCTGAGTTTTTCGACGAGACACAAGTCCATTCCCCTACCGAGGCAGCAAGAGCGTCTTAGCAGCCTACTTGCCATCCCCCGTCGAGGCAGCAGAATCTGGCAGCACAAAGCAACTTGTCCTATTCAACGTAGTTTCACACTAAACAACAACATAACCTGGTCCATTCTATCAATATGATTTCTTCCCTTTTATTTACTTGTGGTTTTATTTTATTTTTCTTCTTAAACAAACCAACTTATTTGTGCAATTTACTTTTCTTGTGTAGGGACTACGAATGGATTCAAGCTGTCCAATCCCTGTAGGGAGACAATATCTTTTATACTATAACTTGACAAGAGTGTGTACTCGCGCTCATATTTAGAGAACACCCAAACGCTCTACAATGATAATGATGAACTAAACACTTCATCCGGTTATGAGATGGAATTAGTGAGAGATGGCATAGCTTGTAGTTTACTGAATTCACTTTAAACCACAAGCATTAATGTACTTTCTATATTGATAATTGGTGCTACAACTTGTAGATGAAATCACTTTAAATTATAAGTACCAATGTATTTTTGTAATATTTATATTAGGTGTCATGTCATGTAGTTTAATAAAAATACTTTAGATTACAAGCACCAGTGTATTTTTTTGTAATATTTATATATAACATGGATTAGTTTAGTTTATATATATGTTCTTTTCATGCTTCAATAAATTTTCGGCATGTAACTCGAATAATATACACAATAATCTGAACACTTTTTTAAGTTGCATATCTAAATATTTTCTAATCACACGAATAACGCCAATGCAGGTTCTATTGTTCATTTTAATAAAATTTAATCCATGATGCTATTGATCTATATTAATACCTAACAAAAAAATGGGAAAATTTTTACCGATGTTTACCTTTATTATATGCTACTGATTTACTGGTTAAAAATGTATTTATTAATAAAAATATTTTTATAATAATTAATGTTGATATATTTCATATATTATAACATTAGAGAATTTGAATATATATATATACACACATATATATCTTATAATATCATGTCCGGATTAGTCATTTATCTTCTTAAAATCACTTTTTGACAGCAATGTCAAACACTAAAATCTTACAACCAACTTTTTAAAATCTCTTTCTAACATCAACTTTAAAAATCACTTTTCAAAAGCAATGCTAAATAGCCCTTAGTTGGATCCAACTGGCCCCACTGACATCAGCAATGATGTCACTTTTCACCCACTATAAATACCTATGAGAGGGAAAAGTCAGATAATTAATGACCCTTATAAATTACCTACCAATAATAATAATAATAATAATAATAATAATAATAAAGGAGAGAGAAGGGTGACTACCTCGATAGCCAATCGATCACAAGAACTGCTGTCGTGGAAGTTCAAACGCCACCGGAACTGCAGAGACATCACCAGAGAAAGTCATCAAACATCATTGGAGCTCCTTTTTCATCGTCGGAACCATCGTTTCAAAGGTAAAACTATCCATTTTTTATATATATCCTTAATTTAAACACAAAAGGAAGGTTAGATCAGAGCAATAATAATAAAAAACAGAAACATGAAAAAGAAAGGAGAGCGACTGCCGGTCAGTGTAGAGTCATTTTGGAGTTGAAAATGAGCGGTTGAGTGACCAGGAATGGGTAGATTAGGCTTAGGAACGGTTGAAGATGGGTGGCTTCGTCTAGTCGGGGTTATATCTAGAGATTTAGGGCTTGAAATTTGAGAATTTTGGATTTTAAGGTTTCGATCTCGGCGGCGAACAACGGCATTCAGTGGCCAGGAATCGCCCGTAGTATTCGGAGTTCGCACCACGGCGGTCGAAAGGGTTGGGGTGGCTAGCTAACAGCTAAACCCGATCGGATGTGGGCGGTTTTGGATCGAACATAAAAAATGAAGAACAGTGTTAGAATTTGTGAAGAAAGGTGAGGTTTGATCGATTTTAGAGCTTGAATTTGGAAATTTCGTGTTTATGTAGAGAGAGTTTGGGAGAGAGAGGAGAGTTAGAGAAATAGTGAATCCGGTCAAATGACCGAGTTCGACTCGGTCTAGCCCTTATATAGGTTGTAGGAAACGACATCGTTTTAGTTCCGGGTTCCTTGACCCGCGAGAAGCCAACTGGGTCAGGTAGCTTTGGCCCGCGCCCTTCTCTTCAATTTTCACGTTTTGGGCTATTTGGTTTCGCAATGTTTCAATTTAGTCACCATTAGCTTGTAATTTGACTCCATGATTTGTAATTCAATTCAATTTAGCCTTTTTATTTGTTTAGTTTCATTTAGTTAAAATAATTAGAGCCTTTAAACTCAGGTTCTTTAATTAATTTAAAATAGGAAGATAATTGTAGAAAATAAATGAATGTTAAATGGAAACTTTAATATTCTAATTTGATTAGTGTCTCAATATAATGCGATGTTAATCAAGGGAATATTTTAGTTGAATATTTAACATTTCATTTAAACTTAGAACATGTAATCGCATATAGTTAATATTAATTAAAATGAAATTATGATATGACATAAATAATTAGAACCATTCAATAATTAAGAATATTATTAATTTAGGGCTTAGTATGGGTAGTGCCCAATTGTTTGGTGTTATCACATAAACCTTAAACTTGATAATATTCATAGTTTCCTTAATTAATTAAATCAATGGAGTCCTAATTAGGATTGAACTTAAAAAATAACAAGAAAATAATTGGACGTGCATTAAACCTTTTGTGTTGAGATACATTTTGAATATAAATTGAAGTGTCCTAAAGTAATTGGATAATTCAAAACTTATATTTGTTTAAAATGTATTTCTTACAAAAGGATATCTCCAGTCAAAATGAAATTCAATTAACAATTAAAGATTTAATTAAATTACAATTATTACTTGAAATGCCTAAAATGCCACGTGGAATTAATAAGGTACCGATAACGGGCGTTTTGTAGGGGTGCTAATCCTTCCCTTCACATAACCGACTCCCGAACCCAAATTTTAAAGAAAAGAATCTCTGGTCCGTTTTTATGGTGTCTGGTCTACCAAAGTGATCGGTGACGACTTCAAATTAATTTTCAATAATAAATAAAGAAAAACTCGATTTAACATGAAATACCTTAATTTCAAGATTAAATTAAAAATAGAAAAATCCCGATTTCAAAACCATAATCGTCAAGCTATTTTTACACTCGGTTTTAAAAATGGTCGCAACACCTTCTTCAAGTGTTCTTGAGGTGTTTTATAGTGCGGAATGAGTTTGTAGTCGCTGGGATTAAATCTAGTAGTTTGGTGATGAATTCTCGTACATTTAATACTCTCATGCACATAAATTTTGAAACTACTCAAAGAGTATCGAAATCCTCTGAGTCAAATTTATAATTTGATTGTTGGAAGCTAAAGTTTCGAAACTTGAAAACTATTTGGAATCAGACGTTTGGAAACTTTTGTAGAAGTATAAAAAATTTTGTACAAAAGTTTTGAAACTTTGCTTCAGGATTTTCAAGAATTAAGTAAAAACTACTTTTTAAAAATGTTTTAATTTGAGGAATGAGCCAAAATATTTAAAAATATTTTTTGAACGTATTTTTCAATTTTTGTGGACTTTAAATTATTTGATTAAGTCCAAAAATATTTTAAAAAATATTTGTTATATCAAAATACTAAAATCCAAAGTTCAGCACATTTGTACCTCATTTGTACCTCATTTATCAGCTTCCTTTGTGATGAAAATATTTTTATTTATCAACTCAATTGGCATTGTCGTTAGTACAATATATATGAATACATTAGATCGAGTATGTTTATGTGTAGTAATTTTAGCTTTTATTTGGGCAATGATGGTGCTATGTTCTTTCGTTGTTTTTGCTCTGTAGCTGGAAGTGATGAGATGTCTATGACTTGGTCCAGCGTATAGATTGGGTGTGGTGATTAGGTGCTCCAATGGTTGTAAGATCATTGTAATCGGTTGGTGCTTTTAAGTTCGGATAGGTTGTACTCTTTTTTATCCATCTAAATTTAGGGAGGTTTTTTAACGAGGTTTCTATTCGAACCGTGATATCAATAAAATATTCTCCTTTTCAAAAATAAAGTATTATATATTAAATATTCAAAAAATGAAATTGACCACACCCACTTTTGGTGAATTTTGCATGTGTTAAATCATGCTCGGACTTGAATTTTTTTTAATCTAAGCTCAGTTTAATCCAAAGACACTCCTAATTAAAAAAGTCAATGTAATTTAATTTGTATACTTTATTTATAAAATTTAAATCTTTATTTAATTTTATCGATCCAATTTTAACTCGATTAATATTTTTAGAAATCGTAAATCCAAATACACTTAAATATAATTGTCTTCAATTTAAAGATTTAGAAATTATAAACAATTAAAAAATATATAATAACTTAAAATTTATTGAAAATTAATAGGAAAATTGAAGTAGATTGATTAAAGAAAACTTCAACTTTATTTACTTGATTTCGTAAGCATGATGTGATGCCTTTATATACAGACAAAGCGTCCATTAGTTTCTATACAAACCAACCCAATTACCTCCTAACAAACTCTTAACAGACTTACTAGGGTTTTACAAAATACACAACCACTAACCATAATTTGTTAAACTACACTATACTTAATATGTTGCCTACTTTTTCCAGCTTCTTCAATAGACACCACACCAAGTTTCTCTTGAAATGCATTGAAATAAGGTTTGGACAAAGGTTTTGTGAACCCATCAGCAATCTGGTGTTCAGCTGGAACGTAATTGACCATGAGCTTGATGACAACAACTTTCTCGCAAACGAAATGCACATCCAAGTCCACATGCTTAGTTTTGGAATAATATATTGGATTTGCGCTCAGCGCAATAACACTTGAGTTATCACTCCAGATTACATGTACTGCATCTATCTTGACCTTCATATCCTCAAGAAGACCCTGCAACCATGTAACTTTAGACACCACATCAGCCAAACTCCTATATTCTGCTTCTGTAGTGGACCTTGACATTGTCTTCTATTTCTTCGAGTTCCACAGGATCATATTGCTGCCAAGGAACACACAATTTCCCGTAAATGATCTTCTGTCATCCAAGTTTCCTCCCCAGTCAGCATTTGCAAATACAACGATCTAGTATGGTCCTAACACTGGAGAAAACACTAAACCAAAGTCAAGGGTTCCATTCAAGTATCACCGCACCCTTTTGACTGCAACCAAATGTTGTTCACAAGGGTTATGCATGAACTGGGCCAATTTGTGCACACTATACACAATATTAGGGCGTGTGTGACACGCATACAACAAGGCCCCAACCAAGCTCCTATACTCTCTGGCATCTGTCAACGAGCTTCCATCATTGTCTTGACCAAGCTTTGGGGTTGTAACCATAGGTGTAGGGGTTGGTGTTGTGTGTTGCATACCTGCCTTGACCAAAAGTTTCATGATGTACTTCTTTTGGCTAAGAACAATAGTATCTCCCTCTCGCTTGACTTCAATACCTAGGAAAAAGCTCAGACTCTCAAGATCCTTCAGAGAAAATTTGGTACCTAACTGATGAACCACTTCCTCGACCGCTTCACAGGACTGTCCAGTCACAATTATATCATCCACATATATAAGTATATATGTGATCACCCCTTGATCATCCCTGATGAAAAATGAAGCATCGGCTCGTGACCCTTTAAAACCAATGGCAAGAAGATATTCTCGAAGTTTTGAATACCAGCTTCGAGGCAATTTTCTGAGTCCATACAGAGCCTTCTTCAACTTTTATACCAATTGAGCACCATTTGCATCGTGACACTCAAAGCCAGGAGGTTGGTCCATGTACACCTCTTCCTGAAGATCACCATGCAAGAATGCATTGTTGACATCAACCTGTCGCAATGCCCACTTGTTTGTGACAGTCAAGGTGAGGATGATATTAACTGTAACAGGTTTCACAATGGGGCTGAAAGTATCCCTGAAATCTTGGCCTGGAATCTGGGAATACCCCTTGGTAATGAGACATGCTTTATATCGTTGAATAGTCCCATCAACATTCCTTTTAATTCGAAACAACCACTTACGACCTACCACTGCTCTCTCGTTAGGTAAGGTTACAATTTCCCAACTGCCATTTCGCTCAAGGGCTTCATACTCATCTAGGACAACTTGCTTCTAGTTTGCAGATTGTAAAGCTTGTTGAATCGTGCTAGGCTCAACCTTTTCTGGTTCATGTGTAATCATGTAAACTTTAGGTTTAAAAATATCATGTTTGCTTCTAGTGATCATATGGTTCCCTCCAGTGACTGGAACAACATTTGATTCTAAAGCAAACTCCCCAATTGCTGGAACTAGGGATGGCCCTATTATGTCTGCATCGGTGTTCAATGTTGGCACATGTGATTGCTCTATTGCATCTACATTAGTGTCCAATGTTGGTACCTGTAGTAAGTCAGCATCTGCCATGGGAGAAGTTGACTGACTATCACCTCCCAAGCCTGTGCCACCCTCGATTGTGGAACCAGTAGACTCACTAGGACCAACTGCAGTCGAAGGACTTGTTGCATTGGCTGGTGTACCTTGATTGCGGCCCATATAACTAGCACATGGCAATGGACGTTTGTCCATACACACTTTATCAGCTCCAGTGACCATAGAAAATTTGCTACCAGGTCTAGGATTCCAGCTATTAGTTACACGAGCACAATAAGGCGAGCAATCTGCAAAGGGAAAATGCATTTCATCAAACACAATGTAGCGAGAAATAAAGATCCTACCATCAGGGGCCAAACACTGATACCCCATATGTTGGGTGCTATATCCAAGAAATACACAGGGTTGCAATCTATAGTTGAGCTTGTGATGTTGATAGGGACGAAGATAAGGAAAACATCGACTACCAAAGACTCGCATAAATTGATAATCATACAACTTTTTGTACAACATTTCAAATGGAGATTTCCCACATAGAACAGGAGTGGGGAGCCTATTAATCAAATATACAGTAGTGCAAACCGCAAAAGACCAATATTTGAAGTGTAACGATGCCTGAACCATAAGCACAAGAGCCAATTCAATCGTATGGCGATGTTTCCTTTCTACAACGTCGTTATGCTCAAACGTGTGTGGACACATGAGCCTATGTTTGATTCTAGATTCCATTAACACATTATTGATGCTCATGTATTCCCATCCCCAATCGCTTTGGAATTCTGTAATTGTGGCATTGAACTAAGTCTTTATCGTGTTTGTAAACACCTTGAGTGTCGAGATTGTCTGATCTTTACTCTTAAACATAAACAACCAACAATGGCGTGTATGAGCATCAACAAATGAGACATAGTAACAAAAACCATCAATTGAAGTTATGTGAGATGGCCCCCATAGGTCAGAGAAAACTAGTTGAAAGGGTGCATCATAGACAGTGGTAGACTTAAGAAAGGGTAATTTGTGGCTCTTGCCCATGCGACATGCTATACAAAAACTTTTACTATCTTTATTGCATTCAAGAGGAAATACAACATCAATGGCCTTACAAATTTGAACTAAGGACTTGTGAGCATGATGCCCAAGTCGCCTATGCCATAGATTGTAGGTATTATCATCTAAAACATGTGCTTCAATGGAACAATTGGTCTTAGTGTTGGAATTACAATTCAATGAAGTAGGAACAACATCAAATGTATACAATCCATTTTTTTCTTGTCCTTGCATCAACACAACTCTCGATTCTTCATCACGAACAAGACACGTTGTTGCATGGAACTCAAAATAGACAAGATTATCTCTAGCAAACTTCGAAACAGAAAGAAGTTTCTTTGTTAAGGAGGGAACATGAAATAGGTCTTTAACAAGCAAATTACGAGCATCGATATGTAACACAGAATGGCCAATCTTAGCAATATCTAAAATGTTTCCATTACCCACAATTAGCTTACCTAGGTCAATATAATTTGTACCATGCATCACATTTGCAGCATCAGGAGTTACATGGTGTGTTGCTCCAGAGTCAACCACCCAGCTATCATTCCCAGTCGAGTCAGTGCATGGCTGTGATTATTTCCACAGCAGGTGAAGCAAGAAGTTGTGGATTCAAGTGAACTGATGTGTGCACGAGCAGACTCTTCATGACCATTGTTAGCAATGCCCCCAAGAAAGGATTGATTGAATCTTTGCCAGGATCATTCTGCAGAATGACCATTTTTCCCACAAATCTGGCATTGGAGCCTTGCATGGCCCCTTCCTCGAGTGCCTGAGCGACCTTCAAAATATTAAGAACCGCTGGAATGTTGAGGAGTGCATGCATTGTAATTCTGAGTATAGTGTGAGAGCTGAGCCCCAGATCTATCTTCTTGGCCGCTACCATAAACATTCTTGTGGACATGAGTAACATTCGCAAGTAAGAGTAACTGTACTTGTTGATTGAATCCTTTTAGCAGAGCCTCATCATCAACTAGAATTGTCTTAACACCATCTAACAAAAAAAGGTTATTTGCTGGATGTGATAACCGCCATGAATGGTTGATATTCAGAGGGAAACCCATTCAATATTGTTGCGATCTGTTCAAGATCAGAGACAGAACTTCCACACGCGGCCAAAGCATCACACACTTCTTTGACCTTTGTGAGATACGTACGCATACTTTCTTCCCCTTACTTAAACGCCCTGAGTTTGCAGTGTAAACTCATAGCGCTAGTAGTTTACTTGTTAGCAAAATACTGAAGAACAATATTTCAAACTGACACAGTTGATTCCGCACCCACGAACTGAGGTAACAAGTTTGCTCTGATAGTGGACAACAACCAAGACGCTAAGGCACTATCTTGAGCAAGAAAGATCTCGTACTTGTCATTCGGAACCATTGCACCATTTTCACCAAGAACGGTTTCTGCAAGAGCTTTGATTTTTCCAGTAAGAAGCTCCTCCAGCCCGTGGCTCCTGACCATCAAAGATAGCTTGTTGTTTCCAAAGAAGGAAATTCATTTCATCAAGGACAATGTTGATACGTTTGTTGATAAACATCTTGCCGCTTGTGGATGAGGCAAACACATCACTGGTATCGTTGTCAGGCATCGAAACCACGAATAACAACTTACAAATAAGAAGAAGAAGAAATCGACTTCAAGAAGAAACTCGAATTAAGAAAGGCTAGCGGAAGACAAAAAACAAGAAGTCTCCAAGATCTTATGGCGAATGATACCATAATAGGAAAACTGAAGTAGATTGATTAAAGAAAACTTATACTTTATTTACTTGATTTCATAAGCATGTTGTGATGCCTTTATATACAGACTCAGCGTCCCTCAGTTTCCATGCAAACCAACCCAACTACCTCCTAACAAACTCTTAACAGACTTAACTAGGGTTTTACAAAATACACAACCACTAACCATAATCTGTTAAACTACACTATACTCAATAAAAATAATTTACATTAAGTGATGATAGATACTTATCTCCTTATATTTTTATAATTTTGCAACCATACAATATGCCAATATATTTAACAACAGGGAGAAAGTTGACACGTAAGTTTGTAACGTTTGTAATATATACAAGAGTTCAATTTTAATTGAGCTCGCCTCGAGTTTGAAGTTGAATTTGAAGAAATCCAAACCAATCGGATTAATATAGCCAAAAAGGTGATCGATCAATGGGCTGATTTGCTTTCTTGCAAGAGCAAAGAGCTTTCATGAACTTATTTGGGGCTGCCCTTGAGTCATAACAAAAATGGAGCGCAAATTTGGTCTCCAATTGTTGATAAAGTAAAAAAAATTATATGGGTAGAAATCAAAGTCTTTGTCTTTTAGGGGTCGCATCACAATAGTAAAATCGGTTCTTTCAAATTTACCAACTTACTATATATCTATTTTCCCTTTACCAAGTTATATTAGTGCGACATTGTCAAGTCTTATCGCCAAGTTTATTTGGGGATCGAATGACCGTAGATCACATTGGGTGAGATGGGAAACTTTATGCCTTCCAAAATCTCTAGGAGGATTCGGTCTTGTGGATTTCAAGCTCAAAAACGAAGCTTTCTTTCTTAAATGGATATGGAGATACGGAACCGAGTCTGAGAGCCTATGGTGAAAAGTGATTGAAGCATGCCACGAAACAAATTCTCAAACAATTCTACCTTCAAATCAAACTTCATCCGATAAATCTTGAATTTGGAGAAGTATTTTGACCTCACTATCTTCCAATGAGATACCTTTTATGCAACATATATTATTTATTGTCGGTGATGGTAGAAGAACACAATTTTAGAGCGATGTCTAGATTGGCCAAATTGCTTTAAATGATGCTTTTCCTAGAATATATGCTCTTTTTATGCGCAAAAGAGGGGTAATTGCGGACTTCGACAGAATCATTGATAGAGTACGGCAGTGGAATATTTCCTTGCGTTGTAATGTGTTTGATTGGGAGAGAGCAGTTCTGGAAAATTTTAATAATGTTATACACAACTTCAAATCCAATGCCTCCAACACTGATAGCATAAGATGAACGGCAAGCGCAATGGTATGTTCAGCGTGAGATCGGCTGGTGAGACCGGACAAAATATCAATGCAGAAAAAGAGGTTGTATGGTCCTTGGTTTGGTTCGGCGTAGCACCACTCAAGGTAGAAGCTTTCGTGTGGAGGGTTGTCCACGGTTGCATCCCAGTTAAGGTAGAGCTACTCAAACGCGGATGTTTACCAAATTCCTCTACAATGTGTCCTCTATGCAATAAAGCTCCTGAAACGGTATCCTTTGTTACTGTGAAGTTGTCTGGTAGAATTGGCAAAATGGTGTTCACTATGGAAGGTCTATGTTAAGAATACACCGACATTCTCTCCATTGTTCTAGAAAGCATAGTTATATAAATATTATAATAATAAAACAATATAAAAAAAAAGAAAAAAATCTTTATCCTCCGACTTAAATCTCCTATAAATAGGAGAGAGTGACGTGTGTATTGTGAGATTGAGTGAAGTGTGAATGAGTGTGTGCAAGTGACGTGAGTGTGTAGGTGCAAGTGTATAAGTGAGTGTTGAGAGGATACTAAGGTACGTGCTTGTAATATATTTGTGTATTAATAAATGTTTTATTTTTTGTAATTAGAAGTTTCCCGGTTAAGTTTTAGTTATGTATTTCTTAGTGCACTTGAATTGGTTACTAATGGTCGGCTATGCCGCCTAAGTTATATGGTCGACTCTGCCGCCTGAATAGTATATGGTCGGTTCTACCACCTAATTGGTATATGGTCAGCACTGGTGCCTAAGTTGTGCACTAAAAAATAAGAAGATAAAAAGGCTAATCGACTCAGGGAGTTGTTGTAGTATTAGTGGTCAGTCTTAGGTCCTCCATAGTGGGTGTGTTGAGTCCGTCGGGTTTCTAACAATTGGTATCAGAGCGGGCGGTCCAGGACCGTTGCCAGTGAAGAAAGCTTCGGTAAGCGTTGGACGCTTACATTGGTCGCTGTTGCATCAAGGTGCTAAGTGGAGACTCTGTCGGAACACAGTCAGGGACTGTGAAGCTATTGGTTTAGAACCAAGCTTAGTGGACGTCGGGCGTTAGTCAGCATGGCAGACTTTGGAAGCACAAGCAACGGGATTAGGAAGCTCAATAACCACAACTACGGTTATTGGGAGACATGCATAGAATCTTACCTACAAGGTCAGGACTTGTGGGAAATAGTCGCAGGCACCAACGCAACTCCTCCACCGAGGGAGAATGCCGAAGCCTTGAGAAAATAGAAGATCAAGGCTGGGAAGGCTTTATATATATTGAAGGCCACAATCGAGGAGGACCTATTGGAGCATATTCGTGATGAGAAGACACCAAAGGCAGCCTGGAAAACTTTGGCGAAGTTGTTTTCAAAGAAGAATGAAGCATGCCTCCAACTCTTGGAAAATGAGCTCGCAGGCATCTCACAAGGAAGCTTATCTATTGCTCAATATTTCACCAAGGTGAAATCTATGTAACCCCCTCGTCCCGGTCGGGCCGGATGACCGGTCCGAGTAGGCTACACGGGGAAAACCGACGCGAAACTCGTTAAGGTCCCACCTCGGTTAGCAACCCTAGAAAACTTTTTCATTTAATATTATCTTATCTAGATGCTTGATTTAACCTATGTGTGAAAAGACAGCGGAAACAAGGCTCACGAGAAGCCAAACGGCAAACAGGGCCTAAGCCCAAACCTTGGGACCCATTAGAGATGTCAAACAACCCATTTTTAGGCATGTGTTTCGAAACAAACGTCACCCGTTTCGAAACACGGGCTTCAGTTTAAAAAGCAAGACACCAGTACCGAAACGCTTCCACCCCGTTTCGGAACATGGTCACGTTTTGCCTAGGCGTTTCGATACCCGTTTCGAAACAGGTGTTTACAGTGGCCAAAGTGTTTCGAAACCGGTTTCGAAACAGGGGCTCACAGTGGCCAAACCGTACCGAAACGTGTTCCGATATGGGGGACCCTAGAACCACACCCGTTCTGAAACGGCACAGCTCGTTTCGAAACACCTGCAGCCTGCAGTTTTCCAAAATCAGTTTTACACATCTCTAAACGATCCCAAACGCCCTTAACGATCCCAACAAGCATACACGGCATACAAGCACACTCTAGAGGCATGCACCCTATTGCAAACATACTTAAAACGCAAGGATACAAGATAGGGCATCCACTCAAAAGATCATACAAGGCATTCAAGATAACATGCTTCACAAGGTTAAACACTTAAGCATTTGAGGTAGGCAAGATAGACTTGGTTTACAAGCAAACATGGCATCCAAGGAGCCAATCCAATTCAACATACAACAAAGCATTCAAATCAATAACACCTATCACATTGCTTGACTATTACAATCTACAATTTAAAGATTATACTTGAGCTAACCAAAAGCAACGCTTGGAGATCTTTCCTTGCCCTTGCCACCCACAAGCTACTGATCTGCATTGTCGAACAAAAGGAGCGTAAGCATAAAAGCTTAGTGAGGGTAAGCTCATAAAACAAACCTCCGACAATGCAGGGTCCAAGCACGAGCAACAACCAAGATAGAATGCATGTCCATACCTTTGATTCACATAAGCCAATCTACCCATGATGCATGAACATATATTCAATATTATGTCATGCTCAACATGTTTAAATCCACAACATATGTAATCACATATATTAAACCATGTTAGCAACACATCCAAAATCACATTGACTCACAAATAATCACATATTGGCAACATAAACCACAATCCGTATTGGCACCTAGCTATGACTCGAATACGAGGATAACCGTTGGAACTCACATCCAACAACAACATTACTTGACGGTGGGATTACACTCATCACCGTTCACGCGGAGGGGATTCCACTCATCCTCACGCCTCGTTTCACGCGGAGGGGATTCCACTCATCCTCACGCCCGTCGATGGGATTCCACTCATCACCGACATATATATATAAGAAGATTTCCGGGAAAACCCGTACTCCATCTTGATGACTACCATCATCAAGACCATGCGCGCATTTTGACTCACGTGTGCACACTAAACATCCTAATGATCGATCATTTGTACCCAAGCATACTAGTGCCAATACTACACATTTCATTAATCTTTCACAATATCATTTCATAACAACTTCCGTGCTTAGCACGTACTCACAATGACTTACCGTCATGCACAAACCACATTTCCATGCCTAGCATGTACTCACCATAATCCTCGGATCATGCAACCACCTCATAACATCATTTCACATGTCAACACCACATGTATATCATTAACACAATTATCACAACATATTTCATACTTATGTATATCCCCATCATATTTATCATCAACATGCATATAACAATGCATCAAGCCAAGCCTCAACATACATGTATAACACATTATACATAGCCAACACAATCGCAATTAAACATGAGGCATAAACAACCACTAAAGAGTGCAACCAAAGTCTCTAATCAAAGCTTGGGATTAGGCTACCACTCTAATCCCAACTCTAGGTGGGTCTACCAAATCCCAACCTAGTCCGCATGCTTGAACCAATTGCTCAAAACCATTTAAAACATTTTAACCACTCACCGACCACTCCATTAGCACGAGCCGACTAGCCCACCAAGCATCCAAATTTCCGGATTCGAGCCCGAAGCTTCCCCATTGGTTTCCCTTGCTTCTAACCATTCAAAAACAATATATTAACCTCAAAATCAGCCACAAACCCAAAGTTTAACACCAACACACAAAACCACTTCAATTTCTCACAATTCAAAGTCAAATTTATTCTTCAATTTCTCATTTTCGTACTTCCACAAAGACCCATCAAAAATCAGCAATGTAGTCATCCAAAGCACTCTTAAACATGTTCAAAACACTACCCAACCATAGTATAACCATCAACCCTTCATTTCCCCACATAGACACCTTAAAAACTCCCATTTTCCACTCCCAAAAACCACTTACAGCAGTAGCTATGGGAATCCATTCAAACCAACACCATAACTACTCAAAATCATCAAATAACATCTAAAGACACCTACTCAATGTTACTATAACATCAGCTCATCAATTTCTCACAAAACCATCCTAAAAACACAAATTTTGACACTTTAAATATACCCCTAAAAACCCATTTCGGGATTTACCATAAAACCTTGCAAATATCGGATATGTTGGACCTTATAGGTAGTAAACAACTCACATAACATTAATAAATCAAAAGCTTTAGTTAAAGCTAACAAAGATAGCATTTTTAACTCAAAATCCCAAAACCCTAAAATGCAAACTAGTGAGCTTTAATGAAAACAAATTACATGGGGAGAAAGAGGAAGATGATGATAATAAGAAAATGTATTTACCTTTGAAAAGCCCTCAAAAACAAGTAAGATTGGTGATGGAATAGTGATGGGAGATGGGGAGGAGAAACTCACATTCAAAAATGGAGAGGAAGAAGATGGGTGTGATTTTTGGATATTTGAAATAAAATGAAAAAATGAATTTTATTTTACAAGACCAAGAAATTACAACTTTGCCATTAATGAGATGGCCATCTTCAAATTCTAAAATCCATGGAATTTGATTTCCAAAACAATTTAAATCCAACATAATTGTTTGCTTCGAATATATGAAGCCCAAAATAATATTTTATTATTTTAATTATAAAACCAAAACCCGAACCATTATTTAAATATTATTTTCAACCGACCCCAAACCCGGGTGTTACAATCTATCTGCCGTGAGATATCTCAACTTGCACCAGAGGAGAAGGTTAGCGAGGCAAGGATGAAAAGAATTATCATTCATGGCCTAAGACCCGAGTACAATGGGTTTATCGCCGCTGTGAGGGGATGGCCTACTCAACCATCCTTAGTGGAGTTGGAGAACCTGTTGGCTAACCAAGAGGCATTAGCCAAACAGATGAGTGGCGTAACCATAAAAGACGAAGAGAAGGCACTCTTCACCAGCAAGAGGAAAGGTATGTCAAGAAGACAAGGCATGTCAAATGAAATAAGGACGCAATGAGACAAGTTTCATTCGAGAGATAGAAGTAACACTTCAGGGGGAGCTCGGCGTGGAAAATAAGACTATCACCAACAATACGAGGAGAACAATAGAAGACAAAGTGGTGAATGCTTCAATTGTGGAACAAAGGGTCACTTTGCTCGAGATTGTAAATTTCCCATAAGAGAGAGTCGTGAATGCTTTAATTGTGGCAAGAATGACCACTTTGCTCAAGATTGCAGATTCCCCAAGAGACAAACTTTCCAAGGAAACATGACCACCACAAAAGATTAGGAGAGTGAGGTCATGTTGAATGCTTCCATCAGCGAGGAAGAATAGGGAGTAGATGATGGACTTTTTGTTGAAGAAGACTTAATAGAAAAAATGGAGGAATCATCTCTTGTAGCTACTACATACTCAAAGACGAACTACAATGATGAAGAAGAGTTCGAAGAAGACATGGAGGCACCAACTATCGTTGCAATTAAAAACCCAAATATAGACTACAAGGATGAAGAGTTGGAAGAAGACAAGGAGAAACCAGCACTTGCAACAATCATGGAGTCAAAAATTGATTACGAGGAGGATTGGTGCGTCGACTTTTGGTGCTCCAATGATGAGAGTTGTTGGAGATGTTGTGATCCAGCCAACTGCAAGTGCTACACTTCAAGGAATGTGGTGCTTGATGAAGCTTTTTCTTGGAGGTCGCCTCAGAAGATCGAGCTTCCAGAATCTCATGACCTAGAACTTTCAAAAGATAATAAAGAAAGTGAAGAGCAAGCATCGGATCGAAGTGAAGAAAGAGAAAGCTCACCCTCAAAAGATAAAGGTTTATGGAAGACGATTGTGCATCAACCTACATATGAGCAGCTTCGTTCTAGCCAAATAGAAGTCAATAAACTTCGCAAAGAAATGTTGAGAGCCCTAAGCGATACTATTGGTAAGTGTTCGCAACGATGTGAGACCTCTTCTAGTGAAATTCTTATTCTCAAAGAAAAGAACAAAGTCCTAAGGGAAGAACTTAAGATGGTACGTGGGAAATTGGAAAATATGAGGGAGGAGATGATGATTCTTAGAAAGGCACTAGCTCAAGAAGAGGGAGCTGCCTCACCTATCTCAATTTCAACTTCTTCGAGGGTCGAGACTTCTAAACCCAAGTCTTGTAAAGAGACTAAGAACGTGAAGGATGTAGATAACTTCTTAAAGAGCTTGGAACAATGCATCCAAGCTACAAGCATTGTGGAGGATGCTAAGAAGATCAACCGTGCTAGAAAGATCAACCATGCCTTACTTTATTTGGAAGATACTACGATGTTATGGTCGTGGCGTAAGCATGGCAAAATGAAGAAAGAAGATTGCACCATTGCTACTTGGGAGGAATTCAAGAATGAGCTAAAAAGACAACTCTATCCTAAGAATGTGGAGAAAGAGACACGAGCAAAAGAACTCTCTAAAATGCTATTGGAGATTTTCGACTCTCTCAACAAGAGGGAAAAAGACAATAAAGAAAAAGAGAGAAATATTCTCAACAACAAGTAGAGACGAGTATGAAGTCTCACCATATCCTCAACTCTATCAAAGCCAATGATGAGGTGCCAACGTTCGAAAGGAACGAATTATTGTTTGAGCAAGTTACTCAACAACAAGAAGATTGGAGGACAACTGGTACGTGTCTTAGTCGACAATGGAGCAACAAACAAGTTCGTCAATGAGATCCTTGAAAGAGAGATTAAGATGGTGCTAGCAAAGATAGAACAACAAGCTATAGACGTATTCACGAGGAGCCTAAACAAACTAAAGTTTGAAAAGTTCAGTGAAGCATTCGGTATGATCTGCAAGCCATCTATGGAAAGAAGTCGTTGAGGGGGAGTGTTAAGAATACACCGACATTCTCTCCATTGTTCTAGAAAGCATAGTTATATAAATATTATAATAATAAAACAATATAAAAAGGGAAAGAAAAAAATCTTTATCCACCGACATAGTGGATCCACCGACTTAAATCTCCTATAAATAGGAGAGAGTGACGTGTGTGTTGTGAGATTGAGTGAAGTGTGAATGAGTGTGTGCAAGTGACGTGAGTGTGTAGGTGCAAGTGTATAAGTGAGTGTTGAGAGGATACTAAGGTATGTGCTTGTATTGTAATATATTTGTGTATTAATAAATGTTTTATTTTTTGTAATTAGGAGTTTCCCGGTTAAGTCTTAGTTATGTATTTCTTAGTGCACTTGAATTGGTTACTAATGGTCGGCTATGCCGCCTAAGTTATATGGTCGGCTCTGCCGCCTGAATAGTATATGGTCGGTTCTACCGCCTAATTGGTATATGGTCGGCACTGCCGCCTAAGTTGTGCACTAAGAAATAAGAAGATAAAAAGGCTAACTGATTCAGGAAGTTGGTGTAGTATTAGTGGTTAGTCTTAGGTCCTCCATAGTGAGTGTGTTGGGTCTGTCGGGTTTCTAACAGTCTATTCGGTGACTCCTTCGTCTGTCCATGAGATGATCCTAATGTGGTTCTCTTGCTCACCAGATCAGCTCCACATCAAGGTATGGAAACTCAAGTCTTTTCAGTTTCATATGGTCTCCTTGGCTTTATAGAGACGATATTTTGTTTAAAGGCCTTAAATTGAATCGAGATCTATTATTCGATTTAAGTATACAAAGACTAAGCCAATGGTGTAAGGCTTTATGGCCGGAATCGGCCACAACGATTAGCGAGTTGATCAATTGTCCTGCAAATTTTAAATACCTTGGCTCAAACATAATAAAGTTAGATCCGATCGCATGGAAGCCACCAATTCCAAAGGCCTTAAATTGAACACCGATGGAGCAGTCAACGATAGTTTTAGTGAAGCGGGAATAGGGGCTGCCTTCGAAATGATGGTGCCAAGTGCCTAATAACTTTCTCAAAATCGGTAGGTATTACTGATGCAACATCTGCAGAAATTTTGGCCATAATACAAGCTTGCACGCTGTTTAGGAAGTCCCCTTGGATGAGACAATACGAATTGGTCATTGAAAATGACAACAAGCTCGTTGTGGATTGGATGATGAACACGCATCGTTGCCTGTTACGGAATACGGTCGTCGGATAGAGCAAAAACGCAACTAATAATTTGAGAAAATAACAATGAAGATAAAGGAGACACAAATTTTACGTGGAAAACCCCTAAATAATATAGGGTAAAAACCACGGACAAAGGTAGAAGAATTTCACTATGAGAAAATAGGAATTACAACTTCTCTCAATCTAACAAGGAGAAAACAATGGCAATTCTCTCTTGATAAAAAGGAGAAAACAATTCTATGAAAACTCTCTAATTTCTCTAGTATTGGGAGGATCTTAGAATGATTTGGGATGATAGGAATGGCAAATGGCTAAGCTATTTATAGTTGAGCTTTAAGGACCAACTTGTAAATAACTTAAACTTAAAGGCCAAATAAATGATTATACCATGCCAAAATTTCAACCAAAGTCTGCAGCAAGGTTGAAATTTTTCCACCTACACCAAGCGGTGCATTAATGCACCGAAAATTCATTGACTTTCAACAATCTCCCACTTGAAGATTTGATTGGAACAATCATATCTTCACACCATTCTTTCTACCTCGTACTTTCCATGTTGCTTACGTCTCTAACAAGCCACAAGAGGATCGACACCAAGTAAACTTATCAGTGTTGATTGCTTTTGTCATGAAATCTGCTATGTTGTCATCGGTATAGATCTTCTGCATATCTATCGTCCCTTCTTCCACTTTCTCACGAATGAAGTGGTATTGGACCCGAATGTGTTTTGTTCTTGAGTGAAAAGCAGGATTCCTTGCAAGATGCAAGGCGCTCTGACTGTCACAAAACAAAGAGACATTCTCTTGTTTGTGCCCAAGCTCCTCCAATAACATTTTCAACCATATTGCTTCTTTACTGGCTTGTGTAGCTGCTACATATTCTGCCTCCGTTATTGACGTAGCCACAACCGATTGCAGTTTTGAAACCCAGCTTACAGCTCCACCAGCAACTGTAAACACATACCCTGTTGTAGATTTGCTTTTATCCAAATCTCCTGCATAGTCAGAATCGACATACCCGCTGATAAGAAAGTCTGATCCTCCGTAACATAATGCAACATTTAAGGTCCCTTTGATGTATCTCAGGATCCTTTTCACAGCATTCCAATGCTCTCTGCCTGGATTCGCCATGTACCGACTAACCACTCCCACTGCTTGTGCAATGTCTGGTCTTGTACAAATCATAGCGAACATTAAACTTCCCACTGCAGATGCATACGGTACTCGAGACATCTCTCTCCTCTCTTCTTCACTGCTAGGACTCATACTGGAGGATAATTTAAAGTTAATAGGAAGAGGGGTATAAATTGGCTTACAATCTTGCATGTTGAATCGTGACAAGATCTTTTTCAAGTAATTCTTTTGTGAAAGCCAAATCTTCCTACTACTTCTATCTCGGTGAATTTGCATCCCTAGAATCTTGTTTGCTGCTCCCAAGTCCTTCATTTCAAATTCCCTAGCCAGTCGTGCCTTTAATTCTTCAATATGATCTTTGTTGGGGCCTGCAACTAACATGTCATCTACATACAACATCAATATAACAAAGTCGTTTTCACCAAACCTCTTGAAGTAAGCACAAGGGTCTGCATTAAGTCTGTTGTATCCAAGGCTCATGATGAAGGAGTCAAATCTCTTGTACCAACACCTCGGCGCCTGCTTTAAACCGTACAGAGATTTGTTCAACCTACAAACCAAGTTCTTCTTTTCTTTTTCTTCAAAACCTTCAGGCTGGAGCATGTAAATCTCTTCTTCAAGATCTCCATGAAGAAAAGCTGTTTTAACATCTAGCTGCTCTAGATGTAAATTCAATGTAGCACACATTGCCAGGACAACTCGAACCGTTGTTAGTCGAACCACAGGAGAAAAGATTTCATTGAAATCAATACCTTCTTTATGAGCATATCCTTTGACCACCAGTCTTGCACGATACCTCTCCACTTGATCGTCACCATTTCTCTTGATTTTGAAGACCCATTTGTTACCAATTGGCTTCCTTCCTTGTGGTAGTGGCACAAGTTCCCATGTATTATTTTTATGAAGGGCTTCGATTTCTTCTTGCATTGCCGCCATCCACTGTGAAGCATCTGAGTTGTTCATTGCCTCCTCGAATGATGATGGCTCACCGTCCTCCGTTAAAAGGCAGTATGCAACATTACCTTCTATAACATAATCTGAGTGCCAATTGGGGCGTCTTCTCACACGATCTGATTGACGAGTTGTTGGAGCTTTAGAATTCTCTGGTTCTGGTTCCTCGAGCTCTGGTTCTGCTTCAGAAGAATCTCTCTGTTCAAACTCATTTTCAACATGTATCTGTGTAGTCTCTGGCTTTTCTTTATCAGTGCTATCATCTTCTTCTTTTCTTTGTAGCTTATCTTCTACAAAAATAACATCCCTACTGATAATCACTTTGCGGGCAGTGGGATCCCACAAGCGATACCCCTTTACTCCATCAGCATACCCCAAGAATTTACATTTTCTGGATTTTGGATCCAACTTTGAAATTTCTTGGGCATTGTACATCACGTACACAATACTTCCAAATATATGGAGGTTTGAATAATCAACTGGTTTACCAGTCCACATATCCATCGGTGTCTCTAACTCAATTGCAGTTGATGGAGCCCGATTCACCAAATAACATGCGGTATTGATTGCTTCTGCCCAGAAAGCTTTCTCTAGTCCTGCAGCTCTCAACATTGCTCGTGTTCTTTCTAACAGAGTTCTGTTCATCCGCTCTGCCACTCCATTTTGTTGATGAGTGTATACTGTTGTGAACTGTCTTTTGATGCCTTCTTTTCTGCAAAAGTCGTCAAATTCATCACTTGTATATTCACCTCCATTATCTGATCTGAAACACTTGATTTTATTTCCAGAATCAAGTTCCACCCGCGCTTTGAAAACTTTGAAGGTTGAAAACACATCTGCCTTCCTCTTGATAGGATACACCCAACATCTCCTAGAGTAGTCATCAATGAACGAGACAAAATACTTTGCTCCGCCTAGGGATGTAACCGGTGCTTGCCATACATCAGAATGAACCAATTCTAGAACAGCCTTGCCTCTAGAATTTGATGTGTTGAATTTTAATCGATGCTGCTTACTTGTAATACAATGTTCACACAAAGGAAGTGATACCTTTGTTAAACCCGGAAGTAGCTTTTGCTCCACAAGGACTTTCATTCCCTGTTCTGACATGTGTCCAAGTTTCTGATGCCATAAAATGGTAGAATCTGAACTACATGAGGCAACAGAGCCTTCTACTTCTAGCAAGGTCTCTCCCTTCAGCATGTACAAATTTGCAGCTATCTTTTCACCTTTCATCACCACAAGCGCTCCATGGAACACCTTCATTATTCCTTTCTGTGTTTCAATCTTGCTTGCATTATTATCCAACAATCCATAGGATAATAAGTTTTTCTTCAAGCCTTTCACGTGTCGCACATCTCGAACAACTTTGATTGTCCCGTCATACATCTTCAATTTGATGGTTCCAACGCCAACAATCTCCAAGGCATGATCATTGCAGCTGTACACAGATCCTTCTGAGATAGGTTCATAATTATAGAACCATTCTCTTCTTGAGGTCATGTGATATGTGGCTCCCGAGTCAATAAGCCATATGTCTGCAAATCTTTTTCGACCTTCCACGGCTGTTGATGCTTCACAACAGAGAGCATCCCCATCATCTGAAGTGTTTTCCATATTTCCTTGAGGATTAGAGTTTTTAGGTAAACTCCAACAATCCTTCTTCATGTGACCCTTCTTTCCACATTTGTAGCACTTTAAATTCTTCTTACTCCTTGACTTTGATCTACCATGATTGTGACTGCTACTTTGGCCACGTTCTGCTGATCTTCCTCTCATCACCATTAAGGCCTCTGCTTGTTGCATATTTCCTTGTCTGTCTTCCTTGTTCTTGCGCCGATTTTCTTCTTCCAGAACAACAACTGCAACGTCATCGAAGACTAGATCATTGGTAAGGTTGTTGTTTGTCAAGTTGATGATGAGTTGATCATACGAATCAGGTAGACTTTGAAGCAGAAGTTCAGCACGTTCTTGTGACTCTATTTTATAGCTTAGGGATGTAAGCTGAGAAAATAGAGTATTCAACGTGTTTAAGTGCTCTGTCACTGAAGTAGATTCTGACATCCGAATAGTGTACAATTTTCTCTTAAGGAAAATTTTATTGTGCAACGATTTGGCCTCGTATAATTTTGTGAGGTGATCCCAAATCTCCTTGGCTGTCTTCTTCTCCTCGATGCTTGATAGTACTTCATCTGCTAATGCTAAATGAAGGTCTGCAATAACATTCTCGTCCATCTCATTCCATTTCTTGTTATCCGTAAAATTTGTCGGCCTTTCGCTGATAGCCGCTAGACATCCGTTTTTTCTTAGGATGACATTTATCTTCAATTTCCACAGTGAGAAATTTCTCCCATTGAACTTTTCAATATCAAATTTCGTTGCCATAGCTTCTATTTCAGATAGCTCCCACTATTTCACCTTTTTGACGTGAATAGTGCCCACCACCTTCAATGAATGAGTAATATCTAACTTACTTTCTTATGATGGAGGATCCACTTTTTAGTGGCAACCAACAGAGAATACGGTAAGTAGATATACACACCCAAATTAGGCTCTGATACCAATTGTTGCGGAATACGGTCGTCGGATAGAGCAAAAACGCAACTAATAATTTGAGAAAATAACAATGAAGATAAAGGAGACACAAATTTTACGTGGAAAACCCCTAAATAATATAGGGTAAAAACCACGAACAAAGGTAGAAGAATTTCACTATGAGAAAATAGGAATTACAACTTCTCTCAATCTAACAAGGAGAAAACAATGACAATTCTCTCTTGATAAAAAGGAGAAAACAATTCTATGAAAACTCTCTAATTTCTCTAGTATTGGGAGGATGTTAGAATGATTTGGGATGATAGGAATGGCAAATGGCTAAGCTATTTATAGTTGAGCTTTAAGGACCAACTTGTAAATAACTTAAACTTAAGGGCCAAATAAATGATTACACCATGCCAAAAATTCAACCAAAGTCTGCAGCAAGGTTGAAATTTTTCCACCTACACCAAGCGGTGCATTAATGCACCGAAAATTCATTGACTTTCAACATTGCCCAGCAGTGTTCAGGGTATTTTGATGTGTAAGGCTCGGTTGCATGCCTAGTGTACCCATATAAGCATTGATACGGTGCACTTTTTTTCTCAATTAAGTTTAGCAAGGTTTTTTAACGAGTCTCATATCAATTCCCATCTTATTAATAAAAGAAATTCTCTTTCAAAAAAATTAATTAAAAAAACTCAAGTTAAAATGAGCTTATTATTTAAATTTTACCAGAATACTTAATTGCAATTCAAGAGGTCAATTTATTATATAAACTTAATTAATCTTTATTTAAAAAAATTAAAAACAAATTTAATAAGTGATTCTATTGGAAAAAAAAATTATGTTTATTTCGTAAAATCTGAATTCAAGCATTTATGTATGCGAGGTGTATGTGCGTGTAATAGTCGAGTGGTATAGAAGAAATATGAACACATTTTTAGACTATTTTTTACCATCCGTTCTGATTCGGGTCGTCGGGATTAGGGATGGGCATTTTACCCGGATCTGACGGGTTCCGACTCGATCCGATCGAGTCGGATTTTTTAATGAAAAAATCAGGTTCGGGTCGGATCGGGTTTTTACTAAAGGTATACTCATGTCAGTTCGGGTTTAGGGTGGAAAATATCCGACCTGACCCGACTCGACCCGGGACTAATAGTGTAATTTTCCCCTAAATTTTTAGGGATATTTATAATAATACCCCTCTTTATATATATTTTATAATTAAGTCTTTAAAATTGAATTTTTATTTATAATTTAGTCCTTTAAATTATATTTTTTTACAATTAAGTCCCTTAAAATTATTTTTTACAATTAAGTCCCTAAAATTAATTTATTTTATATAGCTCGGGTCGGATTTTTTTAAAGAATATTATCGGGTCAGGTCGGGTGGGCAAAAACCCGACCCTACCCGACCCGTGCCCATCCTTAGTCGGGATAATCGTATTCAAAGTAGCCAAACACGTCTGCTAGAATATCTACAGAACTTTTTGCTCGCTTAAACCCCAACTGCAACTCCTTCAAGGCTTTAAACCTCTTTCTCTCTTCTTCCCAAAAATGGCTCTCCTCCAAATCCACGCACTTTCTCGCCCAATTCATTCGCTTTCACCCGTTTTCTCTTCATCAAAACCCCATTCCCAGAACTCACTCTTCTTCTCTGCAACAAAGGCTAAACCTTTCTCACTTTCAACACAATCCAGAAAGCTGCTTTGCAAACCCCCACTTGGCAAATATGTCAGGGAAGATTATCTTGTGGTAACTATTCTTCTTTCTTTCCTGTTTGATTTCTGGGTTTCTTTTGTTTTTCCATTTACACTTTTGGGTTACTGTAAAAATTGGGGGGGGGGGGGGGGAGATAAATGAAGTGGTTTTATGAATTTTATTTTATCTTTTTAGGTTAACCATTAATGGAAAAAGTTAAGTGGAGTTGATGATTGCTGACTTGGGATTTTATGCTCTTTTCTTTGTTTTCGTTTCCCATACAATTAAGGGAGTTTGTGCATTAATTCAATTTCTAGCATTTCTCTGTTGGTTTGATGAAATTTTGAGAAAAAAAGAAGAAAGGAATTTGAAGAGTATTAATAGAGTTATTGTACTTCTTAAGATTGTTTGTAGGAATGTCAAAAAAGTGGAATTTGGTGCTGGAGCAGATGGTTTTGCTCTTCCTCGTAGTTTAGTATATATATATATATATGGGATGGGATCAAGTTACATGGTGTAAAACTCATTTAGTTTTACACTAATCTAGGACCATTGGATAAGGGAAATGGATGGATGAGATTAACAGTAAAATATGTGAAGATTATCACTTGGGAAAAAAAGATAAGGAA
Source organism: Hibiscus trionum (assembly GCA_030270665.1). Classification (NCBI taxonomy): domain Eukaryota; kingdom Viridiplantae; phylum Streptophyta; class Magnoliopsida; order Malvales; family Malvaceae; genus Hibiscus; species Hibiscus trionum. The sequence goes on along the minus strand of BSYR01000017.1, from coordinate 47,599,854 downwards.
ATAATCTGAGCCATTAATTATCATCGTCTAACGGTCCAAAAAGGTGGAGGGACATGGAGTAGTATGGAAAGATTATGTATGTGACCAACATTTATGAAGGAAAATGTTTTCAGCATCCATGCTTTTCTTTTCTTTCTTTCTTTTTTTTCCTTCATATGGTAATGGTGTTTTACGACCAACATTTATGAAGGAAAATGGTGCTTTATGAAATTTGATGACTTGATATTGGTATTTTGGGTGAGCAGAAAAAGATGTCAGCTCAAGAAATCGAGGAGTTAGTAAGAGGGGAGAGAAAGGTACCCATAATTATTGATTTCTATGCAACATGGTGTGGGCCTTGTATTTTAATGGCTCAAGAACTCGAAATGGTAAGCTTTGTTTACTCGGTTCTGTTCTATTGATTACTTTAATGTTTTGTCTGAGACTCTGAGTTGGTTGAGTTGAGATTCCTTCAGTTTTGAACTTATTTCCCAGTGTGTGACATTGGAGAATGCAAATATATATATATATATATGGACACACACGATTAAGTTTACATTCGTTTTCTCTTCTCAAGATTAGGATTCATATAGGAGGTAACCTATACCTATGTTTCTCTGATTCTTTGTTTTCTTGAGGTCTTCGTGTTCAGCACATATTCAGGCATGTGGGGGGGGGGGGAAGAGATAACCCTCCAAAGAACCTCCAAATACATAGGGAAAAAAACTTACTCGTTGGATACTGACTGTACCTTATATTCACATCCGAGTCTGATTAACATAAGTCTATCGTCAAACATCATGAATATGCAATTTAGTCCTAAGCATTTAACATCATTCTAAAAAGAATCTTCTGACTGTACTAGAACCTGTGTGAAGTTCACGTGTAATCCAAACTGATAGCATCCGTTGCTATCTGAAGAATAAAGTAGAAGATGAAATCATACTAATGCAATAAAGTAGAAGATGAAATCACGACTTCAAAATTTTACAGCCAAGATCTTGCCTGGCTGCAGAACTTGCCAAAATAGACTGAATTTATAGTACAAGTTATATGTAGGGACTAGGGAATTATATTTCAGATTGCATAGTAGATTTTCTTTTGATGAATCTTAGGAGTTAGGACTGGAAATAATCCCTTGCACTAGACGATAGCTGAAAATTGAAGAACGGGCAGTGGAAAGCAACCCCATAACAGAAAAATTTTAGATACATAGTTGCACTCTATGTTATTGAAGTAGTTTCCTAAAATAGGATGATTATTGTATGGGACTTCAATTTTCCTTGCAGAACTCCAGGAAGGTTTGTGACACTTCTTTCTCTCTTGGAGAGTAGCCTTTATGGTAAAACTAAACGAGAACAACATTCTTGACATTTTGAATGACATAATTTTCTGCTAAATGATGTTGTCATGAGTTTTCCGCAAACATTTTCGGGTATATATATCATTTAGGTCCTTTGAAATGGCATCGGCAAATTCTGCAGTTTTGCATTTAATGCTCCAGTAAGATGTTTTCTTGCAATTCGCAATTTGAACACAGTTTTGAAAGATAGCGTCTATATTTTCTAAACATTTCTAGATGCCGATTTCCGGTGAAGTGATGTAGACACTGCCCTTAACTATGTTATGTGCTAGAACATTTTTCTATGAATCGCCATGCAGAACTTAAGTAACACTTTCCCCCATTTCTTCTCAAATTAAATTCAGGCATTTGGTTATTAACTGGGGTTTGCTTAATGTATTTGGTTGCTTAGCTATAAAAATGTTTTGAGAATCCACCAGATTCCGTGTTTTTTGTTGACTCACCGAAATTTCTACTCATTAACATTTAGGACAAGCATGATTTGTTTTATCCAGGTTGGAGATCAACTCAAGTATTGTCTCTTTTTTTCCTTTATAATCACAGCTAGCAGTGGAGTATGAGAAAAATGCAATTATTGTCAAAGTTGATACCGATGATGAGTATGAATTTGCGCACGATATGCAGGTAATTGTGAGTACTATTTATTTCTCGAGTTCTCTCCTTTCTACTGTTTATCTACTTATGTTGCTTGGACACTTTATTTTTCTTGAAGTACTCATGTCTAACATGTATACGGACATGAATTTTGGGACATTACTCATATCTGATACTCATGCTCAAGTCCGAATATATGAAAAAACATGATTTGAGAAAATGAACATGTATACCGGATTGATGCTCATATCCGATACTCATGCTCAAGTCCAAGCAACCATTAACCAGTTTAAAGTAGCTACTTTCCATTTCATGTCAATTTCACTAGAAATCTTCTGGTCAGTTTAGTATAGTAGAAACTGAATGGAACCGGAAATTCTGTTGTACCAGGTTAGAGGGTTGCCTTCTTTGTTCTTCATAAGCCCCGATCCAAACAAAGAGGCAATCCGGACCGAAGGCCTCATTCCTATACAGATGATGCGCGATATACTAGACAACGAGATGTGAGGAGAAGAAGAAGGCTGATTATTTACTGCAAAACGGAACTAAGGTACCGGATTTTGCTTCAAAGTGTTGATACGTATTTTCCGGTGCCGATTTGATCCACAATGTAGTTCCAAAGCCGAATGATCTTGTAGCAAACATTGGATGAAGTCCAACAAATTTATGTTCTTGTCATTTTGTATAGATGGCATGGGAAAGACCTTTTCTTTGTCAAAGGATTCTAAACTAGTTTAATCGAGGGAAATGCATTGAAATTTCATCATCATTTTGACCATCACTGGTAATGGAATGATTATATTATAAAAATTATTTGAGTTTTCTATTCAACAGGTTTAAGAAAAAAAAGTTGTTAATAGAATTATAAAAACTATTGTTATTTAAGTATAATTATAAAAGTATTAATATGAAATACTTTTATATAAATAATTTAAATAAAACAACAAAATACATCTACTTAAAGTTCAAACAAAGACTAAGAAATCACCAACGTCTAAAAATTTTCATAAGTGTCTCAGTTTTGGGTTTAAGGATATAATTTAGGGTATAAAATTAAGGGTCTTAGGTTTAATGGTTTAGAATATAAGAGCTATGATTAGAAATTAGGGCTTACAGGTTAAAAATTAAATCATTCGCTATATTACTTGAAACTTAAACCCTACCCTCTAAAGTCTAAATTATAATCATAAACCCTAAACTTTATCAATTATCGATAAATTCTAAATCCTAAAACTAAGACATTATAAAAACTTTTAAATATTACACCACTTATAATCGTCTGTTAAATATTTTTTACAATATATTTTTTCAAAATAAGATACTTAGTAGTAATATTTAATCTAACGGCATGAGGTAATAATGTTTTCAAAATTAAGGTTGAATAATTTTCAACCCTTTTGCTTGACTTTTTGGTCCAAGAAGTTTCCATATGGCTGCTATTTGCAGTGTTGAACGAACCAGTCATGAATTGTGTGAAATTTCTTTTATCCAATTAAATTAATGATTATGAATAAATATTACTGGTAATACAAGATTTCGAAATGTTATTATCTTATTTTATGTAACAATAGCTAATGTTTTCTAATGACGATAATATAAGATTTTGAGTAATTAGTATAGTTTAAAAATATAAAATTAATCTCGTTGCCATTTATTTTTTAGATAAGATGTAACGGATTAAAAATGAAACACTGTCGTTTTTTGTTTTAGTTCAATGAAACGGTAAGTTTTGGGTTATTAGTTAACCTTGTAAACGAGGCCGTTTAGCTATTTTAGTGTTATATAGTCTGAGGACCCTTTGTTTAGTGCTTATCAAATAAGATTCGATAATATTATTTTTTACCGAGAACGCACCAAATATTAACTCGTATTATAAATTTATTAGATAAATTCATAAATAAAATATTTCAAACTAGCAAACATGAGGAAGAAATTTAGAAAATAAACAAAATAAATGGACTAAATGAAGGGAATATTCACAATTAATTTTATTTTCTATGCTTTTTCGCATTTTTTCACAACAAATTGAGTTATAATTCGTATGTAACAAAATAATGTAAACGTTAATGTAATACAAAAGTAATTAAACAATCAACTACCCCTCCATTTTTTATAGTCGGCACAGCCGCCAGCCGCCGGCACAATTGCCGACCACTTTCCTATGAAAGACGCGTCTTGACACTGGCAGTCATACAGTATGAGAAACCGCAACCTCCGCCGGAGAAAACGCCAAGAACATGAGAGCCGCCATGATCCCAACGGGAAAGAACAGAAGCACCAATGGCGGAGGCGATAACGGCGGCAACATCAGCGGAAGAACCATCATGAACGCCGCCAACGCCGCCAGAAACAGTAACCCCCCGATCCCAAAGCCAAAAGAAGCCCCGAAATACTTGGCCATCGTACAATCTCTTTTTTCTTCGGATCTTGTTATCGTCGTCAATACTCTGATCATATCTCGCCCAAAAAGGCGACGAAATGGGCACTTTTAGCGACGGAATTCGTCAAAAAAAACTTATCGGAATTTCTGGAAAGAAATTCTAGAATTCAAAATATCAAAGGATTCTGGAATTTGGGTTGTTGAGAGAATGATGAAATCAATGAAGATCCAGAGAGAATTTTGAAGTGAGAATGGGAGAGAAATGCATATGCGTTATATGTGTATGTATAAGTATAACTATATAAATACATAAATGTGAAGTTTGTATGATGGCTGCGCTGAATCTGAGCCGTTGATTCAGAGTTTGATGATGTCGGTTCTTTTGTACTAGGAAATCTGGTACAAGTCACATTGCGTACCAGACAAATCACAAGCTAGCGGTAAAATTTGATGAAAAAGTTTAAAAGAATAATTTTTAAATTAAATTAAAAAAAAAAAAATTAAAGAGTTCAATTTATAGGCTTTATGGTTTGAATATTCCCTTTTGGGAGTTTATTGGGAAAAATAACCCCAAAGTTTGATATTCAGAAAAATACTCCCTTTCATACCATGTAGAACAAATTCGCGTCCTGGGGAAAGCGAATTCCAAATTCGCGTCCTGCAAGACGCGAATTTCTGTGCCGTTTCAGTCAAAAGGGAATTCGCGTCCTGCAAGACGCGAATTCAACGATATTTACCCCAAATTATCGCAGTAAATTGGGAGTAAATTCGGACGGTTGGGGAACCGAATTCGCGTTCTGCAGGACGCGAATTCTATTTATTATACCGAGTTCACGTTCTGCAGGACGCGAATTCGGTTTGAATTCCCTCCTTCCAGAACACGTCTTCTCTATAAATTGGGGGAGTTGGGAGAGAATTTTCATTCTCTCCCAAGTTTTCATTTGAAGTTTTCAGTTGAGTTTAACGCGAAATTGAATCGAGTGCGATGGCGGGTTTGCTGAGATTAGATGAAGGACATGTATGCAATTATCGTCGAAATAATGTAAGTTTTTTATTTTTTATTTTAATTCGAATATGTAAATTTAATTTAGTGTTGCCGGCATGATTTGAATATGTTAATAGTATTTATTTTTAGAGCAAAAAATCAGTAAAATTCGAATATGTCTTTAGATTTTATTTAGATTTTATTTGTAGACTAAGAAAATTAGTAAAATTCGAATATGTCTTTAAATTTTATTTTTAGACTAAGAGAATTAGTAAAATTCGAATATGTCTTTAAATTTTATTTTTAGACTAAGAAAATTAGTTAAATTCGAATATGTCTTTAGATTTTATTTTTAAACTAAGAAAATTAGTAAAATTCGAAAATGTCTTTAGATTTTATTTTTAGACTAAGAAAATTAGTTAAATTCGAATATGTCTTTAGATTTTATTTTTAGACTAAGAAAATTAGTTAAATTCGAATATGTCTTTAGGTTTTATTTTTAGAATAAGAAAATTAGTTAAATTCAAATATTTCTTTAAATTTTATTTTTAGACTAAGAAAATTAGTTAAATTCGAATATATCTTTGGTATTGACTTATAGAATAAAAATTAGTAAAATTAGAATGTGTTTAGTATTTTATTGTACACTATAAAAAATTGTGACATTCAAATATGTGATTGTTAATTTGTGTGCGTCTTTAATTATTTGTAGAATGGAGAAGAACGTCGGTTGGAGGTTTATATCACTCGGATGAGGACGACCCCGGATCCTCGTCTAGCCGATTACATAGCTCAAGCCGGATTTGGGTATGTGTCGAGGATTATTGGAGGAGGTGCGAAACTAGACGTTGATTTAATCAACGCGCTTGTGGAGAGGTGGAGGCCAGAGACACACACCTTTCACTTACCATGTGGTGAGGCGACCATCACATTAGAAGATGTGTCGCATATTCTTGGCCTGCCTGTAGATGGGGAGGCTATCACCGGTGCCGCCAATGACGATTGGGAGGGCTTGTGTCTGGAGTTGTTAGGGGAACAACCAGAAAAACTACAGAGCGGATGTGTGACTCTGAAGTGGTTGCGTACGCAATTCTCTAATTTACCTGGTGGAGCCAATGAAGATGTTAAGAAGGTAAAAAAATTAATTTTTTGTTAGTAGTAATGAAATTATAAAATTATTATATTTTAATATATTTTTTCATATTGTAGGCATATGCTCGAGCGTATATCTTACAGATCATCGGGAGAATTTTGGTGGCCGACAAAACTCGCAACAAAGTTCACATGTTGTGGTTACGGCACTTGCGGGATTTCGAAGTTGCTGGTAAATTAAGTTGGGGTTCGGCAGTACTTGCATTTCTGTATAGGGAGTTGTGCATGGTCGCGAGTGCTGATAGACACGACATCGGAGGATGTCTTTTGCTGCTTCAGGCTTGAGCGTGGTTTAGAATGCCATTTTTACGCCCTGACTTGTCCGCGCAAGTTGCCTATTCCTATCCACTATGTTTGCGGTAAGGAACATAATCTTAACTAAATTTTATTTATAAATTTGTTATTTTCCTAATATATATATTTTTAAATATTAAAGTTATATTTTGATGTTATGTAGGTGGTTCCATGCTCTAAGTCATGTTGGGATTCCTATTATGATGCATTCTATTAGGCAACATATTGACAAAAAATCTGCAAATGAGGTCAATATTTTAATTTTTATATTAAGTTTAAGTTTAATATGAATATAATTTAGTTTACTTGTTTTTAATCATTTCTATATTTAATTTAGAGTTTTTGTGGACCCCGTACTCGGATTCGGAGATCAACGAGTGTCTGCCTATTTTTTCGCCTGAGACGGTGTCCGCTTGGACGGCCGTGGTACCTCTCATCTGGTACGCTGTAGTTGAGTGGCATCCGGTCGATCGCGTCCAACGCCAGTTCGGTCGTCTAGAAACTATTCCGTTAGATCCTCCTGATTTCGACGAATTACATAAGATCACCCAACAAGGAAAACTTGAGGTACAGTAATTAAATTTAGTTTAATAGTTATCGATTTATACTTACTTTGCAATTTATAAACAATATTTTTGTTGATGTTTTGTGGTAGGTTGACTGGTCGGTGAAACATGTGCAGTGGATTGCACAGTGGCAGGATAGGCATCAGCGGCAGGCACTGAATGAGTACCGGATGATTGATGAGCCTATGGTGAGCAATGATTACTTTGCATGGTTCTTTGTCAGTGGGAAACCGTATCTCCTCACTCCGGAGGAACAAGCAGTTGTGTTTGAGCCTGTGCAGCACAACCGCCCCCGGACTCATCGTACGAGCGGAGCAGGTGGATCGCAACGTCGAAGGGGAGCAGGTGCTTCATCCTCTAGAGCAGCTGATACTACCGATCCGATTCGCCCTCAGGGCCCCACCCAGTTGATGATTCAGCCGAGGCCCCCGAGTCCGACGAAAGGCTTTTTCACTCCTATTGTGGGAATGATGGGTGGATCTTCGATGCCGACTGCGTACGAGTCATTTCCTGGCATGACCAGCGGATCTTCGAGTACGACTGTTCCCTCGGCTTTTGTCCCCTACCCGTTTCATGTTAGGCCTTCTGATATTTCGGGCGCCGGGTTCGTTCAGAAAACACATCCACAGTCGTTGTTCTATTCTAGTGGGCCTGTCGGATCGAGTGGTACTGTTGGAGACGACAGAGACAACGATAACGATCATGGTCCGTAACAAGTTGCGGTTCAACGTGGACGACGCAATCTCCCGCGAACTCGACGTTCACCAAATTGTGGTACCGGCGGACATAGGCAGTAGTTATATTTTTTTCTATGTTTTTCAAAATTAGTTCGTGCAAACTATTATGTTTTTTTTAATGTTAGTTGTTTTTAAGTAATGTTAATTTATATTTTATTAATTGAAGTATTATATATTCGAAATTATTAATTGATACTTTCATATTTAAAAACTTACATAACTTACATCGAAAGCACTACATCGAAAGTACTGAGTTCACAAAATACAAGTATGCAAAATAAATAACTTACATAACTTAATCAAAATTACATTACTAATCGTAGTCGGTACTTATGTCAGAAGTTAAGTTTAGTTTCTCAATTATTTGTTCTTTCTCCTGCCGTCTCTAATAAATTTGTAAGAACACGTCATTCTCGTCTTGGCTAGCTAACGCATTCTCGTTTTGGCCAGCTAACGCATTTGTTGAAGAACTTGACCCGTCATCAAATTTCACGCTAAGCTCGATGTTTGTTCCCCCAGCACGTTTGTATGCCCGAAACATCTTCCGCATATCTTTCTTGTCTGACAGTGTGAGCATATAATGCTCCTCGGGGCCTGGCTCATTGACTGGTACTTTCACTTGCAAGGCCTCTATTTTTGCGCTCGTCGACTCTTTAACCCGTTTCGAGATCAACTCAAATAATTCATTTCTTGTGATCGTTTCACTAAAAGATGTGTAAAAGTATGTTCCACGAAAAAATACAGTAGCTGAATATCGAGCCATTATCGCGTGCAGAAAGGCAGAAGTTTGATGAGAAAGTAATAAGTTTGATGGGATGCCTAAGGCAGAAATGTAGAAATCTCATGATGATAGGAAAGTAATAAGTTTGATGGGATGCCTAAGGCAGAAATACAGCCTATTTATACAGGTGGTGGTAGGCATGCAGGGTCCTATTTGCGTGTTAGAAACGCAGATTCAACAGAAATAATTTTGAAATTCGTGTTTTGGAGAACGCGAATATCTTTATTCGTACTGAATTCACGTTTTGTAGGACGCGAATTCTATAGATTCCTGCACAATTTGCGTTCTGTAGAAAGTGAATTCCAAAGAATCCTATAGAATTCGCTTTATACAGAACGCGAATTCCAAAATTATTCGGCTGACAAATGCTTTACCAGGCATTACCAGGCTTTGGACTGACAATTGCATTATGGTGCTGCAGAACTATCAGAATTCAATAATTCAATGTATGCACAATTCTATTTATAATTGAGGGTGCGCAGAATTTCTAGATGCACCCTAACAAAACTTAGAATCACAAAGCTCATCGATTTTCAGAAATGGCACCGCGAATTGAAGATATAGTATACTACGATGGTCAGATGGTCCCCGATTCATACATTGGGATCATTTTTCAATCTGAAAATAATGTTACGATCAACGTTTCGAGACGATCAACGTTCCAGTCGCTTAGGACCTCAATATCCAGGAAGGTTCCCAATCGCTCGGGGAGGGAGTTGCAGTCTTTGAAGTATCGATATCCAACGTCGATAGAGCCACTATATTACACAATATTCGATGTTGAAGACGACAGTTCTGTAGAAATGATGATAGATACACATCGCCAGTACTCAATGGGATGGGCCATGGAGCTGTTTGCAACATTTGCTGAAGTTCACGTTGGCGCTCATATTGTGGTACCAAATTGGTTACGAGCAAATCTCGAGTCCAATCCAAATGCTATTAGTCCGACATCGAGTTTACGACGTGAATTCAACCTTCTACAAATGAGCAACGATGAAGCTTCATCGTCTTCGTCTCCGCGGCAACGACGATCTTCCGTTCCAAGGTTCGAATTTGACCTTAACTTGCCACCAACCCAAGAGTCGTTATACAGTTCATACGTTCCAAGAAATGATGATTTCTCTACCGGGCGCCACTCAACATACATTCCATACACGGCGTCTTCAACGTACAATGAACAGTTTAACCCGTTCGATGCTTTCTCTACCGGGCGCCACTCAACATACATCCCAAGTCACCGAAATGTGGATGATATGTTATCCGTGTAGAGACATTCAACCGCCGCTACTGTCGATCCGGTTATGACTTCAGAACCTGTTCACGCACACGTTTATGATGACGCAGAACTTTTCCAGTTTGATGAGGCGCTTTCCGATGAAGAGCCGTGTATAGAGGTTGGGCCCGATGGTGACGAGATGGGTCTATTTCCTTCTGAGCCATTTGACATTGACGAGCCGGTGGAATCAGAGGAGAGCGCAAAAAACTCTTCTGAGGATGATGAGAACGGTGATGTTCTTTCGACGCAACTGCATGGACCAAGTAGTTGCGCAACGTACTACGACCCACCTTCACACTTCACAATAGTGGATATGGATGGCTTCTTCAATACTAAATTCCCATAACATCCACAATTAGACCATTTCAACCAATGGAATGTGGGTTCGACTGAGCTACATGTTGGAATGGTCTTCAGGATAAAAAAGCTCGCAGAGGCTGGCATCAAGCATTACAACATTGAGCGCTCAATTACGTCCACCGTTTGGAAGATCGAGGCCAGGAAATATATTGCAGAGTGTCTTCACAAGTCCGCCGGATATAAATGGAGGGTTCGTGTGTCGCAATTGAAAAGGCTGAATGACCTGTGGAAAATAACGAGATATACAGGGCCTCATACATGCTCTGTTGGGAGCCTCAGCCAAGACCATCCTAACTTGGATGTATAAGTGCTTTCTGACGCAATCCTTCCACTCGTGAAAGTAAACCCACGTGTATCCGTGCCAGGAAATATATTGCAGAGTGTCCTCACAAGTCCGCCGGATGTAAATGGAGGGTTCGTGTGTCGAAATTGAAAAGGCTGAATGACCTGTGGAAAATAACGAGATATACAGGGCCTCATACATGCTCCGTTGGGAGCCTCAGCCAAGACCATCCTATCTTGGATGTACACGTGCTTTCTGACGCAATCCTTCCACTCGTGAAAGTAAACCCACGTGTATCCGTGCCAGTGTGTATAGCTGTCATCAAATCCATTTACAGGTACACTGTCAATTACGATAAGGCATGGTATGCAAGATATCGAGCCATCGAAACACTGTACGGGCAATGGGAGCTATCATACAATGATCTGCGATCATGGCTTCAAGTTATGCAGGAATACAATCCAGGGACAATTGTGGAATTGGAGACTGTTCCAAAGTACTACAACGATCGTTTTGTACCAGGGGAGGTCGAATTTCATCGCCTTTTCTGGACGTTCCCCAATGCATAAAGGCTTTCTGTCACTGCAAACTTATGCTCCAGATCGACGGTACATTTTTATATGGCAGGTATACGCAGATCTTGCTAATTGTAGTTGCCCAGGATGGCAACAAAAAATGTATCCCAGTTGCTTTTGCGATTGTTGAAAAGGAAAATATCCCTTCTTGGGAGTTTTTCCTTTACAACCTCCGCAAGTATGTCCTGCGTCGGGTTTTGCGTACACGTGAAGATGGCCTAGCTATTATTTCAGATAGAGGCGCAGGGATTTGGGGAGCAATTCAACGTTTAGGAGATTCCTGGAAACCCCCACACATACATCACCGGTATTGTTTGCGGCATATAGCAGCAAACTACTATCAGAGGTTCAAGAACGAGGATGAACGTATAATGGTTCTCCGTATGGGTATGCAACCATTCCATTTTGTTATTCCACGTCCACCATTTTCATATTATTACCAATTAACTATATTGCATGTCTTATTCAACAGGCAACGCACACCGAGTTAATCAAGTTGAAGAGCTGCTGGAGGAGTTGCAATTGAGGAATCTACACGGGTATAACTATCTTATGGATATACCGAAGGAGAAATGGTTGCGGTGTTATGACGGGGGTCGTCGATACGGCCATATGACAACAAACTTGGCTGAGGCGATCAATTCATCTCTTAAGGGAACACGCCATTTACCTATCACGTCCGTTGTCAAAGCAACATATTACCGATTGGCAACCCTTTTCGCAACCCTCGGCAAACAAGCAATGAACCGGATGGCAGGTGGCCACATATTTCATCCAGATCTCGCCGAAAAAATCCAAGCGTCCATTGCGCATGCAAACTCGATGGGTGCGTTGTGCTTCTCTCGTCGGGAACACATCTTTGAGGTCACGCAATTTTCCGAACCGCTGCAAGGAATAACACAATACACCTACGTGGTTGATTTGCAAAAACGAACGTGCGATTGCGGGGAGTTCCAGACGTTTAAGTTCCCGTGTTTGTATACTTTCGCAGCATGTGCATCGGTTCATTTTGATGCAATGACACTCATTGATTCGGTCTACAGGCTCGAAACCATTTTCAAGGTTTACCGAAACGAGTTCCCTCCGATCAGAAATGCACGTGACCGTCGTATAATCAACAACGAACCAAAGATATGCCCAGATCCCTTCCTGCGATGAAAGAAAAAAGGCCGACCAAAATCAACGAGGATTCACTATGCCGAGGATATGGTTCCGAGAGAAAAGACTGGACAACCTAAGAGGTGCAGTAAATGTGGGAACACTAGACATGATATTAGGAAATGTCCTCTTAGGACCGACCCCCGAATTAACTAGATCAACCATTGTGTACTCTTTTCTGATTTGTGAACTTGTATTATATGGTAATTTAATAAATCTTATGGGTACTTTTTTCCCCTACATAGGTTTAGAGGGGTTTTTTAACGAGGCCCTTTAACTTTAAAAAAAAAACATGCCTATGGACACATTTTTTGCTTCGAAAATGTTACTTTGATAGCATTTTTAACACAATTTTCTCACATTTTCGGACACCGTCTTCCTCTGAACTTTAGCACCACTGTAAAATTAAGTTGCACATCTTTGTCTCCAAACTTAGGAAAAACCAAAAAAAAATTCGAAACACACCGTAAAATGCATTTAAACATGCCTATACAATAATGTTTCCTTCTAAAACATTGTTACTTGCCCATTTTCAGGCCATTTTCAAACATCTTAGGATGTTGTATACGCTCGTATCTTCACACCATCTTAAAGATATGTTTCAGTACGACACCGTTATAGTTCAAAAATTGTAATCGGGTCCCCAGATAACCCGTTATTCGATCACAAATATAGCTACCTGAACATCTTTTATTGGTTTGAATTCATCTTTCTCATGAATTTCTCATGCGGTGGGGGGGGCGTAATAAAACGTTGAATTCGCGTCTTGTAGGACGTGAATTCTCTTTTCACTGACATGTCACAGGAATTCGCTTTCCCAGGACGCGAATTTGTCCTACATGGCATGAAAGGGGGTATTTTTCCCAACATCAAACTTTGGGGGTTATTTTTCCCAATAAATTCCCAAAAGGGAATATTCAAACCAATTTGCCCAATTTATATTATTTTTTAAAAATAGAGTCTAACTAAACTTTTTAAAATTTAAAAGGACCAATGAGAACTTTTAAAAATTATGGATAAAATTTAATTAACAATTTTTTAAAATTGAAGCTTAATCTGAATTTCTAAAATTTTTGAAGGGGTCATGACCTCCACAGGCTCTTTTTGTGTTCTGGTGTTGGTGGAAGGTGCCAATTCCATGAATTCCATGTAATATTTTTATAATAATTGATATTTGATTTATTAATGAAATAATTTGGATTAAATATCATAAAAATTATTATAAATAAGATTATTTTATTTTAATTTAATTTATTCTATTCATAAAACTAATATTCAAACTCTATATATTACTTAAGAATTTAATGTCTTATCTCATATTTTTAATTATTTTTGTTATATCATATACAAGTGGTCATAAATTGAAGTTGTAGTATTAGGTTTAGGGTAAATTACACCACTGAAATGACCAATAAACTATAGAGTTGGTGTTAATTTGACCACTATACTTTTAATTTTAGTAAATATATCACTTAACTATTTAAATGGTTCCAATTAAGCCACCAATTGTTAAAAAACAGAAAAGTTGATGGGACTGTTAAAAAAATTGGTTTAATTACATATTTGGTCCCTTATATTTATACAATCTATCATTTGGTCTTAATTTTAATCTAATAAAATAAATTAATTATTTTAATTAGGTGGTTACACGTGTCACCACCTGATTGGGGGAGGAAAATAAAGACATGCTTTTGCCACTGAGCTAAGCATGTTTCTGATAGGGGTGTTCAAAATTATCCAACCCGAACTACCCGAACCGACTAATCGAACACAAATAACCGGGTATTTACCCGGAATTTTTTTTTACCCGGGTCAGGCCCGGGTCAAAAAATATGATTTTTCCGGGTACCTGGTTACTTTCGGGTACCCGATTCCTATTTTTTTATTTTATTAGATTACTTAATATTTTTACTTTAGAACTATATTTAAATCTCTAAATTCATTCTATATTTGTATTATATGCTTTCATGTTTTAAATTTTTTTAAAAAAAAATATTAATTTGTGAATATGTAAGATTCGATATGAAACAAACAACAAGGTTTCTCTATTGCATTTATGCATTAATAGGTTTCTTTAAAAAATATGAGATTAAAAAAATCACGACCGAGATTAATATTTTTAATGTCTTTCTTATGGTTATAAACTTCAAATCATTATTATTTTTTTTGTTTGGATCATTTGTTATAAACTTTTAAGGGTTTTTTTTAATTTTAAAATAAAAAAATAAGAACCGGGTACCCGGTATTTACGGGTCGGGACACAGGCTGACAAACCTAATATCCAAAGGTCCGGGTACCCGGATTTGAACACCCCTAGTTTCTAATATATATATAATACCAAATATAGTATATGTGTTATCTGATTGTAGAAAGAAAAATAAAAGCAATATAATTGGCCATGGTAGGATTTAAACCTGGGAATCCTTGGTGGAAGTGACATGGGTTTACCACTAGGCCAAACAAGAATTTATAATATAAAATACTAACTATAATATATATGTTATTCGATTGTAATGGCTAGAAAAAAGAAGTAAATGTGATTTTAGGGGACTCGAACATGACACACTTAGAATGCATAAAAACATATAATCCAATTAAATATAATTTTAAAATTTTGATTTTTAATATAATTATATATAATAATTTAATTGCATTTTTAATAAATATTAAAATTATTAATTAAGTTAAAAATCAAATTAATGAAAATTTTTAATAATTACTAATTAGTTAAAAAATTAAAAGAATAACGAACATAATATATTAAAAATGATTTTAAAATTATAATTATTTAATATTTCAAATTAAGTTTTCATTGAATTGATTTTTAACTTAATTAATAATTTTAATATTTATTAAAAATGTATTTAAATTATTATATATAATTATATTAAAAATCAAAATTTTAAAATTATAATTAATTGGGTTATATGTTTTTATGCATCCTAAATGTGTCATGTTCGAGTCCCCTAAAATCACATTTACTTCTTTTTTTTGATTAAAATTGCCGGTTGATTTATTAAAACTTTAAAATAAAGGAAGCCATAACAGTTGTCCATCACGACCACAGAAAAAAATATGAAAAAGCAAGAAACCAAGAGACTCTTACAATCTCCGAAAAACACAACCGACACACTCAACACCTCCACAAACTAAAACTAAACGCAAGATTCCAAGCACAGAGAGGCGAAGAGAAGAAGACCAGTAATTTCGAGCTTGTAAGCACCAAAGAAAGAAGGGAGTTAAGTCCGGTGACAGGTTTAACGGTCCGCCTCCACCAAACTCGCAATCGACGGGGGAACCTCCTCTATCCAGAAACAATCCTCCGAATCCCAAGATGAGTCCGCCGCTAAAGAGTGGGCAACCTGATTTTCGGCCCTAGGAACATGAGAAAACCGTGTTGAATGTAGCAATCGAACCAATTGCTTCGCTTCCCAGATCAGCGCGCTCACCACCGACATGTCCGGGGCCAGGGAGATCATCTTTCGCACCACCATCAGCGAGTCACCCTCGAAGATGACACGTGAAAGGCCCAAATCGAGTACAAAGAGTATCGCATGGACCAACGCCGTAGCCTCCGCTGCGAACGCCGTTTGTGACCGGTGAGCTTTCCTACGACATGCCCCTAATACTTGTCCATTTGTATCTCGAACCACCACCCCTGACCATGATTGTTTTGATCTGGACTCGAATTTGGCATCAAAATTCGCCTTGACATACGGAGCCTGTGGCGGAGTCCAACTCTGTGGCTGCACCGGAGACAGAGCATGAAGGCGAGCCGGTAAAATTTTTAACTCAGTACAGTAGGATTTAACATGCGAAACAATATCCCCTGGTCTCTGATTGATACTTTCATGTATATATTTATTCCGGGAATACCAGAGCGCTCATAGTGATATTAGAATCTCTGCATGCTTTGTACGCATAGTAGTAGCAAATACCCATGAAAGCCATTCCTTAAAATCAAACTGAGATACTGCAATAGGCCAAGAGTAACCTAAGTTGTCCCAAACTAACCGAGCTTTTTGACAATCCCTTAGAACATGAAGGGCATCTTCAGGAGCACTATTACAAATCGGACACGTAGAATCTGGTAGGAGCCTTTTGAAAAAAAGATTAGCTTTCGTAGGAACATAATCCCGAATAAATTTATAGGTCTGTAATTTAATTTTAGAGGGGCAATCTACTAACCAAAGCTTGCGATAAAAAGCCTTTTCTTGCTGCGAAATAGGCATTGGCTCCAACAAAATTCGATAGCCACTACGAACCGAGTATATCCCCGATTGCTCTTCGTTCCAAACTCGACAGTCCTCTTGATAGAATCTAGATAAGGGAATGGAAAGAACCGTATTTGCCTCCTCTTCAGAAAAAATCCCCCTCACCAACTTTTCATTCCAAAGCCCCATGTTAGGCAGCATTAGATCAGCTACCAACATTACTCCATCAATTGGGGCGGACGATATTCGTTGGAGCGAAGAACAAGGCATCCAGTAGTCATTCCATATGTTGATAGAAGTCCCCGCCCCAAATTTCCATCGCAGACCATGTTCAAGCAACCCTCGTGCACTCCATATACTCTTCCAGATGTACGATGGCTGCGATCCAAGGCGCGAAGCAAGAAAAGAGGAACTCGGATAGTATTTAGCTCGAAAAATCTTCCCCACTAATGAAGCAGGTTGCATCAGCAGGCGCCAACCCTGCTTGGCTAGTAATGGCACATTAAATTTCATAAGATCCCTAAAACCAAGCCCACCAGCCTCCTTCAATTGACACAATTCGGCCCATGCACACCAATGGATACCCCTTTTTATCTTGACATTTTTGCCACCAATACCTGGCCATAATAGATTCAAGCGATTTGCATAACAATTTCGGCAAAAGAAAGACACTCATAGCATATACCAGAATAGCTTGAAGGACGAACTTAATGAAGACCTCTTTCCCCCTTTGTGACAAAGGCCGAATACTCCAAGAGCGCACTTTCGCATTCATCTTCTCCCCGAGCCCACAAAAAGCCAGTCGTTTATTTCGGCCCACTAAAGGTGGTAGGCCTAAATATTTCTTCAGCCTCGATGTACTCTCCACCCCAATTATCTGTTTAATCAATAAACGATCATGGTCAGCAACATTTGACGAGAAGAACATGCCCGACTTATCAAAATTAATTAGTTGCCCAGAACTCGCAGCATAAATTTGGAGAAGGTCTTTAACATGCTAAGCTCCTATAGAAGATGCCTTTCCAAAGATAAGGCAATCATCAGCGAATAAGAGGTGCGTTACCGAGGGAGCATATCTGTTTAACCGAAATCCACTAAGACTCCAGTAGTAAGAACCTGCCGAATTAAAACTGATAGTCCCTCACTACAGAAAAGAAACAAGTAAGGACTCAAAGGGTCCCCTTGTCTCAGTCCTCTAGAAGGAGAAAAGGGCTCACCAACAATCCCATTAATGACCACCGAATAAGTCACAGAAGAGAGACAACGCTGAATTATGGAAAGCCAGCCATCCGCGAATCCTATTTTCCTCATAACAGCCAGCACAAAATCTCACTCTACGCGATCATATGCTTTACTCATATCAAGTTTCAATGCAAAACAACCTTCCCGGCCCATCCGGCTCTTATTAAACGAGTGTAATACTTCATAAGCTATCATAACATTATCAGTAATCGTACGGCCAGGGATAAATGCACTCTGGCTTTCATCGATACAAACGTCTAAAAACTTTTGTAGCCGATTCGCTAACATCTTCGATGCAAGTTTAAAAATGACATTGCAAAGACTAATCGGGAGGTAATGGGTCATATTAGATGGGTTACTCATCTTCGGGATAAGCACAATGTGAGTCCGATTAACTAACTGCATATCATAAACACCATTCAGCAAGCCAATGCAAAAATCCGCAACCTCATCTCCTAAAATATGCCAGAATCGCTGATAAAATACTGCCCCCAAACCATCCACACCCGCAGCCTTAAGAGGACCCATAGACTGTAACGCTGTATAGACTTCTTTCTTATCAAAAGGGGACATCAAAATGTCATTGTCCGCGGCCGAGATACACGGACTAACATCCGCTAAAATCTACTCAAAATTATCAAGGTGAATGGAGGAAAATATATCCATGAAGTAACCCCTTGCGACTGCGTGAATATCCATCTCCGATTCCATACGAATGCCTTGGTCTGAATTCAGAAACGAAATTCTATTTTGTCGCTTTCGTTGGGACGCAAAACGGTGAAAGAAAGCTAAGTTCTGATCGCCATGCCTCAACCAATTTGCGTGAGCACGCTGCTCCCAATAAATCTCAGTCTTGTCCAATTCTAAATTTAACGCAAGTTTTGTCTCCATAATCTTCTCCAAGGTCTCATCAGTCGGTTGGAGATTAGCCAACGCCTCTAGTGGCTTTTAAGAGCTGTTGTAGTAACCTTGCGTGAACATCGAAGCTTACGAAACCAACAATCCAATCCCTTGCTAACAACATATTGCCGATCAGTAACAAGCCCTGTTGAGCCAGTCCATAACCTGTAAACCTCTTGCTCACAACTATCCTCAACAAGCCATGCTGCTTCGAATTTAAAATTGGAATGTCGCATCCCCCTAGGATCAACACCCGTGTTTAACAATAGAGGGCAATGATCCGATAGTGAGTCTACCAAATGCTGCAACGAAAATAAGGGAAATAAATTCCACAATGCATTATTAGCAACCCCTCAATCCAGTCGCTCATGAATATTCGTGGCCGAGAATTTGTCTTTCTCCCATGTGTACCATCGGCCGATGTAGCGTAAGTCAGTAAGGCCACACTCATCCAACACAGTTTGAAAAGCATCCATCTACCGCTGGCTACAAATCCGTCCACCCACCTTCTCATTAGTGTACAATATCTCATTAAAATCGCCCATCACCACCCATGGTATATCTGAATTATCATCTAGATGACGAAGTAAATTCCAAGACTCAACTCGGAGCTACTCCTCCGGCGTCTCATAAAAGCCTGTAAAGCGCCAACAATTATCATTAGAGCCTTCGATATCATAGCATCAATATGACGATCAGAAAACGATCGCAATGTAACATCACTGTCCATTTTCCAAGAAAGACAAAGCCCTCCGCTTCTCCCCCTAGAACTAACCTCCACACCACATTGAAAACCCCATCTACGACGAACATTAAGCATTTCCGACGCCTGCAATTTAGTCTCAATGAGAAAAATAACAGACGGGTTCACGTCCCTCAAGCTAGCTTGGAGACGCTTCCTCGCCCGAGGCTTACCTAAGCCTCGGACGTTCCAACTGAGGAGCTTCATTGTTCCCGGCTGGCTTGCTTATCCAGGCCTGCCGATCAAGAAGATGTTGACTCATTGGAATCTTTCTTATCAGAAACTGCCGAGAGTGAGCGATGACGTTTAAGTCCAACCGATGTTGTAATTGGTGTGCCCTCTTCCCCCCATATCCATAACCGTATCAAAATTAGAGGATATGGGTCCAAGAGACCAACCCAGACCTGGGCCCCGTACTTGGGCCTGGTTGAGAACCATCTTTCCTTTAGATTGCATCCCCGTAAATCCCAGATTTTGATTAATCTATATCCCCGTATTGACCGGTAGTGATTGATTCTCAATCCCTTGATTTCTGCCTGACGGATTCCACCACTGAGACGTACGACCACCACCTTCCTCGCGTAATCATGGGCTAGATTGCACGTTCCGACGGTGCGCCGGAGCTTTCAACGACGCATCCCACTGAAAAGTCACTTCAGACTGATCCTGAAGCACACGAAGGGGGCAAAAACCCTCCCCATGACCCAATCATCCACATATATAGCAAAACAATCGTAGTTTCTCATACTGAAACGTAACAAAACCACTCTGCCCATTTGGTAAAAGACGTCTTTTAAGGGGATTCTGAACAGTCAAACACACTCGGATACGCATAGAGCCTCGGATACCCAGCGTAAGGGCCTTAGAATCATACTCCAGAAAAACGCCAATGAAATTGCCCAATTGTTTGGCCACCGTCTCCTTCACAAAGCCTGGGGGTAGATCATGCACAAGCACCCATAAATTGATCGTTTGAAGCGGCACTCCCATCGGATCATCACCATCTTTGAGTTTGTGTAAAACCAGCAAGTGTGAATTAAAATACCAAGGCCCATCCTGCTCAATCCACTCCACGTCCACCACATGATACAGCCTAAACAGATAGCGTCCAGATCCCAGATCTGATATCGTAATCCCTCTGATTGGATGCTAAACATTAGCAAGCGTATTACGCATCGATTGAAAGTTCACCATACTCGTGGTCAAAAAAGAACCCACAAAATAATTGGCAAAAGAGATCTGACTCTCTGTCGGATCCGGATCGGGTGCAACGACAATCACTTCCTCCTTATCTAACGAGATATCCGCCAAACCATCCGTCACATCCGCCATCACCGAAATAAATTAAAAGGAGTCAACCAAAAGACTGGCAAAACCAGAGGAGAGGATCTATGAAAACTGGCAGAAAACCAGAGTACATTTACTTCTTTTTTCTAGCCATTACAATCGAATAACACATATATTATAGTTAGTATTTTATATCAGAAATTCATGTTTGGTTTAGTGGTAAACCCATGCCACTTAAGGATTTTTAGGTTCAAATCCTACCATGGCCAATTACATTGCTTTTATTTTTCTTTCTCCAATCGGATAACACATATACCACATATACTTAAATTGGTATTCCACATACCAGAAACATGCTTAGCCTAGTGGCAAAAGCATGGCTTTGTTTCTATAATAACTCAAGTTCAATTCCCCTTGGGGCCAACTCCCATTATTTTATTTTTCTTTCTCCAATAAGGTGGTGACATATTAAATAATTAATTTATTTTATTAGATTAAAATTAAGACTAAATTGATAGATTGTATAAATATAGGGGACCAAATGTGTAATTATACCAATTTTTTAACAACCCCGTCAACTTTTCTGTTTTTTAACGGTTGGTGGCTTAATTGGAACCATTTGAATAGTTAAGTTGTATATTTGCTAAAATTAAAAGTATAATGGTCAAATTGACACCAACCCTATAGTTTGGTGGTCACTAGTGTAGTTTACTCATAGGTTTATTAGCGTCATAAAGTATGGTAATAATAAAAATATATTTAAATAAGATTTGCACGTGAAATAAAACATTGGGTTAGCTACTGGAATAGCCACTTATGTTTTTCTCAGTACAGAGTTGGTCACCGATTTTGAAAAACGATCAGTAAGGTCACTTACGTTTTTGGGGCGTAAACTTTTGGTCACTCAGCCGTTTTGTAGAACTGAGGTTTTGATATAATATTTGAAAAATGTTTTGGACTAAAATGGAAAGATTTTAAAATATGTTTTTAGTCAAAAACAACTTGAAAATATGTTTTAGGGTTTTAAAGCTCTGGAATGGACTTAAAAGTACATTTAAAGTAGTCAAAACCGAGCATTTTAAGTGCCAGTATCGATACAGTGGAGAGTGTATCGATACACCTTAGGGTTTTCAAACTACAAGGATTCCAGTAGCTAAAACCTGTATCGATACGCCTAGCCGTATCGATACGGTGTATTTGAAAATAGCCCAACGGCTAGTCGCGTACCGATACGGTTGTATCGCGTACCGATACGCCAACGGTCATTCCCAACGGTCATTTGACTTTGCAGGACCGTACCGATACGCCAGGCAAGCGTATCGATACGCATCAGCTGAAGAGCATAACGGCTATATCTGATTTCAAGACCGTATCGATACAGTGGAGAGTGTATCGATACACTAGGCTGCTGAACTGCATTTTGTGGGAAATAAACGGCTATTTTGTATCCCCAACGGCTATGAAACATCCCCAACGGCCATAAACGGCTAGAAACTCAATTTGGAGTATAAAATGGACCTCCAAGCATCAAGATCAACAAGAGCTTAAGTTGTTACAACATTTTGAGTGAAAAACCTTGTCTAGTGCTTAATTGTTCATTCTTTGCGTAGACAACACTTGTGAGCTTACATTGTTAAATTTGCTCAAGTGTTTAGGTTTTTGGGTGAGAGCTTAATTGTGCAAACAAACGCCTATTGAGAGGTTTTAAGTTTGTTTTGTTTATCTCTTGTAAGAGAGGGTTTCCTTCAAGCTTTGGGTAGAAAGCTTCGAGGGTGTAAAGGGTTTCCTCCTGATCCTAGAAAAAGGGACGAATCAATTAGTGAATTGATTGTGAAATCCTTAGTAGGAAGCTAAGGTAGTGGATGTAGACTCGGTTGAGGAGTTGAACCACTATAAATCATCGTGTCATTATTCTTTCTAGCTTCCTAAACCCTTCCACCCAAAAATTCACCTCTTCACCACTTGGCGAGCAAGAACGGTTGATTGATTCGAGCACCGAAAAACCCAACAATTGGTATCAGAGCTTGGCTCAATTGAAGGGGATTCACATCCTATTGAGAAGATCCGGCAAGCTCGATCAACATTTCACCAACCGGCTCAAATGGCGCAATCCATCAACATACCGCCTTTTTTCGACGGAGATCACTATGCCCTTTGGAAGACAAAGATGAAACTCTTCTTGAAGTTAAGAGATTACAAGCTATGGGACATAGTTGAAGATGGTCCGTTCGTGCCTAAAGGAAGCAAAGCGGAATGGAGTGCCGACGATCGCAAGAAGATGGAGCTTAATTGTAGAGCCTTGCACATACTCTTTTGTGCTTTTGGCCCAACCATCTATGAGAAGATGTCTTCTTGTGAAAGTGCCAAGGAGGTATGGGACAAGCTTGAAGTCACATACGAGGGGACTAATGAAGTCAAGGAGACCAAGATTGGGCTCCTAACCTTAGAGTATGAGAACTTCAAAATGAATCCGGAGGAAAACATCGAGAAGATGTTTGATAGGTTCTCCACCATCACCAATGGTCTTAAAGGATATGGAGAAATCATTCCGAAAGAAAAGCTTGTTCGAAAGCTCATCTACTCACTTCCCGAGTCTTGGGACTCAAAGAGGACCGCCATCATCGAAGCCAAAAATTTGAAGACTTTGAAGCTTGATGAACTCATGGGGTCACTCCTTACTCATCAAATCATGAAGAAGAACAAAGAAGATGAGAAGAAGAGGGAAGAAATTAGAGCTATGGGAGAGAAGAAGCTCAAGAGCATTGGCATCAATATAAATGCCATGGCTCTCAAATCCTTAACAAGTCATCACGTAGATTCAAGTGATGAGGATAGTGAAGATGAAGAGATGAACTATCTCTTCAACAAGCTCACACGATTCATGAAGAGCAAAATGGAAAAATCCAAGCATGAATCGATGAAGAAGATGAAGGATTCCCACAAATCCAAAAAGAAGGGATCATCTTCTAAACAAGCATACGTGGCCACATGGAGTGATGAAGACTCCACCGAAAATGAAGTAGCCCACCTATGCATGAATGGCCCTCAATAAGGGGGAGGTGTGATGGAGAGTGATCAACAAGTCAAACATTGAGGGGGAGCTCCATACACACAAGGAAGAACACTTGAAGAAGGAAGGCTTCACATCCTCCCTTGGGTTCAAGTGTTGGTAAAAATCTAGTTGTTTTTAATTTTATTTGATTTTTTTTTAATTCAACTAGATACGCTTATATGTTGGACTAACAATTTGATGATGCCTTGAGTAAGGGGGAGCCGATTTTTAAAAACCAAAATTTTAAGTATGTCAAATTTTTTTTTTGCCTCCTATGTTATCTTGAACTTAAATGTTATTTTAAATTCTTTTTGATATAACAAAAAGGGGGAGAAATGGTTTTTGAAAGTTTTTGAAAAATTGATTTTTCAAATGAATAAGGGGGAGCTTTATTTTGATTTCATATCTTAAATCTCTTATTCACATTTTTAAAATTAAAGGGGGAGAATCCCAAACAATTTTTCAAGTTGGTTTTATTGTATCAAAAAAGGGGAGATTGTAGAACTGAGGTTTTGGTATAATATTTGAAAAATGTTTTGGACTAAAATGGAAAGATTTTAAAATATGTTTTTAGTCAAAAACAACTTGAAAATATGTTTTAGGGTTTTTAAAGCTCTGGAATGGACTTAAAAGTACATTTAAAGTAGTCAAAACCGAGCATTTTAAGTGCCAGTATCGATACAGTGGAGAGTGTATCGATACACCTTAGGGTTTTCAAACTACAAGGATTCCAGTAGCTAAAACCTGTATCGATACGCCTAGCCGTATCGATACGGTGTATTTGAAAATAGCCCAACGGCTAGTCGCGTACCGATACGGTTGTATCGCGTACCGATACGCCAACGGTCATTCCCAACGGTCATTTGACTTTGCAGGACCGTACCGATACGCCAGGCAAGCGTATCGATACGCATCAGCTGAAGAGCATAACGGCTATATCTTATTTCAAGACCGTATCGATACAGTGGAGAGTGTATCGATACACTAGGCTGCTGAACTGCATTTTGTGGGAAATAAATGGCTATTTTGTATCCCCAACGGCTATGAAACATCCCCAACGGCCATAAACGGCTAGAAACTCAATTTGGAGTATAAAATGGACCTCCAAGCATCAAGATCAACAAGAGCTTAAGTTGTTACAACATTTTGAGTGAAAAACCTTGTCTAGTGCTTAATTGTTCATTCTTTGCGTAGACAACACTTGTGAGCTTACATTGTTAAATTTGCTCAAGTGTTTAGGTTTTTGGGTGAGAGCTTAATTGTGCAAACAAACGCCTATTGAGAGGTTTTAAGTTTGTTTTGTTTATCTCTTGTAAGAGAGGATTTCCTTCAAGCTTTGGGTAGAAAGCTTCGAGGGTGTAAAGGGTTTCCTCCTGATCCTAGAAAAGGGGACGAATCAATTAGTGAATTGATTGTGAAATCCTTAGTAGGAAGCTAAGGTAGTGGATGTAGACTCGGTTGAGGAGTTGAACCACTATAAATCATCGTGTCATTATTCTTTCTAGCTTCCTAAACCCTTCCACCCAAAAATTCACCTCTCCACCACTTGGCGAGCAAGAACGGTTGATTGATTCGAGCACCGAAAAACCCAACACGTTTGTTGCCGTTAAACATTGACAGCTTGTTGATCTAGGAGCGAAAAAAATAAGGGTAAACTACTGCAATGGCCACTAAAGTTTATCTATGTACATTTCTGCTCCCCAATTTTAAAAAATAAATATTATGGTCACTACTGAAAATGTTTCTTTATAATTTCACCCTTGAATTTTTAAAAATTAATTTTTCAACCCTAAAACCATACAATCAATTAGTAAAATAATATTATAAAGACTTAAATGAAAAATAGGTGCCTAAAGTATAACCCTTTTAAATATTAGGTTCCTAAATTGTTCCTATTTAATAACTAAACTTTCAAATTGCTCCTATTTCTTCACTCTGGATTATTTTATTATTATTATAACATGACATGTCATTTTTTATTATCTTTAAATTAAAAATAATTTAAAAATAAAATAAAACTATTTTTATTATTATCAAATTTAAAATATTTAAAAAGATTACTTCTTAAAATAATTTAGGTGTCTAAAGTATTTTTTTTTGTAAAAATAGGTGCCCAAAGTTTCAATAGTTACAACTTTAGGTGCTCGGCTGTTAAATGGATGTTAAAAAATTGTCAACCAATCAGTGCTTAACACGTGGCATTAATTTTATTTTTTAAATTTTTTTAATGGAAAATAGTCAGATTTATCAAATTTTTATAAAATCTCAAAATTTTACAAGCTTCAAAAAACAGTCCCTAAATCCCTAAAAACTCCCAAACTTCCGCCGCCGATGCTGATTGTCGCCGCTTCCGCCGCCAATAGCCATCGCTGACCACACCCACTTGTTCGTCGAACCAAGACGACCATTTCCCCTAACACGACGTCACCGCAGACGAACGTCGAGCACGAAATCGACGTTCGTGTTTGATGTTCGACTACACGTCGTTGGGCGTTTCTGGCGACGCCGTGTTAGGGCAAATGGCCGCCTTGGTCCGGCGACCAAGTGGGTGTGGTCAGCGACGGTGACCGGCGACGGAAGCGGCGACAATCGACGGCGGAAGTTTGGGAATTTTTAGGGATTGTTTTGTGAAGCTTGTAAATTTTTTAGATTTTATAAAAATTTGAAAAATCTGAGTAATTTCCATTAAAAAATTTTAAAAAATAAAATTAATGCCACTTGTCAAGAACTGATTGGTTGACAATTTCTTAACACCCATTTAAAAGTCTGACACCTAAAATTGTAACTATCGAAACTTTGGGCACCTATTTTTACAAAAAAAAAAATACTTAGACACCTAAATTATTTTAAGAAGTAATATTTTTTAATATTTTAAATTTAATAATAATAATAATAATAATGATTTTATTTTATTTTTAAATTATTTTTAATTTAAAAATAATAAAAAACGATATATCATGTTATAATAATAAAAAAATAATTGATATATAATGTAATTAAACTTGGAGAAGCATCCTTAGACATTTTTTTTTTTGAAAAAGCATCCTTAGATATAATCTTTCAATAAAGAAAATAAAAAGCAATACTTAAAAATCATATAGATCTTGTTTTGGTAACAACTGGTAACTAATTCATTATTTATTAGTCCAGATCAATTAATGTATATATATTTATTATACATACGATTTTTTTAATTTATTTTATTTTATTCACAACATCATGTCGTTATGATTCAAAATTTTTATATTGCTTAAAAAAATCTAGCGAATCATTCCATTAGACCAATTGATTGTTGGTAAAAATGTATATATATATATTATACATACGATTTATTATACATACGATTTTTTTAATTTATTTTATTTTATTCACAACATCATGTCGTTATGATTCAAATTTTTTATATTGCTTAAAAAAATCTAGCGCATCATTCCATTAGACCAATTGATTGTTGGTAAAAATGTAAATTCTTTATCGTGATTCGTGAATATAAACGAATTTAATTTTAATAATGAAATTAACTTTATACACCCAATTTAATTCACAAATGTAAGAACCGACCAAAGTTGAATAGAGATGGGCAGGTACCAAGAAAGTGATAAAAGCATATAACACTAAAAATGTGGGACTTCCAAAATTTTGTTATTCTTGCACATAAAAGGCGTTGAGAAAATTGGACCAACCAAATACAAATTGAATTCACTTTTATGAAGGTAGAATTCAAAGCATTTGCAAAATTATAGCTGCCAAGCCGTACCATGCGTCCCCCTAGTCAATTTAACAGTCTAAAACGACTCTTTACCACTCCATTTTAGCCACCATTATCATGTGTGAAATTTCTTTCAAATGATGGAACACATTTTATAGTTAGACGTTTATTTTTTAATGAGAGCACTCACGGTGAGGGGATTAATCACGGATAAAAATCATATGCTTTTTTTCAGTGCCTCTATTTATGCCCCGATATTAAAAAATATTACAAAATTAAATTTCAAGTCCTAACCCTAAATTCTAAATCCTAAACCCTACACCATATACCCTAGAAATACACTCTACCCTAAACCCTAACCTAAAACCCTAAGCTTAACTTTAAGCGTGGAGGCATAAGCAAACCCGTTTCTGAGATTTTGGTGGCTCATGGGCGAACTTAAAAAATAGGCTCCTAATTAAGGGTTAGCGTTCGATCGAGTTAAATTGAGTAAAAAAATCAAATTATGCGAGTTTACGAGTACTTACGACTCGAACTTAAAAATTTATCTACTAAATACTAAAATTTTGAGTTATTAGAATTTTTAATTTACAACTCAAACTTTATTTGAAATTTTTTTAGAGTCAAGTCGAAAAAATCAATTTTTTCGAGTCGAGTGGAGTTTTGCTCACCTTTTCCCCTAATAACGAGTATTGGAAAAAAAATTGAAATTAGACCCTTAGTAACAAGTGATATATAAAAAATTTGGCCCCTATTAACAAATTAAAAAAAATGAATTTTAAGAGTATTCTTGTAATAACAAATATAGGGGAAAATGGAACCCTAATAACAAGTATTGAAAAATTAAAATTTAAGAGTATGCATGTAGTAACAAATATTAGGGAAAGTAGACCATAAATAACAAGTATTGAAAAAAATTAGACTCATAATAACAAGTATCGGAAAAAATAAAATTTAAGAGTAAGGCCCTAATAACAAATATTAGAAAAGATAGGCCCCTAGTAACAAGTATTAAAAAATTGGCATCATAATAACAAGTATTGAAAAATTTGTACCCTAATAAAAAGTATTGAAATAACAATGAATAATAAAAAATGGGCCCCTAATTACAAGTATTCAAAAAATGAGCCTATAATAACAAGTATTGAAAAAAAATTATACCCCTAATAAAAAATATCGAAAAAAATAAATTTTAAGAATAGAACTCTAATAACAATTATTAAAAAATTAAATTTTAAACAATAAATATTAAAAAAATATTAAACTTTAACTATAAATATTCAAAAAAATGGGCCATGGGCGGGCGCTCCTATTGCCCATGCCCAGGGACGGCTCTGGGCATAAGTAAAGGCAACAAAAAGGGCAGAAGATTTCCATTAATTAGTTACTATTATCAGCGGTGAATACTTTGGCTCAAACCAAATATTTTGATTTCAAGAACTCATTTTTCACGTCGAAATTTCCTAAAATTGAAATATCTGTCCAAATTCGAAAGCTCACTCGAAAATTGGAAGAATTTGAACAAAAATATTTGGCCCAAAAATAGGCATGTTTAAAACACAAGTCTGACTCAGATTCCAATATTCAAGGCTCGAGCATGACCTGGCTCATTTATTATATTTATAAGATATTTGTTATTTTAGTTTAGTATATTGTATTATGTAAAAATTAAATTTATAATATTATATATAATATTATAATTTAGGGTAAACTATCTGTTTGACCACCAAACTATTGTGAAAGTTTTAAAATGACCACCATAGAAAAAAACGCGCCATTTCACTACCCAAACTATTAAAATGGGATCATTTTGACCACCAGCCGTTAATGGGCTAATGGAAGGTGACGTGGCAGTTAAAAAATTAAAGGTATAATCACACATTTGGTCCTTATTATTTACACATTCTTTCAATTTAGTCCCTCTGAAGAAAAATCACCCAAATCCCCACATTAATAAAAAAACAATTTAAAATATAAAACTCAATTTTGTCTGAGCAAATGATGGAAGATAATCTATACTCTTACCTTTCGAAGTAGGTGGGTAGAACATCATAAAAACTTGGTGCAGTATGATCACTTCTCTTTCACTGCCTTGTTTCAGTTTTATCTTCTTGTTTCTTGAGAACTATGGAGTGAGGAAGCTGGAAGCATTTTTTGCCGTCCTTATTGCTACAATGGCAGTCTCATTTGCTTGGATGTTTGATCAAACAAAACCCAGTGGCACTGAACTTCTTCTTGGTGAGGCACTCGGTTCCATTGTTGGCTGTAGCAATTTCTTTCGTAACGTATTGTAGTTGATTGATGATCAAATGGTTTGGTTTTTGCAGGTGTTTTAATTCCAAAACTTAGCTCCAAAACCATCAAACAAGCTGTGGGAGTTGTGGGCTGCATTATTATGCCTCACAATGTATTCTTGCACTCTACTCTCGTGCAATCACGGGAAATCGATCGCAGCAAGAAAGGCCGAGTGCAAGAAGCTCTCAATTATTACTCAATAGAGTCTGCCGTGGCGCTTTTTGTTTCCTTTATAATCAATGTGTTTGTTACAACTGTCTTTGCCAAGGCATTTTATGGCACAGAAATAGCCGATAGTATTGGTCTTGTAAATGTTGGGGATTATCTTCAAGAAAAATTTGGGGGCGGGTTATTCCCAATTTTATACATCTGGGCAATCGGGTTGTTAGCAGCCGAACAAAGTAGCACTATTACTGGCACTTATGCAGGGCAGTTCATCATGGGAGGTTTCTTGAACTTGAGGTTGAAAAAATGGCTAAGAGCAGTGATCACTAGGAGCTTTGCAATTATTCCTACTATGATAGTTGCTCTTATTTTTGATAGTTCTGAATCAGCGCTGGATGAATTAAATGAATGGCTTAATGTGCTTCAATCGATTCAAATCCCCTTTGCTCTTATCCCACTTCTTTGTTTGGTATCCAAGGAGCAAGTCATGGGTTCCTTCAAAATTGGCTCTGTGCTCAAGGTATGCTACTGCAAATTTCCTTGTTTTGTGCCTTGCTGATATATTAACTTTCTGAGCAAATGATGTTCTAGTGTACTTAACTGGCTGGTGCCGAGATTTAATTATGAAGAATGTAGTTCTATTTTTTGCAGTGAAATAGTTTGATTTGAATGCATTTGTACACACACATGCTGCCTTCATTGATTTTGCCTTCGTACTTGCATCGACTGTGGGACGAGTTACACTATTTTATTGGTTAATTTTGATAAGTGGTTGCTCGTATTTGTGATCCAGAGGTGGTGATTAGCTCTTGTTTCAGAACAGCTCATTGCTTTTCTATTAAGAAAAATGTAAAACTTCTTCACCGATATCATGTGGCCACATGATAGAACTTCCTAAATTCCCTTCTGGCAGGGAGATGCACACAACTTTAGTTTTGTTCTCAAGGTGTTGTGGGGAAGAAGATGAATGGGAGAGTCTTTTTATGTAGGATTTGGGTGATTTTTCTTCAGAGGGACTAAATTGAAAGAATGTGTAAATAATAAGGACCAAATGTGTGATTATACCTTTAATTTTTTAACTGCCACGTCACCTTCCGTTAGCCCATTAACGGCAGGTGGCCAAAATGATCCCATTTTAATAGTTTGGGTAATGAAATGGCGCGTTTTTTTCTATGGTTGTCATTTTAAAACTTTCACAATAGTTTAGTGGTCAAACAGATAGTTTACCCTATAATTTAAGTATTAGAAATATATTAAGTTGAACTCCAAACGGCCAAGGTTCACCCCTCTCCCCTCTCTCGTGTCCCGAGGTGAACAACCAATACAATACAAAAATATATCAAGTTATTTACATATAAAAGAGTATAAATATTTTTAATAAAATATTAAATTTAAAATAAATAGATATTGAAAAATTTAAAAACTAATACGAACAAGCGGAAAATGTGTTAGGTTAGTCATTTATATATATAGACTGAGGAAATACGGGTAAATTTGGACGAGTATAAAATGCGTTAATCTCATACACAACCTTGTTCTGACCCATGAAAATAACCCACTACGTGTGAGCCTTGTCCAGATAAATTTCATTTATCATTTTAATTGTATAATTATAATTATTAGATATTATACCTAATCCTCTAACCCCAAAACAATCTTGTAGTTTTTTTTTTAATTTTAAAGAATTCACCTCAGTCCGCTATTACAATCATCTTTATTTACCAAATAATCAAATTAGTAGACTTGACATATCACTCTTCTAAAAATGGTCCAATCCTCTAATTTTAACTTAAAACTATGTTGATCAAATAAGATCATAATGTACATCTAAATAATTAGTATAATCTTATTAATGATCAAAATATGTATTGATAAAAAGTCTAATGAATAATGAGATTTAAATTAGAAGGATTATTTTTAATAAAAGCAGCTAGTCTAATAAAAAGAGAAAATATCTAAAATCACAATAAAAGTTTATAAATAATATCGTAAATTAAATACATAATTTAGATATTTTCCTATAACATGATCACAAGAAACTAGTCACTTTAGATCATATATGAAAAAGGTTAAAAACCCAATCAAAAGATTCGAACGAAAAATAGATACGAACAAATCTGACTGCATCGGCAAACGAACCGCAAAAGGGGATTAAGCTATTGAAAGCCCATCGAGAACTGCAAGTCAGAGCCGAGCGTCGTGAG
Source organism: Hibiscus trionum (assembly GCA_030270665.1). NCBI lineage: Eukaryota > Viridiplantae > Streptophyta > Magnoliopsida > Malvales > Malvaceae > Hibiscus > Hibiscus trionum. Next base: position 47,567,558 of record BSYR01000017.1, on the reverse strand, counting down.
AAGTTATCCATGAACGCAAATTGCGTATCCAAATTCAATCCGAGGGTCCAGAGTAGGGAAGATCAGTAGGATTACAAATAAGCGACATCTTGATCAGTCGTGGTGTCGTCAAATCCACTCCTGAGAAAACATAAAATAAAAAAACGGTCAAACGACCGAGAAAAAAACAAAAAATATACAAAAAAAATAAAGATAAACATGCCATAAAAATAAAGTTATTTTTATTTAAAAAAAAGAAAAACAGCGGTCGGCGATCAGCATCAAAGCCGGTACCGCCTCTGGCTAAACAAAATTAAAGAAGAAACAGTTGTGAAGTTGTATACTTTTATAGAGAGGAAATAGTGGTTACGGCTAGGTTTTATTTCTAAATTAGAAGGAACTAAATATAATAGGACGACATCAAAATTCCTAAAACCTTAATTTTAGCATTCAACCAAGATGTTATTCACTTAAATAATTGATAATTAATTTAAAAAGGATATACTCCTAGTGGGTTTAAAACTCGTGACCTAAGAGAAATGAGAGAACAAAGATGAGCAGCTTGATCAACTGATCAAATATGCTTGCTCAAAAACAAAACTATATTATGTTTGATCATCTTTGACATAACACATAACTATCATATTAAACCAATACAATATTAAATGAATAAATTCAATTTTTTCGAGTCGAGTTAAATTTTTCTCGGAGAATATAATTGCAAATAGAAAGAACCGTTGAAAATTAATAATCGAATCGATCCGATCACATTGGTAGGTTGAGTTGGAGAGGAGAGAGTAAAAGAGGCGTCTGAATTCAATGAATAGAGTGCGGGGAAGACCGATGAAGACTGTGTTTGGTGCAGGGCGATAAAGACGGATGGGAGGACGAACACGTTGGTTTCCCTTTCTCATTCATACACACACTGGTCCATTCCCTACCTTACTCTACTTTGCATCCTTCTATCTTCAAAGAATCATCATTCCCACCCCCAATTTACAATTTTACTTACTCTTTTTTGCCAAACCAATTACATACTTCTCTTCTCATTGTTCTTTTCAGAAAAAGAAAAAATTTAATTTTTAATTAATGTCTTCTAATAATATGCGTTCGGAATTCATCGACATCGAAATAATTAAATTTTCTAATGGGATTATGTTGTTCTCTGCACGGTTTTTTAAATCTTGTACACCACTCATAAGATGCTTTTTATGTACTCTTAAAGGATGTGAGGCAAAATTTTGAGGCTAAAACCCCATATAGAATGTTGGAAGTATTATGAGTATATGTCAGAAGAAAAGACAACGGACTGTTTTAGAAAAACAACAATGGCAGTGACCTTCGAAATTTACAATAGATTGTACAAGTAAAATTAGAAGAAGTAATATGGTTGGAGAGATTATCAAATTTAGTTTTACATATTTTCATTTAAAGGTAGTGCATTCTGTCATGTTTCAATAGTTAATATTTTAGTCATGTTTTATTGTTTTGAAATGGTTTGTTGTTGGTAAAATTAAATTTATCATTTATGTTTGTAATTTTGGGATATAATATTGGGTATTTGTTTTAATGTATTAAGTTTTATTTATTTTCAGATGATATTAACCAAAACCCGTGGGGATTCGTAAGGGATTGGTATGAGGACAAAAAAAACTCTGAAATATTTAATGGAGTTCTCCAAAATCGTACCCGCAAATGTTGGGAACGAAGTGAGCAATGCAAAATTGTCATCGCCCCGTCCCGTTGCGATCTCTAGTCAAAGGATTAAGAAAAAAGTATAAACATATACTACTATGTAATCACGCAATTATATTCAAAAAATATATTTTTATTAATAATTTAAAATATATTTAATATCATGTAATTAATTATAGTTTAACATATATAATAAATTGTTATTTTTAATCAAAGATTTGCTTTAGCTCAATGGTTAGGTCATAGGTGGGCCATCTCCTTTCTTCTTCCTTTTATTTTCAGCAATAAAACATAGTATAACCTATTGTTATCATTTGTACCCAAAGATGGGTTTTACCCTATAGGTCAAACACACATTCAATTCCGCCTCTAATCTATATTTGATTTTTTAAATTATTTCTAATTAAAAATAGAGTCAAATTGAAAGAATGTCTAAATAACGAGAGTTAAATTTATTAAAAAAATTCAATTATAATTAAAATGATTGAATATGTAAATATAGATGATTAAATGTGGTATTATACAAATATTTGTAACTGTCATGTCACCCCTTAACACAATTAATGACTCAATAACCATTTTGTAACAAAAACTAAAATTTAATGTCTATTATGTTACTTTTGAAAATTCAGTGATTATTTTCTATTTTTTAGAATAATTTAGTGATAATTTGTGTATTTTACCCAATATAAAAACTAAATTTCCAACCCTAATGCTTAAATCATAAATCTCAAACTCTAAACCATTAATTTAAAACTCTAAAATCTAAACATATATACTCCACACCCTAAACTAAACTAAACTAAACTTATATACCTTAAAATAAAATTGACTTTACACTTATAGTATATCAAATATTTTTCTTTTACCGACAAATGTTGGGTGCATTAGTAAGACACGTTGCACTTTTAAGGAGAGGACACATGTTCAAACTTTAGAGACGATATTGGAAGGAACAATCTTACACCCTAAATATATACCGTAAAACGGACACGCATATTTAAAAAAACCAATTTTTTTTTCTTTTATACATTATTGAAAATACAATTGATGCACTCGTACTCAAACCAAATAGGAGAAATACAATACAATGTCCATTGGACTAATTTATGAGCCCTTCCATTTGCCTCGCGTAGGGACGGGGCTATTTGAGGGCCAAGAAGTCAGGTCTTGTTGTAAATTTTAAATATTTATTAAGTTTTTGTCTAATAATAATTTGACTTCCACAAAAAATAAATATATAATTTTAAAAAAATATATTAAAATTTGATCAATCAAGAGATGATTTGAAGAAATATGTATTTGTAACGACAAGTGTTGAGTGTAATGACAAGGTACATTATTATTCCAAGGAGAAATTTGAGTTTAAACTTTGAAAAAGACATTGTTAGGAAGGAGAGTCACGAATTCCTAATATGGACCATAAAATGGACATGTACTATATACCAAAAAAAGAAATATGGATTTGTGCCCTCAATTTTTTTGTCTAATAATAATTTAAGTCCTTATAAGTTTAAATATTATACAAATTAGGACTTGTCTCTTGAATTTTAAGTTTGAATACTTAATAAGCCATGTATTTTTTTTAAATTCAATCATCTCCTAATGTTCGATCCTAATTTCGGCCTCGAGTCTAACAAACTCAACTTGACGCTTGCTATTAGTAGATAACTAATCTGTTTACAATATTAGCATCGTCTCCTTCGCTTGAAACCAATTGTCATCCCTTCTCAATGGCCAATTTAATCCCTTCGGTAAAAGGCCCTTGCTTCCACCAATTTTGGATCGTGAACGACACTCGAACTCCATGCATGACCGGAACTATCATCTATGTACGCAAGGATGGACCAAGGGTGCTAGAAGGTAGTCACACTCTTAAAATCACGTGTCCGTCTATACTTGTATAACCCTTTGTAACGGCACCGATAACTGCAGCTCGAGTTACCCTGATGAAAGCATCGTCAACATTGATCTTGAAGCTACCAATTGAAGGTTTAGACCAATGGCACACCCCGGGCGTTCTAGAAAGAGGAATGTTGCTTGCATTGACCATAGAAAATTTGTGTTAGGCCGAGCTTTGACATGTATGTATGGTATTGACATCTTACATAAATCTGAATCAAATATGATATTAGCCCAACCCATAAATAGTACTACTATACTTGGCCATCATCATTTCTTTATATATATATTTTAAAGTTAATTTCACTATACATCCTCAAGGACTCTTATTTTAAACTGGTCTTTAAAATTTTGAATATTTTAATTTCATTTTCAAAATTATGACTCTCACTTTAAATTGGTCCTCAAACTTTTGAACATTTCAATTTCATCCTCAAAACTATGACTCTCATTCTAATTTGGTCCTCAAACTTTTGAACATTCCAATTTCATCATCAAACTATGACTCTCATTCTAAATTGGTCCCCAAAATTTTGAACATTCAAATTTATTTCAAAAATATCAATATAAATCATATCCCATGTTAATAAAATCGTTCTAAAAAATATTAATTGTCATGTAAACACCGATGTGAACTATGTAATAATATGACGTGGCATAAGCGATAATTTGATGATGAAATTGGACCATTCAAAATTTCATGGACCAATTTAGAATGAGGCTCGTAGTTTGGGGTGAAACCATAACATTCAAAAGTTTAGAAACCAATTTAAAACGATAGTTATAGTTTGGGATGAAATTAAAACATTCGAACGTTTAAGGACCAATTTTATTATTAGAATCTATTGTCAAAAAAATTATAATAAGAATCATAGTTCCAGACTTGTAATGCAATTAACTCTATTTTTTAATCCACTCTTAATTTTCTGAACATTTTATTAAGTATACTCGTACTAAAGGCTTAAAGGGATACTTTTGTCCCTATAATAATCCTAAATTAGCAATTTTGTAACCCCTTCGCCCCGGTCTGGTCGGCTGACCGGTTCGAGTAGGCTACACGGGGAAAACCGACGCGAAACCCGTTAAGGTCCCACCTCGGTTAGCGACCCTAGAAAATTTCTTTTATTTATCTTGTCTAAATGCATTACCATATCCTATGTGAAACACGTCAGCGGAAACAAGAGCAAAACAAAAACGATCATCCAACCATCACTTGTAAAACAACCCATTTTCTGTAATTAAGCAGGCCGTATCGATACACCTGTCAAGGGTATCGATACGCCTTGACCAAAGTCAACATCCAAGGGTCAACATAGGAAGACCGTATCGATACAGCCCTTGAGCGTATCGATACGCCCTTCCCAGTCAACATCTCGTGGTCAACGAGATAAACGCGTACCGATACGCTAAGACACCGTACCGATACGGTAATAACTCACCAAAATCTCAAAATTCCAGTGAGCATTTACCGTATCGATACACCCTCGTGTATCGATACGCCCAGCCAAAATGGAGTTCTGAAGGTAAGACCGTATCGATACGGCCCTTAGACGTATCGATACGCCCTGCACTGCAAATCTCCAGACCTTCTTAGACCTAATCAAGCATTCATACAACATCTAATAACCATGATCTAGCCATACATGACACCAACATGAGCATACTTCAATCAACCAAGGAATTCATGCATTCATTCAAAAGAAGGCAAACAAGCACTTAAGGTCTCATGCTTCAACATCTATACACTTAGGCATTCTCACAAGGCACGTGGCCAACACACATGGTAAGCAATTTAGACATGGTTTACAATCCAAACATGGCATCAACAAGCCAATCAAAAACAACATAATTAAGGAGTCTAAACATGCTCCTAAACAACCAACAATAGCACAAATCAACAACACCTATCCCATTGCTTGACTATTACAATCTATAATTTAAAGTTCATACTTGAGCTAACCAAAAGCGACACTTGGAGGCCTTTCCTTGCCCTTGCCACCCACAAGCTACTGATCTGCATTGTCGAACAAAAAGGAGCGTAAGCATAAAAGCTTAGTGAGGGTAAGCTCATAAAACAAACCTTCGACAATGCAGGGTCCAAGCACGAGCAATAAACAAGATAGAATGCATGTTCATACCTTTGATCTACGTAGCCAATCTACACATGATGCATGAACATATATCTAATATTATGCCATGCTCAACATGTTTAAATCCACAACATATGTAATCATATATATATTAAACCATGTTAGCAACACATCCCAAATCACATTGGCTCACAAATAATCACCTATTGGCAACATAAATCACAATCCGTATTGGCACCTAGCTATGACTCGAATACGCGGATAACCGTTGGAACTCACATCCAACAACTCTACCATTACCTGACGGTGGGATTACACTCATCACCGTTCACGCGGAGGGGATTCCACTCATCCTCACGCCTCGTTTCACGCGGAGGGGATTCCACTCATCCTCACGCCCGTCGATGGGATTCCACTCATCACCGACTATTATATATAAGAAGATTTCCGGGCGAACCCGTACTCCATCTTGATGACTACCATCATCAAGACCACGCGCGCATTTTGACTCACGTGTGCACACTAAACATCCTAATGATCGATCATTTGTACCCAAGCATACTAGTGCCAATACTACACATTTCATTAATCTTTCACAATATCATTTCATAACAACTTCCGTGCTTAGCACGTACTCACCATGACTCACCGTCATGCTCAAACCATATTTCCATGCCTAGCATGTACTCACCATGATCCTCGGATTATACAATCACCTCATAATATCATTTCACATGTCAATGCCACATGAATATCATTAACACAAATATCACATCATATTTTACACATGTGTATATCCATATCATATCTATCATCAACATGCATATAACAATGCATCAAACATGCCTCAACATACATGTATACAACATATACATAATCAACACCGTCACAATTTAACACGAGGCATATACTAATACAACCATTAAAGAGTGCAACCAAAGTCTCAAATCAAAGCTTGGGATTAGGCTACCACTCTAATCCCAACTCTAGGTGGGTTTACCAAGCCCATCCTAGGTTCACATGCTTGAACCAAATACTCAAAACCATTTTAAAAATATTTAACCACTCACCTCCACCTCCAAGCTTAAATACCAAGCAAGCAACACCTTCAAGTTTCCGGATTTCCTCCCGATGTTTCACTGACCCAAGTTCTCGCTTCTAAACAACCTCAATCACAATTCAAACAATCTCAAATCAGCCCAACATCAAAACACTAACCCGAAACACAATTCAAACACAATTCACAATGTTTCAAGCCATGAACAAACCCCATTTTTAGCAAACTCGGGCAGCCCCAAAACCACCTCCAAAATCCATGTTTCCAACATCCATTGCACCCATAAATGATCCCAAAACAACTCCTAACCATAGTACTACCATTGGACTATCAATTTCCACCTAAAACAACCCCCAAAACTCACCCAAAACCCTCCAAAAACTCCATTTATACTCAAATTCGGGAATCCATTTAAAATACTCTAAAAATTATATATGTTGGACTATTTAATTCACAAACAACATATCTAACATAAATAAACCAAAAGCCTTGATAAAAACTCATAAAGTCACAACCTTTAACCAAAACTTTGAAAAACCCAAATTCTAAAACATTGATGAAAATGAAATCTATTTGTACTTCCAAGTAGAGGAAGATGAGGACAAGTCAAAAACGTAATTACCTTTCAAAACCGAGTTGAAATGGAGAAGCAATGTGATGGAATAGTGCACTACAATAGAGGGGGAAGTTTGTCGTGGGTTTTTGTTGAGAGAGGGAGAAGATGAGTGAAATTTTGGTATTTTAGTTGTTTTGTTTTATTTTAAAATCAAAAGATCCATTTACCCTTAATGAATAGGGAAAATATCAATAGTATGAAATCCATGGCTTTTGGGCTTGATTTAAAATAAGTCCAACATAACATCATCTGTTTTGAGAATACGGGGCCCAAAAGATTATTTTAATTATAAATCCGAACTCGAAATAATATTAAAATATTATTTTCACCCGACCCCTAAACCCGGGTGTTACAACTCTCCCCCACTTAAGGAAATTTCATCCCCGAAATTTATCTGACAGGAATTACCACGAAGTCTGCTCTTACCCACTTCTCTTCTCACTACAACATACTCACCAACTCGGTAAACTTACCACACAACATTAGCTACTTGATTCTAACATCTCAACGAGTTCTTCAATGCGTGCCAATTTCAACCTCGACTTAACCTTTTCAACAAACATAACACGAGACAGACCAACTTCATATTTCCGAATCACAGATACACAAATCACATCACAACCCTTTTCTAACTCTGGTGGTAACCGCGACAAATAAACAACTGAACTAGCCCGATTCGCAATCTCATACAACACTGTTTGAATACTTGACCCACAACTTCCTCCGACTGATCATCTGTCTTCAACAGGTAACCAAACACTATGCAGATGTCTTCAAAACCAATCTAGTCGAAATCTCGAATCTCCATTACTCACTTTCATTAAGAATCTTCCACGGATGTAACAAACTAGAAGAAAACTGATACTCGGTCTTGACGCGCTGGCAATTTTACACACTTACTCTCATACTGAACAATGTCATCCATCAACTCAATCCAGAAGTACCTATCTTCAACCCACAATACGTCTCCATACTACTCAGATGCAATACAAATGAACTGTCGTATGCTTCGGCCAACACAATACGTCTCAAAACACTATGTCAATCGGTACAACAATCTTGCCTCTAAAACGCAAGACTCTATCATCTCTAGAACTGTATTCTGAAGGTCTTCCTTTCGCTATGTCTTGCACGTGAGGTGCCAAGAACCTGTCTTGCAATTGTTTCTCTTTAAGCACTCTGACTCAATGTAGGTTTAACATGAAAGTCGGCCACAAAACTACTATCATTCGGTAAACTGAATTTGGCAAGTACATCTCGCAACTCAACTAATAATCTACTAACAAATATAACTCGGAACATCAGTTACTACGTAGACTCTCTTCAGATAGTACTCAATCCTGAGATTACAGTCTTCAAACAATTCTAACAACTCATGCTGTCCAAGTTTCAACCCTTCCTAAGTCTTCAAATATTTCAAGTTCTGATGACATGTACATATACATTGTGCATTTCTTACTATACAAACTTTGTCTCTAAGTCTTCGAAGAAATTTCAACTGTAATCAACTCTAAGTCTAGTTTCGGATAACTCTTCTCTCGGTCTTTCAACTATCTCGATGAATAAACCACAATCTTATGTCTTGCATAAGCACACAACCTACTCTACATGTAACGCATCAATGTGGTTCATATACTCTTTTTCTGCTATGGGCTGAATTCAAGGTCGAAATTTCTCTTCAAGGTTTCTTTCGGTTTCTCAAGGGCTCATTGTCTCGCATCTGACCACACAACCGAACATTCTTCTGTAGCAATCTGTCAAGGGAGCAGCTATCTTCAAACGACTATTTACAATTCTCTATAAGTAACAATGCTAGACCTAGGAACTATAGATACCTGTCACAGTCTTCAATTTCTTCCAACTCATATATTCTTTTTCCTACTTGGGATTTACTCTAACACACTCGGCTGAACTACATGTCCTAGGAGAACATCTTCATTAACTCGGAATTCACGTTGCATAACTTGCCATACAACTAATTCTCTAATAGGGTCTACAACACTAACTCCATAGCTTGTCATGATCTTCTTCGGTACGTGAATATACCCATGTGTCAACTATGAGAACTACCACCACTGATCCAGGAACTCGGGGATTATTCTGCTCAACATCCCTATAAAAGTAACTAACACACTAGTCAAACAAAACGACATAACTCGGAACTCAAAGCGATCACATCTTGCCCCAAGAGTTGTCTTCAATACTTCAACTTCTCTCACTTCCAACTGGTAGTAATCGGATCTCAAATTAATCTTCGAAAAGATTGAAGCATACACTACTGATCAACAAGTCACTGACACTCAGAAATGGATGTTAATTATTCACTGTCACTCGTTTCAACTACCTGTGATCTAAACACATTCTCGTACTGTCACTCTTTCTTCTTCACAAATTGTATTGTCGCACTCTAAGACGATGCACTAGGCCTAATGAGTCTAAGGTCCAACAAACCTCATAATTGATCCTTCAACACTCTCAACACTTTCGGGAGTCATAAGATACAGAGAAATCAAAGCAAAAGCAAACTCGAAGACGGTATCAATAACAAACTCTTCTCCTCTATCAAGAAACAAACCGGCAATTCTTCCAAACACTTCTAGGAAAAGAAAACACAAACTATCCTAACATTCTGCGGTCTACTCTTCATTCAAAAATCAAATCCATCACAATTTCTAAGCAAGCCTGTCAACTAAACTTAATCAATCCTTGATCTCTAAAACTGGATCAACATTCGACAAGAAGTTCACCTCCTCACCTACCACTACAGTCTCACAAAAATCTGCAACTTCAAGGCAACTCTCTCTTTGTCTCAATGTATGTCCTAGCTTTGTGCTCTACAAGCCAAACCATGTCAAAAAAGGTACATCGAAACCGTAGGAAGACAATCACTTCACATCTACTAGAAACTAGTAACCCTGAACCACCAACAAACATCTTCTGTACATCTTTCTGATCACTACTATCTCCCAAAAGGTCTAGTCACATGCGTCCCTACGTCTAAAATCTCAACAGAGATATATCAAATTCCTTTGCATGCTTACACAAACGGACGAATCTGCAGAAATTGCAACTTCACAAGTACGCATCTGTTAGTCTTCGGCCCTCTTGTCTTCAGGCTGACTCTTTAACAAAATCTGACTCTTCTAAACTGTTCTTAGAGCATCTTGAAACTTCAAAATTCAGTTCTGATCACACACAAACAACCATGCTTAAACTTGTTCTATAACATCGGTCCTGACGACTCGAAACATCCCCCTACCAAACAATCTGGAGTTAGAGCTCAAGTCTTCCTTCTCGGTTCAACTACATCGGAAGTGACTTTATCTCTCCTTCTTGCTGGAAGACAACTCAGACGTATACTGGCCCAATCGCACAAATCGATTCCCACTCACGGATACTGACCGGCTGTTTTGTATTAAAACCATAGGCCGAACCCCAACGATCACTGACTAACATTTCTGAGTTTTAGATTACTCACACGAGACCCCTACCTAGATCCCGCCAAAAGAACTAAGGTACTCATACCTACCTCTGACACCTCATCGGGCACATTCAAACTTGCATGCTTGTTAACAACATACGAAAGTACGGACTCAGAACCAATCAGAGAAGACAAACTCAAAATTGTACCAAGGGCCTATCTGATAAAACATCGATACCCCTCTGAACCTAACTCAAAAGCCTTCACTTCTTTTTACCAACTAATGCCAGAATCGATCACTTCGTCCCTCATCAACATGCATTAACCCACATACATACTGACTTAAACAAACTATTTGTACCTCAACTCCGGTACAACTGTACTTCCCTAACTATAGCAATGATCTCCTTCAACATCATCCAAATTTTCAGAAAACCCACAACTCCCACTTACCGATTCACGGCCCACACAATGGCCTCAAACTTACTAAAAGCAATAAATCAATCAACAATTTAACATACAAGTTGGGTTAGCAAAGGAAAGGTCCAAGTGGCTCAAGTATGATTTCCCTCACTTAAAATCCTTTTTCCGATGTAATAGAAGCAATGAGACTCTACTCAACATGTTTCAAACAAATCAGCACACATACATGCTCAACCAAGCATATAACAAGGCATACTTGCTAAACAAGCAACCATATGCGTACGATCAAACAACATACGTTCTCAATCAAACAATCACACATCACATCATACACGGATAACGAGCAACATGCTTACATGGCAAGCAAACACCGTGCAATTTAATACATAAAACTCAACTTACCTCACTTACCTGTCCAAGGTCTCGATAACCTTAGGCTCTGATACCAATAAATGTAACCCCCTCGCCCCGGTCTGGTCGGCTGACCGGTTCGAGTAGGCTACACGGGGAAAACCGACGTGAAACCCGTTAACGTCCCACCTCGGTTAGCAACCCTAGAAAATTTCTTTTATTTATCTTGTCTAAATGCATTACCATATCCTATGTGAAACACGTCAGCGGAAACAAGAGCAAAACAAAAACGATCATCCAACCATCACTTGTAAAACAACCCATTTTCTGTAATTAAGCAGGCCGTATCGATACACCTGTCAAAGGTATCGATACGCCTTGACCAAAGTCAACATCCAAGGGTCAACACAGGAAGACCGTATCGATACAACCCTTGAGCGTATCGATACGCCCTTCCCAGTCAACATCTCGTGGTCAACGAGATAAACGCGTACCGATACGCTAAGACACCGTACCGATACGGTAATAACTCACCAAAATCTCAAAATTCCAGTGAGCATTTACCGTATCGATACACCCTCGTGTATCGATACGCCTAGCCAAAATAGAGTTCTGAAGGCAAGACCGTATCGATACGGCCCTTAGGCGTATCGATACGCCCTGCACTACAAGTCTTCCAATTTTAACAAAAGCATACAAGACTCGAACCTAGATGCGATTTAAGACCTTCTTAGACCCAATCAAGCATTCATACAACATCTAATAACCATGATCTAGCCATACATGACACCCAACATGAGCATACCTCAATCAACCAAGGAATTCATGCATTCATTCAAAAGAAGGCAAACAAGCACTTAAGGTCTCATGCTTTAACATCCATACACTTAGGCATTCTCACAAGGCACGTGGCCAACACACATGGTAAGCAATTTAGACATGGTTTACAATCCAAACATGGCATCAACAAGCCAATCAAAAACAACATAATTAAGGAGTCTAAACATGCTCCTAAACAACCAACAATAGCACAAATCAACAACACCTATCCCATTGCTTGACTATTACAATCTATAATTTAAAGTTCATACTTGAGCTAACCAAAAGCGACACTTGGAGGCCTTTTCTTGCCCTTGCCACCCACAAGCTACTGATCTGCATTGTCGAACAAAAAGAAGCATAAACATAAAAGCTTAGTGAGGGTAAGCTCATAAAACAAACCTTCGACAATGCAGGGTCCAAGCACGAGCAATAAACAAGATAGAATGCATGTTCATACCTTTGATTCACGTAGCCAATCTACACATGATGCATGAACATATATCTAATATTATGTCATGCTCAACATGTTTAAATCCACAATATATGTAATCATATATATATTAAACCATGTTAGCAACACATCCCAAATCACATTGGCTCACAAATAATCACCTATTGGCAACATAAATCACAATCCGTATTGGCACCTAGCTATGACTCGAATACGCAGATAACTGTTGGAACTCACATCCAACAACTCTACCATTACCTTACGGTGGGATTACACTCATCACCGTTCACGCGGAGGGGATTCCACTCATCCTCACGCCTCGTTTCACGCGGAGGGGATTCCACTCATCCTCACGCCCGTCGATGGGATTCCACTCATCACCGACTATTATATATAAGAAGATTTCTGGGCGAACCTGTACTCTATCTTGATGACTACCATCATCAAGACCACGCGCGCATTTTGACTCACGTGTGCACACTAAACATCCTAATGATCGATCATTTGTACCCAAGCATACTAGTGCCAATACTACACATTTCATTAATCTTTCACAATATCATTTCATAACAACTTCCGTGCTTAGCACATACTCACCATGACTCACCGCCATGCTCAAACCACATTTCCATGCCTAGCATGTACTCACCATGATCCTCGGATCATACAATCACCTCATAATATCATTTCACATGTCAACACCACATGTATATCATTAACACAAATATCACATCATATTTTACACATGTGTATATCCATATCATATCTATCATCAACATGCATATAACAATGCATCAAACATGCCTCAACATACATGTATACAACATATACATAATCAACACCATCACAATTTAACACGAGGCATAAACTAATACAACTATTAAAGAGTGCAACCAAAGTCTCAAATCAAAGCTTAGGATTAGGCTACCACTCTAATCTCAACTCTAGGTGGGTTTACCAAGCCCATCCTAGGTTCACATGCTTGAACCAAATACTCAAAACCATTTTAAAAATATTTAACCACTCACCTCCACCTCCAAGCTCAAATACCAAGCAAGCAACACCTTCAAGTTTCCGGATTTCCTCCCGATGCTTCACCGACCCAAGTTCTCGCTTCTAAACAACCTCAATCACAATTCAAACAATCTCAAATCAGCCCAACATCAAAACACTAACCCGAAACACAATTCACAATGTTTCAAGCCATGAACAAACCCCATTTTTAGCAAACTCGGGCAGCCCCAAAACCACCTCCAAAATCCATGTTTCCAACATCCATTGCACCCACAAATGATCCCAAAACAACCCTAACCATAGTACTACCATTGGACTATCAATTTCCACCTAAAACAACCCCAAAAACTCACCCAAAACCCTCCAAAAACTCTATTTATACTCAAATTCGGGAATCCATTTAAAATACTCTAAAAATTATATATGTTGGACTATTTGATTCACAAACAACATATCTAACATAAATAAACCAAAAGCCTTGATAAAAACTCATAAAGTCACAACCTTTAACCAAAACTTTGAAAACCCCAAATTCTAAAACATTGATGAAAATGAAATCTATTTGTACTTCCAAGTAGAGGAAGATGAGGACAAGTCAAAAACGTAATTACCTTTCAAAACCGAGTTGAAATGGAGAAGCAATGTGATGGAATAGTGCACTACAATGGAGGGGGAAGTTTGTCGTGGGTTTTTGTTGAGAGAGGGAGAAGATGAGTGAAATTTTGGTATTTTAGTTGTTTTGTTTTATTTTTAAAATCAAGACCCATTTACCCTTAATGAATAGGGAAAATATCAATAGTATGAAATCCATGGCTTTTGGGCTTGATTTAAAATAAGTCCAACATAACATCATCTGTTTTGAGAATACGGGGCCCAAAAGATTATTTTAATTATAAATCCGAACCCGAAATAATATTAAAATATTATTTTCACCCGACCCCTAAACCCGGGTGTTACAAATTTTGTTCTTGTTTTTTTAGTTTCATCAATTTAGCATCAAATTCTTGAATTGCATTAATATCGCCATTTAACTATTGTTAACCAATAGAACCGTTATCACCAGTCGCCCTTTACCATGTCATACATTATGTCGTTAAATAATGAACAACATTTGTGTTAGCAAGTTCATATGTCATTTTTTTTAATAAATTAATCTCTTCCAGTAATATGATGACGATTCAATTTTGGTGATGGCAGTATAGTTGACGTGTATTTAAAAAAAACTTTAATTCAAAATGATTAATTAATTCTAAAACCCTTTATTTGTACTATAGCGTCATCAAAATGGACCTGCCATCATCGACATGATAAAATAATTATAATTAGCGTCTAATGTGGAGCAGATAGCGACCACGTGAACAAAATTTAACGGCTATATCAGTCAACGACATAATAAAACGTCACATGACAGAGGGGCTAAATTTCAAAAGTTTGAAGATTACATGGGTTGGGAGCATAATAAAACCTAGGAAAAACGAACTCCTTGGTGGTAATACTAATTATTTGTTGAGAAGGCACGGGGAGTAAATAAGTTTGATTTAGGTGATGGGTTTGTAATTTATGGAGCCACATATTAAGCAGCTCAGCTCACATGGTTGTTTGACCACTCCACCGCTCGATCCGCTCTTAGCGCTTCCCTTTTCTCTCTTTGTTTCTTTCCAAAAACTGAAAATTTCTTCGCATTCATTACGTTTTATAATTAACCCACAATTAACGTAAAAGACAGGAAGATCCCAACCATTGAATGATGCTTTGCTTTGTAGCATTCATCATCACCGTCAAATCCAATGCCTGCAGCAATGGATGAACCATAATCCGGTACAAGCCTGAGCATTTTCTGTAAACCCCCCAAAAAAGAAAAAAGAAAATTATACCAACCATGACCGCCTTTGTTGAAATTAAGAGAATTTGAGATTTCAAAAAGAAAGGAAGAAACTTTTTTTTTTCTCTTCATATTATATACTATGTCGGATTTGGTGGCCCGTACAGGCCGGCTTCAGCAAAGGTACGAGGCTGGTTTTCGCCTTGTCGCCGGGTATGTTTTTTTTTTTCTTTTTCTGTTTACGATTCCGTGTAATGTTGATGTGGAAAGTATGTTTGCATGTGGCTTTTTAGAATTTTGATTGATCAATTTGTTTTAATTATTTATTTTATGTGATTGGAATGTTTTATTAAAATATTGGGTTTGAGATATTTATTGATTTATTTTGATTGATCAAGTAGAAAGATATAAAAAAACAAAGATTCTGGAGAATGGGTTTGTTTTATTTTGTGTGTTTATGAATGCCAACGGTTCATTTTAAGCTTTGAGTGATTTAAATCATCTCTAGGATATTGGCAAATGGGTATATTTTGTTTTTGCTGTATATCTTGTTGCCTGTGTATTGATTGCATTGGCGTGTGAAATCATGAATGGGGGCATTTGAAGGTTTGGAATGGTGTTTATTAATAACATGTTTTATATGAATAGCAAATGGCTTTGTTCTCAGATGAGGGTTTATTTTGTTTTATACGATCATGTTGTATATTTTTGGTTTTATCGCTTTCTGTTTACATATGAATGTGAGTTTTAAAGTTTGAATGATTCACTACATTCTCAGATGAGGGTTTGTTTTCTCTTGTTGTTGTTGTTGTTGTTGTTGTTGTTGTTGTCTCTCTTTGTGGGGTGTGTCGAGATAGTTCATTTAAGGTTTGAAGGTTTTATTACATTTTTCAGATGAAGATGGGAAACACGTATTTTCGGTTTATGTTTATAGGATTAGTTCATTTGAGGTCTCAATGATTTTTCCATTATTGGCATGAAAATAGAAAATGGATATATTCTACTTTTGCTGTGTATAGATTGATAATGTTTTGTTTTTAATGGTCTAAAAGTGCACATTTTTCATTTTTAAAATGGTTTATTACATTCATGACATGAAATCGCAAGTGGGCGTTCCCTGTTTATGTTTTTCTCTAGTACAAAACTTGGGGATTAGTGGGTGGATTTTGATTGTCTACTTTCTTGTTTCTATGAGAAATGTCAATAATGCCTGCTTAATGGATAATGATTATTGCATTGGAAGTAGGGTCCAGGTTGTTAATTATGAAGTGAAAGGTATTCATAGAATTCTCTTCTCTATGTCGCCATATGAGCTTTTAGAACAAAAGGTCTAGGATAATCTTCACGTATTTCAGTATAATTGGTAGTTGGAGTGTTTGATTTCTCTTGGAGCTAATTTAGGAATACTGAAATTTCATGATTGATTCATGAGGTGGAACGGTGTGCATATCAACATGACCTTGGTTGTGACTTTTGGCAGATATGACAAAATGTGATAGTGAGACCTAGGAAATTTCTTGTGTTGCATGATATTGGCTACTGGCTTGATAATTCGATATTGATGATGATAGCTATGTTTCTCAGTAGTCAAACAGTTATACAATCTTTTAAGGAGTCTTGTTTGGTTTCTCAAAAAAGAAAAGGAAAGGGAAAAAATAAAGAAAAGAAAGAAGTAAAGAAAGAAAGAAGAACCTGGGAAGATAAAGAATGGTCTTAGAGAAAAATTTCCCCAACATATCCTTTGTTTGCGCTAGATCAAGTAACTTAATCTATATAACTATGATTGCCAGTTGAAGTTATGCGGACTTTAACACGTTGGAACCAAATCAAAAGAATTTGCCTTGGGGGTAGGACATCCTTTAATTTGTTAATGGGACTCGAGTGCGAGTGTCAAATATGAGTACATCCAAAGTGGGTATGTTAAATTTCTAGAAGTTATTCCATGTATTTGGAGTGTCCTTAGAAGGTCATATCCCATACCCATCCCCGGAATATCTGTACATGGGTATCGGAAATGGTTCCTCCGAGAAAAATGAAAAGGAGTATGTTAAATTTTTCAAAAGTTTTTTCATGTATTTGGAGGGTCCTTAGGTGGTCATATCCCATACCCATGTCCAGAATACCCAAACATGGGTGTAGGAAATGGTTACTTCAAGAAAATGAAAAGTCAGAGTGACATAGTCCTTCAATATTAATGAGGCATGCTATTCAAGATGCCATTGAATTGGCCCCTTTCTGTCTACGGCTTGTTTTTCTCCGCTTTGACGGTAATGTGACCGGATTTTTATATGTACCTTTTTGGAAGAATGTTAGGTCTTCAATCTTTTCTTTTTATTTTCCCTCTCTGCTTGCTAGTTTGGATTGAGATTGAATTGTTTCATTCTGAATGTAATGAGATAGACATTGACTTGTGGGAACACTTCAATTTTAAAGTTTTATCAAAGTTCTTTTAACTATTGAGCTTCATGTGCTAAATTCACTCTTCTCCTTTGACAGATGTATTCCATTTAGGTATAGAAATTCAAATGAGGAAGATGATGTAAATTTTGAAAAGGTGGTTGAGGTACTGATGATTAACTCGACTAGCGGACCAGGTCTTTTGTTTCCAAAGGTACAGACTCGCGTTTGTTCCGGCAGACACTGTAACACTTACTTTCTTTTCTGTGCTTCCCTACCATTCTGGACCTGCTTAAGCCCATTCTGCAGTAAAAAACGGTTGCATTTATTTTTGCTCATATATGCATTACTGTTTTTAACTAAATATATGCATACTGTTGATAGAAATAAGCATAAATTTTTTTCATAAAAACACATGCATCCGACCTTAGTTTTGTTGCAATATCTATTAATATTGGATTGCATTCTGGATTACTCATTATTAGCCTTTAACATTTACAACAAAATGGCCAGTTTATGAAGTGTTTTGATAATACCTATGTTACTCAAACTCTGGCGCAAGTGTTGGGAATAGATGTGTCGGGCATGGGTATGTTCAATTTTCCTTAGTTTTTCACGTTTTTGGAGGGTCTTTGGAGGATTGTATCCTTTATCCATGTAGCCGTTGGACACTGGTACGTAAAGAAGAGAAAAATGAAATGCTTGGAGTAACATACAATATACAACAGATTAGAATAAGTATGCCTTGCACTTTTCTCTTGGATAACAGGATGTACTTTGGTAGTCTACTAATTGGGTAGTAAGTAGTTATGACATTTTCTTATTTTTATTAGATTGAATTGTTGTTTTAAGTTTAGAATAAAATTTGGGCTGAGAGGTAACTATGTTACTCGAGCTTGGATGTATCAGATATGGGTTTTTTCAATCTTATTCTAAGTTTTTCATGTATTTGGAGGATTCTTAGCGGATCATATCCCCATATACATGTCCGAGTATGTGGTTGAACTTGAAACAGTTGTCAAACACCTGTACTTCAGAGAAAATGAAGATCTCGGAGTTACGTAGGAGGTAGATGTTTCATGGAAATCATTGAGGATTCTGACTCGACTTTATTGAATTAGATCATGCAATCTCATGAAAAAGTATGGCCATCAGACAAGAGTTCCTTTTAGGAGAGTTAAGGTTTGAATGAATTAACTTGTCTTTGACAATTTTGTTATTACTTATTATTGTGGATGGGAGTTTAAGCAGATGATTATTCTTGGCTAAATTATTGATTAGAAACTCAACACTTGAGAAACATAACTTAATTTTGCTATAAAATTTCTTTAAATAATCAATTGCAATTCATATTTAAATCCGAAGGTTCATTTTACAGTAGTCTGAAATGCAAGTCCCACAATCTTTTTCTTGCTTTGTGTTCTTGTCTACATACTGGGTGGTTTCTCTTGCAAACTCCCTTTTTTTCTTTACTTGAACACCATTGGATTTTTGAACCAGCTTCCTTTTTGATTTTGTCTTTGGAACTCAATACTAAGACATTCATTAATATGTTTTCTTCAGATCGTTGAGGTTAAACTAGAGCTAGAGTTTGGAATAATAAAAACTTAGGTCCAGCTAAATTTTAAGATTCATTTCCAATATTTTTTCTTGAATTACCTGTATCGGACATTTACTTCGATATACATTAGGATATGGGTGTATGGATACGACTTTTTAAACAACACATAGAAAGACTAAGAAAAATTAATAATGTCGGTGTCAGAAACATCCATATCCGATACTCGCATAACACTAACATAGTATTATGTTATTCTTTCCATTAAAGAATAGGATAACTGCATATAAAACATAGTGGACCTAAATGGAGTCAAGATTAGCTGTTTGGTTACCGTGTCCTCTTATTTTCTACATTTTGAAGGAAACAGTATTTATAGAGTAACATTTTGTTATGAATATCTTGCTCTCTGATTCTAGGGAGGTTGGGAGAATGATGAAACAGTCGAGGAGGCTGCAGTGAGGGAAGCTATTGAAGAAGCTGGGGTCCGAGGGGATTTATTGGTGAATTTTCTTCCTCACTTATATTTATGCATTTTATATCGTTATTTTTTTGCGTTTATGAAATTCTATAACATATTTTCCAACATTAATAATTAATTCATCCCTTGATGTATTTGATGTTTTCAGGATAGATTTCTAATATTACTTGTTATTTTGTCAACACATGTTGCTTTCATTTTTCTTGAAATATCCCAATTCTACACACATGCCCAATACATATTTTTTTTGAAAGGATCCCAATACATACTAGGACAGGGTATTGGGATATGACCCTTAATACACACACTAAGAACATAGTTAAGTATACCTATGCCATACACGTACATGTATATGATGTTCACGCCCTTGTTCAAGTAACATAGGTTGACATTGTCATCAACTTTTGAGTAAGTTTTGCAGCATTCAGGCATATATATATATAACTCTACGAAAATCACCCAAGTTCAAGTAGAATGTTTTATAGTGCCATAGATCCTGTATATTTACTACGTGGAACTCATGGCATTGCTTTTTCCTCTTGAACGCCTCTTACCTATGTTGCTCTCAGTCTCACCTTTTATGGGCCTCTGCAGCCCCGGATCTGAATTAATCAGCCAATAGGTCGGATGTCGGTGGTTATACCAAGAAATTAGCTGCTTCTTTATCCCTGCTATTTCCATGAGTTCCAAAAATCTCTTAACATGGTCATCCGAAGATTTCGATTATGCGTCCGGTTGCCTTTACACCATGAGAATTGCACAATTATTTATCATTTATAAGATTGTTGCCTTTATCTCTTTACTCTAGGTTGAAAGTGCTCTAATTTTTCTTATGGGATTTAGGATTTCATAGGATTTTATCATTTCAAGAGCAAAACTCATCAAGATGAATTCAGTCCAGAAGGGTTATGTAAAGCTGCAATGTTCGCGTTGTTTGTGAAGGAGGAACTAAGTTCATGGCCGGAGCAGAGCACTCGGATGAGACATTGGCTTACGATTCCGAAAGCGCTGCAAAGTTGCAGGCATGAATGGATGAAAGATGCTTTAGAGAATGGCTTTTGTAAGTGGCTTGAACAAAACAAGTGAAAGTCCTCAAAGTTTCAATCAGAATTTTAACTTAAATGAAGCATTTGCATAAAACAAAAAACTAGAGATGTACACTCACTAGTGCTTACTTTGTGTTAAACTTCTTTCTCTTTTATAAATTAGAAAACATTGGTATTTGTGATTATATTTTCCATTCGTTTGATTTATGTTACTCGGATTTGAATGCGAGTTGTTGGGTTCAGATACTCGGATTTGAATGCTTTTTGTGATTACATTTTGTGTGTTTTTAGGGTGTTTGAAGGATCATATCTTTATATTTATGTCGGATAAATGTTGCGCATTAACAAATTTATTGAGTTATTGTTCAAGGATCAAAATGTTAACTTTTACAAAATATAAAGACTAAAATTTAACTTTTAAAAATATATAGACTAAAAGTGATTAATTTAGATTATACAAATTAAATCCGCAAAATGACTAATATTAACTTCACTTAACATTTGGATTATTACTCAATTATAATAAATCCATTTCTTTCATAATTAATGAAAATTAACCATACACATTTTTAATTATGAGCAAATATCTAGAATACAATTTAGAGTACTTTTTAGAATAATTTATAGTAATTTTTTTAACACAGAACTAGTTTGGAATATATACTAGAAATCCACTTCATCTCGATTTATAAGTGATTAATTTAAATTCATCTGATTATTGATATTTTAATTTATATTCATTTTATATTTTCTTTTATTAAGTTCGAAAATGAAGATAATTTCACATTTTCTTAAATTTATACTCTCTATTATATACTATAAGATATTAGTTACATGATTTATATAAAGGGTTATATTTTGATACACGAATTTACACAGCCCTTCCTATTTAAGTTATAGAATCTAAAATTTAAATTCCTAGCCCTAACACCTTTAAACTCTAAATTCTAACAATAAACCCTGTTTGCAGTGACTAAGCTCAACCGACTTTTCTACTTGGTAACCGATTGGCAGCACTACGTTGGCCTTTTCTACGGACTCCATACGGGTCGTACCACAGCCAGATTTACGCAGTTCGGTGTACAATTGCTAGGAATCGCATTCGTAATTTGCCTCAACGTGTTCCATTGAGATTAGCCGAGGACGAATTGCAAACCGGGGATGATGCAATCCATGGAGAGTTGGGGCGACGGGGAGAAGTAAGAATTGCCTCAACGTGTGGCCTTTTCTAAGTATGATATTGATTATTGAATGAGACTTGTGGCTGCAACAGAATATGTTTATTTTTAGCTTGATTTTGTCAAAATTGAAACTGTTTGAGAAAATTAGCTTAGATCTAAGACTCCCTGCTAAGTCGGGAGTAACCTCAGAGAAAGGCCGACACTGTGTAGATTGGACAGGTTATTGGCGTCCCCTGAAATTCTCCAATTGATGCCTGATTTAATCCTTCAGCCTCTCCCTAAATCAATTTCCGATCATAATGCTATCCTTGCCTCGTTTGAATCTGATAAGAGGCCCTTCAACTACTGGATGGAGTCGACAAAGTTCAATCAGAAGTTGAATCTGATATTCATTTACAATGTTTTAAGACTTCAATCCATTTTCTAAGCATCAGAGGCAAGAATGATAATTTAATCTTATAAGGCAATTGAGAAATTTAGCACACAAGGATATTTTTGAAATTTAGCTCACAGTTAGATTTTTTCTTACAAGAACCCAACAAGTATTTTAGTAGAAAATCGGATGATGGTCATCTTAGAAAATACAGTTACTAGAATACAAGGTTTTGATACGCCTACTAAATGTATCAAAATCGAGCCATGAAACTTTAAAATTTTGACTCAAAGATAACCTTTCAAGCCTCCAAAAGTGACCTTAATGGTCTCAAACATTCCCTAAACATCCTAAGGAAACAATAGGGTCATTAGGCAACCAATAAACACATTATAACAAATTTTACCAATTTAAAAATTCAAAGCTTAATTAAGCACGTGAATGAACAAGTAAACATATTTAGAACATTCAACCTACTAAGCATGATTCATATAGCACCCAAAGGCTAAGAGATGTATTACTTTAACTCAAAACAAATGAATTCGAACTACAAGTTTAACTGAATTCGAACCATTAACTTTTAAGATGTTGTAATAACAATAACAATCTAACTAAAACTCAACACGTAATAACAAACAAAACTTTTTTTGAAGTTGACAAATGTTCTACTTTTGTTTTTGGTTATTTTTTTACTATACCTTAATACATCCGAGTAAATGAGATATATATTATTTATATAAACTAAAGGCCATGGCTATATATACTAATTATATATAATCACATACTTAATTTCAAATGAATCAAACTGAACCAAAGCTTCTAATAGCATCAAACTGCGATGGATCATGAAACAAATTTGATGTGAACATCCCCAAGAAACTCCCTTCCGACATAAATCCGTCGTCGAATGGGCCGAACACCGATTGATCGTTGCTAGAATTAAGCAAAGGCAGCTGGCCAATAACACCACCAACGTCACCCGTGGCAACAGCCCTCGTCGTGTCGGAATTCGTCGGCGAGTTCTCGGGAGTGGTGTCGTAGTAGCTAGAGTTGTCGATGAACCGGTCGGCGACGTCGGAGTCTTTGCCGGTGAGTTCTTGGACCAGAGCTCGGAACTGCGAGGCGCATGTCTTGACCTTCATGGGACTCGAGATGTAAACGACTTTCAAATCTTTCTTGGAGCTGCTCTTCTTCGTGTTCTTCTTTGTTCTTTTTATTTGATGAACACCGAGTGCATCCATGGATGGAATTAAAAGGAGGGAAAAAACCCAGAAAAGAGAAAAGAATTGAGTACCCTTTTTGGAAAGGAATCGAAGTGGGAAATTATTATAAGTGAAGAAGATAGGATTTGATGATGAACATGTGGATTAACTTTAATTAGGGTTTTCAAGTTTATATAGAGTGTGTGGAATTTGGATATTTTCTGTAGTAATCAATGGTGGTTTCGTGGAAAGAGATAAGATATGGAAATATATTATTTGATAAAGGAAGAGGAAGGTTACAAGAAGGAAATGAATGGAAAATATTAAAAAAAGAAAAGAAAAAAAAAAGATTCTCTAGAAAATATTAGATACCAAATTGTTGGGGGCATTTACAAAATTTAAGTTTATGAGTTAAATAATAAACTATATAGTTTTTGGGGGAAATAATTTTATTATTGTTTTAATTTAAATTTTTTATAAATTTTTTTAGGTCACAGCCCCACTAGCAGAGATATGTTTTTTTGGGGTAATATGTATGTGTGTCTCCGTTTTATGGTTTATGTTCAGGGTGTGAAGTTGCCCCTTCTAACAATGTCGATTCAGAGTTCGAATTCACGTTCTTTTTTTAAGAGTGCAATGTGCAGAAGTATGTATTTTTTATATCATATTAGATTTCATCTAAAAAATTAAATAACGACAAAATAGTAATTTTTATCTTATTAAAAAAATTGAATATTTATTTATTGTTTAAAATACTAGTAGCAAACTTAATATACTAACTATTGAAAAAAATAGTGGCGTTTCATAATAATAAAATAAAAATATAATAATGATAATTAATAAATAGTAAAGAAAAAAACATGTTAACGGATGCAATTGAATGGAAAATAAAACTTAAAATGATCAAAATTGTAAGTAGTTATGTGAAATTAAATTATAATAAAAAAAATCAAGATAACAACTAACCCCAATGTAGCAAAAGATTTTTATTTCAGATTTTTAGATAATTTAAAATTTAAAATTTTTATTTGTATCTGATTTTTTTTTTTAATATTCAGTATGCATTATCCAAAAATCAAAAGCTGGATTGAGTATTCGCATTTTCAGATCAAATTTCTCAAATTGATCTTTTGCACAACTCTACCCACCGATCCCTTTTACCTTTCGTCTCTGTTTATTTCAGAGTTACATTAAGTATTGACTTGAGTTTTATTTATTTATTTATTATTTAGATTTTATCTGAGTTGTCTCTTGAGCTTGTATTATCGTTTTGTAATTATAATAAGAATATTTAAATAACAATATTTATTAAATAATGATTTTGATATGTAATTGAACGCCTTAAATAAGACAAATGATATAAATTTAACATGAATCTATATATATATATATATATATAGCAATTACATGGAAATAATGAGGGTAGAGATTTAAGGATTGAAAGGGACATTGTTGTGATGTGTTTTGGTACATTGTAACTAAAGAAATAAAGTGAAGAAGTGGATAAAAAACACGTGCGCAGACTCTTGTGACTAGGAAAACTTGGACTGGACTTTTTCTCTTTGCCTTGGAAATTAGGGGAAAATTATCTTTAGGTGTCTAATATTCATTGGTTGATGAAAACCGCCTTTTTTATTTATATAATTTCTTATTTGGTTTTCTTTTGTTTTTTAATCATTCGTACTTAATTTATTAATTGATTAATTCAGATCAGATATTACAATTATCTATTATAAAAGTAATCCTCCAAAATTAATTTATTTCATGCGCAACGTCAAAAATTAAAACCCCTTAATCTTATTTAAAGGACCTAGTATCTCATCTTGTTAGTTAGATCAATTGGTAGTTGGTTGTTTCCCTTTATTTTTTTTATATTTTTTCAGTTTTTTAAAAAATATTTCTACACACATGGTGTGAAAACTTTAGTTTATACAAGCCTATTAAATTTAGGGTTTAAGGTACTTATTTAGAATTTTAGAATTAAGATTTAGAATTTACACATCGTGTGTATAAAAAATTACTCATCATTCTATAACTCTTTAATACGGTGTTATTTAGACTTGTTTATGAGCAAGATATCTAGTTTTGATTCGATTATGGGAAAATTCTACAACGGGCGACGAACATTGATAAACACCACTAACGATGAACACCGATGAACATCATTAAATTAATTAATAAAGATTTAAAATTTTAAGGACTCATCATACAATTAATAATTATTTTAAAAATTCAATTAAATTATTTTTATATATTAAAATTTTATTTTTTTAATAAGGGTAAACTATATATTTAGTACCTCGCCTATTTTCGTATTTCTATTGAACCCTCATTATTTAAATATTATTTTAATTTGACCCTATTCTTTAAAAAAAATAACTTAACCATTAACCCTCAACCTAAATCCCTAAACTATTAAACCTTAAACCCTTAAACTCTTAAACCTATACCCTAAACCATATACCAATAAAAATAATTTCACCGTCATCGATTCAATTTAATTCAATGAATTGTTAAATTCTCCTAAAAAAATTCAATTTAAAATAAAATTTGAAGTAAATTATTATTATATATATATTCTATTTTTTAATCTTTATTTTCAAACTAATAAGATCCAACTCCGCATTATCCCCAAACCCTACGTTCAACCCTAAATCTTTTAATCAGAAATCAAATGCTTAAGCTTTGTTAATCATCACAACAATGGCAATCATAAAATCACATCGTCTAACATTCTAAAACAAAATAAAAATCAAACAATACCAAACTAAAATCAATATACTTTCTCTAAGATCAGATCATTAGAAAAAAAAGCACAATTTTAAACACTTTTTCCACTCGAATTAAAATAGTCAAAAAAAGAAGAAGAAGAAACCCATATTTTTTACTGGTCTGTAATCTCTTTGATCTACGTAAAAGCTTAATCTTTCTAATAATAAGATTAAAAGATATAAGGTTGAATCTAGAGTTTGGGGATGATGGTGTTAATTTTAGGAGATTCAAGTTTAATTAATTTTGATATATATAAAAAATAATTTAATTGAATTTTTTAGGAGAATTCAACAATTCATTGAATTGAATTGAATCGATAATGGTGAAATTATTTTTAATGGTATATGATTTAGGGTATAGGTTTAATAGTTTAGGGTTTTAGGTTGAGGGTTGAGGGTTAAGTTATTTTTTATAAAGAATATGGTCAAATTAAATAAACTTTTATTATTAATAAACTAAGTCACATGTACTAATATTGTTTAATAATTTTAATGAAAAACTGAAATTAACACTTTTACTTGACATATATTACATATATCATCGTCAAATAATGTTTAATTGATTATTTTAATTATTATGTGAGAATTTTTTAAAATATTTTATTTAAATAAATTCAAAGAAAAATAACTAAATTTCCTATAAGCCTAGCAAAAAATATTTAAATTGCTAATTAAACCTTATTTATTGATGATATATAAAAAATATGTTAAATAAAAATGTCAATTTTGTTGTAAATAAAATAAAGAAGAACAAGAATAATAACGAAGAACAAAGAGATGAGAGAAAGAGGTAGATTCGTATTATTCTAAAAAAACTAGAATTGTGTACAATGTCTTCATCTATTTATAGGCATAAGAAGTAGGGGTGGGCAAAAAACCCGATTACCCAGTCTCGATCTCGGACCCGATGGATTTTTACCCGGAATTAGTTCCGGTGGGACCGGAATTGGATCCAAAGTTTAGGTCCCGATTGCAACCGGGACCGAGACTGGATCCTGCTTTTTTGGACTCGGTATCCGGTGGGTACCCAATGGGACCGGGACCAGTACCAAGTACCCGGTACTGGTATGGTACAGAATGGCATTGAAGAGGTTGAAAACAATTGAAGGCGCTCCTTTATTTCTCTTTATGTATGAATATTATGAGTATGACTCGTTTTAAGACTTCAACCTTCAAGCCTACAATATTCTGACTTTGTTATTTAATATTATTATTGATGGTTGAAATTTTTTTCCCTGCTGCTCAAATTTTATTAATAATAGACTAATTGACTGGGTACCCGGTATTGGTACCGGTTCCCACTAGTACCGAGACCGGTTCCTGAAATCTTGGACCCGGTCTAACCGGGACTGGTTCTAATTTTTAGGAATCGGTGGTTACCGGGACCGGGACCAATTCTAGACAAATTGTCCGGGTACCCGGTCTTGCCCACCCCTAATAAGAAGTACATAATACATTAAACTCTAATTAATAGAGATAATATTCCTAATAATAAATAAATCAAACTCTTTAGATAAAGTTCTAATCATGATAGACATCCACATAGATAAATATTCATAACACTTCCCTTTGGATGTCTATGAAGATAATGTGTCTCGTTAAAACCTTACTAAGATAAAAATTCAGTGGGAAAAAATTTCATTAGTGAAGGAAAAAGAGTACACACATCTTTGATAGCATAACATGTTGCCTCATTAAAAACCTTACTAGGAAAACCCATTGGGAAAAAACCTAGGTTAAAGAAAAAAGAGTGCAATGTGTATTTACTCCCCTCATGAAAACACCACAAAAGATCTTTGAATCTTCATAATTCAATCTTGAATACTTTTTCTAAAGATCGCGAGGGATGAAACTTTGGAGTAATATATTTTATGATGTATCCACCTTTCATTATCTCTACACAAGATATCATTTGTATCATATCTTGTGAAAGTAAATCACATATCTTCTGGATATGTCGGGTCAATGGTATTAGCCAAACACATTTTTTGTTTGCCTCGTGCATAATAATTATTTCTTCAAGATTTGAGGAGGCATCGACAAATATTTGAAGATCTAAAGGTAATGATATTTGTATATCCATAGATATTTCTGGACCAATTAATATATAGTGCTCAATTTGGCATATGGAACTCAATTAGTAGTTTTGTGTTAGACAATTCGGGGCCAAGGTGTGTGGCTGGCGACTTTAACGATGTCTTATCTTTGAATGAAGTTCGAGGGCATGTGTGTGAGCCACGGGGGATGACCGAGTTTGACGAGTTTGTGGAAAGTGCAAGATTAATTGATTTGCTGCTAATCGGGACAAAACGACGTTTGGGAAAGTCGATCAAAGAATTGAGGCAACTTCTTTGCTCTTGGAAGACTTGAATGATCGTATGGGAGTGGAAGGGGGTTCGGATCTGAATTGTGAAGAGCGTCGTTGTCTGTTTGGGGAATTGTGGAGGTTGCATCGTTATAGGGAGTCGATATGGAGACAAAAGTCTTGTGTCATATGGTTGCGAGCGAGAGATACAATACATAGTTCTTCCGGCGTACAATCCGAATTAGAGGGATGAAAATTTGATTAGGGTTTAAGAATAACGTTGGCTAAGCGAGGGGTGGATCGTACATCGTGGTTTCGTGTGATTCTACGATGATTTGCTTCTGTATGGAGCATGACAGCATGTTGGATTTGGTGATTTGTTTTGCGGATTGAATATGTAGGTGCTAGGTGATGGAGTTGGTAGTTGTGCGAGTTTGGATACGCATGCAATATGGGTGTCATGGTGCGTGAAATTGGATGAGATTTTAGTGTTCGGAAGTATGTCCTGCTTTGGGGCTGCAGTGTTGCTTTTGTTTCTATTTTTGTTCGTTTTATTTGGTCTCGTGTTTGTTGTCAAGTGTCGTCGTTGGTACTTTTTTCGTCCAAATTTAAGATTAGATAAATTTTTAATGAAGCCTCGACAATACTCTTGTATGATTTCTCTCCTCTAATAAGAATCATACATGCTTTAATCAAAAAAAATTAAATAAAAAAATTCACTTAATTTTATATTTTACCAAAACTGTCAATTAAATTTTAATTTGAAATAGTTTAAAGACTATATTTCACAAATAAAATATTTTTCTAATGTATCATTTTACTAATTAACTCTCTAGAAACTTAACAACCTAGAGAAATGTGACCATGTTGTTAAAAATATTCAGAATCCAAAGTAAGTTCTACCTTTATTATTTTTTATATGTTAGTGGTAAAAAAAATAGTTTTTTCTTTCACGTATTTTACAAAGTCTCACCCCCAACGTCCATTTCATTATTTTTAAAATATATTAAATATTTTAATATTTATGTTTTTAATGAAAATAATAGTTTAGATCGAGTCAGATGGAATGAAAGCAATCTTACTAAACCTAATAGTCACATTAAAATGGTTACCTTTTGACTTTTAAAATTATCTCACTCAAATTGTTTCTTAAAAAATTCCATAACTTTTAAGACATATATTTTCTTTTCTATCTTTTTCTAGTTTCTCACAAAACAAAATTTAACTTTTCAACGATAAGATCGTCATTTAAATTATTTTACATCACATCTCTTATAATTTTTCTTTTAATATTACGTGAAAATTCAATAAAAGACAACTTTTAGAGGTGAGTACAATTTAAGTGTTATACTTCATACAAAGTTATAATATATTATTGTTTCGAGTTTTATTGAACTTCTAGAATTTCATCTTAAAATTGTTTATAGATTGAAAATGATATGAATACATTCATGATTTTTTGTTATAAAAGATACATTCATGTTTTTTTTTTATAAAAACACATTCATGATTTCTTATATAACAAATAGTATTTAATTTATTGATTGATTTAAACCATGTAATGCATAGACTTATTATGAGACAATTATATATTTAATCTAATTGGTTGAATTTACAACGCTAGAATTTAAACTTATGACATTGCTTAAGGATTTAATATCTCATTACACTAGATCAACGGATTGTTGGTATGACTCATAATTTTTAACAACAATAATAATAACATAACAATCTAATTTGATGCATTTACAACGCTAGAATTTAAACATATGATATTGTTTAAGGATTTAATATCTCATTTCACTAGATCAACGGGTTCATAATTTTTAACAATAATAATAACATAACATTTGACCTTTAAAAATAAAAAAATGCTTTGAATTTTAAATATAAAATATCTAATAATTGAATTCGAAATAGATATACAAAATTTCAATTTATTTTGGTTTTGACTAAACACAAAGCAAAGAAAGGTACGGAAAAGAGAAAGTATTTTTAATCTTCCAAAGTCAAAAGTAAATTTATCGCTTTCCTCGTTTTGGAAATTAAGCCCCGAAAATCAGACTGAATACGTGGCATCTTAACAGCCGTTGGATCCAGGGAATAGTCGTCAGAATAGTTCATGCTGACATACGCAACGACGTCGTTGGGTGTCATTTTCATGTTGAAATCAAACGTTCTCGACCTTCCAGGTGTAAAACGACAGCTGTGGGACCCCTTGTATTTTTAAACTTTTTCAATGAACCAAACTTTTGTTATTACTAATTAATTTGTTCTACATAGTTGAGACTCTTTTATTATTCGGCTTAAATGAAAAATAAGTACTTGATCCCTTGTGTTCTGGTAGCAAATGTAGATGTTTATTATTTTTTAGGACTCGAATTCGAGCACCAATAATACATGTTGTGTGGGTCGTCTTTGAAAAGACTAAGAAAGTTGAACAAATGCTACCCTTACATCACACCAATATTTTTTTTATAAAATTAGGTGCTTAAAGTTTCAACTGTTATAATTTTAAGTGTTCGGCTGTTAATGGTCGTTTTAAAAAAATCGTTGTCCAATAAGAACGAGACATGTGGCAGGAGTATAAAATTCTTTAAATATTTTGAAATAAAATAAAATTATTTTTTTAAATCCCGAAATTCTCAAAAATCTTTATATTAGTCCATAAATCCCTAAAAATAACAAATCACCAAATCTTTACCGCTATCGCCACTGATCGCCGTCATCGACCCCACTCTTTTGGTCACTGGACCCAGTCGGCCATTTTCCCCCAATGTGTCGTCGCCGAAAATCGACGAACGGTGTATCAATAGAACGACTATTTAACATTCGACGTTCATTTTTCGACTAGCACACCGTTCACCGGTTTCTGGCGACAACACATTGGGGAAATTGTCAACTAGGTTTGGAGACCAGAAGGGTGGGGCCGACGAGGGTAGCAGTGACGATTTAGAAATTTAGGATTTAGGGACTATTTTAGAAATTTTTAGAATTTCAAGATTTTTAAAAAAAAAATTATTGAAAACATAAAGTAATTGAAAGAAATTATAAATTAAAACATAACACATGTCAAATTTTTATTGGTTAACAGATTTTTTTAACGACAGTTAACTACCAGACACCTAAAATTATAACGGTTGAAACTTCATGCACCTATTTTACAAAAAAAAAATAGACACATAGAGTTTAAAAGATACATAGTTTGGGCACTTATTTTTCATTTAAGCCTTATTATTATTAGGGTTAACTAAATAAATGGTCTCTCAAACTTTTAGAGTATTTACATTTTGATTACTAAATTTTAAAACTTGCAATATAGTCATTTAATTTTTAATTTATTTTCATTACAGTCACTTCCATCAGTTGTCGCTAAAAAATACTGATGTGACATGTTATAGTCTTCTTATTCCCAGAAAAACCCTAAAATTTTCTCAGACTTGAAATTGGTAGCCTTCGTTTCTCCTTCCGTTGTTGTTTCAGCCCTCGTTCGGTGAAAAAATTTCATGTTTTAGGTGAGTTTAGTCATTTCAACAATTTTGAAGCTTCAAGACAATGGTGCAGAAAGTTGGAGGAATATACATGACATCGGTAGAGTAGTTCTGGTAATCGGTTTGGCGATGTTGGCGTCATTCATCCCGATTAGAAAAGCCTTTGCACGCGCATTGTTTAACAGAAGAAGTGAAAAGAAGCAAGGTGAATGTTGAGTATAATGAAAATGAGTAGGCTATATACGGCCCATGCAATTCCATGCAGTTAGGTTAGTGTATGGAAGAAAGCTTTTTTGTATTGCAAATTCATGAATACAATTTATCTTGATTGTATCTTTAATCTAACGTACAACAGGATTACGATACGGTTACAGAGTGTGACACCAATTAAAATGTTACAAAATACAGAACTTAAAATGTTACTCACCAACTTAAAATGTTACACTTTTTAATATTATTTTAGGTTTGTTGTCTCACGACAAGTATTAATACTCAAAGACAAGTTTTGATGCTTAAAACCAACTTAAAATGTTACTAAAGTGACAAGTATTGATACTCGAAGCCAAGTTTCAATACTTAACCACCAACCTAAAATGTTATCAAAAAGTGTAATATTTTAGGTTGGTGGGTAACATTTTAAATTCCCGGTGTCTCTACACCAAGAACTTATCTCGATAACATCGGCTTGCATGTGATTGGAAAGTAACTCAATTCGATATCATTAGTTAATTGGGTAACAATTGAGTATCGGCTTGTGAGGTTTTTTTTTCTTTCTTGTTTGCTAAATTTGTATTTTTTATAGGGGGCGCAACTCAAAATTTTGGGTATAAACTTTGAGGGAAATGATTCACAAGATTTTGGGTATAAATCTTGGTGAATTGTGTAAGGTTACTCTTTGTCCTCAAAAGAAAGACAAATTAGTGAATTTGTGAAAAATTCTTAGTGTGAATAAAAGGTAATGAAGGTAGACTTTGTTTAGAAATCGAATCACTATAAATCGTTGCGCAAATTTTTTATTTTTCGTTTGCTTCCACCAAAATATTTTTTTTGTCAGTTCAACACATTCTTAGTGATTTTTGGTTGATTGATTTAAGTCCAACAATATTTAACGAAGACATATACATGCATGTATATACTAGATTTTGAGACACCCAATGGCTAAAAGTGTTTTATATAAAAATTTATTTAACAAATTAATTATAGATAGAGTGATTAAAGATTGTACATAAATTTATTAGTCATGTATTCAGTCCCATCCCTAAAATAATGAATTTTAATTATTTTTGTTTAAACAATTCATACACAGTAGTATAGAAAGATAAAAACAACCTTATAATAGTTATTATGATCCATAATATGAGTATTACAATTATTTTCCAAATTGGACTAGACATGTTCAATGCTCAGGCTACTCTTTCGAAATTTAGAAGGATTTTGACAAAAATATTAGGTCCAAAAAATGGGTTTGGCCAAAAAAAATTAGACCCATTTGAAATATAGGTCAGATTCAGACTCTAACATTTAAGATTCGAGCGTGACCCAGCGCAACTCGTTTTGTAATTTTATAATTTATTATACAATGTTATTTTCATTTAATGTATATTCTGTATCACATAAAGATTTATAATATATGATATTGTAATATGAATATTAAAAAATGTTGAATTGTCCATACAAAAAAATAAATAAATTTAATGAAAGAGGAATTACATAAAAATATTAAATTACAAATATAATAAATATTTTTTAAAAATAAAATAGATGAACCGAAGATGAAATGAGTTAACCATTTACAAATATGAGGAGAATGAACTCGGACAAGTATAAACTGTGTTAGTACCATGCATAAGTATACAGGAAAATATAATTATACTTTTTAATTAAGCATGTTAAATTGATTTTTAATTGAACTAATTTGAGTTTAATTAATTATTGTTCATGGGTAATTTCCTATTAGGATAATTTCAGGTTTGGATGAATCCCAAGTGTGGGTATTTTCAATTCGTGTTGTTTTAGGTTCGAACATTTTTTGTTTGAGTTAGTTTAATATTCAATTATTTTGAATTTGATTTGTTCAGGATTCAAGTTTTTTCAAAGTGAGGTCATTATGAGTTTTTTGATCAAAGGGGAATGTAAATCTTCATTTAACTGAAATGAAGCATACAAACCATAGCAAAGAAGCCAAAAATAAACATCTGAAAAGGAAAAAATAAGATGGACACCCTACAAGCCCGGAACCAAGAAAAAAAAGGGGAGAGCCGCCACAAACGAGTGGAGAAGGGAGGAGCAGGTTGCAATAGCCAACACGAGCGAGAAAGAAGAGTCGAAATTCAACATCCACAAAGGGCATTCGACAATATGGCGACGGGATTTAACACCGACGTGAGATCCAAGCGGCGAGCTGAGCAAGACGGCATATGAGGTTCCATAAAAATGGGCCAGCCTCTTCACACCAGTTCCCGACAAAACATTGGAAACAAACGGTCACATGCAAAAGAAACACCGGAGGGACAAAATGCCGAAGCCATCGCGTCCCCCAACATCCTTTGAACCTGCAAAATTGAAAAGCGAAGAAAAACCCAACCAAAAATGAAAAACGAAGTGAAAAGAGAGACGAGAAGGACCGAGCCTCTCCTCCACTTGTTCTTTCCTATTTCAGGCCAGCAAAGAGGACCGATCGTCCCTCTTCTAAAATTGGTGCCCAAACTTGAACCGTGGTGACCAGAGCTCGAAACACCAATCGAGAAATACCAAATAAAGCTTAAGAAGCAAAACTAACCGAAAAAGAAAAAACATCAACTTGCAGTAGAGGAAGAGAATAGGACGAAAGGAGGAGGGAGGTCAGCCACTCAAAAAGCAGCTCTAGTTTTGGGGGAGAACTAAGGGAAAGAGCTTTTAAGTTTTTTTTAATAATATTTTTTCTCGTGAGGTCATTATGAGTTTGGATCATTTGGGTTCACCTATTAAAATTTTAAATCACAGCATCTTAAGTTAAAATCATCTCAAGTTATTTATTTAAATTCATATAATTTTGAGTTAAAATCATTTCAATTTCAAATTGAATTAGGGTTTGATTTATTTATGTTTTGTGCCATTCTTTAATTCAGATTGAGTGATTTAGATCTTTTATTTATTATGATTAAATAAAGTTGGTTCAACTTTGGATTTATATTAATCGGGTTGGATATTAAGAAGGAATAAAAAACCATATGTATGTACATATATATATAGGTTTAATATTAAAATAAGTGCTTAAATTATATTTTTTTATTATTTTATGTGCTTAAACTCTTTTTTGCCCTTTTACGTTCTAAACTATTATTTTATATCCCTTTTAAGAATAATTGAAGCACATATTTTGACAAAAAAATGATAATTTGGGCACTTAAAAAGGGGCAAAAAAGTTTAGACACATAGAAAGGAAAAACAAGATAGTTTAGGCACTTATTTTGATATTAAACATATATATATATATTAGAGTTAATTGTACCACACATCCCCAAATTATGACCCTCATTCTAAATTTGTCCCTAAACTTTTAAATGTTCCAATTCCATCCCCAAACTATGACTATCATTTTAAATTAGTCCCAAAACTTTTGAATGTTTCATTTTCACTCCCAAATTATGACCATCATTCTAAATTGGTCCCCAAATTTTTTGAATGTTCCAATTTTATCCTCAAATTATCATTTATACCGCATCATATTATTACATAATACACATAAATATTTTATGACAATTAACAATTTTATGATAGTTTTATTAACATAAGATATGATTAGCATATACTGATAATTTAGGAATGAAATTAGAGCGTTAAAAGAGATTGAGGACCATTTTAAAATGAGAAATATAGTTTGAGGTTGAATCTTGAATGTTCAAAAGTCTTGAGAGCAATTTAGAATGAAGGTCATAGTTTGAGGATAAAATTGTAATGTTTTAAAGTTTGGGACTAGTTTAGAATAAGGGTCATAGTTTGAGACATGGTTAAATTGCCTCTATATTATATCAATTTATGAAGTACAAAATTTTAAAGAGTAAAGTACACAATTGATCACCAAACTAAGTAAAATTGATTTTTTGATCATTTAAGTTTTGTAAATTACAAAGTTATCATTAAATTTATTAAACTGTAACAAAATAATAATTAAACTTTATCAAATTATACAAAATGATCAATAAATTTATCAAACTGATATATAAAATGATCTTTAGATTTGTCAAAATTCATCACTATTTTATAACATGTATAAATTATTTTATACCAGTTTGATACATTTAACAATTAATTTATAATTTCTTAAATTTTAATGTTCTAAAAATATTTTTAATTAATTTAGTATCCATTTATGTGCTTTGTCCAATTTTAAAATAGTAACAAAATAACTAACGAAGGTTGGTCAAAGTGGTAAGCAATTTTGTATTGTTTAAGCAGATATCGAGTGCGATGCCTTGTGTATGCAGAAAATCCCCGCTAGGAGACTCACCTACCAAAACTTCGGTATATGACGCGAGTCGTTCCAAATTAATCAGGACAAAACTCTAGAAAATCAGAAGAAAAAATAGTACTCTCCCTATACTATAAAACTTGTCATTTTTGTGTTTTAAAATTGTCACACTTAAATTGTCTCATTAAATACTCAACAACTTTTACTAGTCACATTTTTCTCTACCTTTTTGTAGTTTTCCAACAAAATAAACTTTAACTTTTCAAAAATAATTTTTTTTATTTTAATTAGGCTTAATACGCATTTCTCCCGTTAAACTTTTCATGTTTTCCCAACTTGCCCCCTAATTTACGTTTTACCCACTTTTGCCCCCTAAACTTTTTGCTGTTACTCATATAGCCCCAAAAAGCTAACACGTTAAAAAAATTATTTTGACCAATCAAAACGCGCCATGCCATTTTCTTTATTTATTTTTAAATTTTAAAATAAAATAAATATATTAAAATATTTATTAATTTAATTATATATCTTAAATGCCCAAAATACCCTTATCTCTTCCTCTTCCCCAATTTTCCAATGTTTTCCAGCATATTTCTCTTCCACCAAAACTTAAAATCCTCGCCATGGATCAAATAATCTAAACCAAATATAAAAAATAAAGTCATCACATGTTAATCTTACACCGACAACATTCAACAAACGTTGCCATATGAAAATCGATAAGGCATAAGAGCTCCAGCATAACTCAATTTACTTCCTCTGCATTGTGTTTAATTTCATCACTTCTCTTAGAATTTTTCAGTCCATTCTTTTTGGGAAAAAAGTGAAGAGGCAGAAGAGCTCCAAGATGACTAATTTCAATTTGTTCATCACCTTCTGTCTCTTCATCAGCGCTCGGTTGCCGGTCGGAGTGGTGGTGACTCAGTCTCAAAACGCCACCGCCACCGTCCCTGTTAATGTGGGCTTGGTCATTGACATGGATTCCCTGGTTGGGAAGATAGGGATGAGCTGCATCAACATGACCCTCTTCGACTTCTACGCCGCCCATTCTCGCTACAAAATCAGGCTCGTTCTCGACATCATGAACTTCAAGGATAACGTCGTTGTCGCCGTTGCTGACAAGTCGTCCTCTCATCTTTGACTTGACTTAGTTCTTGTTGAAGCTCGTTGTGTCAATGCCCAAATTGAGCAGTGGAGTATACCCAAATTCAATTTGGGTGATAATTTCAAAGAAAAGAAGAAAAAAAACCCAGATAGCATTCGACTTAAAGCAACAAAATTTGCATAGGAATTTATAAAATTGAGATCAAATTTGGCTATAAACACAAGGGAGAGTAGGGAGGGTAATGTGGGATGGGGGAAGAGGATGAGGGGTGGGGTGAGGTTTGGGGAAAGAGGTGGTGGGTGTATTTTAGTAAAATAAAACTAATTAAATAAATATTTTAGTATATTAAATCGAAAATTAAGAAAATAAAATAATTAGGTGACGTGGTGCGTTTTTATTGGTCAAGACAGATTTTTTTAACGGTAGGGGGCAATATGAGTAACGGTGAAAACGTTAGGGGTAAAAGTGGTCAAAATAAACTTTAGGGGTCAAGTTGGGAAAACATGTATAGTTTAGGGGAAAAAGTGTATTAAACCTTTTAATTATTTTAAAACATATCACTTACATAAAATGTTAACAAGGTACAAATTTTGAGCACGAAAAGAGTAATAAAATAAACCGAGCGGTGTAGGAATGAGTTTTTCTATGTGAGGCGGCAAAAATGAGGCTATACAGAAGTTCTTGCAAAAATAATAAAAATTTGTGTATCGACTGTTAAGGATTTCTGTAGGTATATAATGAGTACTTAAAAATTGGTAAATATTTGTGTATATACCGAAATTCTTACTATTTTTATAAATATTTTTGTAAGTATTTATACACAAATTCTTATCATTTTTATAAGTATTTCTGTATAGTTGCATTTTACTGTGTTTCACCTTTAGAATCACGTTTAAGAACTAGGAACAATGAGGGTTGAAACCCAAAGCTGGTTTCTTACAAAAACACAGTTCATCAAAGATTGGCCGTCCCTTATTGATATTGTGTCAGTATTATCTGACAGTTTTTTACAGCAAAGTAGAAAAAAAAGTTTAAAAAACCCCAAAAAAAATCATGTCAAACCTCATTGAATTTACCCTCAAAACAAAAAAGCAATTAAAATATCATTAGTTCTTGGAAAGTGGAGAGATTTCTCGCAGAAAAGGTCAAGAGGTCGTCTAGAGATTGGAATATCATTATTCATTATCCAACCCAAGTATATTTTAACTTCAAATTCAATTTTTTATCATTGTCACTCATTATCATCAAATTATATTTCACTGGGGTGAGTTCCCATCTTTCAAACTCTCTGCTGTTTTAAAATAAGCATTTCCAATTATTATTGTGGGATGTTTATTGTTTTTTACTGTTTTAGTTTGAAAAATATAGAAAAAAGTGTTAGGTAATGTGTTGATTTTTTTTAAAACTTTTCTTCTTTGGAAAAAGGTTTGAGCATGGGAGTTAGAAAAAATTGTTTCTTTTTGCCATTTTTATGTATTTCTATGGTTCTTTACTTATGGGTTTAGGTGTTTTTTAACCGAAATTGTGTGATTTTTGTTGGGTAAGTCAATTTGGATCTTTCTAGAGTTTCCTTAATACAGTGTTTTGTTTTTTTGTATGATTTTGCCTTCCGGGTATTTTTTAGCTTAGTGTTTGATCTTTAGAAGTTCACCTTTTGCCTAAAAATTTGTTTGCTAGAGCTTTGGGGTTGGTAAAATACTACTTTTGGCAAGCTTGTGTTTACTTTTTTTTTCTTTCTAAAAACTCTATCTTTTAAGGCTTTTTGTGATTTAGGTTACATGCAGTGAATTTAGGTTTAAATTTATATGGTGGGTATTGGGGCATTTTTGGATTCCTTGCTGATAGCTACTGAAACTGAGAGGGTAGAGTCTGCTGTTTTTGGTTTTAGTTTGGTTTATGAAATAGTTTGAATTTATATTCAATATCCTTCATGCTTGAGCTATCTAGATCTACTTTCTCTAGGATTTTTGCTTGTTCTTTTGCATTGCTGGGGAGGTCTTTTGAAAATTGTTAATATATTGAAGTTCCGAACTTTGTGTTTTGTATTCTTTGCTTGCACATTCACTTTTGTGAAGTTCTGCTTTGCAATCTTGAGCTATTCTTTGTTAGACTTTGCGAGACTGTGAGTGTCTCTATGAAAATGGGAAGATCTTTGATGTTAAGTTTGTGTTTTTATTTTTATTTCTGGTGCTTTTGACTGTTGAATTTATGTACTATATAAATGGTCTCGAAGTCTGGTATTAAAAGTGTATGTTTTTTGTTGACTTGATTAGGCAACGTGTTCATAACTTTTCATATTTTCTTTGTTTACTTGTCTGGATCCCTTTATTTTTGTCAAATTCTGGTTTGTGAATAGTTGGATCGGTGTTGACACAAGGAAGAAAAAAATAGATAACTTTTTTGTTAACAAGTAGTACGTACTATCCTTTTTGAAGAATGCTGGACAGGCCAATCCATATCCTTCTTGAGATCGTCTTCTGTTTATTGTTGTTTGGTTGTGTGTTATCTAGACATGGGAAAGTGTTCCACTTTCTCGGATGCTTGCAATTTCCGAGATATCTATAACATGATTGACATTATTTCTTTAGCTTCATCTGGTTTGGCTCTGTGTTCTGTTGTCATCCAGTTGGTATTTTTGGCTGTCTCGGGGATTGGTAGTTTTTTTTACAACACGATTGACATTATTTCTAGCTTGCGGCAACTAAGTAATTTCCTTTGTATTGTTCTTGGCATTCTTTGGTTTTTGGAGAGCATTTCACTGCTATTTTGGATAGGAAACTGTTGACATGGATTTGCTCTTCCAGTCATTCATATTTTTAGCTGTTTCGATATTAATTTTTATTGTGTATGCCTCTGTTTATTTTTTTCCCTTCATATTGCTCTATTCCTATCTTTACCAAAGGAAGTTGGTTATACTTTTTTCAGTTCATTTTACACTAAGTATTGCTTATTTTAATTTGTTTTAGGCGTATTAAAGAAGTACGATCATGATGTATGGAGTGTAGAACAGTATCTGGTGCAAAAGATGAGAAGAAAGCAGCAAAAGGGATGCCGAGTTTTGACTCACCATTACCGATTACCAACATACTGTAAATTCCTAGTTGCTCCCTCAATTTATAGTTTCAAATTTCTATCATCTATTCTCTCGTGGTTCACTTCAATCCGTTTATCCTTAAAAATGATCAATTTCACAGTTATATTCATATCTTCCTTTGTTCGACTGCCTTTATCTTCCAGTATTTCATATTATGTATTCAAATGTTGTTACAGCTAAGTTTCACTGGAGTTCTGGGAATAAATCTTCCATTCATTTAATATTGTATTTTATCAAAGACCAAATCTTAAGTCTTAACATCATAGATTCAAACTTCAGTAGGTAGGATTTTCTTTTGATGTGTTGCAAGGGAATGTAGATAATTAGTGCTTTGCTGGCTAAAGTTGTTCGGCTTTGGTGATTACCATGAGAAAGAGTCTTTTCTAGGATAAGAATATGTTCGAATACTATTCTGTGTTTTAACGAAGTTATTTTGGAACAATAGATCTCTTAACCCAGATTTGAGATTTTTCTAACATTATACAACTGTGAATTGTTTTTTTGATGGCATCACATGGTATCGGTTTAATATTCTGATGTGCCTTAAATACCATTTCTGTGCAACACAAGCCTAATAACTGCTTATGAAAAAAAATAAAGCACAAATAAGGTGTT
The DNA here is from genome assembly GCA_030270665.1 of Hibiscus trionum. Classification (NCBI taxonomy): domain Eukaryota; kingdom Viridiplantae; phylum Streptophyta; class Magnoliopsida; order Malvales; family Malvaceae; genus Hibiscus; species Hibiscus trionum. The sequence goes on along the minus strand of BSYR01000017.1, from coordinate 47,525,846 downwards.
TTTACAGTTTTCCTGCTTGTCATTGCTTTCCTGATTACTTATCTTGTAATCTGATTTTCAGCTGCGCAGAGAGGAGTACGATCCACCCGTTCCCTGTTTCAAATTTTGGGACATTCGACCAATCTGTTGGATTTCGCCTAGAGGATGCTGTTAACCTGAGTGCAAGTATACATTCAGTAATCTACTCCTTAAAAAATCATAATTGGAGCAATCATTTATAAATATTTTGTTTTTTAGGGACAAAAAGTTAGCTCTCAGACACCCTTGAATAGTCTTATATAGTGATGCATGAAATACCTAAATGTGACATGACATGTCCCATGAGTAGTAGTATGTAACAGAATCAGTATGATTTCTTGGTTGCAGCACATGTATCTTTCTCGAGTTATATATTTATCATCTTGTATCAATATGCAATACATGTGCTTTTTCTCCTTAATGATCCCCTTAGTAGTGTTAATCTTCAACTAGATTTCTGATCAATTTTTTGAAGACAATGGTAATGAGTAGAAAGACATTTCTGCTTTATATCTCTATCAAGGATTTGATATGAAATGTGGCCATGCAGATACTGTGTTTGATTCAACAAAAGTAAGTCGCCACGAAGTTCCTACTGATCACGACCTTATTGGCAGTTCAGATAAGGTGGATTTTGTTTCTCTTATCATGTAATTAGCTAGTTTTTAGAGTGTTTAGTAATTTAATTTTCTTCTCCTTATTGCCTGAAGCAGACTTCAACTTCATTTACTAAATATCCATCCGCCACCCAAGTTGAATCTCTAAGGTTGCAGTTAGAAAAAGGTCAACAAATAAATCCGGCCTCGATACCTAGTGGTAATACAGAGAACTGGGGAGAATCCAATATGGCTGATGGTAGTCCAAAGACTGATATCTCAACGGATGCGGATACCGATGAAAAAAATCAGATGGTATGCTTTATTTCCTATCCCTATACTTTTAATTTAATAGATCTTTTTTGGATCATTTTGGATGGTATTGATTGTTACTTTGCTTTTGTTTTCTTACTTAGATTGTGGTTCTAATTGAGCTCATTTGTGTAATATGAGCCATCTAGCCAAGCTCATGTAGTGAGACTAGTTTTTGTTGTTGTTAATCGACTTCTTGCGTGTCTGACATTTTACTGCTTGCAGTTTGATAGAGGAAAATCTAGTGCTTTAGTTGCGGTTTCTGATTCTAGTGACAGATCGAAGGGTAATTTGGACCAAAAGGTCAGATAGTTTATCTTACTTGCATGGCTAATAGCTAGTAATAATTTGGTCATATCGTTGACCGTTTGTTGATAATATTGTATTCTACAGACTCTGCGTAGACTTGCTCAAAATCGTGAGGCTGCTAGAAAAAGTCGATTGAGAAAGAAAGTATGTCTTCTCCTTTAACTTTAATATATATTCAACTTTCCTTTAAATATTTTTTAATTGTTTGTTTTGTTAATTTCCATTGCTTAGTGCAACTCAAGACTTCTATGGCATCTAACTGGTAATACACTAGTCCTCTACTTGATTTTCTAGGGATTCGGGTCTAGTTGAAGATAACACTGGCTGGATAGACTCCTAAATATTTGACCTTAGAAGAAAGATCTACATATTGCACATTGCCATATTACTTTTTTCATGGTTCCGGAAAGATTTGAGTATAATAGAATTTAAGTGTTTCACTGTTTCTCCTTGCATCTCCTTGCTTTCAATTTTATAATGATTGGGTAATTAGAGTACCATTTGGACAATGAGTATGGCTATTTTCTCGTATTCTTTTGGCGGAGTTCTTTTTGTAGCAATCAAGTACAAAATTACAGAAAGACAACTATCAACCATTACGTATATGCTTTCAAATTCTCATGATTGTATCATTTTTGTCACCGTTAACTATTATATACTTTTGCTCTCAAATTCTCGTGCTTCTTGTTTTAGTCTTCCATATTCTGGCATGTTTTGTTTTACATGGAGATCAAATTAAATCTCATACATTGAGCTACATTATCCATTTTTCTCCGACAGGCATATGTGCAACAACTGGAAAGTAGTCGTTTGAAGTTGACACAATTAGAGCAGGAGCTTCAGCGGGCAAGGCAGCAGGTTAGACTTGGTCCTTCATCAGTTCACGGACTGTGTATGCAGTTGTTTATTAATTTTCGAGTATGTACTATTGTAACATTGCCTTCCCGTACAGGGTATCTTCATATCAAGCTCTGGAGATCAAAGCCATTCAATGGGCGGAAATGGTAATGGGTCGGTGTTTTGAGTCTAGTTCCTGGTAAACTTTTCTTCTAGTGATTGTAGTACGAGTCTTGTTTGTCGGATTGCTTCATTGAAGCAACAAAATGCTAGCTATCTTGCATGAACGGAAAATATTTGTGTATGAGGGGGAGTCAGTTCTTTGATTGGCCACTTTCTCCAAAATTCTGAAGGATAGGAGTCATAGAGCCATCTTCGTTTTCTAAGACCTTGCTATGTTGCTCTGGCTCTTCATTTTTATTGAAATACCCATGCCTGACACCCATGTCAGGAACATATTTGGACATCGGCATGGGGATATGACACTCCAAAAACCCTCCAAAAATACAAGGGAAAACTTATAAAAACTTAAACATCCCTATGGAATACATACCTGTATTGAAGACTTCCACTCCACTCTAGTCTGAGACTCTGAGTAGCATAATTGACGAGTGTTTTACAGCCGATTAAAATAGTACAGGTCAGTGTACAAGACTTTACCCTGGAATATATCATCAAAACTAACCGGTGCTATCTCCTGTATCACAAAAACATGCATTTCGAACGCTTGTAGTGAGGTTGTATGGGGTATAGTCCCAAAGTTTTTTGTGTGCATTTTGAATGTAATCGTGCATTTATCGGTTTCTCTATGCGTTTTGTTCACTTATTTTCTCTGCAGGTGCCATGGCATTTGATGTAGAATATGCACGGTGGTTGGAAGAGCAAAACCGACAAATTAATGAGCTGAGAACGGCTGTAAATTCTCATGCAAGCGATGCAGAACTTCGTATTATTGTTGATGGTGTAATGGCTCACTATGATGAAATTTTCAGGTTGAAGAGCAATGCAGCTAAGGCTGATGTTTTCCATTTGTTGTCAGGCATGTGGAAAACACCAGCCGAGCGGTGTTTCTTATGGCTGGGTGGTTTCCGTTCATCTGAGCTTCTAAAGGTAGTTCATCCAAGTCTGCCACTAAACTTCTTAAGGATGGTGTTGGCAAACTCCATATTTTTCTCCCTGTTCTTTCCCTTTAGATTATTTGTTATTTGTCGGTTCAGATACTGTTGTATTCGTGTCTGAGTTCTGACCGAAACAACTTATAACTAGGCAAACATTAAGGTATAAAACAGAAATATTCAAAAGAATCCCATCATAGGTTTAGAAAATAATCATGCAATAACTTATATCTAGAAATCAAGATTATGATAGTATGATTTGTGAAAAATACGAAGAAAATAACTTATGGATTGTATGTTATGTTTGTAGACCATATCTTGTTGCTGGTCATATTTCAATATGCCCCCTCTGTCTCCCTTAAAAATATTTTGTTTTCTTCTTATATCTTCATCATCGAATTCAATGTTTATTCTCGCAGCTTCTCGTAAGCCAATTGGAGCATTTGACAGAGCAACAGTTGGCTGGAATCGGCAACTTGCAGCAATCCTCCCAACAGGCTGAAGATGCATTATCTCAAGGGATGGAGGCATTGCAGCAGTCTCTAGCCGAGACATTGTTGACCGGACCTTTAGGCTCGTCAGGATCATCTGGGACTGGGAATGTGGCGAACTACATGGGTCAAATGGCCATGGCCATGGGGAAGCTAGGGACCCTCGAGGGGTTTATCCGTCAGGTAATGATTATTTATTATTCTTCAATTTCTCATTCATTTCTCTCCCTCGATGTACATAACTTACTAGTGTTGGCTGACATGAAGAGATGAAACCCGAAAGATGTTATCGAGTTGGTTTCAAATTTGGATACAAACTAGGAATGCTGATATTAGTTTTTACTAGACTATGGACAGTTTCTTATTTTCGATCTGATTTGTGAAGATTTTTGGTATATATTGCAATTTGAAAACTGGTTTTCCGTGTTTCGAAAGTTTGATACGAGGTTTCTTGAGCCGTTCATCAATCTCGTACTCAAACTATAATCTATCTACAGTGTCCTTTAGTGTTTCAAATAAATGTTTCTAATAAGTTATACATCACCAGGCTGACAATCTTCGGCAGCAAACACTACAACAAATGCACCGGATATTGACAACCCGCCAGTCAGCTCGAGCACTGCTTGCGATACATGATTATTTCTCGAGATTACGGGCTCTTAGTTCCCTTTGGCTCGCCCGACCACGAGAGTGAAATTGTCTTATCGTGTTTTGACTGTTCCAATGCGACCGACTCGACAATGGGGGAATATATATATTTTTGATCAGGCACTGGCAGGAGCATTAGACCTAATTAACTTATCTTTCAGTCTAAAACTTGTGTTTCAGTTTCAGTAATGCTTGTGATATGTTGTGTTGCCTTTTTTGTGAAATAGTTACAACCATAAGTGCATTTTCCTCGAACTCGAAATTCGAATTTGCCATTTACATATATTACCACAATCTATCATCGTCAAGACATTTTAATTTCAAACACAACACAATGATAAGAACACAACGTGAAAATGGTTCGAGTGTTGGATACGAGTAATGGTGGTGTTGAATCTGTCAAGTTTGATCCCATGAATATCTTTGTTGCATTGTGCCTTGAGGAAAGCCGAAGAAAGAGCATTATGGCACAAAATGAATGTGATAACCATTAGTGGTGTTTAATCGGTTCGATTAACCGGTCGAGCCGAACTAGTTAAAATCTATTAATCAAAATTTATTTTCTTTAAACATTAATTGAATTGATTTTTTTTGAAAATTTTTAATCGATTAAAGTTGGATTAATTCAGTTGATTTTTGAATTTACTGAAATTTGTTATAAGTTGTTAGATAAAGTACAAAAATGATCACTAAACTATGCTAAAATGATCTTTTTAGTCATTAAACTTTTAAATATTACAAAACAATCACTAAATTTATTGAACTATAACAAAATGATCATTGTACGTTATAAATTATTAATAAATTTTAAAAAAATTAATGACCTTTTTTATTAGACTTATGTTGATTTTGATATAACTAAAATTGTTGTTAAGAACTAAATTGTAAACATTTGTAAAGTTATAAAATAAATTTAATTTGTCAAAAATATGTTCTAAGCTTATAAAAACGTTGTCATTCAAAATATAACTTGAACCAAATATTCCTAACACGTTTTAAAGTTAAAATTCTATTTTTACACAGTGAAGTATCGAAATCTCTCCAAAAATTTTGAAATCTTTTTGATGATTTTCAACCTAGATTTTTCAGTAAGCTTCCAAGTTTCAAAACCTTAGGTCAGATTTCAATACTTTTCCCTTGTGGTTTCGAAACCACTCTTTGAACGACTATATTTTGCATGAAATTTCAGTTCGTGGTTTCAAAACTGTTTAAAAGTATTTGATACCTCTATACAGGTGAGCAATAAATGTTCAATTTTAAAGGTTTTCAACGGCTCCAAACTCCCTCAAAAGCCTCACAGCGATTAAAAAAAAGTTAAATGACACATAAAAGAGACCTTTAAACAGTAATGAAGCATCAACAAAGCTTATCCAAATTTTCAAGCAATTAAAATTCAATTTGTGCTCAAATTTCTCATTTTCCTGTAAACACTAGTGTTATTGTTCATTGTAATTCTTTAACTTGTGTTTCTTGAGTTTGTGAAAAATTTTAAATTTTGCCAACGCATTTTTTGTAAGGGTTTTTTGAGTTTGCTTCTTTGTACTTAAATTTAGGAAAAATTCAATAGACTTTAGATTATAAGTCTATTGAATTGTGTAAGGTTACTCATTATCTTAAAGGAAAGATAAATTAGTGGATTCGTGGAAAATGATAACTAAAATAGTAAATGTAGAATCCATTCAGAGAGTTAAACTATTCTAAATCTCTTTGCAATTAGCTTTCACCATTCTTTAAAAATTGTAATTCACCCCTCTTGGCTATATTCGATCAATTGCTGCACTCAACAATTTTGTAATAATTTAATAAGTTTAATGATATATATTTTTTTAAAAATTTGATACAGTTTAATGATCATTTACAACATATCGAAAATTTTACAATTATTTTATAACTTTTAAAAGTTCAAAAACCATATATATATATATACTATATGTAATATATATATAATAATTTCGGTTAATTAATCGATTGATAATAGATATTTAAAACCGATCATATCTAAAATTATCTGATCAATTAACCAAAAAAACTTTAATTCGGTCAATTAATTTAGTTAAACCCAAGTTTTAACACCTCTAATAACTATTGATATTCGATCTTTTGGTCGATATTTTTATTAGTATAATTATTGATATTCAATCTTTTAATCGATTTATCTCCATCAAGTATTACAAATATCTATTACGAAACACTAAAGAAATTGGTTGTTGGTAATTTATTATGTTATAAATAGATATCGGGCCTTTAAGCGCTTAAACCCTAAAACAAAAGTAAGCCCAATAACAAAGATTCAAACAATCAAATCGGCCTGATCCGATGAAAAACCCTTAAAAGATCGCCGCTTTACCATTTTACAGTCGGTTCGGCTCGATCTAATCTCACTATATATGTCCAAACACAGTCGGAATTCACAAAAATAACCACAAATTAAAAGAAAAATCATAAAGTTTTAATCTTGCAGCCGGGAACTGAAATCTCAAAAGCCATTTTCGTTTGTAAGTGTTTTCTCTCTCTTTTACATTTCTCTGTTTCAATACTAGTTAGGGTTTTTGGTTTTCTGAATTCATTTTCAATTGTTTTTTTTAGGGTTCTCGGAGTTTGATTTGAGTTTGTGCTAATGGCTAATCTCGGTGGCGGTGCGGAGGCACACGCTCGTTTCAAGCAGTACGAATATAGGGCTAATTCTAGTTTAGTTCTTACAACTGATTCTCGGCCTCGTGATACACATGAGCCGACCGGAGAGCCGGAATCTCTCTGGGGAAAGATTGACCCTAGGTCGTTTGGTGACCGTGTTTATAAAGGTAGGCCGCCGGAGTTAGACGAGAAGCTTAAGAAGTCTAAGAAGAAGAAAGAACGTGACCCACTCACTGAGCCGGTTCCGGTTAGGCAAAGTAAGAGGCGTAAGTTGCGGGAGGAGAGTGTTTTGACTGCTACGGAGGAAGGGGTTTATCAGCCGAAAACGAAGGAGACTAGGGCGGCTTATGAGGCTATGTTGAGTTTGATTCAGCAGCAGTTGGGTGGACAGCCACTTAATATAGTTAGTGGTGCGGCCGATGAGATTTTGGCTGTGCTTAAGAATGAAGGGATTAAGAATCCGGATAAGAAAAAGGAGATTGAGAAGTTGTTGAATCCAATCCCGAGTCAGGTTTTTGATCAGCTTGTTTCGATTGGAAAGTTGATTACAGATTATCAAGATGCTGGTGATGGAGCCGGGGGTTCTGCTGCGAATGGGGATGAAGGTCTTGATGATGATGTGGGGGTGGCGGTTGAGTTCGAAGAAAATGAAGACGAGGAAGAGGAAAGTGATCTCGATATGGTGCAGGAGGATGAGGAGGATGATGATGACGGGGTGGACAATGGTTCTGGGGCTATGCAGATGGGTGGTGGAATTGATGATGATGATATGCATGAGGCTAATGAGGGGATGAATCTGAATGTCCAGGACATTGATGCTTATTGGCTTCAGAGGAAGATCTCCCAGGCTTACGATCAACAAATTGACCCGCAACAGTGTCAAAAGCTTGCTGAAGAGGTGCTTAAGATTCTTGCGGAGGGTGATGACAGGGAGGTTGAAACCAAGCTATTGGTGCATCTGCAGTTTGATAAGTTCAGTCTTATTAAATATCTTCTGCGGAACCGGCTTAAGGTTGTATGGTGCACTCGTTTGGCTAGGGCTGAAGACCAGGAAGAGAGGAAGAAGATTGAGGAGGAAATGATGAACTTGGGTCCGGATTTGGCTGCAATTCTTGAGCAGTTGCATGCCACTAGGGCAACAGCAAAAGAAAGGCAGAAGAACTTGGAGAAGAGTATTAGAGAAGAGGCACGTCGATTAAAGGATGAGAGTGGTGGAGATGGGGACAGGGAAAGGAGAGGTCTTGCTGACAGAGACGCTGATGGTGGTTGGCTGAAGGGTCAGCGCCAGTTGCTTGATCTGGACAGTATTGCTTTTGAACAGGGTGGCCTTTTGATGGCAAATAAAAAATGTGATCTTCCTGTGGGTTCTTACAGGCATCATAGCAAGGGTTATGAGGAAGTCCATGTGCCAGCACTGAAGGCGAAACCATTGGAATCAAATGAGAGGCTTGTAAGGATATCTGAGATGCCAGACTGGGCTCAACCAGCGTTCAAAGGGATGCAACAGTTGAACAGGGTTCAGAGCAGAGTGTATGAAACTGCCCTTTTTTCTGCTGATAACATCCTACTGTGTGCTCCAACCGGGGCTGGGAAAACTAATGTTGCTGTACTCACCATACTGCAACAACTTGCCTTGAATATGGATTCTGATGGTTCAATTAACCACAGCGACTACAAGATTGTGTATGTGGCACCTATGAAGGCCTTAGTTGCTGAAGTTGTTGGTAATCTTTCTCATCGTTTAGAGGCATATGGCGTGACTGTGCGGGAGCTTAGTGGAGACCAGACACTGACTCGCCAACAAATTGATGAGACCCAGATTATTGTGACAACTCCTGAGAAATGGGATATTATTACCAGGAAGTCTGGAGATCGTACATACACACAGCTTGTAAAACTTCTTATCATTGATGAGATTCATCTTCTTCATGATAATAGAGGGCCTGTGCTTGAAAGTATTGTTGCCAGGACTGTTCGGCAGATTGAAACCACGAAAGAGCATATCCGATTGGTTGGACTGTCGGCTACACTTCCAAACTTTGAAGATGTTGCATTATTTTTGCGGGTTGATCTTGATAAAGGATTGTTTCATTTTGACAATAGCTACAGACCTGTCCCCCTCTCTCAGCAGTATATTGGAATCACCGTGAAGAAGCCACTGCAGAGGTTCCAGTTGATGAATGATATTTGTTATGAAAAGGTAATGGCAGTTGCAGGGAAGCATCAAGTCCTTATTTTTGTTCATTCAAGGAAGGAAACAGCTAAAACAGCTCGTGCCGTACGAGACACTGCACTTGCTAATGATACCCTTAGTAGGTTCCTGAAAGAGGATGCTGCTAGTCGGGAGATTCTCCAAAGTCATACAGACATGGTTAAAAGCAATGATCTCAAGGATCTACTGCCTTATGGTTTTGCGATCCATCATGCTGGGTTGGCAAGGACTGATCGTCAAATTGTTGAAGAGCTCTTTGCGGATGGGCATGTACAAGTGTTGGTATCAACTGCAACACTTGCTTGGGGTGTGAACTTGCCTGCTCATACAGTCATAATTAAAGGGACCCAGATTTACAGCCCAGAAAAAGGAGCATGGACTGAGCTAAGTCCTCTAGATGTGATGCAGATGCTGGGTCGTGCTGGGAGGCCTCAATATGATTCATATGGGGAAGGGATCATCATCACCGGCCACAGTGAGCTTCAGTACTACCTTTCATTGATGAATCAGCAGCTTCCTATTGAGAGCCAGTTTATTTCCAAACTGGCTGATCAGTTGAATGCTGAAATTGTTCTTGGAACTGTTCAGAACGCAAGAGAAGCCTGCAATTGGATTGGATACACATACTTGTATATTCGCATGGTGCGGAATCCCACACTTTATGGTTTACCAGCAGATGTTCTTTCAAGAGATTTAACTTTGGAGGAGAGGAGGGCTGATTTGGTAATCCTGCATTTTTTTAGTAAACATTATTATTTTTAAAACGTGCATGCTACTATAAATTTTTATTCTGTTGTGGTACTTTTTTTTGTACATTTGGTTTAGTTGAGCAGCATGTTATTTTTCTGCATTTAACTTTACTTTGGGAGTTTAGAATAACGTTATTTTATATATAATCTGTTTGTATATATAAAATTTTGCCATGTGACTGGTAAAGCCCACTCTTTGTTGCTAGTTTTTGTTGCTGCTGCATTGGGTTTAAATATTCACAATTTTGATTGAAAATATACAAATTCTTTAAACTGGAGAAATTGTTGGCTAATAAATTTGGTATAAAGATATGAAAAATACACATAAATATCATATTATAACTTTAATCTTCAAAATTGTTGTTTCAGTTTACTATGAAGTCTTTGTTTGTATTTGTTATTTATTCTCTTTCCATTTCCTTTCTTGGCCAGATTCATTCTGCTGCAACTATCTTGGACAAGAATAATTTGGTGAAGTATGATAGAAAAAGTGGGTACTTCCAAGTGACTGATTTGGGCCGTATTGCTAGCTATTACTATATTAGTCACGGAACAATCTCCACATATAATGAGCATTTGAAGCCAACCATGGGGGATATAGAGCTCTGCAGGCTGTTTTCACTTAGTGAAGAGTTCAAGTATGTGACAGTCAGACAAGATGAGAAGATGGAGCTGGCAAAGCTTTTGGACCGTGTTCCCATTCCAATAAAGGAAAGCTTGGAAGAGCCCAGTGCAAAAATCAATGTTTTGCTGCAAGCATATATCTCACAGTTAAAGCTTGAAGGGCTTTCATTGACATCAGACATGGTGTACATAACTCAGAGTGCGGGACGTCTTATCCGAGCACTTTTTGAGATTGTCTTGAAAAGAGGTTGGGCACAGTTGGCTGAGAAGGCTTTGAACTTGTGTAAAATGGTTACCAAGAGGATGTGGAATGTTCAGACACCGTTGCGGCAATTCAATGGCATCCCTAATGAAATTCTTATGAAGTTGGAGAAGAAAGATTTGGCCTGGGATAGATATTATGATCTGTCATCACAGGAGATCGGTGAGCTGATTCGTTTCCCTAAAATGGGAAGAACACTTCACAGGTTCATTCACCAGTTCCCTAAGCTAAACCTTGCAGCCCATGTTCAGCCAATTACACGTACTGTCTTGAGGGTTGAACTTACAATAACACCAGATTTTCAATGGGAGGACAAGGTTCATGGCTATGTGGAGCCATTTTGGGTGATTATTGAGGATAATGATGGCGAGTATATTCTTCACCATGAGTACTTTTTGCTGAAGAAACAGTATATTGATGAGGACCACACTTTGAACTTCACAGTGCCAATTTATGAACCATTGCCACCTCAATATTTCATACGTGTTGTATCAGATAAATGGTTGGGGTCCCAGACTGTTTTACCCATCTCTTTCAGGCACCTTATTCTGCCAGAGAAGTATCCTCCACCAACTGAGCTATTGGACTTACAGCCCCTGCCTGTAACTGCATTGAGGAATCCGTCTTATGAGGCTTTATATCAAGATTTTAAGCATTTTAATCCGGTTCAAACTCAAGTCTTCACTGTTCTGTATAACACGGATGACAATGTTCTAGTGGCTGCACCAACAGGCAGTGGGAAGACCATCTGTGCTGAGTTCGCTATACTAAGGAATCATCAAAAAGGACCTGATAGTACCATGCGAGTAGTGTATATTGCACCTCTTGAAGCTATTGCCAAGGAGCGATACCGTGATTGGGAGCGGAAGTTTGGCAAGGGTCTTGGGATGCGGGTGGTTGAGTTGACTGGGGAACTGACAATGGACCTGAAGTTGCTTGAGAAAGGTCAAGTAATCATCAGTACTCCTGAGAAATGGGATGCTCTTTCTCGTCGCTGGAAACAGAGGAAGTATGTTCAGCAGGTCAGTCTTTTCATTGTTGATGAGCTTCACTTGATTGGTGGTCAAGGTGGTCCTGTGTTGGAGGTGATTGTCTCCAGGATGAGATATATTGCTAGTCAGGTTGAGAAGAAGATCCGGATTGTGGCTCTTTCAACTTCTCTTGCTAATGCTAAGGACCTTGGAGAATGGATAGGAGCTACTTCTCACGGCCTTTTCAATTTCCCTCCTGGAGTTCGTCCTGTACCGCTAGAAATACACATCCAAGGGGTGGATATAGCCAATTTTGAAGCAAGGATGCAAGCGATGACTAAACCCACTTACACTGCCATTGTCCAACATGCCAAAGGTGGGAAGCCAGCTATTGTGTTTGTTCCTACAAGGAAGCATGTTAGACTCACTGCTGTGGACCTAACGAGTTACTCCAGAGTGGATAATGAAGAGAAGCCAGCTTTCCGCTTGCGATCTGCTGAAGAACTTCAGCCTTTCGTTGACAAGATTAGTGAAGGAACATTGAGAGCGACTCTAGAACATGGAGTTGGCTACTTGCATGAGGGTTTAAGCAGTTTGGATCAAGAAGTTGTTTCCCAGCTCTTTGAAGCTGGGTGGATTCAGGTTTGTGTTATGAGCAGTGGGTTATGTTGGGGAGTTCCACTATCAGCACACTTGGTGGTTGTGATGGGTACTCAATATTATGATGGAAGAGAGAATGCTCACACTGATTACCCAGTTACAGATTTGTTGCAGATGATGGGCCATGCAAGTCGTCCTCTTCTTGATAATTCTGGCAAATGTGTCATCCTCTGTCATGCCCCTCGTAAAGAGTATTACAAGAAGTTCTTGTACGAAGCATTCCCTGTTGAAAGCCATTTGCACCATTTTCTACATGACAACTTCAATGCGGAAATTGTTGCAACAGTTATTGAGAACAAGCAAGATGCTGTGGATTATCTTACATGGACTTTCATGTATAGGAGGCTCACTCAAAATCCAAATTACTACAATCTCCAGGGAGTAAGTCACAGGCATCTCTCTGACCACCTTTCGGAGCTTGTTGAGAACACCTTAAATGATTTGGAAGCAAGTAAATGTATTACTATCGAGGATGACATGGATCTTTCTCCTTTGAATCTTGGTATGATAGCCTCCTACTATTACATCAGTTACACTACCATTGAGCGCTTCAGTTCGTCTTTGGCTTCCAAAACGAAGATGAAGGGTCTTATGGAGATTCTGGCCTCAGCTTCTGAGTATGCAAATCTTCCCATACGACCTGGGGAAGAAGAGGTTCTCAGAAGATTAATTAATCACCAAAGATTTTCCTTTGAAAATCCCAGGTACACTGATCCTCATGTCAAAGCAAATGCACTGCTTCAAGCCCACTTCTCTAGGCAGCATGTGGGTGGGAACCTATCACTGGATCAGCGAGAGGTGCTGTTGTATGCTACTCGGCTTCTTCAAGCTATGGTTGATGTTATATCGAGCAATGGCTGGTTGAGCCTTGCTCTTCTCGCAATGGAGGTGAGCCAAATGGTGACACAAGGAATGTGGGAGCGAGATTCGATGCTTCTACAGCTCCCACACTTCAATAAGGAACTAGCCAAGAGATGCCAAGAGAACCCTGGAAAGAACATAGAGACTATTTTTGATTTGGTGGAGATGGAAGATGACGAGAGGCGTGAGCTGTTACAGATGTCCGATTTGCAGCTGCTAGACATTGCAAAGTTCTGCAATCGTTTCCCCAACATTGATTTATCGTATGAGGTGATTGACGGTGAGAGCGTGAGGGCTGGGGAATATGTCACCTTGCAGGTTACCCTCGAAAGGGATCTAGAGGGGAAGACAGAGGTGGGACCGGTCGATGCTCCCAGGTACCCGAAAGCAAAAGACGAAGGGTGGTGGCTGGTTGTTGGTGACACCAAGAGTAACCAGCTGCTAGCTATAAAAAGGGTGTCTCTTCAGAGGAAAGCGAAGGTGAAGCTTGAATTTGCTGCTCCCACTGAAGCTGCAGAGAAGACGTACACTTTGTATTTCATGTGTGATTCTTACCTAGGTTGTGACCAGGAGTATAGCTTCAGCGTCAATGTGAAGGAAGCCGCTGGCCCTGATGAAGACAGTGGCTGAGAGTAAGCTCGTAATTTATCTCTTTATTTATGAACCACTGTTTTACTGCCCCAATTCTACTTGGAACATGGACTTTTTTTTATTTATTATTTTGCAGTAGTTCTGAAACTCCTATGTATGCTTTTGTGTTTGAGCTCCATTATTTAACTCACTTTAGCTATAAACGGAGCTTTCTTCTATGATATGATTATTCTAAGGGATCATATGTTTTAGCATATAATTTGATCATTAAATGAATGCTAGCAAGCAGTCTGTTGTACAAATGACTACTATATTTCTAGTATATGTTCAAGATGGAAATGACAGATGAGTCCCAAATTTAGCAGATTTTGATCTTCATGTTTTAATTAATCAAAGCTACTTTGCTTGGCTTCTGAAACTTTCTTCTCGATCATCTGTTAACTGCTGCTCCCTCATTTGAGTCCCCTTAAACTTGGCTCCTCCTCTCATGGCGTTTATGGTCATTATTCTCGAAACCCTTAAGGTTCCTGTCATTGAGTAAAACCATGGATCTGAAACAAACGATGATGTTGGGATCTTTTCCAAGGTGCCTGTCTGTGATGCTTAAATAACAGTCGAACTCGAGTCTGAAAACTGGGATCGAGTAGAGAACCAGTTAACATAGTCGATCCAAAGCGAACCTCACCACCAGAATCAAGCCATAACAATATTAATCTGAAAACTACCACTCTTTGCAATCCTTATTTCTTCACATGGAAAGTGAAAAAAATTCCCAAGTAATGTTTTTGACATCCTTCATTAGAGAATTAGGAATGTCATGCCCCTTGTGTAATATTCATTGGTAACTTTGCGTACATCTGGATCTAGTCCCATATTTAAATCATCTTCTGTTGCTATTAGAGGACCAATATGCGTTTCCCAACACATGAGAAAAGAAAATAATGAATAGAAATGTTGAGAAATGAATGAGAGGGTTAATGAAAATACCAATAATTGGGATGGATTTAAAATCAGTTTGGAGATCCCAACATCCCATTATATAGTGGGAGGGATTGTAATTTCCATATAGGTTTAAAAATTATTGGATTGTGGTTAGAACTTAGGGTTATGATTTAGGGTTTAGAGGTTATGACTTACATTTTAGAGAAATATGGTCAGGGATTTAAGTTTTAACCTATAACCTTAAATTTTAATCACAATCCATCAATTCTAAACTACTAAATCTAAACCCTTAACCTCTAAACTCTAAACCATGAAATTAAAGCGCTTGTGGAAAATTTTTATTTATATCGCCTGTGTATGAAATAATTAACCTTGCATATATGCCAAAATAAAGATGATATATAGACAGTAATTTTTTTTGGGACCGTTGTAATGCCAACACAATGGTGGATAAAAACCTTTCCATTTTGGTTTGTATTAATTTTGCACTTGCCCCACTCAAAATTTCTTTTATTCTTTAAAATTAGGGGAACAAAACTCAATTTGACTTAAAAAATAAATTATTCAACTCTACTCGATTTGAAAATACTTGACTTGTAATTTAATAAACACAACTCGAAAAAAGTTCAACTGAAATTTGTGTAAAATGAAAATTCGAATAACTCAAAATTTATAGTAATTAGTGGATCAGCTTCGCAACATTGTAAGTTTATAGGCTTTGTTTTAGCGTTCGTGAGGGGCGATTTTGTCTTAAGATGCGGAGCTTGTCTTTGTTGGTGGCTGGTTAAATTGGAATTAATTAGTACCATAACATTACGAATGTTTACAATTTAATTTGAACAAAAACTTGAACAGCTCGACTGGAATTTTTTTTAAATAAAGTTTGAGTTATAAAATATGACTCTTCAACTTGAATTTTTTTGACTCGAATCGTGTCATATCATGAATTTGGTTCTAGAGGTTTTGAGGCTTAATTGTGAACAATGGGAGGTTGGGACTAAATTGAATGTGGGGGAAAGTTTGAGATCCACTTTTTGTAAATTCTAAGAAAGTTTAAGGCTATGGCTACAATTTTTCCGTAAAACATTGGTATAAAGTAGCCTTTTTAGTAAAGGCTAAGAATATAGGTACTTCAGCCTATTCACGCCGGTTGGAAACTGTCACCACCCTCTCGTTCCTTTATGTTTCAGTTTGTCCACCATGCATTTGCATTGTGCCACACGTGATTGCTATTACTGTTATTGTTATGCATGTATTATAAATTTAGAGTGTACGATTACGGATGGGCATTTTACTCCATCTGGTCGGGTTCTGACCTGACCCGATCGGATTGGATTTTTAATGAAAAAATTGAGTTCGGGTCAGGTTTTTATTAAAGTTGGGGTCGGGTTGAGTTTGAGTTTAGGGTGAAAAATATTCTACCCGACTCGAGATTAATTGTGTAATTTTCCCCTAATTTTTTAGAGATATTTATAATAATAGTCACTCTTTAGATATATTTTTTATAATTAGTTCCTTAAAATTAAATTTTTATTTACAATTTAGTCCTTAAATTTATATTTTTTACAATTAAATCCTTTAAAATTATTTTTTTATAATTAAGACCCTAAAAATTATTTTTTTCTATAGATTAGGTCAGATCGGGTGCGGGTATAGAGTATTTATTTTCGGGTCGGGTCAAATTTTTTAAGAGATATGTTCGAGTCGGGTGCGAATATAGAACATGTATTTTCGGATCGGGGTCGGGTGGGCCAAAAACCCGACCCGACTCGATCCGTGCCCATCTCTTTGTACGATTGCTAAGGTAACATACTCTAATTTTTATATGTTTACTGTCATCTGATTCTGCATGATATGTATGTCTGCACTATTCTGTATAAATGCTTGAATCTGATTCCACACCCTTAAGAGGAAAGAACAAGGGTTATATCACCAAGCAAACCAATCATTCTTGATACATTTCCATATTTTTTTATTTAACTTATAAAATGTTCAACCACTTTTTTTTTAAAATTAAGTGTTTCACCAAAAATTAAAAATGTTTTCACAAGAATTCAAATCTGAAATTTTCTACAGAAAAATAAAATAATAAATCTCTGAACTAACTAAGAGTTTATTTGATATCCATTAATGTTAGTATCAGTGGCGGATGCACCCTGCCTCGGTGGGGTTCATCTGCACCCCATTTTTGAATATATATATATATATATTAAAAAAATAGGTTTAATTTAGTGTTATTTTTTAAAAAAATAGTTTTGTTTAGTTTGTGAAGGAAATTTTTATTTTTGCATACCATTTGAGAAAAAAATATTTTAAACTTATTTTTGAATTTTTAGATCAGTCACTGGTTAATATTTAATTAATTAAATGCTAAATTAAATATCAAACTAAAATCATTTCATCGTTTATTTGAGAATAAAATTAAATAATTAAAATAAAAGGACAATAATTGCTAAAATTCAAAACCATTACTTTCATTTACTAAAATAAAAGGACAATAATTTGTGGCAATTAAAGTTACTCGGTGATTGTTTGTACAAAGTTGTACAAAGTTACTTAGTCAATTACGAATGTGATGTTTTCATTGTTGAAGATATAATGAGCCATTTACAAATAGTGGTGGGAACATGAAAATTAAATAATTAAAATAAAAGGACAATTATTGTCCTTGTGGTTAATGAAAACACATTCACGTGAGAATTAAATAATTTAATATCAAACGAATCCTTACTTTGACCTGTGCTGCCTGAGATGAGGTCCATTTATATGTGCTTGTTTTTTGCTAACCCTTTCTCAATTTGCGGAAACAGTTACTATCAATGATCATAAAAAAGAAAAGGACAATAATTGTCAAAATTCTAAAATCATTTTTTTTATCGATAACGTATGAATTTATTAAGAAAAGATTCATATAAATACTTTCATCTGTCTAATCTAAATTGGAAAAAAAGAGTACAACCTGAAGATACACATGCCTCAAAACAAAAGAACAGAACTCCAAATGTCCATGGAAATACAATAAAAAAGGCTACTAAGAACATGTAACCCCAGCCAATTATCCCACGCACAACAACTCACTAGAGTAAAGCTTGGAAACAAGTTGGTCGATCCACACCACTATTAACTAGTACATCCACCAATTCATTTGCCTTGCGATATATATATGATGAAAGCACACACATGCCAATTTCGCAAGACAAGAGTCAATACATTTAAAATACTCCCACAACCTCCACGGACATCTTTCGTTATAAAGCACCCGCAAAATAGCTATCACCAAGTCCGATTCAATTACTATGGGGAAATCGTTCCCCCAAAGAGACCGAACAAGCAACTCCAAGGCCATCCCAATTGCTCGAACCCCCGCTTCATTGGAATCTATAACACCCAACGGGCACGAGAATAACCCTAAAATCGGTCCCTCAAAATTACGCAACACCCCTCTACATCCCGCCTTTCTCGGCTTACCTCGTGCAGATCTATCTACATTAAATTTCAACAGTGCCTTGGATTAGCGGACACCACACAATTCTCACCCGTGACATCGCCATGGATGACAAAGATAAACAACTCTACGGGCAGTCCCATCATTGTGATTCTAGAACACTCGATGCATCACGTCCCGCTTTAACCCAATAAAGAGCCCTAATCTTAACCAAAAAAGAATAATTCTTCCACGGCTAGCCTCTTCTGATTAAAAATGAGTTCATTACGAGCCAACCAAGCTGTCCAAAGCACAACCGTGCAACCCGCCAACCACCATTATCTCATCACCCCCAAAAAGAAACCCGAACATCCTTGCAACCAAAAATCTTCCAAGGTTCTCGGTAATATCACATCCACCCTCCACCATTGAAAAAATAAGTAGAAAAGTTCTCGGACATAAGGACATAAGGAGAGCCAGATTTCGCAATCGTAAATCAACAATCCCAAGCCCC
The DNA here is from genome assembly GCA_030270665.1 of Hibiscus trionum. Lineage (NCBI taxonomy): Eukaryota > Viridiplantae > Streptophyta > Magnoliopsida > Malvales > Malvaceae > Hibiscus > Hibiscus trionum. Next base: position 47,507,076 of record BSYR01000017.1, on the reverse strand, counting down.
CCTACTTTCTTCGGACGACAAACACTTGACCATCAAACTCGGCTCATCTTCCTCTTAAGCTCGCCCCCTCTCCAAAGAAAGGCTCGTCTAATCTTGTCAATCTTCACAATGACACCTTTCGAAACTACAAATAGACCCATATAGAATACTGAAAGTGCCGACAATACAAGAATTAATTAAACTCTTGCCGCAAACGAAGGGATTGCTTCTTCCATCCGGCCAATTTTACTCGAAATTTTTGAATTAAGGGCTCCCACATCTTTAAACTCCTTGGATTTATCCCAATTTGCATACCAAGATAAGTAAACGATAAAGTTCCCTGTTCACATCCTAAAATTGACGCCATTTCGACATATATATCATGTTCAATTCCAACAGAAAACAAAGAGTATTTGGAATAATTGATCTTCAAGCCAGAGTATAATTCAAAGCAAGTTGTATTTCAAATTTCGCGCGTACTCAATCTCATCGCGAAGAAAGATAATGGTGTCGTCGGCAGATTGAAGATGTGATATACATACCTCATCTCCCATGTGCACCCCTTGAATTATTTGTCTCGCTTTCGCCAGTCGTAAGTAACAGTGCAATACCTTTACCACTATCACAAATAGTAAAGGGGACAACGGATCGCCTTGGCGCAGCCCCCGTTTCATTCCAAATTCCTTTGTCGAACTACGGTTCAACAATATTGAGAGTCTCGCCGTCTGCACACACTCCCTCATCCATCGATCGCCACACCCCACCACACTCAAAACATAGTCCAAAAAAGACCAATTAACACAGTCATACGCCCTCGCGAAATCAAGCTTCACAATTATCCCTCCCTCCCCAGCGTGCCATTTTTCCATTGAATGTACGATTTCATTTGTAAGTAGAATGCCATCAATAATCTTTCTTCCCCTTACAAAACCCATTTGCGTGTCACTAATTATCGTATCTAGCACACCTTGAAGCCGTTGAGCCAACACCTTCGCCAATATCTTTTATATCGAATTCAGCAAACATATCGACCGAAAAGTCCGCAATACATAGAGGTGTTTCTTTCTTCTTCACTAATACACAAATGTAGAATTAACTCCCTTGGGCAATCTGCTCGATTCATAAATTTCAATCATAAACCTCATTACATCCTCGCCTACAAAGTGCCAACATCGTTAGAAGAACTCAAAATTTGGCTGCCGCCACCATGGTTGTTTTTTCAGAATAGATGAAATCCCACTCTTCCCCATCAACAATTCCAAAGGCTCTACTAGTGTATCAAAATTTGGCTGTTTAAATAATTATATCACCAAACCACATAATGATTTTATAATCTTTTTAGTACAAAGGAAATGACTAAGCAAATGAAAGAACTTACATCATTCTTTTAGGATATCCAATAAGACGTGCCACCCAAAATGCACTTTCAAGTTCATTTGTTGATTCACTTGAATATAATCTCTAAAATATCGAAAAATCTTGAAAAAGAAATAATGAACACGTATCCAGTGGGGGAAGAAAGCATGATTTTCAATTTTTCTTCTCGTGGAAGATCAAAAAATTTAGAATGTTATGTCTCTTGTGTAATGTTCATTAGCATAAGAAGTTACGTAAAAAGAATAAAAATAAAGACATTAATCAATTATATATACCACGTAAAAAAGCTTGTTTCTTTGTTAACTTTGCGTACTTCTGGATCTAGCCTCATGTTTAGATCATATCTCTTTGCTATCAGAGGACTAATATATGTTTCCCAACACATGAGCAAAGAAAATAATGAATTAAAATGTTGAGAAAGAAAGAAAAAAATTAAAACCCGAAAGGAATGAGAGGGTTACTTAAAATACCAATAATTGGGATGGATTTAAAATCAATATGGAAATTCACTAATTAGTTGAACGACCAAGAATGCTCATATTGTCTCACCTGTATGAGTTTAGATCCTGACATTTGCCTCGAAAATATAATCTCTTTCTACTTAATAAAAGACTAAAAAGTAGTATGTCTTTTTGGGATAAAAACCCTCTGCCTTTTCGGTGCCCCTACTTATGCCCCAACACTAAAAACACAATAAAATTAAATTTCAAGCCCTAACCCTAAATTCTAAATCCTAAATCCTACACCCTAAAAAATACACCCTACTCTAAATTCCCTAAACCCTAACCCATAACCTAAAACTCTAAACCCTAAACCCTAACCATAACCCCTAACCTAAAACCCTAAACCCTAAACCCTAAACCCTAAATTTAATTTTGAGTATGGGGGCATAAGTAGGGACACCGAAGATACGTATATCACTAGATTGATCTTTGTTGGTGCTTCAAAAATGAAGTCCTAACATTCCATTATATAGTGGGAGGGATTGCATATATGTCAAAATAAAAATAATATATAGACGGTAGTTTTTTTTCTGGGACGGTTGTAATGCCAGCACAATATGACAATGGTGAAAAAAAATAACCTTCGATATTAGTTTGTATTATTAAATTAAAATTTAATTTAATTTGCACTTTTGGGATTACTTGGAATGATAAGATTACAACCCCAAACAACACCATTTTTGACAAATGATCCAAGTGATTTAGCATTTGCAAAACAGAAGATTAACAGATTCAGGAGAATTAAGGCAAAACGAGAAATGGACGTTAAAATATATTTATTTTTAATACTTGTAATTAGGGTCATACTCTTAAAATTTATTATTATTTTCAATACTTGTTATTAGGGGCATATTCTTAAAGTTCATTTTTTTCAATACTTGTTATTAAGAATATAATTTTTATGTTCACCTTAGGCCACCAAAATTTCATAAACGAATCTGTTGATAAGTCTCTCTCAAGAGTGTCATAGTAACATGTGTTGAGTTTTTACAAGATGTAAAATTTGTTCTCAACATTTTTTTGCTAGACAAATATGATTTTATTAAAGAGAGAATTATACACGCCCTAATCCTAAATGAATGAAAAGAGTACAACACAACCAGACATGAAAATAAACTAAAGCAACCAACAAATAACATGGTGATAAGTTAATAATTTGAAACGCTTAGTGTACTTTGAGTTGTGCTGCCTGAGGTGAGAACCATTTGTGTAACTCCCTAGACTCATCTATGCGACACACCTAAATCTAGAAGGTCACATTAGGGTCGCGAGCGATCCACAACAAAAATTCAAATAAAATTATTTTTTTTTCTAATACATTTAAAACTGTAAAATAAAATTCTTTGTCAGAATATCATTGCAGAAAATCATAGAACATAAACTCAAAAAGTATATTACAGACTCTGACATAAAATAAGACACGACATACATGCCCACTAATAGTACCAGTACTGTACTCTGAAAGCAATGCCGAAAGAACTCCCAATATTGGCTTCGGTTACAAATTCATAATAAATTTCTTCTAACCTACGATGGTAAAAACAACGTGGGCTTAGAAAAGCTCAGTAATACACAACTACCAATAGATGCTTAGGTATAAGATAAAGCATAAAATGGACATAAAGATCATGGCATCAATAGGTTCTCATTACGGTATAGAATCTCGTATTATGTCATACTTAGAGGCAGCATGGTTGTTCAATACTTGAACTTCTGAATATCAGTCAGACATTTTACAATCCAGAAGAATTAGAAAGTAAAGATATTTTACATAAATTGAGCCAGAGGTTTGGTTTGTCCCAACAATCGTAGATCGTGAAAGATAGACAGAAAGTTTCAAATAATTGAGGATTTTTGACAGAGGCAAAGGAAGAGGTAGGAACATTTTGGTATCTGCCTAACTACCCTCCTAACGGAACTCCAGTATGCAGTTCCCCAGAATTGCATCTATACAAGCGTTAACCCAGGCCCAATGGGCGTAGGTACCGACCTAAGGGGTTACCTTAGGCCCTAGGTGACATAAGAGCCTGACAGAAGGCGTAAGAGCCTGACAAAAGACATAAGAGCCTAACAGAAGGTCTGCGCACATGTGCTTATCAGAAACTTCTCATATTATCCCAGAAGTACCCCGCTAAAATAGTCTTGAACAATAACCGTTATATCATAAATTAATAGTAGTATATCAGGAATCAAAGTACATGCCGATATTTAATCAGTGGAATTAGAGTACTAGGACCCATGAATCGGGTATACTTATATCAAACATCAGGAATCAGAGGTCGTTTGTTTACTTCAAATGACATGATCACTTGAGATCAAAATGGATAGACTTGATTTCTGACCAGGGAGGTTAGTCATGTATACATAGTACACACTAGATGGTCCAAATTATCACTCAGAGGTCCTTTATAATCACAAAAAAGAGACATTGAACTATAGTCCATTCTAGATTGGTTTCAGAATCATGAACCTTATTTGAAGGAATTCGATAAATATGGACTTCATCTAGATACTCGGAAATTATACATCAAGATCATTTAGTACTTCCGACATATAAAGACTATGCAGGAATTCAAATATATCAAGATAGATTTTAGGAATTCGAGTAGATTAGGATCATTTTAACTTTTAAAGGTAATTTCGTAATTTAGCCCAATAAGGGTAACACATTTACTTGCAGTATCCAAGACTTCTAACGGCTTATACATCCTCCAAGTCCACTAGAACTGAACAATTCCCATTATCGCGATACTTACCAAGTATTTGGACATGTGCATTTCACCAGAACTCAATCCTTAGCACTGAATGTACCTTTTTAGAGGAACAAGTTACTCTTATACTTAACAAGGTACCTTATCCAAATATAACAAATATACCTTCATATAGTATTCTTCCAAAATTACCTTAGTGTCGGAAACGACCAACAAACGCGAGTCGTGTACAACTTTTTAAGGCCATTACATTCGTCTGGCTTTATTGATATTTTTTATTCCATATCTTAGAGGTGTTTTTAGTCATTTTAGTATTTGAAGGGGTATTACAGACACTTCAATGCCCGAAGGTGTTTCAGTTATTCTAATCCTTTCGGTCCTTCCCACTATTCATTCATTTCAGATCTCGAAAGTATATCCATCATTTCGATTAATTTAGAAATTATGTATATGAGGATATTTCAGTCATTTTGATCAATTCGGTCTTTTCTGTCATTTTAAATTATTCAAACTTACAAAGAACTCTCATAAAATTTATCCTCAAAGAACTTATTATAAATTCATGAAAAATCCAAGTATTTTACATTCTTAGAGTTAATCTTGTAACTGAATCTTTCCCAGTAAATTAAGGTTTTCAGACGAATTAGATGTATAACTAGATTTCATAACATTATTCATCATTAAGGGTATTTTAGTTATTCTTACCCCTCAAGGGTATTTTCGTCAATTCTTACTCAATTATTTCAGACATTAATTCTTTTACCAGGAATAATCATATTTGGAGGTTAACTTTCTTAATGAATTTACTGAACTCAAGAATCCTTTCGGTTTATCCAACTTCTTATTTGATCGTTTCGATCTTAGACAGATTAACATTCTTATATTTCGTAATCGTTTAGACTTTAACATAGCTATCGATATACACAATAGAAATCATACATGTATTATCCTAATACCAACTTGTTTCATAAGCATACAAGAGATAGTAATGTATTACCTCAAACCCGTGCTACATCAGTCAACCATGATAACCCATTTGATCACTCTCGAACTCGACGTCCCTCTAGATCTCAAATTCTAGGATATGCGAATACCTAAAGTACCAAGGAACGACCGGAAAGCAACGAAGCTCCGACGAGGCCCTTAGCGGCGGCAGATCGACGATCGGCCACTTGGGATTCACTCGCCTCATTGCATGGAGCTCAAATCTGGCGGCTGAGTGACAAAGGGACGACGGTGGCAGCCGAAAATCTCGAACACCCGAAGTATAACAACCCTAGGTTCGACGAACCTTTGACCCTCGATTTCCGATGACCGAGATGACAGTTGAGCAAGTGGTTAGAGGGGTTTTGGTTAGGGCTCAACGGCGGACGCAACTCCAGTGGCAGTGAAGGCCACGACGTGATGGTGGAGGTGATCGAAGGGGTGGCCGAAGTTTAAAGTTGGTAGGAGGAAGATGAAGGGTTTTTTGTAATTTTGATCTAAAGCATTTAATCGGGTAGTTGAGGAGTCAGACTTTTATTATTTGGTTCAGACCTATCAGACAAACTTAAAGTTAAACTGGAGTAGATTAAAACCAAGAGCAACCTTAGCTTAAATGATTATGTCTCTCCCTACCATGCTAAGGGATGTGGGTTTAAATCCCCTTGGCAACATCTCCCCTTTTTCTCTTTTTTTTTTTAACCAGAGTGTTACAACTTGTATGGCATTGAAGCTTTCCCAATTTATGTGAAACATACGGTGCGAATGATCATCAAAATGAAAGAACAATGGATGCCAAAAATCCTAAAATCATAGCCAATGTACATTATTTATTTACCAAAAATAAATGCAACACTTTTCAAACACTTCACAAGTTACGCAAGATTAATATAATAATAACATTACTTTTCTACCGACGATTAAAATACAAAACAAAATGGATACTGATCAGGAAAACAATGGCCCTGTTTGGCAATTAGCGGATAGTTGATAGCGGATTACATTAGCTGATTTGACTAACATATTGTATTAGCTGATTGTATAAAAATATTTGATAAAATTAACTGATAGCTAATAGCTGTTAGATTATTAAAACAAGCAAAATGACATATAAGGACATGATTATATTCAATATTTGTTTGAATAGTTTATTAGTTATCAATATTTTGTATCTAATTAATATTAATTAGATTTATAAAAAATTGTTTTTAATATAACTTTTCTAAACATATTCGAACGATTTATATATTAATTTATTATTTATATAATTATTTTAATATAATTAAATTAATTAATAAATTTAAATATACATATAAATATGCAATAATAAAAAGGAAAAAAAATAAATAGGATTAGCTTATAAATAAGATGAGAAAATATTTAATGTAAGTTATTTGGAATTTTTTGGTAATTAGTAAGGGTAAAAGAGTCTTTACAACTTTAGTATCAAATCTCTAATATCAAAAAGCTGAGCTTTTTCAAAATTAGCGGTTTCACCCCAATCCGCTCTTTCAATCCACTGTTCACCAAACAACAATATTAGCGAATTTGACTAGTCAAACCTCTAATTATGCCTCAAATCTCTAATTTTTACCCAAACCGCTCTTTACCAAACAAGGCCAATATATAATCGCAGTCATCTATTTTTATTAAAAAATAATATATAATCTCTCACAATGCCAATGATGTAACACCCACATTTCCATCCTAGAATTTATAACCGTAGAATTTAATTATTTTATTTATTCTTAGAAGCAATTGAGCTTGCGAATTTGTGAATTATGCAATTTGGTCCCTAAAGTCCTCAATTGGGCAATTAGTGCACCAATTCGGATTAGAAAGGAAATTAGATTTGAATTAATTAGTCTAGCCGATTGGTAAACTAATGAAATCGAATTAGTGATGTCTAGATCTAAAGTGTGGAATTAAAAGAATACGAAAAGAAATTAAATAACATTATACTCCTTAAAAATCGGATGAAATTGATAAAATTTAATAAAGCTTGTAACAAAGTAATTTGGTGATTAAATTAAAAGACTTATAAATAGTAAAAATTGCATGTCAAAGATAATTTATCCTTGGGGCTGCCCTTAGTAAATTAAGGATAAAAGAATTAGTAAAAAGGGCTTATAGGTAAATTGAAGAGCTATCAAATCAACCATATGATGTAAGCTTGTCTTCCTTCCTCATTTTACTCTTCTTTGCCGTGAAGAAAGGGAAAATATGAGGGAGGAGAGAAGCTCAATAGTCAGCCATTTTGAGAGCAAAAATTTGTGAAATTTTCGGTTGCATGAAGGAGGATTAAGCTAGGATATTGAAGAAAGTAGCTAATGTTGTCAAGAGATTAAAGAAAGTAAGTCTCCTACTCTTTGTAGCTTTCGGTTGAGTTAAAAATCATGCATGCAAACCTAAGATTTATATGAACATGAAGATATATGAGTTTTGAATGAAATAACAAGATAAAATATGGAAATATGTGAAAACTTTTCAAGAACACATGAATAGAGTAAAAAGGGGACTGTTTTGAAAGAAATATAAAATCTTGAGCTTTTGGAAAGTTTGCTAAGAATCAAAATCTGAAAATGTTTACTAGGAGAAATTTGTTAAGGAATGAATATTTCGTTATAAAAGTTTATTGGTTGCTGGAAAAATGAATTAGAAAGATGATATTTTGATTAGAACTAAAAATGGTCATGAAATCGAAAGTTGTGAAGATTGGGGACTGATTTGAAGAAATCGGTAATTTGCATGCCTAAGTGTTGAAATTGGAAGTTTATATGGACTGTAAAATACTATGGAAAAGTAGAATAAGTCATGCCATGAAGGAAATTTAGATTCAAGTATGTAGTTAAGTGTATGTTCAAGCTAAAGTATAAATTAAGAAATCTGTCCAGTGGTGTTCAATGTAAAAACAGTAACTTTGGAAATTCACCAAAAATCGAATATAAGGTATTTGAAGCTGAAATTTATACTGTATAAACCTTGATATGTCTAGAATCATTGAGAGAAAACGGAACTAAATTTCAGTATGTAGATTGAAAGATATGAATTTTTAAAGTCGGGCTGTGCATGCTGTCCAGATTTGTCGAAATGAGTATAAATAAGTAATAAAATGTATTAATCCGAATGAGATAAAAATATGAGGTTAATGTGACTGAAAAATTGGGTTTAATATCTTTCCAACAGTATATGATAAGTTAATTTTGGATTAGTAATTAAAAAGTTATGATTAAAACGCTAACTAGTCCTCGAACTAGCTTAATGAAAAGTCAGAATTGAAATTAGGAATTCATGCTGAATTGTGAAGTAATTATGGTTGAATTGCTTCCTAATATAGTGTATTTGTTTAATGTTGAGAGTTAAGATCGGAATAGCGAAGAAACTTCGGAGGAAGCTAGGATCGATCGTTCGAAAGGAAGAAGCAAAGGCATCTCAATTCGAGATCAAGCTTAAGGATCGTGAGTGTAATTTCGTGAGTGTAATTTTGTCTTAGGGTTGGGACTAGTGTCCGAACCACTTTAATTTTCTGTAAATTATGTTTTATATGCATGAAATTGGACTAAATGATATCCGGTAATGTGTTTAGTAAGGGAAGGAGATATAAAGGAACTTGGATGCATGATTGAAATTTGTGATATATGTTTGATTGAGTGCGATATGTGGGCTGTTTTATATGATGCTAAATGCCATGAAATTTATGTTGATTTGGATTTTGATAATCGATTAAGTATGTGCAAATGTGGACTGCCCATGTGAATGATTGCATGATAGAAAAGTATGAAATGGATTCTTGATCATATTTGATAAAATAAATATGTGGACTGCCCTATGATATGATTATGCTATGCTTGAAAATGCATGTGAATATGTATGAATGACGTTGCTGCCATGCATGACGTTATGATCGAATGAGCATGCAAAGTAAATTCTGAAAAATGTACATGTTAAATGGAATAATGGACTAATCATTTAACAAGATTCCGCCCTTGGTCGTTTGGACGTTCTAGATAAGAACGGCATGCCTAGAGTCTGAGCTCACCGTCCGATATTGCTTTGTGCAATCTTTGATAGTACTTTGTGTACTTTTGATAAGATGTGTGATCTTGATTGATGTTCGAGACACACGATGCTATGGGCATCCCCTTTGATATTGCTTTGTGCAATTTATGACGTTGCCGCGGGCAACAAAATTCCGATATGTGTGATTACCCTTCCGATGGCTCGAATTTCTGTTACGACTATTCTACCATGGGCAAAACGTTAAATAAAATGTTTGAGCTATGAAACCATATTAAAGAAATGAAATGAATTTCCATGTGATATGAAGTGCATGAATTGAATGGAACTTGTTAAGTTAATTAAGCTTATGAAGTGGATAAAAGATTATGTGACTTAACATGATATGATATGAAATGATATGCTATGTGGACATTGATCCTTTCCGAATATGTTATGAAATGAAGTGATATGATATGTGGACATTGGTCCTATCCGATTATGATATGAAGCATATGAAATGCTTACAAGTTCGATTATATGAAATTTGGGTAATAACCCTATTCGAATGTATGTGATTAAGAAATGAGAAATTCTGATTTTTGAATGATAATTTGAGGTCATTTGAATGATATGCTATGGTGAATTTGTGATTTTGGTTTGATAAGTTACAAATGCTATGTGTGGTTTAGCATGAGATCTTGATTTATTCAATTGCTAAGCATGATATTGAGTATGTCGAAAATGGATTGAATTATGCTATTGATCGAATTATGTGCAAGCATGTGATAAATGATTGTGATATGTTATTTATTCGAGCATGTGCTATGAATGTTGATATGACATGTATGATGCTATGTGTATGAATTTTATGTGAGCTTAGTTGGGTGAAACCGAATTGTTAATAAACCTAGCTAAGTAATCTCAATGCTTGAACACGCTAAAGCTCAAAGAATGAATTAGTTTTAGCATTACCTCGCTAAGTACTTTTTGTACTTACCGCTCCGTTGTTTTCTTCTTCCCAACCTTAGCAGGATAGCTCGGACCCTACAGCTAGCTTTCATTGGATCAAAGTTATCAAGTCCTCAAGTTCACAGTTCTGAAATATGTACGATCTAAGTCTTATCTTTAGACTCCTAGATGGTGGCTTTGAAATCTGTCTCAGGATCCGTTTTGTTTTATTTGGCCGTAACTTAAACTTGAAATGGTGTTTGAAATTATATGCTCCGTGATGCTTGGTTAGGAGGCTAGAATCATATTTTGTATCTAAGTAGATAGCCTCATTATTTTGTGTATAAAAATGTAAGTCAAGCTAGTGGTTGTGTCGATCCTTTTTGTTGTCCATAGTCGATAGCTTGACATGTTTAGGGGCATATAAGCTATGTTATTTTGTAAGTCCTAAGTAAAGGAAATCAAATGCCATGATATGAAATTGAGATCTATTATGTGTTGCATGAAAAACTGGCTTGCTTAAATATTTGGTAATTTTGGATTAATTCGAAATCACCTAGACCATTTAATTAAGGGTTTTCGAATGGCATGTAATCGGTTAATTAAGTGTTCAACATTATGGCTTAATTGCATTAGTAATATGATAATAAAAATAAAAGTTTTAAATTGGCCCGAAAATTAGTAACAAGATTAAGAGAATGTATGTCTAAGTTTTTGTTAGCCCATCTTCCGCGTGCGCATTAATATGAAATACTGATTAAAATAATATCATGTTTTCCGAAAAGCTTCCGCAATTGTCTGATATGTTCCGTTTGTCCGTTTTCCGACCTCCGGTAACGCCCTTGGCTCCCGGCCCGGGTTGGGGGTGTTACAAATGATTTTTCAATTCCCTCCGCAGAAACAGGAAAACATCGAAGTTCCTACCGCGACTACTGTTGGTCAGATCAATGGTCGGCCGTCGGATGGTTTTCAATGTGAGGGATTATCGTTTGGGGTAGAGAATTAGAGAGTGATTGAGAGTGCTACTCAGAATATTCAAGATGCGAGTGTTGTGGATACTGATCTGCTGGAGTCTTCAGATATCCAAGCCTTGGCGGATATGGTCATGATGGAGGATGATACATCTTTGGCCACTAAGATATGGTCATGATGGAGGATGATACATCTTTGGCCACTAAGATATGGTCATGATGGAGGATGATACATCTTTGGCCACTAAGGATTACACCTTTAACCCCCAAGGCTCCGATTAATGAGCGTGGTGTAGGATCTGGGGCTAGTAGTTTACCATCGTTTCGTGAAAAACTACTGGGAATTCACCCTAATGGCCATGTATCTAACGGAATTGGGGAACTCGATGTGGAGGTTACTTCTGAGGATGTTAGGATTAGTTGGGATGAAGCTATTCCTGATATCCGATTCTCGGACAAGGTGCACCAATCCATTGATGCTATGCTTTCTAACTCTCTCGTTGTCTGTTTACTCGGTAAGAAGATCGTGTATAGAGCTCTTCTGTCTAGGATTCAGTTCTTATGGGCTCCGATGGGGGAAATTCAACTGACGGATTTAGATAATGAGTATTTCCTTGTTAGATTTTCTTTGGAACAAGATTATACTCGAGTGCTGACGGAAGGGTCATGGGTGATTTATAGTAGTTACCTCGCTGTGCAGCCGTGGTCTCGTAGCTTCTCCACGACGATTGATCACCCATCGCACATCATTGCATGGGTATGTTTACAGGGACTTCTGTTTAGATACTATACTTGAAGCCTGGTTAGAATTCTAGCGGGAGTGATTGGAAATATTGTTGGAATTGATTTTAATACCTCGGAAGGTAAACGTGGCAGATTTGCACGGATTGGAAATGTTGGAAATGTTGTTGAGGGTCATGTCCAGTGGATTTCTAACAATGCCTTTGAGTGCTCTACTCCGCGTTCTGATCATGTTTGATGTTTTCCCCATATTTGTTATTTATGGTTAAAGTTATCTTGTGGAACTCGCAAGGTGTGGGTAGCCTTACTTTTATTCGTTATTTTCGTTTATCGATGTCTAATCACCGTCCGATTGTTGTTGCTTTGTTTGAACCAAAGACGAGTGGAGGTAATGCTGATAGGTTCATTCATAGGTCTGGCTTTCCAAACTCTTTTCCCATCTTCAAAAGCTCGATTCTGATCACAGGCCTTTATTGGTGTCGTTCCATGAGGAGCATAATTGCAAAGGGGTGCGGCCTTTCAAATGTCTAGCTGCTTGGCAGTCAAACGTTTTCTTGAAAATGTGTGGAAAGAGGATGTTTCTATTACTGAGAATCTTAGCCAATTTCAAGTGCACGTCCGAGATTGGAATAAGAAGGTTTTTGGTCACATTGGTCGCCGAAAAGCCCATTTGTTAGCTTGCCTTCAGGGCATTCAAAGGTTCTTAGAATCTAAAGATTCGGTATTTTTATCAAACCTTGAATCCAAATTGAAAGTAGAGTTTGACTCGGTTCTTCGTGAAGAGGAAAGCTTATGGTTCCAAAAATCTAGGAGTATGTGGCTGGGTGATGGTGACCGCAACACTGCTTTTTCCACCGTGCAACCATGATTCGGAGACAACGAAATTTTATAAAGGCCTTGCGGCTCCCTAATGGAAATTAGTGTACTGACGCAATGTTGTTAAAAATGCATGCTAAGGATTTCTATAGAAATTTGTTCACGAGTGAAGGTGGGCAGGTTTTACCGAGTGAGCAGCGGGGAAGATTCCAGCGTTTTACCGAAGAAGAATTGAGGCCTCTGAGTACGCAAGTTTTGATGGATGAGGTTAAACGTCTAGTGTTCGACATGCCACCTCTAAAGGCATATAGTGTTGATGGGGTCCAAGCTTCGTTCTATCAGAGAAATTGGTCGTTGGTAAGCGAGAACGTTTACAACTTTGTTAGTTTGGTCTTCTCAGGGATGCAAATAAATGAATAGGTAAACCGAACGTTGTTAGTTTTGATTCTTAAGATTGATCACCCTCAAATTTTAACGGAGTTTCGGCCTATAAGTCTTTGTTACGTGCTATATAAAATTTTAACTAAGGTGGTAGTGAATAGATGCGGAAGAAAACTGGTAAAATGGGATAGATGGCTTTGAAGGTGGATCTGGAGAAAGAATATGACATATTAAAATGAGTGTTTATTGAGGACAGATTACTTGATGCAGGGGTTCTGGCTAATTTAATTCAAGTTATTATGCATAGCTTTACCTCTGTGTCAACACAAGTGTTATGGAATGTGGAACTACTGGATACCTTCTACCCCATACGTGGTATCCGTCAAGGAGATCCGCTTTCACCATACCTATTTGTGATGTTCATAGAAAGGTTGTCGCAAGCCATTGATGATGGGGTGCTGTCTAGTAACTGGCGGGAAATTTGTTTGAGCCGTTGTGGACCTAGAATATTTCATTTGTTCTTTGCAGATGACCTAGTTTTGTTCACCAAAACGTCTGTCGACCAACTTCATATAATACAGTGTATTCTACAACTTTTTTGTAAGTAGTTCGGGCATCGCGTTAGTAAGGCTAAAATTCTAATCTTCTTCATACCCAATGTTGATCCGGTTACTCGGAATGTTATAGCCCAAGGATTTGGATTCCTTGAAGTGACAAATTTGAGCAATTATCTTGGCGTGCCTCTCTTGCATAGTAGAGTGACTAGAGCAACTTATGGATATCTTCTTGACAAGGTTCGCAAACGTCTATCTGGTTGGGCTTCTCGTTCCCTCTCTCTTACATGGCGAATTACATTAGCAATCCCATCCTATGTGGTGCAATCCACTTGGCTTCCCAAAGGAATTTGTGATGATCTAGAGAAGTTGACTAGGAATTTTGTGTGGGGTTCTTCATTGGAGGTGAAGAAGGTACACTTGGTTGATTGGAACACTTTGCAAAAATCGACCAAGGATGGTGGTCTGAACGAATTCTGAACGCGTTAGGCGTCACCTTGCGTCCGATGCCCGTTGCTCAATTTGTAAGAATGACGCGGAAGACATTGGGCATATGCTCCGGGGTTGTACTGAAGCTAGAGCAGTTTGGCATCATTTGATTCCTAATACTAAGCTGGCAGGGTTCTTGAGGTTGCCAGTCAAGGACTGATTACTCATTAATTTGCAAAAACCATTCACTTTCGTTCAGGATCACGATGATTAGGAAATCTGTTTTGCAATTCTTTGTTGGCTGTTGTGGACTAGGCGTAATAAGCAACTCTTTGAAGCGGGATTTGTGGCACATGCTTCCATAATCAGCGAGTGTATTCGTATGGAGAGAGATTTGGAAAAAGGTTTAGGTAACGACGAGGAAAATTGAGGAGGGGCGACGCGATGGTTGAAGCCGACGCCTGGTTAGGTTACGACAAGTGCTGATGGGGCGATCGAGTTAGAAGATAAGGTTGCAGCTTGTGGCGGTGCCATACATGACGAGAATGGTGTTTGGTGCATTGGATTCTCTAGGAGCTTAGGCTGATGTTCAGTTCTTATGGCTGAAATTTGGGGGATTCATGATGTATTAAAGCATGCCAAGGATATTGGATTCCGGAAAGTGATAATCGAAACCGATAGTTATGATGCTTTCAAGATAATTCAAGGTAAGTCTCTTGCTCTGCTGCCACGCTCAAAATTTACTTTAGGGTTTAGAGTTTTAGGTTAGGAGTTGTGGTTAAGGTTTAGGGAATTTAGGGTAGGGTGTATTTTTAGGGTATAGGGTGTAGGGTTTAGGATTTAGAATTTAAAGTTAGGGCTTAGAATTTAATTTTGTAGTTTTTTAGTGTTGGGGCATATGTAGAGGTACCGAAAAAGGGCAGTCGAATTTTATCCCTCTTATTTATAAAAAATCATTACATTTTAAATTTTATAATTAAATTTTGATTCAATTTATGGTTTCGCTTTTTTAATTTTGTTTGCAATTTCGTTGCATTAATCAATCAATGTGTGAATCATTGAGCTTATCTTACTCCGATTGTACAATTCTAACAATTTTATCTTTTAAAGTTTTTTTTTTCTTGCTAAAACAACCATAAATAGAAAAGTTGAATTCATCCCCCACATGAATATATCAAATTGTGGTTTTTAATAGTTTAAAGTTGATTATAATGTAGTATTTGTTCATAAATATACGAATGTCTGAATTGTAATCTCCTAGACCCGCCTTTACGTTACACCCAGGGGCAGATCTAGAAATTTAAGCTTGGTAGTTCACCCACCGATAATAAATACAATCATATGTAAGTAAGATAAGAATAGATTGAATAAGTCATCAAGAATAGATTTAATTCTAATGTAGATACTAATTATAGATCTAGCATTAAAAATAATTATAAATATATTTACATTTATAAATTTGTGTACTAGATTAATTAATAGTTTTAAATGAAATACTCTAGTGTTAACGAATGTATACATGTGATTTGGAGAAGAAAATGACTAAATTGATGTCTTTTGTAAGTATTAATGGTTAAATTTTTTGAATTAGGATTAAATTGGTAGAATATATAAGTTTTGAGGACTGAAACTATCACTATACCAAATCTTGTTAGATGTTCATTTGTATTTTAACGGAGGAGTGATCTGAGCGTAACTAAAACTTGAATTAAGTGACCCAATTGTAACTTTTAATAATTGAATAACTTAATTGTAACTTTATTAATAATTAAATGACATCTAAAGTAGTTTATCCATTTTTTATGGTAGGTCAAGTGACCTACCTTGACCTATGGTAGATACGCCCCTGGTTACACCTAGTCCTAGGCGATCACATTAGGGTCACAAGAGCGACCTACAGTAAAAACTCAAATAAAATTCTTTTCCTTCTAATACATTTAAAACCATAAAATAAAAATCTTTGTCAGAACATCATTATAGAAAATCATAAAACAGAAATCCAAAAAGTATGTTATAGATTCTGACGTAAAATAAGACACGACATACATGCTCACTAATTATACTAGTACCGTACTCCGAAAACAATACCGAGAGAACTCCAAATACTAATGTCGGTCATTAAAACATGATAGATTTCTTCTAACATGTGATGGTAAAAACAATGTGATCTTGGAAAAGCTTAGTAATATAGAACTACCAAGAGATACTATAGGCAACATGCAAGTATATGGCAAGCATAATACCATCATGATGATCCAGACAACAACAAACTCCAATTACGATTTGATATTCAATGAAGCGTTATATTTGAAGATAATAGAATTGTTCTTTATTCAATCACTGAGTATCAGGCGATAACCATATAGATCAGAGAATCAGAAGAGAGATAGATTACGGAAGTTGAATCAAAGAGTTTAGTGTGTTCCATTCAGTGTAGACTTGGAAGAATCAGTGTGTTTCAGACTTCGGTAAATTAATTCAGTAAGATAATTTAAAAGAGGCATGAAAATTTTATTTAACACCTAACTACCCTCTAACCGAACTTCAGTGTACAGTTCCCCAGAACTGCATGTATAACCCAGGCCCATTGGGCGTAGGTGCCATCCTAAGGGGATACCTTAGGTCCAATGGGAATCACCCTAGCCGAAGCATAGAAACCCAATATAGTAGGAATCACCCTAGCTGAAGCATAAGAACCTGAATCAGTAGGAATCACCAGCCAGATCAGGGCTGAACCTGCAGGAACTTCATATCATATCCCAAGTACCCAATAAAAATAGTCTAAACAGTAAATACAATAATCGATAATTAGTAATAAACAATAATAACAGTAAGTAGTAGTAACATAAGATATAATGCATACAATTGTTTCAGTAAAACAGTAGCCAAAGAGCATGTTTTTCAGATCAAATATAAAGATATATTTCGGACAGATAACAGTCATGATTCAGTTCATAGAGACTGTCTTGGTTTCAAATCGGAGAGAATATTCATGTGCACGTGGAACACATTATATGAAACAATTTATTTCTCGGAGATACTTCGTATTTACAAAAGGAAAGGGAAACATTGAACTTCTGAAAATTTTGAACTAACTTCAGAAACGAGGTCCCTATCAAAATGAGCTTGGTAACCAACTTCTCCAACCAGATATTCGGGATTTGATACGATACGATCATTCAGAATATCATATATATCATGAATGTTTCAGTCATTTTGACCAACAAAGACATTTTGGCCATTTGACTTTCAAGGGCAACGGGGTAATTTAACCCAAAAGGGTAGAACGATTATTCGCGGTATCCACTACATTTAACAGTTTATCCGTCCTCCAAAACCTAATTGAATTAATTAAATCTCAACATTGTGGTACTTACCAAGCACTCGGATAGATATAACTTACGCGTGTTCAAGACATTGTACCGTCTATATCGTATAGTTGAATAGATCACTGACACTGCCCAACATGAATGAGTCCCAAACGGTCAAACACATATTTATACAATATTCTTCTGTTATTGCAACAGTATCAGGAATGATTGGCACACACATGTCAGGCTTTAAACACATACGTGCATTATATTTATTGAAGCTCTTCTGGTATTTTCGGGATTTTAAAAGCTTTCGCTTATCTCGAATCAAGAGGGTATGCCATTCATTTAAGTGCTCGATAGAGTTTTAGACATTTTGATCCTTTCGGCCCTTCCAAACAATTCATTCATTTCAGAACTTGAGGATATAACCATCATTTCGGTTAATTTAATAAGTTACATGTCCATGGATTTTTTTTAGAGGGGGTGAATTGGATTTTTAGAACTTTTGGTGGTGGAGTGAAAAATTAAAAATTTCTAGACAAGGGATTTTAGAGTGGTTCAAGTTCCAATTGAACTCTACATCCACTACCT
Source organism: Hibiscus trionum (assembly GCA_030270665.1). Classification (NCBI taxonomy): domain Eukaryota; kingdom Viridiplantae; phylum Streptophyta; class Magnoliopsida; order Malvales; family Malvaceae; genus Hibiscus; species Hibiscus trionum. The sequence continues at coordinate 47,488,781 of BSYR01000017.1, read as the reverse complement.
TAGCTTCACTAAGGATTTTCCAACAATCCACTAATTGCTCTTCCCCTTTTCTAGGCTAAAGAGGTAACTTTTACAATACCAGTCAAATTTTCTACCCAAAATTTGACTCAATCCTCACTCAAGTAATACAACGAAGATGAAGGCTAAAACTAGTATCTCTCACTACAAAATATAGCCCTTTTACAAGCACTCAACCCAATTGAACTGATAAGAATGGGAATTACAAATTTCACAATTGGGGTTTACAAGAAATAATGGGATTTTTGCACAATTGCTTGGATTTGATGTTTGGATAATTCTTTTGAGATCAATAGTTAATGCTGGTGCTTTTAGAGGTCCCTTTTATACCTTCTCATTGAATTCTAGTCGTTGGGGTTGTTGCATTCATCAATATAGCTGTTGAGATGTTATCTTCCCTCCATAAATGCAGTCTGCAAGTACCCGTTCTGAAATGCCCGACCCTGTTTCGAAACAGACCAAAATAGAAAGAGCCGTTGGGGTGTAATAAATAGACCGTACCGAAATGGGCACGATCGTTTTGATATGCTAAGAGCTCGTTTCGAAACTCGTTTCGAAACATTTTGCCACTATCAAAGTCTGTATCGAAACGACTTAGAAGCGTTTCCATACGCCTTAACGATAATTTTAAATTCAGTTATAAAACTTCAAAGGTCATATTTTAAAACCAAGTTTGAATTCCGTTTCGAAACGTTTGAGGTCGTTTCGATACTGTAGTATCGAAACAGTGACTCAAAAATCACTGTTTTGACTTGATAAACACTTAGAAAATATTTGAAAAGTTGAGGTTTTGACTTAAACATTTTTCTTTAAATACATAGAGAGGTTTTGAGGACTTAAAAATTCATTTTCCATTTTTCAATTTAATCCTTAAATCTTTTGTTATATCAAAATCAATTTATTGGTTTCACATTTAGGTTTTGCTATAACTTCATTTTCGTACGTTGTTTTTCTACCATTCATATTAAGAGTTGTCTCCTTTAATAAAATTATCTCAAAAATTTATTCGAATGTTATAAAATCATTTTCGGTTTTTCAACCCAACCTAAAGTAATTTGTAAACACTAAAAAAATAATTTTGTTAAAGTATTAACAAAAGCATATAAAACTTGATTTAAAATTGGGATAATTACATAAATAGTACCCCACATATTTTCGTGTTACTGTCTTAGTACTCCACTTTTTTGACAAAATGGTACTTAACATTACATGTTTGTTCTGTTTTGGTACCCGGCCGTTAAAAACAAACGGAAATGTTGACGTGGCTTATGTTTAACTGGGATAATCACAATTTTTGTAACACCCTAGACCCGCCTATGCGTTACAACGGATCCTAGGAAGTCACATTAGGGTCACAAGAGCGACCCACTGAAAAAAATACACATAAAACATTTTCTCTGAAAAACACATATTAAATTATAACGGTAACTTTTGTTGAAAATACTCTTTCATGAAATCATTTAAACATATAACAGGATTTTAGAAAACGTTTTATAGACACTATCATGAAACAATAATGATATGCATGCCCACTAACTATGTCGGTACCGTACTCCAAAAGCAACGCCGAGAGAACTCCGAACACTGATGTCAAACGTTATACCATGATATATTCCTTTAACCTGCGATGGTAAAAACAACATGAGCTTGGGAAAGCTCAGTAATACAGAACTACCAAAAGATGCTATAAGCTCATGCAGACATATGGTAAGCATAACAATTTCATGATGATCCAAGAAGTGACAGTTCTCTTTTCCCTTTCCGTAATTTCAGGGTAATGTTGTTCTACTATTTCGGGGTTTCAACATACTCAAGAATAATGGTATTTGTTCTTTAATCAGACCTTGAGAATTAGACAGAAATTATATAGGCTGATGATATACGAGGTAGGAATCAGAGAGTTTGGCATCTAGTGTGTTCCAATAAGTACAGATCAACATACATAAGTACAAATCAACATATCATATGAGCACATAACAGATTAAATGAAAATGTCCAATGTTCATACAGAAATTTACAAGAAATACCCTCCAACCTTACACCAATATGCAGTCCCCCAGAACTGTATCATATAATGGCATTAACCCAAGCCCATTGGGCGGGGTACCATCCTAAGGAATACCTTAGAATACGAGCGGCCCTTGCCGAAGCATAGAAACCGAAAACAGGACGGATCTAGCCGAAGCCTAGGATCCGTAAACAGGACGGTCTTACCAGCTGGATCAAGGCTGAGCCGAAGACACTTCATATCATATCCCAACAGTATACCCCAAACAGAATCAGTGTTCAGATTTCCAGACATGGTTAACAGAATATATGTGACAGATATTTTATTCAGAGTATCAGAAACAGAAGTTCATGCTTTTAACAGATAAATGGGCATACCATTGAGCAAAGCAGACATTCATTATTCATCATGCAAACAGATTGTGCCATCATATATCAAGCTAACATATCATACTATTAAGTAGACAGAGAATATCATTATGCAGTTCATTCAACAGAAATTAGCACACACATGGAACACACTAGATGGGACAGATCATTTCTCAGAGATGCTTGGCATTTACGGAGTGAGACATATTGAGCTTGTGACGATTTGAACGGATTTCTGAAACGTGGCCCCTATTAGAAGGGGTTCATACTAACGGCTTAACCCAGATATTCAGGAGGTGATACATCGAGATCTTTAAGAGTTTAAATGCATATCATGAGTGATTTACTCATTTAAGCCTACAAGGGCATTATGGTCATTTTATCACATATGAACATTTTGGTAATTTATACCAACAAATCATAAACGGTAGCTCAAAAATTTTATTTGTTCATCAGGTATCCTACCAGGCATTCAGAGATTTCTACGTCAAGATCTTTCACGACATCAGATACATTCGGGGCTATTTTGATTACCTTGGCCAATGAGGGCATTTTGGTCTTTTAACAATCATGGGTGATTTTGTAATTTAGCCCCATCAAGAGAAAATTATGCTTTACAATATTCAGGATTTCCAGAAGTTTATCGAGTCTCTAAAACCATTCGAACTAATATATCTCAACCTTGCATCACTAACCAACCCTTCTAATGTATCTGGCTGTATAGTATATCTGAACGGTTGCTTTCGTATTTCACCACCAGACTTGTCGCGGAGTAGTCGAATTTATATTCTGTGCGGAAAAACTTCCAACCTTATTTTAATATCAGGAGTGATTATCATACGTGAGTGTGCTTCCTAACACTTAGGGGCGCTTTAGCCCTTAAAGTCTTATTAGAAATCTCAGAATTTCATCAAATGCATAACTGCATATTTAGCTCAAGAGGGCTTTTCAGTCATTTTGGAAATTGGGATAAATCCACCATTTCTTTCTGAATTACCATTCAGTACCTTCATCATTCACGTACTCAAACGAGACTAAGTCGTCATAACTCTCCGCCCCTTTACAGACGATTCATTCAATATAGAACTTGAGGGTATAACGTCATTCTCATTTAATTCACGCATTACTGTCATAAGGATCGACTTATAATTTCAACAATATTTCTAGAGAATTCTCATTCAAGTGTTATACAGAGTTTGAGGGATTATCCGAGTTTGTATCACATGTATTGCATAACCAGGTCGAATGCAGATTTTAGGTCATTTCCTTTATCAGAGGGGTAGTTTAGTCATACATATGCTCCAAGGGCATTTTCGTAAAATTCATAATTAACATCTCTCACTCCGTATCCTGGGCCTCGATTCTTACACAGTGTTGATTGAGTTGCAGATTAACTGAATTTAACTATTAGAACTTCTGATACTGTTAGCCCATTAGTAATCTTATTCAGATAATTTGGTCTTATTAATATCCATACTTATTGCTAGAATCTAATTCAGTTTAGGCAGAATTTACAGTATACGCCATCATAAGCATGCAAGCATTAACCGGATATCGACATGTACATAAAGCATACAAGGGGTAGTAGTGTATTACCTTAGTTCCGAGTTATACCGGTTGACTCATGATTCTACATTCGATCGCATTCGAATCCGGACTGGATGTCCCATGACATTTCGAATACCAAGATACTTGCATACCTTCAAATACACAAATTAACATTTCAGTTCTTATCCATAGAGCTCTTAACAAAATTAAACACTTTCGGGTTCAAGGTCAGATTCGGAGGTCTTCGGGTCAGAATTTTGCAAAACGGGCTTCAAAATCGGACTCAGGACGTCGAAAAACATAAAATAGGGTTTTTCGGAAAAAGTTGACTTTTTGGTCAAAGTCAACGGTCAAATTCAACGGTCAACAGTCAACGCTGACGTCAGCAGTCAAAGTCAATGCTGACGTCACGGGTTGATCGAGTTGACTCAACGGGTCGGGTCAACGGGTCGGGTCGGGTCAACGGCTCGGTCAAACGGCTCGGCGGCTCGGTCAACCGGCTCGGTCAAACAGCTCGGCGGCTCGGTCAACCGGCTCGGTCAAACGGCTCGGCGGCTCGGTCAACCGGCTCGGTCAACCGGCTTGGTGGCTCGGTCAACCAGCTCGGTCAACCCAAACGAAGCCCACTCGCGACCGGCGGCGCGTGGGGCGCGTGGGGCAGCTGTGGGCGGCCGTTGGCCACCAAATTTTACAGGCCGATAGTTTTCGACCTTCTGAACACGGTGGTGGCCTCGGATTTTCAAAATTCAAACTCAAAGTTCGAATACTAACCTTTTAAGTTTTCCGACGATAAACAAACACCCCCTCCAAACGAAGCCCACTCGCGACCGGCGGCGCGTGGGGCAGCTGTGGGCGGCCGTTGGCCACCAAATTTTACAGGCCGATAGTTTTCGACCTTCTGAACACGGTGGTGGCCTCGGATTTTCAAAATTCAAACTCAAAGTTCGAATACTAACCTTTTAAGTTTTCCGACGATAAACAAACACCCCCTCCAACGGTGACTCCGATGATGATGTCGTTGGTACCGGTGAACTCGACTCGACATGATGAACGAAATGGTGGTGGAGGTGTCGAAAATGAACGGTCGGATCTCGGTAGATCTGAGATTGAATCTCTACCTATTTCTTTCTTTCTCACTTTCATTTTTTTTTTCTTTTTTTTTTCCTCTGCCAACGCTTAAACTTGGCAGATATATTATCCTTCAAAGAAAAAAGGTCAAATTACACTCTTAGCCATTTAATTTTTGGGGAGTTCACACTTTTGTCTCCAAACTTTATTCCATTTTCAAATTGGTCATCAATCCTTATAAATCAAGCTTCCCAAACCTGAATTCATTCAATTAAGTCTCAAAACTTATTATTCTTTTTAGGGAAAAAGAAGATTAAATCTCCCAAAATTTCTTAAAATTTTACTAGCCCCATTTGAGATTGTTACAATTTTAGTCCCAAAATTTATATATTTCTACCAATTTAGTTCAAACTCTATTAATTTAATAATCATCTTAAATATTTGAGTTAAAACTATAAATCTTGTCATTTTATTTCTTCTACATTGAATCCATTTTATTAAAGGTTATTATCCTAAGCTAATCAATAATCACAATCTTTGTTTTTTTCCCAAACTGAATTCAGTAGAAATTCTTTACTTTCAAACAATTTCACACTTGTTTCACTTGTCACATTTTCTCGTCCGATCAAAGTAATAAGATCTAAAGCATTTTAAAAAAAGAAATGGAATTGATTAAATAAGCGAGTGAAAAAATGGGTAAAAATCAGATTGGAGGAGATGACGTGCAGATCTTTCTCTGCTATATATCCGCTATTGTTTTTACTTTTTAGCTGCACCATAAAATGGGGATAAGACAAGAAAGAGGCGCCGAGTGGCCTAAAACGCAGAGGTTGAAAACCTAACCGGAGAGAAATTAATCGGAGACAAGAAAGAGGGCTTAGGGTTTTCGGGGAAGAAGAAAGAAAAAAGGGCTATTTACAGTTTAAATCCTAATATTTAAGATGATGATTAAATTGATAGAACTATGACTAAATTGATAGAAATGTATAAGTTTTGGGACTAAAACTATTATTATCCCAATTAAAAATAAGTCATATCATCATTTCCTTTTATTTTTAACGGTCAATTATCAAAACAGAACAATAACATAACGCTAGTCGCTAGGTACTATTTTTCTAAAAAAAAAAGGTGAAGTGCTAAAACAATAATGCGGGAATAGGTGGGTACTATTTATGTAATTATTCATTTAAAATTTCATGTTTTCCGAGCAAGGTGTCGATCTCACTTGCAGGAATGTGTGAAGTTTTCTTTTTCTTCTTAACCACCACGGCTGTCTTTTTTTCGGTTTCTTTAATGATTTAAATATAAACTACATTGGTAGTCCCTAAATTTTTAAGGCACTTTTAATATGGTCATCGAATTTTTAAAACTTGCAATACAATCATTAAATTTTTTATTTGTTTTTATTAGGTCACTGCCATTAACCACCGTAAAAAAACTGACTTGCCACTTTAAAATATTTATTTATAATTAATTTATTATGCATTTCCTTTTTTACCGCAATAACCCCAATAAAAGAGGAAGAAGAGAAGTTTATTAGGATAAAAAAGGAAATGCATAATAAATTAATTATAAATAAATATTTTTGAAGTGCCATATCAGTTTTTTTAACGATGGTTAAAGACAGTGACCGTAAATTAAAAGTTCAGTAACTGTATTACAAATTTTAAAACTTAAGTGGTCATATTAAAAGCGTCCTAAAAGTTTAGGGCTACTAGTGTAGTTTATCAAAAATTTAATTTTATCATGTAAAAAAATACCTCACGTCAATTTTTAAAATTATATTTTTGTAATTGTCCCCAGGAAACGTCGACACCATGTTCAATCGTTCAAATCCCAACGAACCAATAAAATTTCTAACGTCTTCATTGAGCTAAGAATATTAAGTTTTTCTAATTGGTCTAAGGGTTGCCTTGTATCGAGATAATTTGTTCATATATCCTTGTATCGCGGTTTGAGGATGTAACGATTCAAAGATTTTATAGTCTTTTGTAAAATTTTTATAAAATAAAACTTAAAATTTTAAAATCTGAAAGATATTTTTTTAATATTATGATGTAATTGTTGGAAATATATGAGTAAAATAGTAATTTTGAGCTATATTTTGAATGGATAAATGTGAAAATTCAAATAAGGATTTTATTGAGTTTTATTTTACTCCATGAAACCTTTACAACGGTATCAGAATTCTATTGAGTTTTATTTTACTCCATGAAACCTTTACAACGGTATCTCATATATTCAAAACGGTTGAGTAATGAATGAGAAATTAATGCTCAAAGTAAGGTAGTTGTGAATTGAATAAGGAAGTGAAAACGCTCTAGCCCACGTTGATGGGATAAATGGGATGGGAAGTGTTTATAAACACTTGCCCACTTTGTGGTCATTGGAAGACTTGAATGGAAACTGTGCCTCACGCGTATGGGGTGTGAATCCAATCCCATTTAGGTTGGGGCGCACTCGCACAACGTGGTCGATGCGAATGTTCGCACTGGTCGAACCCTTCATGGGCTTGCGAATATTTTACTACTTCAAATAATTTTTTTTCCTTAAGTTAGTATATCTTTTGAGAATATTCCGAATTTAAATGGATATCATCGGTTTCGTTAAATTCGAATATTAAAAACAATAATGCTTGCAATTCACGAAAAATATATTCGAGTAAATATGACATAAGTTAAAGATTTTTCGAATTAAATCAGATGTTGAATTAATGGCCATAAAATTGAAATATTTATTTCCCACGATTTTAACTTAATTTCTCCCTATAAATACAATGCTTCTCTTCAGTTTCAACACACAACAAAGAAAGCTTTCCTCTCTTGAAAATTGCATTATTTTTCGGTGATAGTCAAAGATAAGGGTTTCGTTCGTAATTTCTTCAGTGGTGCTGCTGTTGAAAATCATCCGCTGTTGTATCCTGGGAGACTGACGACCGAAGATCTCAAGCACCGAAGATCTGTAGGCCTCAACAACTCATTTTCGGTTTATTTCCAAATATGATTTTCTATAAATCTGAATTTTATTGTATTTTGTTTATTTAGTTTATTGTTTATTTCGAATTTAATCTTGTTTTGCCTAACAGTAATTATATGGTATTTAAAAGAAATAAAAATACTCATTTTTTAACTGAGACTACTCAATTAATTCGAATATGAAAGAGATTAAAGTGACCCTTACTTTAAAAGTAAACAAAATAAAAATTTAACTACAACAACATTTTATTTTCTCGGTGAATAAAAATAAATTCGTTCAAACGCTGTTGCGTGGAGAAATTATATCATGGGTGATTCCCACCACGTCATCTATGGGACCAACCACTAAAAACCACCCACTTCATCATTATTTTCCATGTCACTTTTTCTAATATTAAAATAACTTCCAAAAAACAGTTTTTAAAATGACATGGAAAAACTTTAGTGAAGATTCATTAGTTGGAAAAAGTGACATGGAAAAATCATGGTGAAGTGAGTGGTTTCTATTGGTTGCTCCCATCGATAACGTGGTGAGAATCACCCATAATATAATTTTCCTGTTGTGTGGCTTTTGTACAGTTTGTTTTCCCATAATTTTGGACTCTGGGCAATTTTTTCTTTCTCTATTTGTGGCCCACTTTTTTGAGATCATGCATTGTCATTCACTTTACGTGATGCAGACTTTAATTCTACTAATAATTTTGTTTTAAAAAAACTGTACAAAAATTGTATTTTTCTGTATAAATTTTTAAAAAATAATGTTAGGCAACATAAGAGATGAAGTAAAAAAAAAGATGAAGTAGGAAAATTTTATAGGACAGACCAAAGTTGAATAATTTTTTTTTATTATAATGCTAAGAGGTTTTTACAACAAAGCTGTGAAATAAGAGATGACTGAAAGTGGGATACATATTAAGCAATTATACGTACCTTACCTACACAGATGACCCAAACCGTTGCAGACTACATGACCCAACAATTCTCCCACTTTTATGCCCCAGAAAGGACTCCTCAATGGAAGGGATTGGCGACTAAGGGCTTGTGCAACTTGTTGCATGGTTGGCCGAAGCTCCGGATTGCCATTCAAGCATGCAAATCCTACCTTTGCAGCACTGACTACATCCTGCGCAGTTCGGCTTCGCGGTGGTGGGAGGTGGTGGTCGATCACATCTTTAAGTAAAATTTGTTGATCATTTGGCCCAGGTGTTGATGATGACACATATGAAATAAGATCAGCAGGATGCTTCCCCATGAAAACTTCCATTGTCACCACCCCGAAACTGTACACATCACATTTCTCATCTACCCTCATTGTATAAGCCAACTCTACATCAGAATAACATAGTATATACTAATTAATTTATGCATATGCTATTTGAATCATCTCTATAATTAATTATGTATATATGCGAAATAAACACTTCTGATCAAATAAATGAAACGTTGAAAGCAATTTTAGGGGAAAAAAAGTAGTTAATACCTGGAGCTATATACCCATAAGTGCCTGCAAGTGAAGTCCAATTGGAGGAGTCTGGCTTTAAAACCCTGGCAGTTCCAAAATCAGAGACACGAGCTTCATAGTCCGAATCCAACAGAACATTGTTGCTGGAAATGTCTCGATGAACTATAGGTCGTGAGTGGTCGTGATGCATATAAGACAGAGCATTGGCCATTCCTTTAACAACATTTAACCTCTTTTCCCAGTCTAACTCCTTTGCCTGCTCATTGTTGCTTAACACCATTCTCAAACTTCCCCTTTCTACAAGCTCATATACCAGAAAAGAATGCCTTGGATGTGAACAAAAGCCATACATCTGCACAATGTTACGGTGCCTTATTTCTAATAAAGCAACAATCTCACTTTCAAAAGCTTTCAAGTTGTTGAGAAGCAAGCTGTCTTCAGATTGATGAAGCTTCTTCACAGCAACCACTTGAGCAGTTGGTAATGCAGCTTTGTAGACAGTTCCATATCCTCCCGATCCAATGCAATAGTCGGAGCTGAAATCTTCAGTGGCTTCAATGATGCTGTCATGGAGTATTCTCCCATTAAATCCCAACACAGTGAAAATATCTCCATGCTGTTCCTCCCTTGGCTCTGATTTTCTGGTTGGAGTCTTCTTGCAACATGCAAAGAAACTTGCAGCAAATATAAACAACAAAAGTAGACTACCAAAGATTGGAAGCATAGCTAAAATGATGACTTTGGTCCTTCTTCCTTGGTTATGGTTATCTCGGGAAGGGAGAACACAAGGCCTTAGACCAGTGGCGTTTCCACATAAGCCTTTATTGTTCCTTAAGGCATCGAATGAAGCCTCGTGAAATGCCTTAAGGTCTGGAATAGGACCTTCCAATCGATTGAAAGATATGTTCACAATTCTCAAACCATGCAGATCATTGAAAGCTTCTGGAATGGAACCATTGAGCTTATTGTGAGAAAGGTTCAATATTTCCAAGGACTTTAATTTTCCAAACTGCTGTGGGATGCCTCCAATAAGTGAATTCTGACTCAAATCTAGACTTTGAAGAGCAATAACATCGCTTAATGAAGATGGAATGCTCTCTCCAAGATTATTCATGCTCAAATTCAATTGGAATAATTTCAAGCAGTTTCCAAGCTGATCAGGAATAGGTCCACTTAAATTGTTTGATGACAATTCAAGTTTTTGTAGATTGGAAAGAAGTCCAATCTCAGATGGAATTTTTCCTGATAACCGGTTTCCACTTAGTAAAAGACGGGACATCAGCTTCAATGCTCCCAGTTCCTTAGGAATCTCACCAATTAGATGATTCGAAGAAAGATCAAGCTCCTGTAATCGAGTTGCATGTCCCAATTCGATTGGTATCTTTCCAGAAATGTTGTTGTTGGAGATTTGCAAGCTAGTTAGATTAGGACATAGCCCCCATTTTGGAGAAAGTTCACCAAAAAAGTTGTTGTCGCTTAATCCAATATGATCCAAATTTGGATATATACCAAAAGCATCTGATATATTTCCTGTGAAGTGGTTTCCTTCAAGCCTAACTCTAATTAAGCTTTTGCAGTCTCTCAAAGTTGATGGGATCGGACCCGTCAAACTGTTATTGACCACCGCAAGTCGAGTGAGTACTCCACCGAGGCATAAATTCTCCGGTAATGGACCAGTGAGATGGTTGTTGGATAATTGGAAATAAGTAAAATTACAGTATGTTTGAGGGATGTGGCCTGACAAACTATTTTCACTAAGGAAAAGTCTTTCTAAGCTGGTCAAGTTTCCTATAGAAATAGGGATGACACCACTGAGATTATTTACAGAAAGCTCCAGTGCGGAAATCGACTTGAGCAAACCTATCTCACTGGGGATGGAGCCAGAGAGGTAATTACCATAAAAATACAGATATACCAAGTTACTCAAGTTTCCTATAGACGCTGGAATAGAACCGGTTAGGTAGTTTGCAGAAATGTCCAACAAATAGAGTGACCTCAACATTCCAACTTGTTTAGGTATAGAACCATTGAGTCGATTGTTATGGAGGTCAAGCCTGAACAACTTATGCAATCTTCCTATAGAAGAAGGGATTGGACCACTTAGATTGTTACCGGCGAAATAGATATTAGAAACTGAACTCAGACTTGCTATGTCTCGTGGAATGGGGCCACTGATCTCATTACTTGCTAAGGAGATCAATTCAAGACTTTTCAACGAGAAAATTTCAGATGGGATATTCCCTGAGAAGCTATTTAAGGACAAGTCAAGGAAGGTGAGTTTGGAAAGGTTTCCAAAGTGCGAGGGGATGGTCCCATACAACGAGTTGTTTCCAAGGTCAAGCCTAATCAAGTTAGGAAAGGAAAGAAGGTTGAGACTGTGAAGTGTACCGTTCAGTCTCAAACCATAGCCTGGTAGGCTTAGGTTGGTGACGCTTCCGGTGCCGTCGCAAGTGACACCAATCCAGTTGCAATGGTTGCTTCCGCCCCACAAAGTTTGGGAGGTGTTGTGGAGGGTAGCTTTCCATTTTAGAAGGGCTTCAGCTTCCATGGAGGTGGTGGAGGACGAAGGAGAGACAGCATGGGAAGATGAAATGAAGAAAATAAGGAGGAAGAAGATGAGATTGAATGGTGTTGAAAAAGGAGACATGGTTTTGATAGGTGAAATCAAGGACGTTGTACATGTTAATTACAATGGAAGACAATGGCTATTTATATATAAAACAATGTGAGAGCTTCGGCATCAAGGGGCAAAAGGAAACATGACATGGACGGATCTCTTGCTTTCAATTACTATCGTCTTTCTCTAAATTTTGATACAAATTTATGTTAAATTAAAATATAATCATTAATATTTTTTTTGATAAAAAAGCCGGCAGGGTAATTTATTAGAAAAATAAAACAAAAACCAACAATGGGCAAACCCAAGACATTGGGCTTCTAAGACCAGAGCCCTAAAAAACTTAAAAAATAAAGCAAAAAAGGAAACCCTTAGAGTCAGATTTCCAAAACCAATCCCCAAAGAGCTCAAGAGACGCAGCAAAGGAGATAACCCTCCCCCGCCACTACCATGCCGGAATCAAACTGAAGAACCACCTCTCGACCTTCTTCACCGCCGTGAAGCTAAAAACAACTAGGGAATGGCACATGTAAGAGGTGAAAGGGCTTAACAGAGTAAGAACGGAAGCCCAAAAAAAACCAGAAAACTGACGGAGATCACGGCGGATCCCACAGCTGTTTGTCCATCTCCACCGCAGGCCGCGCACGCAACGGAACCTCTTCCATCCAGTAAACCTCCGATAAAGCTCCAGCACCGACGCAGGCGACCTCATGAGCAGCCCTATTTCCAGATCTCGGAACAAAACGAAAAACGCACTCCTCCAGTGAACGGGCACGTTGCTTCACTTCCCAGGTCAACGAACTCATTTAAGAGAACTCTTTATTTTTAGAAGTTAAACTTTTAAATACTGCTAATGAGTCCCCTTCCAAAACGATTCGACGCAGGCCCATATCAATCACAAAAACCACCGCATGCAGTGCTGCATAGGCCTCAGCAACGAAGCTATTTGGGACATGTTCAACCTTCCTCCAGCAAGAGCCCAGAACCTCACCCTGACAATCTCGGGCCACCACACCAGAACAGGACTCCGACGAACTTATCCGAAATTGTGCATCATAATTCACCTTCACCAAACCCTCGTGTGGCGGTGACCATCTAACTTCAACTGGCACTGTAGACGGCCGGCACAAAGGAGAAATGGACTCAAGCTCCTGGCAATAAGCTTTGATAAAGGTACAGACCTCATCCCGTGATTGAGCTACACCTTCATGTAATAGTTTATTACGTGCATACCATAATGCCCAGATTGTAATGCCAATTTCTCTATGCTTTAATTGCGGATAATGTATGAAAGCCCAATTTAGCCACTCGTAGACATTAGATAGACGCAAATTCGAGGGCCAACGAAAACCCATTGCATCCCAAACCTGTTTTGGCAGACGACAATCTCGTATAGCATGTAGGCCCGATTCGACAACCGTGGGACAGACTTCACACTTAGGGTTACTAAGAACTCTTTTAGAACACAAATTCTGTTTAGAGGGAACAAAATTTAGGACAAACTTCCATATCTGAATCTTGACTTTCTCCGGGCACGACATAGCCCATAAGAATTTAAAGAACTTTCTCTTTGATTCATCACTGGACGAATTTAGGATGAGGAGCTTATAACCACTCCTTACAGAGTAGGCCCATGTATTCTCTGCTGACCAAACCATAGAGTCCTCTTGTATAGATTCAGCAAGAGGAATACTAAGAATCTTCGATGCATCCTCTTCCGTAAACAACTCTTCCACTAAGCCCACATTCCAGGATTTCGGATTATCTTGAATAAGATCCCGAACCCTAGAAACAATCGTAGACATAGGTGAATCAACCAACCTAGGCGGTGACACAGGTAGCCAGAAGTCGTTCCAGACGTTAATGGAGAATCCAGAACCAACTCTCCAACGGAGCCCCTGCAGCAAAAGACCTTTCGCGCTCCAAATGCTCCGCCATACAAGGGAAGGAGTCGAGCCCAGATTAGAACCCAAAAAATCAGAGGAACGATAATATTTCACCCGCAAAATTCGGCCCACCAAACTAGCTGGGTTGGTCATTAATCTCCAACCTTGTTTGGCCAATAAAGCCACATTGAATTTGGCCAAGTCTCTGAACCCAAGGCCCCCCTCTTCCTTTAGCAAACACAATTTATCCCACATGCACCAGTGTATCCCTCGCTTTTGCTGGGAATTTTGCCACCAGAATCTTGCCATAGCCGCCTGAAGCTCATTACAAATCCCCTTAGGAAGGAGGAAAATACTCATAGCATACAAAGGAATAGCTTGAAGCACACTCTTAATGAAGACCATTTTACCCCCTTGAGACAGAGGTTTTATACTCCAGCTTGCTATCCTCTTCCTAGTCTTATCCTTCAAGCCCTCAAAAGCACGCGATCTGTTTCGCCCAACAAGAAGAGGCAAACCCAAGTACTTTTCTATATTACTACTCTGGCCCACACCAAAAATCTCTTTCACAGAAAATTGATCTTTCTCAGTAGTATTCGAACTAAAAAAGAGACCCGACTTATCAAAATTAATCTGCTGGCCTGAGTATTGCGAATATAAATCCAGAATACCTTTAATAGCCCTCGCACCCCCCCAGAAATATTGCCAAAAAGGAGACTATCATCCGCAAAAAACAAATGTGAAAGTGAATGAGAGTACCTGTTCAATCGAACACCTGTCAGACTACCTCGACGTTGAGACTGGTGTAAAAGCGAGGAGAGACCCTGAGAACAAATTAAGTACAGATAAGGACTCAGTGGGTCGCCCTGGCGCAAACCCCTGGAAGGTCTAAAAAAGTCACCTGGCTTCCCATTCATAATAACAGAATATGACACCGAGGAAATACACCACCAGATACGATCAACCCAGAAAGGACTAAAACCCATACGAATAAGAATACCACGAATAAAACCCCATTCAACCCTATCGTATGCTTTGCTCATATCCAACTTTAGAGCAAAAAAACCACTGCCCCCTCCTCGTCTCATCTTAAAAGAATGCAACGTCTCATACACTACAATGACATTATCGGTAATCAAACGCCCGGGCACAAAAGCACTCTGAGCCTCATCAATGCAACCTGACAGAACGGACTGAAATCTGTTTACCAGGACCTTAGCCACCAACTTATAAACAACGTTACATAAGCTTATTGGACGGAAGTTAGCCATAGATCTCGGGTTGGAGACTTTAGGAATCAAGACGATACTAGTACAGTTCACATCTGCCATCTGCTGAGTTCCATTCAACAACTCCAGACAGTATCGAGATATGTCATGCCCCACGATGCCCCAAAACTTCTGAAAGAAAATAGGCCCAAGCCCATCAGGGCCCGCTGCCTTCAATGGGCTCATGGATTTTAGCGCGGTATAAACCTCATCCGTGGTAAATTCCTTACATAACTCTTCGTTCATGTCCCCCGTAATACATGGGTCAATACCCGCTAGAACTTCCATGGGTTCACTTGGACCTTGCGAGCAGAAGAGGTCCTCAAAATAAGATTTTGCTAACTCTGCAAGCCCCTCCTCATCATTACGACTAGCATTTTCATTATCCACAAGCATCAACACCCTATTACGTCGTTTCCGTTGGGAAGCAGCACGATGAAAATAGGCAGTATTCCTATCTCCGTGTTGTAGCCAATTGTGTCTGGCACGCTGCTCCCAATAAAGCTCAGCTTTATCATACTCCATGTTCAACTCCAAACGTGTGTCCATAATGTCCCCAATAACGTCATCAGACGGATCCTTATCAAGAAGATCCTCCAGCTTAGCCTTTAAACGTGATATGCATCCTCTCTTCACACTACGCAATTTCTGAGCCCATTTGTTCAAACCCCTAACCATTGAGCACAACCGATCGGGAATGGAACCCTCAGATAGATCCCACAATCGCCGAACTTCACCCTCACATGACTCTTCCAATAACCATGCCGCCTCAAAACGAAATATCCAACTACCTGGTCCACTACGAGAAGCATCAGTTTCGAGCAATAGAGGGCAGTGATCCGAGAAGGAATGAGTCAAGTGGGACAAGGAAAAATCAATTAATTTTCAAGAATTAGAAATATTTTACATTTTCGGTGCCCCTATTTATGTCTCACTTAAAAATTTAAGTTTAGGGTTAATGTTAAAGTTAGAGAATATGTTTAGTGTTTTGAGAATTTAGAATATGATGTATTTTTTTAGAGTTTAGGGTTTAAGATTTAGAATTTAAAGTTAAAGTTTAAATTTTAACTTTTAGTGTTGAGCATAGAAAGGGACACCGAAAAGTGGCGAGAGTTTTTGTCCAATTTCTAACGTATTCATGGCTCTGAATTTCGATAGACGCACAAGAACATGTTTAGTTATTAGTTACTACGAAGGATTTTGAACTAAAATAACGATCAACTGAATTTTATTGAAATAAAAAATTAAAATTAATTAAAAAGAGAAATTTGAGGATTAAATTCACCACAAACTAGTATGGATAAAAAAAATCAAATGTGCAATGAAAAATTGATGTCTACCCTTTGAAATTGATGTTCATCATCTATAGAAACTTAACAATCGGTAACAATATTCCTTGTCGAGATTGACTTGGAAATTTCAGTTAACCGGAGAAGCTATGTGGGTTGAGTCCTATTGACCGTAACCAACATACTTTTCAGAAGGTAAAATTATTTCGATGATCGATCGAAATTAAGGCTAGAAAAACCTAAGGCTAAACCATCACAATTGAATTCTTTATTTACAATTTACTGCTTTTATTCATCTTTTATTATTACTTAATTATTTATTTCAAATTCTCTATTTTCATTTCACAGTTAAATCAAGGTTAAAACAAAAAAGCGACATTAAAATTTTCTTAGTCCATGTGGTTCGACCCTTTCAACATTTGTCATAAGATTAGATTATTTGAAAATAAGACTATTTTTATTTGACAATTCGAGAACGATTACTAGTGAACAATATCACATTGATAACAGTTATAAAACTAAAGAAAATTGTAGTACGATCAAGAGAAGAAAGAGAAATATGGGTCACATTCTAACTTTACACGAAATGAATAAACTAATTTACATATGATCAACACATATCTTCACTGTCGGTATACCAACATATATAAGTCACATTCTAACTATACATGAACTCAATAAACTGAAATGAAGTACAAGTCGTAACTTAACAAACATGATCACAACTGCAATGCTGTCATTTATTCCTGCTTCAATCCTACTGATTATGCATCTGATTCACAACAAAGTTTTTATTATTATAAAATTGCTTAAAGATTTTCACAACAAAGCTGTGAAATAAGAGAAGTGAAAGGGAGATAAAAAGAAGAGAGTAGATAATATACATACCTTGCCTACTGATATGACCTTAGTTAGCCATTGCAGACTACATGACCCAACAATTCTCCCACTTTTATGCCCGAGAAAGGATTAGGCAATACAAGGGATTGACTACTAAGGGCTTGAGCAACTTGTTGCATGGTTGGCCGAAGTTGGGGATTGCCATTCAAGCATGCAAATGCTACCTTTGTAGTACTCACTACATCCTTCTCAGTTCGGCTTCGCGGTGGTGAGAGGCGGTGGTCTATCACATCTTTAAGTAAAATATGTTGATCATTTGGCACAGGTGTTGATGATGACAGATATGTAAGAAGATCAGCAGGATGCTTCCCCATGAAAACTTCTAATGTTACCACCCAAAAACTGTACACATCACATTTCTCATCTACCCTCATTGTATAAGCCAACTCTACATCAGAAAAACATAGTATATACTAATTAATTTATGCATATGCTATTTGAATCATGTCTATAATTAATTAAGTACATGTAAGAAACTAACACTTCTGATCAAATAAATGAAACGTTGAAAGCAATTTCAGGGGAAAAAGTAGTTAATACCTGGAGCTATATACCCGTATGTTCCCGCAAGTGATGTCCAATTGGAGGAGTCGGGCTTTAAAATCCTGGCAGTCCCAAAATCAGAGACACGAGCTTCATAGTCCGAATCCAACAGAACATTGTTGCTGGAAATGTCTCGATGGACTATAGGTCGTGAATGGCCGTGATGCATATAAGACAGAGCATTGGCCATTCCTTTAACAACATTTAGCCTCTTTTCCCAGTCTAACTCCTTTGCCTGCTCATTGTTGCTTAACACCATTCTCAAACCTCCCCTTTCCACGAGCTCATATACCAGAAAAGAATGCCTTGGATGTGAACAAAAGCCATACATCTGCACAATGTTACGGTGCCTTATTTCTAATAAAGCAACAATCTCACTTTCAAAAGCTTTCAAGTTGTTGAGAAGCAAGCTGTCTTCAGATTGATGAAGCTTCTTCACAGCAACCACTTGAGCAGTTGGTAATGCAGCTTTGTAGACAGTTCCATATCCTCCCGATCCAATGCAATAGTCGGAGCTGAAATCTTCAGTGGCTTCAATGATGCTGTCATGGAGTATTCTCCCATTAAATCCCAACACAGTGAAAATATCTCCATGCTGTTCCTCCCTTGGCTCTGATTTTCTGGTTGGAGTCTTCTTGCAACATGCAAAGAAACTTGCAGCAAATATAAACAACAAAAGTAGACTACCAAAGATTGGAAGCATAGCTAAAATGATGACTTTGGTCCTTCTTCCTTGGTTATGGTTATCTCGGGAAGGGAGAACACAAGGCCTTAGACCAGTGGCGTTTCCACATAAGCCTTTATTGTTCCTTAAGGCATCGAATGAAGCCTCGTGAAATGCCTTAAGGTCTGGAATAGGACCTTCCAATCGATTGAAAGATATGTTCACAATTCTCAAACCATGCAGATCATTGAAAGCTTCTGGAATGGAACCATTGAGCTTATTGTGAGAAAGGTTCAATATTTCCAAGGACTTTAATTTTCCAAACTGCTGTGGGATGCCTCCAATAAGTGAATTCTGACTCAAATCTAGACTTTGAAGAGCAATAACATCGCTTAATGAAGATGGAATGCTCTCTCCAAGATTATTCATGCTCAAATTCAATTGGAATAATTTCAAGCAGTTTCCAAGCTGATCAGGAATAGGTCCACTTAAATTGTTTGATGACAATTCAAGTTTTTGTAGATTGGAAAGAAGTCCAATCTCAGATGGAATTTTTCCTGATAACCGGTTTCCACTTAGTAAAAGACGGGACATCAGCTTCAATGCTCCCAGTTCCTTAGGAATCTCACCAATTAGATGATTCGAAGAAAGATCAAGCTCCTGTAATCGAGTTGCATGTCCCAATTCGATTGGTATCTTTCCAGAAATGTTGTTGTTGGAGATTTGCAAGCTAGTTAGATTAGGACATAGCCCCCATTTTGGAGAAAGTTCACCAAAAAAGTTGTTGTCGCTTAATCCAATATGATCCAAATTTGGATATATACCAAAAGCATCTGATATATTTCCTGTGAAGTGGTTTCCTTCAAGCCTAACTCTAATTAAGCTTTTGCAGTCTCTCAAAGTTGATGGGATCGGACCCGTCAAACTGTTATTGACCACCGCAAGTCGAGTGAGTACTCCACCGAGGCATAAATTCTCCGGTAATGGACCAGTGAGATGGTTGTTGGATAATTGGAAATAAGTAAAATTACAGTATGTTTGAGGGATGTGGCCTGACAAACTATTTTCACTAAGGAAAAGTCTTTCTAAGCTGGTCAAGTTTCCTATGGAAATAGGGATGACACCACTGAGATTATTTACAGAAAGCTCCAGTGCGGAAATCGACTTGAGCAAACCTATCTCACTGGGGATGGAGCCAGAGAGGTAATTACCATAAAAATACAGATATACCAAGTTACTCAAGTTTCCTATAGACGCTGGAATAGAACCGGTTAGGTAGTTTGCAGAAATGTCCAACAAATAGAGTGACCTCAACATTCCAACTTGTTTAGGTATAGAACCATTGAGTCGATTGTTATGGAGGTCAAGCCTGAACAACTTATGCAATCTTCCTATAGAAGAAGGGATTGGACCACTTAGATTGTTACCGGCGAAATAGATATTAGAAACTGAACTCAGACTTGCTATGTCTCGTGGAATGGGGCCACTGATCTCATTACTTGCTAAGGAGATCAATTCAAGACTTTTCAACGAGAAAATTTCAGATGGGATATTCCCTGAGAAGCTATTTAAGGACAAGTCAAGGAAGGTGAGTTTGGAAAGGTTTCCAAAGTGCGAGGGGATGGTCCCATACAACGAGTTGTTTCCAAGGTCAAGCCTAATCAAGTTAGGAAAGGAAAGAAGGTTGAGACTGTGAAGTGTACCGTTCAGTCTCAAACCATAGCCTGGTAGGCTTAGGTTGGTGACGCTTCCGGTGCCGTCGCAAGTGACACCAATCCAGTTGCAATGGTTGCTTCCGCCCCACAAAGTTTGGGAGGTGTTGTGGAGGGTAGCTTTCCATTTTAGAAGGGCTTCAGCTTCCATGGAGGTGGTGGAGGACGAAGGAGAGACAGCATGGGAAGATGAAATGAAGAAAATAAGGAGGAAGAAGATGAGATTGAATGGTGTTGAAAAAGGAGACATGGTTTTGATAGGTGAAATCAAGGACGTTGTACATGTTAATTACAATGGAAGACAATGGCTATTTATATATAAAACAATGTGAGAGCTTCGGCATCAAGGGGCAAAAGGAAACATGACATGGACGGATCTCTTGCTTTCAATTACTATCGTCTTTCTCTAAATTTTGATACAAATTTATGTTAAAATAAAATATAATCATTAATATTTTTTTTGATAAAAAAGCCGGCAGGGTAATTTATTAGAAAAATAAAACAAAAACCAACAATGGGCAAACCCAAGACATTGGGCTTCTAAGACCAGAGCCCTAAAAAACTTAAAAAATAAAGCAAAAAAGGAAACCCTTAGAGTCAGATTTCCAAAACCAATCCCCAAAGAGCTCAAGAGACGCAGCAAAGGAGATAACCCTCCCCCGCCACTACCATGCCGGAATCAAACTGAAGAACCACCTCTCGACCTTCTTCACCGCCGTGAAGCTAAAAACAACTAGGGAATGGCACATGCAAGAGGTGAAAGGGCTTAACAGAGTAAGAACGGAAGCCCCAAAAAAACCAGAAAACTGACGGAGATCACGGCGGATCCCACAGCTGTTTGTCCATCTCCACCGCAGGCCGCGCACGCAACGGAACCTCTTCCATCCAGTAAACCTCCGATAAAGCTCCAGCACCGACGCGGGCGACCTCATGAGCAGCCCTATTTCCAGATCTCGGAACAAAACGAAAAACGCACTCCTCCAGTGAACGGGCACGATGCTTCACTTCCCAGGTCAACGAACTCATTTAAGAGAACTCTTTATTTTTAGAAGTTAAACTTTTAAATACTGCTAATGAGTCCCCTTCCAAAACGATTCGACGCAGGCCCATATCAATCACAAAAACCACCGCATGCAGTGCTGCATAGGCCTCAGCAACGAAGCTATTTGGGACATGTTCAACCTTCCTCCAGCAAGAGCCCAGAACCTCACCCTGACAATCTCGGGCCACCACACCAGAACAGGACTCCGACGAACTTATCCGAAATTGTGCATCATAATTCACCTTCACCAAACCCTCGTGTGGCGGTGACCATCTAACTTCAACTGGCACTGTAGACGGCCGGCACAAAGGAGAAATGGACTCAAGCTCCTGGCAATAAGCTTTGATAAAGGTACAGACCTCATCCCGTGATTGAGCTACACCTTCATGTAATAGTTTATTACGTGCATACCATAATGCCCAGATTGTAATGCCAATTTCTCTATGCTTTAATTGCGGATAATGTATGAAAGCCCAATTTAGCCACTCGTAGACATTAGATAGACGCAAATTCGAGGGCCAACGAAAACCCATTGCATCCCAAACCTGTTTTGGCAGACGACAATCTCGTATAGCATGTAGGCCCGATTCGACAACCGTGGGACAGACTTCACACTTAGGGTTACTAAGAACTCTTTTAGAACACAAATTCTGTTTAGAGGGAACAAAATTTAGGACAAACTTCCATATCTGAATCTTGACTTTCTCCGGGCACGACATAGCCCATAAGAATTTAAAGAACTTTCTCTCTGATTCATCACTGGACGAATTTAGGATGAGGAGCTTATAACCACGCCTTACAGAGTAGGCCCCTGTATTCTCTGCTGACCAAACCATAGAGTCCTCTTGTATAGATTCAGCAAGAGGAATACTAAGAATCTTCGATGCATCCTCTTCCGTAAACAACTCTTCCACTAAGCCCACATTCCAGGATTTCAGATTATCTTGAATAAGATCCCGAACCCTAGAAACAATCGTAGACATAGGTGAATCAACCAACCTAGGCGGTGACACAGGTAGCCAGAAGTCGTTCCAGACGTTAATGGAGAATCCAGAACCAACTCTCCAACGGAGCCCCTGTAGCAAAAGACCTGTAACCCCCTAGACCCGCCTATGCGTTACGACGGATCCTAGGAAGTCACATTAGGGTCACAAGAGCGACCCACAGTAAGATTTCAAATAAACCTATAGTTAAACCTTTAAAATCATAAAACAAATATCTGATTTAAAATACAATTTCAGAAATCGTTTAAAACGATAAAACAATCATGATACCAGTTGCAGAAAATAAGTTTCAGACTCAATTGTATAATTCAAACATGACACACATGCCCCCTAGTTACACAGATACCATACTCCCTGACGAGCCGAAGAAACTCCCATACCGACGTTGATAGGTGCAACTTGTCTGATCTTTTATCCTGAGATGGTAAAAACAACATGAGCTTGGGAAAGCTCAGTAATACAGAACTACCAAAAGATGATATAAGCTCATGCAGACATACGGAAGGCATAACATTTTTATGATGTTCCAGGCAATACTTATCTCCATTTATGTTTCGCTGATTTAGTGAAACACTATTTTTGAGGACTACAAGATTTGTTCTTTCTATGTTACTGAGTATTATGATAGAGCTTATTGTTCAGAGAGTCAACAGAGTGGCAGGTTGGAAAAGTTAAACCACAAAGCCTAGTGTGTTTTAATAAGTCCCAAAACAATATACATAAGTACTTAGCATCATATCATATGAGCACATAACAGATTAAATGCAAATGTTCAATGTTCAAACAGAAGTTTACAAGAACTACCCTCCAACCTTACACCAATGTGTAGTTCCCCAGAACTGTATACAGAAGGTCTTATCCTAGGCCTGAGGCGTAGGAGCCTATCCAGAAAGTCTTACCCTAGGCCCATTGGGCGTAGGAGCTCAACAGAACAGCTGGATCAGGGCTGTGACAGATACTTCAATCATAACCCGAGAGTATACCCCAGACAGTAATCAGTGTTCAGATTCCAGATATGAATAACATAATACATGTATCAGACATATTCTATTCAGAGTATCAGAAACAGAAGTTCATGCTTTTAACAGATAAATAGGCATACTATTGAACAGAGCAGACACTTGTTATTCGTCATGTAAACAGATTATACCATCATAGGTCAAACTAACAGATCATACTATTGAGTTTATCGGATCATCAGACAATACCATCAACAGAACTCAGACAACAGTCAGATAACATTTTATCATTTAATGATCAGATATTTCTAGTTCAAATCAGACATGAGGTATACCTTTTTAACATATCATAATAAACAGATATTCATCACATTATAAATATGCTTTTCAGTAGTCATGATTTACAATTACCAGTGCGATCTATAATGTTCAGAGAATCGTAACAGGACCCACGCATATATATATATGTAGATATATATATATATATATAACAGATATAACAGAATGTAGCACACATGGAAACACACTAGGTGGGACAGATCATTTCTTGGAGATGTTTGGCATTTACGGAATGAGACATATTAAAACCTTGACAACTTGAACGGATTTCTGAAACGTGGCTCCTCTTAAAAAGGGGTTCATACTAACGGTATAACCCAGATATTCAGAAGGTGATACTTCAAGATCTTAGAAAGTTCAGATATATTATGGGTACTTTAGTCCTTTAAGTATACAAGGGCAATATGGTCATTTTAACGTTCACAGACATTCTGGTAATTAAACCAACATTGAAAACAATGGTTCACAGAACTCAATATCATATTTACTCATTAGTTTTTTTTATCCAGATATGCAAGAATTTCTAATTTAAAGTCTTTTTAAGTTATCAGATATTTTTAGTGATAATCCGATTATTTAGGCTATCATTGCCTTTCAGTTATTTTGGCCTTATTAACAAATCCAGAATTTCATCAAATACATAGTTACTGATTAACTCAAGAGGGTATTTCGGTTATTTTAGACTGAGATAGATCTACCATTTCTTTCTGAATTACCTGTTTGGTACCTCCATCATTCACTTACTTAAACGAGATTAAGGAGTCCTAACTCTTCGGCCCTTTATAGAAAATTCATTTATTTCAGAACTTGAGGTTTATCGTCATTCCAATTAATCAGATATTTCGGTACTCGAGGGCACTATCATCTTTTCGATCATTGTGATCATTCTTATCATATCCACGTATTACTGTCAAAAGGGTCGACTTAGGATATCAACAATATTTCCAGAAAATTCTTATTCATGTATTATACAGAGATTGAGGGATTATCCAAGTTTGTATTACACGTATTGCATAATGATGCCGAATGCAGATTTTAAGTCATTTCCTTTATCAGATGAGTAGTTTAGTCAAACTGATGCTTTAAGGGTATTTCCGTAATTTCACATCCAACATCTCGTACTCCACATTCTGAACATTGGTTCTTAGACATCATTGATAGAGTTTCAGATTTAACTGTATTATTTATTACTATTAGCACGTTCGATACTCCCGGTCTATTAATATTCATTTCTGAATTCTATTTATATTCTTGTCTGAATACTTTGATCTTACTGATTCTGATACTTAATTTTCGTATCGAATTCGGCTTAAGCAGAGTTCACAGATACACTTCATCACAAACATGCATGCTTTAACCGGATATTAACATGTGCATAAAGCATACTAGGGGTAGTAAGGTATTACCTTAGTTCCGAGTTATACCGGTTGACTCCCGATACTACATTCGATCGCATTCGAATCCGGACTGGATGTCCCATGACATTTCGAATACCGAGATATTATCATACCTTCAAATACACAAATTAACATTTCAGTTCTTATCCATAGAGCTCTTAACAGAATTAAACACTTTCGGGTTCAAGGTCAGATTCGGAGGATTTCGGGTTAGAATTTCACAAAACGGGCTTCAAAATCGGACTCAGGACGTCGAAAAACATAAAATAGGGCTTTTCGGAAAATTTGACTTTTTGGTCAAAGTCAAAGTCAACGCTGATGTCAGCAAGTCAACGCTGACGTCAGCAGGTCAACGGTCAACGGGTCAGAGTCAACTGGTCAAAGTCAATGCTGACGTCAGCATGACGTCAGTAGTCAACGGGGTCAACTGAGTTGACTCGGACTGACTCGGGCGAGTTGACTCGGACGGGTTGACTCGGGTTGACGGGTCGAGTCGGGTCGGACGGGTCGGATCGGACCGGGTCGATCGGGTCGGACGGGTCGGTTCGGACGGGTCGGGTCATCGGGTCGGTCAACGGGTAGGGTCAGACGGTATGACCGAGCTGACCGGTTCAACCGGTCTAGCCGGTTCAGACAGGGTTAGACCAGTTTGGACCGGGTTCAGACCGGGTTCACTCACCCGAAATTTCCGGTCATCGGACGGTCGCCGGAGTGGTCGCCGGAGTCCTTAAATGCAAAATTTCGGCCTGAAAAATATAGATCGGTCATCCACGGTTCCAATACACTCCTTATTAAAGCAAATCAAGCCGGAAATGGACCGGAAATTACCTATGAAGCATTCGAATTGCCGGAGAAACATGAGTTGCCGATGAAGGGCTTGCCGGCGCCGGTTGGATTCAAAACTTTAGGGGTTTTGTTGGGCTCGAAGAGGAGGATGCAGATCTGATGGTGGCTCGTCGGTTGAACGCCGAAATCGGCCGGAAAACGAACGGAAAGAGGGCGGCGATTTGGGTTTGATATGTCGAACCTCCAACGAGCCTTCGACGGTGATGGGTGGCTCGGTAGCGCGAGTGACGGCCATGGGTGTGGTCAGGATACAACGGCGCCCTCAACGGTGACGGCGGTGATGATCACCGACGAGCGGTGGTGCAGATCGGTGAGGAGACGACGATGGGTTAGGTGAGGGCTTTCTTCTCTCTTTTTTTTTTTATAAAATTCAAATCCTGATTCGAATGGTTTCCTCGGTAGGTGGAGAGTCAGATTGTGTTTTAATTCTTTTTGTATAACACCCTATGCTAGATTAACAACAACTCGGTGCAGGCCAAGACTAATAATAGCCTTGGCTCAGTTGGCTAAGACCTTTGCTTAGCACACCAAAGGGTACGGGTTCGAATCTCCAAGGCTGCAAGGCTCCCATTTTTTTTTCTTTTCGCTTCTTCTTTCCTTTTCTTTTATTTTCATGTTAGGGTGTTACAATTCTCCCCTCCTAAAAAAAATTTCGTCCTCGAAATTTACCTAAATCAGGCAAATGCAGAAATTGTTCTCTTATGGATCCTTCGATCTCACAAGTAGCCTCACTAGGACTCCGATTTCTCCACTGTACTTTTACCATCAGAAAGCGTCAATTCCTCAGAACTCTTTCATCAAAATCTAAGATCTGAATTGGCTCCTCCTCATAGAACAAGTCTAACCTCAACCCTACATTCTGAACTTGTATGATATAACTAGGATCTGGACGGTATTGTCTCTACATGGACATATGGAAGACATTATGGATACGGCTGAGCTGATGAAGTAACTCAAGCTGATAGGCCACTAACCCAACTCTCTCTTCATGATACGATACAGCCCAATAAATCTCGGACTCAACTTACCCTCTTTTTTTTTTTAACTTTCTTTCATGGAGATACTTTCAGAAAAACTTTATCACCGACTTCAAACTCAATATCTTTTCTACTCCGATCAGCATAATATTTCTGTTTGTCAAATGCCTCTTTCATCCATTCATGTACTAAGACTTATCCAATAGAACATCATTGTTTCTCGAGACTCACAAACAAACACGAATCAATCTAGCAGTGTCCTCAGTTACTCGAATTGACTTTGGACTCATAATTATCTCATCATACATTTTTGGGACCAATTATTCAGGATATAACATTTGAATCCACACTGAACTTCATATTATACAAAACAATATTTCTCTTATAACTTTTATTATAAACGGTCTCAGTCAAGGATAAGAGACATTCAGATCTTCCACAGAAGTTAATCATACCATCCAAAGGTATATCTTTCAGAGTTCGAATTACTCTTCAAGGTTGACCAGAATTTTCAGATGAAAAACTACTACTACAGTTCAGATAAGCACTCGGACTCCAACGACTATTCCAGAATCAGGATGTAAACATCACATTTCAGTCATGGATTATATTTAATGATATACCAAGCCACACCATGGAGAAGATGTCTTTCTTCCTACTGATCGAACACATCTAAGGTCATTAGCGGGCATCATTTACCTTCAACGTAATATTCAGACAATTATTTCTTTCGTGTTTAACAGAGGTATCACAGATTGTACACTTTCTGCACAATCGCAACCATTTCTCTCTGAAGTTCACAGTTTTTTTTATAAGGTATTTTCAGACACAATCGTTATCACCGAATAGCCTTTCATGAAATCTTACATCGGACATCCCACATTATTAAACATTTATTCTTAATCTAACTCAGATATTCGATTTCACACGCATAAACCATCTCAAGTTCCTTATCCAGATTCAAATTCAACCATTTAATTCAAAAATACAGACGAACGTTATAGATATTTTCTATAAGCAGATGCTGAGCTATAGAAGGCAGAATACTCAGATTTGGTTATTTCAAGAGAAATGATTCAACATCAGAGTTTCGGCTCGGTGGAGTACGATCAGGACCTAGGGGCATGCACATACCAGACACCCTATGACAGACGATCGGCCGATCTACCCAGAATGACGCAACTCTAAGCTCTGATACCACTAAATGTAACCCCCTAGACCCGCCTATGCGTTACGACGGATCCTAGGAAGTCACATTAGGGTCACAAGAGCGACCCACAGTAAGATTTCAAATAAACCTATAGTTAAACCTTTAAAATCATAAAACAAATATCTGATTTAAAATACAATTTCAGAAATCATTTAAAACGATAAAACAATCATGATACCAGTTGCAGAAAATAAGTTTCAGAC
The DNA here is from genome assembly GCA_030270665.1 of Hibiscus trionum. Lineage (NCBI taxonomy): Eukaryota > Viridiplantae > Streptophyta > Magnoliopsida > Malvales > Malvaceae > Hibiscus > Hibiscus trionum. The sequence continues at coordinate 47,460,478 of BSYR01000017.1, read as the reverse complement.
TCAATTGTATAATTCAAACATGACACACATGCCCCCTAGTTACACAGATACCATACTCCCTGACGAGCCGAAGAAACTCCCATACCGACGTTGATAGGTGCAACTTGTCTGATCTTTTATCCTGAGATGGTAAAAACAACATGAGCTTGGGAAAGCTCAGTAATACAGAACTACCAAAAGATGCTATAAGCTCATGCAGACATACGGAAGGCATAACATTTTTATGATGTTCCAGGCAATACTTATCTCCATTTATGTTTCGCTGATTTAGTGAAACACTATTTTTGAGGACTACAAGATTTGTTCTTTCTATGTTACTGAGTATTATGATAGAGCTTATTGTTCAGAGAGTCAACAGAGTGGCAGGTTGGAAAAGTTAAACCACAAAGCCTAGTGTGTTTTAATAAGTCCCAAAACAATATACATAAGTACTTAGCATCATATCATATGAGCACATAACAGATTAAATGCAAATGTTCAATGTTCAAACAGAAGTTTACAAGAACTACCCTCCAACCTTACACCAATGTGTAGTTCCCCAGAACTGTATACAGAAGGTCTTATCCTAGGCCTGAGGCGTAGGAGCCTATCCAGAAAGTCTTACCCTAGGCCCATTGGGCGTAGGAGCTCAACAGAACAGCTGGATCAGGGCTGTGACAGACACTTCAATCATAACCCGAGAGTATACCCCAGACAGTAATCAGTGTTCAGATTCCAGATATGAATAACATAATACATGTATCAGACATATTCTATTCAGAGTATCAGAAACAGAAGTTCATGCTTTTAACAGATAAATAGGCATACTATTGAACAGAGCAGACACTTGTTATTCGTCATGTAAACAGATTATACCATCATAGGTCAAACTAACAGATCATACTATTGAGTTTATCGGATCATCAGACAATACCATCAACAGAACTCAGACAACAGTCAGATAACATTTTATCATTTAATGATCAGATATTTCTAGTTCAAATCAGACATGAGGTATAACTTTTTAACATATCATAATAAACAGATATTCATCACATTATAAATATGCTTTTCAGTAGTCATGATTTACAATTACCAGTGCGATCTATAATGTTCAGAGAATCGTAACAGGACCCACGCATATATATATGTAGATATATATATATATATAACAGATATAACAGAATGTAGCACACATGGAAACACACTAGGTGGGACAGATCATTTCTTGGAGATGTTTGGCATTTACGGAATGAGACATATTAAAACCTTGACAACTTGAACGGATTTCTGAAACGTGGCTCCTCTTAAAAAGGGGTTCATACTAACGGTATAACCCAGATATTCAGAAGGTGATACTTCAAGATCTTAGAAAGTTCAGATATATTATGGGTACTTTAGTCCTTTAAGTATACAAGGGCAATATGGTCATTTTAACGTTCACAGACATTCTGGTAATTAAACCAACATTGAAAACAATGGTTCACAGAACTCAATATCATATTTACTCATTAGTTTTTTTTATCCAGATATGCAAGAATTTCTAATTTAAAGTCTTTTTAAGTTATCAGATATTTTTAGTGATAATCCGATTATTTAGGCTATCATTGCCTTTCAGTTATTTTGGCCTTATTAACAAATCCAGAATTTCATCAAATACATAGTTACTGATTAACTCAAGAGGGTATTTCGGTTATTTTAGACTGAGATAGATCTACCATTTCTTTCTGAATTACCTGTTTGGTACCTCCATCATTCACTTACTTAAACGAGATTAAGGAGTCCTAACTCTTCGGCCCTTTATAGAAAATTCATTTATTTCAGAACTTGAGGTTTATCGTCATTCCAATTAATCAGATATTTCGGTACTCGAGGGCACTATCATCTTTTCGATCATTGTGATCATTCTTATCATATCCACGTATTACTGTCAAAAGGGTCGACTTAGGATATCAACAATATTTCCAGAAAATTCTTATTCATGTATTATACAGAGATTGAGGGATTATCCAAGTTTGTATTACACGTATTGCATAATGATGCCGAATGCAGATTTTAAGTCATTTCCTTTATCAGATGAGTAGTTTAGTCAAACTGATGCTTTAAGGGTATTTCCGTAATTTCACATCCAACATCTCGTACTCCACATTCTGAACATTGGTTCTTAGACATCATTGATAGAGTTTCAGATTTAGCTGTATTATTTATTACTATTAGCACGTTCGATACTCCCGGTCTATTAATATTCATTTCTGAATTCTATTTATATTCTTGTCTGAATACTTTGATCTTACTGATTCTGATACTTAATTTTCGTATCGAATTCGGCTTAAGCAGAGTTCACAGATACACTTCATCACAAACATGCATGCTTTAACCGGATATTAACATGTGCATAAAGCATACTAGGGGTAGTAAGGTATTACCTTAGTTCCGAGTTATACCGGTTGACTCCCGATACTACATTCGATCACATTCGAATCCGGACTGGATGTCCCATGACATTTCGAATACCGAGATATTATCATACCTTCAAATACACAAATTAACATTTCAGTTCTTATCCATAGAGCTCTTAACAGAATTAAACACTTTCGGGTTCAAGGTCAGATTCGGAGGATTTCGGGTTAGAATTTCATAAAACGGGCTTCAAAATCGGACTCAGGACGTCGAAAAACATAAAATAGGGCTTTTCGGAAAATTTGACTTTTTGGTCAAAGTCAAAGTCAACGCTGATGTCAGCAAGTCAACGCTGACGTCAGCAGGTCAACGGTCAACGGGTCAGAGTCAACTGGTCAAAGTCAATGCTGACGTCAGCATGACGTCAGTAGTCAACGGGGTCAACTGAGTTGACTCGGACTGACTCGGGCGAGTTGGCTCGGACGGGTTGACTCGGGTTGACGGGTCGAGTCGGGTCGGACGGGTCGGATCGGACCGGGTCGATCGGGTCGGACGGGTCGGTTCGGACGGGTCGGTTCGGGTCGGGTCATCGGGTCGGTCAACGGGTAGGGTCAGACGGTTTGACCGAGCTGACTGGTTCAACCGGTCTAGCCGGTTCAGACAGGGTTAGACCAGTTTGGACCGGGTTCAGACCGGGTTCACTCACCCGAAATTTCCGGTCATCGGACGGTCGCCGGAGTGGTCGCCGGAGTCCTTAAATGCAAAATTTTGGCCTGAAAAATATAGATCGGTCATCCACGGTTCCAATACACTCCTTATTAAAGCAAATCAAGCCGGAAATGGACCGGAAATTACCTATGAAGCATTCGAATTGCCGGAGAAACATGAGTTGCTGATGAAGGGCTTGCCGGCGTCGGTTGGATTCAAAACTTTAGGGGTTTTTTTGGGCTCGAAGAGGAGGATGCAGATCTGATGGTGGCTCGTCGGTTGAACGCCGAAATCGGCCGGAAAACGAACGGAAAGAGGGCGGCGATTTGGGTTTGATATGTCGAACCTCCAACGAGCCTTCGACGGCGATGGGTGGCTCGGTAGCGCGAGTGACGGCCATGGGTGTGGTCAGGATACGACGGCGCCCTCAACGGTGACGGCGGTGATGATCACCGACGAGCGGTGGTGCAGATCGGTGAGGAGACGACGATGGGTTAGGTGAGGGCTTTCTTCTCTTTTTTTTTTTTATAAAATTCAAATCCTGATTCGAATGGTTTCCTCGGTAGGTGGAGAGTCAGATTGTGTTTTAATTCTTTTTGTATAACACCCTATGCTAGATTAACAACAACTCGGTGCAGGCCAAGACTAATAATAGCCTTGGCTCAGTTGGCTAAGACCTTTACTTAGCACACCAAAGGGTACGGGTTCGAATCTCCAAGGCTGCAAGGCTCCCATTTTTTTTTCTTTTCGCTTCTTCTTTCCTTTTCTTTTATTTTCATGTTAGGGTGTTACAAGACCTTTCGCGCTCCAAATGCTCCGCCATACAAGGGAAGGAGTCGAGACCAGATTAGAACCCAAAAAATCAGAGGAACGATAATATTTCGCCCGCAAAATTCGGCCCACCAAACTAGCTGGGTTGGTCATTAATCTCCAACCTTGTTTGGCCAATAAAGCCACATTGAATTTGGCCAAGTCTCTGAACCCAAGGCCCCCCTCTTCCTTTAGCAAACACAATTTATCCCACATGCACCAGTGTATCCCTCGCTTTTGCTGGGAATTTTGCCACCAGAATCTTGCCATAGCCGCCTGAAGCTCATTACAAATCCCCTTAGGAAGGAGGAAAATACTCATAGCATACAAAGGAATAGCTTGAAGCACACTCTTAATGAAGACCATTTTACCCCCTTGAGACAGAGGTTTTATACTCCAGCTTGCTATCCTCTTCCTAGTCTTATCCTTCAAGCCCTCAAAAGCACGCGATCTGTTTCGCCCAACAAGAAGAGGCAAACCCAAGTACTTTTCTATATTACTACTCTGGCCCACACCAAAAATCTCTTTCACAGAAAATTGATCTTCCTCAGTAGTATTCGAACTAAAAAAGAGACCCGACTTATCAAAATTAATCTGCTGGCCTGAGTATTGCGAATATAAATCCAGAATACCTTTAATAGCCCTCGCATCCCCCCCAGAAATATTGCCAAAAAGGAGACTATCATCCGCAAAAAACAAATGTGAAAGTGAATGAGAGTACCTGTTCAATCGAACACCTGTCAGACTACCTCGACGTTGAGACTGGTGTAAAAGCGAGGAGAGACCCTGAGAACAAATTAAGTACAGATAAGGACTCAGTGGGTCGCCCTGGCGCAAACCCCTGGAAGGTCTAAAAAAGTCACCTGGCTTCCCATTCATAATAACAGAATATGACACCGAGGAAATACACCACCAGATACGATCAACCCAGAAAGGACTAAAACCCATACGAATAAGAATACCACGAATAAAACCCCATTCAACCCTATCGTATGCTTTGCTCATATCCAACTTTAGAGCAAAAAAACCACTGCCCCCTCCTCGTCTCATCTTAAAAGAATGCAACGTCTCATACACTACAATGACATTATCGGTAATCAAACGCCCGGGCACAAAAGCACTCTGAGCCTCATCAATGCAACCTGACAGAACGGACTGAAATCTGTTTACCAGGACCTTAGCCACCAACTTATAAACAACGTTACATAAGCTTATTGGACGGAAGTTAGCCATAGATCTCGGGTTGGAGACTTTAGGAATCAAGACGATACTAGTACAGTTCACATCTGCCATCTGCTGAGTTCCATTCAACAACTCCAGACAGTATCGAGATATGTCATGCCCCACGATGCCCCAAAACTTCTGAAAGAAAATAGGCCCAAGCCCATCAGGGCCCGCTGCCTTCAATGGGCTCATGGATTTTAGCGCGGTATAAACCTCATCCGTGGTAAATTCCTTACATAACTCTTCGTTCATGTCCCCCGTAATACATGGGTCAATACCCGCTAGAACTTCCATGGGTTCACTTGGACCTTGCGAGCAGAAGAGGTCCTCAAAATAAGATTTTGCTAACTCTGCAAGCCCCTCCTCATCATTACGACTAGCATTTTCATTATCCACAAGCATCAACACCCTATTACGTCGTTTCCGTTGGGAAGCAGCACGATGAAAATAGGCAGTATTCCTATCTCCGTGTTGCAGCCAATTGTGTCTGGCACGCTGCTCCCAATAAAGCTCAGCTTAATCCAATATGATCCAAATTTGGATATATACCAAAAGCATCTGATATATTTCCTGTGAAGTGGTTTCCTTCAAGCCTAACTCTAATTAAGCTTTTGCAGTCTCTCAAAGTTGATGGGATCGGACCCGTCAAACTGTTATTGACCACCGCAAGTCGAGTGAGTACTCCACCGAGGCATAAATTATCCGGTAATGGACCAGTGAGATGGTTGTTGGATAATTGGAAATAAGTAAAATTACAGTATGTTTGAGGGATGTGGCCTGACAAACTATTTTCACTAAGGAAAAGTCTTTCTAAGCTGGTCAAGTTTCCTATGGAAACTTCTAATGTTACCACCCAAAAACTGTACACATCACATTTCTCATCTACCCTCATTGTATAAGCCAACTCTACATCAGAAAAACATAGTATATACTAATTAATTTATGCATATGCTATTTGAATCATGTCTATAATTAATTAAGTACATGTAAGAAACTAACACTTCTGATCAAATAAATGAAACGTTGAAAGCAATTTCAGGGGAAAAAGTAGTTAATACCTGGAGCTATATACCCGTATGTTCCCGCAAGTGATGTCCAATTGGAGGAGTCGGGCTTTAAAATCCTGGCAGTCCCAAAATCAGAGACACGAGCTTCATAGTCCGAATCCAACAGAACATTGTTGCTGGAAATGTCTCGATGGACTATAGGTCGTGAATGGCCGTGATGCATATAAGACAGAGCATTGGCCATTCCTTTAACAACATTTAGCCTCTTTTCCCAGTCTAACTCCTTTGCCTGCTCATTGTTGCTTAACACCATTCTCAAACCTCCCCTTTCCACGAGCTCATATACCAGAAAAGAATGACTTGGATGTGAACAAAAGCCATACATCTGCACAATGTTACGGTGCCTTATTTCTAATAAAGCAACAATCTCACTTTCAAAAGCTTTCAAGTTGTTGAGAAGCAAGCTGTCTTCAGATTGATGAAGCTTCTTCACAGCAACCACTTGAGCAGTTGGTAATGCAGCTTTGTAGACAGTTCCATATCCTCCCGATCCAATGCAATAGTCGGAGCTGAAATCTTCAGTGGCTTCAATGATGCTGTCATGGAGTATTCTCCCATTAAATCCCAACACAGTGAAAATATCTCCATGCTGTTCCTCCCTTGGCTCTGATTTTCTGGTTGGAGTCTTCTTGCAACATGCAAAGAAACTTGCAGCAAATATAAACAACAAAAGTAGACTACCAAAGATTGGAAGCATAGCTAAAATGATGCTGTCAGGAAATGTTGACGTGGCTTATGTTTAACTGGGATAATCACAATTTTTGTAACACCCTAGACCCGCCTATGTGTTACAACGGATCCTAGGAAGTCACATTAGGGTCACAAGAGCGACCCACTGAAAAAAATACACATAAAACATTTTCTCTGAAAAACACATATTAAATTATAACGGTAACTTTTGTTGAAAATACTCTTTCATGAAATCATTTAAACATATAACAGGATTTTAGAAAACGTTTTATAGACACTATCATGAAACAATAATGATATGCATGCCCACTAACTATGTCGGTACCGTACTCCAAAAGCAACGCCGAGAGAACTCCGAACACTGATGTCAAACGTTATACCATGATATATTCCTTTAACCTGCGATGGTAAAAACAACATGAGCTTGGGAAAGCTCAGTAATACAGAACTACCAAAAGATGCTATAAGCTCATGCAGACATATGGTAAGCATAACAATTTCATGATGATCCAAGAAGTGACAGTTCTCTTTTCCCTTTCCGTAATTTCAGGGTAATGTTGTTCTACTATTTCGGGGTTTCAACATACTCAAGAATAATGGTATTTGTTCTTTAATCAGACCTTGAGAATTAGACAGAAATTATATAGGCTGATGATATACGAGGTAGGAATCAGAGAGTTTGGCATCTAGTGTGTTCCAATAAGTACAGATCAACATACATAAGTACAAATCAACATATCATATGAGCACATAACAGATTAAATGAAAATGTCCAATGTTCATACAGAAATTTACAAGAAATACCCTCCAACCTTACACCAATATGCAGTCCCCCAGAACTGTATCATATAATGGCATTAACCCAAGCCCATTGGGCGGGGTACCATCCTAAGGAATACCTTAGAATACGAGCGGCCCTTGCCGAAGCATAGAAACCGAAAACAGGACGGATCTAGCCGAAGCCTAGGATCCGTAAACAGGACGGTCTTACCAGCTGGATCAGGGCTGAGCCGAAGACACTTCATATCATATCCCAACAGTATACCCCAAACAGAATCAGTGTTCAGATTTCCAGACATGGTTAACAGAATATATGTGACAGATATTTTATTCAGAGTATCAGAAACAGAAGTTCATGCTTTTAACAGATAAATGGGCATACCATTGAGCAAAGCAGACATTCATTATTCATCATGCAAACAGATTGTGCCATCATATATCAAGCTAACATATCATACTATTAAGTAGACAGAGAATATCATTATGCAGTTCATTCAACAGAAATTAGCACACACATGGAACACACTAGATGGGACAGATCATTTCTCAGAGATGCTTGGCATTTACGGAGTGAGACATATTGAGCTTGTGACGATTTGAACGGATTTCTGAAACGTGGCCCCTATTAGAAGGGGTTCATACTAACGGCTTAACCCAGATATTCAGGAGGTGATACATCGAGATCTTTGAGAGTTTAAATGCATATCATGAGTGATTTACTCATTTAAGCCTACAAGGGCATTATGGTCATTTTATCACATATGAACATTTTGGTAATTTATACCAACAAATCATAAACGGTAGCTCAAAAATTTTATTTGTTCATCAGGTATCCTACCAGGCATTCAGAGATTTCTACGTCAAGATCTTTCACGACATCAGATACATTCGGGGCTATTTTGATTACCTTGGCCAATGAGGGCATTTTGGTCTTTTAACAATCATGGGTGATTTTGTAATTTAGCCCCATCAAGAGAAAATTATGCTTTACAATATTCAGGATTTCCAGAAGTTTATCGAGTCTCTAAAACCATTCGAACTAATATATCTCAACCTTGCATCACTAACCAACCCTTCTAATGTATCTGGCTGTATAGTATATCTGAACGGTTGCTTTCGTATTTCACCACCAGACTTGTCGCGGAGTAGTCGAATTTATATTCTGTGCGGAAAAACTTCCAACCTTATTTTAATATCAGGAGTGATTATCATACGTGAGTGTGCTTCCTAACACTTAGGGGCGCTTTAGCCCTTAAAGTCTTATTAGAAATCTCAGAATTTCATCAAATGCATAACTGCATATTTAGCTCAAGAGGGCTTTTCAGTCATTTTGGAAATTGGGATAAATCCACCATTTCTTTCTGAATTACCATTCAGTACCTTCATCATTCACGTACTCAAACGAGACTAAGTCGTCATAACTCTCCGCCCCTTTACAGACGATTCATTCAATATAGAACTTGAGGGTATAACGTCATTCTCATTTAATTCACGCATTACTGTCATAAGGATCGACTTATAATTTCAACAATATTTCTAGAGAATTCTCATTCAAGTGTTATACAGAGTTTGAGGGATTATCCGAGTTTGTATCACATGTATTGCATAACCAGGTCGAATGCAGATTTTAGGTCATTTCCTTTATCAGAGGGGTAGTTTAGTCATACATATGCTCCAAGGGCATTTTCGTAAAATTCATAATTAACATCTCTCACTCCGTATCCTGGGCCTCGATTCTTACACAGTGTTGATTGAGTTGCAGATTAACTGAATTTAACTATTAGAACTTCTGATACTGTTAGCCCATTAGTAATCTTATTCGGATAATTTGGTCTTATTAATATCCATACTTATTGCTAGAATCTAATTCAGTTTAGGCAGAATTTACAGTATACGCCATCATAAGCATGCAAGCATTAACCGGATATCGACATGTACATAAAGCATACAAGGGGTAGTAGTGTATTACCTTAGTTCCGAGTTATACCGGTTGACTCATGATTCTACATTCGATCGCATTCGAATCCGGACTGGATGTCCCATGACATTTCGAATACCAAGATACTTGCATACCTTCAAATACACAAATTAACATTTCAGTTCTTATCCATAGAGCTCTTAACAAAATTAAACACTTTCGGGTTCAAGGTCAGATTCGGAGGTCTTCGGGTCAGAATTTTGCAAAACGGGCTTCAAAATCGGACTCAGGACGTCGAAAAACATAAAATAGGGTTTTTCGGAAAAAGTTGACTTTTTGGTCAAAGTCAACGGTCAAATTCAACGGTCAACAGTCAACGCTGACGTCAGCAGTCAAAGTCAATGCTGACGTCATGCTGACGTCACGGGTTGATCGAGTTGACTCAACGGGTCGGGTCAACGGGTCGGGTCGGGTCAACGGCTCGGTCAAACGGCTCGGCGGCTCGGTCAACCGGCTCGGTCAAACGGCTCGGCGGCTCGGTCAACCGGCTCGGTCAAACGGCTCGGCGGCTCGGTCAACCGGCTCGGTCAACCGGCTTGGTGGCTCGGTCAACCAGCTCGGTCAACCCAAACGAAGCCCACTCGCGACCGGCGGCGCGTGGGGCGCGTGGGGCAGCTGTGGGCGGCCGTTGGCCACCAAATTTTACAGGCCGATAGTTTTCGACCTTCTGAACACGGTGGTGGCCTCGGATTTTCAAAATTCAAACTCAAAGTTCGAATACTAACCTTTTAAGTTTTCCGACGATAAACAAACACCCCCTCCAAACGAAGCCCACTCGCGACCGGCGGCGCGTGGGGCAGCTGTGGGCGGCCGTTGGCCACCAAATTTTACAGGCCGATAGTTTTCGACCTTCTGAACACGGTGGTGGCCTCGGATTTTCAAAATTCAAACTCAAAGTTCGAATACTAACCTTTTAAGTTTTCCGACGATAAACAAACACCCCCTCCAACGGTGACTCCGATGATGATGTCGTTGGTACCGGTGAACTCGACTCGACATGATGAACGAAATGGTGGTGGAGGTGTCGAAAATGAACGGTCGGATCTCGGTAGATCTGAGATTGAATCTCTACCTATTTCTTTCTTTCTCACTTTCATTTTTTCTTTCTTTTTTTTTTCCTCTGCCAACGCTTAAACTTGGCAGATATATTATCCTTCAAAGAAAAAAGGTCAAATTACACTCTTAGCCATTTAATTTTTGGGGAGTTCACACTTTTGTCTCCAAACTTTATTCCATTTTCAAATTGGTCATCAATCCTTATAAATCAAGCTTCCCAAACCTGAATTCATTCAATTAAGTCTCAAAACTTATTATTCTTTTTAGGGAAAAAGAAGATTAAATCTCCCAAAATTTCTTAAAATTTTACTAGCCCCATTTGAGATTGTTACAATTTTAGTCCCAAAATTTATATATTTCTACCAATTTAGTTCAAACTCTATTAATTTAATAATCATCTTAAATATTTGAGTTAAAACTATAAATCTTGTCATTTTATTTCTTCTACATTGAATCCATTTTATTAAAGGTTATTATCCTAAGCTAATCAATAATCACAATCTTTGTTTTTTTCCCAAACTGAATTCAGTAGAAATTCTTTACTTTCAAACAATTTCACACTTGTTTCACTTGTCACATTTTCTCGTCCGATCAAAGTAATAAGATCTAAAGCATTTTAAAAAAAGAAATGGAATTGATTAAATAAGCGAGTGAAAAAATGGGTAAAAATCAGATTGGAGGAGATGACGTGCAGATCTTTCTCTGCTATATATCCGCTATTGTTTTTACTTTTTAGCTGCACCATAAAATGGGGATAAGACAAGAAAGAGGCGCCGAGTGGCCTAAAACGCAGAGGTTGAAAACCTAACCGGAGAGAAATTAATCGGAGACAAGAAAGAGGGCTTAGGGTTTTCGGGGAAGAAGAAAGAAAAAAGGGCTATTTACAGTTTAAATCCTAATATTTAAGATGATGATTAAATTGATAGAACTATGACTAAATTGATAGAAATGTATAAGTTTTGGGACTAAAACTATTATTATCCCAATTAAAAATAAGTCATATCATCATTTCCTTTTATTTTTAACGGTCAATTATCAAAACAGAACAATAACATAACGCTAGTCGCTAGGTACTATTTTTCTAAAAAAAAAAGGTGAAGTGCTAAAACAATAATGCGGGAATAGGTGGGTACTATTTATGTAATTATTCATTTAAAATTTCATGTTTTCCGAGCAAGGTGTCGATCTCACTTGCAGGAATGTGTGAAGTTTTCTTTTTCTTCTTAACCACCACGGCTGTCTTTTTTTCGGTTTCTTTAATGATTTAAATATAAACTACATTGGTAGTCCCTAAATTTTTAAGGCACTTTTAATATGGTCATCGAATTTTTAAAACTTGCAATACAATCATTAAATTTTTTATTTGTTTTTATTAGGTCACTGCCATTAACCACCGTAAAAAAACTGACTTGCCACTTTAAAATATTTATTTATAATTAATTTATTATGCATTTCCTTTTTTACCGCAATAACCCCAATAAAAGAGGAAGAAGAGAAGTTTATTAGGATAAAAAAGGAAATGCATAATAAATTAATTATAAATAAATATTTTTGAAGTGCCATATCAGTTTTTTTAACGATGGTTAAAGACAGTGACCGTAAATTAAAAGTTCAGTAACTGTATTACAAATTTTAAAACTTAAGTGGTCATATTAAAAGCGTCCTAAAAGTTTAGGGCTACTAGTGTAGTTTATCAAAAATTTAATTTTATCATGTAAAAAAATACCTCACGTCAATTTTTAAAATTATATTTTTGTAATTGTCCCCAGGAAACGTCGACACCATGTTCAATCGTTCAAATCCCAACGAACCAATAAAATTTCTAACGTCTTCATTGAGCTAAGAATATTAAGTTTTTCTAATTGGTCTAAGGGTTGCCTTGTATCGAGATAATTTGTTCATATATCCTTGTATCGCGGTTTGAGGATGTAACGATTCAAAGATTTTATAGTCTTTTGTAAAATTTTTATAAAATAAAACTTAAAATTTTAAAATCTGAAAGATATTTTTTTAATATTATGATGTAATTGTTGGAAATATATGAGTAAAATAGTAATTTTGAGCTATATTTTGAATGGATAAATGTGAAAATTCAAATAAGGATTTTATTGAGTTTTATTTTACTCCATGAAACCTTTACAACGGTATCAGAATTCTATTGAGTTTTATTTTACTCCATGAAACCTTTACAACGGTATCTCATATATTCAAAACGGTTAAGTAATGAATGAGAAATTAATGCTCAAAGTAAGGTAGTTGTGAATTGAATAAGGAAGTGAAAACGCTCTAGCCCACGTTGATGGGATAAATGGGATGGGAAGTGTTTATAAACACTTGCCCACTTTGTGGTCATTGGAAGACTTGAATGGAAACTGTGCCTCACGCGTATGGGGTGTGAATCCAATCCCATTTAGGTTGGGGCGCACTCGCACAACGTGGTCGATGCGAATGTTCGCACTGGTCGAACCCTTCATGGGCTTGCGAATATTTTACTACTTCAAATAATTTTTTTTCCTTAAGTTAGTATATCTTTTGAGAATATTCCGAATTTAAATGGATATCATCGGTTTCGTTAAATTCGAATATTAAAAACAATAATGCTTGCAATTCACGAAAAATATATCCGAGTAAATATGACATAAGTTAAAGATTTTTCGAATTAAATCAGATGTTGAATTAATGGCCATAAAATTGAAATATTTATTTCCCACGATTTTAACTTAATTTCTCCCTATAAATACAATGCTTCTCTTCAGTTTCAACACACAACAAAGAAAGCTTTCCTCTCTTGAAAATTGCATTATTTTTCGGTGATAGTCAAAGATAAGGGTTTCGTTCGTAATTTCTTCAGTGGTGCTGCTGTTGAAAATCATCCGCTGTTGTATCCTGGGAGACTGACGACCGAAGATCTCAAGCACCGAAGATCTGTAGGCCTCAACAACTCATTTTCGGTTTATTTCCAAATATGATTTTCTATAAATCTGAATTTTATTGTATTTTGTTTATTTAGTTTCTTGTTTATTTCGAATTTAATCTTGTTTTGCCTAACAATAATTATATGGTATTTAAAAGAAATAAAAATACTCATTTTTTAACTGAGACTACTCAATTAATTCGAATATGAAAGAGATTAAAGTGACCCTTACTTTAAAAGTAAACAAAATAAAAATTTAACTACAACAACATTTTATTTTCTCGGTGAATAAAAATAAATTCGTTCAAACGATGTTGCGTGGAGAAATTATATCATGGGTGATTCCCACCACGTCATCTATGGGACCAACCACTAAAAACCACCCACTTCATCATTATTTTCCATGTCACTTTTTCTAATATTAAAATAACTTCCAAAAAACAGTTTTTAAAATGACATGGAAAAACTTTAGTGAAGATTCATTAGTTGGAAAAAGTGACATGGAAAAATCATGGTGAAGTGAGTGGTTTCTATTGGTTGCTCCCATCGATAACGTGGTGAGAATCACCCATAATATAATTTTCCTGTTGTGTGGCTTTTGTACAGTTTGTTTTCCCATAATTTTGGACTCTGGGCAATTTTTTCTTTCTCTATTTGTGGCCCACTTTTTTGAGATCATGCATTGTCATTCACTTTACGTGATGCAGACTTTAATTCTACTAATAATTTTGTTTTAAAAAAACTGTACAAAAATTGTATTTTTCTGTATAAATTTTTAAAAAATAATGTTAGGCAACATAAGAGATGAAGTAAAAAAAAGATGAAGTAGGAAAATTTTATAGGACAGACCAAAGTTGAATATTTTTTTTTTATTATAATGCTAAGAGGTTTTTACAACAAAGCTGTGAAATAAGAGATGACTGAAAGTGGGATACATATTAAGCAATTATACATACCTTACCTACACAGATGACCCAAACCGTTGCAGACTACATGACCCAACAATTCTCCCACTTTTATGCCCCAGAAAGGACTCCTCAATGGAAGGGATTGGCGACTAAGGGCTTGTGCAACTTGTTGCATGGTTGGCCGAAGCTCCGGATTGCCATTCAAGCATGCAAATCCTACCTTTGCAGCACTGACTACATCCTGCGCAGTTCGGCTTCGCGGTGGTGGGAGGTGGTGGTCGATCACATCTTTAAGTAAAATTTGTTGATCATTTGGCCCAGGTGTTGATGATGACACATATGAAATAAGATCAGCAGGATGCTTCCCCATGAAAACTTCCATTGTCACCACCCCGAAACTGTACACATCACATTTCTCATCTACCCTCATTGTATAAGCCAACTCTACATCAGAATAACATAGTATATACTAATTAATTTATGCATATGCTATTTGAATCATCTCTATAATTAATTATGTATATATGCGAAATAAACACTTCTGATCAAATAAATGAAACGTTGAAAGCAATTTTAGGGGAAAAAAAGTAGTTAATACCTGGAGCTATATACCCATAAGTGCCTGCAAGTGAAGTCCAATTGGAGGAGTCTGGCTTTAAAACCATGGCAGTTCCAAAATCAGAGACACGAGCTTCATAGTCCGAATCCAACTGAACATTGTTGCTGGAAATGTCTCGATGAACTATAGGTCGTGAGTGGTCGTGATGCATATAAGACAGAGCATTGGCCATTCCTTTAACAACATTTAACCTCTTTTCCCAGTCTAACTCCTTTGCCTGCTCATTGTTGCTTAACACCATTCTCAAACTTCCCCTTTCTACAAGCTCATATACCAGAAAAGAATGCCTTGGATGTGAACAAAAGCCATACATCTGCACAATGTTACGGTGCCTTATTTCTAATAAAGCAACAATCTCACTTTCAAAAGCTTTCAAGTTGTTGAGAAGCAAGCTGTCTTCAGATTGATGAAGCTTCTTCACAGCAACCACTTGAGCAGTTGGTAATGCAGCTTTGTAGACAGTTCCATATCCTCCCGATCCAATGCAATAGTCGGAGCTGAAATCTTCAGTGGCTTCAATGATGCTGTCATGGAGTATTCTCCCATTAAATCCCAACACAGTGAAAATATCTCCATGCTGTTCCTCCCTTGGCTCTGATTTTCTGGTTGGAGTCTTCTTGCAACATGCAAAGAAACTTGCAGTAAATATAAACAACAAAAGTAGACTACCAAAGATTGGAAGCATAGCTAAAATGATGACTTTGGTCCTTCTTCCTTGGTTATGGTTATCTCGGGAAGGGAGAACACAAGGCCTTAGACCAGTGGCGTTTCCACATAAGCCTTTATTGTTCCTTAAGGCATCGAATGAAGCCTCGTGAAATGCCTTAAGGTCTGGAATAGGACCTTCCAATCGATTGAAAGATATGTTCACAATTCTCAAACCATGCAGATCATTGAAAGCTTCTGGAATGGAACCATTGAGCTTATTGTGAGAAAGGTTCAATATTTCCAAGGACTTTAATTTTCCAAACTGCTGTGGGATGCCTCCAATAAGTGAATTCTGACTCAAATCTAGACTTTGAAGAGCAATAACATCGCTTAATGAAGATGGAATGCTCTCTCCAAGATTATTCATGCTCAAATTCAATTGGAATAATTTCAAGCAGTTTCCAAGCTGATCAGGAATAGGTCCACTTAAATTGTTTGATGACAATTCAAGTTTTTGTAGATTGGAAAGAAGTCCAATCTCAGATGGAATTTTTCCTGATAACCGGTTTCCACTTAGTAAAAGACGGGACATCAGCTTCAATGCTCCCAGTTCCTTAGGAATCTCACCAATTAGATGATTCGAAGAAAGATCAAGCTCCTGTAATCGAGTTGCATGTCCCAATTCGATTGGTATCTTTCCAGAAATGTTGTTGTTGGAGATTTGCAAGCTAGTTAGATTAGGACATAGCCCCCATTTTGGAGAAAGTTCACCAAAAAAGTTGTTGTCGCTTAATCCAATATGATCCAAATTTGGATATATACCAAAAGCATCTGATATATTTCCTGTGAAGTGGTTTCCTTCAAGCCTAACTCTAATTAAGCTTTTGCAGTCTCTCAAAGTTGATGGGATCGGACCCGTCAAACTGTTATTGACCACCGCAAGTCGAGTGAGTACTCCACCGAGGCATAAATTCTCCGGTAATGGACCAGTGAGATGGTTGTTGGATAATTGGAAATAAGTAAAATTACAGTATGTTTGAGGGATGTGGCCTGACAAACTATTTTCACTAAGGAAAAGTCTTTCTAAGCTGGTCAAGTTTCCTATGGAAATAGGGATGACACCACTGAGATTATTTACAGAAAGCTCCAGTGCGGAAATCGACTTGAGCAAACCTATCTCACTGGGGATGGAGCCAGAGAGGTAATTACCATAAAAATACAGATATACCAAGTTACTCAAGTTTCCTATAGACGCTGGAATAGAACCGGTTAGGTAGTTTGCAGAAATGTCCAACAAATAGAGTGACCTCAACATTCCAACTTGTTTAGGTATAGAACCATTGAGTCGATTGTTATGGAGGTCAAGCCTGAACAACTTATGCAATCTTCCTATAGAAGAAGGGATTGGACCACTTAGATTGTTACCGGCGAAATAGATATTAGAAACTGAACTCAGACTTGCTATGTCTCGTGGAATGGGGCCACTGATCTCATTACTTGCTAAGGAGATCAATTCAAGACTTTTCAACGAGAAAATTTCAGATGGGATATTCCCTGAGAAGCTATTTAAGGACAAGTCAAGGAAGGTGAGTTTGGAAAGGTTTCAAAGTGCGAGGGGATGGTCCCATACAACGAGTTGTTTCCAAGGTCAAGCCTAATCAAGTTAGGAAAGGAAAGAAGGTTGAGACTGTGAAGTGTACCGTTCAGTCTCAAACCATAGCCTGGTAGGCTTAGGTTGGTGACGCTTCCGGTGCCGTCGCAAGTGACACCAATCCAGTTGCAATGGTTGCTTCCGCCCCACAAAGTTTGGGAGGTGTTGTGGAGGGTAGCTTTCCATTTTAGAAGGGCTTCAGCTTCCATGGAGGTGGTGGAGGACGAAGGAGAGACAGCATGGGAAGATGAAATGAAGAAGATAAGGAGGAAGAAGATGAGATTGAATGGTGTTGAAAAAGGAGACATGGTTTTGATAGGTGAAATCAAGGACGTTGTACATGTTAATTACAATGGAAGACAATGGCTATTTATATATAAAACAATGTGAGAGCTTCGGCATCAAGGGGCAAAAGGAAACATGACATGGACGGATCTCTTGCTTTCAATTACTATCGTCTTTCTCTAAATTTTGATACAAATTTATGTTAAATTAAAATATAATCATTAATATTAAATTTAAACTTAATAGAAACTTCATATAATTTCATAGAAATAAAATGATGAATATATATATATTTACAAATAATATTTTTTTGTTGAGTTGATGCCACAAATTAATTGAAATTAATGGCAAATGACTAATTTGTTAATTTTTTAAGTTGGATGACTGGTTTTAAACTTTTTATAGTAAGTGGACTCAATAAAAAAAAGTGTCATATAATTGAACCACTAATTGCATGTTTTACTCAAATTTAAATTAAACTAACGGTTGCGATCACATAATCATTTAATTAATGGACTATATTTCATATTAATAATGCATATATATGTGTAGCATACACTCTTGAGTCATCATGTCGTCATTAATACGAATGGACAAGACCAAGGTGGGAAATATATAATAGATTTAATAATCTTTGTAGTAATTACTGCACTAAATTACTGTTCAAATGGACAAATCCAGATTGGTGATGATGAGTTTGGACTTATTCCTTGAACCTAGACCATAACTTTAAACTTAAATTCGACACTAAAAATAGAAGAGGATTTCCACTCCATTTATAATGTATTATTATAAAGATTAGTATTTGATGCACCTTATAGTAGAGTTTTATCTTTGCCCAAGTAAGTTTTAAATGATATCACATCACACATATTATTTTAAGGGTATTAAATCTTACACACACAAAAAAATCTTAAACCTTAAAATTAGAGCCCTAATTTTTTTTAATATTTGTTATTAAGCATATACTCTTAAAATTTTAATTTTTTTCAACACTTGCTATTAGATAGCTAGTTTTTTTTTTTTAATATTTGTTATTAGAGTCTTAATTTTTTATCGATATTTGTTCTTAGAGATCTACTCTTAAAATTCAATTTTTCTGATATTTATTATTATGAGTCCATTTTTTCTCAATACTTGTTATTAGACATATATTTTTTAAAATAATATTTATTATTAGAGACTCATTTTTTTAATACTTGATATTAGGGATCCACTTTTAAAATTTAATTTTTTAATATTTATTATTATGGACTTAATTTTTAAGTTCGCCCTAGAGCCACTAAAATCTCAAAAACGGCTCTGAGTGGTTTGATTGAGTTGCTTGCGGAAGCTGAAATCAGAAGATCGACGATGTTAAAAGCTTAGTGAGGTATTATGAATTTTGTTGTGCAGTGTATTTTTTGGTTTTTGGTGATGATGAGTTTGGATTTTATTCCCTAAATTCTAACTTTAAACCATAACCTTAAACTTAAACTTTAAATCTTATTTTTTAGTATAAGAGTATAAATATAGGTTTCTTTCTACAAGAGGGTTTCAAATGATGTCATATATCATTTTAGGGTTATTAAATCCTACACACTAAAAACCAAACCTAAGACCTTAAAACTAACCCGATGAGTGTTTTATTTTGATATTATTTTATCGTTAATTACTCCTTGTTGATTCTTTAATATTGTTGATTTGAGTTATTTTTATTTGTTTTCGCGCAATTTCCAGAAAACAACATTAAAAAAAGCACGTTCTGTAGTTTTTATTTTCTGGAATCAAAACTGGACACATCGGCATGACTTGGGCATGACGATGTACGATCTTGCAGATTCTGGCAGTCTAGTCAGCGTCATCTTTTAGAAGGCAATCCAGTCAGCATCATCTAGAAGGACGAGCGACGAGATTTACTTAGGATTTTGAGATTAAGTTTGAATTTAAATATTTAAGAATTATCACTTTATTATTTAGGATTTAATCTTTTTATCATTTAGGATTTTATTTAAATGTTTTTAGGATTATCTTAGGTATTTTATTTTAAATATTTCTTTTATCTTTAAGGTTTTCTCAAGCTATAAATACCCTCTTAGGGTGAAGCTCGAAAGATGTACTTAACTTTTATTTGTTCCTAAGAAATTTTACTTTAATAAAGTTTAATTTCTTTTTAGCTTTATTTTTTAATGACTTAATTCCGATCGTGAAAATTGAAAATCACTTTATATCTTCGAGTATATTTCTCAATTTTCTGCAAACTTGGATTGGCAATCGGCCTTTCCTTTTAAAATTTTTACGCTTTCAAATTTAAAAAGGGACCGTTGATTTGAATGTTGTTTCGATTTATAGTTGGGAGGAAGAATCGGCTTGTAACACATTCGACTTCCTGTGAACACACTTAGCGGGAGTACGCTAAGGGAAATTGAGATCGGATTTGATTCTCGTTGAGACAACTTAGTCTGAGTCGAGTTTTTCCAGATTTTAAATTGTTTATTCTAACAACGATAGTCGTGGTTAGTCTAGCCAGAAAACTGAAATTCAAAACTTGATTTTGGATTATCGGTTTACCGGAGAGAAAAACAAGGTATAAGGGTTGAGCCTTGTAGAATGTAACCGACATTTCTCCGGAGTAAAATCTTATTCGATGATCGATTGGAAATGAGTCAAAGAGAAGCTTGAGGCTTTTCTATTTTATTGATTTTATTCTTAAAATTTACTTTCGCAAGTTTCTCTAAATTTATTTTATTCACTTTTATTATTTTACATTTATTTTATACTCTCTTGATCAAAACTCCCTATTTATTTTATTTTCTCACTAAAGTCAGAATCAAAACCTCTTTACAACAGAACTTTCAAAGTCCCTGTGGATAGACCATTCTTCTCTTTACTATGCTTATTTTCTATTTACTTAGAGATTAAGGCTTTATTTATTTGACAAATACGGCACTTGTCATAATCATAAACCCTAAAATCTTAACTCTAAACTTTAAAAATGCACCGCTTCTATAACACTTTGTCTCCCACGTGCATCAAATCATTTTTCTTATTATAATTATTGTAATTTATTATATTTACTACTTTATTTTATCAGATAAATAAAAGAACAAAAAAATGAGTTTGAATGGTAATAAGAAGGAAGCCATGGGATATGTTTGTTGATGTTAAGTTGGATGACTATTTTTTTTTTAACTTTTTATAACTAGTGGACTCATAAAAATGTGTCATATAATCGAAGGACTATTTATATGTTTTACTCAAACTTAAATTAATCTAACGATTTAATTAATGAACTATATTTTATATTAATAGTGCATATCTATGTGTAGCATACACTCTAGAGTCATCATGTGGTCATTAATACGAATGGACAAATCCAAATGGAAAATATATAATAGATTTAATAATCTTTGTAGTAATTACTGCACTAAATTACTGTTCAAATGGACAAATTCAGTTTGTTTTTGCTTCGAGACATTGTAGTGGTTGGTGATTGATGAAATTTGTTGTGCAGTTTATTTTTCTGGTTTTGGTGATTGATGAGTTTGTACTTGTTCCTTGAAACTTAATTCTAAACTATAACTTTAAATTTAAATTCTGACATTAAAAAGAGAAAAAGATTTCCACTCTATTTATATAAGGATTAGTATTTGATGCACTCAAAGCCGCTCTTCGGTTTTTGGTGGCCCAGAGTAAATATAAAAAATATAAATTAAAATTTTAATATGCGGTTACGGTCGTATTTACAGTTATGTTAGGTTTTATTGTGCTTGCGAACATTATAGCCATTGTGGATATAACAGTTGTGGGTATCGCAGTTTCAGATGGTGACACTATCTATAGGCGGACGTAGCATATAAATTGGGGCGCAATCGACCCCACTTAATTTGTTGGGATATGGGGTTTTCAAGTAGGTAATATAGAATTTTGCATAAAAAAATACTCCATCCGTCCCATTTAAGATGTCCATTGTTGACTTTTCACGCAGTTTTAAGAAGAAAAAGTTTGTGTAAGAAATGTGATATAAATTAATTAAAAAGACAATTTTACCCTTAAAAGTTAAAGTTTGTTTTGTTGGAAAACTAAAAGAAAGGATAGAAAGGGAAATACACCTAGTAAAAGTAGTTGATTTTTTCAATGAGACATTTTAAGTGGGACAATTTTAAAACACAAAAGAGACATTTTAAGTGGGATGAAGGGAGTATTAGATTTGACCACACTTAATTTGTTGGGTTATGGGATCAACAATGCTATTCTAGTGGTATAGAAATTCTCAATACCTTATACTTCACTCATAACCCCACTATAAGAAAATCCTGGCTCCATCACCACCGTTATCCTCATGTAACGATCGTTGTTGCGATTGCATACCGTTATTTAAATTTCTGTCCCTAATAACAAGTAACAAAAAAGTAATTTTAAGAGGAAGTCCTTAATAACAAGTATTGAAAAATTGGGCCACTAATAACAAAAATTAAAAAATTTGAATTTTCAGAGTATTCTCAAAATAACAAACACCCCTATTTTAATAAAAAAATATATATAATATAATAATAAAGGATGAAAGTTGCTGGTCGTGGGAATCGAACCCACAACCTAAGGTAACTATAGCCGTGACCCAGCCATCTGAGCTAAGGGCTCTTAGTGTCTGAGTTCCCTTAGTTTCATTTTGAACCATCTTTTATTTTGTGCCTTGGGTAATTAAATCTGATATGCCCCTTCAACTACCATGGGAAAAAAAATTAAATGCTCCATTTTTTCCCCTCTAGAGACTTCACCGAAACACTCCTACCAACCCCCATCTGACCGTCGTCGCCCTCCCCTCACCGCTCCGCCGTGCGAGACACCGTCACCACCAGCGTGTGCGCCGACCAGCTCCGAGCCCAGCGTCATCAACCACGCGCCGTTTCGTTGCCCTTACGCCATCGAAATCGCGATCGTTAGCCGCTGGAAGTCGCACCTGTTTTCGTCCGATTCCAACCGCCTCAGCCGTCCGTTCGCGATGTCGCCGCCAGATCTGGGCTCCCGACATGACGACGAACAAAACCCAACCGGCCGATCATTTGTCCGACGTCGAGAAGGGCTTCATCGAAGCAATGTGATTTTTCGACCGTTCACCTTCGTTTTTGGTAAGATCGGTGAGTATTTTCGACTTAAATTTTGAGATATTTGAGCTTTAAATGAAAAATGGATGACAATGGTGTGATCGGAGGCATTTTCCGGCCATTTTAGGCCGCGCGTGGGCCTCACGCGCCGTCTAGGCCGATTTCCGACCGCCCTGGACGGTGGCCGTTGAACCGGCCGGCTCAGACCCGGTCTAGCCGTGAACCGAGCCACCCGAACCGGTCCAAGCCCAGTGGTAAACCAAGCCCCGTTGACCCGACCCGTTGACCCGACCCATTGAACCGACCCGTTGACCGACCCGACCCGACCCGTTGACCGAGTCAACCCAGTGAGTCAACTCAGTGAGTCAACTCGTCTGAGTCAGCCTAGTGAGTCAACTCGTTCGAGTCATCCTTGGACCAGTGACGTCAGCGTTGACTGCTGACGTCAGCGTTGACCTGTCCGTTGACTGTTGACTTGCCCGTTAACCGTTGACTTTGACCAAAAAGTCAACTTTTCCAGAAAAAGCCCTATTTTATGTTTTTCGACGTCCCGAGTCCGATTTTGAAGCACGTTTCATGAAATTCTAACCTGAAAGCCTCCAAATTGGACCTTGAACTCGAGTCTTCTTATGTATTTTAATAATCAGTTTTGGGCAATGTGATTAAGTACTGAAATTGGATTTTGTGCGATTGAAGGTATTCGAAGTTCCTTGTATTCGTGATGTAGAGGACGTCACATTCGGGTTCGAGAGTGATCGAACAGAGTAATGGTCCGTCCGTTTTCGGATCATAGGCTTCGGCCTGGTCCGCCCGTATTCGGATCCTAAGCTTCGGCTAGGTCCGCCCGTTTTCGGATCCTAGGCTTCGGGGAGGTCTGCCCGTTTTCGGATCCTAGGCTTCGGCCAGGTCCGCCCGTTTTCGGTTCCTATGCTTCGGCAAGGGCCGCCCGTATTCTAAGGTATATCCTTAGGATGGTACCCACGCCCAATGAGCTCGGGTTAATGCATGTACATGATACCGCACTGGGGAAACTATATACTGGAGTATGGTTGGAGGGTAAATAAGGAAATAAAATGAACTTTACTGCTACTTGAAACAAATGTATTTGAAATAAAAAAAAGTTTACTGCATTATTATATTTCATGCATTAATGTTGCACCGTTGGAACACACTAGGCACCAAACTCTTTAATTCCTACCTCGTATGTTACCAGCCTATATAATTCCCGTCTAATTCACAATGTTTGAATAAGGAACAAATATCGTTATTCCTGAGTATAATGAAATCTCGAAATAGTTGAACGGAAATGAGGGCTGTTACTATATGAAATATTATGAAAATGTTATGCCTACCTTATATATGCATGATCTTATAGCATCTTTTGGTAGTAATGTATTACTGAGCTTTTCCAAGCTCACGCTGTTTTTACCATCGCAGGTTAAAAGAATATATCATGGTATAATGGTTAACAACAGTGTTCGGAGTTGTCTCGGCGTTGCCTTGGAGTACGGTACTGTATAGTTAGTGGGCATGTGTGTCATGTATTGTTTTATGGCAATGTCTGTAAAATATTTTCAGAAGTTTTATTATGTGTTTAAATGACATACCGAAATAATATTTTAATCAGAAGTTGATTTTACAAATTAATAAGTGTTTCAAAAAAATGTTTTTATGTGTATTTTTACTGTGGGTCACTCTTGTGACCCTAATGTGACTTCTTAGGATCCGCGAAACGCATAGGCGGGTCTAGGGGGTTACATATTAAAAAAAATCGGGCTCATAATAACAAGTATTAGAAAAAATTGAATTTTAAGAGTAGGCCCTAATAAAAAATATTAAAAAAATAAACGTCTATTAACAAATATTAAAAAAATTATGCCTCTAATAACAAATTTTAAGAAATTTAAATCATTAAAAACAAAACAATTCGAATAAAATGCATCACGTCTGGGGCTGGGCCTGGATGCACTGTTAGTAGAATTTTATTTTTTTCCCAAGCAGGTTTTAAATGATGTCACATCACATATGTTATTCTAGGGTATTAAATCTTACACACTAAAAATAAAACAATAAAGTTTAAAACTGACTACAAACCTTAAATTCTTAATTTTAAACTCTAAAAATGCATCACGTCTGGAACACTTCGTCTTTCACGTGCATCAAATCATTTTCATTACTATAATTACTGTAATTTATTATATTTACGACTTTATTTTATCAGATAAGAAGAGTTGGAATGGTAATAAGAAGGATGCCATGGATATGTTAGTTGATGTTAAGGATGTTTTACCGTCAATTGTACTCCGAGAACATTGGGTATTTATAGGACAATGTATTCGCTTCAATATCAAGCGGGGAAAATGCCAAGTTGTAGACAATTAGACATGACATGAACGGGTCTTTCCCGTTTTATACTTTGCCTTGTTGACTACGTTTTAGGTTATTTATTAATAAAATTCATTAGTATTATTAGAAAGAATAAAATAGTGAAAATATTTAAAATTACAATTAGAGTTTATGACTATATACGTAAATTAAACACATAATTTGAATTTTTTTCATTCACACAAGTAAGGTTGACTATAAGGCGAGCACCCTGAGCGACCGCTCAGGTCCCCCAACTAGCCTATGGTCATTAAAACTTAATTTTTCATATTTTTTAATTCATATTTTTTAATTTATCAAATTAATTAATTAATTTAGTGGTAAAAATTAATTCTCTTTCTTAAATAAATAAATAAATCTAACAATGAAAATAATGTGTTTAAAATATTAAATTAAGGGTAAACTACTGCAGGGGTCACTCTCGTTTAGCGTTTGTACAGAGTTAGTCACCACTTTTGAAAAGTGCCAATTAGTAGTCCTCTACGTTTTCGATGTGTAAATACTTGGTCACTCCGACGTTATACTCCGTTAGTCCCCTAACGGATTGCTGATGTGGCGGAATTAAAATAAGGATAAATTAATGCAATAGCCATTAAAATTTATCTCATGTACATTTTTTCTCCTCAATTTAAAAAAGTAAACATTATAGTCACTAATAAAAATGTTTCTTTATAATTTCACCCTTAAATTTTTAAAAATTCATTTTTCAATCCTAAAACTTTACAATCAATTAACACAATAATATTATAAATGCTTAGATGAAAAATAGGTGCCCAAAGTATACCCTTTGAAACTTAGGTGCCCAAATTGCTCCTATTTAATAACTCAAACTTAAAAATTTAGTCCACTAACTACTAAAAAATTCGAGTTATTGGAATTTCTATTTTATAATTCAAACTTTATTTTGAATTTTTGAGTCAAGTTTATGAAATTATGAGTCGAGTATTTTCACATCAAACCAAAAAATTTAATTTTTTCGAGTTAAGTCGAGTTATTGGAATTTCTATTTTATAATTCAAACTTTATTTTGAATTTTTGAGTCGAGTATTTTCACATCAAACCTAAAAATTTAATTTTTTTTCGAATCAAGTCGACTGTTGCACTTCCCTACATAAATTTTTTAATTTTAAGTTTATGAAACAGGGTATTGAAACAGATTGTATCTGTATCGATACGATCTCTCTAGAAAAAAACACGCTGAGTTTGAATGGCGTACCGATACGATGTCACCCATATCGATATAGATTAAAAGGAATTTTAAATTCGAAAGCCTTCAATGTTTTTGACTGTTGGTGTCAGTTGGTAGGTAACAAACTTTTAAAGAATTAGTTAAACTGTACCGATACGCTCTTTCCCGTATCGATACGGATTCCTCAAGTGAGCTTTGAAGTAAAAATTGCATCGTTACGCTTCTATTCGTATCGAAATGGATCCCTATCCCGTACCGATATGCTTACACGTGTATCGATACGCCCCTCTTGTAATTGTGCAACAACTCTTTCTTTTTTGAGACATGTATCGATACGTCTCCCCGTGTACCGATACGGTAGGCTGTAGCAGTGCATTTACGGTGGAAAGAGAGGGTCCCAACGGCTATAATCAATTCCCTAACCACCTAAATGACTAGAATTAATGGAGAAGGTATAAAATCAAGCCTTTTGAAGACCAACAACAACTATTGCATCCAAGAGAAACATCTATACAAAAATCCAAGCTCAAAGTGCCTAATTTCTTATTCTTGTAAAATCCCAAATTGTGTTGTGTGTAATTCCTATCTTGTATTCCAATTTGAGTTGAGTGCCTGTATCAAAAGGGTCAAATTTGTATTGAGAGATATTCTACTTGCCTTAAAATTCTTCTTTGTATCCTTGTGAGGGTTTGGTCAAATTTTGGGTAGAAAATTTGACCGGTATTTTAAAGGTTACCTCCTAAGCCTAGAAAAGGGGAAGAGTAATTAGTGAATTGTTGGAAAATCCTTAGTGGTAGCTAAGGTAGTGGATGTAGAGTTCATTTGGAACTTGAACCACTCTAAATTGTCTTGTTCTTCAATTTTAGCCATTCCACATTCACTCCAAAATTTTAAAAACTCAATTCACCCCCTCTTGGCTTTGATCAATCCATTGATCCACTCAACAATTGGTATCAGAGCCTACCTCTTTGAAGGATTAACAATCGAAAGATGAGATTCTAGGAAGAGTGTGATCAACTACAAAGTAAGCCATGACATCTACCTCCGGCTCTAGCATGTACGAGTCTCAATCGACCACCAAACCGCCTATCTTCAACAGTGACAATTATCCTTTTTGGAAGAAGTGGATGCGTCTCTTCATTAAATCTAGTGATTATCTTGTTTGGGATGCTATAGAAGATGGTCCCACTATTCCGATGAAGAGAGATAACGAAGGAAGAATTGTGCCGAAAAGGAAAGATGAAATGAGTGAAGATGAGCGAAAGAAGATTCAAATCAACGAGAAGGCTCTTCACATGATATTTTGCTCTTTTGGTCCCGATATCCACTCCAAAGTTTCTTCCATCAAAAGTGCTAAGGAAGTGTGAGATACACTTGAGACTACATATGAAGGAAGAAGCGATGTAAAGGAAACAAAGATTGAAACTCTCAATCTTAGCTATGAGAATATCAAAATAGAGCTCGACGAAACCATTTCAAAGATGTTTGATCTTTTCTCAACAATCGTCAATGGGCTAAAGGGTTTTGGAGAGATTATCCCGGAAGACAAACTAGTCCGGAAGCTACTCTACTCACTTGTCGAGTCTTAGGATGGGAAAAGAACCGTCATCATCGAGGCAAATAATTTGAAGACACTAAAACTTGATGAGCTAGTTGGTTCTCTCCTAACTCATGAGATCATGAAGCAAGGAAGGGAAGATGAAAGGAAGAAAGAAGAGTGAAAAAGCTTGAGGTAGACAACAAGAAGAACCTAGGAGTGGCTCTCAAAGCTTCTCTACATGAAGAGAGCACTTCTAGTGAGGGGGAAGATCTTGAAGAATTGACTATGATAGCAAAAACATTGTCACGGTTTATGAGGTCCAACCGAGGTAGAAAAATTCAAAGAAAAACGGACTTTAAGACAAAAATAAGAAGAAGAAAAGGATCCGGTCATATGCTATGAGTGCAAGAAACCGAGTCATATTCGTTCCGAGTGTCCTCAACTCAAGAAGGAGGGCTTTGAGAAGAATAAGAAGCTCAAAGCTAAGCTTGCTACTTGGAGTGATGAGGAGTCATCCGAGGATGAGGAACAAGAAGTGGCCAACCTTTGCCTCATGGCTCTTGAGAAGGATTCTTCTATGGTAACCTCTAACTCATCTACTTTTGATTTCACATTTGATGAATTGCATGAAGCTTATGATGAGTTACAAGAGGTATATGATGAGTTAGTTGAGAAGTATAAAGAGTCCGTTCTAAGAAATAAAAAGATCATTTCGGGTTTAAATGCTAAAAATGACTCACTTTCTCAAGCTAACTTGAAATTTGAGAAAAAGATTTTAGGTCTACAAGATGAACTTGAATACTTTCAAAATGAAAACGTAAATTTAAATAATCTTATTTCTCAATGTAACATGAAACACCAAAAGGTGTTAGATGAGCTTAATAAGCTCAAAGAGTCTTTCAAGAGTGTTGGTAATGTGAAAAATGAAATAGGCGAATCATCTAGAACAAACCAACCTAAGAGAAAAAACTATAACTACAAACAAAGTGGCTCCTATAGGCATAATAAAACTAAGAGAATTAGAAGTGTATGAGTTCATGAGGAACTTGTCAAATCTAATAATGTTGATGTCATGTCAACTTGGATTCCTAAGGGAACCAAGCTTTTGGGAGCTAACACTCGTGGACCCAAAATGATTTGGGTACCAAAAATCAAAGCTTAATCTCTTTGTTTGTAGGGGGAGCATTGCTACAAGGCTAAAGCACAAAGCCAAAACTCATGGTACCTTGATAGTGGATGCTTGAGGCATATGACCTGAGACAAGAGTCGATTCATGGATTTAAAGCAAAAAAAATGGAGGAGTAGTGACATTTGGTGACAACTCCAAAGGCCGCATTAAAGGTATTGGCTCCATAGGTAATCACTCTACCATACTCATTGAAAATGTATTGTATGTCGATGGTCTAAAACACAATTTATTGAGTATTAGTCAATTGTGTGATAAAGGGTTTAATGTCTTATTTGATAAAAATGGTTGTAAAATTGTTGACATTAAATCTAATAAAATAATGCTCACTGGTCATCACATAGGCAACATATATATGGTGTATCTAGATGACATTCATTCATCCCATGCATGTTTTGTTGCACAAAATGAAAATGATGCATGGCTATGTCATAGGAAACTAGAACATGCTAGCATTAGTCTTTTAGAAAAATTAGTTTCCCTAAATCTAGTTAGAGGTTTGCCCAAGATTAAGTTCTCAAATGATAAAGTATGTGATGCATGCTCTAAGGGTAAACAACATAGATCATCCTTTAAATCCATTAATGATGTCTCTACTAGTAGATATTTACAATTGATTCATATGGATCTTTTTGGGCCTATTAGAACTATGAGCTTGGGTGGTAAGTCGTATGCTTTTGTACTTGTTGATGACTATTCTAGATTTACTTGGGTTCTATTCTTAAATACAAAAGATAAGGCTTTAGAAAAATTCATCACGTTTTCAAAATTAACTCAAAATGATCTTGAACTTAAGATTTCTCATATTAGAAGTGATCATGGAACCGGGTTTCAAAATCTAGGTTTTGAAGAGTTTTTAAATGAAAATGACATTAGCCACAATTTTTTGGCTCCTCGAACTCCTCAACAAAATGGGGTAGTTGAGAGGAAAAATAAGACTTTACAAGAAATGGCTAGAACCATGCTTTGTGAAAACAATTTACCTAAATATTTTTGGGCGGAAGCCACAAATACCGCTTTCTACATTATAAATCGAGTAATGATTAGGCCAATTTTAAAGAAAACACCTTATGAGATTTTAAAATCTAAGAAGCCTAACATTAGCTATTTTCGTCCATTTGGTTGCAAGTGTTTTGCTTTAAACAATGGAAAAGACAACTTAGGTAAATTTGATGCTAAAAGTGATGAAGCTATTTTCTTAGGATACTCTTTAAACTCTAAAGCCAATTGATTGAAAGATATGTTCACAATTCTCAAACCATGCAAATCATTGAAAGCTTCAGGGATGGAACCATTGAGCCTATTGTGAGAAAGGTTCAATATTTCCAAGGACTTCAATTTTCCAAACTCTATTGGGATGCCTCCAATAAGTGAATTCTGACTCAAGTGTATACTATTGATACTTATAGGACAATGTTATAGCTGTTCCAACCACTATGAAGCTTCGACGTTAGGTGGTAAAAAATGCAACTTGCAGACATTAAAAGAACGGTTCTTTCACTTTGTATAATTTTCCTACACCTCTATGAATAATTATTAGGTTTTATATTTGTGTTTTAAAGGGTTTTAAAATACCTAAATCATCACCCAACTTTGCTCTATAACCTATTTTGGTCACTGAACTTTTAAAATAACTAATTTACTAACTAAATTTTATTTTTGACATATTTTAATTTGTTGAGTTGTAAGGTGCTCGATTCGTTCAACCGATGTGGCTCACCAAGTGGTGGAGAGGTGGATTTTTGTGTGGAAGGGTTGTGGAAGCTAGAATGAAATGTGACACAATGATTTATAGTGGTTCAACCTTCTAACCAAGGTCTACATCCACAACCTTAGCTCCCCACTAAGGATTTTCAATCAATCCACTATTGATTCGTCCCCTTTTCTAGGCTTAGGAGGTAACCCTTATACACAATCAAGCTTTCTACCCAAAGCCTTGATTGAAACCCTCTCTTACAAAGAGAAACAAGAAGCAAGCTTAAAACCCTCTAATAGGTGTTTGTTTGCACAATTGAGCACTCACCCAAAACCTAAAACACTTGAGCAAATTTGACAATTTTGGCTCACTAGTGTTTGTCTATACAATAAATGACAATTTAAGCTCTAAGACGATTCTTGATCATTTGTTGATTGACAATATGAGCATTAGCCTTTACTTGATGCTTGGAGGTCCCTTTTATACTCCCAATTGAGTTTGTAGCCGTTACTAGCCGTTGGGGATGATTTGGAGCCGTTGAGGACTTTATTTCCCTTCATTAATGCTGTTCTGCAGCCTTCCATATCGATACGCTTGGATCTGTATTTGTACGGCCTTCATCAGAAACTAGCTGTTAGGCTTTGCCAGCCTGGGCGTATCGATACGCTTGAGGGCGTATCGGTACGAGTTCACTTTTAAATGACCGTTGGGAAATAGACGTTGGGGTTGTTGGAAAGGGGATCGGTACGCTTACCAGGAATATCGAAACGATCCTGATTCGTATCGAAACGATCCCGATTCGTATCGAAACGACCAAGCCTGTTTCGATACGAGTTTTGGCAGTGACCAAACTGGGGCAAAAAGGTATCGGTATGGGTACAACCGTATCGATACGGGTAGCTTGAAAAGTCAAGTTTGGCTCTTTAAAATTAGTAAAAACATTGCCAAAAACTTTTTAAAATATCTCAAACACAATTTCAAGTTGTTTGGACTTAATACTAAGTTTTAAATTCTTTTCAAATTAGTCCAAAACACTTTTCAATTATTATATCAAAACATTAGTTCTACAATCTGCCCTTTTTGATATAATAAAACTCACTTGAAAATTTGTTTGGGATTCTCCCCCTTTAACTTTAAAAAATGTGAGTAAGAGATTGAAGATATGAAATCAAATAAAGCTGCCCCTTATTCATTTGAAAATTGAATTTTTCAAACCATTTCTCCCATTTTTGTTATATCAAAAAGAATTTTAAAACATTAAGTTCAAAATAACAATAGAGGTAAAAATTGACAAAAATAAGAATTTGGTTTTAAAATAGCTCCCCCTTACTCAAAGCATCAATAAAATGTTTGTGAGGATTTGAGAGCCACGACACTTGCGTTGATGCCTAGCCCTTTGATTTTCTTCTCTCCCATAGCTCTAATTTCTTCCCTTTTCTTCTCATCTTCTTTATTCTTCTTCATAATTTGATGAGTAAGGAGTGACCCCATGAGTTCATCAAGCTTCAAGGTCTTCAAATTCTTGGCTTCGATGATAGCGGTCCTCTTTGAGTCCCAAGACTCGGGAAGTGAGTAGATGAGCTTTCGGACAAGCTTTTCCTCCGAGATGGCTTCTTCATATCCTTTGAGACCATTGGTGATTGTGAAGAACCTATCAAACATCTTCTCGATGTTCTCTACCGGATCCATCTTGAAGTTCTCATACTCTAAAGTGAGGAGCTCAATCTTGGTCTCCTTTACTTCATCGGTTCCCTTGTATGTGACTTCAAGCTTGTTTCATACCTCATTGGCACTCTTACAAGAAGATATCTTCTCATAGATGGTTGGGCCAAAAGCACAAAACAAGATGTGCAAGGCTTTGCAATTAAGCTCCATCTTCTTGCGATCGTCGGCACTCTATTCCTCTTTGCTTCGTTGAGGCACGTACGAACCATCT
The DNA here is from genome assembly GCA_030270665.1 of Hibiscus trionum. Taxonomy (NCBI): domain Eukaryota; kingdom Viridiplantae; phylum Streptophyta; class Magnoliopsida; order Malvales; family Malvaceae; genus Hibiscus; species Hibiscus trionum. The sequence goes on along the minus strand of BSYR01000017.1, from coordinate 47,427,745 downwards.
TCAACTATGTCTCATAGCTTGTAATCTCTATATTTGATGAAGAACTTCATCTTTGTCTTCCAATCGGCATAGTGGGTTCCGTCGAAGAAAGGCGGTTTGTCGATTGATTGTGCCATTTGAGCCGGTTAATGAAATAGTGATCGAGCTTGCCGAATCTTCTCAATAGGATGTGAATCCCCTTCGATTGAGCCTAGCTCTGATACCAATTGTTGAGTTGTAAGGTGCTCGATTCGTTCAACCGATGTGGCTCACCAAGTGGTGGAGAGGTGGATTTTTTGGTGGAAGGGTTGTGGAAGCTAGAATGAAATGTGACACAATGATTTATAGTGGTTCAACCTTCTAACCAAGGTCTACATCCACTACTTTAGCTCCCCAGTAAGGATTTCCAATTAATCCACTATTGATTCGTCCCCTTTTCTAGGCTTAGGAGGTAACCCTTATACACAATCAAGCTTTCTACCCAAAGCCTTGATTGAAACCCTCTCTTACAAAGAGAAACAAGAAGCAAACTTAAAACCCTCTAATAGGTGTTTGTTTGCACAATTGAGCACTCACCCAAAACCTAAAACACTTGAGCAAATTTGACAATTTTGGCTCACTAGTGTTTGTCTATACAATAAATGACAATTTAAGCTCTAAGACAATTCTTGATCATTTGTTGATTGACAATGTGAGCATTAGCCTTTACTTGATGCTTGGAGGTCCCTTTTATACTCCCAATTGAGTTTGTAGCCGTTACTAGCCGCTGGGGATGATTTGAAGCCGTTGAGGACTTTATTTCCCTTCATTAATGCTGTTCTGCAGCCTTCCGCATCGATACGCTTGGATCCGTATCGGTACGACCTTCATCAGAAACTAGCCGTTGGGCTCTTGCCAGTCTGGGCGTATCGATACGCTTGAGAGCGTATCGGTACGGGTTCACTTTTAAATGACCATTGGGAAATAGCCGTTGGGGTTGTTGGAAAGGGGATCGGTACGCTTACCAGGCGTATCGAAACGATCCCGATCCGTATCGAAACGGCCAAGCCTGTTTCGATACGAGTTTTGGCAGTGACCAAACTGGGGCAAAAAGGTATCGGTACGAGTACAACCGTATCGATACGGGTAGCTTGAAAAGTCAAGTTTGGCTCTTTAAAATTAGTAAAAACATTGCCAAAAACTTTTTAAAATATCTCAAACATAATTTCAAGTTGTTTGGACTTAATACCAAGTTTTAAATTCTTTTCAAATTAGTCCAAAACATTTTTCAATTATTATATCAAAACATTAGTTCTACATAATTATTCTGAATTATTTTATTAATATTTTTGTACAACTTGATATATTTTATTATTATTAAATTATAAAAAAATAATTTAAAATAAAAATAAATTACATTTTATTTATTATTAAATACAAAAATAATTTGAAATAAAAAATCAAAAATAAAACCTCAAATCATATTCAACCCCCAATCCACAAACCCCAAAACTCCCCCCTTCACCGGTCACTCTTACCGGCCACAACCCTCACCACTGCTCACTACTCCTTGAAGAGGTCACCATCCCCAATATTGTTTGCAACAACCTCCACCATCGGCTACTTCTTCAAAATCGAAGTTCGCCGCCACATCTTTGCCTACTCTGAAACCATCACCACTACTAGAACCTCAATTTTTGCTGCCACCGTCACTGCCCTATAAAGTTTTCGGCTCTATTTATGCGAATCGAAGACCATGAAAAAGATATTGACGAATACTGGAATAAACCAATACCATATTATTATAAGTATATTATACAATCTTAAAACAAGAAGTGTATGCCTTTAAATTCTGAAAATGTGCTTTGCTTAGTGATGTTCGCGTAAAAGTTCCCCACAATAGTGCAAGTGTACACGTCAAGTAATATAATGGTAAGTATATCAAGTATCGTTTCCACAGGGATTAGGCTAGCCTTTTAGTCCTACTTCCTCACACTGCAAAATAATTAAAATAAAAACATAGATGAGTTGGGTTGATTGAATAAACTAAATTACTAAAACTAAGATAATCTAGAAGTAAAAGTAAAGAGAAGATCAGGGTTGATAGAATCGGTCGGATTAGAATGTGTCGTAGTGTGGAATCCTATTAAGTTGTCTCTGTTCTTGAATGCTGCAACACTATACTGCCGTGGCAGTAACCTAAGTTCCTGCCGCGGCCGTAAAGGTTGATTCCCTGCCACGACAATCTCTTGCTGGTGGGCAGATGTTGTTAAGGTTTGGCAAAGCATCCTTGAATGGCTCCTCCTTATCTCTAAGCTCGGAACACTGTTGATGGCTGAACTCTGACCATACCTCTCAGCATAAACCAAAGTCAAAACACCAACCAATCACATGCTTCTCTTAGCCGTTGAAATTCTTAACCTATCTCTAGGTTAAATTAGTTAACACCCTTGGATGAAAACCGTGCTTACTCGTTTCGTGAACTCGACTCTCTCGACATCGAATAAATAGATAATCTCACACTATCTCTTGACAAGATTGCAAGAATGATTAACACCAAGAATAAACAAACCTCAACTTAATTGCATTAAGAACAAAAATAAAGTACAATAGTTTTCACACAACTCCTAATAAAACTAATCCTAACCCTAAGGAAATTAGAACATAATGGATGAAAAGAAAAACACAATCTAATCCTAAGATCTTCTCTTGAACTCTCCTCCCTCCCTCTCTTAATGACAGAAAGCCCTTATATAGGGGAAGGTGTAGGCACAAATCCTTCTTGGAGAGGAAGTTAAGTTGGACTTGGACTAGACTTTATTAAAGAGGTAAATCTCTTTAATTTATTACAATATACACTTTTGGCCAAAAGTCCTACTTTATCCTTCCTTCCATGTTTTCGTCTTCTTCTCGAGCTCCAATTGCCATGCAAAGTGTGTAGAAAAATCAGGAGATTAAAGCTCTTCAAATCGACTACCACATTGCCCGATTTGCCCTTCGGCAGGTGCAGTAGTACACGTTCACGACATGGCTTTCTGCTTCTACGGCATGGGTATATGAATGGATCTACTCCGCAAGGCTTCATCATCAATTAGCTTCCCTCAGTAGAAGCTGTCCGTTGTGGCTTGGCTCGATCATGATCTGCTACAAGCTAGTTCTACCTCTTTCTTCCCTTGTATTCCAGTGTCGTCGCGACATCATCATACCCTCGTATTGTGCAATTCTGCAAAAGCACTAAACATGCGTTAAATAATACCTTTTTCATAGAATAAACAGAATATAAAGCTCAAAGGCATAAATGATGAAATCTATGCATGAAGGGCCATAATGCAGCTCAAATGGGTGTAGGTTGAGTGATAATTGCCATGTAAAAGGGGGTAAAAATATAAGATTTTTGGGCACTTATCACACCCCAAACTCAAACTATTGCTTGTCCTCAAGCAATACAAACCATCAATTGTCAAACCTTAGTTTTTATAAACCGTCTCCTTGGTCTTACTTTTCCTTTTCTCTCCAAACCATGGCGAAGAACGTTTGACCCTTAAGTTTTTGGATGCCCTAGGAATTCCTTGGAACCAAACTATAAGATTTGTGAGTGTGTGCATGCATTGTGAACAAGATGATTATAAGGATTCTAAGTAAACACTTAAGCATTAACCTATTTAACTTGGGTAATTTTTTTTCATTTAAGCAACTTAACCAACTAGAGCCAATTTCGGGCGCCTCTAGTGATTAGCCTAGAGCCGGTTTCAGGCACTTCTAGGGCTTCTTTAAGCTAGAGCCAGGGGTGGGTAATTTTCTGGTTTCATTCTTGTAGTGACATAACTCATCGAGATCTCGTCAAGATTTCAATATTTTTTCAGGTACCTTAAACTCTTCTAGAGTTTTATATTAGTTATGTCTTGGGTCTCTTCAAGAGCACCCGCCTTCAATATATGACCATCTCATATTATTCTCTATTTACGAGAATTTTGATCATTGGAACCAATTATCATGCTTCATGCATGATTTACATTCATTCACTCTAACATGTAATTCAAATTTAGAGCATTTCAGCTGGTATATGAGACTTAGTTACTCTCATTGGGTCAATAAATATGTCTGGCAGTTGACATGTAATAACATGAATTATCTTATGAACTTTTAGTTCATATTCGAGGATCTAGATAATGGTAATTCATTTTCTTTTTATCCAGCTGATTATTCTCTCACCCTGTGGTTGAGAAAAATCATTTCATAAATGATTGTCCAATTAATGTTTAAGAATTTAAACATAAAAGGAGACTCGTACTCAATATATATTCTCAACCCTTTTTATTTACCCATTTTGTGCATTGTGGTGGAGCAATTCAACAATATATCGCACATTCAAAATTCTAAAATGGAAAATATGACTTCTGACTAAAAGTCAAATCATAATGGGGAGTTTATTATAACTTGTTGGCTTGATGCGTATAAGTGTTGCAATATGTGAAATACCATATGAATAATAAATATTTTGTTATCATAGTTTAGCTATTAAAGAGGAGGCATCCAATTAAAATTTTGCTAAATTGTATTTTTCATAACCAATAAGATTTGTAACTACTAATATAGCCTAAAATATAAACCCACTAGCTTCTGCAAGACGAATAGTCTAACTGCATAATCTAAATCCTTTTAGAATCAATCTCACAAACTTCTGGTTGTAAGTTGATAAAACAAAGTAGATGCATCTACTAAAATCATACAAAACTTTTCACATTTGCGGATATATGGGCCCATATTTCATTCAGATATACAAAACATGTAGTCTCAACTTTAGTACAAGAACTTCAAGTTCTTTTGGTAAGTGGGATCTTAGTCATTTCCTTTGAGAACAAGCAACACGAGAACTTCGTGTTCTTTCAATAAGTGGAATTTAATCAATTCCTTTGAGAACAAGCACCACAAGAACTTTAGGTTCTTTTAATAAATGTGCATATAAATCTCAATAGCTTTCGCATCATTATTGATCAGGATGGTCTAACCGATCATGTCAACTATATACAAATGTGTATATACATTTTTGAATTTGGTAAACTTCTGGTTTACCATAACATGTGAGTCAATCTCACTCGTACATGTCTAGTACGACCATCAAAATTGTTCCTTTGAATAGGAATATATTTAGCTCTTCTGGAGCTTTCAATGAAAATTATTCTTTTTTTTTGTAGCAATATATAACTCTTTTAGAGCTTTCAAAGGACTTTTTGGCTACCAGAACTTATATCCACATTGGTTTATTTCAAATGCCAAATGATAACATATGTTATCTATAATTCGAAAAGAATATTTTGCGAACTCATATTACTCTCTTAAAATTTCTACTTCTAGTGGTGACGATATTATTACTATTAGCGGTAATTATTGCAATATTTGCAATTCTGCACTTTTCATAATGTGCTTTCTCTCAAGAACTTATTGCTCTTCTGGAGCATCAATATTTTTAGTACTTTGAAATATAGTACTCCCATTTTTTCCTTGCATTTAAATGAGAAAATATATCTTACGCTTCTGCTAAGAATAAATCGTCACCATAAATTGTATTTGATAAGTAATCATGTTAAACAAAATTAATAAATATCATAATATATAAATATAAATATTAACATGAATATAAATATAAAACGTAAATAATTAATGTGTAAAGTAAATAAATATAAAGCAAAATAAATAAAAAGATAATTAATTATCTTCAAAGTTATGTAAATAATTAAAAGATGATTTATTCTATTAGAGGGTTATAAGGAAATCAACAACGTCCAAATGAGTTGTACCAACAATGTCGAAATAAGTTAGACCAATATCATCTTTATCATTTTTCGCAAACAAAATTTACTTTTATTTTATTTTCTTTATCATTCAATGATTGTTGATATTTTCAACGTACAATAAGTACGAGATCAATGGTTTATAACATCATATTGGTAATAAAAAAAGAATTTCACTTAATTAGAATGATCTTTATCGCTCTTGTCATTCTTATAACCTCACTACTAGTGGATAGAAATATTCTTAAAATGACCATAATGTCTATGTCCATGGCCTCCACCATGACCACAACTTCTAATGTGGCATTTATTCTTTCCATTATAAAATCTCACATTCACTTCAGGGGATAGTGTAGAGCTAGTGGGCCTTTAAAATCTTTTTCACGATATTCTGTCTGAGGACAACATTATTTTTCGTGAAAAGTGGAATATGTTTTTATTAACATATCCTCATCATAGAGAGCAAAGATTTAATCCTCGTACGCAGCATTGTTAAACCAGTTCACAAGGTCCTTTAAAAACCTCCTTTGAGACCAGTGGCCTCGTAGAACAGGATGTCCAGCCAATATACTTGGATTATATTGAAGTTATGTCTCTAATTGAATAATGATTTACCATGTTTGCATTCACTTCAGGGAATGAAACAGATCAAATAATCGCATGGAATAAACACCGTGCTTGCATTCACTTCAGGGAATGCCCATTGATAATCGCATGGAATAAACATCATGCTTTGCATTCACTTAAGAGAATGCCTCCCTCGGAAATTCTTGTCAAGATGAATTTTTGTAACATGAACTTGAGAGAAGTCTATAGTCGATTTTTTTTCGACACATGAGAATTATTGCTTTCGAGCAAATAAAGACTTTTTTTAAAGCTAAATTTTATTGATGTTTAAGCAAATTTCACGGGTTTATGCCTCTTTAAAAAAACCTCTCTAGACCTAAATAGAGGAAAAAGAGTGCAATAAACCCATGATTACACGGTCCATGTCACAGCGGGTTCCATACATATCGACATTATCTTACTGCCAGATTTAAAGTTATAAAGCGAAGACTCCAACCACTGTGTAGCTGACAAAACCAGGCTAACATGATCACCAAGGATTCCAAACTAAACTGGGTCCCTTGCCACAGATATTCACCCGATGTGTTGCCTTACCAATCCTAAAACTGCCTTTATCCCAAGAGAAAATGGCTCGAACTGCTCCTCCGAATTGCCATGGCGAGTAGGCCACCACCTCTGACACGTCTTGGGCCCAAGCGCTCTTCACCACCACCGGGTTGCCCGTCACTCGACTGTATAACCTACCTACACACTCCTTTGTGCCGTCGCTATTTCCACCTTTATTAACCCTCCCTTATAAAAACACAGAGCTGACTGCTCCGCTGTTTGTAAGAGGTCAGCCAACATCCATTCCACCAATATTCACACGACCATATACAAATCGAAGTAACCGGACTCACCACGCTTATACATCCGCCGGCACTTACTAAGTGTAAAACCGGATGCATCCAAACTTCTGTCGATTCCTTTTTTTGCAAGAGAATCAACAAAAACATTTCCTTCTCTGGGAGCGAATTGTATACTCCAGTCCACCCCTTGTGCCATAGCCAGACAAGAATCGACCAATCCTTTGAAAGAGGCTGGACAAGTCCAAGGGCTACTTATCCACTGAACACCTAGCATACAATCAGATTCTATGATCAACTTCATTGTCTTCCCCCACTTGGAATTTTTAAATAGCTTAAAATCTTCACCTATCGCACTTAGTTCTGCAGAGGTTGCGTCTAGGACCCCTGCCCCATTTGAGAAACTGATCAACACCTCACCATTCGAATTACGAAGCATTCCCCCAATACCCGCTTTGCCGAAACTACCATTCACTGCATCATCCATGTTAAATTTCAGGCCCCCATCTATCGGAGGAATCCACCGCCCAACGACGTCCTTTGGTTTGGGTTTGGCAATCTCCTTAAACCTGTGCGGGCAGTTCGGAAAACTGTTTAAATCGCCCACCTCCTCTGGCCATAGAGCTTTACACCACCATTCGAGTCTAAGAATGCCCATCTGGAAAACAACGTTAGCGGAGAACTTTTTATTTTTGAAAATTGTCTCGTTACAGGCTAACCAAATACTCCAAGCGAAGCTGAAATAACTGAGGTTCCAGATCTGCGGCTGAAAGCCTAAAGGTATTGTCTCCTTCCAAAACATGAATAGGTCTGAAAAATACTTTGGCAAGACAGTATTAATGTTCCATATGCGAAACCAAGATTGCCAAACTTTCCATGCCTTCATGCATTGGTTAAGGACATGCTCAGTAGTTTCTGGGTCAAGATCACACAACTGACAAATCGGTGAGGATAGGGGGATACACCCTCTTTTCTGTAACTCAACTATAGTGGGCACTCGACCCTTCAAAGCCTTCCAAACGAAAAAAATCACCTTCGGAGGAGCTTTACTCTTCCAAACCATATCCCACATCCCTTCTTCGCTTACACATGGAGCTCTACCTAACTTGTACCACGATTTAGTGGAATAATAGCCACTTGAGTTTGCGACCCATCTAATGTTGTCCGAAACCGCTGGATTCGATTTGAAACCATGAATGTAGGCCAGCATCGCATTCCATTCTCCCATTTCCCAATCAAAAACAGGTCTCCGAAGTTCAATGTCCCATTGCCATATACCATCCACCGAAACACCAAAATCACAAATACTCCCCTCTTTGTTCACGGATAGAGCATGTATTCTAGGGAACTTTAAATACAGAGGTCGGTCCCCTAGCCAAATGTCACGCCAGAAGCTAGCCAACTTACCATCCCCTACCACAATTCTGATCTGGTTTTAGAATGTTTGTAAGCTCTCAGGATAGTCTGAGGTAATATTCTTCCATATAATCGATTTCTTTGTCGGCTTTAAGTTAGACGGGAAGAAATTTGGATTACTTTTCTCATACCAAGCCACAATTACATATTTCCAAAGGCTATCAGTTTCCGACCCGTAGTGCCATAGCCATTTCAGTAGTAGTGCTTGATTCTTAAGTTTTAAATCGATCAAGCCTAGGCCGCCTAAACTTTTAGGTAAACACAATACTTCCCATCTTACCCAGTGGATTGAATATTTTTCCACCCCGCCCCATAAAAACTTTGCTATTATGCTAGATAACAGTTTGCTCACTTTGCAGGGCATATAAAATATCGACATGAAATAAATCGGCATGCTCATGAGTACAGATCTTACCAGTGTAACTCGTCCACCGAAAGAGAGGTTCTTTGGTTTCCAGCCAACAAGTCTCTTCTTAAATTTCGACATCACTGGCTCCCAAAGGTTGAAGTTGTTCTTTTTGAAACCTAATGGAATGCCAAGATATGTCGTTGGGAAACTCTCATTTTTTCAGTTTATAGATCACACCCAACTCTCCACTAAATCATCCTCCACATTGATGCCCAAAAGCTTGGATTTCTGCACATTCAGTTTAAGCCCGGAGGCTAGCTCGAAACCTCTAAGGAGATACACAATCTTTTTAATTTCAGAACAACTAGCACCTGAGAAGATGATTAAGTCGTCTGCGTATTGCAGATGAGATATCCTCACTGAATTATTTCCGTTGCAAAAAGCTTGAAACATGCCACTCTCCACCGCTTTCTGAAGTATACAATTCAGAGCCTCCGCTACTAAATTGAATAGGAGTGGTGACAAAGGGCAACCTTGCCTCAGTCCCCGCTTGATCCGGAAATTGTCTGTTGGCGATCCATTGACTAAAACAAAGATTGACGCTATAGAAATGCAACTGTAAATCCACCCAGTCCATCTTTGGCCAAAACCCATCTTCTTCATAACAAAAATAAAAAAATCCCAGTCGACGCTATCATATGCCCTTTGAAAGTCTGCTTTGAAAACAAGCCCTCTGTATCCTTTTTTATCCAGGAAATCAATAACCTCATTCGAGATAAGAGTGCAGTCTAAAATTTGTCTTCCTGGACAGAAAGCAAATTGAGACTGGCCAATTACCTCATCCATGACACATTTTAGACGCAGCGCTAGCACCTTCGCAAGGAGTTTATAGATTACCCTTACCAGACTGATAGGTCGATAGTCTTCGATCGAGGAGGGCGAATCTTTTTTCGGAATTAGGAAAATGAAAGAGTGATTAAAGGAAGTGTCCTTCACCTTATTACTGCAAAAATCCTCGAAAAATTGAATTATCTGAGCTTTTAGGTTAATCCAGAATTTTTTAAGAAAACCGGCGTTGAAACCATCTGGACCCGGTGCTTTCGAGCTATCTATCGATTTTAGAGCAGAAAATACCTCTTCCTCTGAGAATTTTTTTTCCAGCGAGGCAGAAAAGAAACTGCTAATAGTCCTCAAGTTACAATTTAGGTCTTTGACAGGGATAGTGTTTTAGACAGTATAAGCCGACTTGAAAAAGTTTGCAACTGCTTTCTTAACCATGGGTGGATCACAAACTAAATCTTCCCCGACTCTGATTTTTTCCAAGTGGTTTGTCCTCCTCCTAGATGAAGCCACCAGGTGAAAATAACTTGTATTTTTATCACCTTGTAGGAACCATTTGGTTCTAGATTTTTGTCTCCATTCCCATTCTTCTCTCCTTTCTGCTTTCCATAGTCTAGCTCTCAAAACCCGCAATTCTTGCCAATCACTTGGAGGATGGTTGCCGTTGCATAGCTTCAATTCAAGGTCGTTGCATTTCACTTAAATTTGGGCTGCGGATTCTTCGTTCTGTTTTCGGAAATTTTGCACCCAATCCTTTGTTTTGGATTTGCACTCACGCAATGTCTTCATTATGCCAGCCCCCTCAGACATCATGCAAGTTCTTTGTATCAACTCGACCATCACCTTCTATTCGTTCCAATAATCGAACCATTTAAAATATTTGGGGCCCCAATTCGCTTTATCGATGGAGAAAACCACCGGGTTGTGGTTAGATAGCCCCATAGGTAGCACCCTTTGTAATAAGTTAGGCCAAAAACCAATGCACTCTAGTGAAATAAGGAATCGGTCGAGTCTACTAAAAGAAGGAGTTTGGCGAAGACTAGACCATGTGTATTTTCCTCCCGAGCATGGCAAGTCAATGAGCCCCAAGTCATTTATGTAATCGGAAAAATAGTCCATGTCCTTTTTCTTCAAGCTGACCCCAGTACTCTCTTCTTGATTGCGGACAATATTGAAATTTCCACCAATAATAATTGGAATCGAATTGGAAGTGATCCATATCCGCAACCCTTCAAAAAACTCCCTTCTGCAACCACTGTCATTTGATGCATAGACATTAATAATCCCCACTCTTGCATTGAATTTTCTGAATCGGCCGACACATATTACTGCTCCCTCACTTACAGCGGAAGAATCATACTTAAAAACGTCAAGATTCCACAAAGAACATATACTGCCAGAAATCCCTGTTGCCGGTGAGCACTTGATATCATATCTCAAAAAGGAACCACATAAATCCCGCACCATAGTATCCATCGGAATGCAACATTTCTTCTCTTGGATAAAAATAAAATCTGGTTTGACAGTACTGATAACCCTTCTTACTGATCTTTTTTTTCCAGCCTTTCCAATACCACGAATGTTCCAGGATAGAAATAAATTTTGAAAAGTCATGCAAAAACAATTGTAAACACTAAATTGAACCAGTGCCTTTAGCGGTTATATTAGGCCTCCCATCCCAAGCACATCTAATCGTTTGCATACCTGACCGTCTTCCGCCGCAAAGCTTAACCCTGCCACCTTACAAACCTCCAAGATTTCCATAGAAGCCGATACCGTTGGGTTCCCAGATTGGCTTTCACCGAGACCGACGCTGCTTCCTAGTTCCCTGTCTTTTTTTTGTGATGTTGGCCTGGTTTTTGGCAATATTGATTCTCGTGGGTAACGCCTTAATTTTAACTGAACTGACTGAGGGTGGTCTGAAGCTTCTTAAATAAGTGGGCTTAACTTTAAAAATCCCCGTTTCTGTATCCAACACTGGGGCCATAGGGGTACTGGACCCAGTAGACCCGCACGGAGCTTCTTGGGCTGTCGTAACAGGAACCTCGTATAAACCATTTGACCCAACAGAGATTTGCACTCCTATATGGTTCTTGTCACAATTACCACACGTTTCCGCCGCCACAATATTGGGGCCCGACAGGGATATATGATTACTAACTGTTATCCTGCCGCTAGAGTCTCCTCCTCGAGAAACAAACTCTTTGTCGGCGCCATAATTGTGCATGTTTTCTAAATCATTGGGGAGATCACTGGACTCTCTGTCTTCCTCCCAGTCTCTCAGTGTCCCACCGACAGATTGGTCCGCCGGAAAAACATTGTTCTTCCATACCGGGGATCTGTTTATCCAGCACCTCTCGTCTTCAAATTCGGAGACGATAATTCTGCAAACCGACCTGTGTCCGTTGACGTAAAACTCTGCCTGCGACGGTATGTCCATCAGGTAGCTAACTCCGATAAGTAATATGGCCATGTCGAGTCTACTCTTCGTGGAGGTCTCTTCATCAATTTTAATCAGCACTCCCCATCGATTGGCAATCAAGCTGAAAACCTCCTCATTCCAAGCTTCTAGGGGGAAGTTTTCCAAGGAGACCCACACTTTTAGCTTTCTTCCATCTCTGAACTTTTCCACAGAATCAAAATCTTCAAACCAGTTCTCTAGCAGTGAGATCTTTAGGTCTTTAAAGATTTGTATCTGCTCTTCCTCTTCAAAAATTATAACCACAAAAGGCCCCGACCAAGCAGCAATTCTGACTCTAAAACCTTCGGAGCGTAAAGCTTCTTCAACAAATTTGGCATCGTACATGCCTTTGAGCTGTCCCACCATAGCCTTTTCCAGCCATCTTAGTTCCTTCTTTGGGATACTAAAACAGAAAGGGTCGCATACAGGATTGTACTCTGTCTTGCCTGCAGCTTCCGTTGTACCTTTATTTTGGACCTTGACTTTCACACTCTTAGACAGCAAAACTTCCTTAAACGATCTGCCATCCGTCAGCCGTCCCATCTGGGGTCTTCCCCTCGGATTTACCTTTTGAGTTGTAGACATTGTATTCTCTTGCGAAAGCGCCAGTGTCTCCTCCTTAGCTTTCATAACTCTGATTGAGAAACCATCCATTCTCCGATTATTGGCGTTCTCCACTGCCCGTGCCGCCTCTTCACTGTTCGAGAATCTTACGAAAGCAAAGGTGAAGTTCCTGTGGACACTTCTCCTATGATGGTAAGCTATGTAAACGTCTAAAACTTTCTCGTAATAAGCAAAAGCTTCCTCTAACGTCTTCCGAAGGATTCTTTTACTGACAAAATTGATATACACTGCAACTCATTCCCTTCTTCTAAAGCCTCTTACGCCGTCTGCAACCTTGTTCCATCCGCTTCTTCGTCGACCGTCAGGCATGCTATGTTGCTGAGTCCTCCCTTGTTCCATATCTCTAGGATTCAATATTATTGGTGGAGATTCAAATCATCACCCTTTATCGCACTTTAAAATCATAATTTAAAGTATAAAAATAAAAATAGAGTTTACCAATATTGATTTTGCTCTCGAAGACAATGGAGACGTAGCAAATGATGAATACAATTTCTCATAATCTCTTTATGTCATGTCTCTTTTCAAGCTATTTAAACGCATGTAAAACTCAAAACATGGTTAGAAACATCAATTCTTATAAAATAAAATATTAGGTAACAAATAAATAAATATTAAATAAATATATATAACCACAAGTTGAACACTGTAAACATGCGTGGTAGTTTTTTTTTATCAAAAAGGATTTTGAAAAATATGAGTGTCATGTACCGTGTACGTCTTGCGAAAGTCACTAAATTCACTTGGTTTGAGCCTTGAATTTGAAGTTCAAGTTTGATCATGGAATATTAGAATAAACAAGTCATGGAATGATAATCATCCATGAAAAAACTGAAATCGCACTAACATGATTAAACTAGTCACAAAATATTAGAATAAAGTAAAAACAAATAAATTAACAATGGATCAGAATGCACTAACCTTAATTTAAGAATGATTAATAAAAAAAAACATACCAAAATTTCGAAGCTTAGTTGAATGTATATTGAACGTAGTCACCAATGTCATATTGAAATCATTTTCGAGAATCATCAATAAAAGCCACAATTGTTGAGCGAAATCTTGGTGATAACGTGTTGTGAACAAAATAACGAAGAACAATGAATAAGAATAAAATAACAAAGAGATGAGAGAAAGAGAGAGATTCGTATTATCATCCAAAACTAGACTTGTGTACAATGCCTTCATCTATTTATAGACATAAGAAGTACATAAAATAAACTCTAATTAATCGAGATAATATTCCTAATGATAAAGTAAATCTAATCTCCTAGATAAAGTTATTATCATTATAGACATCTACATAAATAAATATTCATAACAATCTTTATATTATTTTTTAAGATTTGAACACTATAATATAAATTTGACACCATATTTTTAAATTCGGATACAATAACTAACTCAAAATTTCTAATTCCACCGCGGATTGGAAGTGATTTTCATAAAGAATTGAAAGGTGTTTAATTTTATAAAATCCACACTCCTTGCGCTATCAATTTATCTCAACCACACAAAGTGGGTAAATATTATTTTCATACAGTAATGACCAAATTATAGATATTATGGATGTTCATAAAAATCCCATACTGATGCAACCATTCCAATTAACTCAAAGTTTAAGTGAGAGCTTAAATATGTTTTTCTACAAAAAGATAAGAACTCTAGATATTATGGATGTTCATAATAATCCGAACTGGAAAAACAGACTAAGCGGTAGATAACTGGTCAAAGAAAATTTGGTCAAAATGGTACCGTAACTGTATCGGTAAAATTAATGGTTAAACGACACAATTACAATTAAGATTTTTTGTGAAACAATTAGCCGAAAAAATCATTTTGAATAAATTAATTGTAATAAATATGCATATTGTTTATAATACTAGATGTAAAACGGTAAAATTCGGTTCAATCCTTCATTATTGTATCATTTGCTTTCTATTATAAATATTGAATACTTTATTTAAACTTTTTTGTGTTGATATTTTTTTTTTTTGAAAATCCTATTCTACTTCTACCTAGAGGGGGAGGGGGGAAATCTAGGTGAAGGCAATGCTCCTGAGGGGTCTTGAACCCGGGACCTAAGGGGAAGGGAGTGGAGCAGGTGAGCGTGCTCTGACCACCAGGCCATCATCGCATGCCCTTGTGTTGATATTTCTTAAACTATTAAAATTAGTAATAATAAATAAGTATACTATTTACAATACTTGATATAAAATATTTCATGATTAACCGAGTAATCATACCAAATAAATTTAGAAAATAATCAATTTAAACGGAATCAATACAGTTCATTAAAATATCGAACCGGTAAACACCCCTACATTCTATCATCAAATTTTCAAGTGCATGTGCCCATAAGTACATCTCAAGCAGCTAAGAAAATTTGTTATATGTTGTTATCTATTTAATGACTTGACTTGACTTAACAAACTAGTGAGGCTTTATTTTCATGCAGTGATAACACTAGGGACTTTTATTTTATAATTTTAATTTTATTTAAAATTTTGTGAATTAAATCAAGCTTAAGAAATTGGAATTGAGTCGAGTCGAATTTTCGCTCAAATTTAATTATAAATGTTTATAATGTTACGATACTGATTGATTTGAGTTTAAACGAATTATTAAAATATTACAAGTTGTGGAGATGACATGAACGAGTCTTTCACGCTTATTTATACTATTTCCTATTAGATTTTGTATTTGTTAGACTAATAAGTAATGATAAGGTTTTGTATTTGTTTTCTTTATTTGTCATTATGATTAGATCCATCACACCACAAGTGCCATAAGATCGAAACGAAGCCTTAATGTGTTTAGAAGAAAAATCAACAAATTCTGAAATGTCTTCATTGGCTTTTCTTTTCGCAGCGACAGATTGAATAACCCCGACCAATACGGTGTTGGGTCGGTCGCTCCCCACAATAATTTATCGTCTAAAATGGCAATCAATTAATTTTCAAGAATTAGAAATATTTTATATTTTCGGTGCCCCTATTTATGTCTCACTTAAAAATTTAAGTTTAAGGTTAATGTTAAAGTTAGAGATTATGTTTAGTGTTTTGAGAATTTAGAATATGATGTATTTTTTTAGAGTTTAGGGTTTAAGATTTAGAATTTAAAGTTAAAGTTTAAATTTTAACTTTTAGTGTTGAGCATAGAAAGGGACACCGAAAAGTGGCGAGAGTTTTTGTACAATTTCTAACGTATTCATGGCTCTGAATTTCGATAGACGCACAAGAACATGTTTAGTTATTAGTTACTACGAAGGATTTTGAACTAAAATAACGATCAACTGAATTTTATTGAAATAAAAAATTAAAATTAATTAAAAAGAGAAATTTGAGGATTAAATTCACCACAAACTAGTATGGATAAAAAAAATCAAATGTGCAATGAAAAATTGATGTCTACCCTTTGAAATTGATGTTCATCATCTATAGAAACTTAACAATCGGTAACAATATTCCTTGTCGAGATTGACTTGGAAATTTCAGTTAACCGGAGAAGCTATGTGGGTTGAGTCCTGTTGACTGTAACCAACATACTTTTCAGAAGGTAAAATTATTTCGATGATCGATTGAAATTAAGGCTAGAAAAACCTAAGGCTAAACCATCACAATTGAATTCTTTATTTACAATTTACTGCTTTTATTCATCTTTTATTATTACTTAATTATTTATTTCAAATTCTCTATTTTCATTTCACAGTTAAATCAAGGTTAAAACAAAAAAGCGACATTAAAATTTTCTTAGTCCATGTGGTTCAACCCTTTCAACATTTGTCATAAGATTAGATTATTTGAAAATAAGACTATTTTTATTTGACAATTCGAGAACGATTACTAGTGAACAATATCACATTGATAACGGTTATAAAACTAAAGAAAATTGTAGTACGATCAAGAGAAGAAAGAGAAATATGGGTCACATTCTAACTTTACACGAAATGAATAAACTAATTTACATATGATCAACACATATCTTCACTGTCGGTATACCAACATATATAAGTCACATTCTAACTATACACGAACTGAATAAACTGAAATGAAGTACAAGTCGTAACTTAACAAACATGATCACAACTGCAATGCTGTCATTTATTCCTGCTTCAATCCTACTGATTATGCATCTGATTCACAACAAAGTTTTTATTATTATAAAATTGCTTAAAGATTTTCACAACAAAGCAGTTAAATAATAGAAGTGAAAGGGAGATAAAAAGAAGAGAGTAGATAATATACATACCTTGCCTACTGATATGACCTTAGTTAGCCATTGCAGACTACATGATCCAACAATTCCCCCACTTTTATGCCCGAGAAAGGACTATGCAATGGAAGGGATTGACCACTAAGGGCTTGAGCAACTTGTTGCATGGTTGGCCGAAGTTGGGGATTGCCATTCAAGCATGCAAATGCTACCTTTGTAGTACTCACTACATCCTTCTCAGTTCGGCTTCGCGGTGGTGAGAGGCGGTGGTCTATCACATCTTTAAGTAAAATTTGTTGATCATTTGGCACATGTGTTGATGATGACAGATATGTAAGAAGATCAGCAGGATGCTTCCCCATGAAAACTTCTAAAGTTACCACCCCAAAACTGTACACATCACATTTCTCATCTACCCTCATTGTATAAGCCAACTCTGCATCAGAAAAACATAGTATAGCCTAATTATGCATACGCTATTTGAATCATGTCTATAATTAATTAAGTACATATAATAAATTAACACTTCTGATGAAATAAAAGAAACGTTGAAAGCAATTTCAGGGAAAAAAGTAGTTAATACCTGGAGCTATGTACCCGTATGTTCCCGCAAGTGATGTCCAATTGGAGGAGTCGGGCTTTAAAATCCTGGCAGTCCCAAAATCAGAGACACGAACTTCATAGTCTGAATCCAACAGAACATTGTTGCTGGAAATGTTCATGATGCATATAAGACAGAGCATTGGCCAATCCTTTAACAACATTTAGCCTCTTTGTCCAATCCAACTCCTTCGCCTTCTCATCGTTGCTTAAGAGCATTCTTAAGCTTCCTCTTTCCACGAGCTCATAAACCAGAAAAGAATGCTTTGGATGTGAACAAAAGCCATACATCTGGATCTGGACAATGTTACGATGCCTTATTTCTAATAAAGCAACGATCTCACTTTCGAAAGCTTTCAAGCTGTCTTCAGATTGGTGAAGCTTCTTGACAGCAACCACTTGACCAGCTGGTAATGCAGCTTTGTAGACAGTTCCGTATTCTCCGGATCCAATGCAATAGTCGGAGCTGAAATCTTCAGTGGCTTCAATGATGTTGTCATGGAGTATCCTTCCGTTAAATCCCAAGACGGTGAAAATATCCCCTTGTTGTTCCTCACTTGGCTCTGATTTTCGGGTTGGAGTCTTCTTGCAACAAGTAAGGAAAGTTGCAGCCAATATAAACAACAAAAGTAGAGCACCAAAGATCGGAAGCATAGCTAAAATGATGAGTTTGGTGTTTTTTCTATGACCATTACCTTCCTCAGCTGCTGCTGGTTCTGGTCTCTCATCATTGCCGCATTTCTTTGACAATGGGAATCCACACAAACCCAAGTTCCCTCTATAAGAAACATTCTCAAATGTATTAAACTGCTTCCCATGGGGAATGGGACCCTCGAGAGTATTGTTCCGAAACATCAACACAGAAAGAAATGTCAAATTCGTCAATTGAGAAGGAATTCTGCCGCTCAACTTGTTAAAAGAGAGATCTAATGCTTCAAGTTGTCCCAAATTTCCAAATGATGGCGGGATCGGACCGACTAGGCTGTTATAAGAGAGGTTGAGTGCCATAAGCAATCTTAGCTCTCCAACTACCTCAGGAATTTCTCCATGGAATCCATTTTTGGACAAATCTATGCTCGAGTATATGGGTTTAAGCGAAGATACAGTAAACTTCAGCTCCAAGCCTTTTATTGTTATATTTACATCGTACACGTAACCTTCATCATATCCATATTCAACCACTTCTTTCAGCGCCTTGAGATTCCGGAAGAACGTATTTGGCAATGGGCCAGTGAAGTGATTATGAGAGAGATCAAGCATTTGCAATTTGGGGAAGAAAGATGTAGGCATGGAGTTTGGAATGGGACCATGAAATCTGTTAGATTTCAAAACAAGAACTCGAAGCTTGGGAAGCATACCTAACCATTGCGGAAAGGTATCGTTTAACTTGTTCTTTGCAACATTCAAAATTACCAGTTCACTGCAGTTAATCAAAGATAGCGGCAGTCTACCTTCCAGTTGATGATTGGAAGAAAGATCAAGTTCCCTTAATTGAGTTGCATGTGCCAATTCGAAGGGTATCTTTCCAGAAATGTAGTTGTTGGAGATTTGCAGCCTTTTTAGATTAGGATATTGCCCCCATTTTGGAGAAAGTTCACCAAAAAAGTTGTTGTAGCTTAATCCAATATGAACCAAATTTGGATATATACCAAAAGCATCTGATATATTCCCTGTGAAGTGGTTTCCTTCAAGCCTAACTCTAACTAAACTTTTGCAGCCTCTCAAACTGGATGGGATCGGACCCCTCAAATTATTGTTGATCACGGCAAGATTAGTGAGTACTCCACCAAGGCATAGATTCTCCGGTAATGGACCAGTGAGATGGTTGTCTGATAATTGGAAAACAGTAAAACTACTGTATGTTGGACTTGCAGGGATGTGACCTGACAAGCTATTATTACCAAGGAAAAGTCCTGATAAGCTGCTCATGTTTGCTATGGAGGCAGGAATGGAACCAGAGATTGAGTTATTGGTCAAAGACAATACGTTGAGAGATTTTAGCATTCCTATATCCCGTGGTATTGGCCCAGAAATAGCATTTTCATGAAGCAAAAGACTAAATAAGTTGGTCAGGTTTGCTATGGAACTTGGAATCACACCACTGAGATTATTTCTCAACAACTGCAATGTGGAAAGCGACTTGAGCAAGCCTATCTCACTGGGGATCGAACCAGAGAGGTAATTAACGTAAAAATACAGATATACCAAGTTACTCAAGTTTCCTATAGATGCTGGAATAGAACCGGTTAGGGAGTTTGCAGAAAAGTCCAACAAATAGAGTGACCTCAACATTCCAACTTCTTTAGGTATAGAACCATTGAGTCGATTGTTATGGAGGTCAAGCCTGAACAACTTATATAATCTTCCTATAGAAGAAGGGATTGGACCACTTAAATAGTTATCATAGAAATAGATATTAGAAACTGAACTCAGACTTGCTATGTCTCGTGGAATGGGGCCACTGATATCATTACTTGCTAAGGAGATCAATTCAAGACTTTTCAACGAGCAAATTTCAGATGGGATATTCCCTGAGAAGCTATTTAAGGACAAGTCAAGGAAGGTGAGTTTGGAAAGGTTTCCAATTTGCGAGGGGATGGTCCCATACAACGAGTTGTCTCGAAGGTCAAGCCTAATCAAGTTAGGAAAGGAAAGAAGGTTGAGACTGTGAAGTGTACCGTTCAGTCTCAAACCATAGCCTGGTAGGCTTAGGTTGGTGACGCTTCCGGTGCCGTCGCAAGTGACACCAATCCAGTTGCAATGGTTGCTTCCGCCCCACAAAGTTTGGGAGGTGTTGTGGAGGGTAGCTTTCCATTTTAGAAGGGCTTCAGCTTCCATGGAGGTGGTGGAGGACGAAGGAGAGACAGCATGGGAAGATGAAATGAAGAAAATAAGGAGGAAGAAGATGAGATTGAATGGTGTTGAAAAAGGAGACATGGTTTTGATAGGTGAAATCAAGGACGTTGTACATGTTAATTACAATGGAAGACAATGGCTATTTATATATAAAACAATGTGAGAGCTTCGGCATCAAGGGGCAAAAGGAAACATGACATGGACGGATCTCTTGCTTTCAATTAGTATCGTCTTTCTCTAAATTTTGATACAAATTTATGTTAAATTAAAATATAATAATTAATATTAAATTTAAACTTCATAGAAACTTCATATAATTTGATAGAAAATAAAATGATGAAAATATATATTTACAAATAATATTTTTTTTGTTGAGTTGATGCCACAAATTAATTAAAATTAATGGCAAATGACTAATTTGTTAATTTTTTAAGTTGGATGACTGGTTTTAAACTTTTTATAGTAAGTGGACTCAATAAAAAATGTCATATAATTAAATGAATATTTGCATGTTTTAATCAAATTTAAATTAAACTAACGGTTGCGATCACATAATCATTTAATTAATGGACTATATTTCATATTAATAATGCATATATATGTGTAGCATACACAGTGATACACTCCAGAGTCATCATGTCGTCATTAATACGAATGGAGAAGTCCAAGTGGGAAATATATAATAGATTTAATAATCTTTGTAGTAATTACTGCACTAAATGACTGTTCAAATGGACAAATCCAGTTTGGTGATGATGAGTTTGGACTTATTCTTTTAACCTTAATTCAAGACCATAACTTTAAACTTAAATTCGACACAAAAAAAAGAAGAAGATTTTCACTCCATTTATAATATATTATTATAAAAATTAGTATTTGATGCACTGTTAGTAGAATTTTATCTTTCCCCAAGCAAGTTTTAAATGATATCACATCACACATGTCATTTTAAGGGTATTAAATCTTACACACTAAAAATAAAACCCTAAACCATAAAATTAGAGGCCTAATATTTTTTAATATTTGTTATTAAGCATATACTCTTAAAATTTTAACTTTTTGCAACACTTGTTATTAGATAGCTAGTTTTTTTTTAATATTTTTTATTAGATGCCCAATTTTTTTCTCGATATTTGTTCTTAGAGATCTACTCTTAAAATTCAATTTTTCTAATATTTATTATTATGAGTCCATTTTTTCTCAATACTTGTTATTAGACATATATATTTTTTAAAATAATATTTATTATTAGAAACTCATTTTTCTAATACTTGATATTAGGGATCCACTTTTAAAATTTAATTTTTTCAATATTTATTATTATGGACTTAATTTTTAAGTTCGCCCTAGAGCCACTAAAATCTCAAAAACGGCTCTGAGTGGTTTGATTGAGTTGCTTGCGGAAGCTGAAATCAGAAGATCGACGATGTTAAAAGCTTAGTGAGGTATTATGAATTTTGTTGTGCAGTGTATTTTTTGGTTTTTGGTGATGATGAGTTTGGATTTTATTCCCTAAATTCTAACTTTAAACCATAACCTTAAACTTAAACTTTAAATCTTATTTTTTAGTATAAGAGTATAAATATAGGTTTCTTTCTACAAGAGGGTTTCAAATGATGTCATATATCATTTTAGGTTTATTAAATCCTACACACTAAAAACCAAACCTAAGACCTTAAAACTAACCTGACGAGTGTTTTATTTTGATATTATTTTATCGTTAATTACTCCTTGTTGATTCTTTAATATTGTTGATTTGAGTTATTTTTATTTGTTTTTGCGCAATTTCCAGAAAACAACATTAAAAAAAGCACGTTCTGTAGTTTTTATTTTCTGGAATCAAAACTGGACACATGGGCATGACTTGGGCATGACGATGTACGATCTTGCAGATTCTGGCAGTCTAGTCAGCGTCATCTTTTAGAAGGCAATCCAGTCAGCATCATCTAGAAGGACGAGCGACGAGATTTACTTAGGATTTTGAGATTAAGTTTGAATTTAAATATTTGGGAATTATCACTTTATTATTTAGGATTTAATCTTTTTATCATTTAGGATTTTATTTAAATGTTTTTAGGATTATCTTAGGTATTTTATTTTAAATATTTATTTTATCTTTAAGGTTTTCTCAAGCTATAAATACCCTCTTAGGGTGAAGCTTGAAAGATGTACTTAACTTTTATTTGTTCCTAAGAAATTTTACTTTAATAAAGTTTTCTTTTTAGCTTTATTTTTTAATGACTTAATTCCGATCGTGAAAATTGAAAATCACTTTATATCTTCGAGTATATTTCTCAATTTTCTGCAAACTTGGATTGGCAATCGGCCTTTCCTTTTAAAATTTTTACGCTTTCAAATTTAAAAAGGGACCGTTGATTTGAATGTTGTTTCGATTTATAGTTGGGAGGAAGAATCGGCTTGTAGCACATTCGACTTCCTGTGAACACACTAAGCGGGAGTACGCTAAGGGAAATTGAGATCGGATTTGATTCTCGTTGAGACAACTTAGTCTGAGTCGAGTTTTTCTAGATTTTAAATTGTTTATTCTAACAATGATAGTCGTGGTTAGTCTAGCCAGAAAACTGAAATTCAAAACTTGATTTTGGATTATCGGTTTACCGGAGAGAAAAATAAGGTATAAGGGTTGAGCCTTGTAGAATGTAACCGACATTTCTCCGGAGTAAAATCTTATTCGATGATCGATTGGAAATGAGTCAAAGAGAAGCTTGAGGCTTTTCTATTTTATTGATTTTATTCTTAAAATTTACTTTCGCAAGTTTCTCTAAATTTATTTTATTCACTTTTATTATTTTACATTTATTTTATACTCTCTTGATTAAAACCCCCTATTTATTTTATTTTCTCACTAAAGTCAGAATCAAAACCTCTTTACATCAGAACTTTCAAAGTCCCTGTGGATAGACCATTCTTCTCTTTACTATGCTTATTTTCTATTTACTTAGAGATTAAGGCTTTATTTATTTGACAAATACGGCACTTGTCATAATCATAAACCCTAAAATCTTAACTCTAAACTTTAAAAATGCACCGCTTCTATAACACTTTGTCTCCCACGTGCATCAAATCATTTTTCTTATTATAATTATTGTAATTTATTATATTTACTACTTTATTTTATCAGATAAATAAAAGAACAAAAAAATGAGTTTGAATGGTAATAAGAAGGAAGCCATGGGATATGTTTGTTGATGTTAAGTTGGATGACTATTTTTTTTTAACTTTTTATAACTAGTGGACTCATAAAAATGTGTCATATAATCGAAGGACTATTTATATGTTTTACTCAAACTTAAATTAATCTAACGATTTAATTAATGAACTATATTTTATATTAATAGTGCATATCTATGTGTAGCATACACTCTAGAGTCATCATGTGGTCATTAATACGAATGGACAAATCCAAATGGAAAATATATAATAGATTTAATAATCTTTGTAGTAATTACTGCACTAAATTACTGTTCAAATGGACAAATTCAGTTTGTTTTTGCTACGAGACATTGTAGTGGTTGGTGATTGATGAAACTTGTTGTGCAGTTTATTTTTCTGGTTTTGGTGATTGATGAGTTTGTACTTGTTCCTTGAACCTTAATTCTAAACTATAACTTTAAATTTAAATTCTGACATTAAAAAGAGAAAAAGATTTCCACTCTATTTATATAAGGATTAGTATTTGATGCACTCAAAGCCGCTCTTGGATTTTTGGTGGCCCAGAGTAAATATAAAAAATATAAATTAAAATTTTAATATGCGGTTACGGTCGTATTTACAGTTATGTTAGGTTTTATTGTGGTTGCGAACATTATAGTCATTGTGGATATAACAGTTGCGGGTATCGCAGTTTCAGATGGTGACACTATCTATAGGCGGACGTAGCATATAAATTGGGGCGCAATCGACCCCACTTGATTTGTTGGGATATGGGGTTTTCAAGTAGGTAATATAGAATTTTGCATAAAAAAATACTCCCTCCGTCCCACTTAAGATGTCCATTGTTGACTTTTCACGCAGTTTTAAGAAGAAAAAGTTTGTGTAAGAAATGTGATATAAATTAATTAAAAAGACAATTTTACCCTTAAAAGTTAAAGTTTGTTTTGTTGGAAAACTAAAAGAAAGGATAGAAAGGGAAATACACCTAGTAAAAGTAGTTGATTTTTTCAATGAGACATTTTAAGTGGGACAATTTTAAAACACAAAAGAGACATTTTAAGTGGGACGAAGGGAGTATTAGATTTGACCACACTTAATTTGTTGGGTTATGGGATCAACAATGCTATTCTAGTGGTATAGAAATTCTCAATACCTTATACTTCACTCATAACCCCACTATAAGAAAATCCTGGCTCCATCACCACCGTTATCCTCATGTAATGATCGTTGTTGCGATTGCATACCGTTATTTAAATTTCTGTCCCTAATAACAAGTAACAAAAAAGTAATTTTAAGAGGAAGTCCTTAATAACAAGTATTGAAAAATTGGGCCACTAATAACAAAAATTAAAAAATTTGAATTTTCAGAGTATTCTCAAAATAACAAACACCCCTATTTTAATAAAAAAATATATATAATATAATAATAAATGATGAAAGTTGTTGGTCGTGGGAATCGAACCCACAACCCAAGGTAACTATAGCCGTGACCCAGCCATCTGAGCTAAGGGCTCTTAGTGTCTGAGTTCCCTTAGTTTCATTTTAAACCATCTTTTATTTTGTGCCTTGGGTAATTAAATCTGATATGCCCTTCAACTACCATGGGAAAAAAAATTAAATGCTCCATTTTTTCCCCTCTAGAGACTTCACCGAAACACTCCTACCAACCCCCATCTGACCGTCGTCGCCCTCCCCTCACCGCTCCGCCATGCGAGACACCGCCACCACCAGCGTGTGCGCCAACCAGCTCTGAGCCCAGCGTCATCAACCACGCGCCGTTTCGTTGCCCTTACGCCATCGAAATCGCGATCGTTAGCCGCTGGAAGTCGCACCTGTTTTCGTCCGATTCCAACCGCCTCAGCCGTCCGTTCGCGATGCCGCCGCCAGATCTGGGCTCCCGACATGACGACAAACAAAACCCAACCGGCTGATCATTTGTCCGACGTCGAGAAGGGCTTCATCGAAGCAATGTGATTTTTCGACCGTTCACCTTCGTTTTTGGTAAGATCGGTGAGTATTTTCGACTTAAATTTTGAGATATTTGAGCTTTAAATGAAAAATGGATGACAATGGTGTGATCGGAGGCATTTTCCGGCCATTTTAGGCCGCGCGTGGGCCTCACGCGCCGTCTAGGCCGATTTCCGGCCGCCCTGGACGGTGGCCGTTGAACCGGCCGGCTCAGACCCGGTCTAGCCGTGAACTGAGCCACCCGAACCGGTCCAAGCCCAGTGGTAAACCAAGCCCCGTTGACCCGACCCGTTGACCCGTTGACCGACCCGACCCGACCCGTTGACCGAGTCAACCTAGTGAGTCAACTCGTCTGAGTCAACTCAGTGAGTCAACTCGTCTGAGTCAGCCCAGTGAGTCAACTTGTTCGAGTCAGCCTTGGACCAGTGATGTCAGCATGACGTCAGGGTTGACTGCTGACGTCAGCGTTGACTGCTGACGTCAGCGTTGACCTGTCCGTTGACTGTTGACTTGCCCGTTTACCGTTGACTTTGACCAAAAAGTCAACTTTTCCAGAAAAAGCCCTATTTTATGTTTTTCGACGTCCCGAGTCCGATTTTGAAGCACGTTTCGTGAAATTCTAACCTGAAAGCCTCCAAATTGGACCTTGAACTCGAGTCTTCTTATGTATTTTAATAATCAGTTTTGGGCAATGTGATTAAGTACTGAAATTGGATTTTGTGCGATTGAAGGTATTCGAAGTTCCTTGTATTCGTGATGTAGAGGACGTCACATTCGGGTTCGAGAGTGATCGAACGGAGTAATGGTCCGTCCGTTTTCGGATCCTAGGCTTCGGCCTGGTCCGCCCGTATTCGGATCCTAAGCTTCGGCTAGGTCCGCCCGTTTTCGGATCCTAGGCTTCGGGGAGGTCTGCCCGTTTTCGGATCCTAGGCTTCGGCCAGGTCCGCCCGTTTTCGGTTCCTATGCTTCGGCAAGGGCCGCCCGTATTCTAAGGTATATCCTTAGGATGGTACCCACGCCCAATGAGCTCGGGTTAATGCATGTACATGATACCGCACTGGGGAAACTATATACTGGAGTATGGTTGGAGGGTAAATAAGGAAATAAAATGAACTTTACTGCTACTTGAAACAAATGTATTTGAAATAAAAAAAAGTTTACTGCATTATTATATTTCATGCATTAATGTTGCACCGTTGGAACACACTAGGCACCAAACTCTTTAATTCCTACCTCGTATGTTACCAGCCTATATAATTCCCGTCTAATTCACAATGTTTGAATAAGGAACAAATATCGTTATTCCTGAGTATAATGAAATCTCGAAATAGTTGAACGGAAATGAGGGCTGTTACTATATGAAATATTATAAAAATGTTATGCCTACCTTATATATGCATGATCTTATAGCATCTTTTGGTAGTAATGTATTACTGAGCTTTTCCAAGCTCACGCTGTTTTTACCATCGCAGGTTAAAAGAATATATCATGGTATAATGGTTAACGACAGTGTTCGGAGTTGTCTCGGCGTTGCCTTGGAGTACGGTACTGTATAGTTAGTGGGCATGTGTGTCATGTATTGTTTTATGGCAATGTCTGTAAAATATTTTCAGAAGTTTTATTATGTGTTTAAATGACATACCGAAATAATATTTTAATCAGAAGTTGATTTTACAAATTAATAAGTGTTTCAAAAAAAATGTTTTTATGTGTATTTTTACCGTGGGTCACTCTTGTGACCCTAATGTGACTTCTTAGGATCCGCGAAACGCATAGGCGGGTCTAGGGGGTTACATATTAAAAAAAATCGGGCTCATAATAACAAGTATTAGAAAAAATTGAATTTTAAGAGTAGGCCCTAATAAAAAATATTAAAAAAATAAACGTCTATTAACAAATATTAAAAAAATTATGCCTCTAATAACAAATTTTAAGAAATTTAAATCATTAAAAACAAAACAATTCGAATAAAATGCATCACGTCTGGGGCTGGGCCTGGATGCACTGTTAGTAGAATTTTATTTTTTTCCCAAGCAGGTTTTAAATGATGTCACATCACATATGTTATTCTAGGGGTATTAAATCTTACACACTAAAAATAAAACAATAAAGTTTAAAACTGACTACAAACCTTAAATTCTTAATTTTAAACTCTAAAAATGCATCACGTCTGGAACACTTCGTCTTTCACGTGCATCAAATCATTTTCATTACTATAATTACTGTAATTTATTATATTTACGGCTTTATTTTATCAGATAAGAAGAGTTGGAATGGTAATAAGAAGGATGCCATGGATATGTTAGTTGATGTTAAGGATGTTTTACCGTCAATTGTACTCCGAGAACATTGGGTATTTATAGGACAATGTATTCGCTTCAATATCAAGCGGGGAAAATGCCAAGTTGTAGACAATTAGACATGACATGAACGGGTCTTTCCCGTTTTATACTTTGCCTTGTTGACTACGTTTTAGGTTATTTATTAATAAAATTCATTAGTATTATTAGAAAGAATAAAATAGTGAAAATATTTAAAATTACAATTAGAGTTTATGACTATATACGTAAATTAAACACATAATTTGATTTTTTTTCATTCACACAAGTAAGGTTGACTATAAGGCGAGCACCCTGAGCGACCGCTCAGGTCCCCCAACTAGCCTATGGTCATTAAAACTTAATTTTTCATATTTTTTAATTCATATTTTTTAATTTATCAAATTAATTAATTAATTTAGTGGTAAAAATTAATTCTCTTTCTTAAATAAATAAATAAATCTAACAATGAAAATAATGTGTTTAAAATATTAAATTAAGGGTAAACTACTGCAGGGGTCACTCTCGTTTAGCGTTTGTACAGAGTTAGTCACCACTTTTGAAAAGTGCCAATTAGTAGTCCTTTACGTTTTCGATGTGTAAATACTTGGTCACTCCGACGTTATACTCCGTTAGTCCCCTAACGGATTGCTGATGTGGCGGAATTAAAATAAGGATAAATTAATGCAATAGCCATTAAAATTTATCTCATGTACATTTTTTCTCCTCAATTTAAAAAAGTAAACATTATAGTCACTAATAAAATGTTTCTTTATAATTTCACCCTTAAATTTTTAAAAATTCATTTTTCAATCCTAAAACTTTACAATCAATTAACACAATAATATTATAAATGCTTAGATGAAAAATATGTGCCCAAAGTATACCCTTTGAAACTTAGGTGCCCAAATTGCTCCTATTTAATAACTCAAACTTAAAAATTTAGTCCACTAACTACTAAAAAATTCGAGTTATTGGAATTTCTATTTTATAATTCAAACTTTATTTTGAATTTTTGAGTCAAGTTTATGAAATTATGAGTCGAGTATTTTCACATCAAACCAAAAAATTTAATTTTTTCGAGTCAAGTCGAGTTATTGGAATTTCTATTTTATAACTCAAACTTTATTTTGAATTTTTGAGTCGAGTATTTTCACATCGAACCTAAAAATTTAATTTTTTTCGAATCAAGTCGAGTGTTGCACTTCCCTACATAAATTTTTTAATTTTAAGTTTATGAAACAGGGTATTGAAACAAATTGTATCTGTATCGACACGATCTCTCTAGAAAAAAACACGCTGAGTTTGAATGGCGTACCGATACGATGTCACCCATATCGATATAGATTAAAAGGAATTTTAAATTCGAAAGCCTTCAATGTTTTTGACTGTTGGTGTCAGTTGGTAGGTAACAAACTTTTAAAGAATTAGTTAAACTGTACCGATACGCTCTTTCCCGTATCGATACGGATTCCTCAAGTGAGCTTTGAAGTAAAAATTGCATCGTTACGCTTCTATCCGTATCGAAATGGATCCCTATCCCGTACCGATATGCTTACACGTGTATCGATACGCCCCTCTTGTAATTGTGCAACAACTCTTTCTTTTTTGAGACATGTATCGATACGTCTCCCCGTGTACCGATACGGTAGGCTGTAGAAGTGCATTTACGGTGGAAAGAGAGGGTCCCAACGGCTATAATCAATTCCCTAACCACCTAAATGACTAGAATTAATGGAGAAGGTATAAAATCAAGCCTTTTGAAGACCAGCAACAACTATTGCATCCAAGAGAAACATCTATACAAAAATCCAAGCTCAAAGTGCCTAATTTCTTATTCTTGTAAAATCCCAAATTGTGTTGTGTGTAATTCCTATCTTGTATTCCAATTTGAGTTGAGTGTCTGTATCAAAAGGGTCAAATTTGTATTGAGAGATATTCTACTTGCCTTAAAATTCTTCTTTGTATCCTTGTGAGGGTTTGGTCAAATTTTGGGTAGAAAATTTGACCGGTATTTTAAAGGTTACCTCCTAAGCCTAGAAAAGGGGAAGAGTAATTAGTGAATTGTTGGAAAATCCTTAGTGGTAGCTAAGGTAGTGGATGTAGAGTTCATTTGGAACTTGAACCACTCTAAATTGTCTTGTTCTTTAATTTTAGCCATTCTACATTCACTCCAAAATTTTAAAAACTCAATTCACCCCCTCTTGGCTTTGATCAATCCATTGATCCACTCAACAATTGGTATCAGAGCCTACCTCTTTGAAGGATTAACAATCGAAAGATGAGATTCTAGGAAGAGTGTGATCAACTACAAAGCAAGCCATGGCATCTACCTCCGGCTCTAGCATGTACGAGTCTCAATCGACCACCAAACCGCCTATCTTCAACAGTGACAATTATCCTTTTTGGAAGAAGCGGATGCGCCTCTTCATTAAATCTAGTGATTATCTTGTTTGGGATGCTATAGAAGATGGTCCCACTATTCCGATGAAGAGAGATAACGAAGGAAGAATTGTGCCGAAAAGGAAAGATGAAATGAGTGAAGATGAGCGAAAGAAGATTCAAATCAACGAGAAGGCTCTTCACATGATATTTTGCTCTTTTGGTCCCGATATCCACTCCAAAGTTTCTTCCATCGAAAGTGCTAAGGAAGTGTGAGATACACTTGAGACTACATATGAAGGAAGAAGCGATGTAAAGGAAACAAAGATTGAAACTCTCAATCTTAGCTATGAGAATTTCAAAATAGAGCTCGACGAAACCATTTCAAAGATGTTTGATCTTTTCTCAACAATCGTCAATGGGCTAAAGGGTTTTGGAGAGATTATCCCGGAAGACAAACTAGTCCGGAAGCTACTCTACTCACTTGTCGAGTCTTAGGATGGGAAAAGAACCGTCATCATCGAGGCAAATAATTTGAAGACACTAAAACTTGGTGAGCTAGTTGGTTCTCTCCTAACTCATGAGATCATGAAGCAAGGAAGGGAAGATGAAAGGAAGAAAGAAGAGTGAAAAAGCTTGAGGTAGACAACAAGAAGAAGCTAGGAGTGGCTCTCAAAGCTTCTCTACATGAAGAGAGCACTTCTAGTGAGGGGGAAGATCTTGAAGAATTGACTATGATAGCAAAAACATTCTCACGGTTTATGAGGTCCAACCGAGGTAGAAAAATTCAAAGAAAAATGGACTTTAAGACAAAAAGAAGAAGAAGAAAAGGATCCGGTCATATGCTATGAGTGCAAGAAACCGAGTCATATTCGTTCCGAGTGTCCTCAACTCAAGAAGGAGGGCTTTCAGAAGAATAAGAAGCTCAAAGCTAAGCTTGCTACTTGGAGTGATGAGGAGTCATCCGAGGATGAGGAACAAGAAGTGGCCAACCTTTGCCTCATGGCTCTTGAGAAGGATTCTTCTATGGTAACCTCTAACTCATCTACTTTTGATTTCACATTTGATGAATTGCATGAAGCTTATGATGAGTTACAAGAGGTATATGATGAGTTAGTTGAGAAGTATAAAGAGTCCGTTCTAAGAAATAAAAAGATCATTTCGGATTTAAATGCTAAAAATGACTCACTTTCTCAAGCTAACTTGAAATTTGAGAAAAAGATTTTAGGTCTACAAGATGAACTTGAATACTTTCAAAATGAAAACGTAAATTTAAATAATCTTATTTCTCAATGTAACATGAAACACCAAAAGGTGTTAGATGAGCTTAATAAGCTCAAAGAGTCTTTCAAGAGTGTTGGTAATGTGAAAAATGAAATAGGTGAATCATTTAGAACAAACCAACCTAAGAGAAAAAACTATAACTACAAACAAAGTGGCTCCTATAGGCATAATAAAAACTAAGAGAATTAGAAGTGTATGAGTTCATGAGGAACTTGTCAAATCTAATAATGTTGATGTCATGTCAACTTGGATTCCTAAGGGAACCAAGCTTTTGGGAGCTAACACTCGTGGACCCAAAATGATTTGGGTACCAAAAATCAAAGCTTAATCTCTTTGTTTGTAGGGGGAGCATTGCTACAAGGCTAAAGCACAAAGCCAAAACTCATGGTACCTTGATAGTGGATGCTTGAGGCATATGACCTGAGACAAGAGTCGATTCATGGATTTAAAGCAAAAAAATAGAGGAGTAGTGACACTTGGTGACAACTCCAAAGGCCACATTAAAGGTATTGGCTCCATAGGTAATCACTCTACCATACTCATTGAAAATGTATTGTATGTCGATGGTCTAAAACACAATTTATTGAGTATTAGTCAATTGTGTGATAAAGGGTTTAATGTCTTATTTGATAAAAATGGTTGTAAAATTGTTGACATTAAATCTAATAAAATAATGCTCACTGGTCATCACATAGGCAACATATATATGGTGTATCTAGATGACATTCATTCATCCCATGCATGTTTTGTTGCACAAAATGAAAATGATGCATGGCTATGGCATAGGAAACTAGAACATGCTAGCATTAGTCTTTTAGAAAAATTAGTTTCCCTAAATCTAGTTAGAGGTTTGCCCAAGATTAAGTTCTCAAATGATAAAGTATGTGATGCATGCTCTAAGGGTAAACAACATAGATCATCCTTTAAATCCATTAATGATGTCTCTACTAGTAGATATTTACAATTGATTCATATGGATCTTTTTGGGCCTATTAGAACTATGAGCTTGGGTGGTAAGTCGTATGCTTTTGTACTTGTTGATGACTATTCTAGATTTACTTGGGTTCTATTCTTAAATACAAAAGATGAGGCTTTAGAAAAATTCATCACGTTTTCAAAATTAACTCAAAATGATCTTGAACTTAAGATTTCTCATATTAGAAGTGATCATGGAACCGGGTTTCAAAATCTAGGTTTTGAAGAGTTTTTAAATGAAAATGACATTAGCCACAATTTTTTGGCTCCTCGAACTCCTCAACAAAATGGGGTAGTTGAGAGGAAAAATAAGACTTTACAAGAAATGGCTAGAACCATGCTTTGTGAAAACAATTTACCTAAATATTTTTGGGCGGAAGCCACAAATACCGCTTTCTACATTATAAATCGAGTAATGATTAGGCCAATTTTAAAGAAAACACCTTATGAGATTTTAAAATCTAAGAAGCCTAACATTAGCTATTTTCGTCCATTTGGTTGCAAGTGTTTTGTTTTAAACAATGGAAAAGACAACTTAGGTAAATTTGATGCTAAAAGTGATGAAGCTATTTTCTTAGGATACTCTTTAAACTCTAAAGCCAATTGATTGAAAGATATGTTCACAATTCTCAAACCATGAAAATCATTGAAAGCTTCAGGGATGGAACCATTGAGCCTATTGTGAGAAAGGTTCAATATTTCCAAGGACTTTAATTTTCCAAACTCTATTAGGATGCCTCCAATAAGTGAATTCTGACTCAAGTGTATACTATTGATACTTATAGGACAATGTTATAGCTGTTCCAACCACTATGAAGCTTCGACGTTAGGTGGGAAAAAATGCAACTTGCAGACATTAAAAGAACGGTTCTTTCACTTTGTATAATTTTCCTACACCTCTATGAATAATTATTAGGTTTTATATTTGTGTTTTAAAGGGTTTTAAAATACCTAAATCATCACCCAACTTCGCTCTATAACCTATTTTGGTCACTGAACTTTTAAAATAACTAATTTACTCACTAAATTTTATTTTTGACATATTTTAATTTGTTGAGTTGTAAGGTGCTCGATTCGTTCAACCGATGTGGCTCACCAAGTGGTGGAGAGGTGGATTTTTGGGTGGAAGGGTTGTGGAAGCTAGAATGAAATGTGACACAATGATTTATAGTGGTTCAACCTTCTAACCAAGGTCTATATCCACAACCTTAGCTCCCCACTAAGGATTTTCAATCAATCCACTATTGATTCGTCCCCTTTTCTAGGCTTAGGAGGTAACCCTTATACACAATCAAGCTTTCTACCCAAAGCCTTGATTGAAACCCTCTCTTACAAAGAGAAACAAGAAGCAAGCTTAAAACCCTCTAATAGGTGTTTGTTTGCACAATTGAGCACTCACCCAAAACCTAAAACACTTGAGCAAATTTGACAATTTTGGCTCACTAGTGTTTGTCTATACAATAAATGACAATTTAAGCTCTAAGACGATTCTTGATCATTTGTTGATTGACAATATGAGCATTAGCCTTTACTTGATGCTTGGAGGTCCCTTTTATACTCCCAATTGAGTTTGTAGCCGTTACTAGCCGTTGGGGATGATTTGGAGCCGTTGAGGACTTTATTTCCCTTCATTAATGCTGTTCTGCAGCCTTCCATATCGATACGCTTGGATCTGTATTTGTACGGCCTTCATCAGAAACTAGCCGTTAGGCTTTGCCAGCCTGGGCGTATCGATACACTTGAGGGCGTATCGGTACGAGTTCACTTTTAAATGACCGTTGGGAAATAGACGTTGGGGTTGTTGGAAAGGGGATCGGTACGCTTACCAGGAATATCGAAACGATCCCGATTCGTATCGAAACGATCCCGATTCGTATCGAAACGACCAAGCCTGTTTCGATACGAGTTTTGGCAGTGACCAAACTGAGGCAAAAAGGTATCGGTATGGGTACAACCGTATCGATACGGGTAGCTTGAAAAGTCAAGTTTGGCTCTTTAAAATTAGTAAAAACATTGCCAAAAACTTTTTAAAATATCTCAAACACAATTTCAAGTTGTTTGGACTTAATACTAAGTTTTAAATTCTTTTCAAATTAGTCCAAAACATTTTTCAATTATTATATCAAAACATTACTTCTACAATCTCCCCTTTTTGATATAATAAAACTCA
Source organism: Hibiscus trionum (assembly GCA_030270665.1). NCBI lineage: Eukaryota > Viridiplantae > Streptophyta > Magnoliopsida > Malvales > Malvaceae > Hibiscus > Hibiscus trionum. Next base: position 47,392,951 of record BSYR01000017.1, on the reverse strand, counting down.
CTTGAAAAATTGTTTGGGATTCTCCCCCTTTAACTTTAAAAAATGTGAGTAAGAGATTGAAGATATGAAATCAAATAAAGCTGCCCCTTATTCATTTGAAAATTGAATTTTTCAAACCATTTCTCCCCTTTTTGTTATATCAAAAAGAATTTTAAAACATTAAGTTCAAAATAAAAATAGAGGTAAAAATTGACAAAAATAAGAATTTGGTTTTAAAATAGCTCCCCCTTACTCAAAGCATCAATAAAATGTTAGTCCAACATTTATGATCATCTAGTTGAATTAAATAAAAATTAAAACTAATAAAAGCAAAAACAACTAGATATTGGCACACTTGAACTCAAGGGAGGATGTGAAGCCTTCCTTCTTCAAGTGTTCTTCCTTGTGTGCATGGAGCTCCCCCTCAATGTTTTACTTGTTGAACATCTCCATCACACCTTGCAAAAGACAATCACGTAATTTTTTGTATCCAAATTGCTTTGGATCCATGAACATTAGTAGCACAAATTTTAGTCCCCTTAGGAATCCATTTTTCAATGTCATCATTTTCAATTGAAGTGGTTAGTCCTTTCGGGACCCAAACACTTCTAAAACATTTTCCTTTTACAAATCTAGGGGCACTAGATTGTCTTACATAAAAATTTGATTTTCCAATTTTTTTTTCTTTTCAAGCTCTTTGGAAATCAAATCTTTTTCTTCTTGAACTTTTTGAAGCAAATTTTGTAAATCAAAACATTTTAATTCAAACTCTTCGAGTTTTGCTTCAAGTTCAAGTTTGGTTTTAGAAATCAAATCATTTTTAATTTTTAACTTTGAAATCAATTTATTGTTTTTCAAAATGTGATTTTTAAACTCTAAAACCAAATCATCATAGGCATCTTGTAATTCATCAAACAAATAAGAACATGAAGTAGATGAATTAGAAGTTACCCTTGAATCTTCTTCGATGGCCATAAGGCAAAGGTTGGCTTGTTCATCGTCGGTGGAGTCCTCATCACTCCAAGTAGCCACAAGTGCCTTCTTCTTATGGCTTGAAGTTCTTGCCCTCTCCTTTTTCTTGGAATCTCGTTCAAGCTCTCTCAAGGCTTTCTTCATGAACGGGGCACACTTCTTGAAGAGATGAACTATCTCTTCTTCTTCATCCTCCTCTTCACTTGAGTAGACATGATTGCAAGTGGAGGATTTGAGAGCCACGACACTTGCGTTGATGCCTAGCCCTTTGATTTTCTTCTCTCCCATAGCTCTAATTTCTTTCCTTTTCTTCTCATCTTCTTTATTCTTCTTCATAATTTGATGAGTAAGGAGTGACCCCATGAGTTCATCAAGCTTCAAGGTCTTCAAATTCTTGGCTTCGATGATGGCGGTCCTCTTTGAGTCCCAAGACTCGGGAAGTGAGTAGATGAGCTTTCGGACAAGCTTTTCCTCCGAGATGGCTTCTTCATATCCTTTGAGACCATTGGTGATTGTGAAGAACCTATCAAACATCTTCTTGATGTTCTCTTCCGGATCCATCTTGAAGTTCTCATACTCTAAAGTGAGGAGCCCAATCTTGGTATCCTTGACTTCATCGGTTCCCTTGTATGTGACTTCAAGCTTGTTTCATACCTCCTTGGCACTCTTACAAAAAGATATCTTCTCATAGATGGTTGGGCCAAAAGCACAAAACAAGATGTGCAAGGCTTTGCAATTAAGCTCCATCTTCTTGCGATCGCCGGCACTCTATTCCTCTTTGCTTCGTTGAGGCACGTACGAACCATCTTCAACTATGTCTCATAGCTTGTAATCTCTATATTTGATGAAGAACTTCATCTTTGTCTTCCAATGGGCATAGTGGGTTCCGTCGAAGAAAGGCGGTTTGTCGATTGATTGTGCCATTTGAGCCGGTTAATGAAATAGTGATCGAGCTTGCCGGATCTTCTCAATAGGATGTGAATCCCCTTCGATTGAGCCTAGCTCTGATACCAATTGTTGAGTTGTAAGGTGCTCGATTCGTTCAACCGATGTGGCTCACCAAGTGGTGGAGGGGTGGATTTTTTGGTGGAAGGGTTGTGGAAGCTAGAATGAAATGTGACACAATGATTTATAGTGGTTCAACCTTCTAACCAAGGTCTACATCCACTACTTTAGCTCCCTAGTAAGGATTTCCAATTAATCCACTATTGATTCGTCCCCTTTTCTAGGCTTAGGAGGTAACCCTTATACACAATCAAGCTTTCTACCCAAAGCCTTGATTGAAACCCTCTCTTACAAAGAGAAACAAGAAGCAAACTTAAAACCCTCTAATAGGTGTTTGTTTGCACAATTGAGCACTCACCCAAAACCTAAAACACTTGAGCAAATTTGACAATTTTGGCTCACTAGTGTTTGTCTATACAATAAATGACAATTTAAGCTCTAAGACAATTCTTGATCATTTGTTGATTGACAATGTGAGCATTAGCCTTTACTTGATGCTTGGAGGTCCCTTTTATACTCCCAATTGAGTTTGTAGCCGTTACTAGCGGCTGGGGATGATTTGAAGCCGTTGAGGACTTTATTTCCCTTCATTAATGTTGTTCTGCAGCCTTTCGCATCGATACGCTTGGATCCGTATTGGTACGACCTTCATCAGAAACTAGCCGTTGGGCTCTTGCCAGCCTGGGCGTATCGATACGCTTGAGAGCGTATCGGTACGGGTTCACTTTTAAATGACCATTGGGAAATAGCCGTTGGGGTTGTTGGAAAGGGGATCGGTACGCTTACCAGGCGTATCGAAACGATCCCGATCCGTATCGAAACGGCCAAGCCTGTTTCGATACGAGTTTTGGCAGTGACCAAACTGGGGCAAAAAGGTATCGGTACGGGTACAACCGTATCGATACGGGTAGCTTGAAAAGTCAAGTTTGGCTCTTTAAAATTAGTAAAAACATTGCCAAAAACTTTTTAAAATATCTCAAACATAATTTCAAGTTGTTTGGACTTAATACCAAGTTTTAAATTCTTTTCAAATTAGTCCAAAACATTTTTCAATTATTATATCAAAACATTAGTTCTACATAATTATTCTGAATTATTTTATTAATATTTTTGTACGACTTGATATATTTTATTATTATTAAATTATAAAAAATAATTTAAAATAAAAATAAATTACATTTTATTCATTATTAAATACAAAAATAATTTGAAATAAAAAAATCAAAAATAAAACCTCAAATCATATTCAACCCCCAATCTACAAACCCCAAAACTCCCCCTTCACCTCCACCTTCATGCTCTTCACCGGTCACTCTTACCGGCCACAACCCTCACCACTGCTCACTACTCCTTGAAGAGGTCACCATCCCCAATATTGTTTGCAACAACCTCCACCATCGGCTACTTCTTCAAAATCGAAGTTCGCCGCCACATCTTTGCCTACTCTGAAACCATCACCACTACTAGAACCTCAATTTTTGCTGCCACCGTCACTGCCCTATAAAGTTTTCGGCTCTATTTATGCGAATCGAAGACCATGAAAAAGATATTGACGAATACTGGAATAAACCAATACCATAATATTATAAGTATATTATACAATCTTAAAACAAGAAGTGTATGCCTTTAAATTCTGAAAATGTGCTTTGCTTAGTGATGTTCGCGTAAAAGTTCCCCACAATAGTGCAAGTGTACACGTCAAGTAATATAATGGTAAGTATATCAAGTATCGTTTCCACAGGGATTAGGCTAGCCTTTTGGTCCTACTTCCTCACACTGCAAAATAATTAAAATAAAAACATAGATGAGTTGGGTTGATTGAATAAACTAAATTACTAAAACTAAGATAATCTAGAAGTAAAAGTAAAGAGAAGATCAGGGTTGATAGAATCGGTCAGATTAGAATGTGTCGTAGTGTGGAATCCTATTAAGTTGTCTCTGTTCTTGAATGCTGCAACACTATACTGCCGTGGCAGTAACCTAAGTTCCTGCCGCGGCCGTAAAGGTTGATTCCCTGCCACGACAATCTCTTGCTGGTGGGCAGATGTTGTTAAGGTTTGGCAAAGCGTCCTTGAATGGCTCCTCCTTATCTCTAAGCTCGGAACACTGTTGATGGCTGAACTCTGACCATACCTCTCGGCATAAACCAAAGTCAAAACACCAACCAATCACATGCTTCTCTTAGCCGTTGAAATTCTTAACCTATCTCTAGGTTAAATTAGTTAACACCCTTGGATGAAAACCGTGCTTACTCGTTTCGTGAACTCGACTCTCTCGACATCGAATAAATAGATAATCTCACACTATCTCTCGACAAGATTGCAAGAATGATTAACACCAAGAATAAACAAACCTCAACTTAATTGCATTAAGAACAAAAATAAAGTACAATATAGTTTTCACACAACTCCTAATAAAACTAATCCTAACCCTAAGGAAATTAGAACATAATGGATGAAAAGAAAAACACAATCTAATCCTAAGATCTTCTCTTGAACTCTCCTCCCTCCCTCTCTTGATGACAGAAAGCCCTTATATAGGGGAAGGTGTAGGCACAAATCCTTCTTGGAGAGGAAGTTAAGTTGGACTTGGACTAGACTTTATTAAAGAGGTAAATCTCTTTAATTTATTACAATATACACTTTTGGCCAAAAGTCCTACTTTATCCTTCCTTCCATGTTTTCGTCTTCTTCTCGAGCTCCAATTGCCATGCAAAGTGTGTAGAAAAATCCGGAGATTAAAGCTCTTCAAATCGACTACCACATTGCCCGATTTGCCCTTCGGCAGGTGCAGTAGTACACGGTCACGACATGGCTTTCTGCTTCTACGGCATGGGTATGTGAATGGATCTACTCCGCAAGGCTTCATCATCAATTAGCTTCCCTCAGTAGAAGCTGTCTGTTGTGGCTTGGCTCGATCATGATCTGCTACAAGCTAGTTCTACCTCTTTCTTCCCTTGTATTCCAGTGTCGTCGCGACATCATCATACCCTCGTATTGTGCAATTCTGCAAAAGCACTAAACATGCGTTAAATAATACCTTTTTCATAGAATAAACAGAATATAAAGCTCAAAGGCATAAATGATGAAATCTATGCATGAAGGGCCATAATGCAGCTCAAATGGGTGTAGGTTGAGTGATAATTGCCATGTAAAAAGGGTAAAAATATAGGATTTTTGGGCACTTATCACACCCCAAACTCAAACTATTGCTTGTCCTCAAGCAATACAAACCATCAATTGTCAAACCTTAGTTTTTATAAACCGTCTCCTTGGTCTTACTTTTCCTTTTCTCTCCAAACCATGGCGAAGAACGTTTGACCCTTAAGTTTTTGGATGCCCTAGGAATTCCTTGGAACCAAACTATAAGATTTGTGAGTGTGTGCATGCATTGTGAACAAGATGATTATAAGGATTCTAAGTAAACACTTAAGCATTAACCTATTTAACTTGGGTAATTTTTTTTCATTTAAGCAACTTAACCAACTAGAGCCAATTTCGGGCGCCTCTAGTGATTAGCCTAGAGCCGGTTTCAGGCACTTCTAGGGCTTCTTTAAGCTAGAGCCAGGGGTGGGTAATTTTCTGGTTTCATTCTTGTAGTGACATAACTTATCGATATCTCGTCAAGATTTCAATATTTTTTCAGATACCTTAAACTCTTATAGAGTTTTATATTAGTTATGTCTTGGGTCTCTTCAAGAGCACCCGCCTTCAATATATGACCATCTCATATTATTCTCTATTTACGAGAATTTTGATCATTGGAACCAATTATCATGCTTCATGCATGATTTACATTCATTCATTCTAACATGTAATTCAAATTTAGAACATTTCAGCTGGTATATGAGACTTAGTTACTCTCATTGGGGTAATAAATATGTCTGGCAGTTGACATGTAATAACATGAATTATCTTATGAACTTTTAGTTCATATTCGAGGATCTAGATAATGGTAATTCATTTTCTTTTTATCCAGCTGATTATTCTCTCACCTTGATGTTGAGAAAAATCATTTCATAAATGATTGTCCAATTAATGTTTAAGAATTTAAATATGTCTGGCAGTTGACATGTAATAACATGAATTATCTTATGAACCAATAAGATTTGTAACTACTAATATAGCCTAAAATATAAACCCACTAGCTTCTGCAAGACGAATAGTCTAACTGCATAATCTAAATCCTTTTAGAATCAATCTCACAAACTTCTGGTTGTAAGTTGATAAAACAAAGTAGATGCATCTACTAAAATCATACAAAACTTTTCACATTTGCGGATATATGGGCCCATATTTCATTCAGATATACAAAACATGTAGTCTCAACTTTAGTACAAGAACTTCAAGTTCTTTTGGTAAGTGGGATCTTAGTCATTTCCTTTGAGAACAAGCAACACGAGAACTTCGTATTCTTTCAATAAGTGGAATTTAATCAATTCCTTTGAGAACAAGCACCACAAGAACTTTAGGTTCTTTTAATAAATGTGCATATAAATCTCAATAGCTTTCGCATCATTATTGATCAGGATGGTCTAACCGATCATGTCAACTATATACAAATGTGTATATACATTTTTGAATTTGGTAAACTTCTGGTTTACCATAACATGTGAGTCAATCTCACTCGTACATGTCTAGTATGACCATCAAAATTGTTCCTTTGAATAGGAATATATTTAGCTCTTCTGGAGCTTTCAATGAAAATTATTCTTTTTTTTGTAGCAATATATAACTCTTTTAGAGCTTTCAAAGGACTTTTTGGCTACCAGAACTTATATCCACATTGGTTTATTTCAAATGCCAAATGATAACATATGTTATCTATAATTCGAAAAGAATATTTTGCGAACTCATATTGCTCTCTTAAAATTTCTACTTCTAGTGGTGACGATATTATTACTATTAGCGGTAATTATTGCAATATTTGCAATTCTGCACTTTTCATAATGTGCTTTCTCTCAAGAACTTATTGCTCTTCTGGAGCATCAATATTTTTAGTACTTTGAAATATAGTACTCCCATTTTTTCCTTGCATTTAAATGAGAAAATATATCTTACGCTTCTGCTAAGAATAAATCGTCACCATAAATTGTATTTGATAAGTAATCATGTTAAACAAAATTAATAAATATCATAATATATAAATATAAATATTAACATGAATATAAATATAAAACGTAAATAATTAATGTGTAAAGTAAATAAATATAAAGCAAAATAAATAAAAAGATAATTAATTATCTTCAAAGTTATGTAAATAAAAAAAAGATGATTTATTCCATTAGAGGGTTATAAGGAAATCAACAATGTCCAAATGAGTTGTACCAACAATGTCCAAATAAGTTAGACCAATATCATCTTTATCATTTTTGGCACACAAAATTTACTTTTATTTTATTTTCTTTATCATTCAATGATTGTTGATATTTTCAACGTACAATAAGTACGAGATCAATGGTTTATAACATCACATTGGTAATAAAAAAAGAATTTCACTTAATTAGAATGATCTTTATCGCTCTTGTCATTCTTATAACCTCACTACTAGTGGATAGAAATATTCTTAAAATGACCATAATGTCTATGTCCATGGCCTCCACCATGACCACAACTTCTAATGTGGCATTTATTCTTTCCATTATAAAATCTCACATTCACTTCAGGGGATGGAGTAGAGCTAGTGGGCCTTTAAAATCTTTTTCACGATATTCTGTCTGAGGACAACATTATTTTTCGTGAAAAGTGGAATATGTTTTTATTAACATATCCTCATCATAGAGAGCAAAGATTTAATCCTCGTACGCAGCATTGTTAAACCAGTTCACAAGGTCCTTTAAAAACCTCCTTTGAGACCAGTGGCCTCGTAGAATAGGATGTCCAGCCAATATACTTGGATTATATTGAAGTTATGTCTCTAATTGAATAATGATTTACCATGTTTTCATTCACTTCAGGGAATGAAACAAATCAAATAATCGCATGGAATAAACACCGTGCTTGCATTCACTTCAGGGAATGCCCATTGATAATCGCATGGAATAAACATCATGCTTTGCATTCACTTAAGAGAATGCCTCCCTCGGAAATTCTTGTCAAGATGAATTTTTGTAACATGAACTTGAGATAAGTCTATAGTCGATTTTTTTTTCGACACACGAGAATTATTGTTTTCGAGAAAATATAGACTTTTTTTAAAGCTAAATTTTATTGATGTTTAAGCAAATTTCACGGGTTTATGCCTCTTTAAAAAACCTCTCTAGACTTAAATAGAGGAAAAAGAGTGCAATAAACCCATAATTACATGGTCCATGTCACAGCGGGTTCCATACATATCGACATTATCTTACTGTCAGATTTAAAGTTATAAAGCGAAGACTCCAACCACTGTGTAGCTGAAAAAACCAGGCTAACATGATCAGCAAGGATTCCAAACTAAACTGGGTCCCTTGCCACAGATATTCACCCGATGTGTTGCCTTACCAATCCTAAAACTGCCTTTATCCCAGGAGAAAATGGCTCGAACTGCTCCTCCGAATTGCCATGGTGAGTAGGCCACCACCTCTGAAATGTCTTGGGCCCAAGCGCTCTTCACCACCACCGGGTTGCCCGTCACTCGACTGTATAACCTACCTACACACTCCTTTGTGTTGTCGCTATTTCCACCTTTATTAACCCTCCCTTATAAAAACACAGAGCTAACTGCTCCGCTGTTTGTAAGGGGTCAGCCAACATCCATTCCACCAATATTCACACGACCATATACAAATCGAAGTAACCGGGCTCACCACTCTTATACATCCGCCGACACTTACTAAGTGTAAAACCGGATGCATCCAAACTTCTGTCGATTCCTTTTTTTGCAAGAGAATCAACAAAAACATTTCCTTCTCTGGGAGCGAATTGTATACTCCAGTCCACCCCTTGTGCCATAGCCAGACAAGAATCGACCAATCCTTTGAAAGAGGCTGGACAAGTCCAAGGGCTACTTATCCACTGAACACCTAGCAGACAATCAGATTCTATGATCAACTTCATTGTCTTCCCCCACTTGGAATTTTTAAATAGCTTAAAATCTTCACCTATCGCACTTAGTTCTGCAGAGGTTGCGTCTAGGACCCCTGCCCCATTTGAGAAACTGATCAACACCTCACCATTCGAATTACGAAGCACTCCCCCAATACCCGCTTTGCCGAAACTTCCATTCACTGCACCATCCGTGTTAAATTTCAGGCCCCCATCTATCGAAGGAATCCACCGCCCAACGATGTCCTTTGGTTTGGGTTTGGCAATCTCCTTAAACCTGTGCGGGCAGTTCGGAAAATTGTTTAAATCGCCCACCTCCTCTGGCCATAGAGCTTTACACCACCATTCGAGTCTAAGAATGCTCATCTGGAAAACAACGTTAGCGGAGAACTTTTTATTTTTGAAAATTGTCTCGTTACAGGCTAACCAAATACTCCAAGCGAAGCTGGAAAAACTGAGGTTCCAGATCTGCGGCTGAAAGCCTAAAGGTATTGTCTCCTTCCAAAACATGAATAGGTCTGAAAAATACTTTGGCAAGACAATATTAATGTTCCATATGCGAAACCAAGATTGCCAAACTTTCCATGCCTTCATGCATTGGTTAAGGACATGCTCAGTAGTTTCTGGGTCAAGATCACACAACTGACAAATCGGTGAGGATAGGGGGATACACCCTCTTTTCTGTAACTCAACTATAGTGGGCACTCGACCCTTCAAATCCTTCCAAACGAACAAAATCACCTTCAGAGGAGCTTTACTCTTCCAAACCATATCCCACATCCCTTCTTCGCTTACACATGGAGCTCTACCTAACTTGTACCACGATTTAGTGGAATAATAGCCACTTGAGTTTGCGACCCATCTAATGTTGTCCGAAACCGCTGGATTCGACTTGAAACCATGAATGTAGGCCAGCATCGCATTCCATTCTTCCCTTTCCCAATCAAAAACAGGTCTCCGAAGTTCGATGTCCCATTGCCATATACCATCCACCGAAACACCAAAATCACAAATACTCCCCTCTTTGTTCACGGATAGAGCATGTATTCTAGGGAACTTTAAATACAGAGGTCGGTCCCCTAGCCAAATGTCACGCCAGAAGCTAGCCAACTTACCATCCCCTACCACAATTCTGATCTGGTTTTAGAATGTTTGTAAGCTCTCAGGATAGGCTGAGGTAATATTCTTCCATATAATCGTTTTCTTTGTCGGCTTTAAGTTAGACGGGAAGAAATTTGGATTAGTTTTCTCATACCTAGCCATAATTACATCTTTCCAAAGGCTATCAGTTTCCGACCCGTAGCGCCATAGCCATTTCAGTAGTAGTGCTTGATTCTTAAGTTTTAAATCGATCAAGCCTAGGCCGCCTAAACTTTTAGGTAAACACAATACTTCCCATCTTACCCAGTGGATTGAATTTTTTTCCACCCCGCCCCATAAAAACTTTGCTATTATGCTAGACAACAGTTTGCTCACTTTGCAGGGCATATAAAATATCGACATGAAATAAATCGGCATGCTCATGAGTACAGATCTTACCAGTGTAACTCGTCCACCGAAAGAGAGGTTCTTTGGTTTCCAGCCAACAAGTCTCTTCTTAAATTTCGACATCACTGGCTCCCAAAGGTTGAAGTTGTTCTTTTTGAAACCTAATGGAATGCCAAGATATGTCGTTGGGAAACTCTCATTTTTTCAGTTTATAGATCACGCCCAACTCTCCACTAAATCATCCTCCACATTGATGCCCAAAAGCTTGGATTTCTGCACATTCAGTTTAAGCCCGGAGGCTAGCTCGAAACCTCTAAGGAGATACACAATCTTTTTAATTTCAGAACAACTAGCACCTGAGAAGATGATTAAGTCGTCTGCGTATTGCAGATGAGATATCCTCACTGAATTATTTCCGTTGCAAAAAGCTTGAAACATGCCACTCTTCACCGCTTTCTGAAGTAGACAATTCAGAGCCTCCGCTACTAAATTGAATAGGAGTGGTGACAAAGGGCAACCTTGCCTCAGTCCCCGCTTGATCCGGAAATTGTCTGTTGGCGATCCATTGACTAAAACAAAGATTGACGCTATAGAAATGCAACTGTAAATCCACCCAGTCCATCTTTGGCCAAAACCCATCTTCTTCATAACAAAAATAAAAAAATCCCAGTCGACGCTATCATATGCCCTTTGAAAGTCTGCTTTGAAAACAAGCCCTCTGTATCCTTTTTTATCCAGGAAATCAATAACCTCATTCGAGATAAGAGCGCAGTCTAAAATTTGTCTTCCTGGACAGAAAGCAAATTGAGACTGGCCAATTACCTCATCCATGACACATTTTAGACGCAGCGCTAGCACCTTCGCAAGGAGTTTATAGATTACCCTTACCAGACTGATAGGTCGATAGTCTTCGATCGAGGAGGGCGAATCTTTTTTCGGAATTAGGAAAATGAAAGAGTGATTAAAGGAAGTGTCCTTCACCTTATTACTGCAAAAATCCTCGAAAAATTGAATTATCTGAGCTTTTAGGTTAATCCAGAATTTTTTAAGAAAACCGACGTTGAAACCGTCTGGACCCGGTGCTTTCGAGCTATCTATCGATTTTAGAGCAGAAAATACCTCTTCCTCTGAGAATTTTTTTTCCAGCGAGGCAGCAAAGAAACTGCTAATAGTCCTCAAGTTACAATTTAGGTCTTTGACAGGGATAGTGTTTTAGACAGTATAAGCCGACTTGAAAAAGTTTGCAACTACTTTCTTAACCAGGGGTGGATCACAAACTAAATCTTCCCCGACTCTGATTTTTTCCAAGTGGTTTGTCCTCCTCCTAGATGAAGCCACCAGGTGAAAATAACTTGTATTTTTATCACCTTGTAGGAACCATTTGGTTCTAGATTTTTGTCTCCATTCCCATTCTTCTCTCCTTTCTGCTTTCCATAGTCTAGCTCTCAAAACCCGCAATTCTTGCCAATCACTTGGAGGATGGTTGCCGTTGCATAGCTTCAATTCAAGGTCGTTGCATTTCACTTAAATTTGGGCTACGGATTCTTCGTTCTGTTTTCGGAAATTTTGCACCCAATCCTTTGTTTTGGATTTGCACTCACGCAATGTCTTCATTATGCCAGCCCCCTCAGACATCATGCAAGTTCTTTGTATCAACTCGACCATCACCTTCTATTCGTTCCAATAATCGAACCATTTAAAATATTTGGGGCCCCAATTCGCTTTATCGATGGAGAAAACCACCGGGTTGTGGTTAGATATCCCCATAGGTAGCACCCTTTGTAATAAGTTAGGCCAAAAACCAATGCACTCTAGTGAAATAAGGAATCGGTCGAGTCTACTAAAAGAAGGAGTTTGGCGAAGACTAGACCATGTGTATTTTCCTCCCGAGCATGGCAAGTCAATGAGCCCCAAGTCATTTATGAAATCGGAAAAACAGTCCATGTCCTTTTTCTTCAAGCTGACCCCAGTACTCTCTTCTTGATTGCGGACAATATTGAAATCTCCACCAATAATAATTGGAATCGAATTGGAAGTGATCCATATCCGCAACCCTTCAAAAAACTCCCTTCTGCAACCACTGTCATTTGATGCATAGACATTAATAATCCCCACTCTTGCATTGAATTTTCTGAATCGGCCGACACATATTACTGCTCCCTCACTTATAGCGGAAGAATCACACTTAAAAACGTCAAGATTCCACAAAGAACATATACTGCCAGAAATCCCTGTTGCCGGTGAGCACTTGATATCATATCTCAAAAAGGAACCACATAAATCCCGCACCATAGTATCCATCGGAATGCAACATATCGTCTCTTGGATAAAAATAAAATCTGGTTTGACAGTACTGATAACCCTTCTTACTGATCTTTTTTTTTCCAGCCTTTCCAATACCACGAATGTTCCAGGATAGAAATAAATTTTGAAAAGTCATGCAAAAAAAATTGTAAACACTGAATTGAACCAGTGCCTTTAGCGGTTATATTAGGCCTCCCATCCCAAGCACATCTAATCGTTTGCATACCTGACCGTCTTCCGCCGCAAAGCTTAACCCTGCCACCTTACAAACCTCCAAGATTTCCATAGAAGCCGATACCGTTGGGTTCCCAGATTGGCCCTCACCGAGACCGACGCTGCTTCCTAGTTCCCTGTCTTTTTTTTGTGATGTTGGCCTGGTTTTTGGCAATATTGATTCTCGTGGGTAACGCCTTAATTTTAACTGAACTGACTGAGGGTGGTCTGAAGCTTCTTAAATAAGTGGGCTTAACTTTAAAAATCCCCGTTTCTGTATCCAACACTGGGGCCATAGGGGTACTGGACCCAGTAGACCCGCACGGAGCTTCTTGGGCTGTCGTAACAGGAACCTCGTATAAACCATTTGACCCAACAGAGATTTGCACTCATATCTGGTTCTTGTCACAATTACCACACGTTTCCGCCGCCACAATATTGGGGCCCGACAGGGATATATGATTACTAACTTTTATCCTGCCGCTAGAGTCTCCTCCTCGAGAAACAAACTCTTTGTCGGCGCCATAATTGTGCATGTTTTCCAAATCATTGGGGAGATCACTGGACTCTCTGTCTTCCTCCCAGTCTCTCGGTGTCCCACTGACAGATTGGTCCGCCGGAAAAACATTGTTCTTCCATACCGGGGATCTGTTTATCCAGCACCTCTCGTCTTCAAATTCGGAGACGATAATTCTGCAAACCGACCTGTGTCCGTTGACGTAAAACTCTGCCTGCGACGGTATGTCCATCAGGTAGCTAACTCCGATAAGTAATCTGGCCATGTCGAGTCTACTCTTCGTGGAGGTCTCTTCATCAATTTTAATCAGCACTCCCCATCGATTGGCAATCAAGCTGAAAACCTCCTCATTCCAAGCTTCTAGGGGGAAGTTTTCCAAGGAGACCCACACTTTTAGCTTTCTTCCATCTCTGAACTTTTCCACAGAATCGAAATCTTCAAACCAGTTCTCTAGCAGTGAGATCTTTAGGTCTTTAAAGATTTGTATCTGCTCTTCCTCTTCAAAAATTATAACCACAAAAGGCCCCGACCAAGCAGCAATTCTGACTCTAAAACCTTCGGAGCGTAAAGCTTCTTCAACAAATTTGGCATCGTACATGCCTTTGAGCTGTCCCACCATAGCCTTTTCCAGCCATCTTAGTTCCTTCTTTGGGATACTAAAACAGAAAGGGTCGCATACAGGATTGTACTCTGTCTTGCCTGCAGCTTCCGTTGTACCTTTATTTTGGACCTTGACTTTCACACTCTTAGACAGCAAAACTTCCTTAAACGATCTGCCATCCGTCAGCCGTCCCATCTGGGGTCTTCCCCTCGGATTTACCTTTTGAGTTGTAGACATTGTATTCTCTTGCGAAAGCGCCAGTGTCTCCTCCTTAGCTTTCATAACTCTGATTGAGAAACCATCCATTCTCCGATTATTGGCGTTCTCCACTGCCCGTGCCGCCTCTTCACTGTTCGAGAATCTTACGAAAGCAAAGGTGAAGTTCCTGTGGACACTTCTCCTATGATGGTAAGCTATGTAAACGTCTAAAACTTTCTCGTAATAAGCAAAAGCTTCCTCTAACGTCTTCCGAAGGATTCTTTTACTGACAAAATTGATATACACTGCAACTTCTTCCCTTCTTCTAAAGCCTCTTACGCCGTCTGCAACCTTGTTCCATCCGCCTCTTCGTCGACCGTCCAGCATGCTATGTTGCTGAGTCCTCCCTTGTTCCATATCTCTAGGATTCAATATTATTGGTGGAGATTCAAATCATCACCCTTTATCGCACTTTAAAATCATAATTTAAAGTATAAAAATAAAAATAGAGTTTACCAATATTGATTTTGCTCTCGAAGACAATGGAGACGTAGCAAATGATGAATACAATTTCTCATAATCTCTTTATGTCATGTCTCTTTTCAAGCTATTTAAACGCATGTAAAACTCAAAACATAGTTAGAAACATCAATTCTTATAAAATAAAATATTAGGTAACAAATAAATAAATATTAAATAAATATATATAACCACAAGTTGAACACTGTAAACATGCGTGGTAGTTTTTTTTTATCAAAAAGGATTTTGAAAAATATGAGTGTCATGTACCGTGTACGTCTTGCGAAAGTCACTAAATTCACTTGGTTTGAGCCTTGAATTTGAAGTTCAAGTTTGATCATGGAATATTAGAATAAACAAGTCATGGAATGATAATCATCCATGAAAAAACTGAAATCGCACTAACATGATTAAACTAGTCACAAAATATTAGAATAAAGTAAAAACAAATAAATTAACAATGGATCAGAATGCACTAACCTTAATTTAAGAATGATTAATAAAAAAAACATACCAAAATTTCGAAGCTTAGTTGAATGTATATTGAACGTAGTCACCAATGTCATATTGAAATCATTTTCGAGAATCATCAATAAAAGCCACAATTGTTGAGCGAAATCTTGGTGATAACGTGTTGTGAACAAAATAACGAAGAACAATAAATAAGAATAAAATAACAAAGAGATGAGAGAAAGAGAGAGATTCGTATTATCATCCAAAACTAGACTTGTGTACAATGCCTTCATCTATTTATAGACATAAGAAGTACATAAAATAAACTCTAATTAATCGAGATAATATTCCCAATGATAAAGTAAATCTAATCTCCTAGATAAAGTTATTATCATTATAGACATCTACATAAATAAATATTCATAACAATCTTTATATTATTTTTTAAGATTTTAACACTATAATATAAATATTCATAAAGAATTGAAAGGTGTTTAATTTTATAAAATCCACACTCCTTGCGCTATCAATTTATCTCAACCACACAAAGTGGGTAAATATTATTTTCATACAGTAATGACCAAATTATAGATATTATGGATGTTCATAAAAATCCCATACTGATGCAACCATTCCAATTAACTCAAAGTTTAAGTGAGAGCTTAAATATGTTTTTCTACAAAAAGATAAGAATTCTAGATATTATGGATGTTCATAATAATCCGAACTGGAAAAACAGACTAAGCGGTAGATAACTGGTCAAAGAAAATTTGGTCAAAATGGTACCGTAACTGTATCAGTAAAATTAATGGTTAAACGATACAATTACAATTAAGATTTTTTGTGAAACAATTAGCTGAAAAAATCATTTTGAATAAATTAATTGTAATAAATATGCATATTGTTTATAATACTAGATGTAAAACGGTAAAATTCGGTTCAATCCTTCATTATTGTATCATTTGCTTTCTATTATAAATATTGAATACTTTATTTAAATTTTTTTGTGTTGATATTTTTTTTTTTTTTTTGAAAATCCTATTCTAGGAATACCTAGAGGGGGAGGGGGGAAATCTAGGTGAAGGCAATGCTCCTGAGGGGTCTTGAACCCGGGACCTAAGGGGAAGGGAGTGGAGCAGGTGAGCGTGCTCTGACCACCAGGCCATCATCGCATGCCCTTGTGTTGATATTTCTTAAACTATTAAAATTAGTAATAATAAATAAGTATACTATTTACAATACTTGATATAAAATATTTCATGATTAACCGAGTAATCATACCAAATAAATTTAGAAAATAATCAATTTAAACGGAATCAATACAGTTCATTAAAATATCGAACCGGTAAACACCCCTACATTCTATCATCAAATTTTCAAGTGCATGTGCCCATAAGTACATCTCAAGCAGCTAAGAAAATTTGTTATATGTTGTTATCTATTTAATGACTTGACTTGACTTAACAAACTAGTGAGGCTTTATTTTCATGCAGTGATAACACTAGGGACTTTTATTTTATAATTTTAATTTTATTTAAAATTTTGTGAATTAAATCAAGCTTAAGAAATTGGAATTGAGTCGAGTCGAATTTTCGCTCAAATTTAATTATAAATGTTTATAATGTTACGATACTGATTGATTTGAGTTTAAACGAATTATTAAAATATTACAAGTTGTGGAGATGACATGAACGAGTCTTTCACGCTTATTTATACTATTTCCTATTAGATTTTGTATTTGTTAGACTAATAAGTAATGATAAGGTTTTGTATTTGTTTTCTTTATTTGTCATTATGATTAGATCCATCACACCACAAGTGCCATAAGATCGAAACGAAGCCTTAATGTGTTTAGAAGAAAAATCAACAAATTCTGAAATGTCTTCATTGGCTTTTCTTTTCGCAGCGACAGATTGAATAACCCCGACCAATACGGTGTTGGGTCGGTCGCTCCCCACAATAATTTATCGTCTAAAATGGCAATCAATTAATTTTCAAGAATTAGAAATATTTTATATTTTCGGTGCCCCTATTTATGTCTCACTTAAAAATTTAAGTTTAGGGTTAATGTTAAAGTTAGAGATTATGTTTAGTGTTTTGAGAATTTAGAATATGATGTATTTTTTTAGAGTTTAGGGTTTAAGATTTAGAATTTAAAGTTAAAGTTTAAATTTTAACTTTTAGTGTTGAGCATAGAAAGGGACACCGAAAAGTGGCGAGAGTTTTTGTACAATTTCTAACGTATTCATGGCTCTGAATTTCGATAGACGCACAAGAACATGTTTAGTTATTAGTTACTACGAAGGATTTTGAACTAAAATAACGATCAACTGAATTTTATTGAAATAAAAAATTAAAATTAATTAAAAAGAGAAATTTGAGGATTAAATTCACCACAAACTAGTATGGATAAAAAAAATCAAATGTGCAATGAAAAATTGATGTCTACCCTTTGAAATTGATGTTCATCATCTATAGAAACTTAACAATCGGTAACAATATTCCTTGTCGAGATTGACTTGGAAATTTCAGTTAACCGGAGAAGCTATGTGGGTTGAGTCCTGTTGACTGTAACCAACATACTTTTCAGAAGGTAAAATTATTTCGATGATCGATCGAAATTAAGGCTAGAAAAACCTAAGGCTAAACCATCACAATTGAATTCTTTATTTACAATTTACTGCTTTTATTCATCTTTTATTATTACTTAATTATTTATTTCAAATTCTCTATTTTCATTTCACAGTTAAATCAAGGTTAAAACAAATAAGCGACATTAAAATTTTCTTAGTCCATGTGGTTCGACCCTTTCAACATTTGTCATAAGATTAGATTATTTGAAAATAAGACTATTTTTATTTGACAATTCGAGAACGATTACTAGTGAACAATATCACATTGATAACAGTTATAAAACTAAAGAAAATTGTAGTACGATCAAGAGAAGAAAGAGAAATATGGGTCACATTCTAACTTTACACGAAATGAATAAACTAATTTACATATGATCAACACATATCTTCACTGTCGGTATACCAACATATATAAGTCACATTCTAACTATACACGAACTGAATAAACTGAAATGAAGTACAAGTCGTAACTTAACAAACATGATCACAACTGCAATGCTGTCATTTATTCCTGCTTCAATCCTACTGATTATGTATCTGATTCACAACAAAGTTTTTATTATTATAAAATTGCTTAAAGATTTTCACAACAAAGCTGTGAAATAAGAGAAGTGAAAGGGAGATAAAAAGAAGAGAGTAGATAATATACATACCTTGCCTACTGATATGACCTTAGTTAGCCATTGCAAACTACATGACCCAACAATTCTCCCACTTTTATGCCCGAGAAAGGATTAGGCAATGCAAGGGATTGACTACTAAGGGCTTGAGCAACTTGTTGCATGGTTGGCCGAAGTTGGGGATTGCCATTCAAGCATGCAAATGCTACCTTTGTGGTACTCACTACATCCTTCTCAGTTCGGCTTCGCGGTGGTGAGAGGCGGTGGTCTATCACATCTTTAAGTAAAATTTGTTGATCATTTGGCACAGGTGTTGATGATGACAAATATGTAAGAAGATCAGCAGGATGCTTCCCCATGAAAACTTCTAATGTTACCACCCCAAAACTGTACACATCACATTTCTCATCTACCCTCATTGTATAAGCCAACTCTACATCAGAAAAACATAGTATATACTAATTAATTTATGCATATGCTATTTGAATCATGTCTATAATTAATTAAGTACATGTAAGAAACTAACACTTCTGATATAATAAATGAAACGTTGAAAGCAATTTCAGGGGAAAAAGTAGTTAATACCTGGAGCTATGTACCCGTATGTTCCCGCAAGTGATGTCCAATTGGAGGAGTCGGGCTTTAAAATCCTGGCAGTCCCAAAATCAGAGACACGAACTTCATAGTCCGAATCCAACAGAACATTGTTGCTGGAAATGTCTCGATGGACTATAGGTTGTGAATGGCCGTGATGCATATAAGACAGAGCATTGGCCATTCCTTTAACAACATTTAGCCTCTTTGTCCAATCCAGCTCCTTTGCCTGCTCATTGTTGCTTAACACCATTCTCAAACCTCCCCTTTCCACGA
Organism: Hibiscus trionum; assembly: GCA_030270665.1. Taxonomy (NCBI): domain Eukaryota; kingdom Viridiplantae; phylum Streptophyta; class Magnoliopsida; order Malvales; family Malvaceae; genus Hibiscus; species Hibiscus trionum. Next base: position 47,373,554 of record BSYR01000017.1, on the reverse strand, counting down.
GCTCATATACCAGAAAAGAATGCCTTGGATGTGAACAAAAGCCATACATCTGCACAATGTTACGGTGCCTTATTTCTAATAAAGCAACAATCTCACTTTCAAAAGCTTTCAAGTTGTTGAGAAGCAAGCTGTCTTCAGATTGATGAAGTTTCTTCACAGCAACCACTTGACCAGTTGGTAATGCAGCTTTGTAGACAGTTCCGTTTCCTCCCGATCCAATGCAATAGTCGGAGCTGAAATCTTCAGTGGCTTCAATGATGCTGTCATGGAGTATTCTTCCATTAAATCCCAAGACAGTGAAAATATCTCCATGTTGTTCCTCCCTTGGCTCTGATTTTCTGGTTGGAGTCTTCTTGCAACATGCAAAGAAACTTGCAGCAAATATAAACAACAAAAGTAGACTTGCAAAGATTGGAATGGAAGCATAGCTAAAATGATGACTTTGGTCCTTCCATGGTTATGGTTATCTCGGGAAGGGAGAACACAAGGCCTTAGTCCAATGGCGTTTCCACATAAGCCTTTATTGTTCCCCAAGGCATCGAATGAAGCCTCGTGAAATGCCTTAAGGTCTGGAATAGGACCTTCCAATCGATTGAAAGATATGTTCACAATTCTCAAACCATGCAGGTCATTGAAAGCTTCTGGAATGGAACCATTGAGCTTATTGTGAGAAAGGTTCAATATTTCCAAGGACTTTAATTTTCCAAACTGCTGTGGGATGCCTCCAATAAGTGAATTCTGACTCAAATCTAGACTTTGAAGAGCAATAGTATCGCTTATTGAGGATGGAATGCCCTCTCCAAGATTATTCATGCTCAAATTCAAGTTGAATAATTTGATGCAGTTTCCAAGTTGATCAGGAATAGGTCCACTTAGCATGTTTGATGCCAAGTTAAGTTGTTCTAGATTAGAAAGAAGTCCAATCTCAGATGGAATTTCTCCTGATAACCGGTTACCACTTAGAAAAAGATGGGACATCATTTTCAGTTCTCCCAGTTCCTTAGGAATCTCACCTGTTAGATGATTAGAAGAGAGATCAAGTTCCCCCAATCGAGTTGCATGTCCCAATTCGAATGGTATATTTCCAGAAATGTTGTTGTTGGAGATTCGCAAGCTAGTTAGATTAGGACATTGCCCCCATTTTGGAGAAAGTTCACCAAAAAAATTGTTGTCGCTTAATCCAATATGAATCAAATTTGGATATATACCAAAAGCATCTGATATATTTCCTGTGAAGTGGTTTCCTTCAAGCTTAGCTCTATTTAAGCTTTTGCAGTCTCTCAAACTTGATGGGATTGGACCCGTCAAACTGTTGTTAACCACCGCAAGTCGAAAGAGTACTCCACCGAGGCATAAATTCTGAGGTAACGGACCAGTGAGATGGTTGTAGGATAACTGGAAATAAGTAAAATTACAGTATGTTTGTGGGATGTGGCCTGACTGTAACGGGGTTTTTTCAAGTTCCCGCTACTTTTGGAAAATATTCAGTATTCAATTTGATTTAAAAAAGGGGGGGAGTTTTTAAAAAAAATTGATTCGGGTTTGGAAAATCCCTTTTAAAAAAAATCTTTTTTCCTTCGGTTTAGAGTCGCCACCGGCCACTGAGGTAGGCCAGACACCGTAAAAAAACAAAACCAGAAATTCATTTGAAAGGGTTCGGGAGTTGGTTACGCGTGGGGAAGGGTTAGCACCCCCATCGCGCCCGGAAATCGGTACCAAAACAATTGTTGCCTTTAAAGGATGGAAATTATTCGAAATTTAAAAAGACTTTAATTAGGGGTTCTTAATTGAAAACCAGACTTTAATTATACGAGCTTTATCCAAATTGGTGGTTTTGACTTAATTAAACATTTAATTAAAAAGGATGACGGTACACCGGACCAAAGACTAAACCGACATCAAATAAGACTGACTGCCGTGTTAGTTTAGGGTTCGGATCTCGTACGTCACCTTTATGCATGATACAAGCAGATAAGATATGGTGCTATGGTCTTGTCGATTTTAATTATGAATTTACCTTTAGACGATTCGAATTAATCCGAATATTCGCGGGACATCCAATAAGTTAGGCTAGCCGACCCGAATACGCGAATTAATAAGTATCTCTGTTTTATAATTAAAATTAATTATCATGCTTATCGAAATACTAAAAAATCATATGAATGTCAATTAAAATGCATGTCATAAAAATATATTCGAACGAAAGAAGGTAAAGCATGCACATACTTACAATATGGCAAAAACATTTGATACAAACATATACTCGATACAGTAAGTAAAATGCATGGATGACAACATATAACATGACAAATGAAAAGCAAAGTAAATAAATAAAAATACAAACTGATATGGACCCAAACTGCAATAAACCCATAAAAAAACTGATTAAAACACGAAATGGGGACTCGATTGGAAGGTCACAGAAAGTTACAGGGATCAGGAAAACAATTTACCCATTCGGAATTTAACCAAATTGATATCGGGACTAGATTAAAAATGTTTGAAATCATGCAGGGACCCGGGAAGTGATTTTGAAATGCGGAAGCCCCTCCGTGTGTTATTACAGTGACACGGAGGGACTGAAAAAGCGATTAAACCAATTTTAAAAATTAAAGTAATATAAAACCCAAATTTTTTTAACCCTTTCAACCCTTTCTTCATTTAATCAGCCCTAATACACCGACCCCTCCCCCTTTTCTCTGCTACTCCGGCGCTGCAACGGCGGCCGGAACCCTAAATTTTTTTTTCGAAACCAAAACGAACCCCTTTTTTTTACCCTCTTTCAGAAACTCAAAACACCAAAAAAAAAAAATTTCTTTAGCTTTAAGATTGAAACCCTTGAAATAATTTTTTTTTTGTTAAAAATTCAAAGCCGTCACTGCCGATTCACCGTGCGTAGTCTCAGAAGAGACCATGAGGCTTGTCACCGGCGGAGGGAGGCAAACGATCGAGGGTAGCCAAGCACCATGATGGTAAAACTCTGCCTGTTTCTATTTTTTTTATGTGATTCGAAGTAAAAAAAGACAATCGGGATACCTCTGAAAATATCTCTTTATATTGCTCTCTGGAATCTCTGATTACAACTTTGTTTTCGAATATAGAAAACCCTCTAATGCTCTCTGATTTTTTTTGAATCCCCCTGATGCTTTCTAATTTTCCGAATCGAATCCCCCCTCATTACAATATTGCCTTCGATTTTTATAACCAAAATAAAATATATAAAAAATTAGATAGTGCTGTTTGTTGCTGAAATTACGCCTGATTTTCTGGTATTTTGTTTGTTTGTGTTGCATGTGACTCGAGGAGAGGGACCATGGTGGGGCTCGAGTCGGCCGGACTTCGCGGACGGTCAGAGGGGCTTGGGCGTGTGATGCACGCGCAGCGCGTGAAGAAGATGAACGGTCGTCTGGCGTGGGCGTGCACTCCACGCGGCAATCCAACGGTCACGCCATCTTTGATCTGGACCGTCAGATCACTCCTGATCCAATGGGTGAGGCTGCGCGGCGCTAGGGTTTGTGCTAGGGCATCCTAGGGCTTCATCTCCCGGGGCAATTTGGACCGTTGGATCTCCTCTCCAGATCCAACGGTTGAGATGGGGCGGCTGCAACATAAGAGACACCCATTAGGGTTTTTTATTATATCAGACTAGGGTTTATTTATTTGGGCCAAGTGGGCTATGATATATGTATAATATTTTTGGGTTTTGATAATGTAAAATGGATTTTAAAATAAATAAATTGTGGGCTTTATTTATTTAATATGTTGGACTTATTTACTTAATGTTTTTGGTTTTCAGATTTAATTATAATAATAATAGTAATAGTAATAATAGGTATGATACCAAATATTATAATGATAATATAAATGGTAATATGATAGTAATAATGATATATGATAATAAATATATGAGGATAAAATAATAATATTTAATAATGAATTATATACTGTTTTATTTTTTATTTTTTATTTTTCCTTTTTCTTTTTTCTTTTTCAGTTTTTGATTTTTGCCATAACAACATATATAAATATAAAAAATATAAAGCCCACTACTAAAAGAAGAAAAAAATGGGTTAAACACCCCGGACAAAATAGGTGATTACAGCTGCCCCCCTTTGCTTATACTTGTAGAACAAGGATAAAGCAAAGGCCATAAGCACCAATTTTGTCCAACTTCCCTGTTTGGACTCCGAGTCACCATGCACTTGAACTACTGGCGGTTCGGAAGTCAGTACTGGAAAATGCAACGGTCGCGGAGACTTGAAGCTGTTTTTCTTATTCCAACACTCTTCAACCCTTCGAGGTCCGATCAAATAGACAATTAGCAGAAGCTCCATTCTCCAAATGCCCGAACGGATAGGCGGTTCTATTCTCCGAAAGCTTGAACGTACAGACGGGTTCCCTTCTCCAAGAGCCTGAACGTGTAGGCGTGTTCCATTCTTTAAGAGCCTAACCAGATAGGCGGGTTCCATTCTCCAAAGGCCTGATCGGGTAGGCGGGTTCTATTCTCCAAGGGCCTGAATAGATAGGCCGGTTCTATTCTCCAAGAGCCTGAATAGATAGGCCGGTTTCATTCTCTAAGAGCCTGATCAGATAGGCGGGTTCCATTCTCCAAGGGCCTGATCGGATAGGCGGGTTCTATTCTCCAAGAGCCTGAATAGATAGGCTGGTTTCATTCTTCAAGAGCCTGATCGGATAGGCGGGTTCCATTCTCCAAGGGCCTGATCAGATAGGCGGGTTCTATTCTCCAAGAGCCTGAATAGATAGGCGGGTTCTATTCTCCAAGAGCCTGAATAGATAGGCCGGTTTCATTCTCTAAGAGCCTGATCGGATAGGCGGGTTCCATTCTCCAAGGGCCTGATCAGATAGGCGGGTTCTATTCTCCAAGAGCTTGAATAGATAGGCCGATTTCATTCTCTAAGAGCCTGATCGGATAGGCGGGTTCCATTCTCCAATGGCCTGATCAGATAGGCGAGTTCTATTCTCCAAGGGCCTGAATAGATAGGCCGGTTTCATTCTCTAAGAGCCTGATCGGATAGGCGGGTTCCATTCTCCAAGGGCCTGATCAGATAGGCGGGTTCTATTCTCCAAGAGCCTGAATAGATAGGCCGATTTCATTCTCTAAGAGCCTGATCGGATAGGCGGGTTCCATTCTCCAAGGGCCTGATCAGATAGGCGAGTTCTATTCTCCAAGAGCCTGAATAGATAGGCCGGTTTCATTCTCTAAGAGCCTGATCGGATAGGCGGGTTCCATTCTCCAAGGGCCTGATCAGATAGGCGAGTTCTATTCTCCAAGAGCCTGAATAGATAGGCCGGTTTCATTCTCTAAGAGCCTGATCGGATAGGCGGGTTCCATTCTCCAAGGGCCTGATCAGATAGGCGAGTTCTATTCTCCAAGAGCCTGAATAGATAGGCCGGTTTCCTTTTATGGGGAAAGCTTTAAAATACCTGTCAAAAATAGGTAAAAAAAATATGATGATGTGAGTTAGCATGCCCCTAATCCTAGGGATGCCTAACTACAAATGATGCATGAATTATGACATCAAAATGCTCAGATGCTTCTTCTCTCCGAGTTGGTCAATCTCGACCTTCTTCTTCTTCTTAATCTCTTTTGGCTTTCTCATCTTTACCAAATCTCGATCTCTTGGTCTCTTCTTCTTCTCAATCTCTTTTGACCTTCTCATCTTTGCCAAATCTTGGTCTCTTCTCAAAAGACAACGTAACACTTCTCGTAGTGCACGTTCTCAAAGCATTGCCCCCTATTTAAACCGGGTGCTCACCCTTTCTCTTCGTCTTTACTCAACGCGACGAGTCTTCTCTTCTCTCAACAACGGGGGAAGCACATGCCCCCAAGTCCCTGAACTTTTCACTTAAGTTCATTTTTTGAAGTGCTCGGATGCTTTCACTCTTCAGATTGGTCCATCTTGACCTTCTTCTTCTTCTCTTCTTTTTCTCAATTTCTTTGGGCTTTCTTATCTTTGCCAAATCTCAATCTTTTGATCTCTTCTCGAAAGATGATTGTTGACTTTCGCTAGTCAAACTAGACATAGCATTTCTCGTAATGCTCGTTCTCAAAACATTACCCCCTTCTCAAACTGGGTGCTAAATTATTCTCTTCGTCTTAATTCAATGCGACGACTTCATATCTCTTTTCAAAGTCGGGGGAAGCACATGCCCCCAAGTTGTGTTGTTTGTTCCCTGAGTCCAATGTCCTGAATCGCAATCAGAATCATTAGCCCGATACCTTCAAGTTGTATGCCATCTCTCACTGATTTGAAATCTTGTGTGTAAAGCCCTAGTTGCCCTACGGACAAAGATGCCCCTTGGGGCACCGATGGCTTTATCTCGAGCCATGGTCAGTCCGCTTGTTCATTCCAATATAGGAGACTTATGAAAATAACAAAAATAAATTCATTATGTATATATATACATTTTAAAGGATCACAGCAAGTGATATTTAAGAAAATCAAGTTTTGGGTTTTTGAAAAAGGTCGACCCGAATGATATTTTCCGAATGTTGCAGGAATGCACATATGAAATCTTTTCTGGGCTATCAGGCTTCCGAGAGGAGCGACTCCCATTCCTAGTTTCCACCCGATTTAAAAGTGGCTCTCTTTAGCTCACTAACTCACCATGCCCCATCCTTCCCTCTTTTCTGGTCTCAATCGGTCATTAGAAGTGTGTCAATCCTTGAAGAAAGGTTAACCCTGATAGGCGGGATGTGGTCCAAAGACAAATTCATCCATCCGTGTATGGTCCAAATGGTCTTTTATGGCTTGTAACGTAGGCTAAGGCTCACGGCTACGAAAGAAAAGGGTAAGTAGGCCCAAACAAGTGTTTAAGGGTGGTGAAACCAAGGATCAATTTTTCCAACGGGAAGTCTCACGATTATGCTCAGATGAAATGCTATTTCTTCTCTTGTTTCTCTCGATCGCTCTAGACTGCCCCTTTGTTGGGGTTTTCACCCTAGAGTTCATTTCCTTTTATCAAGCGTAATTTCGGATCAGGTTGTGCCTTTGCATTGTACTGGTGCATGCTTTTGATCAAAGGTGAACAATCCTTCGAGGCTCATCTAAGTAGAGATTTATAGGAAATCCTCTTGTCCCTTTTCTTCGTCCGATTTTTCCCTTTTACAAAATTGCACTTTTCACTTTAGTGCCTTTGCTTTTGATTTCTTCAACTTTTATGTCGGTAATCTTTCGACTTGATTCGGGTAGCTCTTTGAGCGCCAACTTTTCTTTCGTTGTTTCCTTTTGATGTCTTGGCTGCTCAAATTGAAAATGTATCCAATGAATCTGTTCTCCTTTAATCCACTTAGTTCACAAGACATCATCCTCATATCATAATTAGGATCCAATGTCATTTACTCGTCCATAGACTTCTATCTCATTTGCCCATGGTGTAGGGGTGATCCTTGGTTTAGGTTCGATAAAAAAAAAAGTTCAATAGGCTCAAACGGGGACAACAAAGGGCATATTTTTTGTTTTCTTTCTATGCGAAGGGAATTGAAGGAATGCCAAATGTCCTCCCATACACGGATATCAAAATTGGTCTTCAGGTGGTAGAAGTTTTAGGGTTATCACTTCATTCAAGAACCTTAGACAACAATGCCCGAGAGGAAAATTCACTCAATGGGAGTGGCCCATTATTCCTAAACACTCGTTGTCGCCCCTCTCTTGGCCTGAGTAGAACAGTTGGTGCTTCCATTCGTATCATTCCCACAACATTCGTGTTTTTCTTTTCAAAGTATTAAGGTCATTTTTTTGTAAAAATATATGCATGTATGTTTTTAATAGAAAAACAATAAGGTTGTAACCATAAAGAACAAATGAAATGTCTACAAGAAATTAAGAAATATAAAATGCTTGCAAAAGTATCCTTTTTTTAAAATAAACAAACGGACATCACAAAAGCCCTTATAAAAGATGCTAGCTATCATGGGCCAACATTACAAATTTAAACATGCACATTAAAGAGGAAAAGATATGGCAACCAAAGGTAGGATGCAACAGAAATTCCCCACCACCACGACATCGGACCCGACTTTTCGCACTCGGCCCTCCTACTTAAACTTAGGTTTTCCATTCTCGAAGGAGAGCACTCTATTCTCAACAAGCTTGTGGATCTTGCGCTTTAGAAACGCACACTCTTCCGTTGTGTGGCTGAAATCCCCAGAATGATATTCACACGGAATCCTGGCACCAAACTCAAGGCAGAATGATATCCACCCTTGCTACTAGGTCATTCATACTTCTAACGCTGTATTGGCTGAAAACAGTTCCTCTGTCTATTTTCTCTCTTCTTTTTCTCTGAACGAGTGTTTTCCCCCAATTAGTAATGATGCGATGAAATGCCTTAAACACATTTTAATTTCCAATGATGGATGTATCATGGTCTCAAATTAACAAATGCATGGTCATGAGATGAATGCATGACTGACGATGCTGCTTTAAAATGATATGTGCTACAAATGTTACAAATGTATGCAAGTCAAAAGTGGTATAATGTGTGTATGTATGAATATGAAGAGCAACACTGGGTTTGGCAAATATCCTCGTTAAACAACTCATCAATGGGAACCTTGGTCCGTTACAATGATCGGATGAAACCCACTAGATGCAGTTCTTAAGCTGGCGTCTAGGCCGACGATTTTCTTCAAGACTCGCTCAATCCCTTCTTCTTTCTTGAAATGATCTTTTGCTAGGAATCGGGCGTTCTCTCATATCCTCGTTAACAAGTAGGCCAACTCTCGATCCTGTCTCCAAGTGGTGTAGGCGACGAATTATGATTGATCCACTGTCGATATTGGTACTCTTGACTTGCTCTTTGAAAGGGTCCCACTGAGCCTAACCTTCAAAGCGCATCGGGGGTGAGGTCGAAATTCCCTCTAACTTGAAGTATTTTTCCGTTCTAGGTTGAGACTTGATTGTCGACTCAAGGCAGAGAAGTGTCCGAGAAACTTTCGATCTTGCCCCGGAAAGCTTGGTTGCTGTTCGGTGTAGTTCTCGCTAATTTCCTTGCAAGACTTGGTATTTCCCAACTGTTGTAGTCAAATCAAAGCTGCTGACCGTGGAACACATGTAGGTTAAACTCCAAAATTTGAAGTAATGATCACTTTCCTGGGACATCTGACAAATAAGTGAGGTGGTCTTTTTCGTCTTTGAAAGCCTTTCTTGTCTCGGGACCCCAACCATGTAGTTTCTCTCTTTGTGGCTACATCTTCGTCGAGGTCCTCCTCACTATTGTTACAGACTATATTCCCCACTAATCAAGTCTTTAATTTCAGACTATTTCCAACTCAATGTGCTCTTTATGCAACGATGAAATATGCAAGATAAGATAAAAAGGGAAGAAAAGCAAAGGCGTTAGTCACATGATGAATATAAATCAATTGTCAAGCAATGGAATTCAAGCATTAACGAAAAAAAAGAAGCGTAGAAACAATCAATTAGCAAGAAAAACCTAGACACTCTAAACTCTAGGGCTATCCGCATGGCTCTAATGGGGTAGGCTTCTTATATTCTCACACATGAGGTTCAGTTCTAACAAGGGTACCCGAACCTATCTCATCACCTACTAAGGTAATAAGAACCCAATTCTGGCCCATTACAGGCTTGCGAATTGGTTTCGGCTCGAGGGAAAGCACAACCTAATGACGTGGAGGGCTATTCACTTGTCAAAAGGCGTGGATTCCGAAAGTGAATTACCGACCCGTGGAGGGATACTCACGTGGGTATGGGCGTTTCACTCTCACTTAAAAAGGGTAGCTCGGGTATAGAGCTTGATGATCATGATGCAACACATGTCGGTGACTTCCTTAATAATTAAATGAGGAATTAATTCAAGACCACCAATTATCAAAGCTCGTGTACTTAAAGTCTTACTTTCAAAAAGGAACCATCTCGCTAAAGTCAAATCAAATTTCAAAAATTTCCATCATGAAAAGCAACAATTATTTCTTTGGCCTAACTCTCTTTTTGTTTTGAAAAACAAAATTTATCCCCAGTGGAGTCGCCAAGCTGTGACGGGTTTTTTTTCCGCACCGCTACTTTTAGAAAATATTCCGTATTTAATTCGATTTAAAAAAGGGGGGGAGTTTTAAAAAAAAAATTGATTCGGGTTTGGAAAATCCCTTTTAAAAAAAAATCTTTTTTCCTTCGGTTTAGAGTCGCCACCGGCCACTGAGGTAGGCCAGACACCGTAAAAAAACAAAACCAGAGATTCATTTGAAAGGGTTCGGGAGTTGGTTACGCGTGGGGAAGGGTTAGCACCCCCATCGCGCCCGGAAATCGGTACCAAAACAATTGTTGCCTTTAAAGGATGGAAATTATTCGAAATTTAAAAAGACTTTAATTAGGGGTTCTTAATTGAAAACCAGACTTTAATTATATGAGCTTTATCCAAATTGGTGGTTTTGACTTAATTAAACATTTAATTAAAAAGGATGACGGTACACCGGACCAAAGACTAAACCGACATCAAATAAGACTGACTGCCGTGTTAGTTTAGGGTTCGGATCTCGTACGTCACCTTTATGCATGATACAAGCAGATAAGATATGGTGCTATGGTCTTGTCGATTTTAATTATGAATTTACCTTTAGACGATTCGAATTAATCCGAATATTCGCGGGACATCCAATAAGTTAGGCTAGCCGACCCGAATACGCGAATTAATAAGTATCTCTGTTTTATAATTAAAATTAATTATCATGCTTATCGAAATACTAAAAAATCATATGAATGTCAATTAAAATGCATGTCATAAAAATATATTCGAACGAAAGAAGGTAAAGCATGCACATACTTACAATATGGCAAAAACATTTGATACAAACATATACTCGATACAGTAAGTAAAATGCATGGATGACAACATATAACATGACAAATGAAAAGCAAAGTAAATAAATAAAAATACAACTGATATGGACCCAAACTGCAATAAACCCATAAAAAAAACTGATTAAAACACGAAATGGGGACTCGATTGGAAGGTCACAGAAAGTTACAGGGATCAGGAAAACAATTTACCCATTCGGAATTTAACCAAATTGATATCGGGACTAGATTAAAAATGTTTGAAATCATGCAGGGACCCGGGAAGTGATTTTGAAATGCGGAAGCCCCTCCGTGTGTTATTACAGCGACACGGAGGGACTGAAAAAGCGATTAAACCAATTTTAAAAATTAAAGTAATATAAAACCCAAATTTTTTTAACCCTTTCAACCCTTTCTTCATTTAATCAGCCCTAATACACCGACCCCTCCCCCTTTTCTCTGCTACTCCGGCGCTGCAAGGGTTCCGGCCGCCGTTGCCGGCGCCGGAACCCTAAAATTTTTTTTTCGAAACCAAAACGAACCCCTTTTTTTACCCTCTTTCAGAAACTCAAAACACCAAAAAAAAAAAAATTCTTTAGCTTTAAGATTGAAACCCTTGAAATAATTTTTTTTTTGTTAAAAATTCAAAGCCGTCACTGCCGATTCACCGTGCGTAGTCTCAGAAGAGACCATGAGGCTTGTCACCGGCGGAGGGAGGCAAACGATCGAGGGTAGCCAAGCACCATGATGGTAAAACTCTGCCTGTTTCTATTTTTTTTATGTGATTCGAAGTAAAAAAAGACAATCGGGATACCTCTGAAAATATCTCTTTATATTGCTCTCTGGAATCTCTGATTACAACTTTGTTTTCGAATATAGAAAACCCTCTAATGCTCTCTGATTTTTTTTGAATCCCCCTGATGCTTTCTAATTTTCCGAATCGAATCCCCCCTCATTACAATATTGCCTTCGATTTTTATAACCAAAATAAAATATATAAAAAATTAGATAGTGCTGTTTGTTGCTGAAATTACGCCTGATTTTCTGGTATTTTGTTTGTTTGTGTTGCATGTGACTCGAGGAGAGGGACCATGGTGGGGCTCGAGTCGGCCGGACTTCGCGGACGGTCAGAGGGGCTTGGGCGTGTGATGCACGCGCAGCGCGTGAAGAAGATGAACGGTCGTCTGGCGTGGGCGTGCACTCCACGCGGCAATCCAACGGTCACGCCATCTTTGATCTAGACCGTCAGATCACTCCTGATCCAATGGGTGAGGCTGCGCGGCGCTAGGGTTTGTGCTGGGGCATCCTAGGGCTTCATCTCCCGGGGCAATTTGGACCGTTGGATCTCCTCTCCAGATCCAACGGTTGAGATGGGGCGGCTGCAACATAAGAGACACCCATTAGGGTTTTTTATTATATCAGACTAGGGTTTATTTATTTGGGCCAAGTGGGCTATGATATATGTATAATATTTTTGGGTTTTGATAATGTAAAATGGATTTTAAAATAAATAAATTGTGGGCTTTATTTATTTAATATGTTGGACTTATTTACTTAATGTTTTTGGTTTTCAGATTTAATTATAATAATAATAGTAATAGTAATAATAGGTATGATACCAAATATTATAATGATAATATAAATGGTAATATGATAGTAATAATGATATATGATAATAAATATATGAGGATAAAATAATAATATTTAATAATGAATTATATACTGTTTTATTTTTTATTTTTTATTTTTCCTTTTTCTTTTTTCTTTTTCAGTTTTTGATTTTTGCCATAACAACATATATAAATATAAAAAATATAAAGCCCACTACTAAAAGAAGAAAAAAATGGGTTAAACACCCCGGACAAAATAGGTGATTACACTGACAAACTATTTTCATAAAGGAAAAGAGTTTGTAAGCTGGTCAAGTTTCCTATGGAAATGGGGATGACACCACTGAGATTATTTTGAGAGAACTGCAATGCGGAAAGCGACTTGAGCATTAATCCTATCTCCATGGGGATCGAACCAGAGAGGTGATTATGATACAAATACAGATATACCAAATTACTCAAGTTTCCTATAGATGGTGGAATAGAACTGGTTAGGGAGTTTACAGAAAAGTCCAACAAGTAGAGTGACCTCAACATTCCAACTTGTTTAGGTATAGAACCATTGAGCAGATTGTTATGGAGGTCAAACCTGAATAAATTATGCAATCTTCCTATAGAAGAAGGGATTGGACCACTTAGATTGTTATCAAAGAAATAGATATTAGAAACTGAACTTAAACTTCCTATGTTTCGTGGAATGGGGCCACTAATTTTATTAGCCTCTAAGGAGATCAATTCAAGACTTTTCAACAAGCAAATTTCAGATGGGATAATCCCTGAGAAGCTATTGAAGGACAAGTCGAGGAAGATGAGTTTGGAAAGGTTCCCAATGTGCGAGGGGATGGTCCCATACAATGAGTTGTTCCGAAGGTGAAGCCAAGTCAAGTTAGGAAAGGAAAGAAAGTTGAGACTGTCTAGTGTACCTCTCAATCTCAAACCATAGCCTGGTAGGCTTAGGTTGGTGACGCTTCGGGTGCCGTCGCAAGTGATACCGGTCCAGTTGCAATGGTTGCTTCCGACCCACGAAGAAGAGAACAAAGCTTGGGAGGTGTTGTGGAGGGTAGCTTTCCATTTTAGAAGGGCTTCAGCTTCAATGGAGGTTATGGAGGATGGAGAAGAGACAACATGGGAAGATGGAATGAAGCAAAAAGAGAGGAAGAAGATGAGATTGAATGGCATTGAGAAAGAAGACATAGTTTTGATAGTTGAAATTAAGGATGTTTTGCTGCTAAGTTTGTGAACAAATGCTAAAAATGTCCTTGACGTTTTGTATTTACAAATCTATGTACCCTAGCATTCGACATTAAAGCTCACCTACTAACATAATCATCCCTCAACAACTCACATAAACACTCTCTTTAGCTGAGTCTTAACTCGGTTTTTCTTTGAACAAGATGAAGCTTACAACAAATGGTACAAAATCTATTCTTGTTAAAACTGTAAAATATGGATAGGTTCTATTGTTCCTTCTAAGATCCAAGCGTTACGAGCCTGTTAGGTGAAGAGTTTGAAGATATTTATTGTAGTAACATTAATGGGTAGAAAATCTTGTTTATTATGAAAGGTCTTTCACGTTGTTTACTATTTATAGTGCATGAGAATTATCAGAGTTTTTTATACATTTACTATAAGCGTCCATAAAAAATTATGAGGTTATTTCAAATCCACCCCTTTCCACAACAGAATCACAACTGTGCTCAAATGGGATTATTGATGCACAAAGTTAGCTGACACCTAACATGGGAAGTGGACATGAAGACCATAATGGTCGTCGTGGTTTTAAGCAGTTCATCCCTCTAAATTTAGACGGAGAGCTACGTTCAACTATGGTGGGAGAGGATCTCTCTCTCTCTTTTTCTCGCGTTCTAAGTCCCAATTTTTTTTAAAGCTACAGAACTTTAGCCCTAATTTTCACATCTTAAACTCTAAACTCTACACCCTAAATAATACATTCTACCTCTAATTCTCTAATCACAACCCCTAACTATAAACTCTAAACTTATTATTTTAAAATAGAGGCATAAAAAGGAAAATGATAAAGGAGCAAACGATTTCCATCTAAACTAAGAAGCATAATAATCACCCTATATATAGTTGTAGTGATTAGTGAAGTGGGAAACTTGATGTTGTCTTGTTAAAATAAATTTATAATATTTCATAGATGAAATTGTTATTTTAATTAATTTATAATATATCTGTTACAGATTTTACAACATAACAAAATTTAATATTTCAAAGATGAAATTGTTATTTTAATTAATTTATAATATTTGTTACATGTTGTGAATAAAATAACGAAGAACAACGAACAAGAATAAAAGATCAAAGAGATGAGAGAGAAAGAGGGAGATTTGTATTATTCTCAAAATATAGAATTGTATACAATGCCTTCAATGAATCATCTATTTATAGGCATAAGAAGTACATAATACATTAAACTCTAATTCATAGAGATAATATTCCTAATAATAAATAAATCAAACTCCTTTGATAAAGTTCTAATCATGATAGACATCCACATAGATAAATATTCATAACACTCCCCCTTGGATGTCTATGAAGATAATGTGTCTCGTTAAAACCTTACTAAGATAAAACCCAGTGGGAAAAAAAATTCTTTAGTGAAGGAAAAAGAGTACACACATCTTTGATACGCATAACATGTTGCCTCATTAAAAACCTTACCAGGAAAACCCATTAGGACAAAACCTCGGTTAAGGGAAAAAGAGTGCAACGCGTATTTACTCCCCCTCATGCAAACATCACAGAAGATCTTTGAATCTTCATAATTTAATCTTGAATATCATTTTTCTAAAGATCGTGAGGGATGAAACTTTAGAGTAATATGTTCCATGATGTATTCACTTTCAAACTGAGATATACATCTTGCGTTATCTTCACACAAGATAGCTTTTATCATATCTTGTAAAAGTAAATCCACATATCTTTTGGATATGTTGGGTCAATAGTCTTAGCCAAACACAATTTTTTTGGCTTGCCTCGTGCATAACAATTATTTCTACGACATTTGAGGAGGCATCAACGAATGTTTGAAGATTTAAATGTAATGATCTTTGTATATTCATAGATATTTCTTGACCAACTAATATATAGTGCTTCAAGACCAAGAAAAGATATAATTATCTTTATTCACATCCAACAATCTTACAACTATTGGGATACTCAATAGATATGCTCTATTCATATTGAATCTTCTTTAAGATTCTTTCAGCTTATGTCTATTCATAGACAAAAGAAATATATAAAAATGCTCGATCTTCAGGTCGAGATAAACTTGATGTCAATATTCAAGTACTTGTATTGAAAGTACTTGATGTTAAGATTCTTTCAGTTTATGTCAATTCATAGACAAAAGAAATATATAAAAATGCTCGATCTTCAGGTCGAGATAAACTTGATGTCAAGATTCAAGTACTTGTATTGAAAGTACTTCATGAGTTTCCAATTTGAAGCTCTTTAGGAGTTCTAAAATTATCATAATGGATCTTGATCCAAACTCTTTTATAAAATACATAAAGAAATATGATCATTCTTATAGTATTTTCTCAATTAGTATTCACTAAGGCGATTATACCAAATGCGCAAAAAATATTCATGAGACATGTCTAAATAAATTTCCTCAGAAATTTCCAAATTCTTATAGCATTTTAGATCCTTCAAGGATAAATATGGATCCACAAATAATTAGACGCATGTAAAATTTTCAAAACTGCCAAAGTAATTGCATCCACCATGAAGTAATTAAAACTTTTCATAAATCATAGTTCAAGTCGTATTTACGACTACTTATTTGTGCCTCACTTGCATTACACCTTTAGGTGTTTGGACTGCTGGTCCAAATACTTCTATTTTAGAAGTTCAAAGCGTCTTTCAACATTGGCCAATTCAATATCTATACTTCTGGATAGATTTTATACAAGATCCTCAATTTCTTTCTTTACTTCTATAGAAGTATTTTATGTAAAATCGTTGTCGACAACTTTCCAATTTTCTGGTTCCATTCTCGTAATGACATAACTCATCGAGATCTCTTCAAGATTTCAATCTTTATTTCAGGTACCTGAAACTCTTATAGAGTTTTATTATTTGTTATGTCTTGGGTCTCTTCAGGAGCACCCGCCTCCAATATATGACCATCTCATATTACTTCCTATTTACGAGAATTTTGATCATTGGAACCATTTCAACTATCATGCTTCAGGCATGATTTACATTCTCTCGCTCTAACATGTAATTTAAACTTAGAGCATTTCAGCTAGTATATGAGACTTAATTACTCTCATTGGGTCAGTAAATATGTCTGGCAGTTGACATGTAATAACATGAATTATCTTATGAACTTCTAGTTCATATACGAGGATCTAGATAATGATAATTCATTTTCATCTATTCAGCTGATTATTATTTCCCCTGATGTTGAGAAAAATCATGTCATAAATGATTCTCCAATTAATGTTTAAGAATTTAAACATAAAAGGAGACTCGTACTCAATATATATTCTCAACCCTTTTTATTTACCCATTTTGTGCGCTGTGGTGGAGCAATTCATATCGCACATTCAAAAATCATAAAATGGGAAATGTATGGTTTCTGACCAAAAACCAATCATAACGGGGAGTTTATTATAACTCGTTGGCTTGATGCGTACAAGTGTTGCTATATGGAAACACCATATAAATAATAACTCTTTTGTTCTCATAGTTTAGCTATTAAATAGGAGGCATCCAATTGAAATTTTGCTAAACTATATTTTTCATAATCAATAGGCTTTATAACAACTGATATAGCCTAAAATATAAAACCACTAGCTTTTCAAGACGAATAGTCTAACTGCATAATCTGAATCTTTTTAGAATCAATCTCACAAACTTCTGGTTGTAAGTCGATAAAACAATGTAGATGCATCTACTAAAATCATATAAAACTTTCCACATTTGTGGATATATGGGCCCATATTTCGTTCAGATATGCAAGACATACAGTCTTAACTCCAGTACAAGAACTTTAAGTTCTAATTCTTTTGGTAAGTGGGATCATCTATATCCTTTGAGAACAAACAACTCAAGAACTTCATGTTCTTTTAGTAAGTGGAATTTAATCAATTCCTTGAAGCAACACAAGAACTTCACGTTCTTTAATAAGTGGAATTTAATCCATTCCTTTGAGAATAAGTACCACAAGAACTACAAGTTCTTTTAATACATGTGCATGTAAATCTCAATAATTTCTGCACCATTATTGATCAGGATGGTCTAACCGATCATGCCAACTATATATGTGTGTGTATATATCTCTGAATTTGTAAACTTCTTGTTTACCATAACATGTAATTCAATCTTACTCGTACATGTCTAGTACGACCATCAAAATTATTTCTTTAAATAAGAATATATTTAGCTCTTTCGGAGCTTTCAATTGAAATTATCTTTTGGTAGCAATATATAGCTCTTCTAGAGCTTTCAACTGACTTTTTGGCTACCAAAACTTATATCCATATTAGCTTATTTCAAATGCCAATTGATAACATATGTTATCTATAATTCCCAAAGGGATAGTTTGCGAACTCATATTACTCTCTTTATGACTTTGACGAGTATAACGCACTGTGAATATGGAATAAAGTTCCATTTGACAATAACATATTTGCTCAACCAGAGCCTTTTGTGATATTAGTACTTCCGGATATAGTACTCACATTATTCCCTTGCATTTTAATCGAGAAATGCATAATTATGCACCTTCCAAAATGTGCTTTGTTTCATTTACTTCAGGTAATGAAAATATGTACTTTGTATCATTCACTTCGAGGAATGAAAAATATAAAATATAGCACATCATATCAAGTCGATTATCTATCAGAGATAACTTTCAAGTGCTCTTCCGAAGCATTGATATTTTAGTACTTTGATAAATATTACTCATATTTTCCCTTGCATTTAAATGGGAAAAATATTTCTTATGCTTGAGTACAATATGAGTACTTGCATTATCTGCTAGGCATAAATAGCCACAATTCTAGGCATAAATAGCCATAATTCATTGTATATTTTATTCCGGAAGTAATCATATTCTTCAAATAATAAATTAACATAAAGCGTAAATAAATAATATGTGAAATAAATAAACATAAAGCAAACTAACATAAATAAATAATAAATAAAACGAATTAACATAAAAAATATAAAAAAAATCAATTATTCCTGTTAGATGTTATAAGGGAAATAAAATAAATGGTAAATTATTCCCTTCAGGGGTTATGAGAAAATTAACAATATCCAATCGAGTTGGACCAATAACGCCACAATTATTTTCGCCATAAATAAATTTTGTTTATATTTTATTTCATTTATCATTCATGATTATGGATAAAGTCCATAATACTTTGGCGTTTGACAAGTACGAAACTAATGGTTTATAACATCACATTGGTAAAAAGATTTCACTTCCTTAGAATGTTCTTTATCACTCTTGTCATCCTTATAACTTCGCTACCAGCGGGTAGAAGTATTCTTAAAACGACTATATTTTTCATGTGTATATTCATAGCCTCGACCACGACCACAACTTTTAATGTGATTTTTTATTTCTTCCATAATATAATCTCACATTCACTTCAGGGAATGGAGTAGAGCCAGTGGGCCTTTGAAACCTTTTTCACATATCCTTATCACAGAGAACAAAGATTTAATCCTCGTACGCGGCATTGTTAAACCTGTCCACAAGGTCCTTTAAAAACCTCCTTTGAGACCAGTAGCCTCGCAGAACGGGATGTCCAGCCAATTATACTTGGATTATATCGAAATTATGTCTCTAACTGAATAATGATTTATCATGTTTGCATTCACTTCAGGGAATGAAACATATCCAATAATCGCATGGAATAAACATCATGCTTGCATTCACTTCAGGGAATGCCCCATCACTCATAATTGCATGGAATAAACATCATGCTTGCATTCACTTCAGGGAATGTGTAGAACTAAGTTTTGATATAATATTTGAAAAAATGTTTTGGACTAAATTGCAAAGAATCTAAAATGAGTTTTTAGTCAAAAACAACTTGAAAATATGTTTAAGGGTTTTAAAGGCTTTGGAATGGACTTAAAGTACATTTAAAGTGGTCAAAACCTGTATTTTTAAGTACCCTTATCGATACGATATAGAAGGGTATCGATACGTTTTAGGGTTTCAAGCCACCAGATTTTCCAGTAGCCAAAACCCGTATCGATACGCTTAGCCGTATCGATACGGTGAGCTTTGAAATAGCCCAACGGCTAGTCGCGTACCGATACGGTTGTATCGTGTACCGATACGCCTAACTACCCCAACGGTCACTTTCCCAACGGTCTTTTAAATTGCAGGACCGTACCGATACGCTAGGTAAGCGTATCGATACGCATCAGCTGAAGAAGCCCAACGGCCCTTTCCTCATTGAGACCATATCGATACGGTTGGACGAGTATCGATACGCCAAGCTGCAGAACTGCATTTATGGTGGGAAATAAAGACTCAAACGGCTCCAAATTGATCCCAACGGCTAGCAACGGCTACAAACTCAATTGGGAGTATAAAAGGGACCTCCTAGCATCTTGTAATGGTTAATGCTTCAATTGTTACAACATTATGATGTCAAAATTTGTCTAGAGCTTAAATTGTTTATTTCTTGCTTAGACAACACTTGTGAGCTTACATTGTTAAATTTGCTCAAGTGTCTAGGTTTTGGGTGAGTGCTTAGAATTGCAAACAAACACCTTTTAGAGGGATTTCTAGTTTGCTAAGTCTTTCTTTGTAAAGAGAGTGTTCCTTCAAGCTTTGGGTAGAAAGCTTTGAGGGTTGTAACGGTTTCCTCCTAATCCGAGAAAAGGGGACGAAATTCTTAGTGAATTTGTTGGAAATCCTTAGTGGGGAGCTAAGGTAGTGGATGTAGACCTTGGTTAGAAGGTTGAACCACTATAAATCCTTGTGTCAAATTGCCAATTTTTCACCTCCCACTAAAACACCCAATTATCCAACTTCTCCACAGTTGGCGAGCAAGAACGGTTGATCGAATCGAGCACCCTAAATCTCAACAATTGGTATCAGAGCTTGGCTCAATCGAAGAGGATTCACATCCTATTGAGAAGATCCGGCAAGCTCGATCACTTTTTCATCAACCGGCTCAAATGGCGCAATTCATCGACAAACCGCCTTTCTTCAACGGAGATCACTATGCCCATTGGAAGACAAAGATGAAATTCTTCTTGAAGTCAAGAGATTACAAGCTATGGGACATAGTTGAAGATGGTCCGTTCGTGCCTCAAGGAAGCAAAGCGGAATGGAGTGCCGACGATCGCAAGAAGATGGAGCTAAATTGCAAAGCCTTGCACATGCTCTTTTGTGCATTTGGTCCATCCATCTATGAGAAGATGTCTTCTTGTGAGAGTGCCAAGGAAGTATGGGACAAGCTTGAAGTCACATACGAGGGAACAAATGAAGTCAAGGAGACCAAGATTGGGCTCCTAACTCTTAAGTATGAAAACTTCAAAATGGATCCGGAAGAGAACATCGAGAAGATGTTTGATAGGTTCTCCACCATCACCAATGGTCTCAAAGGCTATGGAGAAGCCATCCCGGAGGAAAAGCTTGTTCGAAAGCTCATCTACTCACTTCCCGAGTCATGAGACTCAAAGAGGACCGCCATCATCGAAGCTAAAAATTTGAAGACTTTGAAGCTTGATGAACTCATGGGGCCACTTCTCACTCACCAAATAATGAAGAAAAACAAAGAAGAGGAGAAGAAGAAGGAAGAGATTAGAGCGATGAGGAAGAAGAAGATCATGGAGCTAGGCATCAATGCAAGTGTCGTAGCTCTCAAATCCTCCACTTGCCATCACGAAGATTCTAGTGAGGAGGATAGTGAAGATGAAGAGATGGCCTATCTCTTCAACAAGTTCGCCCGGTTCATGAAGAGCAAAATGAAAAATCCAAGCATGAATCGATGAAGAATATGAAGGACTCCCACAAATCCAAAAAGAAGGGATCATCTTCTAAACAAGCATATGTGGCCACATGGAGTGATGAAGACTTCACCGATGATGAAGTAGCCCACCTATGCTTGATGGCCCTCAATGAGGTTGAGGTAACTTCTAACTCATCTATTTCAAATTCTTATACATTTGATGAGTTACAAGATGCCTATGATGATTTGCTTTTGGAATTCAAGGCATCATTTTCTAAAAACAAAAAGTTGATTTCAAAAATAAAAATTGAAAATGATTTGCTTTCCAAAACAAATCTTGAACTTGAAGCAAGATTAAAATATTTTGAACAAAAATGTTTTGATTTACAAAATTTGCTTCTCAAAGTTCAAAAAGAAAAAGATTTGATTTCCAATGAACTTGAAAAGAAAAATAGTTTTGGAAAATCAAACTTTTATGTAAGACAATCTAGTGCCCCTAGATTTGTGAATGGAAAATGTTTTAGAAGTGTTTGGGTCCCAAAAGGACTAACCACTTCAACTAAAAAAGATGAAATTGAAAAATGGATTCCTAAGGGGACTAAATTTTGTGCTACTAATGTCTATGGATCCAAAGCAATTTGGATACCAAAAATTACTTGATTGTCTTTTGCTAGGTGTAATGGAGAGTGATCAACAAGTCAAAAATTGAGGGGGAGCTCCATGCACACAAAGGAAGAACACTTGAAGAAGGAAGGCTTCACATCCTCCCTTGAGTTCAAGTGTGGTAAAATCTAGTTGCTTTAGTGTTTATTTGATTTATTTTCTTTTATGTCAACTAGATATTCATATATGTTGAACTAACATTCTCATGATGCTTTGAGTAAGGGGGAGCCAATTTTTAAAAACCAAAATTTTAAGTGTGTCAAAATTTTTTTTTGCCTCCTATGTTATCTTAAACTTAAATGTCATTTTAAATTCTTTTTGATATAACAAAAAGGGGGAGAAATGGTTTGAAAAATTGAAATTTTCAAATGAATAAGGGGGAGCTTTACTTGTTTTCATTTGTAATCTCTTATTCACAATTTTAAAGTCAAAGGGGGAGAATTCCAAACAATTTTTCAAGTTGGTTTTATTATATCAAAAAGGGGGAGATTGTAGAACTAAGTTTTGATATAATATTTGAAAAAAATGTTTTGGACTAAATTGCAAAGAATCTAAAATGAGTTTTTAGTCAAAAACAACTTGAAAATATGTTTAAGGGTTTTAAAGGCTTTGGAATGGACTTAAAGTACATTTAAAGTGGTCAAAACCTGTATTTTTAAGTACCTGTATCGATAGGGTATAGAAGGGTATCGATACGTTTTAGGGTTTCAAGCCACCAGATTTTCCAGTAGCCAAAACCCGTATCGATACGCTTAGCCGTATCGATAAGGTGAGCTTTGAAATAGCCCAACGGCTAGTCGCGTACCGATATGGTTGTATCGCGTACCGATACGCCTAACTACCCCAACGGTCACTTTCCCAACGGTCTTTTAAATTGCAGGACCGTACCGATACGCTAGGTAAGCGTATCGATACGCATCAGCTGAAGAAGCCCAACGGCTCTTTCCTCATTGAGACCGTATCGATACGGTTGGACGAGTATCGATACGCCAAGCTGCAGAACTGCATTTATGGTGGGAAATAAAGACTCAAACGGCTCCAAATTGATCCCAACGGCTACAAACTCAATTGGGAGTATAAAAGGGACCTCCTAGCATCTTGTAATGGTTAATGCTTCAATTGTTACAACATTATGATGTCAAAATTTGTCTAGAGCTTAAATTGTTTATTTCTTGCTTAGACAACACTTGTGAGCTTACATTGTTAAATTTGCTCAAGTGTCTAGGTTTTGGGTGAGTGCTTAGAATTGCAAACAAACACCTTTTAGAGGGATTTCTAGTTTGCTAAGTCTTTCTTTGTAAAGAGAGTGTTCCTTCAAGCTTTGGGTAGAAAACTTTGAGGGTTGTAACGGTTTCCTCCTAATCCGAGAAAAGGGGACGAAATTCTTAGTGAATTTGTTGGAAATCCTTAGTGGGGAGCTAAGGTAGTGGATGTAGACCTTGGTTAGAAGGTTGAACCACTATAAATCCTTGTATCAAATTGCCAATTTTTCACCTCCCACTAAAACACCCAATTATCCAACTTCTCCACACTTGGCGAGCAAGAACGGTTGATCGAATCGAGCACCCTAAATCTCAACAGAATGCCCCATCATGGATAATCGCATGGAATAAACATCATGCTTTGCATTCACTTCAAGGAATGCCTCCCATAAAACTTTTTGGATCAAGAAGATTTTCGTAACTTGAAATTGGGAGAAGTCTATGGTCAAGTTTTTCAACGAAGAAGAAATATTGCTTTCGAGCAAATATAGACTTTATAATAATCTTCTTGTAAATTCAAAATCATCATGATTTATCGCACTTTAAAATAATAATATAAAGAATAAAAATAAAACTAAAATTTACCGATATTGATTTTTCTCTCGTGGACAATGAAGACATAGCATATGACCGAGATAGCTTCTCATAGTCCCTTTATATCACTTCTCTTTCCAAGTCATTTAAGCATATCATGTAAAACTCAAAACACGGTTAAAAATATTAACTTTTACCAAATAAAATGACATAAATAATAATATGAAAAATTACAAATATAATCATATAAGTAAAAGTATGAATAAGCATACCGCTAATTAACCCTTTTAGGAACAAGAGAAAAACACACGTAATTTGCACCAAACGCAACCTCTTCGTCTCTGTCGATTCGTCTTTTGGTTTGTGAGAAGCCACAAATTTATCTCTTTCCAATGTTCGAATAAAATCAAACATACTTCCAAAATTTTCAAAAATTAAAACAAAGTTAAAATATAAAGAGAAAGACAACCGGTAACTAAAAAAAATAAGGAGAAAAAAAAACTTATCTTTGGTTTATTCTATAATCGAATTCTTCCCGGTAACTTCTTTTGAATTATAACGATGAAGACCTCAGTTGATTAGAGTCTCGTGCTGATAACGTGTTGTGAATAAAATAACGAAGAACAACGAACAAGAATAAAAGATCAAAGAGATGAGAGAGAAAGAGGGAGATTTGTATTATTCTCAAAATATAGAATTGTATACAATGCCTTCAATGAATCATCTATTTATAGGTATAAGAAGTACATAATACATTAAACTCTAATTCATAGAGATAATATTCCTAATAATAAATAAATCAAACTCCTTTGATAAAGTTCTAATCATGATAGACATCCACATAAATAAATATTCATAACATTACAAATATTGTTTTACCTAAAACAACGTGAAAAGTAGAGGCAATTTAAGAGAGATGGACAGAGTAGTAAATTAACGAACTTGTTAAAATACTCAACAACTGCAATGTTGTCCTTCATTCCAAGCAATGATATTTAGGGATGGAAAAAATATTCGGCCCTGACTCGACTCGAGGTGTCCCGACTTGACCGGTTTTTTTTTAAATTTCAAGGATCGGGGTGGGGCGGGGCAGGGTGTGAAAAGCATGAAGTCGGGGCGGGTTCGGGTATTTACTAGAAATTCTCTGCCCCGCCCCGCCCCGCACCGGTACATTTTTATATTTTTTATTATATTTATAAAAAATATCACTATATATAAACACTTTTACGAGTTTTAAGCTATTTTTTGTTTTGTTTTTGTTCGTGCTTATCGTAAAATTTTGTTAGATGTTGTTCAAGTTTTAATATATTCGATTCTAACGGTCAATGATTCAACTTTATTCTTTTAAATATGTAATTTAACATGTGGATAATTTAAAATTTGTTTTATTTTATTTTTTATATAAGTTTGAAGTCCCTTGAAACCATAATTTGTGATTGTGGTGGAAGTTTGTTCGAATCTAACATTTATTGTCGAAGAAGATTAAAACTTTTAAAATTTTTCGGGGCGGGATCGAGTTTAGAGGTTATTGTATCGGGGCGGGACAATATACGGCATGTTGCGGCCGCAATTTAATACTATGGGAAATTTGGTGTCTCAGGTTGAGCAGGTTGCTAGTGTCTTGAATGGCTTGCCTAAAGATTATTATTAACCCTTCATGGCGTTTATCACAGCCAGTAAGGAATCTTTCACTTTTGATCGAGTTTTTCAATTCTTGTTGATGCCAAAATACAATTAGAGGATTTTAATGCACAAACTGAATTGCTTCCTATAAGTGCTAACATTGTTATCTCTAGTACTTCTTCTACTCCTAGTTCAAGGTTTTATAATTTTGGACGACAAGAAAAAAAAATTGGGAAACGAGCTGGTGGTTCTTGTGGTCTGTTAACCAATGAAGGTGTGATGAGTTGGAAAACAGTTAAGCTGTTATAGGGTTGTTAGGTGGTTTGTAACAGCTAAAACTGATTATAGTTTTGGCTCAGCTTTGTGTATAAAAGGATTCAATCCTGATCTTTGTAATCAAGCTTCTTGAATCAAATGAAATAAATATCTCTCTTATTCTTTCTATCATTTCCTTATACTGTATCATCAATTTCAACATGGTATCAGAGCCCTAAGCTGGAGGAGGGAAATTTCGATTTCTTGAGTCTGTTGCTCCTAAGCTGGGTATTAATTTGCAAGACTTGTCATCATTCCTCTCAACAGAATGGGATCGTTGAGAGAAAGCACATGCATATAGTTGAGACCATGTTTACACTATTGGCTCAAGCTGGCTTGCCCTTAAAATTTTGGTCCCATGCTGCATTGAGTTCAGTCTATCTTATCAACAGGATGCCCACTCGTGTACTTGAGGGTGTTTCCCCATTTCAGAAACTTTATGGTGCACAGCCGGATTATGCCTTTCTCAAGGTGTTTGGATGCTTGTGCTATCCTCACACAAGACCCTTTAACAAGCATAAAATGGATCTTCGATCTATTCCCTGCACCTTCCTTGGCTATTCTCCTCTTCATCATGGATACATGTGCCTTTCGCAGGATGGGAAAGTTTTTATCTCCAGAAATGTGGTGTTTGATGAAAGTGTTTTTCCATTTGTGAATGCAGGTGTTGCTGGTGATTTATCCACTGTGAGTTCTAGGTCATGTCCTGTGCATGTACTTACTCCAAGTGGTGGCAGTCCTAGCAGCACGGGCTTGGTACGTGGTCCTTCATCCAACACTCGTGCAGGCCTTGATGAGCCCTTTGGTGTGCGTGTTGATCATGATAATGCATTCCCCTCAAGATCTAATGAGAATGGTGGTGAGCATGATAATCAGGATGCTGCAGCTATTGATTCTGAAAATTGTGTTGCTCAGGATCAATCTACCTTTGGGGATCATATGGTCTCTATAGAATCTGAGGAACATGGGGCTCGTGTTTCAAGTGATGCTGAATCTTTGGGAGATTTGCAGGGTGATAATGAATTCAGTAATGATCTTGTGGCTGACATACAAGGTAATGAGGAAGCATGTGCAAATGCTAACACTGACGAGGGTCACAACACTTTACCATCAGAACTTGTTCCTGATTTGCAAGCTCAGTATGATGACACGGTGATCAGGTTATCGACTCAAGCTCCAGCTGGTTCCAGCAATACACATCATATGATCACCAGAAGGAAGAATGGCATCAGCAAACCTAAAGTCCTCAATGTTTAGCTTCATGAGACTCCTGTGGATGTTCAACATGCTCTTGCTGACCCTAAGTGGAGGGATGCAGTCATGGCTGAATATGAAGCTCTGTTGAGCAACAATACTTGGGACATTGTGGAGTTGCCACCTGGAAGAAAGCCAGTGGGGTGCAAATGGCTTTTTCGAGTGAAGCTTAAGGCTGACGGCTTAGTTGACAGGTACAAAGCAAGGTTGGTTGCTAAGGGCTTTGCTCAAGTACCAGGCTTTGATTTCCTGGATACATTTAGTCCAGTGGTTCGGTTTGTAACCATTGATGTTCTTCTTTCGTTGGTTGTGACTTATAACTGGGAAATTAGGCAGATTGATGTGAACAACGCTTTCCTAAAAGGGGATTTGCAGGAGGTGTGTATATGCAGCTTGTTCCTGGATTTGAGGAAGATGCAGGTAATGGGAAAAGGTTGGTGTGCAAGTTAAAGAAGGCCTTGTATGGCCTAAGGCAGGCTCCACGTAACTGGTTTCTTAAGCTTCAAGGATTTTTGTGCAGCTTAGGGTTTATGTCGTCCAAAGCAGAATCTTCACTCTTTATTCTTAAGTCTGAAGCTTCTGTGACATACCTTGCTGTGTATGTCGATGATATCATCACAGGGAGTGCACAATCTGTGGTGGAACATGTGATTCAACAGCTTCATGAAAGGTTCTCTCTGAAGGATTTGGGTACTATCAAATTTTTCCTGGGAATTGAAGCTCATAGATCAGACAAGGGCTTGTTCTTAAGTCAAAGAAAATTTGTTTTGGAACTTCTGAGTAAGGTGTAACTTCAAGATTCTAATTTTGCTAGCACACCTATGGCAACTTCAACCAAGCTTAGCAAACATGATGGGGTATCACTCTCTGATGTCCAGCAGTTTCGAAGTGTGGTAGGTGCTCTTCAGTGTGTCACGCACACTCGTCCAGTCATTTCATTTGCCATTAATAAGGTAGCTCAATTTATTCAACATCCTACTGACTTGCACTGGTCTGCTGTAAAACGAATTTTGCGTTACTTAAAGGGTACGTCGAGCTTTGGTTTGTGGTTTCCTGCGCAAATATAGGATGGTGTTCAGATCACTGCTTTTTCAGACGCTGATGGGGAGGGGATGTTGATGATCGACGTTCAGTGTCTGGCTACTATGTCTTTAATGGTAGTCATCTTCTCACATGGAGTTCCAAGAAGCAACGTGCCATAGCTCGATCCACAGCTGAAGCTGAGTATCGAAGTTTGGCTGATACTGCTGCTGAAGTTACTTGGCTCAAAGCTGTGCTTGTTGAATTGGGAGTAGGATTGACTGGTGTTTCAAAGATATGGTGTGACAACACCAGTGCAGTGGCTATGGCTGCGAACCCCATTCTTCATGCAAAGACTAAACACATTGAGCTCGATTTGCATTTTGTACGTGAGAAGATTGCCATGCATGAGCTGCAAGTTAATCATATTCCTGCTGATAGTCAGGTTGCCGATGTGCTAACAAAACCTCTAGCAATTCGTTGGTTTGAAGAGTTTCGCAGCAAGTTATTCGTTTTTGGCATTGAAGAAGTGTTTCCAGACCTTAGAAAGCACGATGAATGTTAACCAATGAAGGTGTGATGAGTTTGAAAACAGTTAAGCTGTTATAGGATTGTTAGGTGGTTTGTAACAACTAAAACTGATTATAGTTTTGGCTCAGCTTTGTGTATAAAAGGATTCAATCCTGATCTTTGTAATAAAGTTTCTTGAATCAAATGAAATAAATTTCTCTCTTATTTTTTCTATCATTTCCTTATACTGTATCATCAATTTCAACATGGTCAAGGAAGAGGACGTATAAGGCTTCAATGTCAGCTTTGTGGAAAGAATGGTCATTTGGTGATTCGTTGTTGGTATAGGTTCGATCAAAATTTTCCTGGTGTCACAGCCAACACCGATTAAGGTCGTTCCAGAGACGAGTTTGGTTTTTCTCATTATACTTCATATGATGGTTCTTGCAACTATTGTCCAAAGAATCTTGAAGCTTCCACTTCCCACGCTTATAGGGCTTCCTTTTCTCTAGCTTCTGCTTCTGTATGTGAATAATGCACATTGGGTGGTTGATTCTGGGGCTACTCACCATGTTACTCTAAATGTTACAAATGTTGTTCATGGTGCTGAATATAATAGACCAGGTAAGGCTATGGTAGGTGATGGTGTTTCGTTGAGTATTAATGTTGTTGGCAAACCCTACATTAATTCTGCTTCAAGAACCCTTTTATTAAGTGATTTATTGCATGTGCCACAAATAATCTTCTCTTAGATTCAAATCATGCTAGGGATAATAAGGTATTTTTCGAGTTTCATGCTAAGGACTGCTTTGTTCGAGATGAAGGCACATAAGAGATTCTTCTTCAAAGACGAGAGGATGCTGGGTTGTACAAGCATGAAGCTGAGATGACGTGGACTAGGGAGGAGAGTATCATAGTTTTTCAATGATTTTTTTCAAAGGTAATATTACACATAGGGTCACATGTCCTCACACTTCTGAGCAGAACGGTGTGGCTGAAAGGAAGCATAGGCATGTGATTGAACTTGCCTTAGTTCTTCTTACTCACATCTATTGATCTTTTGAAAAAAATTTCCGTTGAGTTACACAATTATTAATAATTTTATTTTTTATTAATTTTTAATTAAACTTTATATTAATAAAAAAATTAAAATTATATTAAAAATTTATTTAACGAATCTAAGCTCATGAACATAATTTAAATGAATTGATATAACTTTAAAATTTTTAATTTTTTAATATAATTTCATATATATAATAATTAAATTAATTTTTTTAATAAATATTGGAATTGTTAATTAAGTTAAAAAATCAATTAAATTATTTCCTTTTTTATGTATCTCAAATGTACGAACGAGTCCCCTTAATAAATTTTAAAATTATGTTCGTGAGTTTAGATTTGTTAAATAAATTTTAATATAATTTTAAAATTTTGTTTTTTTTAATTTAATCAAATATTAATAAAAAATAAAATTATTAATAATTTAATTATTAGATTTATTTCAGTGGTTTAAATATTTTTATGCATCTCAAATGTGTCATGTTCGAGCCCCTTTAATCCATATTTATTTCCTTTTTATTGACATGAGCAACAAACTAATATATACATTAGGTTTTGTATTCTATATCACAAAGATATAGTTGGCTCAGTTGTAAATGCGCATCACTCTCACTCAAGGCAGCTTAGGTTCAAATCTCGCCAGAGGTAGATGCACCTTGCTTTTATTTTCTTCCTCCAATAAGGTGGTGACACGTGCCACTACCTAATTAAATAATTAATTTATTTTATTAAATTAAAATTATGACCAAATTGATAGAGTGTATAGTAACGGGGACCAAATGTGTAATTATACAATTTTTACTAACTGCCACGTCACTCTCTCCGTTAAGTTTTAACGACAGGTGGTCACATTGAGTCCATTTTAATATATGTTGGCCTAATTGCTTAAAAAAGTATAGTGGTCAAATCGAGACTAAACTCATAGTATGGTGGTTATTTATATAGTTTACCCATTGTTTTTTGGGAAAACTACAACGGTGGTCCCCAAACTATTACCATTTTCCTATTTTGGTCCCAAAACTATGTTTTTCGGCAAAATCGTCCCTTCTGTTACATAGTTCTCCTGTTTTGGTCCCTGACGTGAAATAGCTAACGGTTTTGCTGACGTGGCATTTTTTAAGAGGCTTGAGAAATGATTAAAAAATATTTTAAAAATGCCACGTCAGCAAAATCGTTAGCTATTTAATGTTGGGGGACCAAAA
Organism: Hibiscus trionum; assembly: GCA_030270665.1. Classification (NCBI taxonomy): domain Eukaryota; kingdom Viridiplantae; phylum Streptophyta; class Magnoliopsida; order Malvales; family Malvaceae; genus Hibiscus; species Hibiscus trionum. Next base: position 47,342,725 of record BSYR01000017.1, on the reverse strand, counting down.
CAGGAGAACTATGTAACAGAAGTGACGGTTTTGCCGAAAAACATAGTTTAGGGACCAAAATAGGAAAACGGTAATAGTTTAGGGACCACTGGTGTAGTTTTCCTTGTTCTTTTATTTCAACATTTCGCTTGCCCAATATATGAAGTCCTCCTCCGAAATCGTTTTGGGCCCCTTTGCGTTGTTGGACAAATCTATGCTTGATTATATTGGTTTAAGAGATACAGTAAACTTCAGCTCCAAGCCTTTTAACTGTTATATTTACATAATGAAGTTTGGAATAGTACCATGAAATCTGTTACATTTCAAAACAACAACTCGAAGCTTGGAATGTAACCCCTCGACTCGGCCTAGCCACCAGACTGACCCGAACGGGTTACACGGGGAAAACCGAAGCGAAATTCGCTAAGGCTTCACTCCGATTAGCAGCCCTATTTTTTTAATTAATCTTGTCTAGATGCTTTATTTAAACCTATGTGAGAAGCCAAACAACGGAAGAGCAAACACGGATACGAACCAAGCAAATCAGACAATTAAAGACAACTTTTAGCCATTTTACTTCAAGCCGTATCGATACTCCTAAGGCCAGTATCGATACGTCTTCAACGGTCAAACTCCCTCAAGTTCAACTTTCAGAGACCGTATCGATACCCTCTAAGGCTGGTATCGATACGCTCTTAACGGTCAAGTCTCCCAAGGTCAACTTCAGGACCGTATCGGTACGCCTAAGGCTTGTACTGATACCTCAATTTCTCGTCAAAATCTCATATTTTCAGAGAACAAAGTGGGTATCGATACGCCCTCGCGTATCAGTATGATTGACTTAAAACAAGTGACCGTATCAATACTGCCCCTGAGTGTATCGATACGCCCTGCACAGAAAGACAGAAAATTTCAGTTTTAAGCACAAAGGAGCCAACTTAAACACCCTAAACATGCATTCGATCAACTTTTAAACGTGCATGCAACTCAAGGCAAACAAGAAAACTCATTTAAAGTAAGTTAAACATTCAACGAGGCTAAAAATCAACAAGGCAAGATTTAGCACAAAACAACCAAACATGCTTAACATTCTCAAAGGGTCAAAAGCCTAACCAAATCATACTTCAACACTTTAAACATAGTAACAACAATAACAAAAACATAAGAGTTTGGACACCAACTCCCCAACACAAAACTCTAGCATTCCCTTTGCCTAAGTATTATTACAACCATGAAAAATCATACTTGAGCTAGCAAAGAACTCCAAGGTCCCTCCTTTAACCCGCTTGCCTCCCGAAGCCACTAACGATATGTATTGTTGGAAAAGAGAGCGTAAGCTTAAAAGCTTAGTGAACGAAGCTCAAAATCACAACAACAACAATGTAGTTCAAAACATATATTTAGTTTTAAAGACAAACCATTTAAAAAGGAAAATACGATAAAACGAAAGCATAAACAAAACATGGTATGCACATACACAACCTATTCTGGTAGGACTACACATCACCGTTCACAAACAACTAGCATATTTTCGGTGGGACTACACATCACTGTACTTATCTACTAGTCACTACTGGTGGGACTACACATCACCGTATTCAACCACATATTTTCCACTAACCATCACGTAAGGCTTTGACAACAACTATGACAACACAACAACCTTAAAAGGGAGGTAAAAGCATTTCATGTTTCACACAACAACACGAACAAACACATACACCAACAATCAACGAAACAAGGCAAAATTAGATAACTTACACTTGGGTTTAGGTTGGCCCTTAAGGCTCCACCCAAACCCCAAGAAACATTCTTTGAAGCTCATAGATCAGACAAGGGCTTGTTCTTAAGTCAAAGAAAATTTGTTTTGGTACTTCTGAGTAAGGTGCAACTTCAAGATTCTAATTTTGCTAGCACACCTATGGAAACTTCAACCAAGCTTAGCAAACATGATGGGGTATCACTCTCTGATGTCCAACAGTTTCGAAGTGTGGTAGGTGCTCTTCAGTATGTCACGCACACTCGTCCAGTCATTTCATTTGCCGTTAATAAGGTTGCTCAATTTCTTCAACATCCTACTGACTTGCACTGGTCTGCTGTAAAACGAATTTTGCGTTACTTAAAGGGTACGTCGAGCTTTAGTTTGTGGTTTCCTGCGCAAATATAGGATGGTGTTCAGATCACTGCTTTTTCAGACGCTGGTTGGGGAGGGGATGTTGATGATCGACGTTCAGTGTCTGGCTACTATGTCTTTAATGGTAGTCATCTTCTCACATGGAGTTCCAAGAAGCAACGTGCCATAGCTCGATCCACAGTTGAAGCTGAGTATCGAAGTCTGGCTGATACTGCTGCTGAAGTTACTTGGCTCAAAGCTGTGCTTGTTGAATTGGGAGTAGGATTGACTGGTGTTTCAAAGATTTGGTGTGACAACACCAGTGCAGTGGCTATGGCTGCGAACCCCATTCTTCATGCAAAGACTAAACACATTGAGCTCGATTTGCATTTTGTACGTGAGAAGATTGCCATGCATGAGCTGCAAGTTAATCATATTCCTGTTGATAGTCAGGTTGCCGATGTGCTAAAAAAGCCTCTAGCAATTCGTTGGTTTGAAGAGTTTCGCAGCAAGTTGTTCGTTTTTGGCATTGAAGAAGTGTTTCCAGACCTTAGAAAGCACGGTGAATGTTAACCAATGAAGGTGTGATGAGTTGGAAAACAGTTAAGCTGTTATAGGGTTGTTAGGTGTTTTGTAACAACTAAAACTGATTATAGTTTTGGCTCAGCTTTGTGTATAAAAGGATTCAATCCTGATCTTTGTAATAAAGTTTCTTGAATCAAATGAAATAAATTTCTCTCTTATTTTTTCTATCATTTCCTTATAATGTATCATCAATTTCAACATGGTCAAGGAAGAGGACGTATAAGGCTTCAATGTCAGCTTTGTGGAAAGAATGGTCATTTGATGATTCGTTGTTGGTATAGGTTCGATCAAAATTTTCATGGTGTCACAGCCAACACCGATTAATGTCGTTCCAGAGACGAGTTTGGTTTTTCTCATTATACTTCATATGATGGTTCTTGCAACTATTGTCCAAAGAATCTTGAAGCTTCCACTTCCCAAGCTTTTAGGACTTCCTTTTCTCTAGCTTCTCCTCCGTTTGTTCTGTATGTGAATAATGCACATTGGGTGGTTGATTCTGGGGCTACTCACCATGTTACTCTAAATGTTACAAATGTTGTTCATGGTGCTGAATATAATAGACCAGGTAAAGCTATGGTAGGTGATGGTGTTTCGTTGAGTATTAATGTTGTTGGCAAACCCTACATTAATTCTGCTTCAAGAACCCTTTTATTAAGTGATTTATTGCATGTGCCACAAATAATCTTCTCTTAGTTTCAAATCTTGCTAGGGATAATAAGGTATTTTTCGAGTTTCATGCTAAGGACTGCTTTGTTCGAGATGAAGGCACATAAGAGATTTTTCTTCAAAGACGAGAGGATGCTGGGTTGTACAAGCATGAAGCTGAGATGACGTGGACTAGGGAGGAGAGTATCATAGTTTTTCAATGATTTTTTTCAAAGGTAATATTACACATAGGGTCACATGTCCTCACACTTCTGAGCAGAACGGTGTGGCTGAAAGGAAGCATAAGCATGTGATTGAAATTGCCTTAGTTCTTCTTACTCACATCTATTGATCTTTTGAAAAAAAAATCCGTTGAGTTACACAATTATTAATAATTTTATTTTTTATTAATTTTTAATTAAACTTTATATTAATAAAAAAATTAAAATTATATTAAAAATTTATTTAACGAATCTAAACTCACGAACATAATTTAAATGAATTGATATAACTTTAAAATTTTTAATTTTTTAATATAATTTCATATATATAATAATTAAATTAATTTTTTAATAAATATTGGAATTGTTAATTAAGTTAAAAAATCAATTAAATTATTTCCTTTTTTATGTATCTCAAATGTACGAACGAGTCCCTTAATAAATTTTAAAATTATGTTCGTGAGTTTAGATTTGTTAAATAAATTTTAATATAATTTTAAAATTTTGTTTTTTTTAATTTAATCAAATATTAATAAAAAATAAAATTATTAATAATTTAATTATTAGATTTATTTCAGTGGTTTAAATATTTTTATGCATCTCAAATGTGTCATGTTCGAGCCCCCTTAATCCATATTTATTTCTTTTTTATTGACATGAGTAACAAACTAATATATATATTAGGTTTTGTATTCTATATCACAAAGATATAGTTGGCTCAGTTGTAAATGCGCATCACTCTCACTCAAGGCAGCTTAGGTTCAAATCTCGCCAGAGGTAGATGCACCTTGCTTTTATTTTCTTCCTCCAATAAGGTGGTGACACGTGCCACTACCTAATTAAATAATTAATTTATTTTATTAAATTAAAATTATGACCAAATTGATAGAGTGTATAGTAACGGGGACCAAATGTGTAATTATACAATTTTTTACTAACTGCCACGTCACTCTCTCCGTTAAGTTTTAACGACAGGTGGTCACATTGAGTCCATTTTAATATATGTTGGCCTAATTGCTTAAAAAAGTATAGTGGTCAAATCGAGACTAAACTCATAGTATGGTGGTTATTTATATAGTTTACCCATTGTTTTTTGGGAAAACTACAACGGTGGTCCCCAAACTATTACCATTTTCCTATTTTGGTCCCAAAACTATGTTTTTCGGCAAAATCGTCCCTTCTGTTACATAGTTCTCCTGTTTTGGTCCCTGACGTGAAATAGCTAACGATTTTGCTGACATGGCATTTTTTAAAAGGGGAGAGAAATGATTAAAAAATATTTTAAAAATGCCACGTCAGCAAAATCGTTAGCTATTTAATGTTGGGGGACCAAAACAGGAGAACTATGTGACAGAAGTGACGGTTTTGCCGAAAAATATAGTTTAGGGACCAAAATAGGAAAACGGTAATAGTTTAGGGACCACTGGTGTAGTTTTCCCTTGTTTTTTTTTATTTCAACATTTCGCTTGCCCAACATATGAAGTCCTCCTCCGAAATCGTTTTGGGCCCCTTTGCATTGTTTGACAAATCTATGCTTGATTATATTGGTTTAAGAGATACAGTAAACTTCAGCTCCAAGCCTTTTAACTGTTATATTTACATAATGAAGTTTGGAATAGTACCATGAAATCTGTTACATTTCAAAACAACAACTCGAAGCTTGGGATGTAACCCCTCGACTCGGCCTAGCCACCAGACTGACCCGAACGGGTTATACGGGGAAAACCGAAGCGAAATTCGCTAAGGCTTCACTCCGATTAGCAACCCTATTTTTTTAATTAATCTTGTCTTGATGCTTTATTTAAACCTATGTGAGAAGGCAAACAACGGAAGAGCAAACACGGATACGAACCAAGCAAATCAGACAATTAAAGACAACTTTTAGCCATTTTACTTCAAGCCGTATCGATACTCCTAAGGCCAGTATCGATACGTCTTCAACAGTCAAACTCTCTCAAGTTCAACTTTGAGAGACCGTATCGATACCCTCTAATGCTGGTATCGATACGCTCTTAACGGTCAAGTCTCCCAAGGTCAACTCCAGGACCGTATCGGTACGCCTAAGGCTTGTACTGATACCTCAATTTCTCGTCAAAATCTCATATTTTCAGAGAACAAAGTGGGTATCGATACGCCCTCGCGTATCAGTATGATTGACTTAAAACAAGTGATCGTATCAATACTGCCTCTGAGCATATCGATACGCCCTGCACAGAAAGACAGAAAATTTCAGTTTTAAGCACAAATGAGCCAACTTAAACACCCTAAACATGCATTCGATCAACTTTTAAACGTGCATGCAACTCAAGGCAACCAAGAAAACTCATTTAAAGTAAGTTAAACATTCAACGAGGCTAAAAATCAACAAGGCAAGATTTAGCACAAAACAACCAAACATGCTTAACATTCTCAAAGGGTCAAAAGCCTAACCAAATCATACTTCAACACTTTAAACATAGTAACAACAATAACAAAAACATAAGAGTTTGGACACCAACTCCCTAACACAAAACTATAGCATTCCCTTTGCCTAAGTATTATTACAACCATGAAAAATCATACTTGAGCTAGAAAAGAACTCCAAGGTCCCTCCTTTAACCTGCTTGCCTCCCGAAGCCACTAACGATATGTATTGTTGGAAAAGAGAGCGTAAGCTTAAAAGCTTAGTGAGTGAAACTCAAAATCACAACAACAACAATGCAGTTCAAAACATATATTTAGTTTTAAAGACAAACCATTTAAAAAGGAAAATACGATAAAACGAAAGCATAAACAAAATATGGTATGCACATACACAACCTATTCTGGTAGGACTACACATCACCGTTCACAAACAACTAGCATATTTTCGGTGGGACTACACATCACCGTACTTATCTACTAGTCACTACCGGTGGGACTACAGATCACCGTATTCAACCACATATTTTCCACTAACCATCACGTAAGGCTTTGACAACAACTATGACAACACAACAACATTAAAAGGGAGGTAAAAGCATTTCATGTTTCACACAACAACACGAATAAACACATACACCAACAATCAACGAAACAAGGCAAAATTAGATAACTTACACTTGGGTTTAGGTTGGCCCTTAAGGCTCCACCCAAACCCCAAGAAACATTCTTTGAAGCTCATAGATCAGACAAGGGCTTGTTCTTAAGTCAAAGAAAATTTGTTTTGGAACTTCTGAGTAAGGTGCAACTTCAAGATTCTAATTCTGCTAGCACACCTATGGCAACTTCAACCAAGCTTAGCAAACATGATGGGGTATCACTCTCTGATGTCCAGCAGTTTCGAAGTGTGGTAGGTGCTCTTCAGTATGTCACACACACTCGTCCAGTCATTTCATTTGCCGTTAATAAGGTTGCTCAATTTCTTCAACATCCTACTGACTTGCACTGGTCTGCTGTAAAACGAATTTTGCGTTACTTAAAGGGTACGTCGAGCTTTGGTTTGTGGTTTCCTGCGCAAATATAGGATGGTGTTCAGATCACTGCTTTTTCAGACGCTGGTTGGGGAGGGGATGTTGATGATCGACGTTCAGTGTCTGGCTACTATGTCTTTAATGGTAGTCATCTTCTCACATGGAGTTCCAAGAAGCAACGTGCCATAGCTCGATCCACAGTTGAAGCTGAGTATCGAAGTCTGGCTGATACTGCTGCTGAAGTTACTTGGCTCAAAGCTGTGCTTGTTGAATTGGGAGTAGGATTGACTGGTGTTTCAAAGATTTGGTGTGACAACACCAGTGCAGTGGCTATGGCTGCGAACCCCATTCTTCATGCAAAGACTAAACACATTGAGCTCGATTTGCATTTTGTACGTGAGAAGATTGCCATGCATGAGCTGCAAGTTAATCATATTCCTGCTGATAGTCAGGTTGCCGATGTGCTAACAAAACCTCTAGCAATTCGTTGGTTTGAAGAGTTTCGCAGCAAGTTGTTCGTTTTTGGCATTGAAGAAGTGTTTCCAGACCTTAGAAAGCACGGTGAATGTTAACCAATGAAGGTGTGATGAGTTGGAAAACAGTTAAGCTGTTATAGGGTTGTTAGGTGGTTTGTAACAACTAAAACTGATTATAGTTTTGGCTCAGCTTTGTGTATAAAAGGATTCAATCCTGATCTTTGTAATAAAGTTTCTTGAATCAAATGAAATAAATTTCTCTCTTATTTTTTCTATCATTTCCTTATACTGTATCATCAATTTCAACATGGTCAAGGAAGAGGACGTATAAGGCTTCAATGTCAGCTTTGTGGAAAGAATGGTCATTTGATGATTCGTTGTTGGTATAGGTTCGATCAAAATTTTCCTGGTGTCACAGCCAACACCGATTAAGGTCGTTCCGGAGACGAGTTTGGTTTTTCTCATTATACTTCATATGATGGTTCTTGCAACTATTGTCCAAAGAATCTTGAAGCTTCCACTTCCCAAGCTTATAGGACTTCCTTTTCTCTAGCTTCTGCTCCGTTTGTTCTGTATGTGAATAATGCACATTGGGTGGTTGATTCTGGGGCTACTCACCATGTTACTCTAAATGTTACAAATGTTGTTCATGGTGCTGAATATAATAGACCAGGTAAGGCTATGGTAGGTGATGGTGTTTCGTTGAGTATTAATGTTGTTGGCAAACCCTACATTAATTCTGCTTCAAGAACCCTTTTATTAAGTGATTTATTGCATGTGCCACAAATAATCTTCTCTTAGTTTCAAATCTTGCTAGGGATAATAAGGTATTTTTCGAGTTTCATGCTAAGGACTGTTTTGTTCGAGATGAAGGCACATAAGAGATTCTTCTTCAAAGACGAGAGGATGCTGGGTTGTACAAGCATGAAGCTGAGATTACGTGGACTAGGGAGGAGAGTATCATAGTTTTTCAATGATTTTTTTCAAAGGTAATATTACACATAGGGTCACATGTCCTCACACTTCTGAGCAGAACGGTGTGGCTGAAAGGAAGCATAGGCATGTGATTGAAATTGCCTTAGTTCTTCTTACTCACATCTATTGATCTTTTGAAAAAAAAATTCTGTTGAGTTACACAATTATTAATAATTTTATTTTTTATTAATTTTTAATTAAACTTTATATTAATAAAAAAATTAAAATTATATTAAAAATTTATTTAACGAATCTAAACTCACGAACATAATTTAAATGAATTGATATAACTTTAAAATTTTTAATTTTTTAATATAATTTCATATATATAATAATTAAATTAATTTTTTTAATAAATATTGGAATTGTTAATTAAGTTAAAAAATCAATTAAATTATTTCCTTTTTTATGTATCTCAAATGTACGAACGAGTCCCATTAATAAATTTTAAAATTATGTTCGTGAGTTTAGATTTGTTAAATAAATTTTAATATAATTTTAAAATTTTGTTTTTTTTAATTTAATCAAATATTAATAAAAAATAAAATTATTAATAATTTAATTATTAGATTTATTTCAATGGTTTAAATATTTTTATGCATCTCAAATGTGTCATGTTCGAGCCCCCTTAATCCATATTTATTTCCTTTTTATTGACATGAGTAACAAACTAATATATATATATATTAGGTTTTGTATTCTATATCACAAAGATATAGTTGGCTCAGTTGTAAATGCGCATCACTCTCACTCAAGGCAGCTTAGGTTCAAATCTCGCCAGAGGTAGATGCACCTTGCTTTTATTTTCTTCCTCCAATAAGGTGGTGACACGTGCCACTACCTAATTAAATAATTAATTTATTTTATTAAATTAAAATTATGACCAAATTGATAGAGTGTATAGTAACGGGGACCAAATGTGTAATTATACAATTTTTTACTAACTGCCACGTCACTCTCTCCGTTAAGTTTTAACGACAGGTGGTCACATTGAGTCCATTTTAATATATGTGGTCTAATTGCTTAAAAAGTATAGTGGTCAAATCGAGACTAAACTCATAGTATGGTGGTTATTTATATAGTTTACCCATTGTTTTTTGGGAAAACTACAACGGTGGTCCCCAAACTATTACCATTTTCCTATTTTGGTCCCAAAACTATGTTTTTCGGCAAAATCGTCCCTTCTGTTACATAGTTCTCCTGTCTGTTTTGGTCCCTGGCGTGAAATAGCTAACGGTTTTGCTGACGTGGCATTTTTTAAGAGGGGAGAGAAATGATTAAAAAATATTTTAAAAATGCCATGTCAGCAAAATCGTTAGCTATTTAATGTTGGGGGACCAAAACAGGAGAACTATGTAACAGAAGTGACGGTTTTGCCGAAAAACATAGTTTAGGGACCAAAATAGGAAAACGGTAATAGTTTAGGGACCACTGGTGTAGTTTTCCCTTGTTTTTTTTATTTCAACATTTCGCTTGCCCAACATATGAAGTCCTCCTCCGAAATCGTTTTGGGCCCCTTTGCGTTGTTGGACAAATCTATGCTTGATTATATTGGTTTAAGAGATACAGTAAACTTCAGCTCCAAGCCTTTTAACTGTTATATTTACATAATGAAGTTTGGAATAGTACCATGAAATCTGTTACATTTCAAAACAACAACTCGAAGCTTGGGATGTAACCCCTCGACTCGGCCTAGCCACCAGACTGACCCGAACGGGTTACACGGGGAAAACCGAAGCGAAATTCGCTAAGGCTTCACTCCGATTAGCAACCCTATTTTTTTAATTAATCTTGTCTAGATGCTTTATTTAAACCTATGTGAGAAGGCAAACAACGGAAGAGCAAACACGGATACGAACCAAGCAAATCAGACAATTAAAGACAACTTTTAGCCATTTTACTTCAGGCCGTATCGATACTCCTAAGGCCAGTATCGATACGTCTTCAACGGTCAAACTCCCTCAAGTTCAACTTTGAGAGACCGTATCGATACCCTCTAAGGCTGGTATCGATACGCTCTTAACGGTCAAGTCTCCCAAGGTCAACTCCAGGACCGTATCGGTACGCCTAAGGCTTGTACCGATACCTCAATTTCTCGTCAAAATCTCATATTTTCAGAGAACAGAGTGGGTATCAATACGCCCTCGCGTATCAGTATGATTGACTTAAAACAAGTGACCGTATCAATACTGCCCTTGAGCGTATCGATACGCCCTGCACAGAAAGACAGAAAATTTCAGTTTTAAGCACAAAGGAGCCAACTTAAACACCCTAAACATGCATTCGATCAACTTTTAAACGTGCATGCAACTCAAGGCAACCAAGAAAACTCATTTAAAGTGAGTTAAACATTCAACGAGGCTAAAAATCAACAAGGCAAGATTTAGCACAAAACAACCAAACATGCTTAACATTCTCAAAGGGTCAAAAGCCTAACCAAATCATACTTCAACACTTTAAACATAGTAACAACAATAACAAAAACATAAGAGTTTGGACACCAACTCCCCAACACAAAACTCTAGCATTCCCTTTGCCTAAGTATTATTACAACCATGAAAAATCATACTTGAGCTAGCAAAGAACTCCAAGGTCCCTCTTTTAACCCGCTTGCCTCCCGAAGCCACTAACGATATGTATTGTTGGAAAAGAGAGCGTAAGCTTAAAAGCTTAGTGAGCGAATCTCAAAATCACAACAACAACAATGCAGTTCAAAACATATATTTAGTTTTAAAGACAAACCATTTAAAAAGGAAAATACGATAAAACGAAAGCATAAACAAAACATGGTATGCACATACACAACCTATTCTGGTAGGACTACATATCACCGTTCACAAACAACTAGCATATTTTCGGTGGGACTACACATCACCGTACTTATCTACTAGTCACTACCGGTGGGACTACACATCACCGTATTCAACCATATATTTTCCACTAACCATCACGTAAGGCTTTGACAACAACTATGACAACACAACAACATTAAAAGAGAGGTAAAAGCATTTCGTGTTTCACACAACAACACGAATAAACACATACACCAACAATCAACGAAACAAGGCAAAATTAGATAACTTACACTTGGGTTTAGGTTGGCCCTTAAGGCTCCACCCAAACCCCAAGAAACATTCTTTGAACATTTTTGAAGCTTCAAAACAATTTTCACTCACCAGCTCAATACCAAAACAAGCCAACGGTCGTTCTTCAAGCTTCCGGAACTCCTAGTGTAGCGTCCGAAGAACTCAAATCGTTATCCGCTACTTCTACCCAAACCAAAACAAGGAATTAATATACTTTTCAACAACTAAACTCACTGAAATCAATTCCATCAAAAACCGACAACAACAAGTATCCGATTTCTATCCAAAATTAACCGAAACTATCTTCATTTCTACTCTAACCTCAAGTCAGTCACATCCTTATCAATTTACCATCCAAACCATGTTCAACCCCTCCAAAAACATCAACCTAATACCACCATAACATTAGGAAACCTCTTCCACCATTTCTAAGCCAAAAACCCAAAAACCCATTACTCAAAAACTACCCATTTTCCAAATTTCGGGACTTCATGTTAAATATATTGTCTTAACACCATTTTACACTCTAAACATCCTTTAAAACTCACCCAAACCACTGTTTTCACGAAAAAGCTTAAACCCTTCAAAAACCCATTTTCACCCAAATGAAGAAACTTGAGAAATCTTCAAGTTTTTGGAAGGAAAATGCTACAAGTAAGATATAAATGAAAAGAGAAGTAAAAATCAAGTGGTTTACCTCTTTGAAACTTCCAAAATGGTGAAGCTTGGTGGAAAAAGGATGGTGGCTATGACATTGGGAGTTTTAACGTGAAAAGGTTTTGGGAAGAAGATGAGATGAGAAATTTTGAAATATTGTATTTTATTTTAATTCAAAAATCTATCTCCAAAGTCCTATTTTTCCCACTTTACCAAAAGACCCTTTTTAAAATCCCTTTTCTTCAAAAGCTTTAAAATTGGTTTATTTCAAATTGTTTCCCCAAATTGGCTTAACCCGAACCAGTTTAACCCAAACCCGAATATCTCCCGGGCCCCAAACTCGGGCGTTACATGGGAAGCATAGGCTGTTTGAAATAATCGATTGGTTTTTTAGAGGTTTGGTTTTTAACGCACTTCGAAGCGAATAGAAATCATATGTCTCTTTTCGGTGCCCCAATTTATGTCCCACACTAAAAAGTTAGGTTTAGGGAATTATGGGTATGGTGAATTTTTTAGGGTTTAAGGTTTACTATTGAATTTAGAATTTAGAATTTAGGGTTAGGGTTTAAAATTTATTTTTCTTAGTTTTAAAGTTTAGGGGTCTAGGTTTAGGGATAGTGGTCAAATAGAGAAAAAATAAAAATTTGAGGGACGTAAAAAGAGATGCAATAAAAATTAAAGGGATAAAATGACAAGATTGGTAAAGTCAGAGGTCCAAAAAAGGCATTCTGCCTTTGTAATTTTTGTAGAAGATCCATGTTTTTATGGTGCATTTTGCAATTTTAATTTAAGTGTTCACTACCCTTTACTCAAGCAACCAATCTAATAATATACAAAGGAGAAAAATGTAAATTAAATTAAAATTAATGTGAATAGGAAATCGTAGCAGCTTTGGATTAGAAAAAGATAGCAAAAACATTAGTACTTAGCATTACATATTCTAAAAGGCAATGGAAATTTTTATTCAGGCATCAGTTCTCCTAATTTTATGGTCGAGAAAGGACTCGGCAATGGAAGGGATTGGCGACTAAGCGCTTGAGCAACTTGTTGCATGGTCGGCCGAAGATGAGGATTGCCATTCAAGCATTCAAATGCTACCTTAGTAGCAGTGACTACATCCTGCGCAGCTCGGCTCCGCGGTGGTGAGAGACGGTGGTCGATCACATCTTTAAGTAAAATTTGTTGGTCATTTGGCATAGGTGTTGGTGATGACAGATATGAAAGAAGATCAGCAGGATGCTTCCCCATGAAAACTTCTATGGTCACCACTCCAAAACTGTACACATCACATTTCTCATCTACTCTCATTGTATAAGCCAACTCTACATCAGAAAAACATAGCATATACTAATTACGCATTTGAATCATGTCTTATAATAAATTATGTATATATGAGAAAATAGTTAATACCTGGAGCTATATACCCGTATGTTCCTGCAAGTGATGTCCAATTGGAGGAGTCTGGCTTCAAAATCCTGGCAGTTCCAAAATCCGAGACACGAGCTTCATAGTCCAAATCCAACAGAACATTGTTGCTGGAAATGTCTCGATGAACTATAGGTCGTGAGTGGTCGTGATGCATATAAGACAGAGCATTGGCCAACCCTTTAACAACATTTAGCCTCTTTGTCCAATCCAACTCCTTTGCCTGCTCATTGTTGCTTAACACCATTCTCAAACTTCCCCTTTCAACGAGCTCATAAATGAGAAAAGAATGATGTGGATGTGAACAAAAGCCATACATCTGCACGATGTTTCGGTGTCTTATCTCTAATAAAGCAACAATCTCGCTTTCAAAAGCTTTCAAGTTGTTGAGAAGAACGTTGTCTTCAGATTGGTGAAGCTTCTTCACGGCAACCACTTGACCAGTTGGTAATGCAGCTTTGTAGACAGTTCCGTATCCTCCTGATCCAATGCAATAGTCGGAGCTGAAATCTTCAGTGGCTTCAATGATACTGTCATGGAGTATTCTCCCATTAAATCCCAAGACAGTGAAAATATCTCCATGTTGTTCCTCCCTTACCTCTGATTTGCTAGTTGGAGTCTTCTTGCAACAGGTAAGGAAACTTGCAGCCAATATAAACAACAAAAGTAAACAACAGAAGAGTAGAAGCATAGCTAATATGATGACTTCGGTCCTCCTTCCATGGCTGAGAACACAAGGCCTTAGTCCAATGGCGTTACCACATAAGCCTTTATTGTTCCCCAAGGCATCGAATGGAGCCTCGTAAAATGCCTTAAGGTTTGGGATAGGACCTTCCAATCGATTGAAAGATATGTTCACAATTCTCAAACCATGCAAATCATTGAAAGCTTCTGGTATGAAACCATTGAGCATATTGTGAGAAAGGTTCAATATTTCCAAGGACTGTAATCTTCCAAACTCTTGTGGGATGCCTCCAATAAGTGAATTCTGACTCAAATCTAGACTTTGAAGAGCAATAACTTTGCTTATTGAAGATGGAATGCTCTCTCCAAGATTATTCATGCTCAAATTCAAGTTGAATAACTTGGAGCAGTTTCCAAGATTACCAGGAATAGGTCCACTTAGCATGTTTGATGCCAAGTTAAGTTGTTCTAGGTTAGAAAGAAGTCCAATCTCAGATGGAATTTGGCCTGAAAGTTGATTACCACTTAGCAAAAGACGGCACATCATTTTCAATGCTCCTAGTTCCTTAGGAATCTCGCCAATTAGATGATTGGAAGACAGATCAAGTTCCCCCAATTGAGTTGCATTTGCCAATTCCAATGGTATCTTTCCAGAAATGTTATTGTTGGAGATTTGAAGGTTAGTTAGATTAGGACATTGCCCCCATTTTGAAGAAAGTTCACCAAAAAAATTGTTGTTACTTAATGAAATATAATTCAAATTTGGATATGTACCAAAAGCATCTGATATATTTCCTGTGAAGTGGTTTCCTTCAAGCCTAGCTCTATACAAGCTTTTGCAGTCTCTCAAAGTTGATGGGATCGGACCCGTCAAATTGTTGTTGGCCACCGCAAGACGAGCGAGTACTCCACCGGTGCATAAATTCTCCGGTAACTGACCAGAAATCGCATTTCCACTAAGAGAAAGACTGGATAAGTTGGTCAAGTTTCCTATTGAAATAGGGATGACACCAGTGAGATCATTTATCACCAATTTCAAAGTGGAGAGTGATTTAAGCAAACCTATCTCATTGGGGATAGAACCAGAGAGGTGATTACCATGCAAATAAAGATATTCCAAGTTACATAAGTTTCCTATAGATGCTGGAATAGAACCAGTTAGTCTGTTTCTTGATAAGTCCAACAAATGGAGTGACCTCAACGTTCCAACTTCTTTCGGTATAGAACCATTGAGTCGATTTCGGCCAAGTTTAAGCCTGGTTAAATTAGGCAAGCTTCCTATCTCTAGTGGAATGGGGCCACTGAGCTTATTTCCTCTCAAGGATAGGACCTGCAGACTTTTCAATAAGCAAATTTGTAAAGGGATACTCCCAAAGAAATTGTTGGATGACAAGTCAAGGAAGATGAGTTTCGAAAGGTTTCCCACATGGGGAGGAATATGCCCATACAACGAGTTGTTTTGAAGCTGAAGCCAAATCAAGTTGGGGAAGTAAATGAAGTTGAGACTCTCAAGTGTACCTCTCAGTCTAAAACCATACCCTGCTGGCTGCTAGGCTTAGGTTGGTGACGCTTCCGGTGCGGTCGCAAGTGATACCGATCCATTTGCAATGGTTGGTTCCGTCCCACAAGGAAGAGAGCAAAGTTTGGGAGGTGTTGTGGAGGGTAGCTTTCCATTTTAGAAGGGCTTCAGCTTCCATGGATGTTATGGAGGATGAAGAAGAGAAAACAAGGAAAGATAAAAGCAGGACAAAAATGAGTTTGAATGGTAATAATAAGAAGGAAGGCATGGTTATACTTATGGTAGTTGATGTTAAGGTTGTTCTGCTGTTAATTGTAATCCGACACATTGGCTATTTATAGGACAATGACAATGTTAATTGTTCTGCTGTTTCAATCAGCATGAAGGGGAGAAAAATTCAAGTTTGTGAACAAATATTAAAAATGTACTTCACGTTTTATATTATTGAAAAATCTTTCACGTTTTAAAATTTTGCTCACTTACTAAGCATTAAAGCAGAAGATCAACTTAAATGACTCAATGCAGAAACTTTTCTTTATTTAGAAATCTATCTACCCTACCATTCTACATTAAAGAAGATTGAATATTAGACATGGATTCTGTCGGTTTTCAAATGTCAGAAACAACAGCTTTAGCCTCTCATGCATGAAGTGTTTGATGGTTGGTGCAGTCAAATTCAACAATAACTTGTGTGTTAATTCCATCCACAACTATCTCATAACAATTCTTGGGCTACAGTTGTAATATCAACACGTACACTTCCTGTTATTGGAGAATGAAGCTTCACAATCAGGGTCAGCTGATTGGGGGAGCACAATGAGCGATTGCTCAGGACTCTAAAGTCTAGGCCCCTAAAAAATAATTATTTTTATTTTTAAATTTTATTATTTAATTTATCACATAAATTAATTAATTTAACAATAAAAAAATAATTACCAACAACCAATTGGATCTTTTAAGCAATGTCAAATGTTTAAATCCTAACATTGCGAATGAAACAAATTGGGTTGGGAGGATTGCCCCCATAATAGATCTGCAATGTCTGATCTAGATTAGTCAGTCAATGGGTTGGATACCAGTAGTTAAACAACAAAAAACCTCATTTCCTTCAAATTTTCTTAACTAAACAATGAATAAAAATGTATTTGTCAAAGTTTAATCATGTTTCTATGATTTATTAAAGAAATATTAAATTTATTGTTAAAAGTAATGAGATATGTTTTTTTGTTCTATAGGAGTCTATTTTTGTATTTCGAACAAGGTCTCGAAAATATCGGAGACGACCCTGATCACAATTTACTTTGAAGATATTTGAAGGACGGGAAGGACAAATATTCTTAGCCCTTTTAATAACGCATACACGCCGTGTACATATGGTACTCAAACTCAGATCACCTGAATGAAATATATTATCTTTTACCACTATAACTACTCTACGAATTCATAAACTGTTATTGCTGAAACTCGGTAAATTCTTTGATAATTGTTGAAACTCGGTTAATTCTTTGATAATTATTTTCCAAATTTGGATAAAACTCTCTATTGTTCTTTCGAAGATCCAAGCGTTACTTGCCATTAGGATTTTTTTGTTCAAAAGGTAACTTCATTCAAAACGTAAAACAAAATACATCAAACGGAAGGGGAAGTCCCAATAACCAGACACCATAAAAAGTAAACACAAGAAGAGGACCACGGAGGGCCGCAACGCAAACAAGAAAAAACCTAGCCGAAACATTCGAAACTAACATCATGAAAAAGAAAGGAGGAATTGGCCTAAGGACCACGCAGGGTCTCGCTGCCAACAGACCAAAAGCGACTGAAACACACACTGGAAAAAACCAGAGAGACACTTCCAACGGTGTGGCCGTGGAACGTGTTACCGAAGCGGAAAGACCTGGACGATATCGGAGAAGGTCAAAAAGTATATTCCTAGATCCCATTCCGGGAATAATGACAGTAGCCGCGCCTGAGAGCTCTATTCAAAGACAGGCTTCCAATGCAGAGACATTGGCCCTTATCAAGGCATCACCCACTGTACCCCAGACTTGAAGAGAACAAGAAAACACCGGGCCTCCTCCCAATCCTGGTTCACCGCCATTTGAGAAAAGGAAAAATAATCTGCAAGGAAGGTTTAAAACCAACCACCATTTTCCGACCCTTACTATCAGAAGAGGTGGTACCTAAAGAAATCATGCTTGATGCGGATAACCCTCAGGGGGCTATCCGTTTGCCTGGTAGCAAAGAACCTATCTTTGCTCGGTATGGTCGCATTTCCAAATAAACTGATTCCTTCTACAATGCTATTGAAAGCATTTGTGCCTAAAATGCACTTAAGTAGATTGTTTACCGCCAAAGCATCCAGGAAAAGGATGATAAAAACAAGGGTTATGCTATTGACAGCCCTAAGGGCTATCAATAAGAACACTATAGATTCTTGTAATTAATATTTTTTAATTTTTTAAACAAATATAGCATAATGTAATTAATTACATTCCTAAAAAGTTGTTTCATTGATTTAAATTGGATTTTGCTATTGACAGCCCTTAGGGCTGTCAATAAAAACTCTATAAATTCTTATAATTAATGCTTGTTTTGCTTTGTAATTAATGTTTGTTTTGCTTTATAATAAATGGTTGTTTTGCTTTGTAATGAAATCTAGTAAAATGTAATTAAATACATTCCTAAAAAATCATGTTTAATTAATTTTAGGTTGTTTAATGTAATTAATACTCACTTAAAATGGTTTAGGGTTTAGGTTTTAAGGGTTTGGATTCAATGTTATGGTTTAGGGTTTATGCCTTATGGTTTAAGTTTTAGGGTTTGATGTTTAGGGTTTAGGGTTTGGGTTTAGGGTTTAGAGTTTATGGTTTATGGTTTGGACTTATGGTTAGGGTTTAGAGTTTATGGCTTATTGTTTAAGTTTTAGGGTTTGATGTTTATAGTTTAGGGTTTAGGGTTTATGGTTTATGATTTAGGGTTTAAGTTTGAGGTTTGGAGTTTGAATTTAAGGTTTTATTGTTTAATTAAATTAAAAAATTTAAATTAATGAAACACAACTTTTTAAGAATGTAATTAATTACATTATACTATATTACTTTAAAAAAATTAAAAAAATATTAATTACAAGAGTCTATACTCTATAGTGTTCTTATTGACAGCCCTTAGGGCTGTCAATAGCATAACCCATTTAAATTTTTTAATTTAATTCAACAATAAAACCCTAAATTCAAACTCCAAACCTCAAACATAAACCCTAAATTATAAACTCCAAACCTCAAACCCAAAATATAAACACAAACCCTAAACCCTAAACATCAAACCCTAAAATATAAACTCCAAACCTCAAACCCAAAATATAAACACAAACCCTAAACCCTAAACATCAAACCCTAAAACTTAAACCATAAGCCATAAACCCTAACCTAAATCCAAACCCTCAAACCCTAAACCCTAAACATCAAACTCTAAAACTTAAGTAATAAACACTAAACCTTAAACCCTAAACAATAAACCGTTTTAAGTGAGTATTAATTACATTAAACACCCTAAAATTAATTAAGCATGATTTTTTAAGAATGTATTTAATTACATTTTACTAGATTTTATTACAAACCAAAACAAATATTAATTATAAAGCAAAACAATCATTAATTATAAGAATTTATAGAGTTCTTATTGACAGTAAAATCCTAAAAACAAACTTGATTCCATTCTCCAAAGCTGTCATCCAAAAGGTAAATGGAGGGCTCCGATTGGCTATGCATTGAATGGTAGAGCTGACATTCAACACATAGTAAAAAACTATCCCCATGCAGAGAGAGCTACAAAAGGAAAGCTTGAAAACAAGTGCCGAAATAAGTCTTGCCTTACCCAGTAAAATAAGATTGAGATCTTCAATTCTACCGAGACAATGAAGAAAATAAGGAAACCAGATCCTAGAAAACCGGAAACTTTGCTGAAAAAAGAGGGGGCCCATAATAAAAATAAACGGATTAAAAGGGAATGGCCCTGACACCGGCAGAAAATACCAAAATGCCCTTGTCGAAAGTCCTTTGCCCAATTGCTAACCCGGAAGCTCCGCCGGCGTCTCTTCCCTACCATTACCGGCCGCGCAAACAGCTCCGAACCAAGGACCGACGCAGGAAGCACGAAACAGATTTTCTTGTACAGACACGACCCCAATGCTGCTCGGAAAAACCCACCCTATTTTCCAAACCTTTCTACTAAGACGGAAGCTCTCGTCCATTGCTGTTCCGGCAGTTACGACCCTTCCACCGGGCGGTATTGGTAAAACCCGACAGCTGAGTTGACCCTCCTTCTCTAGGTCAGTCTTCCTCGCACCGGGTCCAGGGACTCTGCTGACTTCCGTCCGAGAACTACCGTAAGTTCTGGCCCTGCACATCCACTTTCCATTAGGATTAATGGTTAGGTGAAGAATTTGAAGAAATTTATTGTAACATTAATGGGTAGAAAATCTAGTCTCTCATAAAAGGCCTTTCACGTTGTTACTATTTATAGGGCATGAAAATTATCAGATTTTTTTAATACATTTCCATCAAAAATTATGACATGTGAAAGGTTTGTATATGTTATCCAGCCTTTCCACGAAATATTATAGGGTGTGCATAACTGATCATAATCGTTAATTGGTATAATTGTTATATTTGTAGGTTAATTAACTGAACTGTTAAGATTAAACGGTTTCGGTTAACCGAACTGCTAAAAATAATGTTTAATAGTTAACCGTTATTAAATTATTTATAACATATTTTTTGTTCACAAGATTAGTTATGTCAATCTCGAGACTTTCTTATAATATAGCATAATATTTATCGAAGACATAATTTTATTATTCTCAAAAAAGCGGTAAACATGCGCGAAAAAGTATAATTGGTTACATGTTAACATGTAACCTAACCGTTAACAACGGTTATCATTAGCTGTTAAAATGATTAACCGTTTCTTAACGGTTAGATTACGATTCAAAAACTATTATAATGATTAACCGATCATTTAGACTATTCGGTACCGTTGATCTACCATAAACACCCCTATACTCTACATTATGCTACGTTAATAGAAGAATTGGTTTTATCTTCCGCTCTTAACCATTTTTTAGTCGCATCAAGACATTCTTAACACTATATTAGATTAATAAAAAAAATTGGTTTTTAGATCTACTAATTGGCTTAGTACTAAGGATACTCACAATATATCATCTAGTATGAATTCGAATTTCGATATAAAAATATAAAATCTCTTTATTTAATAAAAAAAAGTTGGTTATAGCCTTTTAAGGTACCTAGCCCATTATGCTGAATTTTCAAAGCATTTAGCTATTTGTTGGACCCATGAAGTAATAATTTCAAAAAAAAAACTCCTAGGAAATGCTTAACCCTAAAACGACGTAAAAGATAAATTGTGAGGCTCTCCGTCCTGACCTAATAGGATGGACCGTCTACTACAATCGTAACATCTTTGCATCAAGATTTTTCCGATGCAAAATATATCCTCTCAGAAAATCATACTATATAATTTTTCGTGAACTAAAGAAGGACAAATGTCGTACATATAATATATAATAAAATAATAAATATTCATATGTTAGTAAGCAGTGGGAGTTTTAGACATGTGCGAGGTGAGCGATCGCACAGAGTTCCCGAGAAAAGAGGGGCTCTAAATGAGTTGAATTAAATGTTTATAGGGAAAACAAAAGATTTTGATTTAATAAATTACAAGAAAATAATAATAAATGACTTTATAGAGGGTCTCATAATATATTTTATACTAAGATAAAAATATCTTTTTAAAAAACTTTATATATTTTTAGTATTATAAATTAAAGAGCTTCGTTTTAATAAATTGTATATGGCCCCGTAAACTTTTGAACCGCGCCCTATTAGTAAGACCCATCATACACCACCCATACCTATAGTCATCTTATATGTACTAAGCTATCATGATGATAAATCTCATTTTGTCTCGGAGACTTGGGAAAAAGCTAAGGTGCAGCACCCTTTGGATGCTTATTATTTTGGTAACAATATACGTTAGACTTGGTAAGAATTGAAGTTATAATTTAATTTTTTATTAATTGTGTATGAATTTAGATTGGAACCAAAAAAAAAAAATTATATTGTTCATAACATTTTAGATTATAACTGAAACTTTTACCATTTGAATAAAATTTTAGGTTGGATGTTACTTTAAATAAGAATTTATGTTATAACCTAATTTATTACTAACTGAGTAAATATTTAGGTTAGAGACCGCTTTAATTTAGCCGCACCCTAAAGTGTCGCACAACAAAACCTCCCAAAGACTTGAGGCAAAAAAATAGGAAAAGAAGGGACATCGTCTTCGTCCTCCGTATTCTTTTGTTCATCTTGATTTTTTATTAGGGACGAAGTTAAGATTGAACTAAGAGTTTATTAACTCTTTAAATTCAAATGGGGGGGGGGGGGGGGCAAATACCTAGTGACAGAGCCATTAATTGGTTTGGAGGGGCTGTTGGCCTTCCCGGATTTTTTTAGTATAATTGCATTTTAGGTCCTTTTTAGTTTAAATATTAATTAAATAAGGCTTTTGCCCCTTCTAATTTTTAGATTTAAATGCTTAATAGACTCTTGCCCTTCCCGATGCTTAATCCTAACTTCGTCCCTAAAATACCTTATTTGACTACTTTTTAAAATTAAAAAATACGTCAAATATTTTTTTTACTCGGCAAAATATGATTTATTAGTTAGAATCATACAAGCCTATACCTGAGTTGTATGCCTCGTTAAAAATCTCCCTAAAAAGACCTCAAATGTTATTATACTAAAAGATTTTGAGAAGTACAAGAGCTCCTTCCATGTTTTACATGCCTTTGTCCTTGTTTTCCACTAAATTCGGGCCTATTTAACTTTCACCAGTTTAGTTGCTCTTCGCCCCCACCTCAATTAGAATAAACCATCATTAGCTATCAACTCTTATTTTGTTCAAAAACACTATAAAGGACGGAACCAAAGTTAGAGGTTGAGTTGAGTGGACAAAATATAAATATTTAAAGGGGAACAAATTTATAATTTATTTTATTTTTTGTTGTGAATAAAATAACGAAGAATAACGAACAAGAATAAAAGAACAACGAGATGAGAGAAAGAGGGAGATTCGTATTATTCTCAATATAGACTTGTATACAATGCCTTAATCAAATCATCTATTTATAGGCATAAGAAGTACATAATACATTAAACTATAATTAATGGAGATCAAATTCCTAATGATAAAGTAAATCAAATCTCCTAGATAAAGTTCTCATCATGATAGACATCCACATAGATAAATATTCATAACACTCCCCCTTGGATGTCTATGAAGATAATGTGCCTCGTTAAAACCTTACTAAGCTATAAAAAACTCAGTGGGAAAAAATCTTTAGTGAAGGTAAAAGAGTACACACATCTTTGATATGCATAACATGTTGCCTCATTAAAAACCTTACCAGGAAAACCCATTGGGACAAAACCTCGGTTAAGAGGAAAAGAGTGCAACGCGTATATACTCCTCCTCATGAAAACACCACAAAAGATCTTTGAATCTTCATAATTCAGTCTTGAATACTTTTTTTCTAAAGATCGCGATGGATGAAACTTTGGAGTAATATTTTCCATGATGTATCCACCTTTCATTATCTCTACACAAGATAACATTTGCATCATATCTTGTGAAAGTAAATCACATATCTTCTAGATATGTTGGGTCAATGGTCTTAGGCAAACACATTTTTGGCTTGCCTCGTGCATAACAATTATTTCTACAAGATTTGAGGAGGCATCGATGAATGTTTGAAGATCTAAAGGTAATGATCTTTATATATCCATGGATATTTCTTAACCAACTAATAGGTGGTGCTTCAAGACCAAGAAAAGATATAGTTATCTTTATTCACATTCAACAATCTTACAATTATTGGGGTACTCAATGGATATGCTTTATTCATATTGAATCTCATTATGATTCTTTCAGCATGTGTCCGTTCATAGACAAAAATGCATATTTAAATGCTCGATCTTTAGGTCGAAACAAAACCACATCTCAAGATTCTTTTTCTCAAATCCTTTCCTTAAATAACCAAATACTTTGAAAGCTCTTCAGGAGTTCTAATAATATTTAAATTATCATAATGAATCTTGATCCAAACTTCTTTTATAAAAAGCATAAGGAAATATGATCATTCTTCTAGCATCTCCTCAATTAGTACACACTAAGGCGATTATACCAAATGCGCCAAAAAATTCAATGAGACATGTCTAAATAAATTTCCTCAAAAATTTCCAAATGCTTTTAGCATTTTAAATCCGTCAAGGATAACTTTCTTTTTATAGGGATCCATAAAATGATTAGACGCATATAAAATATTTCATAATTGCCAAAGTAGTTGCATCCACCATGAAGTAGTTAGAATTCTTCATAAATTATAATTATGTCGTATTTACGACTACTTATTTGTGTCTCACTTGCATTACACTTTTAGGTGTTTGGGTTGCTGGTCCAAATACTTCTCTTTTAGAAGTTTAAAGCGTCTTTCTACATTGGCAAATTCAATATCTATACTTCTGGATAGATTTCTATACAAGATCCTCATTTTTTTCTTTACTTTTATAGAAGTATTTTATGTAAAATTGTTTGCAAAATCGATGTCGACAACTTTTCTATTTTGGTTCTATTCTCGTAGTGACATAACCCATTGAGATCTCTTCAAGATTTTAATCTTTATTTTAGGTGCCTGAAACTCTTCTAGTGTTTTATATTAGTTATGTCTTAGGTCTCTTCAGGTGCACCCGCCTCCAATATATGATCATCTCATATTGTTTTCTATTTACGAGAATTTCAATCATTGGAACCAATTTTCATGTTTCATGCATGGTTTACACATTTGCTCTAACATGTAATTCAAATTTAGAGCATTTCAGCTAGTATATGAGACTTACTTACTCTTATTGGGTCAGTAAATATGTTTGGCAGTTGACATGTAATAACATGAATTATCTTATGAACTTCTAGTTCATATACGAGGATCTAGATAACGATAATTTATTTTCTTTTACCCAGCTGATTATTATCTCCCCCTGATGTTGAGAAAAATCATGTCATAAATGATTCTCCAATTAATGTTTAAGAATTTAAACATAAAAGGAGACTCATACTCAATATATATATATATATATATATATATATATATATATATATTCTCAACCCTTTTTATTTACTCATTTTGTGTGTTGTGGTGGAGCAATTCAACAATATATCGCACATTCAAAATTTATAAAATGGGAAATGTATGGCTTCTAACCAAAAACCAATCATGACGGAGAATTTATTATAACTCATTGGCTTGATGCGTATAAGTGATGTTATATGGAAATACCATAAAATAATTATTATTTTGTTCTCATAGTTTAGCTATTAAAGAGGAGGCATCCAAAGTTTACTAATGTAACCCCCTCGACCCGGTCTGGCGAAAGACCGAACCGAACGGATCACACGGGGAATATTGAAGTAAATTTGGAAGTTTACCTCAATAAATGACCCCTTTTTATTTTATCTTATCTATATGTTCATTATCATCATATATGATAAATATCGCAACGGAACAATTTGCAGCTCAATCAGACAACGTTTAAGGACTCAATTGCATACAAAAAATAGGGACCATTTTGTAATTTTCCCAAATTGCAAGAACTTCAACCAATTTTAAGTTACCAATCTTCAATTAGTCATATTACATGCCTCTCTGTCAAATCTCAGCTCAAAAAAATCATCCAAGCTCATTTAATTGCATCCACAACATTCAAGGACCAAAACATAAAGAAACAGAATTTCAAAAGATACCATTAACTACTTTAACCGCTGGTCGTATCGATACACAAAGGCATGTATCGATACGCTCTTAACTAATAAGCTTCCAGTTACGAATTCACAAAGCTCGTATCGATACACCCTTAGGTCGTATCGATACACGGATTTTCAGTAGCTCAAAACCGTACCGATACGCCTTCATGTACCGATACACCCAGCAAATTACACGAGGACCGTATCGATACGTTTTCCACCGTTTCGATGCGCTATGCCTAAAATGCTTAGCCGTATCGATACGGGTTGTCGAGTATCGATACGCTTGGGCCTGAAATGTCACATTTTGCTAGTTTCTTCACACTTTAATCCAATCAAGAACATTCCAACATGCATGCATCATATCTAAACATCAAAACTCAATTATACAAGGCAAAATCAACATTATAACATGTCAATATGCATCAAGGGAATCTATAGGCATGCAACCTATGCAAAATAACCACTCAAGAGCAAAAATACAAGCTAAAGCAAATACCAACAGGTAAAGGCCATTTACAAGTCAATAAGGGCATCTCAAAGTTGCCACAAAACAGGGAGTTTCAAAATACACTCTCCCAAAATATAAAGACATCCTCCCATTGCCAATTATTAATAATAAGTAAGCATAAAACCATACCTGAGCTAAGTCTCACTCCTTGGTTCCCTTCTTGCTTCTTCGCTGCCCCAAAAGTGTTATTTCGCTTTATTGGAAAAGAGAGCGTAAGAAATGATGCCTAGAGAGGGATGCCCAAAAAAGCCAACAACAACAATGCATTTTAAAACCATTTCTCAAGTAGAAATCTCTATCTCGTCATGCTCAGTCTATCTCATGCTTGAAATCGTTTTCAAAGCAAAACCACATCATTAAAACCACATGTACCATCTATCTCATGCATTAACCCAAATGCATAATCTCAAAGCAAAACCACACATGTGTTGCGTGTAAATAGGACTATCACAAATAGTGCAAGTGTACACGACGCAAGTAGTAAAGTGATACTAGAGTATCGGATATCGTCTCCACAGGGACTGGAAATAACTCTATCCTTGAATTGTTGCACAAGAAAAAGGAATAGTTTAAATGATTGTTGAAAGTAATCTTGAGAAATAGCTGAAATAAAAGATAAGGTAAACAGATTGAGAGAATAGGCCGGTATTGAATTGCTCAATAGTGCAAGTGTTGCACTGTTCAGAGGAGCTTCTGTCGTTATATCGCCGCTCATGTCGCAGCAGCACCTGTCGCGGCAGAGGTCTGTTGATGTCGCGGCAGCGACCAACAACTCTGTACTTTAAGCTTGGCAAGAATCACTGTTATGACTTGTCTTATCCCTAGGTCCAAGTTATGTTGATGAACACTTCTTGGATGATACTTCCCTGCGTGAATCAAGGGCGTAAATCAACCCTTAGACCTTGGGGAAGTTTAGAACATGGTGAAGAGAGATAAACGACTAGGGTTTTGGGGGAAGACGACTAGGAATGAGATATTCTTCCCTAGGTCGAATTACATGCCTTTATATAGGCCTTTGGTCCAAGTTTTCTAATATGACAAGAATACAAGTTTAAATTAAAGTACAATTCTATTAAAGACTAAATCTTTTGAGTAGATGCCTTTAATTCATCCTCTTTTCTTGCTTTGACTTTCTTCCTTGAACTTTGGGCCTGGCCTTCCTTCTGCTTCAGGGCTCAGAAAAATATGGGAGTGACCCACGATAGACCGACTTGAAATCCTCTATCTGTCGAACTCCACTTCACTTTTCCACCTCAGTGTTTCTCTGTCGTCATGGCTGCCACGGCAGGTGTCACGACAGACGGTGCTCTTTGTCTTTCCACTCCAGCTCCTTAATTTCCATCTGCTTCTTTACTACCCTGGATTGTTGTCGCGGCAGGTACCTGCAAAAGTAACCAAAATCAGCAAAAAATGTGCAATTTTATCTAATTGTGATGTGTATGCAAAAATCTATCCTAAATGCAATGAATCATGCTTGAGTGCAGCAAAAATATGAGTAAATGAGGGGTAAAATATAGAACTTTTATGCACTCAACACACCCTCAAACTCAAGTTCTTGCTTGTCCTCAAGAAAATACAATCTAACTAAGAATAAAAACTTTTTGGCTTGGCTTAATTCAGTGAACTTTCATTACCTACAACACATTCACTATCAAGGGCAGTACCTTGTCGGGTGTTATGGATTTATCCGGAACAATGCTATAATTCGTGTGCAAGTGTGTGCAGGTTTAGTGAACAAACATGTGCCTAGACTCTCTTAACTACCAGAATAGTTATGCTAGTCACTTGAATTTTATGCCAATTTTCATTTTTGAGGCAATTCTTAGGCTCCTTTAGCTTTTTCTGAATTAGACTCAGTGTTTTTCTTATTTTCTTATTTTGATTTTTCTAGAGCCTGTGTTTGGGCACCTCTAGCTATCTTCCTAGAGCTAGCGTTAGGCACCTCTAGGGGCATTGAGTCTAAGTTTTTTTTCTTTTATTCTTTTCCTAGAGCCAGTGTTAGGCACCTCTAGGGGCAATTCAAGTGGTTAAGCTTTTCTAGTTCACTAACAGAAGTCTAGACATCATATAAGTCACAAGGGTGTTTTTGAAGTTTAGAACTATAGCAAGGCTCTAAATAATTCCTAAAACATCCTAAAGGCACTGTCACGACAGAAAATGTCGCGGTAGGTAAGTTCAGTTCAAAGACTTAAGCCAAATTATTATTTTAGTCATTTTTTTACACAAAAATTAACTGAGATGAGACACAGATTAAAGACACAACTAAAAAGTTCATTAATAGAGGGACGCCTACCCCCAAACTCAAGGGTTGCATTGCCCTCAATGCATGACAAATAAAAACAAAAAAACATCACAAAAAAGATAAAAGAACATCAAAGACGGCAAATATATAAGGTAAGCACTTAAGTTTATGAGTTGTCGTCACTACTGCTGCTAACGTGGAGCTGCCAGCGGGCAGTGACCTTGGTGGCAGAGGCTGGCTTGGTGCTGGGAGATGGGGATGCTATCTTCTTTTTGGCCTCTTGAGGTGGCTGGACTTGGGTAGGTGAGATGTGTGGGGGTTGGTCCAGGACCTCGAGGTCATCATCACTGCTGCTGCCTTCCGATCTGTCATGGCAGGGTCCCTCAACAGTCTCGTTCAGCTTTTTTTTCATCGGAGGGAAGTCTTTGGATATGTCTCGGACGACAGATGGCTCCGAGTCAGAATCGTCCTGCCAGGCGGATGAGGAGGAGAACCCTTCAAAGTATTTTGGGTCGATCTCCAGTAGTGGTTCCTTCCTTTTCTCTCCTTGGGGAGTGGCAGATCTTCTGTCGCCATCTCCGGTCGTGGCAGGTGGTGATGTGAAGGCAGCAGTGGGTGTTTTAGGGCTGGCAGTAGGAGTAGGGGCGGCAAAAAGAGATTCTGGAAAAGAGGGAAACTGCACGCTGGGAAATTTTAAATCAACCTTTATGAAATTTACCATGGCAGTAGTAAAATCCCTCACAAATACATGAAGCCTAGCTGGCGTTCCTCCATCTTCTTCAGCATCTGTAGGATTTGGCTGAAGGTGGCTGCCGGTGGTGCAGCCGTCGTCTGCTCCGGTTCTATCGTGACAGGTTCAGTGGAGTCATGTTCTGTTGTTGCTTCTGTCGCAGTAGTGGAGTCCATGTAAGACAGGGGAGTGGCAGCCTTCAATTTCATCAAACTATAGAGGTTCTACTGCATCCATCCTTTTCCTCGGATTTTGACATCTTCATTGATCTCTGGCACGTTGTTGGCTCGGCAGAGTGTGGTGATCAAGTAGAAGAATAATAGGGGGCCTGTTGGTCGGAGTGCACACTCAAGGATGTCATCTCAAATGTATCTGCCAACATTGATTTGCCTCTCATTGAGGATGAAATGTACGAGGGCTAATCTTTTTCGGTCCACCGTGGTGTTGTGTGATGTGGGCATGAGGTGTTTCCTCACGAAGTGGTTCCAAAGCTTTGCTTACGGTGTGAGCTGAGTCCTTCCCACTGTCCATCTGTGCTTGGGATCATCGTTCCATTGCGTGCCCTCTTCTGTCAGTTCTGCCATGACAATATCGTAGTCTGTCAGAAACAGACGGTTTACGAACCTCCTATAGGCATCTTCCTTCTTGCTCACATAGAGACCATACAATGTGTTGATGTATGCCGGTTCAAGTGAGATCTCCTTACCCCTAACAGTTATTGTCGTGGCATATTTTTCGGGTATGGAAGCATAGAACTCTTGGACTACGCTGACGTTCATCTCTTCTGGCTGGACGACGAACATTTGCCACTTGAGGGAAATAATCTTCTTTGAGATGAAACCTTCGAGCCCTAAGTCTCCCGTCTTTTGGATGTATGTGAACCCTCTCTCTTCCCACATCTCTCTCTTTTAGAACGAACCATAGTACCTCTACTCCGAGTCTACTGATGCGAAGCGGCTGGGTATTCTACTATGGCTGGGTGTGGATACTGTCGTGGTAGAGGTGGAGGCAGCACTCCGTCAGGTTGATCTGGTAGCCATTGCGAGGGAAACTGTAGCAAAATAAAAGAAATTCTGAGATCTAATTTCTAGAAAGCGAAGTAGAGAGAATGAGAATGGGATGAAAATGAAATGGGAGTATGGGTTTATATAGAATGGGGTTTTCTGCCCGTTGGGACTGTAACGATAGGCGCGAATAACGGGGCCAGCTGTCATGCGGTTTCCTGACGCGTCTGTCACAAGTTTTCGCATCTGTTGCGCGTCTGTTACGCGTTTGCGTGTCTATCGCGACAGCTCCGTGACAGGCTGTATTTTCCGTGTCTGCCACGACAGCTGGTGACAGGCTGTCACGACAGAGTTGTTCCGTTGGGCTTTTTGGGCTGTTGTGAATGCGGTGGGCTGGTTCATTCCTCCTCTTTGCTTTGCTTCCTTTATTTCCTAAAGATAAATAAATAACTAAACTAAATTAAAATCTTATTTCCTAAAAAATAATAAATAAATAAATTAAAGAAAATAAAATAAAATAAAACTAAGTTAAATTAGGGATGCCTTGAGGGGCATCTCCTAAAGCAACTACTTACTGCATCCTTGGGGCTTCAGTCCCTTGATAATGCTTGAGCCTTTGTCCATTGACCTTGAATTGGTGCCCATCCTTGATTGATCTGATTGTAATGGCACCATGGGGAAAAACTTGGACAACTTGGAAAGGGCCAAACCACCTAGATTTAAGCTTTTATGGGAAGAGCTTCAACCTAGAGTTAAACAACAACACCTGCTGCCCTGGGCAGAACTGTCGTGACAGCAGTTTTCTGTTGTGCCACTTCTTTGTTTTGTCCTTGTAGATCTTGGCGTTGTCGTAGGCCATTGCTCGAATTTCTTCGATTTCATTCAAGTCTAGTAGCCTTTTCTGCCCTGCCTTGTCCCAATCCATATTAACTGTCTTGATAGCCCAATATGCTCTGTGTTCTATCTCGACAGGTAAATGGCAAGTTTTCTCGTAAATGAGGCAATAGGGTGACATTCCCAATGGTGTCTTGAATGATGTCATGTAAGCCCAGAGTGCATCTTTTAGGTGTAGAGATCAGTCTATTCGAGTTGGTTTGACCATCTTCTCTAGGATGTTCTTTACTTCTCTATTTGATATCTCGACCTGCCCATTGGTTTGAGGGTGATATGTTGTTGCAATTCGGTGTTTTACTCCGTATTTCCTTAGTGCACTAGAAATTACCTTATTGTCGAAATGCCTCCCCTCATCGCTAATTATCGCCCTTGGGATGCCAAACCTTGAGAAGATGTGCTTGTGAAGAAATCTTTGCACAGTCTTGGCATCGTTCTTTTGAGTGGCGATTGCTTCTACCCACTTAGACACATAGTCTACTGCCAGTAGGATGTACAGATTCCCACAAGAGGCTGGGAATGGTCCCATGAAGTCGATTCCCCAAACATCGAAGATTTCGACCTCGAGTATGTTCTGCAGTGGCATTTCATGCCTTCTAGATATATTCTCAGTCCTTTGTCATTTGTCACAGCTCTTGTAAAAAGCTTGTGCATCCTTGAACAATGTAGGCCAATAGAAACCGGATTGCAGAACCTTGGCAGCAGTTTTATTTCCTCCCAAGTGTCCTCCATAAGGGGCAACATGAAAGTGGTGAAGCACTTCTTTCTATTCCTCCTGTGGTATGCATCTCTTGATGATCTGATCTGCATAGTGCATAAAGAGGGGAGGTTCGTCCCAATAATAATGTTTTGTATCATTTTGGAACCGCTTCATTACTTGGTAATTAAGCTCAGGAGGTAATAACCCACTTACAATATAATTGACAATGTCAACATACCAAGGGGTTTCAGAAAGCTTACCTGCCGCCATGGCTGTCGCGGCAGTGCTGGTGGCAGCGAACAACTGCTCATCTGGGAAGGTTTCCAGTATGTTGGTCTTGTCTTTCTCTTGATTCCTTCCCATCTTCAGCCTTGACAAGTGATCTGCTACTTGGTTCTATGTCCCCTTTTTGTCCTTGATGTCAATGTCAAATTCTTGTAGTAGTAGAATTCAACGTATCAATCTTGGTTTGGCATCTTTTTTGTGAACATATATTTAAGTGCTGAGTGGTCTGTATGGACCACCACTTTTTCCCAAGTATGTAAGGTTGAAACTTGTCAATCGCAAACACCACTGTGAGTAGCTCCTTTTTCTGTTGTGGTGTAGTTTATCTGGGCATCATTGAGAGTTTTGCTGGTATAGTAGATCACATGGAAGAGTTTCTCCTTCCTCTGCCCTAGTGCTGCCCCGACAGCATAATCACTGGCGTCACACATTATCTCGAATGGTAGGCTCCAGTCTGGTGGTTGCACTATTGGGGTTGTTACCAGCTTTTGCTTCAATATTATGAATCCTTCAGTACATTCAGTGTTAAAGTCAAAGGCACGATTCTGTTCCAGTAGGAGGCACATAGGTTTAGTGATTTTCGAGAAGTTGGCAATGAACCTTCGATAAAACCCCGCATGCCCTAAGAAACTTCTTATTCCTTTTATTATGGTGGGTGGCGGCAGCTTTTCAATAACCTCGATTTTGGCTCTATCTACCTCTATGCCGTGACAGCTAACCTTGTGGCCCAACACTATGCCTTCATCCACTATAAAGTGGCATTTTCCCAGTTCAAAACAAGGTTTGCCTCTTCACATCTTTCAAGAACCTTTTGTAAATTGCCTAAACAACCATCGAAACTGTCTCCAAAGACGGAAATGTCATCCATGAAAATTTCTAGGAAATCCTCCACCATGTCGGAGAATATTGCCATCATGCACCGTTGAAAGGTTGCTGGTGCATTGCAGAGCCCAAATGGCATTCTTCGAAAGGTATATGTGCCGTATGGGCATGTGAAGGTGATTTTCTCTTGGTCCTCCGGTGCGATTGCGATTTGGTTATAACCTGAGTAACCATCAAGAAAATAGTAGTAAGGCTTCCCTACTAATCTATCTAACATTTGATCGATAAAAGGTAAGGGGAAGTGGTCCTTCTGGATAGCTTTATTAAGCTTCTGGTAGTCCATACAAACCCTCCAATCGGTCACAGTCTTGGTTGGGATTAGTTCGTTGTCCTTGTTCGTTACTACGGTTATGCCTCCCTTTTTGGGCACGCATTGCACCAGGCTCACCCACTTGCTATCCGAGATGACATATATTATTCCAACATCAAGCCACTTGATGATTTCTTTTCGTACCACTTCTCGCATAGCCTCATTCAGTCGTTTTTGGGCATCGATTGTCGGCTTATGGTCGTCCTCCAAGAGGATTTTATGTATGCATAATGCCAGACTGATGCCTTGGATATCAGCAATGGTTCATCCAATTGCCTTTTTATGCTGATGTAGCATTTTGATCAGCTGTTGTTCATGTTCCTCCATCAACTTGGAAGAGATGATTACGGGCAACGTATCATTTAAACCAAGAAAAACGTATTTAAGTTGCCCTAGCAGGGGTTTAAGGTCTAAAACATGTGGTTGTTCAATGGAAGACTTTTGGATTACATGTTCATTCGAGGTATAATTCAAAGGCTCGGAGAACTTACCTGGACGTGTGCCTATCCAATTTACCTCCTCAGGACCTTCAGTATCGGATGATTCTGTGTCTGAGGGGTCACTGTCGTCGTTGCTGCCGTGATAGTCTTCAGGGCGACTGCGGTGGCAGTGACCAAATTTTCTGTCATGGCAGTTCGACCTGATGCAGGGTTGGTCTAGGATGATTTCCGAAATTGCCTTGCACTCTTCCTCTACATCAACTTGTTTCATTGCTTGGAGAACATTGAGCTTGATTTGTTGATCATTTACTCTCATCGTCAGTTCTCCTTTTTCTACATCGATCATTATTCTGCCTGTGGCTAAGAAGGGTCGCCCCAGGATGATCGGTGCATTTTCATCTACTTCACAATCTAAAACAAGAAAGTCAGCAGGAAAAATAAACTTATCCATTATTACCAAGATATCTTTGATCTTTCCTTCCGGTTGTACGTAAGAGCGGTCTGCCAGCTGCAACATGACTGTCGTGGGCCTTGCTTGTCCAATACCTAGTTTCTGAAATACAGATTTAGGCATTAGATTAATGCTAGCACCAAGATCACAAAGTGCCTTACCCACAAACTTGTCTCCAATTATGCATGGTATGATGAAGCTGCCAGGATCCTTCTTCTTTGGGGTGGTCTCTTATGGAGGATTGCCATGCATCCTTCTGTCATCATCATTGTTTCAAACTCCCCAAGTCTGGACCTCTTGGACATTGTATCCTTCAGAAACTTTGAATAACCAAGCATCTGCTTAATGGCTTCTAACAGCGGGATGTTGATGTGTACTTGCTTAAAGACATCATAGATCTTTTTAAGCTTGTACTCATGTTTCTATTTCTTTAGCCACTGTGGAAAAGGGGGTGGATGACGGTAATCTTCAAGGCGTCCTTCACATAGAAGTCGGATCTGAGGAAGCTCAAGATCTTCAGTTTCTTTCCGCTCCTCTGTTCCTTCTACTATCGTGGCAGGTGTGACGACATTAGACTGTTTTTCTTCTGCCAGGTCAGTGATCACGGCAGTTGTCTGTTGGGTCGATTCCTTCGGTGTTTCTTTTATGATCGGCCCCTGTAGTTGTTTTCCACTCCTCGTTGTAATCGCTTTGCACTGCTCATGTGTGGGTTTTCTAGTGACCTCAGTATCACTAGGGAATCCTCTGTTCTGCCTTGGGTGGATGAACTGTGAAACCTGGCCCATCTGTGTCTCTGAGGATTTTAGAGTGGCCTCATGGTTTGTCATTCTCATCTCTGTCTTGTCCATGAAGGACTCAGTTTTCTTGACAAAGTGATCCATGTTCGCCATATATGCTCTTGTTTGTGACATAAATGTGGCCAGGGTCTGCTCCAGTATGCTTGTTGTGGTTGTCGGCTGCTGTGGTTGCTGTCATGACAGAATCCTAGGACCTCCTTGGTTCTGGTTGTTCTGAACTGGAGGGTTCAGTGCGTTGTTGGGGTTACTCCATGAAAATTTTGGGTCTTTCCTCCAGTTTGGGTTGTACTGGTTGGAGTCATAAGTTTTATTCCTATTGTAGTTCCCAACATACATTCCTTCTTCTAGCTATAAAGGGCACTCCTATGTACTGTGATTTCCACTACAGGTTTAACACACATCATCTGCAGAAAATACAGCCTTAGAATCCTTCCGCTGCAGATTTTCAACTATTTTAATGAGGTATGCGATCTGAGTTTTGACAGAGTTGTCAGCTTCGTACTCCTTTACAGATATTCCTCGTTTACCTCCCCTTCGAGCTGTAGGAAATTGCTCATCGCTCTTTGCTAAATTTTTCAACACTAGCATTGCCTCATATGGTTCTTTATCCAGTAATAACCCATTCGCTGCTGAGTCTATTCTTAGTCGAGTGTGTGCATTGGCAGCGTTGTAGATTTTGACAACCTGATTCCGTACAGGGAATCCATGCATTGGGCAGTTCCGTAAGAGAGTCGTAAATCTATCCCACGCCTCATGCATTGGCTCGTCATCTTCCTGTTGAAAAGTAGCAATCTCGTTACGCAATCTTTCAGATAAATGAGAAGGATTAAAACGAGAAAGGAATTCACGAGAGAGATCTGCCCAAGTTCTTATTGAACTCGGCGTTAATTTATTCCACCAAGTTTTAGCTCTATCTCTCAATGAATGAGAGAATAACCGGAGCCTCAGTACTTCTGGACTTATTTCTAGCATTCTGAACGATCCACAGATTTCCTGGAACGTTTTGATATGTTCACGAGCGTCCTCAGTAGCAGAACCACCAAATTGGCCAGCATATTTATCGTGCTGAACATGACGGGTTTCAGTTCGAAGTGTTCAGCTTCCATATCTGGTAGGGTACTTTCCAATTCAACATGGTCATTATCCATGTAGTCTCGACAGGTCTGCCGTGTTGCTGGGGCAGCGGGCGGCGGCAGATTGTTTCTGGGGTCATTAGGAGGATCCACATCACTCCTGGGGTGGTTGTCAGCTTCCTTGTGGCCTTGCCTTCCGTTCACCATTGCTTCCAATCTCTCCTCAAGATAGTTGTTTCGTTCTATCAAGAGTCGGGCTTGGTTCCTAAGTTGATATGTGCATTCGATCTCTGGGTCTAATTCGTACTCAGGTTCCTTACCACGTCTCAATCTACGCATAAGCAATAAGAGAACCTTGTGAAAAGCACGGGGAAAATAAAACAACTAAAAATAGAAAATAAAAATAAAAACAAAGTGCAGTAATTAAAAGGTAAAGATATGTTGCCAGTCCCCGACAACGGCACCAAAAACTTGTTGCGTGTAAATAGGACTATCGCAAATAGTGCAAGTGTACACGACGCAAGTAGTAAAGTGATACTAGAGTATCGGATATCGTCTCCACAGGGACTGGAAATAACTCTATCCTTGAATTGTTGCACAAGAAAAAGGAATAGTTTAAATGATTGTTGAAAGTAATCTTGAGAAATATCTAAAATAAAAGATAAGGTAAACAGATTGAGAGAATAGGCCGGTATTGAATTGCTCAGTAGTGCAAGTGTTGCACTGTTCAGAGGAGCTTCTGTCATTATATCATCGCTCCTGTCGCGGTAGAGGTCTATTGATGTCGCGGCAGCGGCCAACATCTCTGTACTTCAAGCTTGGCAAGAATCTCTGTTATAACTTGTCCTATCCCTAGGTCCAAGTTCTGTTGATGAACACTTCTTGGATGATACCTCCCGACGTGAATCAAGGGTGAACACCAATGTTTATGAATTCTTCTTTAGCCACTTAATCTTGTACTTATCCCTAAGCCAAGATGGTTTAACCATAAACTGGAAAAAAGCATATTTACTCCTTTCGTATGCTTAACTCTCCCGATATTAAGCAAATGGATAATCTCACAATGCTCTCCCGATGCTCTTATGAGATATTGAAAACTAGAGTAAATAAACTTGAAGTTTTATTACTTGAACAGAAAAATCTTAAGAACATTTACAATCCTCACAACTACTTTACAAAATCAACCCTTAGCCCTTGGGGAATTTTAGAACATGGTGAAGAGAGAGAAACGATTAGGGTTTTGGGGGAAGACGACTAGGAATGAGATATCCTTCCCTAGGTCGAATTACATTCCTTTATATAGGCCTTGGGTCCAAGTTTTCTAATATGACAAGAATACAAGTTTAAATTAAAGTACAATTCTATTAAAGACTAAATCTTTTGAGTAGATGCCTTTAATTCGTCCTCTTTTCTTACTTTAACTTTCTTCCTTGAACTTCGGGTCTGGCCTTCCTTCTGCTTCAAGGCTCAGAAAAATATGGGAGTGACCCACGACAGACCAGCTTGAAATCCTCTATCTATCGAACTCCACTTCACTTTTCCACCTCAGAGTTTCTCTGTCATCATGGCTGCCACGACAGGTGTCACGACAGACGGTGCTCTTTGTCTTTCCACTCCAGCTCCTCAATTCGCATCTGCTCTTTTACTGCCCTGGATTGCTGATGCGGCAGGTACCTGCAAAAGTAACCAAAATCAGTAGAAACAGTGCAATTTTATCTAATTGTGATGTGTATGCAAAAATCTATCCTAAATGCAATGAATCATGCTTGAGTGCAGCAAAAATATGGGTAAATAAGGGGTAAAATATAGAACTTTTATGCACTCAACAACATGCTTGTTTCTCAAAAGCATTTCTCAAATCATGTTCTCATATGCAAAACACAATGCATAAAATCATTTATAATCAAGGTACATATGAATCTCATATATTGGCATTTAGGCAACATTACTCAGATATGCGGATAGCTTGACAGAATCTCACATCGTCAAGTCCTACCTCAGTGGAATCTCACATCACCGAACTCTCATGGCGGTATCTCTCATCGCCACAAAGCTTGATTGAATCTCACATCATCAAGACCTACCGTGGTGGAATCTCTCATCACCACACTCTCACTTTGGAACAGGATGGCACTACCCTCATTGCCGAACCAAAGAGCACGTACAAATTTTGTATATTATAGTGCACTTCTCATATTATTGGTCGACCAATTATATCCGGTAACAATAATCTCATCTCATGCCAATATACTCATTTTAAGCATCATTACCTACTATTTTTCAATGCATCAATATAAATCATTCTCATCCCATTTCAAAAGCATTAATAAGCGTAGCATTTTCTCAACAATTTCTATCTCTTCAAAATCATAATTTTATCTCATGGGATCTCATAAATCATCAAATCATTTCTCAAAACATGCATAAAACAGTAGGTTTAATTCTATCTTCAAAACATGAGCATGATCATAAAATCAATGGGTTAAGAACTGAGAAACGAGAGCGAATCATCTCAAACTTACTTCCGGGCTTAGATTGGTATTTCAAACTCAATTTAAACCCCCAAATCTTGTTTTCAAGTCTTTGAAAGGCTTTAAAACCAATTTCACTCACCTACAACTCCTCGCTCGCTTTACCAAAGCATAATCAAGCTTCCGGAACTTCACCGATTGCTTCCAATACGTTCTCCCATGTTTATACCACACAAGAATAGAGGATTAATGCATCTCAATTCTTTAAAAACACCAGCAACCAAAGCCACTTGGATGCTCTACCCAAAAACACCAAAACGCCTAACTGAAACAACCAAAAACATCTTCGATTACATTACAAACTCAACCCAGCCAAAACCTAACACTTCTATCCATTTTAATAATCAATTAACATCCAAAAACAACATAATTTCATCCTTACATCCCCGGCAACACCAAAACCACATTATCACCTCAAAAACCCAAATGTAGCAACCTAAACAACTAGAGATCCAACCAATTTCGGGATTATTATGATAAAACATTTATTTTAACATCATTTAACATCCAAAACATGATTAAAATCAATCTCAAATTAACCAAAACAGTACCAATACGAAAATATTAAGAAATCATCTTTCAAAGCTTGATTTAACCATTTTCATCAATTAGATCACAAAACCTTGTTAATAAACACAATTAGAGAGCCGAAGACTTGGGAATTTCATTAAAGAACCTTGATTAGAGGAGTTGAATGAAAATTACCTCTAATTATTGCCTATTCCTTCAATTGACAAGATTTGATGAGAAATCTTCAAGAATCCTTTGAGTTAAATGGAAGAATCATTAAGAAAATCATTTGCAAATCAAAATGAAGTGAGGAGATGAAAATATCTGGAAGTTTGAGAGAAAAAAATAAGTGTTTAGTTGATGGGAATTGAGAGAAAATGAAGTTACATCAAAATAGAATTTAGAAGACTAAATTCCTTTTTTATTAAAATCTCCTTTTTATTCTTTAATAAAATACCTTTAAAATGGTCAATTAAATGAAAAGACCCATTAAATATATAATAGCTCCCTATAGATTTTATATTTTGACCCTCTTTCAAAATAGTCCTTTAAAAATAGATTTTACATTTTTACAAAATAGTCACTAACCCGAAATGTCAATCCTCCCAAATCCATTTTCCAAAACTGACTTCACGAAACCTTTTTATATATATTTAGAGGATTTTATGAATTTTTCCCATAATTTTATCATATCTTGAACCACGTTTTCCGTGAACCACTCTCGAACTAACTTGAATCTCTAGTCTAGGTCCTACGAACCCCAAGTCATCCTTAAAGACTCCTAAGCCCAAAACTGGGGCGTTACAGCTAAATCGTATTTTTCATAATCAATAGGCTTCGTACCAACTGATATAGCCTAAAATATAAACACACTAGCTTTTGCAAGACGAATAATCTAACTGCATAATGTGAATCCTTTTATAATCAATCTCACAAACTTCTAGTTGTAAGTTGATAAAACAATGTAGATGCATCTACTAAAATCATATAAAACTTTCCACATTTGTGGATAAATGAGCCCATATGTCATTAAGATATGCAAGACATTCAGTCTTAACTTTAGTACAAGAACTTCAAGTTCTTTTGGTTCGTGGGATCTTAATCATTTTCTTTGAGAACAAGCAATACAAGAACTTCGTGTTCTTTTAGTAAGTGGAATTTAATCAATTCCTTTGAGAACAAGCACCACAAGAACGTCAGATTCTTTTAATAAATGTGCATATAAATATCAATAGCTTTCGCATCATTATTGATTAGGATGATCTAACCGATCATGCCAACTATATACAAGTGTGTATATACATTTCTGAATTTGGTAAACTTCTGGTTTATCATAACATGTGATTCAATCTCACTCGTACATGTCTAGTACGACCATCAAAATTGTTCATTTGAATAGGAATATATTTAGCTCTTCCGGAGCTTCCAATGAAAATTATTCTTTTTGGTAACAATATATAACTCTTTTAGAGCTTTCAACGGACTTTTTGGCTACCAGAACTTATATCCACATTGACTTATTTCAAATGTCAATTGATAACATATGTTATCTATAATTCCAAAAGAATATTTTGTGAACTCATATTGCTCTCTTAAAATTTCCACTTCTAGTGGTGACGATATTATTACCATTAGCGGTAATTATTGCAATATTTTCAATTCTGCACTTTTCATAATGTGCTTTCTCTCAAGAACTTATTGCTCTTCTAGAGAATAAATATTTTCAGTACTTTGAGATATAATACTCACATTTTTCCCTTGCATTTAAATGGGAAAATATATCTTATGCTTCTGCTAAGCATAAATTGTCACCACAAATTGTATTTGATAAGTAATCATGTTAAACAAAATAAATAAATAAATATCATAATATATAAATATAAAATGTAAACAATTAATGTGTAAAGTAAATAAACATAAAGCAAAATAAATAAAAAAGATAAATAATTCTCTTCAAAGTTATGAGAATAATTAGAAGATGATTTGTTCCCTTCGAAGGTTATAAGGAAATCAACAATGTTCAAATGAGTTGGACCAACATTGTCCAAATAAGTTAGACCAATATCATCTTTGTCATTTTTCGCAAACAAAATTTGCTTTTATTTTCTTTCCTTTATCATTCAATGATTGTTGATTTTTCAACGTACAAGACCAGTGGTTAATAACATCACATTGGTAATAAAAAGGATTTTACTTCCTTATAATTATCTTTATCACTCTTGTCATCCTTATAACCT
This sequence comes from Hibiscus trionum, assembly GCA_030270665.1. Taxonomy (NCBI): domain Eukaryota; kingdom Viridiplantae; phylum Streptophyta; class Magnoliopsida; order Malvales; family Malvaceae; genus Hibiscus; species Hibiscus trionum. Next base: position 47,301,459 of record BSYR01000017.1, on the reverse strand, counting down.
CACTACCGGTGGGGAGAAGTATTCTTAAAATAACCATATTTCCATGTCTATATTAATGGTTTCAATCGTGACCAGAACTACTAATGTGATCTATATTATTTCCATTATGTAATCTCACATTCACTTCAGGGAATAGAGTGGAGCATGTGGGCCTTTAAATCATTTTTCACGATTTTGTGTCCGAGGACAACATTATTTGCCTGAAAAGTGGAGTATGTTTTTATTAACATATCCTCATCATTGATACTCAGTAATTTGGATCATATCGAAGTTATGTCACTAACTGAATAGTGATTTACCATGTTTGCATTCACTTCAGGGAATGAAACAAATTCAATAATCACATGAAATAAATATCATGCTTGCATTCACTTCAGGGAATGCCTCCCATAAAACTTTTTGGATTAAGACGAATTTTCGTAACTTAAACTTGGGAGAAATAGTCGATTTTTTCGACACATGAGAATTATTGCTTTTGAGCAAAATTACCATGATTTATCGCACTTTAAAATCATAATTAAAAGTAAAAATAAAATCAAAATTTACCGATATTGATTTTCTTCTCGAGGAAATGACCAAGATAGCTTCTCATATTCTCTGTAAGTCTCTTTCCAAGCCACTTAAAGGCATGTAAAACTCAAAACATGGTTAAAAAAACCAATATCATCAAATAAAATAAACAAATATTGATCTTTAATACAAAGTTTAAACATTGTGTCAAACATAAACATATATGAAACTATGATAATTAGATTTATATGTTTGGATTGAACTGATATATTAGAAACGAAGGGATGATCTATGTCATAATTCTCTATTGTTTATAAAAGTAGGTGCATATATATATATATATACTAATTCTTTTGTTTATTATAAGTTGGCATAATGCCTAAGGGTGATTCTACCGTTAGGACCCTTATAATTCGGCTAGTTTTAGAACCCCGGTAATACCTGTAGCCGGTACCTACAAAATTTGTTATGATACGGTTACCTAATTTGTTACAATAAGTGTAAAAAATGGTAGTTATTGAAAAGCTTATCATGGTAGTAAATTTTGTAACTACATTATCTCTTAAAGGATTACCCTATATGTTACAAAACACGTAAGAAATTTTGTACCTACAACATATCTCATGTCACCTACGTAATTCGTTACAAAATATATAACTACCGAATTTGTTACCCCATTTCTCCAAATCTTAAACCAACCCAACTTATGGTGAGGAATTTTGTAGCTACCTTATCTCTTAAAGGATTACCCTATATGTTACAAAACGCGAAAGAAATTTCGTACCTACGACATATCTCACCTCACATACGTAATTCGTTACAAAATACATAGTAAAGAAGATAACTACTGAATTTGTTATCCCATTTCCCTAAATCTTAAACCAACCCAACTTATGGTAAGGAATTTTGTAGCTGCCTTATCTCTTAAAGGATTATCATTTAATTATAAAGACGTGTAACCCCCTCGTCCCGGTCCGGACGCTTGACCGGTCTGAGTGGGCCACACGGGGAAAACCGAAGCGAAACTCGTTAAGGTTCCTCCTCGGTTAACGACCCAGAAAATTTCTTTTTAAATTAATCTTTTCTAAAGGCTCATTCGAATCCTATGTGATCATAGCAGCGGAAAGACAAGCATTCATAAAACAATAACTCAATCAACCTAAGCAAAACAGTCCATTTTTAACTGATTAAGCATGCCGTTTCGAAACACCCTCTAGGTGTATCGAAACGCCTTGACCTGGTTAACGGTTCTAAGCCTACACGAAGAGGCCGTATTGGAACGGAGGTCAACTGTTCCGAAACACCCTCCATGGTCAACTTCTCGTGGTCAACGAGATTTTGACCGTTTCGAAACTCTTAGACCCGTTTCGGAACACCTTCATCTCGTCATTTTCTCAGAATTCCAGTAGCGAAGATGTACCAAACCGGCCTCTACGCGTTTCGAAACGCCCGGCCAAAAACAAAGGGACCGTATCGAAACAGGGTAGCCCGTTCCGAAACGCCCTCTGTCTGTAGGCTGGTTTTAGCTGGTTTATGGCACAAGGATATCACTAAACCCCTCTAAAACCTCAAACATCACACTAACATCAATCCTAAGGCAAACCAACATAACAAGCATGCTTGAACATCAATACAACAAGGCTAAACACTAGAGGCAACAACATCACAAAGCCATACATCTATACATAGCATTAAAGGTATTAAGCTTCAACATTGCAAACACTTAGGAAAAACAAGATAAGTAAAGGCCAATATGGTTTACAAGCAACATGGCATTTAAATCCCAATCAACAAAGCATATAAAAGGAGTCTAGCATGCTCCTAGCAACAACATCAACAACATAATCCAAAAAGAATCATAACACGGTTACATGTCCCATTGCTTGACCATTACATCAATATTAAAATGTTCATACTTGGTAGCTAATCAAGCACCACGAAGCACACTTGGAGGGCCCCTTCTTGCACTTAGCAACCCACGAACTAAGGATCTGCATTGTCGAACAAAGAGAAAGCGTAGCAATAAAGCTTAGTGAGGGTAAGCTCTTTAAAAACAAACCTCGACAATGCAGGGTCCAAGAACGATCTCAACCAAGGTAAATACATAATTACCAAAGATCCTCAAGAGCCAAATGTTGGAAATGCATGAACAATATTCAATTATATGCCATGCTCATCAAGCTCTTTTTCACAACATATGTAATCACATATAAACATCCAAATAGAGATCACATTTCACATCACATTGATACACATATCAATCAATATTGGCACCTAGCTATGACCTAAATACGTGGATAACCCGTTGGAACTCACATCCAACAACCACTTTACCTCACGGTGGGATTACACTCATCACCGGTCTCGCAGAGGGGATTCCACTTATCCTCACGCCCCGTCGATGGGATTCCACTCATCATCGACTAATAAAAATACAATTTCAGGGCGAACCCATACTCCTCCTTAGTAACTCAACGCCACCAAGGCCACGCGCGAATTTAGACTCATGTGTGCACACTAACATCCTAATGATCGATCATTTGTAATCAAGCATACTAGTGCCAACATTTAACTCAATCCACATTATTCATTACAACCAATTCCGTGCTTAGCACGTACTCACCATGATCACAATCATGAACCATTCACATGCATACCATAATGCATCACAAATCATGCCTCATCTCACATGTATATTACATTATACATAAACCATCACATCACAAATATTACGAGTCATATTCATCAAATACAAGTTCAACCAATGGCTCTAGTTTAAGTTTAGGATTAGGCTACCACCCCAATCCTAACTCTAGGTGGGTCTACCAAGCCCGACCTACTCCACATGCTCGAACCGACCATTTAAAACCACTTTAAACATTTAACCACTCACCTAAGCTTCCAAGCTCAAAGCCAAGCAAGCAACCACCTTCAAGCTTCCGGATTTCCTCCCGATGCTTCACCAACATGAGTTCTCGCCTCTAAACAACCTCAACACAATTCAAATAACTTCAAATCAGCCCAAACATCGAAGTACTAACCCGGAACGCAATTCAAACACAATTCACACAATTTCAAACCATGAACAAACCCCACATTTAGCAAACTCGGGCAGCCCCAAAACCTCATCTGAAACCTATGTTTCCAACACCTTTTATACCCACAAATGATCACAAATCAACCCCTAACCATAGCACTATCAATAGCCCATCAATTCCAACCTAAAACAACCCCCAAAACCCTTCAAAAACCCCATTCAAACCCAATTTCGGGAATTTGTTTAAAACCAAGAAAAATTCACATATGTGGTACCATTTAGCTCCTAGACTTCATAACTAACAACATTGAATCAAAACATTAAGCTTAACAACATAAAGTTACCATTTTTAATCAAAATTTCCAAAAACTCCATTTTCCAAAACCTTAATGAAAATGAAAACTAAGTGTACTTTTGAAGAGATGATGTTGAGGACAAGTTGAAAATGTAGTTACCTTGCAAATCTGAGCTAAAATGGAGGAATAAGGTGATGGAATAGTGTTTGGGTGAAGAGAGCTCTTCAACCCGTTAGTTGATTTTTGAAGAAGAAAGTGAATAGTGAAAATTGGGTGTTTTGTTTTGTTTTAATTTAAAGGCCCAAAGACCATTTTGCCCTTAATGAAATGGGATATTCACAAGAGCATATAATCCATGGCTATTTGGGTTTTAACTTCAAAATATGGTCAACACAACTAATTAATTTGAAAACCAAACCCGGAACTTTATTTTAATTATAAAACCGAACCCAAAATAATATTAAAATATTATTTTCACCCGACCCCCAAACCCAGGTGTTACAACTCTCCCCCACTTAAGGAATTTCGTCCCCGAAATTACCTGACGGAAACAAATACGGAAACTGCTCAACCATATCAGCTTTCCTCTCCCACGTGGCCTCTTCCACACCTCTATGTCTCCACAACACCTTGCTATCAGAAGCAAGTATCTCAACAGGCTCTTCATTATAAGACAAATCCGGATTCAACTCTATCTCCTCTACGAGGATAACATGAGAAGGATCTGATCTATATCTTCTAAGCATAGACACATGAAAGACATCATGGATCTTCTCTAACTCAGAAGGTAATCTCAAACGATAAGCTACAGGCCCAATCCGCTCAACTATCTCATACGGACCAAAAAACCTCGGACTCAACTTGCCTTTCCGGCCAAATCTCATTACCTTCTTCCACGGAGATACTTTCAGAAACACTTTTACACCCAAGGAGTACTCAATCTCTTTCCTTTTCAAATCTGCATAAGACTTCTGACGATCGGAAGCTGCTCTCAAACGGTCACAAATCAACTTAACCTTGTCGGTAGTCCCCTTAAGCAAATCTGGCATATGTAACAGTTTCTGATCTGTTTCAGCCCAACAAATCGGGGTCCTACATCGTCTGCCATACAAAGCCTCATAAGGAGCCATCTGAATACTAGACTGATAACTGTTGTTGTAAGCAAACTCAACTAACGGTGGGTGCTTCTCCCAAGAACCCTGGAAGTCAATCACACAACAACGAAGCATATCCTCTAGAATCTGTATTACTCGCTCTAATTGCCCATCGGACTGCGGATGATAAGACGTACTGAAATGCAAACGGCTACCCAGAGCACTATGCAAGCAACCCCAGAACCTCGAAGTAAATCTAGGATCTCTATCTGAAACAATAGACTTCGGAACTCCATGAAGTCTCACAATCTCACGGATGTACAAGTTTGCCAACTTGTCTAAGGAATCTGTAGTGTTTACTGCTAAGAAGTGAGCACACTCAGTGAACCTATCGACAATCAACCACACGGAATTCTTCTTCGAAGGAGACAAAGGCAACCCCGACACAAAATCCATGGTGATCCTCTCCCATTTCCATTCCAGAATTTTCAAAGGCTGTAACAAACCTGAAGGAACCTGATGTTCTACCTTCACTCTCTGACACACCATACAACGGCTCACATACTCGGCTACATCTTTCTTCAAACCAACCCAGAAGTAATCATTTCTCAAATCACGATACATCTTGGTACTACCCGGATGCATCGAAAATGGACTCGAATGTGCTTCACTCAAAATTTGACGTCTCAACTCAACATCTTCTGGTACAACAATTCTATCTCTAAATCACAACAAGCTCTCACCACTGAAACTATACTCGGTCGGTCTTCCTTCGACTATGTCCTGAACATGAGGAACTAAAGTCACATCTTGCAACTGCTTCTCTCTAATCAACTGAATCAAAGAAGGCTTCACTTGCAACTCGGTGATCAACCCACCATCATCGGACACACTCAATCTAGCAAACATAGCTCTCAACTCAACGGCCACTTTTCTACTCAAAGCATCAGCTACTACATTTGCCTTACCCGGATGGTACTCAATGGTCAAATCATAATCTTTTAACAACTCAAGTCATCTTCTTTGTCTCAAGTTCAACTCTTTCTGTGTCATCAAATACTTCAAGCTCTTGTGATCGGTGTAGACCATACACTTCTCACCATACAAGTAATGAAGCCAAATCTTCAATGCAAAAACAACCGCAGCTAACTCTATATCATGAGTAGGATAGTTCTTCTCATGAACCTTCAACTGTCTAGAAGCGTAAGCAACAACCCTTCTTTCTTGCATCAAAACACATCCTAAGCCTATGTAGGAAGCATCACTGTAGATCACAAATTCTTTACCTGAAACAGGTTGCACTAACACTGGAGCATTTGTCAAAGCTTCTTTCAATTTCTCAAAGGCCTTCTGTCTTGCATCTGACCATTCAAACTTAACTTCTTTTTGCAACAATTTGGTCAAAGGAGCAGCTACTCTAAAGAAACCATCAACAAATCTCCTATAGTAACCGGCTAATCCTAAGAAACTCCTAAATCTCGGTCACAGACTTAGGTTGTTTCCACTCAACAATAGCCTCAATCTTCGATGGATCAACACTGATACCTTCAGCCGAAACAACATGGCCAAGAAATACAACCTCTCGAATCCAAAACTCACATTTACTAAGCTTCGTATACAACTGATTGCTCAACAATCTCTGCAAAACAAATCTCAAATGCTCATCATGCTCCTCTTCTGTCTTCGAGTACACATGTATATCATCAATGAAAACAACTACAAAACGGTTTAGATAGTCTCTAAAAATTCTGTTCATCATATCCATGAATGTTGCAGGTGCATTCGTGAGCCCAAACGGCATCACAAGAAACTCATAGTGACCATATCTAGTCCTAAAAGCTATCTTCGGAACATCACACTCTTTCACTTTCAACTGGTAGTACCTGAATCTCAAATCTATCTTCGAGAACACTGAAGCACCTCTCAACTGATCAAACAAATCATCTATGCGAGGCAACGGATACTTGTTCTTCACAGTCAATTGATTCAACTGTCTGTAGTCAATACACATGCGCATACTACCATCTTTCTTTTTCACAAACAACACAAGACCACCCCTAGGAGAACTACTAGGCCTAATGAAACCACGGTCTAATAATTCTTGCAACTGACTCTTCAATTCTTTCAACTCTTTAGGAGCCATACGATACGGAGCTATCGAAACTGGATTAGACCCTGAAACAGTCTCAATCACAAACTCAACATCTCTGTCAGGAGGTAAACCCGGCAACTCTTCAGGAAACACATCCGGAAAGTCACAAATTGTTCTAATATCTTTCGGTCTAGCTTCACTCATATTCGGATTCATAACATAAGCTAAGTAAGCCCCACATCTGGAATCCATCAACCTATGAGCCTCTAAAGCTACCACCACATTAGACAAGAACTTAATGTTCTCGCCTACAACTACTACCTCGTAGTCATCAGAAAGCTTCAAGGAAATCCTCTTCGTCTCAAAATCCACCCTAACTCGGTGCTCAAATAACCAGTCCATACCCAAAATAATATCAAAGCCATAGAAAGGAAGTTCCATCATATCAACAGAGAACACATGACCCTGAATCTTCAGTGGACATCTCTTATACATACGTCTAACCACAACTGTCTCACCAAAAGAACTAGTCACATGCATACCTACATCTAAAATCTCAACAGGTATATCTAACTTCCGTGCATGCTCACTCAAAATGTAGGAATGTGTAGAACCCGAATCAACCAAGGAAAGCAAAGACATAGACTGTAACTCAAAATTACCTGCTATCACATCAGTGTCGTTCCCGGCCTCTCTCTGAGCATAGACTCTCGCTGGTCCTCCTGCCTCTGGCTGCACTGCCACAACATGAGCAAGGTTCCTCTGAGCATCTACCCTAGGTGCATCAGCTCTAGGCTGGAAATAGACACGATCGCACCCACGACCTCTCTGAAAATCATTCGCTCTCGCAGGAGCCTGAGTAATGTTCGGTGCATGTGCCGCCTGATGCGGACAATCTCTCCTAAAGTGGTCCCTCGAACCACAGTTCCAGCAAGCATGAAAGTTACCCCAACACTCACCAGTGTGTTGTCTCCCACAACGGGTGCACTCGGGCAATCGCCCTCCTCTTCTATGGCCCTGGTGGCCCCTACCATGATGGCCACCGCCACGTCTATGGTCAAACTGATGTCCGCCTCCTCTATGCCTCTTGGCATCTCTACTATCAAAGTGGTTATGCCTCTTACCAGAACTAGAACCACCAGATCGTTTGGCCGAACCCAAACTGTGCTCTAAGTCCTTGGCCCTCGCGACCAATACATCAAAGTCTGAGTAGTCAGAAGCTAACGTGTACCTCTTGACCTCCTCGCTCAACCCATAGCAGAAACGGTTACAGCGTTCCACTTCAGTAGGAACCAACTCTGGAGCGTACTGACTCAAGCGAACAAAACGGATCTCATAGTCAGTCACAGAAGCATCTCCCTGAGTAAGGGCCATAAACTCTCGCTTCTTCTCATCTAAATACCTCGGTCCCAAGTACCTCTTTCTGAAAGCAGACTCAAAGAAATCCCAATCAATCTCTGCCTCTGGAACTCCAGTAGTAATGGTGACCCACCAGGTGTAGGCATCACCCTGAAGCAAGGAAATCACACAGCCCAATCTACGTGCGCCCACACAACCCATCTGAGCTAGGATACGAACTGTCTTCTCCAACCATAACTCCGATCTCTCTGGAGTAGATCCTCTGAACTCTTCGACCCCAAGCTACGGAGCCTCTCCAAAGGTAGACTAGCATCGTCACACCTAGGCTGAGCTGCAGCCTGAGCTCCCGCAACTGCGGCTTGACCTTGGCCACCTTGAGGTCCCTCTCCTTCAGCGGAGTCATATCAATTCCGGCCGGACCTTGGCCACCTTGAGGTCTCTCTCCTTCAGCTCCATCCTCGCCTCCAACTCTAGGCAGAGGAGGTGGTGGTGGTGGAGGTGGTGGAGGAGCTCCAACTCCAGCAGCAGGCTCTAACACTTGAGCCCCAACTCCAACCTCCAGCTCATTAACAGAAGCCGTAACCCGTGGTTCCTAACGAACCACCCTCGGCCTACCTCTCGGCCTAGACATCGCTCACAAACGATAACTACAACCACAACAAACAAAATATACAAGATTGGGTTAGAAAGGCAAGGCTTCCAAGTGCTCAAGTACGTTTCCCTCACTTAAAATTCTTTTCCGATGTAATAGTAGCAATGGGACTCCCAAACAACATGCTTTTAAAAAAAAACAATCAACATACTTGTCACACAAGCAATCATACTTACAAAGCAAGCAAACACCGTGCATATCAATTCAAAACTTAAACTTACCTCACTTACCTGCCCAAGGTCTCGGTAACCTTAGGCTCTAATACCAACAAGTGTAACCCCCTCGTCCTGGTCCGGACGCTTGACCAGTCCGAGTGGGCCACACGGGGAAAACCAAAGCGAAACCCGTTAAGGTTCCTCCTCGGTTAACGACCCAGAAAATTTCTTTTTATATTAATCTTTTCTAGAGGCTCATTCGAATCCTATGTGATCATAGCAGCGGAAAGACAAGCATTCATAAAACAATAACTCAATCAACCTAAGCAAAACAGTCCATTTTTAACTGATTAAGCAGGCTGTTTCGAAACACCCTCAAGGTGTATCGAAACGCCTTGACCTGGTCAACGGTTCTAAGCCTACACGAAGAGGCCGTATCGGAATGGAGGTCAACCGTTCAGAAACACCCTCCATGGTCAACTTCTCGTGGTCAACGAGATTTTGACCGTTTCGAAACTCTTAGACCCGTTTCAGAACACCTTCATCTCGTCATTTTCTCAGAATTCCAGTAGCGAAGATGTACCAAAACGGCCTCTACGCGTTTCGAAACGCCCGGCCAAAAACAAAGGGACCGTATCAAAACAGGGTAGCCCGTTCCGAAACGCCCTCTGTCTGCAGGCTGGTTTTAGCTGGTTTATGGCACAAGGATGTCCCTAAACCCCTCTAAAACCTCAAACATCACACTAACATCAATCCTAAGGCAAACCAACATAACAAGCATTCTTGAACATCAATACAACAAGGCTAAACACTAGAGGCAACAACATCACAAAGCCATACATCCATACATAGCATTAAAGGTATTAAGCTTCAACATTGCAAACACTTAGGCAAAACAAGATACGTAAAGGTCAATATGGTTTACAAGCAACATGGCATTTAAATCTCAATCAACAAAGCATATAAAAGGAGTCTAGCATGCTCCTAGCAACAACATCAACAACATATTCCAAAAAGCATCATAACACAGTTACATGTCTCATTGCTTGACCATTACATCAATATTAAAATTTTCATACTTGGTAGCTAATCAAGCACCACGAAGCACACTTGGAGGCCCCCTTCTTGCACTTAGCAACCCACGAACTAAGGATCTGCATTGTCGAACAAAGAGAGAGCGTAAGCAATAAAGCTTAGTGAGGGTAAGCTCTTTAAAAACAAACCTCGACAATGCAGGGTCCAAGCACGATCTCAACCAAGGTAAATACATAATTACCAAAGATCCTCAAGAGCCAAATGTTGGAAATCCATGAACAATATTCAATTATATGTCATGCTCATCAAGCTCTTTTTCACAACATATGTAATCACATATAAACATCCAAATAGTGATCATATTTCACATCACATTGATACATATATCAATCAATATTGGCACCTAGCTATGACCTGAATACGCGGATAACCCGTTGGAACTCACATCCAACAACCACTTTACCTCACGGTGGGATTACACTCATCACCGGTCTCGCGGAGGGGATTCCACTCATTCTCACGCCCCGTCGATGGGATTCCACTCATCATCGACTAATAAAAATACAATTTCTAGGCGAACCCGTACTCCTCCTTAGTGACTCAACGCCACCAAGGCCACGCGCGAATTTAGACTCATGTGTGCACACTAACATCCTAATGATCGATCATTTGTACTCAAGCATACTAGTGCCAACATTTAACTCAATCCACATTATTCATTACAACTAATTCCGTGCTTAGCACGTACTCACCATGATCACAATCATGAACCATTCACATGCATACCATAATGCATCACAAATCATGCCTCATCTCACATGTATATTACATTATACATAAACTATCACATCACAAATATTACGAGGCATATTCATCAAATACAAGTTCAACCAATGGCCCTAGTTTAAGTTTAGGATTAGGCTACCACCCCAATCCTAACTCAAGGTGGGTCTACCAAGCCCGACCTAGTCCACATGCTCGAACCGACCATTTAAAACCACTTTAAACATTTAACCACTCACCTAAGCTTCCAAGCTCAAAGTCAAGCAAGCAACCACCTTCAAGCTTCCGGATTTCCTCCCGATGCTTCACCGACACGAGTTCTCGCCTCTAAACAACCTCAACACAATTCAAATAACTTCAAATCAGCCCAAACATCGAAGTACTAACCCGGAACGCAATTCAAACACAATTCACACAATTTCAAACCATGAACAAACCTCACATTTAGCAAACTCGGGCAGCCCCAAAACCTCATCCGAAACCCATGTTTCCAACACCTTTTATACCCACAAATGATCACAAATCAACCCCTAACCATAGCACTATCAATAGCCCATCAATTCCAACCTAAAACAATCCCCAAAACTCACCCAAAACCCTTCAAAAACCCCATTCAAACCCAATTTCGGGAATTTGTTTAAAACCAAGAAAAATTCACATATGTGGTACCATTTAGCTCCTAGACTTCATAACTAACAACATTGAATCAAAACATTAAGCTTAACAACATAAAGTTACCATTTTTAATCAAAATTTCCAAAAACTCCATTTTCCAAAACATTAATGAAAATGAAAACTAAGTGTACTTTTGAAGAGAGGATGTTGATGACAAGTTGAAAATGTAGTTACCTTGCAAATCCGAGCTAAAATGGAGGAATATGGTGATGGAATAGTGTTTGGGTGAAGAGAGCTCTTCAACCCGTTAGTTGATTTTTGAAGAAGAAAGTGAATAGTGAAAATTGGGTGTTTTGTTTTAATTTAAAGGCCCAAAGACCATTTTGCCCTTAATGAAATGGGATATTCACAAGAGCATATAATCCATGGCTATTTGGGGTTTAACTTCAAAACATAGTCAACACAACTAATTAATTTGAAAACCAAACCCAGAACTTTATTTTAATTATAAAACCAAACCCAAAATAATATTAAAATATTATTTTCACCCGACCCCCAAACTCGGGTGTTACAAGACGCATAAGAAATTTCGTACCTACAACATATCTCACCCCACCTACGTAATTCGTTACACATATTATAGTAAATTAGGTAACTACCAAATTTATTACCCCATTTCTCCAAATCTTAAACCAAGGCAACTTATGTTATAGAATTTTGTAGCTACCTTATATATTAAATGATTACATTTTATGTTAGAAAAGGCATGAGAAATACGATACTTACAACATATATCACCTAACCTACGTAATTTGTTACGGAATTTATAGTAAATGATGTAACTACTGAATTTATTACCCTATATCGGTAAACCGATTTCATGGGGTATCGGTACTATTCATGGGGTATTCGGTCGAGAAAAACTCATTGAACATCGTCCAAGACTACCTCGTCGACAAATTGGGAGATGAATTTGAGCATTTCAGGTAAGAAATCCGGATGTTAACAACTTAACATTAGAAACATAAAAAGGAAATCGTTAAATCCCGAGTGTTTTCCTTTGTACGTGAGGGTTTACCAAGACTATTGTGAGGCAATAAGCAAGCTTTCTCTAGGAATAACGGAGCTTTTAGCCATTAGCCTCGGCATACGAAGATCACATTTCTGGGAATTTTTCTGTGTTTTTAGGCACTTTCAAATAGGAGATACAAGAGTTGCTTGCACCGTGCGGTGGTGAACCGCCACACCATTCAGAAATCCTTGGCTTTTTTCTTGTGCCCCAAGTGTGATAAACTGGTAACCCCGCCGACAGTGCTGGTCGACACCTATAATCTCATAGTACACCCAGATTTCACTTGGCCTATATTTCTTGAGTTCACACAAAAGCATTACAAAGGGACTATGAACGTGTTTCATAGATGAAACATCTGAGTAGGGACTATAAACATGTTTCATAGATGAATATCGGAAGAAACTTTGTGACTTCTGACTTAATCTTTTTGGGGGTATCGGTACTGTTCATCAGTATTGATTCTATTCCAATCAGAGGGTTTTAATTTTGGAATATCGGTTTACCGGTTCCACCTTTACCCTTTTTCCCTTTTTTTCCCATCAACGACTCAAATCGATTTGGCCTAGATCTAACGGTAGTACCGATGCGACCTAAGATTAACCTAATTTTAAGGGTTCTAACATTATAATCACCCAATGCCTCACGGTGTGAAAAGAAACAATCATGAAGATTAAATTAAAATGATTTAAACTATGATGAACTAAGGCCACGATTTACCCTTGAGATCTAGATAAACGTATTCTTTGATATTAAGAATCTAGATTTTGCGACTATATTGATAAAACAAAACTAACTTACCTTTATAAAAAATTAATAAAAAAACGAATCGCACCAAAACTTTAATCGTTTATCTAAAACTAAAAATTTTATTTTTAATTTAGAGAAAAGAAAATAAGGTTAAAGAAAGCAAACCGATGATAAGTCATTCATTGGGTTGAAACTACGTGCACCAAATTTTGTGTAGTCTTTGAGTACCTTCAAAATTCATGCTTTTTCAAAAAAAAAAACAAATTAAAATATCAAGATAAAGGTAATCGGTAATTACAAAAAAATGAAGGAAAAAAAACTTATCTTCGGTTCAACATAGGATCAAACTTTTTTCGGTAACTTCTTTGTGATTCGAACAAAGAGCACCAAAATCTTTCGAGCAAACTCGTGATGATATCGTGTTGTGAATAAAATAACGAAGAACAACGATCAAGAATAAAATAACAAAGAGATGAGAGGAAGAGAGAGATTCGTATTATTCTCAATATAAATTTGTATACAATGTCTTAATCAAATCATCTATTTATAGGCATAAGAAGTACATAATACATTAAACTCTAATTAATGTAGATAATATTCCTAATAATAAAGTAAATCAAATCTACTAGATAAATTCTTCATCATGATAGACATCCACATAGATAAATATTTATAATATTTTTTAAAATATATATATAAGGGTAAAAAAAATGTTTGTTGTGGGACAAGAGTTCCTCCCACTTAATATAGTGTTCGTCTTTAAAAAATACTTATTGTCAAGGACAAAACTATTAATAGATTGGGAGGGCACGTTATCCCTCTTAATTTTTTTAGCATAATATCATTTGAGGTCTTAATTTTTAGTTTAAATATTAGTAAAAAAATTAACCTTCTTAATTTATAAATTTAAAGGTTTAATGGACTTTGTATTACATGCAGTACTTCCCTTGTTTTCATCCAATTACTCAACACGAATAATTCAAAATTGTTAAAAAGAAGGGAAAAGACTTTAATTTTGTAGAATTTGAGCCTGGATAAAACAGCTTTAACTCCTAAATTCTCCACTTCATTGCCAAAGACAACCCAAGTAGTTAATTAAGAAATTGAAAAGTTTTCTTATATATTATTTTTTGAATTTTCTAGATTTAAAAAAATATATTTTTTGATACACAAACTGTGTAAAAAATATTTACACAATCATTCTATAAAATTTAAAACCTAAATCTCAAACCCTAGCACTCTAAAACTTAAACCCTAAACCCTAAACTCTAAATTCTAAATTTTAACCATAAACCTTAAATTCTAAACCTTACACACTAAACCCCTAAACCCTAACTTAAAACCTGTGTATGAAAGTATTTTTATTTAAAAAAATTATATACATATACTTTTATAATCATTACCAAAATGATATACTGAATAAATATTGAGGTTTGAATTTAGGGTAAACTATATAAATGGTCACTGAATTTTTAAGGCAGATTCATTTTGGTTACCGTACTTTTAAAATTTTCAATAAAGTCACCCAATTTTTAGTTCGATTTCAATATAGTCACTAAACTTTTAATTCGCTTTCAATATGGTCCCTCCAATTACCTTCCATTAGAAGCTGACGTTAGTTTTCGTTTTTCCTTAATAAAAATGGGTAAACTACACCAATAATCACTCAACTTTCTTCTCACTCCTATTTTAGTCACTAGAGTTTAAAAAAAATTAATTCAATAACTTAGCTTTCGAATTGTTCATATTTTGGCCACTCTCAAATAACATGTTTATACATATAGAAAAATTCGATTAATCCTTAAAAAGTTGTTTTGGTTAATTGGTAAATTCATATTATTCAATTCTCGATCTTATATTGTATCAATTAAATCAGATAATCGATTAACCAATTAACCAAAATTATTATTTTGGAAATGATTTTTTTTACTTTGTTTATTAAATTATCAAATATGATAATATGATGAATTTAATAATTGTTCGGTTGTGATAAAAGTGAATTTAAAAATATTGTATATAATAGATTGGATCAGTTAATCAATTTTGCTTAGAAAAGTGAACCGTAACCGAATCGAAATAACTTATTTTAAAAACCGGTACCGAAATCGAGTTCGATTAATCTTTAAAAAATTATTTTGGTTAATTGCCAAATTTAGATTATTCAATTCTCGATTTTGATTCGAGTAACAAATTTTTTTACTTTTCTTATTAAAATATCAAATATGATAATATGGTAAATTTAAGGGTGAAGTACACAGACGGTCACTGAACTTTGGTAAAAAACAAAATGGTAACCAAACTTTCAAAAATCACAAAATGGCAATTAAACTTTATGTTTTATAACAAAATGATAACTAGACGTTAAATGTCGTTAAGTGACTGTTATAAAATTTGGTATAATAACACATTTAGTCCTTCATATTTATACATTCAATCAATTTAATCCTAATTCGAAACAATTCACTAAATTTAGCCCTTGTTATTTACGCATAATTTCAATTTGGTCCTTAAAGCAAAATTCCAAAGTATGGTAACATGATAAATAATTACAATTAAATTCTTATAGGAACTCGAAAACTCGACTCGAATCGAAAAAAATTCAAATAAAGTTTGAGTTGTATAGTATGATGTGTCAACTCGAATAACTCTAAATTTTTTGACTCACTCGATCGAACGCTCATCTCTATCTTAAGATATACGCGTCAACTCGAATAACTCAAAATATTCAAATATTTTAAATCATTTTTTCTTTTAAATTGAATATTTTTTAAAATAGAATATTTAATATTTATTCATGTAGAACTAATGTTTTGATATAATAATTGAAAATTGTTTTGGACTAATTTGAAAAGAATTTAAAACTTGTTTTTAAGTCCAAACAACTTGAAATTATGTTTGAGGTATTTTAAGAGGTTTTTGACAAAGAATTTTCATGTTTTTAATAGCCAAACTCGTGATTTCAAAGTACCAGTATCGATACCGGTGTAACAGTATCGATACCATTTTGCCCCAGTTTGGCCACTGTCAAAACCCGTATCGATACGAGGGTTTAGTGTATCGATACGGAGTGGGGTCGTTTCGATACGCCACGCCAGCGTACCGATCCCATTTTAACTACCCCAACGGCTATTTCCCAACGGCCATTTAAATGTCAAAGGGTATCGATACGCTCTCAAGCGTATCGATACGCCCAGGCTGGCAAGAGCCCAACGGCTAGTTCATATGAAGGCCGTATCGATACCGTTCCACGTGTATCGATACCGTTAGCTGCAGAACAGCATTTATGAAGGGAAATAAAGTCCTCAACGGCTCCAATTCATCCCCAACGGCTAGTAACGGCTACAAACTCATTTGGGAGTATAAAAGGGACCTCCAAGCATCAAGAGAAGACTAATGCTCATATTGTCAAACATCAAATGATCAAGAAATTGTCTTAGTGCTTTATTTGTCATTTCTTGTATAGACAAACACTAGTGAGCCAAAATTGTCAAATTTGCTCAAGTGTTTTAGGATTTGGGTAAGAGCTTAATTGTGCAAACAAACACCTATTAGAGGGTTTAAGTTTGCCTTGTTTATCTCTTTGTAAAAGAGGGTTTTGATCAAGGCTTTGGGTAGAAGCTTGATCGGTTGTAAGGGTTTCCTCTTAATCCTAGAAAAGGGGACGAATCAATTAGTGGATTGATTGTGAAATCCTTAGTGGGGAGCTAAGGTAGTGGATGTAGGTGCTTGTTAGAAGACCGAACCACTCTAAAATCATTGTGTCTTATTCTTTTTAGCTTCCTTAACCCTTCCACCCAAATATCCACCTCTCCACCACTTGGTGAGCATAATTGGTTGATCGAATCGAGCACCCCAAAACTCAACAATTGGTATCAGATCTTGGCTCAATCGAAGGGGATTCACATCCTATTGAGAAGATCCGGCAAGCTCGATCACCTTTTTATCAACCGGCTCAAATGGCGCAATCCATCGACAAACCGCCTTTCTTCAACGGAGATCACTATGCCCATTGGAAGACAAAGATGAAATTCTTCTTGAAGTCAAGAGATTACAAGCTATGGGACATAGTTGAAGATGGTCCGTTCGTGCCTCAAGGAAGCAAAGCGGAATGGAGTGCCGACGATCGCAAGAAGATGGAGCTAAATTGCAAAGCCTTGCACATGCTCTTTTGTGCTTTTGGCCCAACCATCTATGAGAAGATGTCTTCTTGTGAGAGTGCCAAGGAGGTATGGGACAAGCTTGAAGTCACATACGAGGGAACTAATGAAGTCAAGGAGACCAAGATTGGGCTCCTAACTCTTGAGTATGAAAACTTCAAAATGGATCCGGAAGAGAACATCGAGAAGATGTTTGATAGGTTCTCCACAATCACGAATGGTCTTAAAGGCTATAGAGAAGCCATCCCGGACGAGAAGCTTGTTCGAAAGCTCATCTACTCACTTCCCGAGTCTTGGGACTCAAAGAGGACCGCCATCATCGAAGCCAAAAATTTGAAGACTTTGAAGCTTGATGAACTCATGGGGTCACTCCTTACTCATCAAATCATGAAGAAGAATAAAGAGGATGAGAAGAAGAGGGAAGAAATTAGAGCTATGGGAGAGAAGAAGATCAAAGGGCTTGGCATCAATGCAAGTGCCATGGCTCTCAAGTCCTCCACTTGCCATCACGTAGACTCTAGTGAGGAGGATAGTGAAGATGAAGAGATGGCCTATCTCTTCAACAAGTTCGCCCGGTTCATGAAGAGCAAAATTGAAAAATCCAAGCTTGAATCGGTGAAGAAGATGAAGGATTCCCGTAAATCCAAAATGAAGGGGTCGTCTTCAAAACAAGCATATGTGGCCACATGGAGTGATGAAGACTCCACCGATGATGAAGTAGCCCACCTATGCTTGATGGCCCTCAATGAGGGGGAGGTAACTTCTAACTCATCTATTTCAAATTCTTATACATTTGATGAGTTACAAGATGCCTATGATGATTTGCTTTTAGACTTCAAGGCATCATTTTCTAAAAACAAAAAGTTGATTTCAAAAATAAAAATTGAAAATGATTTGCTTTCCAAAACAAATCTTGAACTTGAAGCAAGATTAAAAGATTTTGAACAAAAATGTTTTGATTTACAAAATTTGCTTCTAAAAGTTCAAAAAGAAAAAGATTTGATTTCAAATGAACTTGAAAAGAAAAATAATTTTCAAAAATTAAATTTTTATGTAAGACAATCTAGTGCCCCTAGATTTAAAAATGGTAAATGTTTTAGAAGTGTTTGGGTCCCAAAAGGACTAACCACTTCAATTAAAAAGGATGACATTGAAAAATGGATTCCTAAGGGGTCAAAAATTTGTGCTTCTAACGTTCATGGATCCAAAGCAATTTGGATACCAAAAATTACTTGATTGTCTTTTGCTAGGTGTGATGGAGATGTTCAACAAGTCAAACATTAAGGGGGAGCTCCATGCACACAAGGAAGAACACTTGAAGAAGGAAGGCTTCACATCCTACCTTGAGTTCAAGTGTGGTAAAATTCTAGTTGTTTTTGATTTCTTTTGTTCTATTTTTATTTCATTCAACTAGATGATCATATATGATGGACTAACAATTTCTATGATGCTTTGAGTAAGGGGGAGCCAATTTTAAACCAAAATTTTTTTTAAGTGTGTCAAAATGTTTTTGCCTCCTATGTTATCTTGAACTTAAATGTTTTTTAAATTCTTTTTGATATAACAAAAAAGGGAGAAATGGTTTGAAAAATTGAATTTTCAAATGAATAAGGGGGAGCTTAATTTGATTTCATATCTTTAATCTCTTATTCAAGTTTTTAAAAGTTAAAGGGGGAGAATCCCAAACAATTTTTCAAGTTAGTTTTATTATATCAAAAAGGGGGAGATTGTAGAACTAATGTTTTGATATAATAATTGAAAAATGTTTTGGACTAATTTGAAAAGAATTTAAAACTTGTTTTTAAGTCCAAACAACTTGAAATTATGTTTGAGGTATTTTAAGAGGTTTTTGACAAAGAATTTTCATGTTTTTAATAGCCAAACTCGTGATTTCAAAGTACCAGTATCGATACCGGTGTAACAGTATCGATACCATTTTGCCCCAGTTTGGCCACTGTCAAAACCCGTATCGATACAAGGGTTTAGTGTATCGATACGGAGTGGGGTCGTTTCGATACGCCACGTCAGCGTACCGATCCCATTTTAACTACCCCAACGGCTATTTCCCAACGGTCATTTAAATGTCAAAGGGTACCGATACGCTCTCAAGCGTATCGATACGCCCAGGCTGGCAAGAGCCCAACGGCTAGTTCATATGAAGGCCGTATCGATACCGTTCCACGTGTATCGATACCGTTAGCTGCAGAATAGCATTTATGAAGAGAAATAAAGTCCTCAACGGCTCCAATTCATCCCCAACGGCTAGTAACGGCTACAAACTCATTTGGGAGTATAAAAGGGACCTCCAAGCATCAAGAGAAGACTAATGCTCATATTGTCAAACATCAAATGATCAAGAAATTGTCTTAGTGCTTTATTTGTCATTTCTTGTATAGACAAACACTAGTGAGCCAAAATTGTCAAATTTCCTCAAGTGTTTTAGGATTTGGGTAAGAGCTTAATTGTGCAAACAAACACCTATTAGAGGGTTTAAGTTTGCCTTGTTTATCTCTTTGTAAAAGAGGGTTTTGATCAAGGCTTTGGGTAGAAGCTTGATCGGTTGTAAGGGTTTCCTCATAATCCTAGAAAAGGGGACGAATCAATTAGTGAATTGATTGTGAAATCCTTAGTGGGGAACTAAGGTAGTGGATGTAGGTGCTTGTTAGAAGACCGAACCACTCTAAAATCATTGTGTCTTATTCTTTTTAGCTTCCTTAACCCTTCCACCCAAATATCCACCTCTCCACCACTTGGTGAGCATAATTGGTTGATCGAATCGAGCACCCCAAAACTCAACAATTCATATAAAATTTATTCATATAAATTATTAACGTGTTAAACACAATTATAAAATTTATACTAATACATACGAATACGAATACAATACAAGTACTCTATTCATAAAATCTAAAAACAACACATAAAATATGATAACATGGAGCCCATGACCTAGACAGAAAACATAATAAAAGTTTATATAACAAAAATTATTAACGAATTAAACACAATTATAACATAAAAAAACATTTAAGCTAAAACAAACCAACAGAAAACCCGTGACTTAAATTTTAACCCACAAATACAAGTAAAAATAAAACTACAAGAATTTGACCTAGATTTTCTATTATTATTATCATCATAATTAATCAGATATATTCTGCTTTTAACCCACAAACTCTTTCCCAAAAGTTAAAAAAGCCACACATTTTAAGAACATCGTTCACGGGCGAAGCCCACCCTCGAATTGGGCACATCGAAAAGGACCCTATGGTTCTGCTGCTGCATATTGGCGATCACATTCAGTGCCGGTGCCGACGACATCGCCAAACATGTGATGCCGCCTGCCGTGCTGTGGATCAGCAGGTTCTCTTGAGGCAGTGTCACGTTCATGCCAGAAAACATCAATGTTATCGTTGGCGCCATGATCGGCACTGTGTAACATGTGTCGAACCCGCCGAGCGATGTCACGTTCGCAACTCTTACTCTCCGCCTGAATGCATCGCGAACGGCTACGTAAGCTGGTTGAACTAGCCGGGTGAAGACCGTACCTATATACATTTCAATAAAGAATGAATACTACTTAGTACAATTGTTTTTCAACAAGACTTGGAAAACAATAAATGAATGTTGTCGTAGAATAAGGAAATATTACCGGAATCGATAATGGTGCCGGCACCGGTGGAGGGGTTGAAAGCAAGGGCATTTGGTGGGATATCAACAACCCTTCTACCAACCCTAATTGCAACCAAATTCACATAATAAAGAGAGGGTCTCCTAGGGTTCTTGAGCAATGGGGTGTACTTGATCCTCAAAGGTTGCCCTTTTGGTCCAAGTTTCAATGACCCAGAAAAGTTAAGTGACCTAAAGCTAGGCAAGCAGTATGAAAATGTTGATTGGTATAGATTTTGGGATTGTGAGAGAAGTGATAATGGGCCTCGGCCCAGGCCCAATAGGCCCTGTGGTGGCACTGAGCTGCCTGCTGTCTTTTGTAGGCAACCAAAAGTGTAGTTTGGGACTGGGTCAGTGGCTAAGGTCACGGTGTCCTGTGAAAGGTTTCCGGCTATGGTTGAACCACCGTAGGTCATGTTGAATGTGCACGCGCTTCCACCGCAAGTGGGGTTTGGTACCTGAAAAAAGTTTTCACATGATTCAAGTGTTAAAATGATCTCCCAAAACGCTTGTGATGTTTCTTGTTTAGGCAAATCTTCTAAACTCGATGAGGAGTTTAAACCAGGTACGGACACATGATTTTATGTTAAGAGTACGAATTTTTATACTTAATAAAATTACACGAGAATGCCTGGTAGCTTACCTGCTTGCATAGAGCAGCTTGGCAGCCAAGGGTCTTGAAAGTGGTGGATTTAGCGTAGTCAAAAGCAGTAGAGGAGCAGCCAATGCAGCCAGTGCAAGGTACCCAAGCAGCATCACTGCTAGTATCCATAGCCATAAGCATCGTCTGAGGTGGGGTTCCAATACTGGCTCTCACAATGTAAGTAGGACTCTGCATAATCTGCCGGCCCGAAGCTATCGGCACCACCGATTTCTTCGCCACCAGGCTCGACAAATACTGCAGCCTGGCTTGGTCCTTGGCTAGCGTTTGCAGCACATCCTCCTCCCATGAAAGTGGCTTGGAGGGCTTGAAGGGTGAACATGGACTGTAAACATGGAACACTTGGAGGTTCGAGCCATGGTCTTGGGTGGCACATTGGGGGTTCAGACCATGGACTAACCAGAAAATGAGGGGAAAAACCAGAGTGGCAAAATGGATTTTCATTGTGTTTTGTAAGAATATTTCAAAGTTTTGTTTTCTTTGATGGTTTAGGAGCTGTGGGGAGAGTGAATGTATATATAAGTGGGGAAGCATGTTAACAATTATGCAATAAGACATGGAAAAAATAATTAAAATATAAATAATGTAAATATATCCAATTTTATTTTAAAATTAGTCATTTATATGTGAAAATAACATAAATACGACACACCATGTAGAATGTAGATACAAAATACAAAGTTTAATGGGGATTGTTTCTTGGTAACACAAACGTTTTGTTGGCTTGTGAATTGCTTGTCCAATTCTACTGGGAAACAGTATCCAATGGTACTACTATTTTTTTTCTATTTGGAGCTTTATGTAGAACAAATTTTATTGGAAAAATTAGGAATAATATCAAGATTCGAGTCTCATCGATGATATTATTAACGTTGTTTAGTCATTCAACTTTTTTTTCTTTTAACAAAGCAGTTTCTTCTAAATCCTAACAGTGGGAGATGAAGAAGAAAAATAAGAGCAATATATATTTATTTCAGGCTGATCGAATGGTGGAAGTTACAGGTCGGAGTCATTTTCTTTCGTGTTTTGGGTTGAAGTTTGGTGAGTTTTAAAGAAGTTTTGAAAAACCTAAACAACCGATTGATTTAAGAAGATGAGTTTGTTGATGTCTATGTTGGTAAAGAATACGCCTGAGAACTACAATTCCAGCGGTGACGTGACGTAAAATAAAAAATATATAAATTTTATATCTCCTTTTTCGTTTTTGACTTAACAATCGAGTGATAGAAGAAAACAAAATTTGAAAGTTTGGCGCTCAAATTGAAAATGCTTGTAGTTGAATAACTAAAATAGAAACACGAGAAAAGTTAATTGATTAAACAAGTAATTTACCCTCAAACTAATATATGAATTATTAATATATCAAATTTTATACATAATACAAACATGATATAAAATATGTTTACATTTACACGAAATATATATATATATATTAAATTTTGTATAATACATAATACTTCAAACATAATTTGTACAATACATAATATATTAAAATTTATAATTGGTACTCAAGCACAAATAATCTTGTTGGACTGGAGTATGGGAAATTGAACTTGTTCTTTATTAGGGTAATGAGCTTAATCATATTAGCTCAATATTTTTTTTGGGTAAACATCACCTGGTCACATAATTTTTTCCGCTTTTTTATTTTGGTCATCAAACTATTATTTTTGACAAAATAGTTATTAATGTTACGTTTTCTTTTTCCTATTTTGGTCATCCATCCTTAAAAAACTCATGGAAAAACAGAAAAGCAAGAATAGTTTAATGACAAAAATAGGAAAGAAGCAATAGATTAGTGACCAAAATATGGGGGAAAGTAACATTAGTGACCAAAATAGGAAAAACGTAACTTTAGTGACGATTTTACACAAAATAATAGTTTGGTGATCAAAATAAAAAAAAAAAAACAAAAATAGTTTAGTGTCCAATGGTGATGTTTATCTCTTTTTTTTCTAAAATCAAACCCAACCTTAAAGTAAAACTTACTCAAACTCAAGTTGAAATTTGAATTTCAAATCTCAAATTAATGTAAAATTAAACTTTTGTGGATTAAACTCGACTCAACTCGATTATATGTACAAGAATTATGATATTATAAAAGTCATTCTCATAACCATAGTGATACGCTCCAACTCTCCAATTGATGTTGTAGAGAGAAGCTTTGATTGCCCGGACCTTTGAATGCAAGCAAACATTGTATCACGGATGTTTTCTTGTGAAAATATGTTGAAATGGATAAAAGGAGATAGGTTGCGGAAGGATGGTAGTGTTTGTATGTCAAAGGGTGTAAGGAAAGGAAGATAGATAAGTAGGAAGATGGTTTCGGATGGTGTATGGAAGATTGTGAAGAGAAAGGATGTTGGTAGTATTCAAAGGCTCAAAAAGATGAACATATGCTAAGGAGCATATACCCTAACTTGGATGAGGCCTTGAGGGTGGTAAAAGGACTTAGACTGAGAAACAATGGATGTTTAACAATCTAGAGTATCAAGATGGAAAGAAAAGGGAGACGCCACAAATCAATAAAGATTTGATAAGTCAAGAAGTTCTAAAAAGAACAAGAATGAGAGAAAACCTCACAAAATAATTTTTATAATCTGAATTGTGTGTTTACAAATGAAAATGCATTACATATTTATAGTAAATGAAAGGGGGTGTCCGAAATGGTGTGTAGGGGAGAGGGAATGATTCGGAAGCCTTGGTGTCTCCCTCCTTTGGCCGAATTGGTGTGATAAGGGCTTGAATAGGTGTTGATAACCTATCAAGCACTATTCGGCAGCCTTGCACCTTTCCAAATTGGCGCCAAGGTGTGTAGAGGTGCCTAGGTTCCCTCATTTGCTATTCGGCTAGGTAGGTGCCCTTCCATCACTTAGCTAGGTAGCTAGTGTCACTAGCTGGACCACTGAAGGAATTGGTAGTAGTCAGAGGAGCTGGACGAGCTAGGCTTGAGCTGACTTGAGCTGAGCTAGCTAGCTGACTTAGCTAGCTAAAGGTGAGAAGCTGATTTGAGCTGATCCGAGCTTTCTTTAGCTGAGTGAGCTAGTCTTGAAGTGCCTTTAAGTTGTCCTCTAGCTACTGGAGTGTTTTGGAGCTGAAATGAATCCTCCTTTGCACAGAAATCACCCTTTTGCTATTTGAGCTCTTTGAAGCTGTTTTGAGCTGAGTGAGCTGGTCCTTTAGTATCCTTGAGCTCTTTTAAGACTTCATAAGTGTTCTCGAACCATTTGGCAGCTTGTAGAGTCTTGAAACGGCCAAACAACGTTTTGAGCTGATTTTGACACTTTGAGCTGGAACCGAGCTGTAACACACTTCCTTGAGCTGTGTTAATATAACCTATGAAGA
Organism: Hibiscus trionum; assembly: GCA_030270665.1. Lineage (NCBI taxonomy): Eukaryota > Viridiplantae > Streptophyta > Magnoliopsida > Malvales > Malvaceae > Hibiscus > Hibiscus trionum. The sequence continues at coordinate 47,276,180 of BSYR01000017.1, read as the reverse complement.
AAACAATGAATTATATAAGTAATGTCTCCTTTAAATAGTATAGGGACTATAATGCATAAGTATAAAGTAAAGTTTTAAATGATGCAAACTATAATCTAAAGATGCAAACATTTGCTTAAGTAAAGATGTGGTTTTAAGCTTAAGTATGGGTATCACATATAACATTCTAAGGTCATGAAAATAAAGTATGCAAAAAATATACAGAGTATGATGTGATAACATGAATCTAAATAACCAGAAATGAGTGTAGAAAAAGTAAGTAATATGTGAGAAGTAAAGAAAACTCATGTGTCTTTCATGTTTAAAACACAACATGAAAGTGTGCAAAACTTGCTGGTGAACGTGCACACATCATCCCCTCCTTCTTTTGAGCGATTTGTCCTTAAATCGAAGGTTGGTGATTTAGGGCCAAACATGCACATATCATCCTCCCCTTCTTTGAGGTGATTTGTCCTCAAATCGAAGTTGTTTCTCAATGGATAATCTTTTATTGTAGGGGTGGATGAATCCTCACTGCTCCTCCCAAATGGAATGATTATTCTTCTCGGTTCTTCTGAATAGGCATGTAACACCCGGGTTTGGGGGCCGGGAGAAAATAATATTAAAAATATTGTTTCGGGTTTCGGTTTTTTTATAATTAAAATGATAAATTAACATTTGGGCTTCGTATTTTCAAAACGAATTATTTTATGTTGGACTTAAGTTGTTTTGGAACCAATTTCATGGATTTTAAACATGGATGAGATATGCCATCTCATTAATGGCAAAGGTGTAATTAAAGGGTCTCCTATTTTTAAAACCCCTTTAATTTAAAAGACCACTTTAATTTCCTATCTTCATCTTCTTCTTTCCTCTCCTTCACGTCAAAAACCCCCTCCCTCTCCAAATCTCCATTCCTTCATCCCCATGCCCTTTGTTGGTGATTTTTGAAAGGTAAAACTGTTTCTAACTTGTTCTCCTCTTCCTCTTTAAGATGGTACCTTTAATTTTCATAAAGCTCATGGATTTTGAAATTTAGGGTTTTGGGTTTTTAAGCTAAAAATGCAAACTTTAATGTCTTTAATTTGAGCTTTCGATTTGTTGAAGTTGTATATGTTGTTTACTACCTATAAGGTCCAACATAGTTAATGTTTACATAGTTTTATGTTGAATCCCGAAATATGGTATAAATGGGTTTTTAGGAAGGTTTTTAGATGAATTTTGGGTATGGTTTGTGTTGGAATTTGAGGGTTGGTGTTAGGGTAATAGTTGGGGGCTGTTTTGGAAGCATTTGGAAGTGTTAAATGTGTTGAAATCACAAGTTTCGGGCTGGGTATAAGGGCTGCTCGGATTTGGTATTTTGGGGGTTGTTCATGGTTTGAACTATTGTGTTGGTTGCTTGAATAGTGTTCCGGGTTTGCTACCTTAATTGGTGAATTGATTTGAGGTTGTTTTGATTGTGTTGAGATGATTAGATGCAAGATTTTGTGTTGGTGAAGCCTCGGGAACAAATCCGGAATCGTTGGAAGATTGATCGGCTAGTATGGTTGAGCTTGGAATTGTCGGTGAGTGGTTAATGTTTTTAAAATGATTTTAAGTGGTTGGTTCGAGCATGTGGACTAGGTGGAGATTGGTAGACTCACCTAGAGTTAGGATTAGGGTGGTAGCCTAATCCTAAGCTTTAGTTAGAGACATTGGATGATCTTTTTAATTGATGTTATGCCTCATGATGATTTGTGTTATGATGATTATGTATAATGTGTTATACATGTTGTTGAGGCATGGTTTGATGCATTGCTATGCATGTGGTTTGGATTGTAAATTGTACATGATGATGTTGAGCTTAATATGATGTAAGATGCCATATTATGACTCTTGAAATGATATTATGTTGTTGAGATATTTGATGTTGAGCTTAATATGATGTAAGATGCCATATTATGACTCTGAATATCAAAGGTTGTGAAAATTGATTATTATTGGCACTAGTATGCTTGGGTACAATGATCGATCATTAGGATTAGTGTGCATACAAATTGAGTCAAAACGTACGTGGCCTTGGTGGCGTTAAGGCACCAAGGAGGAGTACGGTGATGTAATATTCCACCGGAAATTTATATATATTCTACGTGATGATGAGTGGAATCCCATCCGTAGGGCATGTGGCGATGAGTGGAATCCCGTCCATGCAAGACCGGTGATGAGTGGAATCCCACCGAGGTAATGTTGTTGTTGGAAATGCGTTCCAACATGTTATCCGCGTATTCGAGTCATAGCTAGGTGCCAATATGAGAAAGTATGTTTATGCCAATATGAGATTATGCATACATGCTAATATGAATTGATATGTGTATCAATGTGATATGAAATGTGATTTCAAATGTGAAGCGATATATGATGTGGTTAATACATGGAGTTAGGTATCATTGTATGATGAAATTATAAGTTGTTGAGCATGACATGAATTTGGTAATATGTTCATGCATCATTTATATTTATGGCTCATGTGGATCAAAAGTAAAATCATGTATTACATCATGATAGTTGCTCGAGCTTGGACCCTGTATTGTCGAAGGTTTGTTTTATGAGCTTACCCTCACTAAGCTTTTATGCTTACGCTCTCTTTGTTCAACAATACAGATAAATAGCTTGTGGGTGGCAAAGGCAAGGAAAGGTCTCCAAGTGTTGCTTTTGGTGAGCTCAATGTATGAGTTTTGAGTAATAGAATGTAATAGTTAAGCAATGGGATAGGTATTGATGATTTGAGTTTTGATGTATGTCGATATGTGTTATTGATTTAAATGCCTTGTTGTATGTTGAAGTGGTGTGGCTCTTGGATGCCTTGTTGAATTGTAAAGCTTGCTTATGATGCATGACTTGTATGCTTATATGTTTGGTTGCTAAGGCATGAAATCTTAAGTGCTTGTATGACCATATATGCATAAATTGCTCTTTTGTTAGAATGTCATGTATGAATGCTTTAATCCATGTTTGGGTGATTCCTCTGGCTTAAATATGTGTGCTTACATGTTTGTATATGCTTAGGTGAGTCGAGAATTGCATCTAGAGTCGTGTTTGAGGTCGTTTAGCTAAAAATTGTGGACTTACAGTGCAGGGCGTATCGATACGCCTAAGGGCTGTATCGATACGGCCTTGCTCAGAGAACACAAATTTGGCTGGGCGTATCGATACGTGGGGTGTATCGATACGGTCCCAACTCTCTGGAATCTTGGGGAGTTGTGGAGTGTATGGCGTATCGATACGGTGTCCAAGCGTATCGATACGGTCCAACCTAGTTGACCAAGTGGTGTTGACCGAGAAGGGCGTATCGATACGCTCAAGGGCCGTATCGATACGGTCTTCTTATGTTGACCATAGGGTGTTGACCTTGGTCAAGGCGTATCGATACCCTCTGAAGGTGTATCGATACGACCTGCTTAAAAAGGCTAAATGGGTTGTTTTAAGGTGCTGTTTTGGTTGGTCGTTGCTATGGAGTTGTGTTTCCGCTGTCGTGTTTCACATAGGACTTAATAAGGCATTTAGACAAGATTAATTAAAGAAAAAAAATAGGGTTGCTAACCGAGGGGGAACCTCAACGGGTTTCGCTTCGGTTTTCCCCGTGTGGCTCTCTCGGACCGGTCATCCGGCCAGACCGGGACGAGGGGGTTACAAGGCACATGTCCCTTGGGGTTCTCTTCTATAATGGTTGGAAACATCACACCATTTGGTGAAGGTATTAGTCTATTGACCCTCTCCGAGGTGTTGGTTGGTAACATCATAACTTTTGGAAATGACATGATCTTTCATCAAAGTTTCAACACTTTGTTTCTACCTCCAACCTCCTGGATCAACTAATCCTTCCATGAATAGTTCCACCTTTATCCTTGTACCCCTTCGAATGATAATCTTTGAGTGGATGGAAGATGCTTGCTTCATACCCTTGAAACAAGTAATCTTGGGCAGAATGGTTGTTTGTAGTTTCACATTGATTCTAGCGCACCAATCAACCTCAAAATAACAAAGGAACTTGTCACCATTGGTTGATAAAATAACTCCATGTATTTGAATCAATTGGCTGCAAAACAAACCATGGTTAGATGAAGAGAAACTTATAATAAGTTGGAAAGAAATTACAAACCATGGTGGATGTTTAATGGGCGTTGGTTGCTAAATTCTCCTCAAGATTGACAATGCACATGGAATGTTAATGCTCATATCTCTTGGAAGTTCAAGTGTCACAACCTTTGAAGAAGTCACGCCTATTGGTTCTTCAAGAGACACATCCTCGTAGTAGTCATCTTTAAGAGATACGTCCCTTGGATCTTTAAGGGACATAACTTTCAATTCGTCAAGGAATACATTTGTTGGTCCTCCAAAAGTCACGCTTCTTGAATAACCTCTTTGAAAAGACGTGTCTTTTGGATCATCCTGCAAAACAAAAGAAGAAATGGAAGAAAAAGTAGGATTAGATAAAATCTGCCTTATTTTCTCATCTTTTCCGATCTCATTTTCAACTCTGACTTTTTTTTCTTTTTCGATTTTCTCATTTTCAACCCCATCATTTTTATCAACCATTCTCTTGTTTTCAACTCCCACAATTCTAACATCCACTTCTTTTTCAACTCCAAATGCTACTATTTTCACATCTTCTTGTATAGCTTCAAAGCTCTTCTTTAAGTGTTGTTGATCTTGAAGCACTTGGTGTGATGGTAATGGTGTTAACGTAACTTTTCTTTTCCTATGGATAAATGAATAATGGTTTAAGAACCCATTATGGGTGGCCCTTTTGTCGAATTGCCATGGTCTTCCAAGAAGTAAATGAGTTGTGCTCATAGGGATTACATCACAAAGAACCTCGTCTTCATACTTGCCAATGGAAAATGAAACTAACATTTGCTGAGTAATGGAAATCTTATCATCATTAAGCCATTGTATTTTGTATGGATTTGAATGTTGCATCATCTTTAAACCCAATTTGTGCACCATGAGTGTACTTGCTAGATTGGTGCTACTCCCACTATCAACAATCACATGGCATATTTTACCATTGATATGGCATCTAGTATGAAATGCACATTCCCTTTGTTGTTCCTGCAACATGGTTAGAAAAACAAATGGACCTCACAAAAAATTCACTCACAAAATCCTCACGTTCACTCCAAGGAATGTAAGATGACACTCAATTCACTCGTGTTTGCACTCCAGGACTGATTTTTGGCTTTTACTTGTCCTCTTCTGCTCTCAGACACTCTCTTTGCCTTTTTCCACTCAAATTCTCTCTAAACGAGTTCTTAAGAGAACTAACTCAAACCTGTCAAAACTTTATTGATAATATGGCGTTTGGGCTGCAAAACAATGGTTAGGGTTGGAAATAGAAAGAAAGAAAGAGTTTAAAATGAAAAGGAAAAAGTTTAGGGACTGAAATGTAAGAAAAAAATAAAGGATAGAAATGAAAGAAATGAAGAAAACAGAAACGTTACCACAAAACTTGACTTACAAACTGGTCGTGAGCAATCAAACTTGAGGAACTTCTCGGAGTTGGTTGCTTGGACGTTTGTACTTCAATCTTCACCCTTTTGAAATTCTGATTTTCTTTTTTTTTTATCTAATTCAGATTCCTTATATTTGGAACAATCTGAATTTTCTTTCTTTTTTTATATCAAAATTGAAATAAGAAGATATAGGGCTTACTTGATTCTTCCTTGTTGCTCTGATTACCACATGATACGCTCCAACTCTCCAATTGATGTTGTAGAGAGAAGATTTGATTGCCTGGAACTTTGAATGCAAGCAAGCCTTGTATCACGAATGTTTTCTTGTGAAAATATGTTGAAATGGATGAAAGGAGATAGGTTGCGGAAGGATGGTAGTGTTTGTATGTCAAAGGGTGTAAGGAAAGGAGGATAGATAAGTAGGAAGATGGTTTCGGATGGTGTATGGAAGATTGTGAAGAGAAAGGATGTTGGTAGTATTCAAAGGCTCAAAAAGATGAACATATGCTAAGGAGCATATACCCTAACTTGGATGAGGCCTTGAGGGTGGTAAAAGGTCTTAGACTGAGAAACAATGGATGTTTAACAATCTAAAGTATCCAGATGGAAAGAAAAGGGAGACGCCACAAATCAATAAAGATTTGATAAGTCAAGAAGTTCTAAAAAGAACAAGGATGAGAGAAAACCTCACAAAGTAATTTTTATAATCTGAATTGTGTGTTTACAAATGAAAATGCATTACATATTTATAGTAAATGAAAGGGGGTGACCGAAATGGTGTGTAGGGGAGAGGGAATGATTCGGAAGCCTTGGTGTCTCCCTCCTTTGGCCGAATTGGTGTGATAAGTAGGGGTGGGAGAAAATACCCGACCCGAACTACCCGACCCGACTACCTGACTACCCGAATACAAATAACTGGGTAATTACCCGGAAATTTTTTTTTTTACCCGGGTCGGGCCCGGGTCACAAAAGTAGAAAATTTCGGGTACCCGGTTAATTTCGGGTACCCGGTTCCTAATTTTTTTTATTTTTTATTTTAAATATAATTATATTTTTTAAACAAAATATCCTTATATTCACTATATTTTCAAATCAAACAACCTAATTTTTAAATCTCGATCCCTCAAATGTTCTCCCTTCACAATTCGTACTAGTCTTCTCTCTCAATTTCACCGCACTCCATATATATATAATTCGAATATTATATATATTACAGTATATGTATATACAATATATTTAATTTTATGTTGGAATATAAATTGTAATTATTGACTCTAATGTTATTTGGGTTTGATATTTCGAATATTAAACTTTATGTTGGATTATATAATTCGAATTTTTCTTTTTTTAGGTATATTTAAATCATTCGAATTAAAAAAAAAAAAATTGGCGGGTACCCGGTACCCGATTAGACGGGTACCCGGGTGTGTCGGGTACCCGAATCTCGGGTACCCGGAAAAGGCGGGCCGGGACACGGGCCTTTATTTGAGGTACCCGGATGAACCGGGTACCCGACAATTCCCACCCCTAGTGATAAGGGCTTGAATAGGTGTTGATAACCTATCAAGCACTATTCGGCAGCCTTGCACCTTTCCAAATTGGCGCCAAGGTGTGTAGAGGTGCTTAGGTTCCCTCCTTTGCTATTCGGCTAGGTAGGTGCCCTTCCATCACTTAGCTAGGTAGCTAGTGTCACTAGCTGGACCACTGAAGGAGCTGGTAGTAGTCAGAGGAGCTAGAGATGAGCTGGACGAGCTAGGCTTGAGCTGACTTGAGCTGAGCTAGCTAGCTGACTTAGCTAGCTAAAGGTGAGTAGCTGATCCGAGCTTTCTTTAGCTGAGTGAGCTAGTCTTGATGTTGAGATATTTGATGTTGTTGAGATATTTGATGTTGAGCTTAATATGATGTAAGATGCCATATTATGACTCTGAATATCAAAGGTTGTGAAAATTGATTATTATTGGCACTAGTATGCTTGGGTACAATGATCGATCATTAGGATTAGTGTGCATACAAATTGAGTCAAAACGTACGTGGCCTTGGTGGCGTTAAGGCACCAAGGAGGAGTACGGTGATGTAATATTCCACCGGAAATTTATATATATTCTACGTGATGATGAGTGGAATCCCATCCGTAGGGCATGTGGCGATGAGTGGAATCCCGTCCATGCAAGACCGGTGATGAGTGGAATCCCACCGAGGTAATGTTGTTGTTGGAAATGCGTTCCAACATGTTATCCGCGTATTCGAGTCATAGCTAGGTGCCAATATGAGAAAGTATGTTTATGCCAATATGAGATTATGCATACATGCTAATATGAATTGATATGTGTATCAATGTGATATGAAATGTGATTTCAAATGTGAAGCGATATATGATGTGGTTAATACATGGAGTTAGGTATCATTGTATGATGAAATTATAAGTTGTTGAGCATGACATGAATTTGGTAATATGTTCATGCATCATTTATATTTATGGCTCATGTGGATCAAAAGTAAAATCATGTATTACATCATGATAGTTGCTCGAGCTTGGACCCTGTATTGTCGAAGGTTTGTTTTATGAGCTTACCCTCACTAAGCTTTTATGCTTACGCTCTCTTTGTTCAACAATACAGATAAATAGCTTGTGGGTGGCAAAGGCAAGGAAAGGTCTCCAAGTGTTGCTTTTGGTGAGCTCAATGTATGAGTTTTGAGTAATAGAATGTAATAGTTAAGCAATGGGATAGGTATTGATGATTTGAGTTTTGATGTATGTCGATATGTGTTATTGATTTAAATGCCTTGTTGTATGTTGAAGTGGTGTGGCTCTTGGATGCCTTGTTGAATTGTAAAGCTTGCTTATGATGCATGACTTGTATGCTTATATGTTTGGTTGCTAAGGCATGAAATCTTAAGTGCTTGTATGACCATATATGCATAAATTGCTCTTTTGTTAGAATGCCATGTATGAATGCTTTAATCCATGTTTGGGTGATTCCTCTGGCTTAAATATGTGTGCTTACATGTTTGTATATGCTTAGGTGAGTCGAGAATTGCATCTAGAGTCGTGTTTGAGGTCGTTTAGCTAAAAATTGTGGACTTACAGTGCAGGGCGTATCGATACGCCTAAGGGCTGTATCGATACGGCCTTGCTCAGAGAACACAAATTTGGCTGGGCGTATCGATACGTGGGGTGTATCGATACGGTCCCAACTCTCTGGAATCTTGGGGAGTTGTGGAGTGTATGGCGTATCGATACGGTGTCCAAGCGTATCGATACGGTCCCAACTCTCTGGAATCTTGGGGAGTTGTGGAGTGTATGGCGTATCGATACGGTGTCCAAGCGTATCGATACGGTCCAACCTAGTTGACCAAGTGGTGTTGACCGAGAAGGGCGTATCGATACGCTCAAGGGCCGTATCGATACGGTCTTCTTATGTTGACCATAGGGTGTTGACCTTGGTCAAGGCGTATCGATACCCTCTGAATGCGTATCGATACGACCTGCTTAAAAAGGCTAAATGGGTTGTTTTAAGGTGCTGTTTTGGTTGGTCGTTGCTATGGAGTTGTGTTTCCGCTGTCGTGTTTCACATAGGACTTAATAAGGCATTTAGACAAGATTAATTAAAGAAAAAAAATAGGGTTGCTAACCGAGGGGGAACCTCAACGGGTTTCGCTTCGGTTTTCCCCGTGTGGCTCTCTCGGACCGGTCATCCGGCCAGACCGGGACGAGGGGGTTACATGTGTTGGTATCATAGCCTAAGGTTACCGAGACCTTGGGCAGGTAAGTGAGATAAGTTGTGTTTTATGATTGATATGCACGGTGTTTGCTTGCTCTGTAAGTATGACTGCTTGTATGACAAATATGTTGATTGCTTGTTTAAAAGCATGTTGTTTGTTATCCGTGTATGTTGTGATGAATGATTGATTGATTGAGAACGTATGTTGTTTGGTCGTACGCATATGTTGCTTGTTTGGCAAGTAAGCCTTGTTATATGCTTGGTTGAGCATGTATGGGTGTTGAATTGTTTGAAGCATGTTTAGTAGAGTCCCATTGCTACTATTACGTCGAAAAAGAGATTTTTAAGTGAGGGAATCATACTTGAGCCACTTGGACCTTCTCCTTTGCTAACCCAGTTTGTATGTTAATTTACTGTTGATGTTGTTGCTGATTTTAATTGTTTTTCGGTAAGTAGAAGTCGTAGTTTCTGAAAAGGGTGGACGATGTCGAGGGAGTCCACCACCTTAATTAGGGAGGTATGGTTGTACCAGAATTGAAGTACAATTCGTTCGTTTGAGACAGTGTGTATGTGGGTCGATTCTTGTGGACGGGGGACGATGTGGTCAACTCTGGCATTAGTTGGTAAGAAGAAGTGAAGGCATATGAGTGGGAGTTAGAGTGGTGTCGATGTTTTAACAGATAAGCCCTTGGTACAGTATTAAGTTGATTCCTCCAGTTGATTCTAAATCCGTGCTTTTGTATATCGTTAGCAAGTATGCAAGTTCGATTATGCCTGGTGAAGTGTTAGAGGTAGGTACGAGTGTAACACTAAAAAAAAAAAAAGAGGGATTTGCAATTGTGGGGTTTTGAACCCAGGACCTCACCCCGTCTCTCAGCCATGTATGTTTAACCATTGAGCCAAATGCCCATTCTTGTCAAGGGTTGCATGAGCTTAATATTTGAATAAAGTTGGGAAGCCTTTTTAATAAGAATAAATAAAAGTTTGAATTAGCCCACCTACCGCATTAAATGTATCTGATAACCAAAATATCCCCAACACACTCTCGAGCTTTTCATCTTCTTTCCCCCCACTCCGGTCGTCGCTCCGCCTTGCCCCACCGCCACGTCGTGTGTGCCACCGCCGCCACCAGTGTGCTCACCGTCGTGCTCTGAACCCGATCCCGTCAGCCACTCGCCGAGCCTCGTCGTCGTTCGTCTGGAAGGAGGTCATAAAGGTTCGACGAACCTAGGGTTTGGAGCGTATTATTTTCTGTAGATTCCGGCCATCCTCGACGTCCGTTCGAGAAGCGGCCGCCAGATTCTGGCTCCTGGTGAGGAGATGAGCAAAACCCATGTCTCCGATCGTTCATCCGACTCCGATAAAGGCTTCGTCGGAGCTTCGTCTCTTCCGGCGAAGTTTTGACATTTTGGGTCCTTACCGGTAAGAATTCCGACATATTTCGTGCTTATTTCGTGTGGGTTGAATTATGGAGTTATTGAACTCTCTTTTTTTCGGCAGAATCGGTACCAGAAGTGTCTCCGGCAACCAATTCCGGCGACCGTCCGTCGAGGCATTATCGAAAGGTAAAACCCGGGTCCAAACCGGTCTGAACCGGTTGAACCGGTCAGCTCGGTCAAACCGTCTGACTTGACCCGGTCAACCCGAACCCGACCCGGTCAACCCGTCTGACTTGGTCAACCCGAACCCAACCCGGTCAACCTGTCCGACCCGGTCAACCCGAACCCGACCCGGTCAACCCGTCCGACCCGAACCGACCCGGTCCGAGTCCGAGTCAGCCGAGTTAACTCGCCCGAGTTAGTCCGAGTCAACTCAGTTGACCCTGTTGAGTGCTGACGTCATGCTGACGTCAACACTGATTTTGACCAGGTGACTCTGACCCCGTTGACCGTTGACTTTGACTTTGACCAAAAAGTCAAAATTTCCGAAAAGCCCTATTTTATGTTTTTCGACGTCCTGAGTCCGATTTTGAAGCCCGTTTTGTGAAATTCTAAACCGAAAGCCTCCGAATTGAACCTTGAACTCGAGTCCACTTATGTATTTTAATAATCAAAATGAGTAAAGTGTTTAAAGTCTGAAATGTGAATCTATGTTGATGAAGGTATCAAGTATCCTTGAATTTGAGATGTTGGAAGCCGTCGAATATTGGAATTTAGTGCGATCGAATGAGGTGTCATGAATCAACTATTATAGCTCGGAACTAAGGTAATACACTACTACCTCTTGTATGCTTTATGAGCATGTTGGTATGTGTTATTGCATGCATAAAAATGATGATAAGTACTGTTAAATCTGCTCAAGTTAAATCGAATGTAGAAACGAGTATGATAAATTAAGTAAGACCGAAATGCTCGAATAAGGCAGCTAATATCCAATTCTGAGCATTTGTGTGAAATGTTTAAATGTGAAAAATACCTGGACAGGAAATTATGAATCACCCATAATTGTTAAAAGACTCAAATGCCCTCGTTGGCCAAAGTAATCAAAATAGCCCCGAATGTATCGGATATTGTGAAAAATTATAATGTAGAAATCTCTGAATGCCTGGTTGGATTAGACCGGCAAACTTGACCCGAGAACCGAAACTCGAACCGAATTACCCGAACCTGGACCCGAACCGAAACCGAAAATCAACCCGAAATTGACTCGAAATCTGATACGAAATTTGATCCGAAACCCGAAATAAACCGAACCGAAACTGAACTGAATTTAGTTGAACCGAATAGACCTGAACCGAATAGACCTGAAATGACCCGAAACACAATAGACCCGAACTAAAACCGAACCGAAACCGAACTAAAACCGAAACTGAATCTGAACCGAAAATATCAGACCCGAAATAATCGAAACCGAAATGACCCGAACCGAACCCGAACCGATTGACCGCTTTCCACCTCTAGGTTGGATACCCGATGAGCAAATAGAATTTCTGAGCTACCGTTTGCGTCTTGTTGGTATACATTACCAAAATGCCCGTGTATGATAAAATGATCATAATGCCCCTGGTAGGCTTAAATGACTAAATCACATATGATATGCCTAAACTCTCAGCGATCTTGATGTATCATCTCCTGACTATCTGGTTTGAACCGTTAGTACAAACCCCTCTTTTAATAGGGGTCTTGTTTCAAAGATCCGTACAACTATCAAAAGTTAATATGATATCTTCCGTAAATGTCAAGTATCTCCAAGGAAATAAACTATTCCACCTAGTGTGTTTCCTTGTGTGCTACAGATAACCGTTTTAATATTGTTTTACATGATTATACTATATGCGTGATACATCATAATTTTTGATTGAATATGTCTCTGATTACTGTTCTTCTGAAAATACATGTCTATTTTATATTTACCAAAATTTCAGTTATTATCAAAAACCGAACTATTGTATAGGATATTACTGGGCTATTTGGGATAGAATATGAAGTGACCGTAGGTTCAGCTCTGATCCAGCTGGTAATTCCTTTACCGTTACAGGTTCCTATGCTTCGGCCAGGGTAATTCCTCACCGTTACAGTTACAGGTTCCTATGCTTCGGCCAGGGTAATTCCTCACCGTTACAGTTACAGGTTCCTATGCTTCGGCCAGGGTAATTCCTCACCGTTACAGTTACAGGTTCCTATGCTTCGGCCAGGGTAATTCCTCACCGTTACAGTTACAGGTTCCTATGCTTCGGCCAGGGTAATTCCTCACCGTTACAGTTACAGGTTCCTATGCTTCGGCCAGGGTAATTCCTCACCGTTACAGTTACAGGTTCCTATGCTTCGGCCAGGGTAATTCCTCACCGTTACAGTTACAGGTTCCTATGCTTCGGCCAGGGTAATTCCTCACCGTTACAGTTACAGGTTCCTATGCTTCGGCCAGGGTAATTCCTCACCGTTACAGTTACAGGTTCCTATGCTTCGGCCAGGGTAATTCCTCACCGTTACAGTTACAGGTTCCTATGCTTCGGCCAGGGTAATTCCTCACCGTTACAGTTACAGGTTCCTATGCTTCGGCCAGGGTAATTCCTCACCGTTACAGTTACAGGTTCCTATGCTTCGGCCAGGGTAATTCCTCACCGTTACAGTTACAGGTTCCTATGCTTCGGCCAGGGTAATTCCTCACCGTTACAGTTACAGGTTCCTATGCTTCGGCCAGGGTAATTCCTCACCGTTACCGTTACAGGTTCCTATGCTTCGGCTAGGGTAATACCTATCATACCGTACCGTACCGTTCCTAAGGTATTCCCTTAGGTTGGCACCTATGCCAAATGTGCACTGGTTAATGCCTATGACACAGTTTTGGGAAACTGCCTCTTGGTGTAAGGTTAGAGGGTAGTCACTAGTAAACGCATACATGCATCCGAGCATTTGCATTTAATCTGTTATGTATTCATATGATATGATGCTAAGTACGTATGTATGTTGTTTTGTAACTTATTAAAACATACTAGGCTTCATGGTTTAACTTCTCCAACTTGTCATTCTGTTAACTTTCTGAACAATAAGCTCTCTCTTAATACTCAGTAACATAGAAAGAACAAACCTTATAGTCCTCAGGAATAATGCTTCACTAAATCAGCGAAACATAAATGGAGACAAGTATTGCCTAGAACATCATAAATATGTTATGCCTACCGTATGTCTGCATGAACTTATAGCATCTTTTGGTAGTTCTGTATTACTGAGCTTTCCCAAGCTCATGTTGTTTTTACCATCTCAGGATAAAAGATGAAACAAGTTGCACCAATCAACGTCGGTATGGGAGTTTCTTCGGCTCGTCAGGGAGTATGGTATCTGTGTAACTAGGGGGCATGTGTGTCGTGTTTGAATTATACAAATGATTCTGAAACTTATTTTCTGCAACCGGTATGATGATTGTTTTATCGTTTTAAACGGTTTTCTGAAATTGTATTTTAAATCAGATATTTGTTTTATGATTTTAAAGGTTTAACTATATGTTTATTTGAAATCTTACTGTGGGTCGCTCTTGTGATCCTAATGTGACTTCCTAGGATTCGTCGTAACGCATAGGCGGGTCTAGGGGGTTACATTTAGTGGTATCAGAGCTTAGAGTTGCGTCATTCTGGGATTGATCGGTCGATCGTCTGTCGTAGGGTGTCTGGTCTGTACATGCCCCTAGATTTTGACCGTACTCCACCGAGCCGAAACTCTGATGTTGAATCGTTTCTCCTAAAATAACCAAATCTGAGTATTCTGCCTTCTATAGTTCAGCATCTGCTTATAGAAAATATCTATAACGCTCGTCTGTATTTTTGAATTAAATGGTTGAATTTGAATCTGGATAAGGAACTTGAGATGGTTTATGCGTGTGAAATCGAATATCTGAGTCAGATTAAGAATAAATGTTTAATAATGCGGGATGTCTGATGTAAGATTTCATGAAAGGCTATTCGGTGATAACGACTGTGTCTGAAAATACCCTATCGGAATTGAAAAAAAAAAAAAAAAAAAACTTTATGAACTTCAGAGTGAAGTGTTTACGATTGTGCAGAAAGTGTATAATCTGTGGTGTCTCTGTTAAACACAAGAAATAATTGTCTGAATATTACGTTGAAGGTAAGAGATATCCGCTAATGACCTTAGTTGTTTTCGATCAGTATGAGGAAAGGCATCTCATCCATGGTGTGGCTTGGTATATCGATAAATATCATCCCTGATTGAAATTTGACGTTACATCCTGATTCTGGAGGGCCCTGGTTGACGTTTTGAGTACTTGCATAAACTTCACGCACAATTCATCCGTAAATTGATTGTCAACCTTGTAGAGAAATTCAGATTCTGATAGACGTACTTTCAGATTATATGATCGACTTTTGTGGTGGCGAGAATGTTTTGTATTCTTGACTGAGTATGCTATAATAATAGCAGCTATGAGACAAGAGTGTGCGACTCCGTATAAAGTTATGTATCGATTTATGTATTGCATTTAATCAATTCGGTGGACATGCATCATGGGAGGATTTTGGGTTAGATGTTAGCCTGAGTGACCGGAACAATACCAAATTGATCCGTAACTGTGTGAGCGTTTGAGAAATAAGGATACCCCTATAGATGGATTTTCAGTACAAGGAGGAATGAAAGATTAGTTCTGCATTTCTCTGACCATGGTAAATTTCGAGGACGAAATTTCTTTTGAGAGGGGGAGAATTGTAACACTAAAAAAAAAAAAAAAAGAGGGATTTGCAATTGTGGGGTTTTGAACCCAGGACCTCACCCCGTCTCTCAGCCATGTATGTTTAACCATTGAGCCAAATGCCCATTCTTGTCAAGGGTTGCATGAGCTTAATATTTGAATAAAGTTGGGAAGCCTTTTTAATAAGAATAAATAAAAGTTTGAATTAGCCCACCTACCGCATTAAATGTATCTGATAACCAAAATATCCCCAACACACTCTCGAGCTTTTCATCTTCTTTCCCCCCACTCCGGTCGTCGCTCCGCCTTGCCCCACCGCCACGTCGTGTGTGCCACCGCCGCCACCAGTGTGCTCACCGTCGTGCTCTGAACCCGATCCCGTCAGCCACTCGCCGAGCCTCGTCGTCGTTCGTCTGGAAGGAGGTCATAAAGGTTCGACGAACCTAGGGTTTGGAGCGTATTATTTTCTGTAGATTCCGGCCATCCTCGACGTCCGTTCGAGAAGCGGCCGCCAGATTCTGGCTCCTGGTGAGGAGATGAGCAAAACCCATGTCTCCGATCGTTCATCCGACTCCGATAAAGGCTTCGTCGGAGCTTCGTCTCTTCCGGCGAAGTTTTGACATTTTGGGTCCTTATCGGTAAGAATTCCGACATATTTCGTGCTTATTTCGTGTGGGTTGAATTATGGAGTTATTGAACTCTCTTTTTTTCGGCAGAATCGGTACCAGAAGTGTCTCCGGCAACCAATTCCGGCGACCGTCCGTCGAGGCATTATCGAAAGGTAAAACCCGGGTCCAAACCGGTCTGAACCGGTTGAACCGGTCAGCTCGGTCAAACCGTCTGACTTGACCCGGTCAACCCGAACCCGACCCGGTCAACCCGTCTGATTTGGTCAACCCGAACCCAACCCGGTCAACCTGTCCGACCCGGTCAACCCGAACCCGACCCGGTCAACCCGTCCGACCCGAACCGACCCGGTCCGAGTCCGAGTCAGCCGAGTTAACTCGCCCGAGTTAGTCCGAGTCAACTCAGTTGACCCTGTTGAGTGCTGACGTCATGCTGACGTCAACACTGATTTTGACCAGGTGACTCTGACCCCGTTGACCGTTGACTTTGACTTTGACCAAAAAGTCAAAATTTCCGAAAAGCCCTATTTTATGTTTTTCGACGTCCTGAGTCCGATTTTGAAGCCCGTTTTGTGAAATTCTAAACCGAAAGCCTCCGAATTGAACCTTGAACTCGAGTCCACTTATGTATTTTAATAATCAAAATGAGTAAAGTGTTTAAAGTCTGAAATGTGAATCTATGTTGATGAAGGTATCAAGTATCCTTGAATTTGAGATGTTGGAAGCCGTCGAATATTGGAATTTAGTGCGATCGAATGAGGTGTCATGAATCAACTGTTATAGCTCGGAACTAAGGTAATACACTACTACCTCTTGTATGCTTTATGAGCATGTTGGTATGTGTTATTGCATGCATAAAAATGATGATAAGTACTGTTAAATCTGCTCAAGTTAAATCGAATGTAGAAACGAGTATGATAAATTAAGTAAGACCGAAATGCTCGAATAAGGCAGCTAATATCCAATTCTGAGCATTTGTGTGAAATGTTTAAATGTGAAAAATACCTGGATAGGAAATTACGAATCACCCATAATTGTTAAAAGACTCAAATGCCCTCGTTGGCCAAAGTAATCAAAATAGCCCCGAATGTATCGGATATTGTGAAAAATTATAATGTAGAAATCTCTGAATGCCTGGTTGGATTAGACCGGCAAACTTGACCCGAGAACCGAAACTCGAACCGAATTACCCGAACCTGGACCCGAACCGAAACCGAAAATCAACCCGAAATTGACTCGAAATCTGATACGAAATTTGATCCGAAACCCGAAATAAACCGAACCGAAACTGAACTGAATTTAGTTGAACCGAATAGACCTGAACCGAATAGACCTGAAATGACCCGAAACACAATAGACCCGAACTAAAACCGAACCGAAACCGAACTAAAACCGAAACCGAATCTGAACCGAAAATATCAGACCCGAAATAATCGAAACCGAAATGACCCGAACCGAACCCGAACCGATTGACCGCTTTCCACCTCTAGGTTGGATACCCGATGAGCAAATAGAATTTCTGAGCTACCGTTTGCGTCTTGTTGGTATACATTACCAAAATGCCCGTGTATGATAAAATGATCATAATGCCCCTGGTAGGCTTAAATGACTAAATCACATATGATATGCCTAAACTCTCAGCGATCTTGATGTATCATCTCCTGACTATCTGGTTTGAACCGTTAGTACAAACCCCTCTTTTAATAGGGGTCTTGTTTCAAAGATCCGTACAACTATCAAAAGTTAATATGATATCTTCCGTAAATGTCAAGTATCTCCAAGGAAATAAACTATTCCACCTAGTGTGTTTCCTTGTGTGCTACAGATAACCGTTTTAATATTGTTTTACATGATTATACTATATGCGTGATACATCATAATTTTTGATTGAATATGTCTCTGATTACTGTTCTTCTGAAAATACATGTCTATTTTATATTTACCAAAATTTCAGTTATTATCAAAAACCGAACTATTGTATAGGATATTACTGGGCTATTTGGGATAGAATATGAAGTGACCGTAGGTTCAGCTCTGATCCAGCTGGTAATTCCTTTACCGTTACAGGTTCCTATGCTTCGGCCAGGGTAATTCCTCACCGTTACAGTTACAGGTTCCTATGCTTCGGCCAGGGTAATTCCTCACCGTTACAGTTACAGGTTCCTATGCTTCGGCCAGGGTAATTCCTCACCGTTACAGTTACAGGTTCCTATGCTTCGGCCAGGGTAATTCCTCACCGTTACAGTTACAGGTTCCTATGCTTCGGCCAGGGTAATTCCTCACCGTTACAGTTACAGGTTCCTATGCTTCGGCCAGGGTAATTCCTCACCGTTACAGTTACAGGTTCCTATGCTTCGGCCAGGGTAATTCCTCACCGTTACAGTTACAGGTTCCTATGCTTCGGCCAGGGTAATTCCTCACCGTTACAGTTACAGGTTCCTATGCTTCGGCCAGGGTAATTCCTCACCGTTACAGTTACAGGTTCCTATGCTTCGGCCAGGGTAATTCCTCACCGTTACAGTTACAGGTTCCTATGCTTCGGCCAGGGTAATTCCTCACCGTTACAGTTACAGGTTCCTATGCTTCGGCCAGGGTAATTCCTCACCGTTACAGTTACAGGTTCCTATGCTTCGGCCAGGGTAATTCCTCACCGTTACAGTTACAGGTTCCTATGCTTCGGCCAGGGTAATTCCTCACCGTTACAGTTACAGGTTCCTATGCTTCGGCCAGGGTAATTCCTCACCGTTACCGTTACAGGTTCCTATGCTTCGGCTAGGGTAATACCTATCATACCGTACCGTACCGTTCCTAAGGTATTCCCTTAGGTTGGCACCTATGCCAAATGTGCACTGGTTAATGCCTATGACACAGTTTTGGGAAACTGCCTCTTGGTGTAAGGTTAGAGGGTAGTCACTAGTAAACGCATACATGCATCCGAGCATTTGCATTTAATCTGTTATGTATTCATATGATATGATGCTAAGTACGTATGTATGTTGTTTTGTAACTTATTAAAACATACTAGGCTTCATGGTTTAACTTCTCCAACTTGTCATTCTGTTAACTTTCTGAACAATAAGCTCTCTCTTAATACTCAGTAACATAGAAAGAACAAACCTTATAGTCCTCAGGAATAATGCTTCACTAAATCAGCGAAACATAAATGGAGACAAGTATTGCCTAGAACATCATAAATATGTTATGCCTACCGTATGTCTGCATGAACTTATAGCATCTTTTGGTAGTTCTGTATTACTGAGCTTTCCCAAGCTCATGTTGTTTTTACCATCTCAGGATAAAAGATGAAACAAGTTGCACCAATCAACGTCGGTATGGGAGTTTCTTCGGCTCGTCAGGGAGTATGGTATCTGTGTAACTAGGGGGCATGTGTGTCGTGTTTGAATTATACAAATGATTCTGAAACTTATTTTCTGCAACCGGTATGATGATTGTTTTATCGTTTTAAACGGTTTTCTGAAATTGTATTTTAAATCAGATATTTGTTTTATGATTTTAAAGGTTTAACTATATGTTTATTTGAAATCTTACTGTGGGTCGCTCTTGTGATCCTAATGTGACTTCCTAGGATTCGTCGTAACGCATAGGCGGGTCTAGGGGGTTACAACGAGTACCTTAGTTCTTTTAGCGAGGTCAAGGTAGGGGTCTCGTGTGAGTAATCTGAAATTCAGAAGTGTTAGTTGGTGACCGTTGGGGTTCAGCCTATGATTTCAATGCAAGACAGCCGGTCAGTGTCCGTGAATGGGAGCTAGTTTATGTGATTGGGTCAGTGTACGTTGAGTTGTCTTCCAACCAGCGGAAGAGATGAAGTCACTTCCGATACAGTTGAGCCGAGAAGGGGTCTTGAGCTTTGACTCCAGATTGTTTGGTAGGGGTAGAACAAGTCCAGCATGACTGTTTGGGCGTGATCAGAATTGAATCTTGAAGTTACGAGATGCTCTAAGAACAGTTTAGAAGAATCAGATTTTGTTGAAGAACCAGCCTGAGAACAAGAGGACCGAAGACTATCAGTTGTGTACATGTGAAGTTGCAATTTCCGCGGATACCTCCTTTTGTGTGAGCATGTAAGAAATTAGATATCCTAGTTGAGACCTTAGGAGTAGGGACACATGTGACTAGCCTTTGGGAGATAGTAGTGATCAGAAGGATGTACAGAAGATGTTTGTTGGTGGTTCAGAGTTACTAGTTTCTAGTAGAGGTAAAGTGATCGTCTTCCTACGGTTTTGATGTACCTTTTGACAAGGTTTGGCTTGAAGAGCACAGAGTTAGTGTATACGTTGAGATGAAGAGAGAGTTGCCTTGAAGTTGCAGATTTCTGTGTGACTGTAGTAGTAGGTGAGGAGGCGAACTTCTTGTCGAATGTTGATCCAGATTTGAAGATCGAAGATTGATTGAGTTTAGTTGGCAGGCTTGCTTAGCAAGTGTGATGAATTTGATTTTGAATGAAGATTAGACCACAGAATGTTAAAATAGTTGTGTTTTCCTAGAAGTGTTTGGAAGATTTACCCGGTTCGTCTCTTGATAAGAAAGAAGAGTTCGTTATTGAAATCGTCTCCGAGGTAGCTTCAGCTTTGTTTACTCCTGTTTGATTTCTTTGTATCTTATGAATCCCGGAAGAAATGAGAATATTGAAGAAATAACTTCGAGATTAGCTGGACCTTAGACTCACTAGGCCTAGTACGTCATCTTAACGTATGACAGTGCAATCTGTGAAGAAGAGAGAGGACAATACAAGAATATGTTTAGATTTCAGACAATTGAAACAAGTGACAGTGAATGATTAGCATCAGTTTTCGAGTGTTAGTGATTTGTTGGTCAGTTAGTGTGTGCTTTAGTCTATTTGAAGATTAGCTTGAGATCCGTTTACTACCAGTTGAAAGCGAGAAAAGTTGAAGTACCGAAGACATCTTTAGGGACAAGATGTGATCACCTTGAGCTCTAAGTTATGTCGTTTTGTTTGACTAGTGTATTAGTTACCTTCATAGAGATGTTGAACATAATATTTTCCCGAGTTTCTTGATCAGTTGTAGTAGCTCTTCTAGATGTCACGTGAGTATATTCAAGTACCGAGAAAGATCATGGCAAGTTCTGAAGTTAGTGTGGTAGATTCTATTAGAGAATCAGTGGTATGCCAAGTTGAGCCAACGTGAACTCCGAGTTAATGAAGATGTTCTCCTAGGACATGCAGATCAGCCGAGTGTGTTAGAGTAAATCCCTAGTAGGCAAAAGAAGATATGAGTTGGAAGAAATCGAAGACTGTGACAGATATCTGTAGTTACTAGGTCTAGCATTGTGACTTTCAGAGAATTGTAAATGGTCTTTTGAAGATAGTTGCTCCATTGATAGATTGTTATTGGAGAATGTTCAGTTGTGTGGTTAAATGCGAGATAATGAGCCCTAGGGAAACTGAAAGAAACTTTGATGAAAACTTCGACCTTGATCCAGCCTATACTAGAGAAAGAGCTTGTGAACTGTAGTGATGTATTACATGTAGGGTTAGGTTATGTGCTTATGCAAGACGGAAGATTGTGACTTGTTCATCGAGATAGTTGGAAGACTGTGAGAAGAGTTATCTGATATGAGACATAGAGTTAGTTATAGTTGTATTTGCTTCGAAGACTTAGAGACAAACTTGTATGGTAGGAAATGCACAGTGTATATGTACGTATCATTAGAGCTCGAAATATTTGAAGACTTAGGAAGGGTGAAAACTTGAACAGCATGAAATGTTAGAACCGCTTGAAGATTGTAATATCAAGATTGAGTACCATCCGAAGATAGCCTCCGTAATGACCGATGTTCCGAGTAGTGATTGTTGTTAGATTGGTAGATGGGTTGCGAGTCGTATTTGCCGAATTCAGTCACCGAATGCCAGTATCCTTGTGGCCGCGTTTCATGTTGAGCCTACGCTGAGTCAGAATGTTTGAAGAGAAACAGTTGCAAGACAGATTCTTGGCACCTCACGTGCGAGGCATAGTAGAAGGAAGACCTTCAGAATACAATTTCAGAGATGATAGAGTTTTGTGTTTCAGAGACAGAATAGTTGTACCGACTGACCTAGTGTTTAGAGATGTATTATTTTGGCCGAAGCGCATGGTGGTTCATTTGTATTGCATCTGAGTAGTATGAAGACGTATTGTGGGTTGAAGATGAATGCTTCTGAATTGAGTGGATGAATAATGTGGTTCAGTATGAGAGTAAGTATGTAAATTGCCAGCGTGTCAAGACTGAGCTTCAGTTTTCTTCTAGTTTGTTACATCCGTGGAAGATTCGCAGTAAAAGTGAGTAATAAAGATCCGAGATTTCAACTAGAATAATTTTGAAGACGTCTGCATAGTGTTTGGTTAATTGATGAAGACAGAGGATCAGTTAGAGAAAGTTATGAGTCAAGTGTTCAAGCAGTATTGTATGAGTTTGTGAATCGGGCTAGTTCTGTTGTTATCTGTTGCGGTTACCACCAGAGTTAGAAAGGGGTTTGAGATGTGTTCCGTGTATCTATGATTCAGAAATGTGAGCCAGATCTGCTTTGTGCTATGATTGTTGAAGAGATTGAGTTGAGTTTGAAATTGGCATGCCTTGAAGAACTAGTTGAGATCATAGTGTGAGATAGCAAGTGGTAAGTCTTTCGAGTTGGTTAATATGGTGTTGAGAAGACAAGGAAAGTGTGGAGTAACATGTTTTAGTGGCTCCTCATGTTCGATAAATTTCGGGGACGAAATTTCCTTAAGTGGGGGAGAGTTGTAACACCCGGGTTTGGGGGCCGGGAGAAAATAATATTAAAAATATTGTTTCGGGTTTCGGTTTTTTTATAATTAAAATAATAAATTAACATTTGGGCTTCGTATTTTCAAAACGAATTATTTTATGTTGGACTTAAGTTGTTTTGGAACCAATTTCATGGATTTTAAACATGGATGAGATATGCCATCTCATTAATGGCAAAGGTGTAATTAAAGGGTCTCCTATTTTTAAAACCCCTTTAATTTAAAAGACCACTTTAATTTCCTATCTTCATCTTCTTCTTTCCTCTCCTTCACGTCAAAAACCCCCTCCCTCTCCAAATCTCCATTCCTTCATCCCCATGCCCTTTGTTGGTGATTTTTGAAAGGTAAAACCGTTTCTAACTTGTTCTCCTCTTCCTCTTTAAGATGGTACCTTTAATTTTCATAAAGCTCATGGATTTTGAAATTTAGGGTTTTGGGTTTTTAAGCTAAAAATGCAAACTTTAATGTCTTTAATTTGAGCTTTCGATTTGTTGAAGTTGTATATGTTGTTTACTACCTATAAGGTCCAACATAGTTAATGTTTACATAGTTTTATGTTGAATCCCGAAATATGGTATAAATGGGTTTTTAGGAGGGTTTTTAGATGAATTTTGGGTATGGTTTGTGTTGGAATTTGAGGGTTGGTGTTAGGGTAATAGTTGGGGGCTGTTTTGGAAGCATTTGGAAGTGTTAAATGTGTTGAAATCACAAGTTTCGGGCTGGGTATAAGGGCTGCTCGGATTTGGTATTTTGGGGGTTGTTCATGGTTTGAACTATTGTGTTGGTTGCTTGAATAGTGTTCCGGGTTTGCTACCTTAATTGGTGAATTGATTTGAGGTTGTTTTGATTGTGTTGAGATGATTAGATGCAAGATTTTGTGTTGGTGAAGCCTCGGGAACAAATCCGGAATCGTTGGAAGATTGATCGGCTAGTATGGTTGAGCTTGGAATTGTCGGTGAGTGGTTAATGTTTTTAAAATGATTTTAAGTGGTTGGTTCGAGCATGTGGACTAGGTGGAGATTGGTAGACTCACCTAGAGTTAGGATTAGGGTGGTAGCCTAATCCTAAGCTTTAGTTAGAGACATTGGATGATCTTTTTAATTGATGTTATGCCTCATGATGATTTGTGTTATGATGATTATGTATAATGTGTTATACATGTTGTTGAGGCATGGTTTGATGCATTGCTATGCATGTGGTTTGGATTGTAAATTGTACATGATGATGTTGAGCTTAATATGATGTAAGATGCCATATTATGACTCTTGAAATGATATTATGTTGTTGAGATATTTGATGTTGAGCTTAATATGATGTAAGATGCCATATTATGACTCTGAATATCAAAGGTTGTGAAAATTGATTATTATTGGCACTAGTATGCTTGGGTACAATGATCGGTCATTAGGATTAGTGTGCATACAAATTGAGTCAAAACGTACGTGGCCTTGGTGGCGTTAAGGCACCAAGGAGGAGTACGGTGATGTAATATTCCACCAGAAATTTATATATATTCTACGTGATGATGAGTGGAATCCCATCCGTAGGGCATGTGGCGATGAGTGGAATCCCGTCCATGCAAGACCGGTGATGAGTGGAATCCCACCGAGGTAATGTTGTTGTTGGAAATGCGTTCCAACATGTTATCCGCGTATTCGAGTCATAGCTAGGTGCCAATATGAGAAAGTATGTTTATGCCAATATGAGATTATGCATACATGCTAATATGAATTGATATGTGTATCAATGTGATATGAAATGTGATTTCAAATGTGAAGCGATATATGATGTGGTTAATACATGGAGTTAGGTATCATTGTATGATGAAATTATAAGTTGTTGAGCATGACATGAATTTGGTAATATGTTCATGCATCATTTATATTTATGGCTCATGTGGATCAAAAGTAAAATCATGTATTACATCATGATAGTTGCTCGAGCTTGGACCCTGTATTGTCGAAGGTTTGTTTTATGAGCTTACCCTCACTAAGCTTTTATGCTTACGCTCTCTTTGTTCGACAATACAGATAAATAGCTTGTGGGTGGAAAAGGCAAGGAAAGGTCTCCAAGTGTTGCTTTTGGTGAGCTCAATGTATGAGTTTTGAGTAATAGAATGTAATAGTTAAGCAATGGGATAGGTATTGATGATTTGAGTTTTGATGTATGTCGATATGTGTTATTGATTTAAATGCCTTGTTGTATGTTGAAGTGGTGTGGCTCTTGGATGCCTTGTTGAATTGTAAAGCTTGCTTATGATGCATGACTTGTATGCTTATATGTTTGGTTGCTAAGGCATGAAATCTTAAGTGCTTGTATGACCATATATGCATAAATTGCTCTTTTGTTAGAATGCCATGTATGAATGCTTTAATCCATGTTTGGGTGATTCCTCTGGCTTAAATATGTGTGCTTACATGTTTGTATATGCTTAGGTGAGTCGAGAATTGCATCTAGAGTCGTGTTTGAGGTCGTTTAGCTAAAAATTGTGGACTTACAGTGCAGGGCGTATCGATACGCCTAAGGGCTGTATCGATACGGCCTTGCTCAGAGAACACAAATTTGGCTGGGCGTATCGATACGTGGGGTGTATCGATACGGTCCCAACTCTCTGGAATCTTGGGGAGTTGTGGAGTGTATGGCGTATCGATACGGTGTCCAAGCGTATCGATACGGTCCAACCTAGTTGACCAAGTGGTGTTGACCGAGAAGGGCGTATCGATACGCTCAAGGGCCGTATCGATACGGTCTTCTTATGTTGACCATAGGGTGTTGACCTTGGTCAAGGCGTATCGATACCCTCTGAAGACGTATCGATACGACCTGCTTAAAAAGGCTAAATGGGTTGTTTTAAGGTGCTGTTTTGGTTGGTCGTTGCTATGGAGTTGTGTTTCCGCTGTCGTGTTTCACATAGGACTTAATAAGGCATTTAGACAAGATTAATTAAAGAAAAAAAATAGGGTTGCTAACCGAGGGGGAACCTCAACGGGTTTCGCTTCGGTTTTCCCCGTGTGGCTCTCTCGGACCGGTCATCCGGCCAGACCGGGACGAGGGGGTTACAAGGCACATGTCCCTTGGGGTTCTCTTCTATAATGGTTGGAAACATCACACCATTTGGTGAAGGTATTAGTCTATTGACCCTCTCCGAGGTGTTGGTTGGTAACATCATAACTTTTGGAAATGACATGATCTTTCATCAAAGTTTCAACACTTTGTTTCTACCTCCAACCTCCTGGATCAACTAATCCTTCCATGAATAGTTCCACCTTTATCCTTGTACCCCTTCGAATGATAATCTTTGAGTGGATGGAAGATGCTTGCTTCATACCCTTGAAACAAGTAATCTTGGGCAGAATGGTTGTTTGTAGTTTCACATTGATTCTAGCGCACCAATCAACCTCAAAATAACAAAGGAACTTGTCACCATTGGTTGATAAAATAACTCCATGTATTTGAATCAATTGGCTGCAAAACAAACCATGGTTAGATGAAGAGAAACTTATAATAAGTTGGAAAGAAATTACAAACCATGGTGGATGTTTAATGGGCGTTGGTTGCTAAATTCTCCTCAAGATTGACAATGCACATGGAATGTTAATGCTCATATCTCTTGGAAGTTCAAGTGTCACAACCTTTGAAGAAGTCACGCCTATTGGTTCTTCAAGAGACACATCCTCGTAGTAGTCATCTTTAAGAGATACGTCCCTTGGATCTTTAAGGGACATAACTTTCAATTCGTCAAGGAATACATTTGTTGGTCCTCCAAAAGTCACGCTTCTTGAATAACCTCTTTGAAAAGACGTGTCTTTTGGATCATCCTGCAAAACAAAAGAAGAAATGGAAGAAAAAGTAGGATTAGATAAAATCTGCCTTATTTTCTCATCTTTTCCGATCTCATTTTCAACTCTGACTTTTTTTTCTTTTTCGATTTTCTCATTTTCAACCCCATCATTTTTATCAACCATTCTCTTGTTTTCAACTCCCACAATTCTAACATCCACTTCTTTTTCAACTCCAAATGCTACTATTTTCACATCTTCTTGTATAGCTTCAAAGCTCTTCTTTAAGTGTTGTTGATCTTGAAGCACTTGGTGTGATGGTAATGGTGTTAACGTAACTTTTCTTTTCCTATGGATAAATGAATAATGGTTTAAGAACCCATTATGGGTGGCCCTTTTGTCGAATTGCCATGGTCTTCCAAGAAGTAAATGAGTTGTGCTCATAGGGATTACATCACAAAGAACCTCGTCTTCATACTTGCCAATGGAAAATGAAACTAACATTTGCTGAGTAATGGAAATCTTATCATCATTAAGCCATTGTATTTTGTATGGATTTGAATGTTGCATCATCTTTAAACCCAATTTGTGCACCATGAGTGTACTTGCTAGATTGGTGCTACTCCCACTATCAACAATCACATGGCATATTTTACCATTGATATGGCATCTAGTATGAAATGCACATTCCCTTTGTTGTTCCTGCAACATGGTTAGAAAAACAAATGGACCTCACAAAAAATTCACTCACAAAATCCTCACGTTCACTCCAAGGAATGTAAGATGACACTCAATTCACTCGTGTTTGCACTCTAGGACTGATTTTTGGCTTTTACTTGTCCTCTTCTGCTCTCAGACACTCTCTTTGCCTTTTTCCACTCAAATTCTCTCTAAACGAGTTCTTAAGAGAACTAACTCAAACCTGTCAAAACTTTATTGATAATATGGCGTTTGGGCTGCAAAACAATGGTTAGGGTTGGAAATAGAAAGAAAGAAAGAGTTTAAAATGAAAAGGAAAAAGTTTAGGGACTGAAATGTAAGAAAAAAATAAAGGATAGAAATGAAAGAAATGAAGAAAACAGAAACGTTACCACAAAACTTGACTTACAAACTGGTCGTGAGCAATCAAACTTGAGGAACTTCTCGGAGTTGGTTGCTTGGACGTTTGTACTTCAATCTTCACCCTTTTGAAATTCTGATTTTCTTTTTTTTTATCTAATTCAGATTCCTTATATTTGGAACAATCTGAATTTTCTTTCTTTTTTTATATCAAAATTGAAATAAGAAGATATAGGGCTTACTTGATTCTTCCTTGTTGCTCTGATTACCACATGATACGCTCCAACTCTCCAATTGATGTTGTAGAGAGAAGATTTGATTGCCTGGAACTTTGAATGCAAGCA
This sequence comes from Hibiscus trionum, assembly GCA_030270665.1. Taxonomy (NCBI): domain Eukaryota; kingdom Viridiplantae; phylum Streptophyta; class Magnoliopsida; order Malvales; family Malvaceae; genus Hibiscus; species Hibiscus trionum. The sequence goes on along the minus strand of BSYR01000017.1, from coordinate 47,248,259 downwards.
AGCCTTGTATCACGAATGTTTTCTTGTGAAAATATGTTGAAATGGATGAAAGGAGATAGGTTGCGGAAGGATGGTAGTGTTTGTATGTCAAAGGGTGTAAGGAAAGGAGGATAGATAAGTAGGAAGATGGTTTCGGATGGTGTATGGAAGATTGTGAAGAGAAAGGATGTTGGTAGTATTCAAAGGCTCAAAAAGATGAACATATGCTAAGGAGCATATACCCTAACTTGGATGAGGCCTTGAGGGTGGTAAAAGGTCTTAGACTGAGAAACAATGGATGTTTAACAATCTAAAGTATCCAGATGGAAAGAAAAGGGAGACGCCACAAATCAATAAAGATTTGATAAGTCAAGAAGTTCTAAAAAGAACAAGGATGAGAGAAAACCTCACAAAGTAATTTTTATAATCTGAATTGTGTGTTTACAAATGAAAATGCATTACATATTTATAGTAAATGAAAGGGGGTGACCGAAATGGTGTGTAGGGGAGAGGGAATGATTCGGAAGCCTTGGTGTCTCCCTCCTTTGGCCGAATTGGTGTGATAAGTAGGGGTGGGAGAAAATACCCGACCCGAACTACCCGACCCGACTACCTGACTACCCGAATACAAATAACTGGGTAATTACCCGGAAATTTTTTTTTTTACCCGGGTCGGGCCCGGGTCACAAAAGTAGAAAATTTCGGGTACCCGGTTAATTTCGGGTACCCGGTTCCTAATTTTTTTTATTTTTTATTTTAAATATAATTATATTTTTTAAACAAAATATCCTTATATTCACTATATTTTCAAATCAAACAACCTAATTTTTAAATCTCGATCCCTCAAATGTTCTCCCTTCACAATTCGTACTAGTCTTCTCTCTCAATTTCACCGCACTCCATATATATATAATTCGAATATTATATATATTACAGTATATGTATATACAATATATTTAATTTTATGTTGGAATATAAATTGTAATTATTGACTCTAATGTTATTTGGGTTTGATATTTCGAATATTAAACTTTATGTTGGATTATATAATTCGAATTTTTCTTTTTTTAGGTATATTTAAATCATTCGAATTAAAAAAAAAAATTGGCGGGTACCCGGTACCCGATTAGACGGGTACCCGGGTGTGTCGGGTACCCGAATCTCGGGTACCCGGAAAAGGCGGGCCGGGACACGGGCCTTTATTTGAGGTACCCGGATGAACCGGGTACCCGAAAAACCGGGTACCCGAAACCCGGGTACCCGACAATTCCCACCCCTAGTGATAAGGGCTTGAATAGGTGTTGATAACCTATCAAGCACTATTCGGCAGCCTTGCACCTTTCCAAATTGGCGCCAAGGTGTGTAGAGGTGCTTAGGTTCCCTCCTTTGCTATTCGGCTAGGTAGGTGCCCTTCCATCACTTAGCTAGGTAGCTAGTGTCACTAGCTGGACCACTGAAGGAGCTGGTAGTAGTCAGAGGAGCTAGAGATGAGCTGGACGAGCTAGGCTTGAGCTGACTTGAGCTGAGCTAGCTAGCTGACTTAGCTAGCTAAAGGTGAGTAGCTGATCCGAGCTTTCTTTAGCTGAGTGAGCTAGTCTTGAAGTGCCTTTAAGTTGTCCTCTAGCTACTGGAGTGTTTTGCAGCTGAAACGAATCCTCCTTTGCTCAGAAATCACCCTTTTGCTATTTGAGCTCTTTGAAGCTGTTTTGAGCTGAGTAAGCTGGTCCTTTAGTATCCTTGAGCTCTTTTAAGACTTCATAAGTGTCCTCGAACTATTTGGCAGCTTGTAGAGTCTTGAAACGGCCAAACAACGTTTTGAGCTGATTTTGACACTTTGAGCTAGAACCGAGCTGTAGCACACTCCCTTGAGCTGTGTTAATATAACCTATGAAGAAAACAATGAATTATATAAGTAATGTCTCCTTTAAATAGTATAGGGACTATAATGCATAAGTATAAAGTAAAGTTTTAAATGATGCAAACTATAATCTAAAGATGCAAACATTTGCTTAAGTAAATATGTGGTTTTAAGCTTAAGTATGGGTATCACATATAACATGCTAAGGTCATGAAAATAAAGTATGCAAAACATATGCAGAGTATGATGTGATAACATGAATCTAAATAACCAGAAATGAGTGTAGAAAAAGTAAGTAATATGAGAGAAGTAAAGAAAACTCATGTGTCTTTCATGTTTAAAACACAACATGAAATTGTGCAAAACTTGCCCAACCTTAAAGTAAAACTTACTCAAACTCAAGTTGAAATTTGAATTTCAAATCTCAAATTAATGTAGAATTAAACTTTTGTGAATTAAACTCGACTCAACTCGATTATATATACAAGAATTATGATATTATAAAAGTCATTCACATAACCATAGACCTAGTATGATACCTTTTTTGGTGGAAAGCTGACCATGCCCTCCCATACTTTGGGACCAGCTCATGGAATATTATAATATCTAGCTAATTAAGCTATTTATATTTTTAAACTTAATCTAGATTAATGAATTTGATTAAAACATATTACATTTATTGTAAATTTCAGTAGATTCGAGGCGTTGTGTATGCAAAAAAAATTTCGCTAAGAGACTCACCCATGAAAGTCAGGTGTGCGACGCAGGTCAGTCCGGATTAGTCAGGGCGAAGTCCTAAAAATCGAAAGGGCAACCAAAAAAATATCGTGACAAAGATTAGCCACCTTTTAATATTCGGATGTACATTTGATCGGTTTGGTTTATAAGTCTTAGGTTCAATGTTTAGCAATGAATAATTTTATTAATAGAGTATTTTATATAAAAATAATTTCGATTCACTATTTTTAAAAAATATATAAAAATAATTAATTATAATTATGTAATAACTTACTTAGATTTGTATATCATTATGCAGCCATTTCATGATCCGATGATCATGTGACCGACAAGGATTTGCATTATTTTGCTTCTTCTCCAAAATGGAAAACAAAAGGGAGCACTTAGTTGTATATTTTATCATACACTTTGCTTTTCAAATTCATGATATATGTTTTTAAGTTAAAGTAAGATCTTGATTTAATTTGATTAATTTAAAATGCAAATTAAAAAAATAGTGGAAAGGTACATAATTGAGGGAGAAAAGCTCTTTTGCTTTCGTGGGTTGATTGATGGTATAAAATTTTAAACATCATTAATAAATTAGAGATGTTACATTTTTCAAAAATTAAATGAATTTGATTTTTTTGGGTAAAATTAAGAGTCAATTGTATGAAGGAAAGAATTATAGTTGTCCTCTCTTTTTTTTTTCGGTGATATTAGTCTTAAATGTGTTATCGACAGTTGATTTTTTTCCTTTTCTTTCATCTGTACTCTTTAGAATTAATTTATTTTATTTTGTTTAATTAATCTTAATTTTTTCGTATGAAAATGATAGATGATTTTGTCATCTCTTGTGATACACTCTTTGTTTGCACTTGTGACATATTTTTTTTATTTTTTTCAGAATTAGATTTGACGTCACTTTTCTACATGACATTTATCATGTTATCTTGTTGATCTATTCATGTTGTAGACCATCGGTTGGATATGCTAGACGTTTGCAATCTCCAAAGATAGGTCTTAGTTGATTTTATGTTCGTATTGGTGGTATTTATCACTTATAACTGACAATAATATTTGTTTGCATCTATCGTTTATCTAAATTATTTGAATAAATTTTTAATTTTTTCCTTGTTTAAAAATAATATTTTATTTTTAAGGGGCCAATTTACTTACAATGGTAACTTTAAGAGAAATACCTCGATTAGCCCATTATTATTTTGTAGACTCTTGTAATCTTGTATTTTATCTCTTTTTCAATAAAATTAGTGGATATTATTTGTTCCATATAAAATCTTTAATTCCACCAAACACTTAAAATAAATTAGTATATAAACTTCAAAATATTCTAATTACATTCTCATACTTTAAAATTATCTAAACCCTCAAATCAAAAGAATGTGTTTATATGTGTTTAAACTTATGTCTTATTAAATATTATAATAATAATAATAATATCAATAGAACTAAAATCAAATTTCTCAACACAATTATTAAAGCTAGAAAGCACATTACATGTTAATAGAAATCTTATCTTCTTTGTGTCCCCATTTAGCCACAAATTACATTGATTAAGAGTATCCTATAAAGTTCTTTCAAAAGAAAGAGAGAAAATCAACAGAAATGGGGAATAAACTTTCAACATCATTACCTTCAATCATATCGTCCAATCTTACCTTTTTAGCTGTTTTGAACTTTACGATAAACTTATAAAATATGAAAATGATGAAAATAAATAAATACAATATTTAATATATTTATATAATATATTTTAAAAAAGTAAATCTACTAGGGTTAGTTTTTCTCTCAAATTTAATGTCTCGTTCACTTTTTTTTTCTTGTTTAATTTTTTATGGCCGGCGGCGGCACCAGTCATAGGGCTGATTGTCGATTGCTGGTCACCTTCTTTTTATTCAATAAATTCGTATTTATAACACGCTTTTTTCTACCTTTTGATATGTTTTTTCTGCTTCTTAACATGTTTTTCTGCCTCTTGACATACTTTTTTTGTTTTTTATTTTTTTTATCAGGATTGAATTTGACGCCGTCACGACTGATAAGATGGCGATCTTCTAATTATCATGTTGATCTCTATTTTTGTGATATTTATATTTTTTTTCAAAAGCTATACCTAATAAAATATAAATATCACAAAAATACTGGAAAATGACGAAGAAATGTCACGTGAGCACATTACACTGCCTGAGCGGTGAGGGCTGTTATGTACCTTTAGGCCGACACATCGTCACATGTATGCACCGTAAGTTTTGCACGTTATCAGGGAAGGTCATTGTTTTTCGATTCAATCAATCTAATTCATTGAATTCGATATTACATATTTTAATATATTTTTTTACAATTGTACGCAGAAAGTCTCCGCCGGAAGAATCACCTATAAGAGTCAAGCATGTAACGTGAATCAGTTCAGATTAATCAGGATAAAATTTTAAAAATTAGAAAAATAACAAAAAATAAAATAAAATGAGTGTTATTTTAAATTTTAATTTAATTTAAAATAACTCATTACGTAATTTACACATAAAAATTAAATTTAAATATTTAAAGGATTTAAAATTTCATATTCGATAGATAAAGCGAGTGGGGATGTTTTGAATGAGGCGTGGAGGATGGGCAAAAGAAGTGGAGGAACCCTAAGTTTCAACGCACAGGGAGTGTCACGGGCAATAATAGGCCATTGCTGGGCGTACCACTACAAACAAATTCTAGTGCCCTGGTCCCAACCCATGTGAATGAGATTAACACCCTTGCTTTTCCATTGTATTCTTTTGGTACTAATAAATGTATTTAATACAAAATGTCGATATTTGAACTCATATAAAATAGAATCGAATTAATATTATTAATTATTTGATCAATTAAGTAATTTCAATTTACATATTATTAAACAATAGCTAAAAACTCGAAGTGGTATTTCAAGAAAGAAATGTAATAGATTTTGACCCACAAATTTTAGTCACAACATCAAGATTCGAAGTTTTGATCTTATTTAAAAGAACTAACTTCTCACCTCATTAGACCATATAGTTATTGATCTAACGGTACCAAATGAACTTAGATTTAACTGAAAAAGAATCTATATATCTAAAGAAATTGCAATTTTTATAGTTGTGTGAATGGAAAAGTGTGTTGACAATTGAGAGATGACACTGCATTTTGTTTGTCAGGCTCGTGACTTTGGTCACACCTTACAATACATCCCACCGACACTTCGAATTAGAAACAAACAAAAAACAAAACATGACAATTACAATTACAATAGAGATGAATCAAGCCAACCAAATATATAAAAGATTTTATTTATTAGAAATAGTGAGTTTGAACTTATTCTAGTTTGTACTTGCCCAAAACATCTCACTTTAATATTTAAAAATTATTATTTTAGTATTACATACTCGAATTTTTTAAAAATAAAAATATAACATACTTATATAATAAATCTTAAAATGTTTAAGAGATGCTTGTAAATTATTATTCAATGTACATGTAATAAATGGACATGCAAACAATGGAACTTGGAGAAATAAATTAGGGGTGGGCAAAAAATCTGGTTATCCGGTCTCGTACCCAATTAGATTTGGTGGATTTTTACCCGAAATTAACTTTAGGGAGACCGAGACCAGATTTAAAATTTAAGTCTTGGTTGTGACCGGGATCAGATTTAAAATTTAAGTCCTGATTGTGATCAGGATTGGATCCTGATTTCTTAAATCCGATATTTGGTGCGATCACTTTAACTGGTGTTTTGGTAGATGTAGACTTAGAGTTTTTTAGTTTATTATTTCTCTTTATGTATAAATATTATGAGTATGTTTCGTTTTAAGACTTCAACCTCCAAGCCTACAATATTTACAATTTTTGACTTTGTTATTTAATATTATTATTGGTGGTTAAAATTTTTTCCCCTACTGCTCAAATTTTCTTAATAGTGGACCAATTGACCGGATATTTGATACTGGTACCGATTCCTTCTAGCACCGAGATCAGTTCCTAGAATCTGGAACTAGATTTGACCAAGACCGAAACTAGTTTCATTTTTCAAGAACCAAGACTGGGACTAATTCTAGGTAAACTGATCTAGTGCCCAATCTTTCCCACCCCTAAATTTAACAATATCAATCCCCACCCTATTTATAGTTAATTTCACTGTATATCCTTAAATTATGTCCATATTCTAATTTAGTTTTCACACTTCAAAACATTATGATTGAATTATTTAATTATCAATATCAATTTGATCGGATCTTTTTTGTAGGTCTAACCATCTATTTTTAAGTATTAAATATTAACTCAAATTTGACGTAATTATATACTAGTGTGATTATATATAGTATTTATTTATATTTTTTCTTAATCTATTGATAAGGTGACTCAAACCCGTAGTGTTCAATAGTTTGAAGACTATTAAAACGCTTAATTTCTCATTTTTCATCTTAATTGAACGTATCATACATCAAATTTTCCAAGTGTACCAAAAAATAACAAAATTTCCTTTTGCCCAAAAGAAGAAAAAAAATCCATATATGCTATAAGCTAAGCTATATTTCCCAATTTTATCACATCTGACATTTATGAGTCGTCCCAATTGGGGATGTTTGCAGTTGCTTCATTCACCATTTTCACAAGGGTCACCTGCTCAAACAGTAAAACCACATTAATTCACACACATGGTGGTGTTTCATATTGTTCAATGAATCCATGATTTCCATAGCACAAAGCTGTAGAATAGAACTTTAAAAAATGCATCTACCCGTGTTGAATACTGTTGGTGTCAAAAGTATCAGACACCAAATAGGGTGGTGGAGACGGTGGCCAAGGAGGAAGTTGGTGGTCTTTTATGGCGGTTCACCCGTTCCGGTGTGGGGGCCAAGAGCAGCAGACGATGGTCAGAGCAAGGGTATCGAGGGAGAGAGGTGTGAAGGAAGGAGAGTCAAAAAAAAAAAAAGGAAAAACAAGATCCCCCTTTAGGTCAAGGTATATCCCTATATATATTTGTCTCTTTGACAACTTTTTGGTGGTGGGTGCTTCGAGGTCCTTAATAGCGGGAGGTTCCAAGTTTAGCATAATGATGGCTACTGACAAGTTGGTAGGAGTAGAGTTCGACTGATTGGACGATGGTCGTGTCTGTCAACACGCTTGGGAATCGGGGGTCCGAAGATAAGGGTTTCGGAGGCATATGAATCGAAGACAAGGGCTCTAGAGGCATGGGGTAATATTGGATTTAGTCCTGGAGAGCTCGGAGGCATGAGCGCTTTTCTAGAGAAAACATTAGGTTTAAGGTTAGGGCTTTAGCGGAGGTATAACATGTTGTCCCCCCCTTAGTCAAAGGAGTGATATAAAGTGGTATGAGTTGAGACATGAAATAGGGATCGTGTTGTAGCTGTTTGTATTAATGGTGCGTTTTTCAAAGGGGTCGGGCGGCGATGTAGAGTAAAATAAGAATAACTCACACAAATTCTAGAAATTATCTCAATGTTTTGGAGTAATCAGTCGCGCGTCGAGCGAAAACTTCTTAAAACAATCAAAGGGAAGTGGAAATATCTCATGTTTAGTTCTTACGAAAGTCATCCCATGCCCTTAGGGAATCAATCGTATGTGGGGAGGAGGCATCTCAACACTCTTGGAGAAACAAGTGCAAAGTTGAATGGAGGCATCTCCGTGTAGAGACATCTTATACCCTTGGAGTAATAGCCGTGGGTGGGGTTGAGGCAAGGAGGAAGTTGGTGGAGATGGTGGCCAAGGAGGAAGTTGGTGGTCATTTATGGCGGTTCACCCACTCCGATGTGGGGTTTGTTGATATTAAACTTGCGGGATTTGTTGGTTGGCTTGGTCGTAAGGGCCCTGGTAGTTATGGTAAGACCCATAACATGTTATTCACGCTCACCGCACCGATTGTTGGTGTCAAAAGTATGAGACACCAAACAGGGTGGTGGAGACGGTGGCCAATGAGGAAGTTGGTGGTCGTTTATGGCAGTTCACCCACTCCGGTGTGGGGTCGAGAGACACCTTTTTAGTGGCGGGTGCTTCAAGGTCCTTAATGGTGGGAGGTGCTAGGTGTAGCGTAATGATGGCTACTGAAAAGTTGGCAGGAGTAGGGTTCGGCTAATTGGACGATGGTCATGTCTGTCAGCACGCCTGGGAATTGGAGGGTCCGAAGATAAAGGTTTCGGAGGCATAGGAATCGGAGATAAGGGCCCGGAGGCATAAGAACCTCTAGGGGGTAATATTGTCCTAGAGATCCCAAAGGCATGAGCGCGTTTTCGGAGAAAACACCAAGTTTAAAGTTAGGGCTTTAGCGAAGGTATAACAAACACATTTACCCGACATCACACCTGTATCAAATCCGGGATGCTCGAATTTGAACCCTAAACCTATTGGATGAACCTCTTAAGGGTAACTACATGAACCGATTGAGGTTTTAACTAGCACGGTCTTGATCTTATATTAGCTTGGTTCAGCTTGATAAAGCAGAGTCACTAAGAAAATAAAGACCATCTCAAACCCAATTGCAATATATGCTAACAAGGCACTATACGGAAAGATGGAATTGCACTCTAGCTTATACATTAAATCGAGTCGAAGCTTAATTTAATCGGTTCATGCAGCTATTGTTAGAACGGGGCATCTAACGCTTCCCAAGGTTGGTTGCTATTAGACAGGTAACATGTCAAACGGAGTGCATCTAAAATGGGATACTTTTGAGGGCATCTATAGTAACGTTACATTCCGGTTAACAATAGTTAAGTCAGCACCAAAGCAATGTGACAATTAAAGGGAAGAAAACGAGCCAGAAGAAACATAAGAATGGTGGAAAGCTTAACCTTCCATCCAAAGTTTCCAGGTAACTTCAAGAAATTTCATATTTGCAATCTATGATATCGTGTTCCAATATTGCAACAAATGCAAGAAAGAAGCTTTGTCTGCAACATGCGAGAAGGATAAACTTCCGAACAAATTAGCTCTCAAGAATGCCCCTGGAACTCTAGTTCCAAGCTTTACTATTGCAAGAGCTAATAGGCCTCTTCGATAATAGTATACATATTCTTCCGATCAGTTTCTAATCATTACTCCAACAATCTATACCCTTCTCAATACTAGGCAAAATAATCTACATGCCATCATGCTCGTCAAAATTCCGGAGATTAAACTACCTATACAACATATGACATCTTGTCCCCAACCTCAGGTAAACAGAAAATATTCACACACAAAGTCAATACTATAAGTTGAAGCTCATATTAACATCGGGTCTTCAAAATAGAGACATACCACACTTTCTGGGACCCCGGGAGGAGGCAAGGAAAGATTTCGTGGGGGTGGTCCACGTAAAAATGATCTCTTGTCAAATCGCCACTCGCCAATTTGACCATATGTTAACTCGCCCTAAACGTTAAATGACATACAAATAAAGTTCAAACAATCTAGGAATAAGTTTAACACAAATCATGACAAGAATTATATTTCACAAAGCAAGTACAATTAATTTAATAAACACACACACACACACACACACATGTATAAATAAATAGAACAGTTTACCTTCATGTTGTAGTCACATCCATAGGTGTAATGAATTATGAACTTTTTTCCTATTTCAAAATCCCATGGCGGCTGAAATATATAAACGCATCAACTCTCATCAATGCCAAAACCAAAATCTAATCAAAACTACACAGAAAACAACTGTAACGGAAACCTTTAAAAGATGAGGTGACAAACCTGCAGCATAAAGTCCTTCCGAAGTATATGTTGCACCCCATTCAAAGCAGATGCCACAGCATATGCATACCTTATGTTTGAAAGAAAAAACATGTCGGTATGGAAAATTATGCAAATAGTTAATCATTTTGTCAAATCAATAGCCATTTGGACGACAGTACTTACATTTCTAGAACCCATCCGAAAGCTTTATCAGTCTCAGGGTCATCCTTCATTTTTAAAGAAACATTCATCCATGTAGGAGCTATCTTTTCCAGTAGATCCTGTATAAGAAAATCAAATCAAATAGAAAGCGTCTTATTTTAATATAACAGAAACCTTATAATATCCAAATGCAGATCGACGAGAAAACACTAATGACAATGTAAAAGGAATGACATTAAGGGGTGAAAACACGAACAAATACAATGTAAAAGGATCTGATAAAGCATTCCTAGTGGATATCATCCAAGTGGAAAACACGACTTTAGACGCTATAGTATAAACTGTCGCACAACAAAATTGGCATAAACCCCAAGTTAGGAATCAGTTAATATGAGAGTTCCACCTTCTTGATGATGACAGGTGAATTGCCGATTGGATCAATATTTGTTACAGGCCCCATCTCCTCAGGGAAAAACTTCCTCAACAGTTTTTCATTTTCAGCAGGCTTAATGTAGAAAAAGGGGTATGCAGCTGGGAATCCTCCACTTCCCAGATTAGGTAGGGGACTGATAAATATGTGATCAGGTTCTGCCATCAATATATAGCTGTATCAAGAGAAACAAAAGGGGGTAGCTTGCTTTAGAAACTGATTAAGGTATGATGAAATTGATAACAAAATCATGACATGTAAAAACGCTCACTCTTCCTCGATTGTAGCCTTTTCCAGCCACTGTACGAACGCCCATGGTCTATTTAAGACAATGTATCCCTGAGACAAGAGCGGAATATTTTAAGAAACTGCGGCACAGTTCTGAATTCTGATTATAGAAACAAATACAATTACGGCAATTGCCTACACAGTGATTTAATAAAATAACTAAACAAGAGAAACAGAAGAATATTTACTAACTACACAGCAAAAATGCACTTCACCGTGTCTATGAGAAGAATATCTAAGCCTTTAAACACACATTATATAAGTGACAGGAAACAAAAGAAATCACGATGGTGAAGCAAAAAACTCACTCGATCCAGCCCTTCTGGAAGAGGATCAACTACAACAGTAGGAATCTCATCCATCAAGTTGTCGGGACTTCCAGAGTGTAATATACGCGTGAAACCTCCCATCTCTGACCCAGGCAAGTCCTTCTGCTTCTTATACCAGTAGTACATAATGCGACACTGCCATTTGCTGTATGGCGCATCAGTAGCTGTTAAGGCAACATGGAAAGGCACTTTGACATTCTTCGGTTTCCTCATGTCTTCAGGCATCCTAATGACAGGATCAAAAAATAACCCACCGTTGGAGTCGTCCTCTACCCATCTTGAAATTGCTCTGTTGTGCATTACCATTGTTACCAGATTATATGCTGCAAAGCAAAATCCAAGTACTAATGTAACCAGAATGAGTGAAGCACGTCCCATGTTCTTTCTCACTATCATTGATGATTCTAGTTAAACAAGGACTCCAACCCTCCAAATGGCTTAAAACAAGCTCTTTACTCCGATAGCATTCAAGCCGATTAATGATGAAACGGCCCCTAATCCACTAGTTTCCCAACATAATTGAAGTTCCAGTTGACTAGCACGAGAATGCAAGCTCCAATAAAACCTGCAGAAGAATTACCCTAAATCAATTTGATGCAGATCAAGAAGCCCGTGAGGTTACATACTTACAAACACAAGAAATCAAGATCAAGCAAGACTTTTTGTAAGTTGGAATATGTAGTACTACTTGATATGCCACAAAAAAACAAAGAGAGTAGCCAGAAATCTACATAAAATAGACAAGATATTAATGAAGATGAAACACCAAAAGAAAGGCTCGCATGGAATATCGAAATTCAAGAAACATTTCAAGGTAAAATAACAAGAATTTCTCCATATAAGAATCAAACTACCAAAAAGAAAAAGTGGGATCCATATTCAATTAAACCAAACCAAAGTACCAAACATTCAAATTCATCAATATCAACCGAAACAACAATGCTATTACCAGAATTAAACCCTGTTTCTATGAGGATCAAACTTCATATAAAAGACTTTATATCAAACAAAATTCAAGGTCCATATGATTGAACAAGCCAGCTTCAGACTTACCAGAACAAATGAAAGTCCATACAAGAAAGTTAAAAACAAAACAAAACCAGCAAGCAAGAACCAAAAAATCCACTTACAGACAGCATTTTCAGAATTGAGATCAAATCAAATCAAACAAACTGAATAAGTAATTAAATAATATTAATCACAAAACCTGTCATTAAGATTAATTTAACGTCAAACAAACAAGAAACCGATAAAAGATAAATAAACGAATACAAGAATTCATTTTTTTCTGAACTCCACCTATAGAGAAAAAATGGGTATCCATTAAAATTGAAATAGAGTGAGAATTTGACAGGAAAGGAACGATCTTTTAATGAAAAACAGGATAAACAAGAAAAACCCAGATGCAAGTTAAGAACTTTGTGAGTGAATATGGTACTAAAAGCACAATATGTCAAGACCCGTGTTCTTGGTCCCATGAAAACTTACATGGCATAAAGCATGAAGATAAAGAGCCAAAAGAAACAAACGCCAAAGCAGCCAATATTTTACGTTTTACATATATGTTAAAAAGAGAGAAACATACTTCCAGTTATGTGTGGAGAAGAAGAGATTGAAAGAGAAATGACAAGAACTGAAGGATCTGAGTTTCTTCTTTTCCGCGTTGGATCAAGAATCGTGTAGGTGCTGCAGAACTCCAAGTCCAGCGGTTGGTGGGCTTTAGAACGAACCTTATATTTTGTATGAAACAAGGAAACTAAACAAAAAATAAGGATAAAAAGGACATAAATGGTGAAATAATCTTTTTGATAGTTCGAACTTTTGAAAGTTGTAAAATGAATATTAAATTTTCTATTCGTTTATGAAATTGTTACTAATTTTTTAGATGTTAAGAAATGTTCAAAATTATTGAATTTTTACAAAATAATCTAAAATTTATCACCACTAAGAACTATTTTATAACTAAATTAAAATTTTAATGACCATTTTTTAATTTTTAAAAGTTTAATGACAAGAAATATAACATAATTTGGTGAACATTCGTATACTTTATCTACAAAAATAAAGATCCATCACCAATGATGTGATATTGGATAGTTGATGAAATATCTATGACTATGTTTGGTAAATAGTTTTTTGAGTTAAAATTAGGGGTTTGACTAGTTAAATTTGTTAATTTAGATGTTTGGTAAATAGATGAATATAATAGCGGGTTGAGGTGAAACCTCTTCTTTAAAAAAAAACTCTTTTTAGGGAAAAATTATATTATGGGTAATTCCTACCACGTCATCAATGAGACCAACCACTAGAAACCACCCACTTCACCATGATTTTTTCATGCCATTTTTTCCAACCAATGAATCTTCACTAAAGTTTTTCCATGTCATTTTAAAAACTGTTTTTTGGAAGTTATTCTATTATTAGATTAATGACATGGAAAATAATGATAAAGTGGGTGGTTTCTAGTGGTTGGTCTCATGGATGACGTGGTGGGAATCACCCATGATATAATTTCTCCTTTTTAGGAGTTTTTCGAGTTAGAGGTTTGAATAAAAAAACTTGTAAAGACTATTTTGTCCTTGATAAATATAAAAAAATTCTTTAAGTAACATAATTTAACTAATAAAATTAAAAAAATAATTTTATAAATAAAAAATTAATATATAAATTAACAAATACATATAAATTTAATAATTAATAAAATTATATTTAAAAGATAATTCCATAGATAAAAAATTAATATATACATCTAAATTTAATAATTATTAAAATTATATTAAAAAATAATTTTACAAATAAAAAAATTAATATGTACATCTCGTATATGCTCAATAATGATATTCAAAAAAATATTTTTCATAATCTAATTAATATTAATAGATACAAAATGTTAATAATTAATAAATTATTCAAACAAGTATCAAATATAATCATGTCCTTATATGTCATTTTGCTTGTCAAATAATCAAACAGCTATTAGTTATTAGTTAATTTTACCAAACACTTTTATACAATCAGCTAATGTAATCCACTAGTCAAATCAGCTAATGCAATCAGTTATCTGATATCACTACTGTAATACGCTATCCACTATCATCTATACGCTAATTGTTAAACCCGACCTATATTTTTTATAAAATTAAAATTTGAATCAATTAGTTTTTAGAACATTTAAATTGATTAATTATATAAGTATCCTTGTAACCCCCTAGACCCGCCTATGCGTTACAACGAATCCTAGGAAGTCACATTAAGGTCACAAGAGCGACCCACAGTGAAAATACACATAAAAACATTTTTTTTGAACACTTATTATACAGTAAAAATCAACTTCTGTTTAAAATACCACTTTAGGAAGTCGTTTAAAAACATAACAAAAATTTCAAAAAATGTTTTACAAACACTATCATAAAACAATACATAACATACATGCCCACTAACTATACAGTACCGTACTCCAGAGGCAACGCCGAGGGAACTCTGAACACTGATGTCAAATATTATACCGTGATATATTCTTTTAACCTGCGATGGTAAAAACAACGTGAGCTTGGAAAAGCTCAGTAATACAGAACTACCAAAAGATGCTATAAGCTCATGCAGATATATGGTAGACATATCATTTTCATGATGTTCCAAGCAGTAACAGTCCTCTATTCCTTTTCGTTATTTCAGGGTAACGTTATACTTGAGAAAAAAGGTACTTGTTCTTTATTCAATCATCGAGTAACAAACGGGAATTATAGAAGCTGGTAGATTACGAATATGGAAACAACGAGTTTAATGTCTAGTGTGTTCCAATAGGTGCATATCAAACCGGCATAAATGCATATCAACCATATCATGAGAACACATAACAATTCAATGCAAATGTTCAAGTACATACAAGGGTTTACTAGTAACTACCCTCCAACCTTACACCAAAATGCAGTCCCCCAGAACTGCACCCATAAGGACTTACCCTAGGCCCGATGGGCATAGGTGCCACCTAAGGGGCTACCTTAGGTCCATAAGGATTTACCTGTGCTAAAGCATCGACACCTACCCAAGGGGAGACCTTGAGTCCATAAGGATTTATCATCTGGATCAGAGCTGCACCTGTAGAAACTTCATAACATAACCCAAAAATATACCCCAGATAGTAATCGGTGTTCAGATTCTAGACATGAGTAACAGAATACATGTGACAGACATATTCTATTCAGAGTATCAGAAACAGAAGTTCAGGCTCTTTAAACACATATATGGGCATACCATTGAACATGCGATATCATCATTCATCATGCAAACAGAGTGTGTCATCATAGGTCAAGCTAACAGATTATACTATTACTTACATCAGGCGGACAGACAATATTATCGCAGATCAAGTAACCACATAGCACAGTCATATACTAAGTATACAGATCAAGCGGACTTATAACGAGTAGGCAGAAAATGTTATCATATGTCGAGTTCATCATTTCATCCAGCATATCATCGTTCATAATTAAGTCATTAGATTGTTTACTAACATGTGATAGTCATATAACACATTCAACTGAGTGTAGCACACATGGAACACACTAGGTGGGACTGATCATTTCTTGGAGATACTTAGTATTTACAGAAGGGGACACATTAAACTTTTGACAATTTGAACGGATTTATGAAACGAGACCCCTATTAAAAGGGGGTTCGTAGTAACAGTTTAACCCAGATATTCATGAGGTGATACATCAAGATCTTTGAGAGTTTAGACGCGTCATGAGAGATTTAGTCATTTAAGCCTACAAGGGCATTATGGTCATTTTATCACATATGGGCATTTTGGTAATTTATACCAACAAGGCATAAACAGTGAACCAAGAATTCTATTTGCTCATTAGGTTTCCAACCTGGAATTCAGAGATTTCTATGTCAAGATCTTTCACAATATCAAAATACATTCGTGGCTATTTTGATTGCTTTGGCCAACAAGGGCATTTTGGTCATTTAACTATCAGAGGCGATTTTGAAATTTTAGCCCAATAATGATAAAATGACGATATACATCATTTAATATTTCCAGAAGTTTATCAAGGTTCCAAAACCATTCAAACTAACGTATCTCAACCTTGCAGTACTAACAGGCCCTACTAATGTATTCAGCTGTATCGTATATCTGAACGGTTGCTTTCATATTTCACCACAGGACTCGTCACGGAGTAGTCAAACTTATATTTTGTGCGGAAAAACTTCTATCCTTACATTAATATCAGGAGTGATCGACATACATGAGTCATGCTTCAACCTTTTGGGGCATTTTAGTAATTTTTAGCTTTATTGGCATTTTCAGAATTTTATCAAAGGCAATTTACTTCCAGTCAATGGGGTATTTTCAGTCATTTTGAAGCTCGGGATATCCATCATTCATGTCAATTCAACCATTTATAGTATTTCAATCATTTAAGTACTCGTGGGTGTTTCAGCCATTCACGTAAATTTCGGTACCTCCAACCACTTTATTCAATTTCAAAACTCAAAGGTTTATTCATTGTTCCAGTTAATTTGCCAACCTCGGTGTCTGAGGATACTTCAGCCTTTTTGGTCAATACGATCCTTGTTGAGTGGATCACACGAATGATAATAACCAAGAGGGGGGGTGAATTGGAATTTTAACGATGTTGTAACGGAAATTGCAACTTAAAAATATTGACACGGGAATTTAGAGTGGTTCAAGTTCACCAACCGAACTCTACATCCACTACCTTAGTCTCACCAAGGATTTCCAACAATTTCCACTAAATTGTTCGTCCCCTTTTCCCAGGACAAGGAGGCAACCTTTACAATTTCGGTTAATTTTTCTACCCAAAAATTAACCCAATCCTCACACAATAGAACAAAGAAATTTGGTGGCTAATAAGGTATCTCTCAATACAAATGATAGCCCAATATCAAGCACTCAACCCAATCGAACAAAATAGAAATGAAGGATACAATTGGGATTTCTAGACAAAGTAAGATTTTTGCACAAATGCTTGGATTTGATGTTTTGATATCTTCTTGAGGTTCAATAATATGTTGCTGGAGCTTCTTGGGGTCTTTTTATAGCCTCTTGATGATTTCCAACCGTTGTGAGTGTTGATTTTAAGATTATAGCCGTTGGGATGCTTTTTCTCCACTTTCTTGCACTTTTCCAGCTATGAGTATCGGTACTCTATAGTGGGGTATCGATACCTGTCTCATAAGAAAATAGCCGTTGTGTACAAATAATAAAGGGGTATCGATACGCGTTCTTGGCGTATCGGTACTGGGTATCGAAACAGCACAGGCTGTATCGATACCTTTTTCTCGACATAGCTCACTGTCAAATTGGGTATCGATACTAGGGTTAGGGGTATCGATACCGGTTTAGTGACCGTTTAAAAATCTCAACGGTTATATTTTTAAACTGACTTTGAAATTAATAATTATAAAATGGTATCGATACTGGTTCATCCGTATCGATACTGATTTCATAGCGTATCGATACTAGGGTTTGCCGTTTCGATACTTGTTCCGACAGAGGCAAACTTTTGCTAAAAAGGTATCGATACTCCTTGATGGGTATCGATACTGGTTGACGTTTTTCACTATTTTTGCCTTGGAACACTTAGAAAATATTTGAGTTTGAGTTCTAATAAATCAGTTTAAAGTCTTTGGGGTTTCAAAAACTTGTTAAGGGATTTGTACAAACAATTTTAAGTTCTTCAATTTGATCCTTAAAGATCTAGTTATATCAAAATCAAACATAGGTTTTACAATCTCCCCCTTTTTGATATAACAAAACCAAAACTTAAAATTTTTGACAACTTTTGAAAATTAACTCCCCCTTAATATAAGCTTGATATTTCAATTTAGTTAAGACCAAAGAAATTTCTCAAAATCAAAATTCTTAACTCCCCCTTGATGTAAGTTTGATAAAACCAAAAAAAATTTGAAAGTTTGTTTGTGAGCTATATCTTCTCCCCCTTTTTGTTAGATCAAAAAGAAATTGTGAGAGCATAATGTGCATCAAATATCAAGAGTATAAAGATAAGCAACATAATCTTATTATATCATAAAACGAGAAATCCAAAACATAAGTAAACCTAAATCCTAAAAAATCAAAGCATAGGTAATAATCTCAATCCTAAGAACATAAAACATAGGTGCAAAAAAAATCCTAAATGATATGATATGATATGATATGCAAGGATAGAAGACTAGGCATTATCTTCATCGTCTTCATCATCGTCATCTTCATCTCCCAAAGGGTCATTGTTCCTCATGCTATTACGCCATTCATCGTGGAAAGCGGCAATGGAAATATTCGAGGAATTTTGCTTGCTTTCGAGAGATGTAAGGCGATTCTCCATACCCGTCATCCTCGTATCAAATGTAGTTTCCATAGAGGTAAGACGAGTATTCAACCCGGTGAATTGTTCATTTAGATAAGTCATGAGATTATCCATATTGGGTTGTGGGACTTGAGGAGCTTGAGGAGCTTGAGGAGCTTGTTGTTCTAAGGCGGCGGCGGCCTCGGGTGGAAGCTCGGTAAGACGTAGCCAATTTCCATTAAAATAATGAAATTTGCTTCGAGCAAGAGAATGTTCGTCGATAGGATCGGTAAGAGTAGAAGCAAGATCAAACGAACAATCAATATCCTTTTGAACAAAGTAATAGCTTAAGGCCGTACCGTAGATAAAGGATGTAATGAGAGGAGTTTCACGTTGTTGAACATGATAAGCAATCTCATTGAACATGATGCGAGCAAGATTTGGGCGTTTTCGTTGTCGGAAACTTCGAATCCAAAAATCATCCAATAGACGGATGGTGGAATATTTGCCTCCGGAGGGACGAAGCCACCATGATACCATCAAATGTAGGATTCGATCATGAGCATTGAGGACGGTTACGGAACCGCTAAGAACATGTCCTAAGGCATTCTCATTATCTTCACCTTCATCCTCCAATTTAAAAACTTCACAAATAGACTTGACATCAAGAACTATTTGTTTCCCCATAAGATACGATCGAATGGCAACGACTTCTCCATTACGATAGATGCATCGAGCATTAGAGAAGAAAATCAAAACCAAGAGCCGATAGTAAATACCCGGAATAGTGAGAAAGTGCATGAAATTCCAAAGACGAAGAAGCGGAAGATATTCAAACTTGAAGCGCTCGGAGTCGAGGAAGGGGATGGATACGATCCTCTCCGCACGAATTTTGTAGTTTTCAAATTGGCGGAAATAAGGAAGACCATCGGAATCTTCAAAAGATTGGTTGTAGATAGTAGCATAATCGGGACGAGCAACCGATCCAGGAGTTGAAGAGTCTCCGGCAAGAAGAACTCTTTGACGTTTCCTTGAATGCTCTTTTGGTGCCATAGAAACTTTGAAGAGAGAATTTTGAGAGAGAGCAAAAGCTTTGATTCAAGGGTTTCTTTTGATTTTTGGTGAAGAATATGAAGGAGAAGAGGCCTTTATATAGCCAAAAACGTTTAGGGTTAATAGGATATTAAAGAGTTTTAATTTTGGTAAAATTAGATCTCATTAAAAACCTATTTAATGCCATCAGCGCGAAAGGGTATCGATACTCCTCAGGGGGTATCGATACGGGGATAGAATTGTCTTTCCTCAAATTTGACCGTTAAAGGAGGTATCGATACTCATTAGATGGTATCGATACAGGGATAGAATTGTCTTTTCTCAATTTTGACCGTTTGAAGAGGGTATCGATACGCATGAGGCAGTATCGATACGCGTGAAGCGATGAGAAATTCTGAGAATTTGAAATGAAGAACGAGTATCGATACCCATTGGGCAGTATCGATACCTTATGCCCAGAATTTTGCCTATTTGGTTAAAAATAACCAAAGACATGAACTTAACATCTCTTAAAAGTATGTAAGTGATGAATGAACAGATCTAAGCATATTTTAACAGAAACATACTCCCCCTAACTATATGCATGGAAGAAATTGGGAGATTAAACACATAAACATGATTATTTCACAAAATCAAGCACATTTAATTCAAAAAAGAGGTCCTAAAGGTCAAGATAGGCTAGTTAGACCCAACTCTCTCCTAAGGGACCAAAAACGCTCTTTATCTAATGGTTTTGTGAAAATGTCCGCTAATTGATTTAAGGTGTCTACATACTCTATAGCCACATCTTTCTTAAGGACATGATCTCTAATGAAATGATGCCTTATTTCTATATGTTTGGTTCTAGAGTGTTGGATGGGATTTTTCGTTAAACATATTGCACTTGTATTATCACATTTAAGGGGTATGGTTTCTATTTTTACACCATAATCTAAGAGTTGTTGCTTCATCCAAAGAACTTGAGCACAACAACTTCCTAAGGATATGTACTCGGCTTCGGTGGTAGATAAAGCTACACTATTTTGTTTCTTAGAGAACCAAGATATGAGCATACTACCTAAGAATTGACAAGTTCCCGATGTACTTTTCCTATCGATTTTGCAACCCCCATAATCCGCATCCGAGTAAGCATGAAGGTTGAAGGTAGAGACTCTAGGATACCAAAGGCCTAAACATGGAGTGTCTCTAAGGTATCTAAAGATTCTCTTAACGGCTATAAGGTGAGACTCTTTAGGACTAGCTTGAAACCTAGCACACAAGCAAACACTAAACAATATATCCGGTCTACTTGCGGTAAGGTAAAGCAAAGATCCAATCATAGAGCGATAAAGCTTAGAGTCAACACACTTACCTCCTTCATCTTTGTCAAGCTTTGTAGATGAGCTCATAGGAGTGGCTTGAGGCTTTGTGTTCTCCAAGCCAAATTTGTTGAGCATATCCTTTATGTATTTTGCTTGATTTATGAAGGTGCCATCCTTCATTTGTTTGATTTGGAGTCCCAAAAAGAATGAGAGCTCCCCCATCATGCTCATCTCAAATTCACCTTGCATTAACTTAGCAAATTCTTGACAATGACATTCATTAGTAGATCCAAATATAATATCATCAACATAAATTTGAACTACTAAAATGTCATTTTTATACATTTTTATAAAGAGTGTAGTGTCCACCTTACCTTTTTCAAATCCTTTTTCAATCAAAAAATTTGAAAGCCTTTCATACCAAGCTCTAGGAGCTTGTTTTAAACCATAAAGTGCTTTTGTAAGTTTGAAAACATGATTTGGAAATTTTGAGTCTTCAAAACCCGGTGGTTGTTCTACGTACACTTCTTCATTTATAAAACCATTTAAAAATGCGCTTTTAACGTCCATTTGAAAAAGCTTGAAATTATGATAACATGCATATGCAAGCAACATCCTAATGGCTTCCATTCTAGCTACGGGTGCATAGGTTTCATCAAAATCTATTCCCTCCTCTTGAGTGTAACCTTGTGCTACAAGTCTAGCTTTATTTCTTACAATGTTACCACTCTCATCTAGTTTGTTCCTAAAGACCCATTTAGTTCCTATTGTAGATTGATTACTAGGCCTATCAACTAATGTCCAAACATTGCTTCTCTCAAATTGATTTAACTCTTCTTGCATAGCCATAATCCAAAAATCATCTTTTAATGCTTCTTTGATATTTTTAGGCTCTATGCATGAGATAAATGCAATATGATTCATTAATCTAAGAGAAGAACGAGTGGTTACCCCCTTGGATGGATCACCCAAGATTTCACCATCTTTGACATAGTTTAACTCCCTTGGATAGCTAACTTCCTTTTCCTCAATAGCCAAGTCCTTCAAGGCTTCAAGAGGTGGATCTTGTGTGTCTTCTTCTTTTGGTTGAATCTCATCCTTCTTTGAAGTTTGACCTCCATCAAAGGTATTTGTGATTCCTACATTATCATCATCACAAGAATCCTTCCTAGGAAGGGGATTATCATCGAATACAACATGAATAGATTCTTCTACAACTAAAGTTCTTTTGTTAAATACTCGATAGGCTTTAGAGGTTAAAGAGTAACCTATAAAAATAGCTTCATCACTTTTTGCATCAAATTTACCTAAATTATCTTTTCCATTATTTAAAACAAAACATTTACATCCAAAAGGGTGGAAGTAGCTAATATTAGGCTTTTTAGATTTTAAAATCTCATAAGGTGTTTTCTTTAAAATCGGCCTAATGGTTACACGATTTATAATATAACAAGCTGTGTTTGTTGCTTCCGCCCAAAAATATTTTGGTAAATTATTTTCGCAAAGCATAGTTCTAGCCATTTCTTGTAAAGTTCTATTTTTCCTCTCAACTACCCCATTTTGTTGAGGAGTTCGAGGGGCTGAAAAATTATGGCTAATACCATTTTCATTTAAAAAATCTTCAAATCCTAAATTTTGAAATTCGGTTCCATGATCACTTCTAATATGTGAAATTTTAAGTTCAAGATCATTTTGAATTAATTTTGAAAATGTGATGAATTTTTCCAAAGCCTCATCCTTAGTACTTAAAAAGAGAACCCAAGTGAATCTAGAAAAATCATCAACTAATACAAAAGCATATGATTTGCCACCCAAGCTCATAGTCCTAATTGGCCCAAATAAATCCATATGGATTAGTTGTAAACATCTACTAGTAGAAATGTCATTAATGGATTTAAAGGAAGATCTATGTTGTTTACCCTTTGAGCATGCATCACAAATTTTATCGTTTGAAAATTTTATCTTGGGTAAACCTTTAACTAGGTTTAGAGAGACTAGTTTTTCTAAAACACTTGTGCTAGCATGTCCTAGCTTCCTATGCCACAACCATGCATCATTTTCGTTTTGAGCAACTAAGCATGCATGAGATGTATGAATGTCATCTAGATGCACCATGTATATATTCCCTATGCGATGACCAATGAGCATAATATTATTAGTTTTAATGTCTACAATTTTACAACCGGTTTTATCAAACATAACATTAAAACCTTTATCACATAGTTGACTTATGCTCAATAAATTATGTTTAAGACCATTGACATATAAAACATTTTCAATGAGAGTAGTAGAGTGATTACCTATGGAGCCAATACCTTCAATGTGGCCTTTGGAGTTGTCACCAAATGTTACTACTCCTCCACTTTTTGGCTTTAGATCCATTAGTCTACTCTTGTCTCCGGTCATGTGTCTCGAGCATCCACTATCAAGGTACCATGAGTTTTGACTTTGTGCTTTGGCCTTGTAGCAATGCTCCCCCAAGGAGGAATCTTCCTCAAGTGCCATGAGGCAGAGGTTCGCCACTTCTTGTTCGTCATCCTCCGATGACTCCTCATCACTCCAAGTAGCAAGCTTGGCTTTGAGCTTTTTCTTCTTCTCAAAGCCCTTCTTCTTGAGTTGAGGGCACTCCGAACGTATGTGGCCGGGTTGTCCGCACTCGAAGCAAGTGATTGGATCCCTTCCTTCTTCTTTGTTCTTGCCTTTAAAGTCCATTTTCCTTTGGATTCTTCTTCCTCGGTTGGACCTCATAAGGCGTGAGAATCGTTTGGCTATCATAGCCAATTCTTCAAGTTCATCCTCATCACTAGATGAACTTTCATCAAGTTGGGAAGTTTTAGCTTTGAGAGCTATTCCTATTTTCTTCTTTTTCTCCCCTTCAAGCTTCTCCATTCTTTTTTCTTCTTTCTTTTTCTCATCTTCCCTTCCTTGCTTCATGATCTCGTGAGTAAGGAGAGAACCTACAAGTTCATCAAGCTTTAGAGTTTTTAAATTCTTTGCTTCGATGATAGCGGTTCTCTTCCCATCCCAAGATTCGGGAAGTGAATAGAGTAGCTTTCGGACAAGCTTGTCTTCCGGTATAATTTCTCCATAGCCCTTTAGACCATTCACAATTGTGGAGAATCGATCAAACATCTTTGACACCGTCTCATCAAATTCCATCTTGAAATTTTCATAACTAAGATTGAGAATTCCAATCTTAGTTTCTTTGACATCGTTGGTGCCTTCATAGGTGGTTTCAAGAGTGTCCCACACTTCTTTGGCACTTTCAATTGATGAGACCTTTGAGTAGATGTCCGGACCGAAAGCACAAAATAGCATGTGAAGAGCTTTATCATTTACTTGGATCTTTTTCCTTTCCTCTTCACTCATTTCCGTTCTTCTTTTAAGCACCATCTTGCCATCAACATCTTGCTTCAATGGAATATATGGTCCATCCTCAATGACATCCCACACAAGGTAGTCACTTGATTTAATAAATAGACGCATTTTATTTTTCCAAAATGAGTAGTTCTCACCATTGAAGAAAGGAGGCTTTGTGGTGGATTGTGAGTCGTACATGCCGGGAGCGGAGGTTGATGCCATCTCTTGATATTTTGATGATGATCACACTTCTTCCAAGGATCTCCTCTTGCGGTTGTTAATCCTCAAAGAGTTAAGCTCTGATGCCAATTGTTGAGTGGATCACACGAATGATAATAACCAAGAGGGGGGGTGAATTGGAATTTTAACGATGTTGTAACGGAAATTGCAACTTAAAAATATTGACACGGGAATTTAGAGTGGTTCAAGTTCACCAACCGAACTCTACATCCACTACCTTAGTCTCACCAAGGATTTCCAACAATTTCCACTAAATTGTTCGTCCCCTTTTCCCAGGACAAGGAGGCAACCTTTACAATTTCGGTTAATTTTTCTACCCAAAAATTAACCCAATCCTCACACAATAGAACAAAGAAATTTGGTGGCTAATAAGGTATCTCTCAATACAAATGATAGCCCAATATCAAGCACTCAACCCAATCGAACAAAATAGAAATGAAGGATACAATTGGGATTTCTAGACAAAGTAAGATTTTTGCACAAATGCTTGGATTTGATGTTTTGATATCTTCTTGAGGTTCAATAATATGTTGCTGGAGCTTCTTGGGGTCTTTTTATAGCCTCTTGATGATTTCCAACCGTTGTGAGTGTTGATTTTAAGATTATAGCCGTTGGGATGCTTTTTCTCCACTTTCTTGCACTTTTCCAGCTATGAGTATCGGTACTCTATAGTGGGGTATCGATACCTGTCTCATAAGAAAATAGCCGTTGTGTACAAATAATAAAGGGGTATCGATACGCGTTCTTGGCGTATCGGTACTGGGTATCGAAACAGCACAGGCTGTATCGATACCTTTTTCTCGACATAGCTCACTGTCAAATTGGGTATCGATACTAGGGTTAGGGGTATCGATACCGGTTTAGTGACCGTTTAAAAATCTCAACGGTTATATTTTTAAACTGACTTTGAAATTAATAATTATAAAATGGTATCGATACTGGTTCATCCGTATCGATACTGATTTCATAGCGTATCGATACTAGGGTTTGCCGTTTCGATACTTGTTCCGACAGAGGCAAACTTTTGCTAAAAAGGTATCGATACTCCTTGATGGGTATCGATACTGGTTGACGTTTTTCACTATTTTTGCCTTGGAACACTTAGAAAATATTTGAGTTTGAGTTCTAATAAATCAGTTTAAAGTCTTTGGGGTTTCAAAAACTTGTTAAGGGATTTGTACAAACAATTTTAAGTTCTTCAATTTGATCCTTAAAGATCTAGTTATATCAAAATCAAACATAGGTTTTACAATCCTTCCGATTAATTTAACCATAACAGTATTTCCAATACTTTCAGTCGTTTCCCGCAAATCTATATTCGGAGATTCATTCCAAAAAAATCAAGGAAATCTAACACCTTTCAATCTCGAAGGTTCAAATCTTGTTACCATAACTTTTCAAGTAATTCGAGGTTTTTAGATAAATCATGTTGTTTTACCATATCTAGTGTAGATTTCTATATCACTTCAAATTCCAAGGGTATTTTAGTCATTCTCATACCTTAAGGGCATTTTTGTTATTTCATATCCAAATATTTTTCACATTTAATCATTTGACACTAATGATCGGAATTGGAGATTTGTTGGCTCATTAATTACTTATCGAACTCCAGATCCTTCTGACTTATTAATCTTCTAATTCGAGCATTGTAGACTTATCTAGATTATCATACTCATTTTCATGTCCGGTTTGAGTTGAGCAGAATTAACAGTATCCATCATCATTTTTGTGAATGCATTAACAAATACCAACATGTTCATAAAGCATACAAGAGGTAGTAATGTATTACCTTAACTCTGAGCTATAACGGTCAATTCATGAAACCTCAGTCGATTGCACTCGAATTCGACATCCATCAATAATTCGTATTTCAAAGAGCTATGAGTACCTTCAAATTACACAAGTTCACATTTCAGTCCTTACTCACAGTACCCCTAATTAAATAATTAACATATAAAGAAGTTCGGGTTCAAGGTCAGGTTTGGAGGCTTTCGGGTCAGAATTTTGTGAATCGGGCTTCAAAAACGGACTCAGAACGTCGAAAAACATAGGATACGACTTTTCAGAAAATATGACTTTTTGGTCAACGGTCAAAGTCAACGCTGACGTCAGCAGATCAATAGTCAACGGGGTCATAATCAACGATGACGTCAGCAGATTAACGCTGACGTCAACAGTCAACGGGCAGAGGTCAACTGAGTTGACTCGGCTCCCTCACTGAGCTGACTCGGGCCGAGTTGACTCGGTAGACGGGTTGGGCTCGGATACGGGTCGGGTTGGATCAATTTGAGTCGGATACGGGTTTGGGTCATATCAGACACGGGTCAAGTTGATGGGCTCGATTCGGGTTTGGACCGGTTCGAAAGGAATTGGGCCAATATGCCCGACCCACTTACCTTACCGATGAGGTTTTGCCGGCCGGTCGTCAGAAATGTCGTCGGAGCCTCCTTTCACGCCAAATTTGCCGAAAAAACGTAGATCATCAAAACCACATTCTCACGATATCATTTAAACGCCGAAAGTTGGTCGGAAACAACCAATCTTTACCTGAAATGCGAAAAACGGAAACCGGACAAGCGTAGCTCTGATGAGGCCTCTCCCGGGGTCGGATGGGCAAACGGCCTGAGGGGTTTTGTTCGCCGTGGCTTGAGGAACCTATTGGTGTTGGTGGTGTAATGAACGGAAGGCGGACGGCGATGAAATCGCTAAAAACAGACGAGTCAAACTTAAGGTTTCTACCGAACTTTTGAACCAGGCTTTACGACGGGCGGCGGCGCTAACGCGTGAGTGGATGGAGGCGACGGGTTCGGGGCTGAACGACGCACATACTAGTGGCGACTGTGACGTGCATGGCGTGGTGGTGTGGTAGATCGGTGTAACTCCCTCGTCCCGGTCTGGCCGAATGACCGGTCCGAGTAGGCTACACGGGGAAAACCGAAGCGAAACCCGTAAAGGTTCCCCCTCGGTTAGTGACCCTAAATTTTTTTCATTTAAAATTACATCTTGACTAGAGGCATAATTGATTCTTAAGTGATCACTACAGCGGAAACAAGGCTCACGAGAAGCCAAATAGCAAACAGGGCCTAAGCCCAAACCTTGGGACCCAAAAGAGATGTCAAACAACCCATTTTTAGGCATGTGTTTCGAAACAGTCAGAGCCCGTTTCAAAACACTAGCTCTAGTTTAAAAAGTTAGACACCCGTACCAAAACGCCTCCACCCCGTTTCGGAACAGGGTCACATTTTGCCTAGGTGTTTCGATACCCGTTTCGAAACAGGCACTTACAGTGGCCCAAGTGTTTCGAAACTTGTTTCGAAACAGGGGCTCACAGTGGCCAAACCGTACCGGAACGAGTTCCGATACGGGGGACCCTGGAACCACACCCGTTTCGAAACGTCTCAGCCTGTTTCGAAACACCTGCAACCTGTAGATTCCTAAAACCAGCTTTAAACATCTCCAAACGATCCCAATCGCCCTTAACGACCCCAAGAAACATACACAGCATACAAATACACTCTAGAGGCATGAACCCTATTGCAAACACACTAAAAACACATAAGATTGCAAGATAAGACCTCCATTCACAAGATTATTCAAGGCATTAAAGATAACATGCTTAGTCAAACATACATAAGCACATCTACAACAGGCACAAGACCAACATATACATACAACAAGCATTCACATCAACAACACCTATCTCATTGCTTGATTATTACAATCTATAATTTAAAGATCATACTTGAGCTAACCTAAAGCAACACTTGGAGACCTTTCCTTGCCCTTGCCACCCACAAGCTAATGATCTGCATTGTCGAACGAAAAGGAGCGTAAGCATAAAAGCTTAGTGAGGGTAAGCTCATAAAACACACCTTAAACAATGCAGGGTCCAAGCACGAGCAACAACCAAGATAGAATGCATGTCCTTACCTTTGATCCACATAAGCCAAAATATGCATGATGCATGAACATATAATCAACATTATGCCATGCTCAACAACTCATAAGCTCAACATACAACGATA
Source organism: Hibiscus trionum (assembly GCA_030270665.1). Lineage (NCBI taxonomy): Eukaryota > Viridiplantae > Streptophyta > Magnoliopsida > Malvales > Malvaceae > Hibiscus > Hibiscus trionum. Next base: position 47,219,476 of record BSYR01000017.1, on the reverse strand, counting down.
CATAACTCAATGTATTAATCACATCATATATCGCTTCATATTGGAAATCACATTTCATATCATATAGGCATATATGTATAATCTCATATTGGCACCTAGCTATGACTCGAATACGCGGATAACATGTTGGAACGCATTTCCAACATAACCATTACCTTCGGTGGGATTACACTCATCACCGGTTCTCGCGGAGGGGATTCCATTCATCCTCACGCCCCGTCGATGGGATTCCACTCATCACCGACTAATATAAAAATTTCTGGGCGAACCCATACTCCTCCTTGGTGCCTTAATGCCACCAAGGCCACGCGCGACTTTGACTCCCGTGTCCACACTCATCCTAATGATCGATCATTGTACCCAAGCATACTAGTTCCAATATTAAATAAAATCTACAACCTAGCTATGACTCGAATACGCGGATAACATGTTGGAGCGCATTTCCAACATAACCATTACCTTCGGTGGGATTACACTCATCACTGGTTCTCGCGGAGGGGATTCCATTCATCCTCACGCCCCGTCGATGGGATTCCACTCATCACCAACTAATATAAAAATTTCCGGGCGAACCCGTACTCCTCCTTGGTGCCTTAACGCCACTAAGGCCACGCGCGACTTTGACTCTCGTGTCCACACTCATCCTAATGATCGATCATTGTACCCAAGCATACTAGTGCTAATATTAAATAAAATCTACAACCTTTCACAACATCAATTTCAATATAATTTCCGTGCTTAGCACGTACTCACCATGATCCTCAAAATCATGGAACCACCTTATAACCTCATTTCACAAGCCAACACTACATGTATATCATCCAAACAATTATCACATCATATTTCACACATACGTATATCCACATTACATTTGTCATCAACATGCATATAACAATGCATTAAGCCATGCCCCAACATACATGTATATCACGTTATACATAATCATCATAACACAAATCATCATGAGGCATAACATCAATTTAAGAGTTCATCCAAGGTCTCTAACTAAAGCTTAGGATTAGGCTACCACCCTAATCCTAACTCTACGTGGGTCTACCAAGCCCAACCTAGTCCACATGCTTGAACCAACCACTTAATAACCAATTTGAAAACATTAACCACTCACCTTTACTTCCAAGCTCAATTATCAAGCAAGCAACCACCTTCAAGCTTTCGGATTCACTCCCGAGGCTTCATCAACACATGTTCTGGCCTCTAAACAACCTCAACACAAACCAAACAACTTCCAATCAGCCCAAACATCAAGGTAGCTAACCCGGAATACAATTCAAACATCAAACTCAACATTTCAAGCCATGCACAAACCCTAAATTTACCAAACTCGTGCAGCCCATAAACCTCAATCAAAACTCATGTTTCCAACACTTTTTATACCCCCAAAAGATCCCAAAGCAACCCCTAACCATAGTACTAACCTCAGCCCACAAATTCCAACCTAACACAACCCCAAAAACCACTCTAAAACCCTTCAAAAACCCTCATTAAACCCAATTTCGAGAATATATTCAAAACCATGTAAAATTCATATATGTTAAACCATTTGACTCATAGACTTCATATCTAACCTCATTAAATCGAAATTTTAGGTTTAACCACATAAAGCTACCATTTTTAATCAAACCCTCTAAAAACTCAAATTTCAAAACCTTGATGAAAATGAAAACTACTTGTACTTTTGAAGAGAGGAAGTTGAGGACAAGTCAAAAATGATATTACCTTTCAAAACCGAGTTGAAATGAAGGAGCAATGTGATGGAATAGTGGAGGGGATGAGAGCTCTCTATTTGACGTTGGTTTTGGTTTTGGAGAAGGGAATGAATAGTGAAAGGATGATAAAAGGGGATTTAAATTAAAAGTTGCATTATTTACAAGTTTGCCATTAATGAATGGCTATTTTCCATTTTCTTTAAAATCTCTTCAAATTGTATTTTATTCATTTTAGTCCAACACAAAAATATTTGTTTTTGAAACCCGAGGCCCAAAAGATTATTTTAATTATAAAACCGAACCCGTAATAATATTAAAATATTATTTTCACCCAACCCCTAAATCCGGGTGTTACAATTGGCGCTGGACAGAAACAAAAACCGAGGAGGTGTTCAAACCTTTGAACCGTTAACTACGACAACCGGTTGCGCCGTTGCGCGAGTGGCTGCAATGGTTGTGGTCGAGGTGCAGCGACGAGCACAACGGCGGCGACGGTGCACTCCATGGACGATAGGTGACGGAGATCAGGGGCGGCCGACGTAGGGAGATGAAGGGTCATAGAGAGGATAAAACCCAGATCTGATTTCTTCTAGATTCAAATAATACATTTAATTTCGATAGGTGGGGAGTCAGATACGATATTAAATTTGATTTAATATCCTTTCAAACTTAACTCTATTATTGATTCGTGCGAAATATGACAGAAAGAAACGTTTGGCTCAACGGTTTGGTACTCAAGGGGGAAGGGATTGGTGAGGTCGTGGGTTCAAACCCCCAACAGCCCCAACTCCATTTATTTTCATTTCATTTTTTACCCATAAAAATCAGAGTGTTACAACACTCACCCTCTAAAAAGAAATTTCGTCTACAAAATTTACCAGGGCCGGAGAGAAGCAGAAACTACTCTTTCATCCATTCTTGCACTACAACTTATCCATCAGAGCATGCTTGCTTCTCGAGACTCTCAAACGGTCACAGATCAATTCGGTAGCGTCCTCAATAACTTAGACTGAATTCGGCCCAAAACGATATCATCATACACCCCAAACCAACTTATCAGAATGTGGTATATATGAATCCATACATAACTTCATACGAGCCAAACAAGCAGTTGCCTCATAACTTTTATTACAAACGACCTCTATTAGGGATAAGGAACTTTCCAAGCTACCATAGAAGTTAGTCATACGACCCAGAAGCATCCTTTTTAGAATCTGAATCACTCTATTTGGTTGACCCTCAATTTACAGATGAAAAACTGTACTTGAAATTCAGACAAGTACTCAAGGTTTCTAACATGGCCTTCCAGAATCATGATGTAAACATCATTTTTCAATCAGTAGGATACGTATGACGGTACATTGTGCCACTTTCCCATAAAATGTCTTTCTTCAAACCGATCAAGCATAACCAAGGTCTTAAACGGATATCACTTACCTTCAACGTAAAACTCCGATAATTGTTTCCTTCGTGCATAACAGAGTCACCTCATATTCTATACTTTGACCAATCTCACGGAAACCTTTCTTTTAAATTCGTAATACCTTTTATCAAATTCTCATCAGAATATTCTCAAACACATTCATTATCATCGAGTTATGTTAAATATAATCTTATATCGGTTACCTCATGTGATCAAACATTTATTCTTAATCTGATTCAGATCTTCGATTTTCACATGCATAAACTATCTTAGGTTCTTTATCCAGATTTAGATCAATTAAGTTAATCCAATTCACAGACGAATGTTACAGACATTCCTTGCCAGTACGATTTGAGCTACAACATACAGAAAACTTAGATTCAGTTATTTTAGAAAAATGATTCGACATCAGAGTCCCGACTTGGTAGAGTACGGTCAGGATCTAGGGGCATGCACATATCAGACACACAATGACAGACGATCGGCCGATCTACCCAGAATGACACGACTCTAAGCTCTGATACCACTAAATATAACCCCCTAGACCCGCCTATGCATTACAACGGATCATAGGAAGTCACATTACGGTCACAAGAGCGACCCACAATGAAAATACATATAAAAACATTTTTTGAACACTTATTATACCGTAAAAATCAACTTCTATTTAAAATACCACTTTCGGAAGTCGTTTAAACACATAACAAAAATTTCAGAAAATGTTTTACAAACACTATCATAAAACAATACATAACATACATGCCCACTAACTATACAGTACCGTACTCCTGAGGCAACACCAAGGGAACTCCGAACACTGATGTCAAATATTATACCGTGATATATTCTTTTAACCGGCAATGGTAAAAACAACGTGAGCTTGGAAAAGCTTAGTAATACAGAACTACCAAAAGATGTTATAAGCTCATGCAGATATATGGTAGGCATAACATTTTCATGATGTTCAAAGCAGTAACAGTACTTTATTCCTTTTCGTTATTTCAGGGTAATGTTATACTTGAGAAAAACGGTACTTGTTCTTTATTCAATCATCGAGTAACAAACGAGAATTATACAAGCTGATAGATTACGAAGATGGAAACAACGAGTTTAATGTCTAGTGTGTTCCAATAGGTGCATATCAAACATGCATAAATGCATACCAATCATATCATGAGAACACATAACAATTCAATGCAAATGTTCAAGTACATACAAGGGTTTACTAGTAACTACCCTCCAACCTTACACCAATATGTAGTCCCCCAGAATTGTATCCATAAGGACTTACTCTAGGCCCGATGGGCATAGGTGCCACCTAAGGGAAGCATCGACACCTACCCAAGGGGAGACCTTGAGTCCATAAGGATTTACCAGCTGGATCAGGGCTACACCTGCAGAAACTTCATAACATAACCCAACAGTATACCCAGATAGTAATCGGTGTTCAGATTCCAGACATGAGTAACAGAATACATGTGATAGAAATATTCTATTCAGGGTATCAGAAACAGAAGTTCAAGCTCTTTAGACACATATATGGGCATACCATTGAACAGACGATATCATCATTCATTATACAAACAAAGTTTGTCATCATAGGTCAAGCTAACAGATTATACTATTACTTACATCAGGTGGACATACAATATTATCGCAGATCAAGTAACCACATAGCACAATCATATACTAAGTATACAGATCAAGCGGACTTACAATGAGTAGGCAGAAAATGTTATCATATGTCCAGTTCATCATTTCATCAAGCATATCATCGTTCATAATTAAGTCATTAGATTGTTTACTAACATGTAATAGTCATATAACACATTCAACTAAGTGTAGCACACATGGAACACACTAGGTGGGACAGATCATTTCTTGGAGATACTTAGCATTTACGGAAGGGGGCACATTAAACTTTTGACAATTTGAACAGATTTCTGAAACGAGACCCCTATTAAAATGGGGTTCGTACTAACGGTTTAACCCAGATATTCAGGAGGTGATACCAAGATCTTTGAGAGTTTAGACGCGTCATGAGAGATTTAGTCATTTAAGCCTACAAGGGCATTATGGTCATTTTATCACATATGGGCATTTTGGTAATTTATACCAACAAGGCATAAATAGTGAACCGAGAATTCTATTTGCTCATCAGGTTTCCAACCTGGAATTCAGAGATTTCTATGTCAAGATCTTTCACAATATCAAAATACATTCGTGGCTATTTTGATTGCTTTGGCCAACGAGGGCATTTTGGTCATTTAACTATTAGAGGCGATTTTGAAATTTTAGCCCAATAATGATAAAATGACGATTTACATTATTTAAGATTTTCAGAAGTTTATCGAGTCTCAAAAACCATTCAAACTAACGTATCTCAACCTTGCAGTACTAACCAACCCTACTAATGTATCCAGTTGTATCGTATATCTGAACGGTTGCTTTCATATTTCACACAGGACTCGTCACGGAGTAGTCAAACTTTTATTCTGTGCGGAAAAACTTCTATCCTTACATTAATATCAGGAGTGATCGACATAAATGAGTCATGCTTCAACCTTTAAGGGAATTTTAGTCATTTTTAGCTTTATTGGCATTTTCAGAATTTTATCAAAGGCAATTTACTTCCAGTCAAGGGGGTATTTTCAATCATTTTGAAGCTCGGGATATCCATCATTCATTTCAATTCAACCATTTATAGTATTTCAATCATTTAAGTACCCGTGGGTGTTTCAGCCATTCACGTAAATTTCGGTACCTCCAACCACTTCATTCAATTTCAAAACTCAAAGGTTTATTCATTGTTCCAGTTAATTTGCCAACCTCGGTGTCTGAGGATACTTCAGCCTTTTTGGTCAATATGATCCTTCCGATTAATTTAACCATAATAGTATTTCCAATACTTTCGGTCGTTTCCCGCAAATCTATATTCGAAGATTCATTCCAAAAAAAATCAAGGAAATCTAACACCTTTCAATCTCGAAGGTTCAAATCTTGTTACCATAACTTTTCAAGTAATTCGAGGTTTTTAGATAAATCATGTTGTTTTACCATATCTAGTGTAGATTTCTATATCGCTTCAAATTCCAAGGGTATTTTAGTCATTCTCATACCTTAAGGGCATTTTTGTTATTTCATATCCAAATATTTTTCACATTTAATCATTTGACACTAATGATCGGAATTGGAGATTTGTTGGCTCATTAATTACTTATCGAACTCCAGATCCTTCTGACTTATTAATCTTCTAATTCAAGCATTGTAGACTTATCTAGATTATCATACTCATTTTCATGTCCGGTTTGACTTGAGCAGAATTAACAGTATTCAACCCTAAACCATAAACCCTAAACCCTATTACCTTAACTCCGAGCTATAACGGTCAATTCATGAAACCTCATTTGATTGCACTCGAACTCGAATTCCACGTCCATCAACAATTCGTATTTCAATGAGCTATGAGTACCTTTAAATTACACAAGTTCACATTTCAGTCCTTACTCACAGTACCCCTAATTAAATAATTAACACATAGAGAAATTCGGGTTCAAGGTCAGGTTCGGAGGCTTTCGGGCCAGAATTTTGCGAAACGGGCTTCAAAAACGGACTCAGAACGTTGAAAAACATACAATATGACTTTTTGGTCAACGGTCAAAGTCAACGCTGACGTCAGCAGATCAACGGTCAACGGGGTCAGAGTCAACGCTGACGTCAGCAGTCAACGGGCAGAGGTCAACTGAGTTGACTCGGCTCACTTACTGAGCTGACTCGGGCTGAGTTGACTCGGTAGACGGGTTGGGCTCGGATACGGGTCAGGTTGGATCGATTAGAGTTGGATACGGGTTTGGGTCATGTCAGACACGGGTCAGGTTGATGGGCTCGATTCGGGTTTGGACTGGTTCGAAAGGAATTGGGCCAATATGCCCGGCCCACTTACCTTACCGATGAGGTTTTGTCGGTCGGTCGTCGGAAATGTCGCCAGAGGCTTCTTTCGCGCCAAAACTGCCGAAAAAACGTAGATCATCAAAACTGCGTTCTCACGATAGTATTTAAACGCTGAAAGTTGGTCGGAAACAACCAATCTTTACCTGTAATGCGAAAAACGGCAACCGGACAAGCGTAGCTCCGATGAGGCCTCTCTCGAGGTCGGATGGGCAAACGGCCGGAGGGGTTTTGTTTGCCGTGGCTTGAGGAACCTATTGGTGTTGGTGGCGCGACGAACGGAAGGCGGACGACGACGAAATCGCCAGAAAATAGACGAGTCAAACTTAGGGTTTCTACCAAACTTTCGAACCAGGCTTTACGATGGGCGGCGGCGCTAACGCGCGAGTGGATGGCGGCGACGGGTTCGGGGCTGAACGACGCACATACCAGTGGCGGCTGTGACGTGCACGGCGCGGTGATGTGGTAGATCGACGCCGGACAGAAACAAAAACCGAGGTGTCCAAACCTTTGAACCGTTAACTACGACAACCGGTTGCGCTGTTGTGCGAGTGGCTGCCATGGCCGTGGTTGAGGTGTAGCGACGAGCACAACGGCGGCGGCGGTGCACTCCATGTACGATCGGTGACGGAGATCAGGGGCGTCCGACGTAGGGAGATGAAGGGTCAGGGAGAGGATAAAACCTAGATCTGATTTCTTCTAGATTCAAATATTACATTTAATTTCGATAGATCTGATATAACTAGATCTTTAAGGATCAAATTGAAGAACTTAAAATTGTTTGTACAAATCCCTTAATAAGTTTTTGAAACTCCAAAGACTTTAAAACTGATTTATTAGAACTCAAACTCAAATATTTTCTAAGTGTTCCAAGGCAAAATTATTGAAAAACGTCAACCAGTATCGATACCCATCAAGGAGTATCGATACCTTTTTAGCAAAGTTTGCCACTGTCGGAACAAGTATCGATACGGCAAACCCTAGTATCGAAACGCCATGAAATCAGTATCGATACGGATAAACCAGTATCGATACCATTTTATAATTATTAATTTCAAAGTCGGTTTAAAAATTATGACCGTTGAGATTTTTAAACGGTCACTAAACCGGTATCGATACCCCTAACCCTAGTATCGATACCACATTTGACAGTGAGCTATGTCGAGAAAATGGTATCGATACAGCTTGTGCTGTTTCGATACCCAGTACCGATACGCCAAGAACGCGTATCGATACCCCTTTATTATTTGTACACAACGGCTATTTTCTTGTGAGACAGGTATCGATACCCCACTATTGAGTACCGATACTCATAGCTGGAAAAGTGCAAGAAAGTGGAGAAAAAGCATCCCAACGGCTATAATCTTAAAATCAACACTCACAACGGTTGGAAATCATCAAGAGGCTATAAAAAGACCCCAAGAAGCTTCAGCAACACAAGATTGAACCTCAAGAAGATATCAAAACATAAAATCCAAGCATTTGTGCAAAAATCCTACTTTGTCTAGAAATCTCAATTGTATTTTTCATTTCTATTCTGTTTGATTGGGTAGAGTGCTTGATATTGGGCTATCATTTGTATTGAGAGATACCTTATTAGCCACCAAATTTCTTTGTTCTATTGTGTGAGGATTGGGTTAATTTTTGGGTAGAAAAATTAACCGAAATTGTAAAGGTTGCCTCCTTGTCCTGGGAAAAGGGGACGAACAATTTAGTGGAAATTGTTGGAAATCCTTGGTGAGACTAAGGTAGTGGATGTAGGGTTCGGTTGGTGAACTTGAACCACTCTAAATTCCCGTGTCAATATTTTTAAGTTGCAATTTCCGTTACAACATCGTTAAAATTCCAATTCACCCCCCCTCTTGGTTATTATCATTCGTGTGATCCACTCAACAATTGGTATCAGAGCTTAACTCTTTGAGGATTAACAACCGCAAGAGGAGATCCTTGGAAGAAGTGTGATCATCATCAAAATATCAAGAGATGGCATCAACCTCCGCTCCCGGCATGTACGACTCACAATCCACCACAAAGCCTCCTTTCTTCAATGGTGAGAACTACTCATTTTGGAAAAATAAAATGCGTCTATTTATTAAATCAAGTGACTACCTTGTGTGGGATGTCATTGAGGATGGACCATATATCCCATTGAAGCAAGATATTGATGGCAAGATGGTGCTTAAAAGAAGAACGGAAATGAGTGAAGAGGAGAGGAAAAAGATCCAAGTAAATGATAAAGCTCTTCACATGCTATTTTGCGCTTTCGGTCCGGACATCTACTCAAAGGTCTCATCAATTGAAAGTGCCAAAGAAGTGTGGGACACTCTTGAAACCACCTATGAAGGCACCAACGATGTCAAAGAAACTAAGATTGGAATTCTCAATCTTAGTTATGAAAATTTCAAAATGGAATTCGATGAGACGGTGTCAAAGATGTTTGATCGATTCTCCACAATTGTAAATGGTCTAAAGGGCTATGGAGAAGTTATACCGGAAGACAAACTTGTTCGAAAGCTACTCTATTCACTTCCCGAATCTTGGGATGGGAAGAGAACCGCAATCATCGAAGCAAAGAATTTAAAAACTCTAAAGCTTGATGAACTTGTAGGCTCTCTCCTTACTCACGAGATCATGAAGCAAGGAAGAGAAGATGAAAGAAAGAAAGAAGAAAAAAGAATGGAGAAGCTTGAAGGGGAGAAAAAGAAGAAAATGGGAATAGCTCTCAAGGCTAAAACTTCTCAACTTGATGAAAGTTCATCTAGTGATGAGGATGAACTTGAAGAATTGGCTATGATAGCCAAACGATTCTCACGCCTTATGAGGTCCAACCGAGGAAGAAAAATCCAAAGGAAGATGGACTTCAAAAGCAAGAACAAAGAAGAAGGAAGGGATCCAATCACTTGCTTCGAGTGCGGACAACCCGGCCACATACGTTCGGAGTGCCCTCAACTCAAGAAGAAGGGCTTTGAGAATAAGAAAAAGCTCAAAGCCAAGCTTGCTACTTGGAGTGATGAGGAGTCATCGGAGGATGACGAACAAGAAGTGGCGAACCTTTGCCTCATGGCACTTGAGGAAGATTCCTCCTTGGTAACCTCTAACTCATCTACTTTAGATTATTCATATGAAGAATTAAATGATGCTTATGATGAGTTACAAGAGGTATATGATGAATTAGTTGAGAAGTATAAGGAGTCGGTTATTAGGAATAGAAAAATTATTCTAGAATTAAAAGAGAAAAATGACTCACTTACTCAAACTAATTCTAAAATTGAGAAAAAGATATTAGGATTAGAAGATGAACTCAAATTCTTTCAAAAAGAAAATATCGATCTTAATAATCTTTTATCCCAAAATAATTGTGAACACCAAAAGGTGTTAAGTGAGCTAAATGAGCTCAAAAAGTCTTTAAAAAATAATGGTAGTGTCAAACATGACATAGGAGAATCCTCTAGAACACACCAATATAAGAAAAAGACTAACTACTACAAACAAAATAACTATCCTAGACATAGTAAAGTTAAAAGAATTAGAAATGTATGGGTTCCTAAGGAACTTGTTAAATCTAATAATATTATTGCTATGTCACCTTGGATTCCTAAGGGAACCAAAGTTTTAGGAACTAACACACATGGACCCAAAGTAATTTGGGTACCAAAAACAAAAGTTTAAATATCTTTGTTTGTAGGGGGAGCATTGCTACAAGGCCAAAGCACAAAGTCAAAACTCATGGTACCTTGATAGTGGATGCTCGAGACACATGACCGGAGACAAGAGTCGACTCATGGATCTAAAGCCAAAAAGTGGAGGAGTAGTAACATTTGGTGACAACTCCAAAGGCCACATTGAAGGTATTGGCTCCATAGGTAATCACTCTACTACTCTCATTGAAAATGTTTTATATGTCAATGGTCTTAAACATAATTTATTGAGCATAAGTCAACTATGTGATAAAGGTTTTAATGTTATGTTTGATAAAACCGGTTGTAAAATTGTAGACATTAAAACTAATAATATTATGCTCATTGGTCATCGCATAGGGAATATATACATGGTGCATCTAGATGACATTCATACATCTCATGCATGCTTAGTTGCTCAAAACGAAAATGATGCATGGTTGTGGCATAGGAAGCTAGGACATGCTAGCACAAGTGTTTTAGAAAAACTAGTCTCTCTAAACCTAGTTAAAGGTTTACCCAAGATAAAATTTTCAAACGATAAAATTTGTGATGCATGCTCAAAGGGTAAACAACATAGATCTTCCTTTAAATCCATTAATGACATTTCTACTAGTAGATGTTTACAACTAATCCATATGGATTTATTTGGGTCAATTAGGACTATGAGCTTGGGTGGCAAATCATATGCTTTTGTATTAGTTGATGATTTTTCTAGATTCACTTGGGTTCTCTTTTTAAGTACTAAGGATGAGGCTTTGGAAAAATTCATCACATTTTCAAAATTAATTCAAAATGATCTTGAACTTAAAATTTCACATATTAGAAGTGATCATGGAACCGAATTTCAAAATTTAGGATTTGAAGATTTTTTAAATGAAAATGGTATTAGCCATAATTTTTCAGCCCCTCGAACTCCTCAACAAAATGGGGTAGTTGAGAGGAAAAATAGAACTTTACAAGAAATGGCTAGAACTATGCTTTGCGAAAATAATTTACCAAAATATTTTTGGGCGGAAGCAACAAACACAGCTTGTTATATTATAAATCGTGTAACCATTAGGCCGATTTTAAAGAAAACACCTTATGAGATTTTAAAATCTAAAAAGCCTAATATTAGCTACTTCCACCCTTTTGGATGTAAATGTTTTGTTTTAAATAATGGAAAAGATAATTTAGGTAAATTTGATGCAAAAAGTGATGAAGCTATTTTTATAGGTTACTCTTTAACCTCTAAAGCCTATCGAGTATTTAACAAAAGAACTTTAGTTGTAGAAGAATCTATTCATGTTGTATTCGATGATAATCCCCTTCCTAGGAAGGATTCTTGTGATGATGATAATGTAGGAATCACAAATACCTTTGATGGAGGTCAAACTTCAAAGAAGGATGAGATTCAACCAAAAGAAGAAGACACACAAGATCCACCTCTTGAAGCCTTGAAGGACTTGGCTATTGAGGAAAAGGAAGTTAGCTATCCAAGGGAGTTGAACTATGTCAAAGATGGTGAAATCTTGGGTGATCCATCCAAGGGGGTAACCACTCGTTCTTCTCTTAGATTAATGAATCATATTGCATTTATCTCATGCATAGAGCCTAAAAATATCAAAGAAGCATTGAAAGATGATTTTTGGATTATGGCTATGCAAGAAGAGTTAAATCAATTTGAGAGAAGTAATGTTTGGACATTAGTTGATAGGCCTAGTAATCAATCTACAATAGGAACTAAATGGGTATTTAGGAACAAACTAGATGAGAGTGGTAACATTGTGAGAAATAAAGCTAGACTTGTAGCACAAGGTTACACTCAAGAGGAGGGAATAGATTTTGATGAAACCTATGCACCCGTAGCTAGAATGGAAGCCATTAGGATGTTGCTTGCATATGCATGTTATCATAATTTCAAGCTTTTTCAAATGGACGTTAAAAGCGCATTTTTAAATGGTTTTATAAATGAAGAAGTGTATGTAGAACAACCACCGGGTTTTGAAGACTCAAAATTTCCAAATCATGTTTTCAAACTAACAAAAGCACTTTATGGTTTAAAACAAGCTCCTAGAGCTTGGTATGAAAGGCTTTCAAATTTTTTGATTGAAAAAGGATTTGAAAAAGGTAAGGTGGACACTACACTCTTTATAAAAATGTATAAAAATGACATTTTAGTAGTTCAAATTTATGTTGATGATATTATATTTGGATCTACTAATGAATGTTATTGTCAAGAGTTTGCTAAGTTAATGCAAGGTGAATTTGAGATGAGCATGATGGGGGAGCTCTCATTCTTTTTGGGACTCCAAATCAAACAAATGAAGGATGGCACCTTCATAAATCAAGCAAAATACATAAAGGATATGCTCAACAAGTTTGGCTTTGAGAACACTAAGCCTCAAGCCACTCCTATGAGCTCATCTACAAAGCTTGACAAAGATGAAGGAGGTAAGTGTGTTGACTCTAAGCTTTATCGCTCTATGATTGGATCTTTGCTTTACCTTACCGCAAGTAGACCGGATATACTGTTTAGTGTTTGCTTGTGTGCTAGGTTTCAAGCTAGTCCTAAAGAGTCTCACCTTATAGCCGTTAAGAGAATCTTTAGATACCTTAGAGACACCCCTTGTTTAGGCCTTTGGTATCCTAGAGTCTCAACCTTCAACCTTCATGCTTACTCGGATGCGGATTATGGGGGTTGCAAAATCGATAGGAAAAGTACTTCGGGAACTTGTCAATTCTTAGGTAGTATGCTCATATCTTGGTTCTCTAAGAAACAAAATAGTGTAGCCTTATCTACCACCGAAGCCGAGTACATATCCTTAGGGAGTTGTTGTGCTCAAGTCCTTTGGATGAAGCAACAACTCTTAGATTATGGTGTAAAAATAGAAACCATACCTCTTAAATGTGATAATACAAGTGCAATATGTTTAACGAAAAATCCCATCCAACACTCTAGAACCAAACATATAGAAATAAGGCATCATTTCATTAGAGATCATGTCCTTAAGAAAGATGTGGCTATAGAGTATGTAGACACCTTAAATCAATTAGCGGACATTTTCACAAAACCATTAGATAAAGAGCGTTTTTGGTCCCTTAGGAGAGAGTTGGGTCTAACTAGCCTATCTTGACCTTTAGGACCTCTTTTTAGAACTAAATGTGCTTGATTTTGTGAAATAATCATGTTTATGTGTTTAGTCTCCCAATTTCTTCCATGCATATAGTTAGGGGGAGTATGTTTATGTTAAAATATGCTTAGATCTGTTCATTCATCATTTACATACGCTTAAGAGATGTTAAGTTCATGTCTTTGGTTATTTTTAACCAAATAGGCAAAATTCTGGGCATAAGGTATCGATACTGCCCAATGGGTATCGATACTCGTTCTTCATTTCAATTTCCCAGAATTTCTCATCGCTTCACGCGTATCGATACCGCCTCAGGCGTATCGATACCCTCTTCCAACGGTCAAAATTGAGAAAAGTCAATTCTATCCCTGTATCGATACCGTCTAATGAGTATCGATACCTCCTTCAACGGTCAAATTTGAGGAAAGACAATTCTATCCCCGTATCGATACCCCCTGAGGAGTATCGATACCCTTTCGCGCTGATGGCATTAAATAGGTTTTTAATGAGATCTAATTTTACCAAAATTAAAACTCTTTAATATCCTATTAACCCTAAACGCTTTTGGCTATATAAAGGTCTCTTCTCCTACATATACTTCACCAAGAATCAAAAGAAACCCTTGAATCAAAGCTTTTTGTTCTCTCTCAAAAATTCTCTCTTCAAAATTTCTATCATGGCACCAAAAGAGCATTCAAGGAAACGTCAAAGAGTTCTTCTTGCCGGAGACTCTTCAACTCCCGGATCGGTTGCTCGTCCGGATTATGCTACTATCTACAACCAATCCTTTGAAGATTCCGATGGTCTTCCTTATTTCCGCCAATTTGAAAACTACAAAATTCGTGCGGAGAGGATCGTATCCATCCCCTTTCTCGACTCCGAGCGCTTCAAGTTTGAATACCTTCCGCTTTTTCGTCTTTGGAACTTCATGCATTTTCTCACTATTCCGGGTATTTACTATCGGCTCTTGGTTTTGATTTTCTTCTCTAATGCTAAATGCATTTATCGTAATGGAGAAGTCGTTGCCATTCGATCTTATCTTATGGGGAAACAAATAGCTCTTGATGTCAAGTCTATTTGTGAGGTTTTTAAATTGGAAGATGAAGGTGAAGATAATGAGAATGCCTTAGGGCATGTTCTTAGCGGTTCCGTAACCGTCCTCAATGCTCATGATCGAATCCTACATTTGATGGTATCATGGTGGCTTCGTCCCTCCGGAGGCAAATATTCCACCATCCGTCTATTGGATGATTTTTGGATTCGAAGTTTCCGTCAACGAAAACGCCCAAATCTTGCTCGCATCATGTTCAATGAGATTGCTTATCATGTTCAACAACGTGAAACTCCTCTCATCACATCCTTTATCTATGGTACGGCCTTAAGCTATTACTTTGTTCAAAAGGATATTGATTGTTCGTTTGATCTTGCTTCTACTCTTACCGATCCTATCGACGAACATTCTCTTGCTCGAAGCAAATTTCATTATTTTAATGGAAATTGGCTACGTCTTACCGAGCTTCCACCCGAGGCCGCCGCCGCCTTAGAACAACAAGCTCCTCAAGCTCCTCAAGTCCCACAACCCAATATGGATAGTCTCATGACATATCTAAATGAACAATTCACCGGGTTGAATACTCGTCTTACCTCTATAGAAACTACATTTGATACGAGGATGACGGGTATGGAGAATCGCCTTACATCCCTCGAAAGCAAGCAAAATTCCTCGAATATTTCCATTGCCGCTTTCCACGATGAATGGCGTAATAGTATGAGGAACAATGACCCTTTGGGAGATGAAGATGACGATGATGAAGACGATGAAGATAATGCCTAGACTTCTATCCTTGCATATCATATCATATCATTTAGGATTTTTTTATGCACCTATGTTTTATGTTCTTAGGATTAAGTTTATTATTAAGATTATTACCTATGCTTTGATTATTTAGGATTTAGGTTTGCTTATGTTTTGGATTTCTCGTTTTATGATATAATAAGATTATGTTGCTTATCTTTATACTCTTGATATTTGATGCACATTATGCTCTCACAATTTCTTTTTGATCTAACAAAAAGGGGGAGAAGATATAGCTCACAAACAAACTTTCAAATTTTTTTTGGTTTTATCAAACTTACATCAAGAAAAGATATAGCTCACAAACAAACTTTCAAATTTTTTTTGGTTTTATCAAACTTACATCAAGGGGGAGTTAAGAATTTTGATTTTGAGAAACTTCTTTTGTCTTAACTAAATTAAAATATCAAGCTTATATTAAGGGGGAGTTAATTTTCAAAAGTTGTCAAAAATTTTAAGTTTTGGTTTTGTTATATCAAAAAGGGGGAGATTGTAAAACCTATGTTTGATTTTGATATAACTAGATCTTTAAGGATCAAATTGAAGAACTTAAAATTGTTTGTACAAATCCCTTAATAAGTTTTTGAAACTCCAAAGACTTTAAAACTGATTTATTAGAACTCAAACTCAAATATTTTCTAAGTGTTCCAAGGCAAAATTATTGAAAAACGTCAACCAGTATCGATACCCATCAAGGAGTATCGATACCTTTTTAGCAAAGTTTGCCACTGTCGGAACAAGTATCGATACGGCAAACCCTAGTATCGAAACGCCATGAAATCAGTATCGATACGGATAAACCAGTATCGATACCATTTTATAATTATTAATTTCAAAGTCGGTTTAAAAATTATGACCGTTGAGATTTTTAAACGGTCACTAAACCGGTATCGATACCCCTAACCCTAGTATCGATACCACATTTGACAGTGAGCTATGTCGAGAAAATGGTATCGATACAGCTTGTGCTGTTTCGATACCCAGTACCGATACGCCAAGAACGCGTATCGATACCCCTTTATTATTTGTACACAACGGCTATTTTCTTGTGAGACAGGTATCGATACCCCACTATTGAGTACCGATACTCATAGCTGGAAAAGTGCAAGAAAGTGGAGAAAAAGCATCCCAACGGCTATAATCTTAAAATCAACACTCACAACGGTTGGAAATCATCAAGAGGCTATAAAAAGACCCCAAGAAGCTTCAGCAACACAAGATTGAACCTCAAGAAGATATCAAAACATAAAATCCAAGCATTTGTGCAAAAATCCTACTTTGTCTAGAAATCCCAATTGTATTTTTCATTTCTATTCTGTTTGATTGGGTAGAGTGCTTGATATTGGGCTATCATTTGTATTGAGAGATACCTTATTAGCCACCAAATTTCTTTGTTCTATTGTGTGAGGATTGGGTTAATTTTTGGGTAGAAAAATTAACCGAAATTGTAAAGGTTGCCTCCTTGTCCTGGGAAAAGGGGACGAACAATTTAGTGGAAATTGTTGGAAATCCTTGGTGAGACTAAGGTAGTGGATGTAGGGTTCGGTTGGTGAACTTGAACCACTCTAAATTCCCGTGTCAATATTTTTAAGTTGCAATTTCCGTTACAACATCGTTAAAATTCCAATTCACCCCCCCTCTTGGTTATTATCATTCGTGTGATCCACTCAACAATTTTCATTTCATTTTTTTACCCACAAAAATCAGAGTGTTACAATCCTTGTTTTAATTAATTAAATTATTTGTTGATTATTTGGATTTGTTAAATATTTATATTTAGTATGAGCAAAAATATTTGAAACTAATATATGCATTCATTATATGTGTTAATGGGGTGTTAGGTATCGATGATTATATCAAAGAAAATATGTGTTAATAATAAGTTTGTTATAGTACATATTTATTTGGTGGGTTATGTTTAGAATTCATGGTTTTTTCCTCTAATAAAATCATCTCTATAATTTGAACCTGAATTTTGTCCTTAAAAATAGCATTAATGGTGCACGAACCAACTTAACACAGTGGTTAAGGGAACGATTGTTGTTCCTAGAAGTCACGGGTTCGAGCATCAGCAACTGCAGCAGGGTGATTGACCGTTCATTGTCAAATGGTTGAGAGTATATTTAGAACAGATACTACTTGTAATCACTTTAGTTTCCATAAAAAAAATAGTATTAATGGTGAGTTGATGTTTTGAAAATTTCAAATTTTATTCTGATTTAAATTCTACACGAATAAACTACACCGATATAGATCGATTAATTAATCTAATTAAGATTAGTTGAGAAAGGAAAAGGGGGTTATGATTTGAAAGGGGGAATATTTAATGGTAAGGGTGAAGATACCTTGAGGTCCTAAGAGGGAAAGGTGTAAACGTGTCCCACCCTTGTTTATTAATTATTAATGACATCAAAAGCAAAACATTACATTTTCTTTAATCCTAATAGAATATTGGGGGGAATGGAAGCCAACTTTATTTTCCATTTTCAAAAGGTTGTTTTGATTCCATGGTTCAAAATGTGGATCGACTAATTTGGATTAATTCCATGTTTTGTCGTTTTTTTAATCACTATTATTTAATCTATTAGTTTATTAATCCAGATTGGATATTACAGAAGCTTATTATAGGATAATCCTCCTAATACAATTATCTTGAAAACACATCTTTCTAAAGACGAGCCACATAGAGGTTGGGATGACAATTGCCTCCAACTTTAAATGGTTTAATTGTTTTTAGGCCATTGATAATTTTAAAATGGCTTAAGGGTGCTTGAAGCCTTTCAACTTTTCCAAAAAAACCAATTAAGCCCTTAAACTTTTTTCATCCAATTAAGCACCATAACTAATAAATTTAATCATTTAAGCCCATTGACCAATTTTGACCATTAGTTTTTGACGTTTTTTCTTCAGATATTACTGTCACATGACACACTACAATTCTGTTATGTGACATTTACAAGTTTTTTTAGAAAACTTTTTTTTATAATTTTTTAAGTTT
This sequence comes from Hibiscus trionum, assembly GCA_030270665.1. Classification (NCBI taxonomy): domain Eukaryota; kingdom Viridiplantae; phylum Streptophyta; class Magnoliopsida; order Malvales; family Malvaceae; genus Hibiscus; species Hibiscus trionum. Next base: position 47,200,732 of record BSYR01000017.1, on the reverse strand, counting down.
TTTTAGAATTTTTAGAACTTTTAAAGAATTTTTAAAATAATACAAAAAAAATTCAAATATACCCAGTGACAACAATGTAACACGATACGTAGCACCAACTGATCCAAAAATTGTTAAATTTAATAGTTAACGTTAGTTAAAGGGGTGAATTGATGAAATTTTGTAGTATAGGGGCTTAATTGATTTTTTTTCAAAAGTTCAAAGGCTTATAATACCCTTAAGCATTTTAAAATCATTGCAATTAAGTTCTTCTCCTTTCCAAAAATTTTTGGTTTATTATTTTTTAAGAACCTTTAAGATAAAATTAATAAATCAAGTCATGACCCTCTTTTTTTTTCTGGTTTAATCACTTTATAAGACCATCCAACTTTAAAGTTAGTAAATCTACATTTAAAACCTTATTTATTTTAAAATTAACTTGTTCTCTTATAGTTATAGTTTAATTGTGACTTCGTTCCTTCTGCATCTATCCCACCTATATTATCAATGGATGCATTTGGCTCTTGTAGAAGAACCGGTGGCATTTTAATTTGCTGGAGACCATTGGAGGTCTCAGGTCATAGACAAAAGATTCATTTGTTACGTTGAATGTTTTATATTGTAGTTTGATACTCGTCTATATTTGATTTGTTGATCGATTTAATCAAATTTAACGTTATTTTTAAAAAAAATTAGTGGCGAAGTGTTTTTGAAAAGATATTTAACATTGCTATCAAAATGTGCTTTTGAGAAGATAAGTGATTATTTAAACATGATATTATAAGCTAGCAATTATACATTTAAATGATATTTAAATTCCTTAATATTATAATATATGGAATATATTAACTTAATATAAATATATTTTTCCTCCACCTTAGGTTAGGGAGGTTTTTTAACGAGGCACCAATCTATGGCAGTTTTAATAAAAGCATAACTTTCAAAAAAAAAATAATAAATAAATTTTTAATGATGGTACGTATTCTATGAAAATATATAAAATTTAAAAAAAAATTATGCAAAATTTGACATGATGAGATCAAAATTTTAAAATATTTATGTTTTATTCTATGCAAGTGGATCATAGCATGTTAAAGTCTACTAAAGATCCTTGTACTACACTCAAAAATCTATTTTATTTCTTTTACTATTAAAAGGAACATTTTAGTCGTTGTACATTAAAATAATGAATATTTTTAGTCTAAAATGTTAATTTATCGTCAGTTAAACTAAAACATTGGGTTTAAATATTCCTTAGGTACCTATTATTTATAAATGGGTAAAATACTGAAATCATCACTCAACTTTAGTCATTTGACTTATTTTAGTCACTCAACTTTAAAAACACTCAATTTACTCATTAAACTTTACTTTTTGACCTATTTTGGTCACTTTGGATTATTTTATTAATATTTAGGTATGACATGACATATTTTATTATTATTATTATTATTATATATAAAATAATTTAAAATAAAAATAAATAATATTTTTTTATTAATAAATAAAAATAATAATTTAAAATAAAAACCATAATCCCAAACACCCCAAATATCCCAAATCCCAAACACCCAAATTCTCAAACCCCTTTACCGATGTCACTTTCACCGGCGACCACCACTCCCTCTACCGCCGACGACAACATCACCTGCCGCCGACGGTGCCATTTTATATTTAATTTGTTTTAGTTTTAGGGTTTCTATTTTTTCAATTGGTGTTGGTTCGAGCCTAGCAGTATCATAGATTAGGGCTTACTTGAGATTTGCTGGTTTAGATTTTGCTTGTGCTCAAGTTTAGGTTTTTTGTAATACTGCTGTATTTTTCAATAGAAGTTTGTGCTACTGGATTTTGGGTGCAGCAAACAAAACCCCCGAGATCACAGAGCTTCATAGTTAACCAATAAAAAAGATCCCTTTTATTGTATCAGCAAACAAAACCCATGTTTTGAAAGCTCGCGATACGCCTTAAAAGTGCACAAAAACAAGGGGAAAAGGTGAAAAAACCCCAATATGTCAGGGTTTGGGAAGCATTCATGTCCAACAAGTGCCCCAAAATCTGCAAACCCTTTACAGTTTCAACGCCCTCCTCCTCCTTCCACCACTCCCCCAATCAGATCTACGAGGTATTTTGCTTTAAAGCTTGTTATTTTGAGGGTTTGATTTGAATTTTCAGTGTTTTCGAAGTTAAAGTTAGTTATATTTTCTTTAATGATTCGTTGGCGGCAGGTGATGTTGTCGTCGGCGGTAGAGGGAGTGGTGGCCGCCGGTGAGAGTGACACCGGTAAGGGGGGCTTGAGAATTTGGGTGTTTGAGATTTGAGATATTTGGGGTGTTTGGGGTTTTATTTTAAATTAATTTTTTTACTTATTAATAAAAAAATATTATTTATTTTTATTTTAAATTATTTTTTATATATAATAATAATAAAATATGTCATGTCATACCTAAATATTAATAAAATAATCCAAAGTGACCAAAATAGGTCAAAAAGTAAAGTTTAATGAATAAATTGAGCGTTTTTAAAGTTGAGTAACTAAAATAGGTCAAATGACCAAAGTTGAATGATGATTTCAGTATTGTACCCTTTATAAATTTACCAAATTGATCCTTCTCTAGGGAATAATTCGATGCATATGTATTTCAAAAGTGAGCAGATAAGGATGACTCATTAGAATTAATTTTTTTTTTCTTTAGTATCAGTCTAATTGTGAATGGATGTTTTGCTTAAATTCAAAAAAATTACATAATATTCAAAAACAAATATAAAATTTAAAAATAAAACAATTATTAAAACAAATTTAAAACTAAAAACCATTAAAAATAAAAAAATGTAAAAGATAAAATTTAAAAATGATCATTTACAAATATAGTTTAGAAATTAAAAAATATAAATTTACGAAAATTAAAAATAATCTTCAAAGTGGAAAAAATTACGGAATGATATCTAAGATTTTTTTTTTTTTTTGAATATGCTGGTGTGATGCAAGGGTAGCATCTGTTCAACTTTCTTTTAGCCTTTTTTTCAAGGAAGGCACACACAGCATGTAATACTGGTGCTCAATCCCGGGTCCCAAGGGATGATCAACATCTACCTTTGCCACCAGGACACAAGGGGATGAGCTGATATCTAAGAATTTAAAAAAGTAAAGACTACATAAATATTATATACTATACTAAATAAAATTACCCTAGCGATTATAAGTCGTATTCATCTTAAGTTATCTTTATTATAAAAAAAAACATTTTTATAATCATTCTAATCTTATGTTCGATTTTTAGCCCAAACATAGTGTTGAATTCTTTTGAAATATTTTTAAATTTTCTCGAATACTATATGTTTTAATTCTATTAATTTTTATTTTTAATTCCAGAATATAATGTTATATATATTTTTGAAGATCATTGTATTTTTGTAATTTTTAAAATTGAGAGTTTTTGAATTCTAAATAATATTTTTAAATTTTATTAATTTTTCCTTTTTAATTTTCTCAATTTCGAAATATATATGGGCAAAATTAGTAAATTATGATTAATTTGCTGAATATTTAAATCGATTAGGGCCTAAGAGGTATTTAAACCTAAAATTTCAATTGAACTAACAATAAATTTAAAATTTTGGACTAAAATATTTTCATTTCAAACATACAGGGACTAAAATGTTCTTTTTAATAGTATAGGGACTAACATGAATTCTTGATGTAGTACAAGGATCTCTTGTGGACTTTAACCCTCAATAATTCTATTAATGATATAATTATGTCTTGATAACAAAAAAACAAAAAAAACTATAAGGTAATAAATTGTAAAATAAACACATCATAATAAATGAATGTTAAATCTATAACTTTGACTTCAAAATCATTTTTAAAACCCAAAAACCTAAAAATGTAACTTTTTACGTTTGAATTGAAAAATATTTTTCACACATTTTCCCTAAAAATTATTTGTTTAACATTATTTCTAACTCTGGAATATTTTTAAATCCAAAAATACTTTTGAAATACAATGAACAAAGTCTAAATCAGTGTAAATATTTTTATTTTTTATTAAATAGATAGATATTTCATTTTTAAAATAAATATTAAGATTTGAACGCATATAAAATAGGGTAACGTGAACATTCTTAGCCACTTGACCAATTAACGTAGATATTTTTATTTATTCAGTTAATGAGATTCCAAACCAAAAAAACTGATTTTTTAAATATTAAGGCTGAAGGGCTATTTTTGTCACTGAGTTCGACCCAAAAAAATCAATTTCGCTATTCTTTGAAAAACGCACCTAATATGGCCCCTCGGTCCGCGAAATCGATCAAATTGACCATTGACCGACGTTGAACGTTAAACTGTTGATGTGGCAATTAACGATGGTGACGTCACGATCCACAATGTTGACGTGGTAGTACACATGGGATGATGACGTGGCGGAAGGGGCTGAATTGATTATTTTAACCGAATTCGATGACATAATTGATTTTTTACCGAGTTAAGGGGCATAATTAATTTTAATTAAAAGTTAAATAACTTATTTAATATTTAAGTTAAAAAATAAGAATTTAGAAAATTATTAAAATTTTAAAAATATTAAAACTGGATAAATAATTTGTTTAAATTTCAAGTTAATTTAATCGATTTATTTAGTTTTTGAATGAAATTAGATAAATAATTTGGTTTTTCGAGTTGAACTTTTACAAATGGAATATATGAAAAATCGATTAACAAATTGGTGTAAATATCCTTTGGGTCATTGATAATTTTAAAAATAAACAAAGTGAGGACTCTCACAAAAAATCAAAACATTCTTCAATTTTTTTATAAAAATTCATAAAGTTAATAAAAATAAATAAAATATTTAAAAAATTGAAAATAAAAATTATATAAAAATTTAAAATTATTAGAAATTATAAAATGATAAGATTTAAATATAAAAACTTAATAAAAAATATTTATAAAGTGTTGAAAAAAATTAAACATTTTCATCGAAAAAGTCTTCAACTTTGTCGGTCTGAGTATTACCATTCATTAAATAATTTTTAATGGAATTAACATCGTATTAAAATAACAATAAATTTTAAATTTTCTTTCGCTTTTCTACATCAAATTGATGTGCATTAATATTTGATGTAGAAAAAAAAGAAAAATTTTTAGTTTTATTATTACTCTAATACAATGATGTTTCAATTGAAAATATGTTTAAGGAACATTAGTACGCTTATCATAACTAGAAACAATCCAAGACTTTTCTGATGGTTTATAAATGTTTTCAATTTCTGATTTTTTATATTTATAACTTTTGATCTTTTTAATTTTAATGCTTTTACTTAATTTTTTTTTAATTCATTATAGTGTTTTTATTTTTTTAATATTTTATGAATATTTAAGTAAGTTATCGAACTTTCAATTAAAATCAGTTATGCTTCTGAATTCGGTAAAAAAATCAATTATGCTCTCGAATTCGGTTAAAATAATCAATTTAGTCCCCTTCGACATGTTATCATCGCACATGTACTGCCACATCTGCATCGTGGATCGTCACGTCATCATCGTTAACTGCCACGTCAGCATTGTAACGGCCAAATGATCAATTTGATCAATTTCGCAGATTGGGGGCACATTATGTGCGTTTTACGACGAGAGATAATTAATTTTTTTGATTAAACTCAAAGACAAAAATACTCCTTTAACCTTTAATTAATAAATAATAAACTCATATCCATATTCAAAATCAAATTATGTAACAGCGGCCTAATCCTAAATACCCAATACCCCTATTAAATCCAACCCAAACTTAGTTTAAATCTTACAATATCGAAACAAATAAATATTCAGCCCAAATTTTAGTTTCATTTATATCACTCGGGATAAAAAAAAATAGAGATGCCACTTTGAATAGCATATTCGAACATCCATTCTGATTTATAAAAAAACTAATAATATTAAAATTTAAATGTTAAAACTATTATTTTTTTACGGATTCGGGTAATATCTGGATGTTAAAAAATCATTGGGATGCAAAATTTTCAAACAAAATATTAAGATGTTGTCGACTAATGGGTTGTGGATTATAATGCAAAATCAACCTTAAAATTAAGGAAAAATATTTTATAGGAGGTGGAAACGAAAAGTTTCTACAATTCCTTTAATTTTAAAGTTTAGAGATTTAATTTAATATTTAAAGTTTAGGAGTTTAGAATTTAGGCTTTATGATTAGAATTCAGGATTTAGAGGTTTTGGTTTTGATTTTAGGGCTATATGTTAGGCATTTGGGTTTTAACCTATAAACTCTAAATTCTAATAACAGCCTCTAAAACTAGACCCCTAAACTCTAAACTCTAAACTCTAAAACTAAGACAATTGTAAGAAAAATTATTTTCACCGCCAATGCCTAGTATAATTACCCGAAAAGACAATAAAAATTTATAATTGGATAATTACAAAGACAACTTAAGATACAAAGTTTAAAATTTGTAGCAAAATTAAAAGTCCAAGTATAGCCCATACCCATGTCAAAATCAAAAAGACAAAACAACATTTGATGAGAGAGATTTGTGTGGGAATTGTCTAAATCTATAAATTCATGTTCCCATGTTGTTTCTTGTCCTTGGAAGCTAAGAAGAGACATAATCCTATGCTAAATTGACATGAGCCTTCCAAAAGGTAGACCAAGAATGAACATGGTACAAAATCAACACATACACTTGGTGCCTAAAATAGATGCATACGTGGGGCTTAAGTTGACAATACAAACCCTTATGTCTCATATTCTTGTAACAACTCACATCGAATTCGAATTTAAGAGATTATAGTATCATTTTTAATAGTCTTAAGGTGATTACAAGGTAGTAGTTGTTCATACTTTTTTTAAATTCTTTGATAAGACACATACCTTACAGACAAGGCTATTCGAACGCGAATCTCATAGGATGAACATCATTATCTTTTCCTCTGGGTCCCCTCGTTAGGTTCAATTATAAGTAAAATCTTAATAACATAGAAAAACATATTTATTATTTAGAAATAAAATAATTTCATATATATTAAGTAATTTTTTTACATTGTCTTGTAAATGTTTAATTATACATTTTGATGCCTGAACTAGGCACATTCTCTCAAGTAAGTACTTGAAGATTTGCTCTTAAATTGGTAGATGAACTAAATTTATTCTTCCAAGTTAGTACATAAAGAATTTTTGATCTCAAGTCGGCACTCGAACTTCAATTTCATCCACTGTTTTGATTTTTTATTAACAATTTCAGTCCAAGAACTTATGCATCATACCAATTTGGTTCTAATTTGAAATAATTCAATAAATTTAACACTTCATATTTAAAATTTCTATCAATTTAGATATTATTTGTGATACTGTCAAACCAAGCGAGTCTACCTAGTCAAAACATCTGTTGAATAACTATATTCTACCATAAACCAACAACAAGTTACTGTTAAACTTTTATTATATCATGAAAATAATAGTATAACATTTTTGGGAGAAAAACAAAGAGTAAATTGATAAAAAAAAATTAAATATGAAAGGTTAAATTTATTGATTTGTTTCGAATTAGGACCAGATGGAAAATATATAAGTTTTTGTACCAATTTAGGAGAAGGTGTCTAGTTCATGTACCAACTTGAAAACAAAATTTTTTAAGTATCAACTTGGGAGAAAGTGTCTAGTTCAAGTACCAATTTAAAAGAATTTGCTTAGTTCATGTATCAAATGTATATTTAAGACTTTGGTAAACGTACATGTTGGTAGTACATACATAAACTTAGCTTTAAGGTTCAATCCGGTACCTGAGCTTTTATTTATTTATTTGTCTAATTAGATATTTAAACTTAACTTTTTGATTTAAAATAATGCCTGAACTTAAACTTTTGATTTAAATTATACTTATGTTTTCACCTTTATTACATACAAATTTTTGTAAAAGATAGATTAATTATACATTTTGTTTTTCTCCCTTCTCAAATATTTATGTTTGTCTCTCGATCTTTAATATTAGCTTCGTCCCGGATCGAAACATATAAAAATGGCAAGAAAAGGACAGGTTCCATCCTAATTATGAATCCAGCCAGAGAATGGGTCCAAGGGTTTTAAGATGATTCATTTTCATTTTCAATGTGTTGACCTTGTCTGAAGCTGAAACACAGGGTGCACGTTTGCAATAAAAACATCATTACAGACGTGTTTGAACATTGGCCAACCAAAAACCTTTTGAATCTCCATTAAAACACCAAGCCTTCTACCTTTTCTTTCCCTCTAAAAACAATGTCATGAGAGCTGCCATTGTTGTCAACTCAAGCAGAAAACCTGAATCCAGTTAATGCCATGAACACTGAGTTCTTCTCCCGGTTGCTAGATAACAGTCCCAGTTCCCTCATGCATTCTCCTTGATTGAATTTGAAGGTACCTTTTTTTCTTCCTACAATTATAACATTTTCTATGATGATGATGATGATGATGATGAGTCCTTGTTAGTACTACTTTTGGTAATTTAAATGCTATTTAGCAGTTGTATGCACAAGCACTGATTTAAGATTATCTTGATACTATTTTTGGAATTTTTTTATATATTTAAATATATTTTCCATTGAATCTTAGAAAAATATCACTACTACTTTTGTTTGATAGTTTAAACTTATAAATCTAAACGTGGTTTAGATTAATAAAGAGAAAATTAAAACTTTAAATATAAGCTTTTGAAAGTTTAAATTAACTAAATATCCAAATACCGTACATATTGATAGATAGAACTTTCAATTATTTATTAAATAGATAATTTGTCCATATATTCTTAACTTTTTGACAATACGCATACACTTTGTAGATAAATCGATTTGAACCCATATCATATAGGATGAACATTATCTACTTTTTCACTAAAACATTTGTTGGGTTGTATTAGTATTATCTTTTTTTTATGAAAGCTAAAGTGATTACAAGTAGTATCTGTTCTAAATATACTCTCAACCATTTGACAATGAACGCTCAATCACCCTGCTGCAGCTGCTGGTGCTCGAACTCGTGACCTCTAGAAATAACAACCGTTCCCTTAACAACTGATACAAATTAGTTCGTGTTGTATTAGTATTATCTTATTGATGCTGATTGACCATTAATTTGATTAATGTCATTAAATATTATAGCATTTTAAGAACCGTAGATTCCGAGTAAGCTTAGGTATATTAAACTCTCATGTAAAAATCATAAGAAATTTGGTTATCATAATAAATATAAGTTATTTAATTAAGGGTAAATCATGTAAATCATCATTAAACTTTACTCTCAAATCTATTTTGGTCGTTAAAGTTTCAAAACGTTTAATTTACTCACTAAAGTTTAGACATTAAATGTTTTTTGTCACTATTTCATTAACTTTTGATGACGTCAATTTACCGGTGAACGAAGGATCTTCTCCAAGATCCGAACGGTAGAAGGCTTCATCGGCACGAGAGAAGCAACATACTAAGAAACAGGTTCCATCCAACGACAAAGGAGAGATATCGACGAGAAAGAAATCAAAAGATTTTTGACCGATTCGTGAACTTCGGAACACTTTTCGACAGAATGGAGGTCAAATTCAGACTCAGAGGGCCGAGACGATGTGAATGATGAAATTTGGGACCGAACGACTGTCATCCACAACCGTTTGGGGTTTAAGAGTGACCAAAAACGGCTAACGTATAAATTTCAGTGACAAAAATGTTCAATGTCTGAATTTTAGTGAATAAATTTAACGTTTTGAGACTTTAATAGCCAAAATGAATTTAAAAGTTGTAACCCCCTAAACCGGCCTATGCGGAATGACCAAGTCTAGTAAGGCACATCAAAAACTAAAACTCAAGTGGAAAATCCGTTATCAAATTAAGTATTTATTTCGACAGCATAACGACAGGACTTAGGGAAAACCATCAAATGGAATGAACCTGTTTAATACGTCAAACAATAATATTCTTCAAAGTCACTCACAACATAGCTATCATAAATAATACAGGCAGCCATGATTACTTAAATAAACTCATCATATGATGGTTACAAAATATGTATCAGTTAGCATATCAAAATACTTATAGTTTAGTACCATACATAACAAAATATAGGCACATGTCACCCTAAAAATACAAACGGTGGATAGAAACATTACATTCAAAAAGAATACCAAATGTGTCGATCCTCCAAGTGTCGGCTACAGGGTGGCCTATCCAAAATATCTGAAAGGGGAAAGAATTTGGGGCGTGAGCTAGAAAGCTCAGTGTGTTCCAACAGTGCAAGCAAAACATGTACACCAACAGTATAATATACATTTCTAGTTCAAAAACATTAAGTTCAAGTAACAATACGGTTCGGTTTAATCTTTTATCTACCCTCCAACCATACTCCAAGAGGCAGTTCCCCAAAACTGCGTCAAAGGCATTAACCAGTGCCCATTGGGCATAGGTGCCAACCTAAGGGAATACCTTAGGAACGGTACTGTACGGTAGGAATTACCCTAGCCGAAGCATAGGAACCTGTAACGGTAAGGAATTACTAGCTGGATCAAGGCTGAACCTGCGGTCACTTCATATTCTATCCCCAAGTACCCCAGTAATAACCTATGTCATAGTTCGATTATCTATAACAACTGTAATTTCGGTACATGTAAAATAGACATGTATTTTCCATAAAACAGTAATCAGATAGCATATTGTTCAATCAAACTACGATGTATCACACATATGATATAATCATGCTTATTTTAGAAATCATATCACAATCATACAAAAACACTTTATCAATCATGATCATGTGTTTAGTTTAATAACATACTTTCATCATGTAAAACAATATTAAAACAGTTATATAGCACACAAGGAACACACCTCAAAAGATGAGATCGGTCAGAAGATCTATCGAGCACTAAGATCACGCTCCGCTACAGTACTGGAACCTAAATAGACAGGGATTATGGTTACTAACAGATTTACACCTTAATCATAATAAAATACTAAGTTTTCGGGTCGTACGAGTGACAATAGGATCACGAGGCGGTATAGATCGGGACGAGCTGGGCTGGGCGTAGACACGGTCGGGAGATCCACGAGTACCTATTAAATCAGAAAATCACTATCAGTCCTCAATCATCAATTTCTCTTGAAAGACAATACTTATACATATGCATGTTCGGGTTCAACGTCTAATTTAGAGGCTTTCAGGTTAGAATTTCGCGAAACGGGCTTCAAAATCAGACTCAGAACGTCGAGAAACATAAAATAGGGCTTTTCGGAAAAAGTTGACTTTTTGGTCAAAGTCAACGCTGACGTCATGCTGACGTCACTGGTCTAAGGTTGACTCACTGGGTTGACTCGGGCGAGTTGATTCACTGAGTTGACTCGGGCGAGTTGACTCACTGAGTTAACTCGGACGGGTCGGGTCGGTCAACGGGTCGGGTCAACGGGTCGGGTCAACGGGTCAACGGGCCGGGTCGGTTAACGGGTCTAACCGAGTTGACCGGTTCAACCGGTTCAGACCGGTTCGGTCTACACGAACTGACTCTTACCTTTAAAGAACCGAAGGTCGTCGGACGGTCACCGGAACATCGCCGAAAAGCTCCTTTCGCGTCGATTCTACCAGAAAAACTTAGATTTTTAGATAAGCAGCTTAACACACACGATTAAACACGAAAACGAAGCCGAAAATCGAAGAAATCTTACCTTTAAGCTTCGATATCGCCGGAAAATTCGTAACTCCGACCAAACTCTTTCCGGCGCCGATAGGACGAAATATTTTAGGGGTTTTGCTCAGCTCGAGACGAGGAACCAAATGACGGTGGTGGTGTGGCGAAACGACGCCAACAACGGCCGTAATCGGCAGAAAACCGATCGGCCTCAAACCCTAGGATTCGTCGAACGTTCAACGAGTGATTGCCGGCGATTGTGGCTACGGTTGCGCGAGTGACCTTAGGGGTTTTAATCGGGACGTCGAGGTGGTTCGTATGGCGGTGGCGGTGGGAAGCACGGCGCGGCGGTGACGATGAACGAACGGCGGCGGTTCGTTTAGGGTAAGGGCAAAAAGGGACGACGGTAAATGGGAAAAGGGGTTCTCGAATTTTCTTTCTTGGGAACACATGCTTAATTAATTCACACTGAAATGGTAGGTAGGATATTTTGATTTTAATATTATTTTATTTCCGAAAGATATGGTTTAAAAGAACTATGGGGGAAGATTAGAGCCAAGAGCTCATTTAGCTCAATGGCTGGGCACCTGGCTTAAAATCCCTTGAGGTTGTGGGTTCGATTCCCACAACCTTCACTTCCTCCCTTTTTTTTTTATTATTTTCTAGGTGTTACAAAAGTAAAGTTCAATAATAATTTACGTAATTTACTCTTTAATTAATTAGTTTTATTCAAAGGAGAAAAAACCATGAAAATTCTAAATTCCTAATGATAATAGGGTTAAAATACACATATCATCCCTCAACTATCTTCTCATTCTTAGTTTGGTCACTTAACTTTTAAACTTTTCAATTTACTAACTAAACTTTTGAATTGTTCATATTTTGGTCACTATCGATTATTTTATAATTATTTTAATTTTTTGCATTTATTATTATTATTTAATATAAAAAATAATTTAAAATATAAAAGTAAATCTAGCTGTCGACCATTTTCCATCACCGACGCTCGTAGATGGTGATCGTTCAGTCCCATATTTCATCGGTCATTTCGTCTCGCCCCTGAGTCCGAATTCGACCTCTATTTTGTCGAAAAATGCTCTGATGTCCACGAAAAAAGATCAAAAGTTAGGAAACCAAAAAATTTCAAACGAGATTTGAGGGTTTTAGGACATTTTCCGGTGAAACAAACACCAGATTCGGACACAATGTGTCGAAATGAGTTCACCGGTGCAATTTGGAATCAAACGGTCATCGATTCTGAGACCAACGGTGGTCAGTGATGGTGGTGATTTTTTTCTTCATATTTTTAAATTTAATAATAATAAAAAATATGATTTTATTATTTATTTTAAATTAGTTTTTATTTAATAATATTAAAAAGTTCAAAAATAATAATAAAATATTTTAGAGTGACCAAAACATGAGCAATCCGATTAGTAAATTGAAAAGTATGAAAGTTAAGTGACCAAAATAAGAGTGAGATGATACTTGAGTGATGAATTTTGTATTTTACCCATGATAATAATATGCTAAATATAATTGGTGATAATGGGGGGACTTTTATTTAAACACTAAAATTGGCAATGAAACCCTTGTATTCTCCCTCCAATTGTTTGGTCACCTAGTTATTTCAGGAACCAAATCTGAGGAAACTGTTTTGTTCTATCATCCCCAATCAAACAAACCCAAAAGGAAAAAGAAAATCCCATAATCAAAGAGAATGAGGCTAGTTTTATGTCAATTTTCTCCTCTTTTTTCCTTTTTGGGACTTTACACTTGAATCCATTAGCTCCCATTTCTTTGTAATTTTGTTGTGTTTTCAAAATCTGGGAAATACCCATTTCTCAAAACATATTAGTAACTGAAAAAGCTCCAAACTTTCATTAAAAATTCGGATTTTTGTGCTAATTTTCCCTTTATTGTTATTAATTAGATTATTCCATTTCCCTCCATTTTTACAGTGTTCTTCATTTTTTATAGTGTTCCCGAATACCCCACACTGATGCAGGAGAAAGAGATAAAGAGGGCATGTTTTGATCTTTTGAGTTATTGTTTAAAGAGCTGAGTTTGAATAAAGATATGTAATTTTTATTTGTTTTTTACACAGAATAAACAAATGAATAAAAAGCTGAGCTTTAAAAAGACCTTTGAAGCTAAATTGAGGAACTCACAAGTAGCTGCAAAGAAGAAAGCAGTCAGCCTGTTCACAGGAATGTCGGTGGCTCATGTGGACGACGAGGAGTCGAACACCGATGACGTTCATCATGTCGAAAAAGCCCTTCCCGGAGGTGACTTCTATACAGGCCAATGGTATAAGAATTTGCCCCATGGCAGAGGCAACTTCATGTGGACTGATGGTTGTATGTATATTGGAGAATGGTTTAAAGGAAAGATTATGGGAAAAGGCAAGTTTATTTGGCCTTCTGGTGCCACTTACGAAGGAGATTTCAAGCATGGTTTCATGGATGGTCAAGGGACTTTTACAGGCATTTTAGAGGATACTTATAAAGGGTCTTGGATTATGAACTTGAAACAAGGTGAGGGAACTTATAGTTATCCCAATGGGGATTGCTACGAAGGCGAATGGCGCCGCGGATACCAGGAAGGACAGGGGAGTTACCGGTGGCAGAACGGGGACCGTTACGTCGGTCAATGGACGAAAGGGTTGATGAATGGCGACGGGAAAATGGTTTGGAGCAATGGGAATAGGTATGAAGGGTCTTGGGAGGAAGGTTTCCCTAAAGGGAATGGGACTTTTAAATGGCCTGATGGGAGTTCTTATGTTGGTGTTTGGAGTAAAGATGGTAAAGAACAGAATGGAACTTATCATCCTTCTGATTCTCAGATTGACAATCTAGACTGGGATCCTCAACAGGTGTTTTTTGAAGATCTAAAGGACTGCAAGATATGTCCTTGTGAGAAGATATTGATTATGCCATCCGAAAAGATGCCGAATTGGACCGGAATGGCCAAAGAGAATAATAGGAATCAAAGAAGGTCTGATGGGAGTTTAAGTAGGTATAGTTTCAGTGATTTTGATGGTTTCTCTTCTGCCAGTGAAGAGAACTCAAGGGATGGGGATGAAAGAGGGGAAATTATTAATCCCGAAGGTTCGGCCACAAAAGCGAGTTCTCCACAGCTTGTGATGGCAATGAAGAAGCAAGGAAAGACGATATCCAGAGGACACAAGAACTATGAACTCATGCTTAACTTACAACTTGGTATCAGGTAGTGATTTCTACTTGTACTTTTGCTCTAGTTCATATTAGTTCGAATGTTATTTGTTTCGGTATATGTATACCGCCTGCTAGATTTTGTTTATCGATTTTGTAACGAAGATTCTTGGTCTAGAACCCGTTTCTAATCATGCATGTATTGCTTCTCTGGTTATTTTGTAGACACTCTGTTGGAAGACCTGGTCCTGTTATAACCCTTGAACTAAAGTCTTCAGCATTTGATCCTAAGGAAAAAGTATGGACCAGGTTTCCGCCCGAAGGATCGAAGTACACTCCGTCTCATCAATCTTGTGAATTCAAATGGAAGGATTACTGTCCACTTGTATTCAGGTTCAAGACCGGATTATCTACTTGTTCACAACATATGATCATTCTTTGAAGAACCATTGTGTCTTAACCCAAATACTATAGTATGATAATAATCGACATGTCATTGTTTTTTCCATTTCCAGGACCCTCAGGAAATTGTTCGATGTGGATGCAGCGGATTACATGCTTTCGCTATGCGGGAGTGATGCCCTTCGGGAACTATCATCCCCTGGTAAAAGTGGAAGCTTTTTTTACTTGACCAGTGATGACAAATACATGATAAAGACAATGAAGAAGACAGAAGCAAAAGCAAGTATCCAATGTTTTTTTTTTCTATTGGAACCAACTTGGAAACCTGCAATTTCTCGTAGAATTTCATGTTTTCGGAACTTTTGAATTACTTATAAAGTGCATAAGTCATTCTTGATGACTAAATAATCATGGCATTGTTGACACTATTGCACTTGCAGGTTCTTATAAGAATGCTTCCGGCCTATTATAAGCATGTTCGGTCCTTTAAGGACACTCTAGTTACCAAGTTTTTCGGTCTGCATTGCGTGAAATTAACCGGGGCAGTACAGAAAAAGGTAATGTGAATATCGCCCGGTATCAACTTCAAACAAATCTTCGAAGTCATAAAATTTCTGAAACTAATCTCATATGTTCTTCACTTGTGATCTCGATGAGTCAGGTTCGATTTGTTATAATTGGGAATCTGTTTTGTACCGACTATGCCATTCATAGGCGCTTCGACTTGAAAGGTTCTTTCCAAGGTCGCACAACTGCTAAACCCGAATCAGAAATCGATCCAACAACAACCCTCAAAGACCTTGATCTCAATTACATGTTTCGATTGCACAAACTATGGTTCCAAGAGTTCTGCAGGTGATTCTCTTTTCTAAGTGCCTCTTTAATTTTAAGGTTCATGTTGTCTGATTCCTTTTCGGCACCGTTCATGCAGGCAAGTCGACCAAGACTGCGACTTTCTTGAACGTGAGAGAATTATGGATTATAGTTTGCTGGTCGGTTTGCACTTTTGTGAAGTTCCCACAACTCCTGCAGGTCTCACCCCCTACTGGTTATTTCTAGTCATCAATGGTTGCCTAATAGATTAACCAATGTTTTGGACTTAACTTGCAGGAAACGGAGATTGCGAAAATGGAGAAGCTCCAGAGCTATCCCAAGCTAGCACTGATCAGCTTGTTATCGACCCCACGCGGTAAAATCGTTTGTCATTGCCACAAGAATCCATTGATCTAAAATGTTGCATGCCATCTATATGAAGTGTTTTCTAATTAGTTGTTCTGATGATTTTTCTATACGAAAATATGCAGGCGGCCTTCCGATAGATTGGGTATAAAGATAGCCGCTCGAGCTGAAAAGACGGTGAGAAAAACCGATTCGCAACTGGTTGGAGAACCAACCGGTGTAACATGTGATGTCATTCTCTTCTTTGGTATAATCGACATTCTACAAGACTATGATATTAGCAAGAAGCTTGAGCATGCGTATAAATCAATGCAATACGATCCGACTTCGATTTCCGCCGTTGATCCAAAGCTATATTCAAAACGCTTCCGCGATTTCATTCTCAAAGTTTTCGTACAGGACACCTGAAAATGTCATGATCTTCACAAGATTTCCCGCTCGGAACCAGTGTCCATTTATGTACATTGATCGTATTCCGGCGACATTAGCGGTTAAAAGCAAAAGTTTGCGACTTCCATCATTGACATGGCCATGGAGAACGATTCGTGGCGGCACTGGACACACCGGATTAGTTTCTTATGTTGCAGATATATGATATGTTACAGTCAGGGTTTAGGTTAACATTGTAAACATAGTTATTAAGGTTGTTTCAAATGTAAATGAGTTACATTCTTTTTGTATCTAATTAGCTTGAAATTATTATGTGTAGGAAGATGAAAAATTTAGCTTCTGTTATTTGTATACACTGTTTGTGTGATATTTGAAGCTGATATATTCGAATCAAATCAAAACGGATTTTAATATATATAAGAATTCTTATCTGAATGCGGAATCGAGCATGTTTAAATGCTCAATAATAACAGAGCAAACAGTTCAATCATCCATTCATATAAGCAAACTGGAAACAGAGCAATGACACCAAGCAAAAACAGAAGAACAGGCAGTAACCAATCGTCGACGTCGTCGTCAGTCGCCGGAGGCTGCAACAACCGGCGAAGAAGAATACCTATCCCTTCCATTGCTGCTGCTTTGGAAAACGAGTTTCGATATACAAGGGAAGGCATTCTTCACATCGACTCCATGATCATACAGGAACCCCTTGAACACATGGCCGCTTATATTCACAGTAGCTTGGTAAGCAACCTCTGCTTCACCGTCACTAATGGCGGTCACCTGAATACACCTGAAAACCGCCGGCGCCCGAACTTGACCCGGCAACGATTCTTTAAATCTCGAATCTGGAAATTAGCAAAATCCCAGTTTTAAATCAACACCAGAGAAACAACTTAAAGAGAGGAATAGGATCATAAAAGAGAAAACAAACCCTGATGAGAAGTGGCAGCTTCAAAATTCATGGACTTGGAAGCAGCATTTGAAGTGAAATTCAACACCCTTTGCCTTTTACCGCCGCAGGATGACGACCCTGAAGATCCTCCGCCGTTTCCACCTCCGTCCTCCTCCCCGATCACCACCACCATCCTTTCTTTCTTTTTAGCAGCGGGCACCCACGTGCTCTTCACGTGGGTAGCACAATCGTAGCCTCTACTCTTACAACAAGTCCGACACCGACTGTATCGACACTCCTTCTTCGCTCTATTCCCACAGTCTCTACACACCTTCAGACAACCGCCGTCGTCGTCTTCGTCGTCGTCTTCAACACCAGACAAGACTCCATCTTTCTTCTGGAAAACCGGTGGCGGTTCTTGGGTTGTTGTGATCCTCTTTAAAGTCCAAACATTTGTGTCAGTCAAGTTGGGGTTCTGGTAAAACGCTTGCGGTGGTGGCGGCGGCGGCGGTTGTTGTTGTTGTTGGTTTTCCTGTGAAGGTGGTGGTGGAGCTATAAGGAAGACGTTATGTAGGCCTAACATGTTGGTGGGGTGGTGATGATGATGACCATGGGGCGGCGGTGATGGCGGTGGCCACAATTGGAATGTTTAAGAGTGAAGATACTAGCAGTAGAAGAAAGGGTGGGTGAAGAAACAGTTAAAGATCTTTCAGCTTTGAGAGAAACAGAAGCTATTACTACTAAAATATACTCAAACTGACAACTGCAGAACTGTTCTACCAATACCTTAGATTTGTCTTTATATTCATATATTTTATATTTAACTTTTGTTATTTAAATAAGTTTGATAAATGCTCATCCTCTGTCCTGGTGGCAAAGGTAGATGTTTATCATCTCTTGGGACCTGGGTTCGAGCACCAGTAATATCATGTTGTGTGTGCCGTATTTGAAAAGACTAAGAAAGTTGAACAGATGCTACCCATCATCACACCAGCATATTCAAAAATCAAATATTAATTTTTAATACTGAATTTGTTTTTTTTTTTGAAAACCAAAAATAAGAGCTTAATACTATGGGTGGAAATTGAGTGGGGAATATCCAAAAATTATGGGGATATGAACCGATGGGTATGGGGAATAACTGAAGTTTTTATCCACGAGGACAGGGACGGGGAAGTTTTATCATCGAAGCTCAAATGAGGATGTGGACGGAGATTGCTATATCAGAACCGTAACCGTATAAACAACTGTGAGGATCCCAAAAAATATTCGCAACAATCCTGATATTTTACAAGATTTCTAAAAATATATATACTTATTTATTTATTTATAATATATATCTTAATAAAAAATCATAATTAACTATAGTATTATCACTTTAACTTTCTCTCAAACCTAGCCACACTCAAGTTTCTCAACATGTTTCTATCTTAATTTTTAGATATAAGCTAAAACTCTCGTCTAAATCTTCCCAACACAACACTCTTTCAATCTTCATCATCTCGTAACTACTTCTAATCGATGTATCCAAACTTTATATTTTAAACTGAACTTTTATTTATTTTGGTCAGTAAAATAATAATTTTGTTTAATTTTTTGGGAATGGAGATTCCCCGAAAACCGTGAGTATCCACGCAAGGATGGTATAGATACAAAAAATCCCTAAAGTATTTGACGAAGATTCCCCAAAACCGTAACCGTAAGTATTGGGGGCGAAATAGAGAATGTAAAATCGTCCCCGCCCCACTCGATTTCCACCCCTACTTAATACTGAATTTAATAAGTATTGAATTTGGGTTATAAAAATTGTTTGGTTTGTTATTGAAATTTAAGTGTTTATATAAATATATTGTTTCGTAGATATAAATTCTAAATTTTGAAAAATAAAATATTTGGTAGACAATAAACATGCATTACAAAGGGAAAAATAACAATTTCTACCTAGAAAGAGAGGAAGGAGAATTTTGTTCCTACTAAACTAGAAATTAATTTAATCTCTTTCATTTATTTTTTCTAATAAATTTAATTTTGTTGGACCTAGTAGGACCACAAAAAAGATAACATTCTGTAGAACTAATGTTTTGGTATAATAATTGAAAAATGTTTTGGACAAAGTTAAAAAGAATTCAAAACCATTTCTAAGTCCAAACAACTTTAAACTATGTTTATGGGATATTTCAAAAAGGTTTTAAGTGTTTTCAAAGCCAAATTCAACAAAATCATCCAGGCGTTTCGAAATGCCCCTAGGTGTTTCGATACGGGTCTTTACAGTGGCAAAACGTTTCGAAACGGGCTTTACTAGGTGAGATTTTTGCATAGCGTTTCGATACGGCCACTGCCGTTTTGATACGCCTATGTGGCATTGACCTCAACGGTCATAAACCTCAACAGCTATTTCCCAACTACCTTTTAAATGCAGGGCGTTTCGATGTGGGGACAAGCGTTTCGATACGGCCAAGGGCGTTCTAAAACGGGTACTGCATCAAGCTACAAACTCTTTCTATTTCAAGAGTGTTTTGAAACAGGGTCGAGCATTTCGAAACGGGATGTTACAGAACTGCATTTACGGTGGGAAATAAAGTCTCCAACGGCTCCAATTCAACCCCAACGGCTAGTAACGGCTACAAACTCAATTAGGAGTATAAAAGGGACCTCCAAGCATCAAGTAATGGTTAATGCTTCAATTGTAATACAACATATGATAAAAATGTGTCTTAGTGCATAATTGTCAATTCCTTGTATAGACAAACACTAGTGAGCAAAAATTGTTAGATTTGCTCGAGTGTTTTAGGATTGGGTGAGAGCTTAATTGTGCAAACAAATACCTATTAGAGAGATTTGAGTTTTCTTATTTTTATCTCTTTGTAAAGAGAGTTTGATCAAGACTTTGGGTAGAAAGCTTGATCGGTTTGTAAGGGTTTCCTCCTAAGCCTAGAAAAGGGGACGAATCAATAGTGGATTGATTGGAAATCCTTAGTGGGAAGCTAAGATAGTGGATGTAGACTTTGGTTAGAAGGTTGAACCACTATAAACCATCTTGTCTTTATCATTTCTAGCTTCCACGCATCTTTCACCCAAAATTCCACTTCTCCACCACTTGGCAAGCAAGAACGGTTGAAAGAATCGAGCACCACAAAACTCAACAATTGGTATCAGAGCTTGGCTCAATTGAACATGATTAACATCCTATTGAGAAGATCCAGTAAGCTCGATCAACTTTTCAAACAACCAGCTCAATGGCGCAATCCATCGACAAACCACCCTTCTTCGACGGAACACACTATGCCCATTGGAAGACAAGGATGAAGTTCTTCATAAAGTCAAAGGACTACAAGCTTTGGGACATAGTAGAAGATGGTCCGTTCGTGCCTCAACGAAGCAAGGCGGAATGGAGTGTCGAAGATCGCAAAAAGATGGAGCTTAATTGCAAAGCCTTGCACATCATTTTTTGTGCATTTGGTCCCAACATCTATGAGAATATGTCTTCTTGTGAGAGTGCCAAGGAAGTTTGGGACAAGCTCGAAGTTACATACGAGGTGGCAAATGAAGTAAAGGAGACCAAGATCGGGCTCCTCAACCTAGCGTATGAAAACTTCAAGATGAATCCGGAAGAGGACATCGAGAAGATGTTTGATAGGTTCTCCACCATCACCAATGGACTTAAAGGTTATGGAGAAGCCATCCCGGAGGAGAAACTTGTCTGAAAGCTCATCTACTCCCTTCCCGAGTCATGAGACTAAAAAAGGACCGCCATCATCAAAGCTAAGAATCTCAAGACTTTAAAGCTTGATGAGCTCATGGGGTCACTTCTCACTCACCAAATTATAAGGAAAAACAAAGAAGAAGAGAAGAAGAAGGAAGAGATTAGAGCTATAAGGGAGAAGAAGCTCAAAGGGCTTGTCATCAACACAAATGTCATTGCTCTCAAATTCTCCACATGCCATTATGTAGATTCAAGTGAAGAGAAGGATGAAGAAGAAGAGATAGTTCATCTCTTCAAGAAGTGTGCCCCTTACATGAAGAAAGCCTTGAAAGAGCTTGAACGATAATCCATAAAAAAGAAGAGGGAAAGCACTTCAAGCCATAAGAAGAAGGTATATGTGGCTACTTGGAGTGATGAGGACTCCACCGACGATGAACAAGCCAATCTTTGCCTTATGGCCATCGAAGAAGATTCAAGGGTAACTTATAATTCATCTACTTCATGTTCATATTCTTTTGATGAATTACAAGATGTCTATGACGATTTGGTTTTAGAATTTAAAAATTACATTTTGAAAAACAAGAAAGTAATTTCAAATTTAAAAATTCAAAATGACTTGATTTCTAAAACCAAAATTGAACTTGAAGCAAAACTCAATGAGTTTGAACAAAAATGTTTTGATTTACAAAATTTGCTTCATAAAGTTCAAGAAGAGAAAAATTTGATTTCCAAAGAACTTGAAAAGAAAAATAATGTTGGAAAATTAAATTTTTATGTAAGACAATCTAGTGCCCCTAGATTTGTAAATGGTAAAGTTTTTAGAAGTATTTGGGTCCCAAAAGGACTAAGTACTTCAACTAAGAAGGATGAAATTGAAAAATGGATTCCTAAGGGGACTAAGTTTTGTGCTACTAATGTCTATGGATCCAAAGCAATTTGGATACCAAAAATTACTTGATTGTCTTATGATAGGTGTGATGGAGATTGATCAACAAGTCAAACATTGAGGGGGAGCTCCATGCACACAAGGAAGAACACTTGAAGAAGGAATGCTTCACACCCTCCCTTATGCTCAAGTGTGGTAAAAATCTAGTTATTTTATTTGTTTAATTTGATTTATTTTTTATTTCAACTAGATTATGACATATGTTGGACTAAAATTCTTATTTCAACTTAATGTTTCTTGAATTATTTTTGATATAACAAAAAGGGGGAGAGTTTGGTTTGAAAAATTATATTTTTAAATGAATAAGGGGGAGCTTTACCTGTTTTTCAATTTTTCATCTCTTATTCACATTTTTAAACTTAAAGGGGGAGAATCTCAAACAATTTTTCAAGTTAGTTTTATTATATCAAAAAGGGGGAGATTGTAGAACTAATGTTTTGATAATAATTGAAAAATGTTTTGGACAAAGTTAAAAAGAATTCAAAACCATTTCTAAGTCCAAACAACTTGAAACTATGTTTATGAGATATTTCAAAAAGGTTTTAAGTGTTTTCAAAGCCAAATTCAACAAAATCATCCAGGCGTTTCGAAACGCCCCTAGGTGTTTCGATACGGGTGTTTACAGTGGCAAAACGTTTCGAAACGAGCTTTATTGGGTGAGATTTTTGCATAGCGTTTCGATACGGCCACTGCCGTTTCGATATGCCTATATGGCATTGACCTCAACGGTCATAAACCCCCAATAGCTATTTCCCAACTACCTTTTAAATGCAGGGCGTTTCGATACGGGGACAAGCGTTTCAATACGGCCATTTCGATACAGCCAAGGGCGTTCTGAAACGGGTACTGCATCAGACTGCAACGACTCTTTCTATTTCAAGAGTGTTTCGAAACAGGGTTGGGCGTTTCGGAACGGGATGTTGCAGAACTGCATTTATGGTGGGAAATAAAGTCTCAAATGGCTCTAATTCAACCCCAACGGCTAGTAACGGCTACAAATTCAATTAGGAGTATAAAAGGGACATCCAAGCATCAAGTAATGGTTAATGCTTCAATTGTAATACACCATATGATAAAAATGTGTCTTAGTGCATAATTGTCAATTCCTTGTATAGACAAACACTAGTGAGCCAAAATTGTTAGATTTGCTCAAGTGTTTTAGGATTTGGTGAGAGCTTAATTGTGCAAACAAATACCTATTAGAGGGATTTGAGTTTGCTTATTTTTATCTCTTTGTAAAGAGGGTTTGATCAAGGCTTTGGGTAGAAAGCTTGATCGATTTGTAAGGGTTTTGTTGAGTGGATCGAATGATCGAAATGAACCAAGAGGGGGTGAATTGGATTTTTGAAGTTTTTGGTGGTGGAAATTGCAAATTAAAAAGGTAGACAATGAATTTTAGAGTGGTTTAAGTTCCAAATGAACTCTACATCCACTACCTTAGCTTCACTAAGGATTTGCAACAATTCCACTAATTGCTCTTCCCCTTTTCTAGGCTAAGGAGGTAACCCTTACAATTTTCGGTCAAATTTTCTACCCAAAATTTGACCAAATCCTCACACAATTGAAACAAAGAATTTGTTGGCTAAACAAGTATCTCTCAATACATAAACTAGCACAATTACAAGCACTCAACCCAATTGAAATGATAAGAATGAAAATTACAATTGTGGTTTCTAGACAATGATGGGATTTAGGCACAAATGCTTGGATTTAATGTTTGGATGTTTGCTTTAGGAACAATAGTTGTTGCTGGAGCTTTTAGAGGTCCCTCCTATACCTTTTCATTGAATTCTAGTCGTTGTGGTTGTTGCATTCATCAATAGAGCCGTCGGGGGTGTTATCTCCCCTCCATAAATGCAGTCTGCAACCAACCGTTTCGAAACGCCCGACCCTGTTTCGAAACAGACCAAAATAGAAAGAGTCGTTGGGGTGCATTAAAAAGCCCGTATCGAAACGGTCAGACCTGTTTCGATACGCTAAGAGCCGTTTCGAAACTTGTTTCGAAACATTTTGCCACTGTCAAGGGTCGTATCGAAACGTCTTGAGATCGTTTCGAAACGCCTTAACGGTTTGTTAAAAATCAGTTAAAAACATTCAACGGTCATATTTTTCAAATTAATTTAAGAACCGTTTCGAAACACTTGATGTCGTTTCGATACGGTGTCTCTTTGTTCTAAAGCCGTTTCGAAAGTTGTTTCGAAACACGGGTTGACAGTGTTGAAATCGTTTCGATACCCATTTCGAAACACAGGTTCACCGTTTCAAAACTGTTTCGAAACGCCTTAGGCCGTTTCGAAACAGGGACTCGAAAATCACTGTTTTGGCTTTAAGAACACTTAGAAAATATTTGATAAACTTAGTTTTTAACTTAGACATATTCTTTAAATCATATAGGGATGTTTGAGGACTTAAAAATCCGTTTTCACATTTTCAATTTAGTCCTTAGGTTCTTTAGTTATATCGAAATTAAAATATCGGTTTCACAGGTTTCCTCCTAAGCCTAGAAAAGGGGACGAATCAATAGTGGATTGATTGGAAATCTTTAGTGGGAAGCTAAGGTAGTTGATGTAGACCTTGGTTAGAAGGTTGAACCACTATAAATCATCTTGTCTTTATCATTTCTAGTTTCCACACCTCTTTCACCCAAAATTCCACTTCCCCACCACTTGGCAAGCAAGAACGGTTGAAGGAATCGAGCACCACAAAACCCAACACATTCCTTAAGATCACAAATATGAGACTTTAATTAAACTTAAATAATGTGTATAAATTGATTCAAACCCTTAATGATTATACTTGAAATTTTCGATCAATATCTAACTATATTAATCGGTACAATTTTAAAGAAAATATAATTAATTTATAATGTTTTTATTGTATTAGATGAAAAAGTAATTTTATTGATCTTAATTAATAATTATAGGTTTAATTCAAAT
Organism: Hibiscus trionum; assembly: GCA_030270665.1. Classification (NCBI taxonomy): domain Eukaryota; kingdom Viridiplantae; phylum Streptophyta; class Magnoliopsida; order Malvales; family Malvaceae; genus Hibiscus; species Hibiscus trionum. Next base: position 47,175,477 of record BSYR01000017.1, on the reverse strand, counting down.
TAAATTGTATTTTTTGTGATAGGTGCTGAAAGTTTTTTTTATTGTTGAAGTATGTGTCTAACATCTTATTGCGTTAACATTTTAAGGACTTTTCATGACAGACATTAAAAATTCATTATCTAATTAAAATGTGACTCGTTGCTCATTTTTTAATTTTTAATTTTTTAAACAACATTTTAAGGGCTTTCATGACAAGCATTAAAAATTCATTATCTAATTAAAACGTGACTCGTTGGACATTTCTTAATTTTTTATTTTTTAAACAATCGTACATTTTTTTATAAAAACCTAAAATTTGTAAAATCACAACATCCTCAAATGTCTAACATAGATTTTTAAATCTCTCCCCTTTGACCGTCGATTCAACCTCCACCACACCCTTGCCTTCGGTGGATCTCATGATTGATAACACCACTCTTTTATCATTGAAAATCGACGAACGAAAGACTAATCGTACCACCAACTTTGAGAAACGACCAATAGTGAGGGATTTAAGGTCGTTTGTTTTTTCGGTTGCCACGGAACCTTTGGCCGATGAGCAGTAAACGACCGACAAGGGTGAGGATGTCCAAGGGATATGAGATTTGAAGTTTTTTTTTGAATAAAAAACACTAATAAATATCACATTTAAATTAGATAATAATTTTTTAACGTCCATCACGAAAAATTGTAAAAATAATAATAAAATGAAACATTATACACATGTTTTAATATAAAAAAGACATCTATTATAGATAAATGTATAATTTAAATCTTATTTGCATACTTATCTTACAGGTAAACCATAATTATACATACTCATTAACCAAATTCTTTATAAGAAAAATATAAAAAGTAACATGAAATAATAATGACTAAAGTCCATCATAAATATTTCCTATTGGTATTGCTTTGAGTGGAAATGTTGATGTAGAACCACTAATTGAATATCTTAACCTCACACTTCAATAATCAAATGTCATTAATCTCATCATCATTATATAAAAAATGCCATTCATTATAACAATAGAAATTTTTTTGATTTAATCATTTGTATCCAATTTATTAGTCAATTAATGCATATTAAATTTTACAGAAGTCTAATACGAAAATAATCTTTTCAGTTTAACTTTTTTCATTCACATCATAATTTAAATTTCTAACAATGTTTAAAGGATTCAACTCCTCAACTTGCAAGTTGCATCTGGTGGTTGATATAAATGGTAAAATTCTTTAGTATTATTTTAAGGAAAAAGTTGTTTTTTGTTTTTGGAAATCACTTGCAAAAGTAATTTGCAAATTAGGTGAACAAATGGACATCATTAGGGGTATGTTAGGTTTCTTAGGGAGATTGCATTTTTAAATAGGGTGGTGGACCGATCTAAAGTATAGGGTCAAGATTTAGCTTAAAATTCTACAACCCTATGTTCCTATAGGCCCTAGGGGTAGGCATATTAGTGGACCATGTTACTTTTCTTTTTCCTTTGATATTGATTTGATGGTGACAATATTTTGAAGTTTACTTCTTACTCTTTCCTTTCTCAAGCAATGGTCTCACTCATTTCTTTTATTTTTGTTAATTCCTTTTTTATTTTGTGCTTTCCAAAATAGGTTAAATTATAAATTAATTGTGAAATAAAAATGAGGGAAATATGGTTAATTCAAAATTATATAGGTCTCCGAATGTTGATGATTTTAATAAAAAACTTTGTGGTGTTTTAAAAAGTAGGGGTTAAAATTGTTGGTAATTGTCGACAATATTTTCGGAGTCGGTGACAATTACCAACAACTTTGATTTGGTTTTAATTTTTATTATGGAGAGCAAATTAAAAGTAAAAAGAAAACTGCATGATCAAAATGAAGAAATTCAGAAAGCTTAAGTGAAACTGCGGGTTTAACTTTGTCTAAAAATATCAATGTATGTTCTTGTATTGTATAAGGTGGGGTGAAGATTTTGAATGATGAATTTGAAACTTTTCATAACTGAATGACTAAATTATAAACTTATTAATAGTTGAGAGAGCCATTATTATAATTTACTCTTACGATTAGGAAGAACTGTCAAAACATTACGTGTGCATTTTAGGTGATTAGAAGTTTGATTTTAGCAGAAAATAAAAATATTTAGGCTTAACGGTAAAAAAAAGTCAAACTAATATTTTTTTTAGTTTGGTGTCTAATTTTTTTTCGGGTTATTTTGGTGTCTAACATTTCATTTTATAACTCAAATTATATTTTTCTATGACAAACATTAAAATTTTTTGGTTATTCAATAAAAACACGACACATGACATATTTATGGTATTTTCTTTAATTTTTATTTTTTAAAAATAAAAATTTTTACTTTATAAAAAAACTTTTATCTTTAATTTCTCTAGAAGCCCAAACTCAAACTCAAACCCTAAATCCCTAAATTTTTCCCTTCCCACCACCGACTCAACCACTATCGGCTACCCTTGTCTTCGTCGGCGCCCCGCGACTAAAAATTTCATCATCCCGTCATCGAAAACCGGCGAATGAATCGTCGATTGTTCTATTGACGAACATTCAACAATAAAGAAAAAAGACCGATTAGACTTTTAACCGATGATTAAAGGGTGGGAGATGCTGAACGGTAAAGTACACGACGCTTGGGTGGTGAACGGTAAACAGTCGACGCTGGGGGATGCCGGACGGTGAAGGAGATGTGATTTGAAGGTTTGATTGAAAGAAATTAAAACTATGAGGTTTTTTAAGAAGTTCATATTTTTAAAAGAAAATAAATAAATAAATAAATTTTCGTCGTTTTTAATGGATAACGGAAAATTTTTAACGGCTGTTGACGGGAAAAAATCTAATTTAAGTTACGGAACAAAACATTATGCACCAAAGTGGCCCAAAAAAATATTAGGCACCAAACTGAAAAAAGTATAAATTATGCACCTTGCAAATATTTATTATGATATGGGCATTTCAATCTATAATTTTATGGTATATAATTATGATTTAGGAAAAAAACTAATAATTTTATTATAATATGAGAGTCCTATATTTATTTATATTTAATCATGACTTAATTAAATACCGTTATAAATAACTAAGAGCTACTTTGAAAGGAAGCTTTGCATAAATATAGCAGACTTTTCTTTACAAATATGACACGAGTAAAATTATTTGGGTAAACTACATAAATGACCACCTTACTATTGTAAAATTTGCAATTTGACTACATTACTTTTTTTCGTCACAATTAAACCACTAAACTATTTAAATGGTATCAATGTGACCACCGACCGTTAAAGGTTAACGGAATAGTGACGTGGCAGTTAAAAAAAGGGTACACATTTAGTCCTCATTACTTATAAACTCTATCAATTTAGTCCTAATTTTAATTTAATAAAATAAATTAATTATTTCATTAGTGTCAACACCTTATTGGAGAAATTTAATTATTTATATTTAATTATATTATTTTATTTTTCTCCTCCAATCAGGAGGTGACACATGTCACCACCATTTAGAGAAGAAAAATTTAATTTGCACAAACATGCCAATGGTGGGAATCAAACCCACATATGAGTCGTTTAGATGCAGTGGCTAAGCCACTGCACCAAGCATGTATTTGTGATAAAAATAACCCTTTTAAATATATGTTCTATGGTGTACAGAATGAATGACCACCCAAAAACACCCTCTCAGCGATGAATTCACCGGTGTACATACCATCAACCATTGCTCGGTATCGGTCTGAATTCGATGTCTGTTTTCGCCACCTGATTCTGGCAATTCTTCTCAACTGATGCTGTTTTAATCGTTTGGCTTAACAGCAATGATGGCAACCTATTTCTCACCATGTTGCTCACTATGTGACCATTCTTCCCATGACCATCAAAAACTCCACAGAATGCTCCACCTTCCATGCCATAATCCTTGAAGAATCCAAAACAAAGAAAAGAAACCCAAAGTTTTAATCAACAAATAAAACCAGTATTTGGTCATAAATATATATAAAAAAACAGAGAGTTGCAGTGGCAAACCTGATACAGGATGGCAGCATCCTGGTTGAGTCCTTTGCTTCCTTGCTTAGTATAGAGAGAGCCAAGTCCTTGAATCCCAAGAGAAGCAATGCTTTCAGACAGGAAAAGAACGTTGTCCTGATGACAGTCATCGGCCTCGTGAATCTTGGAAGATGCAACGGATATGCAGATTCTCATCTCACCTCCAACGAACAATTTACTTGATTAAGTTCCAATGACTTTGTGTGAAATAGTCTCCTCAATCATGTATTTAAAGACTCCATAATGCGCACGTTAGCCTGATATTAAACCAATACTGATAATTTTATCGACAACATATTGGTTTTTGATAATAATAAAACAATCATTGGAACTTAAAGCAATGATTGATGGCATGTACACCTGTGAATTCACCGTTGAGAGGGTGTTTTTGGGTGGTCATTCATTCTGTACACCATAAAACATATATTTAAAAGGGTTATTATTAGCACAAATACATGCTTGGTGTAGTGGCTAAGCCACTGTTTCTAAACCACCCATTCACGGGTTTGATTCCCACCATTGGCATGTTTGTGCAAATTGAATTTTTTCCCTCTAAATAGTGGTGACACGTGTCACCTCTTGATTGGAGGAGAAAAATGAAATAATTTAATTAAATATAAATAATTAAATTCCTCCAATAAGGTGTTGACACGTGTCAACACCTAATGAAATAATTAATTTATTTTATTAAATTAAAATTAGGACTAAATTGATAGAGTTTATAAGTAACGAGGACTAAATGTGTAATTATACCCTTATTTTTTTAACTGTCACGTCACCATTCCGTTAACCTTTAACGGCCGGTGGTCACATTGATACCATTTAAATAGTTTAGTAGTTTAATTGTGACGAAAAAAATAATGTGGTTAAATCGCAACTTTTACAATAGTAAGGTGGTTATTTATGTAGTTTACCCAAATTATTTATACAAATATTGTAGTTAGCGATTGTGCAATGGGCAATTAATGGGCAATTAAATATAAATAATTAAATTCCTCCAATAAGGTGTTGACACGTGTCAACACCTAATGAAATAATTAATTTATTTTATTAAATTAAAATTAGGACTAAATTGATAGAGTTTATAAGTAACGAGGACTAAATGTGTAATTATACCCTTATTTTTTTAACTGCCACGGCACCATTCCGTTAACCTTTAACGGCCGGTGGTCACATTGATACCATTTAAATAGTTTAGTAGTTTAATTGTGACGAAAAAAATAATGTGGTTAAATTGCAACTTTTACAATAGTAAGGCGGTTATTTATGTAGTTTACCCAAATTATTTATACAAATATTGTAGTTAGCGGTTGTGCAATGGGCAATTAATGATTTTTTTACGGGAAATCCTTTGCGCTTGTGTAGTAATTACTTAAGAAGGGTAAATTTTTAAGGAAAATACTTCGATATACTAACTTTTAAGGTTTAAAAAATTAGTGTGCAAGTGTTATGAACTCAAATAGTCAATATTATAAACTCAAGTACTTAAATTTGGATTTACTGAAAAGCAAGAAAATCACATAAGAAAATAGGAGAATAGAAAAGAACTAGAAAGGAGAGAATAAAATATTTCTAATAACTCTGTTTATATCCTTTCCTTCTATTTCTACTGCCTATATATAAACACCTAGAAAAATAAACTAAACAAATCAACAACGCCTTGAAACGCCTTCTCACGTGTACTCTTTCTCACCCATGATGCTGACTCAACATTCTAGCTGTTTCAGTGGCGGATCTAGATTTCTTGTTAAGGGGTTTAAAAAAATTAAAGTTAAACAAACTACGGCCTTGTTTTTTGTTGCTTTTACCAATTCAAACACACTTTTTAAGCAAAAGTAACAAAAAAACACTCTACTTTTAAGTGTCAAAACTTTAGTTTGCCCACCATTTTAGCTTCTCAAACCTTGGTTTGCCAAAAGCTAGTTTTTCTACCTTTTGCAAAACTTTGATTTGCCCACCACAACCAAAAACAAAGCCTCAAATACATTTAATTCTCATTCCCCTTTACCCTCAAACTTTTCTATTAGCTCCACTTAAATTCGCCCTGAGCTCCAGAAGTTGTGGTTCATAACAATTAGAATTTAAAGTTTATAGTTAGAATTTAGAGTTTAAATTTTAGCTTAAATATGGAGGGCTGTGTAATTTTTTTTACACAACTTGTGTATCAAAATATAACCCAATTTTTTTTCCCGAAAGCTAAGGTGATTACAAGTAGTATTTACTCTGAATATATAGTCTCAACCATTTGACAATGCATGCTCAATTACCCTGCTACAGCTGCTGGTGCTTGAACCCGTAACCTATAAGAACAACAACCGTTCAGAGTAAATACTACTTGTAATCATACTAACTCCCTAAATTTTAACCCCTACACCTAAAGCCCTAAACCCTACACCCTAAACTAACTCCCTATACCCTAAAACTAAGGTGCTTGTGGAAACTTTCAGTTTCCACCGCCTGTGTATAAAATATTTATCCTAATTTTATTACAAAAACTATAATTACTATAATTTAAGATTTCTATTTTTGTTTTAATTTCGGTTTAAGTGTCCAAATTGTACTTGTTGTTCACTTTTGGTGTCTAAAATATTTTTATCTTTAGGTGGTTAACGTTTCATTTTGTTCATTTTAGGTGTCTGATAGTTAATTGCCTTTAAAAAATCATTAACCAATCAAAACATGACACGTGACATGTTTATTTTATTTTAAAAAAAATTAAAATATTTTGTACCCAAAATTTTTAATTTTTTAGAAAATCCTGAAATTTTCCTAAATTCATAAAATAGTCTCTAAATCTTTAAAAATTCTAAACACAAACCCTTCTATCACCGCTGATCATCACCCTTGAGCCTACCCATTTAGTAGTCGAACCTAGCCGATCATTTCCCCAAACATTACGTCACCGGAAACGACGAACGTCATATTGAAAAAAATGACTTGCTAGGTTCGACGACCGAAGGGGTGGACTCAGGGGGTGATGATCGGCGAAAGCGCTAACAATTTGGGGGTTTGATATTTTTAGGGATTGTTTTGTAAATTTTGGGATTGTTTTGAAAAATTAAAAATTTTGTTTTTTTCTTCAAAAAAAATAAAATTATTACCACATGTCAAGCATTGATTGATTAGCTGATTTTTTTAAACAACCTTTAACGACCATGGACCTAAAATGAATAAAAATAAAACGTTAAGCACATATTTCGAATAAAAAATAGTTTAGGCACCAAAAATAGTTCGGGCACTTATTTTGCTATTAAACCATTTAATTTTACAACTTGAAACGTATGCTAAAGCGATGAAGGAGACAAACTTAAATGATAAGGCATATTGCTCTCCTAACGAAAGAATTTAAGTTCAAATTTTAAAGATAAAATTATTAAAAAAGAAAACCACAAATCTTAAATATTGATCATAAAATAAACATGTATTATAAAAACACAACGGAAGAGCTGAACAATGGTGATTAACTATGGCGGCGACTTGGGGGTTATTGTAACACCTGGTTAATTAATTAGATAAAAAAAGAAAGGTGGGGGTGTGGAAGCTCAAACCCAAGACCTCAATCCCCACCACCCAGCATGCTAACCATTTGAGCCAAGTGCTCTCTTCTGTCAAGTATTACCAAGAGTAATATATGTTTGTTAATCAAGGAGTTAGTTTGAGTTAGCTTTAATTTAACTCTAACTCTTCACCTACCCGACTTTAATGCCCATTTCCCCCTCTTTCGAGAACCATCCTCTCCACGTCCCTACCATCCCGTTCGGCCACCATCATTTTCAGTCACCGTCGCGCCGTGAGCTTTACCGCCGGTGTCATCGTCTTCCTCACGTCGATCTGAGCTCATCCTCGTTAGTCACTCGCTCACCCCCCGCTGCCATCGTCGAGATTTGAGGGCTGAAGGTTCGACGAACCCTTACCCCGTTTACCGTCGATTTTTGCTCGTCGATTCAGTCTCTGTCGGCCATCTGTCCGGTGTGATGCTGCCACCACCGTGCTCCCCGCTTCAAGCCGAACAAAACCCAACCGTTTAGCCGTCCGTTCACCGTCGGGAGAGCCTTTGTCGGACTTACGTGATTTCCGATCGTCTTAAATTATTTTGGGGTAAATCTGTTCATATTCCGGCCTAAAATCGATGTGTCTTCAACTTGAATGCATCGTTTGAATTATGGGCTTTGTTTTTTCAGTTGAACATGTGCCAATAAGCTCTCTGGGGAGTTTTCCGGTGGCCGTCTGACGGTTGTTTCAGTTTGGGTAAGTGAACCGGCTCAAGCCAGCCTGGACTGGATGAACCGGTCGGTCCATCAGCCAAACCCGAACCTGTTTGGCCCAAAACCCAAACCCAGTCAACCCGAGCCCATCGTTTGAGTCCGACCCGACCCGTCTCTGACCCGAATCGACCCGTGACTGAGTCAACTCGCCCGAGTTGACTCAATGAGTTTACTCACCGAGTCAACTCAGTTGAGCCCTGTTGGTTGCTGACGTCATCATGAATGGCTCCGTTGACCTTTGACCTACTAATGTCAGCGTTGACTTGCTGACGTCAGCGTTGACTTTGACAAAAAAATCAAATTTTCCGAAAAAGCCCTATTTTATGTTTTTCGACATCTTGAGTCCATTTTTGAAGCCCGTTTTGCGAATTTTCGACTACAAGACCCCCGAATCTGACCTTAAACCCAAATCATGCATATAAACTTAATTATTCAATTCAGATAATAGTAAAACGAATAAGTGACTAAAATAGTGTATTAATTGTGTAAAGGTACTCGAGACGCGTGTGACCACTCTTCTGCTCAGCCTAGCTCCTCTCGATCTGCTCACTCTCACGCTTCAGTGAATATCAGTAAGAATTTAAACTTTGTGTATAAGAACAAGTTTAGCACTTATTTCACATTATGATTGTTACTCTTTCATGATCTAGGATCCGACCCTGTATCCGAACGTACCGAGGCAGGTGTCCGTTAGACCCCTCTCCGACCAACTTTTGAGGTGTGTTCCATGTGTGCTATATTCTATTGAATGAACTGTATAATGATTACATTAGTAAACAATCTAACGATTTAATCATGAACAATGCTATGTTTGATGAATGTTCAGTTGTTATTGAGATTGCATCACTATGTTAGAAAATGAGATGAAATGGTGAACTGGATATATGATGACATTCTCTGCCTACCTGATGTATGTTTGCTCAATTTGTATACTTGGTATGTGATTTCTTGCTCTGTGATGGTATTGCTTGGTTGTTTAATGAATTTGATAGCATGATCTGTTAGCTTGACCTATGATGGTACAATCTGTTTGCATGATGAATGATGAAAATGTCTACTCTGCTCAATGGTATGCCCATTTATCTGTCAAAAGCATGAATCTTCCGTTTCTGATACTCTGAATAGAATATGTCTGTCACATGTATCCTGTTACTCATGTCTGGAATCTGAACACCGATTACTATATGAGGTATACTGTTGGGTTATGTTATGAAGTTTCTGCAGGTGCAGCCCTGATCCAGCTGGTATATTCTTATGGACCCAAGGTATCCCTTGGGTAGGTTCCGATGCTTTAGCACGGGTAAATCTTTATGGACCTAAGGCAGTCCCTTAGGTGGCACCTATGCCCATCGGGCCTAGGGTAAGTCCCTATGGATGCAGTTCTAGGGGACTGCATTTGGTGTAAGGTTGGAGGGTAGTCACTAGTAAACCCTTGCATGCACTCGAGCATTTGTATTGATCTGTCATGTGTTCTTATGATATGATTGATATGTATTTATTGCTTGTTTGATCTGCACTTATTGAAACACACTGAGCTCACTAGCTCATGCCCTTCTCTTCTCCCCTTTCAGATACTTGTGATAGGCTACCCTTTTGGACCCGGCAACTGGAGGATCGACACATTTAGCTTTAGACTGTTGTAATGTTCTTATCTTCCAAACTGTCTGTATTTGGGTGACTTCTACCTATATTTTGATACGACTTATCTTTTGGTTTTGCCGGATGTTGGCTTTAGTTATAACTGAACACTTTATGCTTTCATATCACCAATTTTGTAACCACATGATACTAAACTATTACTTACTATTTTTGGGATGGATTTAAAAGCAATACTGATAGACTTTATAATCGTTCTGAGAATTGTATTCGATATATCTTCGTTAACAGGTTTTAAGGTATGAGTCGTAAATCTCCCGTAGGGGGAAACTATATCAGTTTTGATATTTTGACTGAGATATTTCACAAGAAGTTTGATTATAGGTTGTGACCGCCCGGAGTTAGGTGAAACGCATAAGCGGGTTCGGGTGGTTATGTTTAGTGGTATCAGAGCTTTTGGTTTTAAAAACCTCGGACTGTGTATGAGTCCATTTTACGCAATGTTTGAAAAGTTTTACAAAAATGTGTTTTGAAATGAGCTAAGTCACCCAATTTTGTCTGCTTAATTGTGTTCGATTCTCCATTGCTATGAACTGACCCTAAGCTTATTTCTTGTAGAGATCCTCTGCTATGAGTGCTGTAAGAGGACGTCGACCTATTCGGAGACGTGGTAGACCTGTCCAATTTGCCGACGCTATGAGTGATCTGGTGGTTGAGCCACCTACTTCAACTCCTGTCCCTGGTCCTACTGAGCCTTTCGTACCATCTGACCCTCTGTAGTGACCGCTCCTCAGTCTGCCTCTAGGATCGATGTGTCTACTCCGGTTAGAGGAGCACCGTCTTCATCTGAGCCTCCCACATCTGTTACTGACGAAGCCCTTAGTAGGCAGTTTCTGCAGTTGATCACTGGTGCGGTTAGAGCAGCTGGTATTGTCCATGAGGTTCCCATCTCTCAGACTTTGATCACAAATGGGGCGAGAACTTTTGATGGCCCTACTGGTGGAGCCCCGACCGAGGCAAAAGAATGGCTCCACGATCTGGAGAGGCGTTTGGATTCTTTGGGTCTTGAGTCACCCAAGAGATATTTGGGAGCCGTCTCTATGTTGTATAGGAATGCTCGTACTTTGTGCGAATCTGTGGTTAGTAGTGTTCCTGCGGCCCGTTTGACTTGGGACTTCTTCAAGGAGCGCTTCAAGAGCCGCTTTGTTGGTGAGCGCTACATGAGGTAGATGCAAGAACGATTCAGGACCTTGACTTAGAGAGATATGTATGTATCCGAGTATGAGACAAAATTCTTGGGCTTGCTCAGATTTGGGGCTAGTTTAGTGCCTACCGAGAGGGAAAATGTCGTAAATTTGTGATGGGGCTGAGATATGATCTATGTGTACATGTTGTTGGTCATTTGGATAAGGACTTCGATACTATAGTTGAGAAAGCTAAAGACCTGGAAGAAGTTGAGCTAGCAGCCACTGGTGGAGGTAGAGTTGACCGAGAGCGGTCTAAGAGGCCTCCTAATCCTGAGCCTTCCTCGCGTCCTGGTAAGAGGAATCGCACTTCTGGTCATCAGAGAGGTAATTTTGGATTCAGGCCTGATACTTCTTCAACCTCGGCTGCTAGTAGAGGTGATTCGTCTGGTTTCACCCCTATACCCCTTTGTGTGCATTGTGACAAGCGACATGGGGGCGAGTGTAGAAGGAAGACCGGTACATGTTTTCGATGTGGGCCTGGAGACCATTTTCTGAAGAATTGCCCTGTTCCATCTTCTGCACCTCGGGCATCCTCCCAGACCCCTGCACGCTCACAGACTTCCGTACAGACTCCGGCCAGGGGTCGTAGTCAGAGTAGACCTTCTGCATCTGCTGCTAGGACAGACTCTAGAGCACGGTCCTATCAGAGTGGGGGACCAGTTTTGTCTGAGGCTAGGCAGCCAACACTTGTATATACTACCAGGCGACGTGATGATAGAGATGAGCCGGATGTTATAGCAGGTACATTTACCATCTTCTCTGTTTCATACTTTGCATTGCTCGATAATGGTTCTACCTACTCCTACATTTCAAGATCTATTTCCCGAGACCTTCCATTTCTGATAGAAGCTACAGAGAATGTTGTTATAGTTATGAGCCTAGTGGGCCAGTCAGTGATCGTGGATAAGGTGTTTAGGCGTTGTCCTCTTGAGGTTCAAGGGGAAATTTTTCTGGTTGATCTTATGGAGCTTCCAATGGAAGAGTTCGACCTGATCTTTGGTATGGATTGGTTGACCGAGCACCGGGTTAACCTTGATTGTGAATTGAAAAATGGCAACCTTAAAAACTTCTGATGGTCAGTCAGTGGTTCTAATCGATGAACGTCGAGGTTATCTGTCTAATGTAGTATCTGCACCGACCGTCGACGGAATGATTCGGAAAGGATACAAGACCTTCATCGCTTGTCTCCTAAATACGAAGGCTTCTCTATCCAAGATTGAAGAAATTCGCACTGTTAGCGAATTTCCTGATGTCTTTCCCGAAGAGTTGCTCGGGTTACCTCCGGATAGGGATGTTGAGTTTGAGATTGAGACTTATCCGGGGTCTGCACCTGTATCCATGAATCCCTATCGTATGGCCCCTAAGGAGCTTAAGGAGTTGAAAATTCAGTTGCAAGAGCTGCTTGATCGAGGTTTCATTCGACCTAGCTCTTCACTTTGAGGGGCTTCAGTCCTCTTCGTTAAGAAGAAAGATGGTTCACTCCGATTATGCATTGATTATCGAAAGTTGAACAAACTGAGAGTTAAGAACAAATACCCGTTACCCAGGATCGACGATTTGTTTGATCAATTTCGGGGAGCCACAGTTTTCTCAAAGATTGATCTTCGATCTGGATACTATCAAATGAAGATAAAGGGATCTGATGTTGCAAAGACGGCTATCCGCACTAGATATGGGCACTATGAGTTTCTTGTGATGCCTTTTGGTCTTACTAATGCACCAGCTGCCTTCATGGACATGATAAACCTTATGTTTCGACCCTAGATAGACCAGTTTGTTGTGGTGTTTATTGATGATATCTTGGTTTATTCTCGGGCAGAATCTGAGGATGTTGAGCATTTGAAGATTGTTATGCAAACCCTGAGAGAGCATCATCTGTATGCTAAGCTGAGCAAGTGTGAATTTTGGCTCAGAGAAGTGACATTTCTGGGGCATGTTGTGTCAGCTCGAGGTATCCAGGTTGATCCTGGTAAGATCGAGGCTATCACCAGTTAGAAGCAACTTAAGAATGTCTCTGAGATCCGTAGCTTTATGGGTTTAGCGGGTTACTACCGCCGCTTTGTCGAGGGTTTCTCCATCATTGATGCCCCTTTGACGAAGCTTTTGAGGAAGAATGTTCCTTTTGCTTGGTCTGATGCCCAACAAGCTAGTTTTGAGAAACTGAAGGCAGCTTTGACTCAAGCCCCGGTTCTTTCACAAACCGAGTCTGGGAAGGACTTCTCAGTGTATAGTGATGCTTCACACTCCGGGCTTGGTTGTGTACTGATGCAGGATGTGAAGGTTATCGCTTATGCATCACGTCAGTTACAACCACATGAGTGTAACTATCCGACCCATGACCTCGAGTTAGCTGCGGTGATCTTTGCTTTGAAAATCTGGAGGCACTATCTCTACGAAGAGAAGTGTTATATCTTTACTGGTCACAAGAGCTTGAAGTATATCCTCACTTAGAGGGATTTAAATATGAGGCAACGTCGTTGGGTTGAGCTTCTAAAGGACTATGATTGCGTGATTGAGTACCAACCGGGAAAAGTCAATGTTGTTGCCGATGCCTTAAGTCGTAAGACCATATCCAACCTGAGATCCCTGTTTGCCAGGATGAGTATTTATAGCGATGGCAGTTTGCTAGCGGAGTTGCAAGTTAAACCAACTTTGGCCGAAGAGATTAAGGCCAAGCAACTCTTAGACAATTCTTTAATTCCGGTCATGCAGCAAGTTGAGCAGGGATCCACATCTGTTTTTGCCTTCGATCAGAATGGCGTTCTGTGCTTCAAGGGTCGTAATTGTGTCCCCGATGATGCCGACTTGAAGCGAGCCATACTTAGTGAGGTTCATAGCAGCCCTTATGTTATGCATCCTGGTGGAGACAAGATGTACCAGAATCTGAAGCAAAGGTACCGTTGGGAGAGTATGAAGAAGGATATATCAGATTATGTATCGAAGTGTATGACATGTCAGCAAGTCAAAGCGGAACATCAACATCCTTCTGGTTTGTTACAACCCATTAAGATTCCTGAGTGGAAATGAGAGCGTATCACGATGGATTTCGTTACCGGGTTGCCTCTGACTCCTTCTAAAAAGGATTCTGTCTGGGTTATTGTTGATCGACTCACCAAGTCAGCTCACTTTATTCATGTACGAGTTACTTATTCTCTAGAGAAGCTGGCTAGGTTGTATATCTCAGAGATCGTCAGATTGCATGGTGTACCCTTATCTATCATATCCGATCGAGATCCGAGGTTCACTTCTCATTTCTGGTCGGCATTGCATAATGCTTTAGGTACACATTTAAATTTCAGTACATCCTTCCATCCTCAGACTGATGGTCAGTCTGAGAGAGTAATTCAAGTTCTTGAAGATATGTTGAGGGGATGCGTGATAGACTTCCGCGGTAGTTGGGAAGATTTTTTTCCCTTGACCGAGTTTGCTTATAATAACAACTATCAGGCTAGTATTCGTATGGCCCCTTATGAAGCTCTGTATGGTCGTAAGTGTCGAACTCCTATCTGTTGGACCGAGCTGTATGATAAGAAAACTTTGGGTCCGAAGTTGATCCTAGAGACTGAAGAGACCGTCAGGTTAATCTGTGATCGTCTGAAAGAGGCCTTTGACAGATAAAAATCTTATGCTGATCGAAGAAGAAAGGATATTGAGTTTGAGGTCGGTGATCAAGTCTTTCTGAAAGTATTCCCATGGAAGAAAGTTCTGAGATTTGGGCGCAAGGGTAAGCTGAGTCTGAGATTCATTGGGCCGTACCGTATCGTAAAGAGAGTTGGGTCAATTGCCTATCAGCTTGAGTTACCTCATCAGCTCAGTCGTATCCATAATGTTTTTCATGTGTCCATGTTGAGGCAAAACCATCCAGATCCGAGTCATATCATTAGGTTCAGGATGTAGAGTTGAGGTCAGACTTGTCCTATGAGGAGGAACCAATTCAGATCTTAGATTTTGCTGAGAGAGTTCTAAGGAACCGACGCATTCCGATGGTAAAGGTGCAGTGAAGAAATCGGAGTCCTAGTGAGGCTACATGGGAGATCGAAGGATCCATGAGAAATCAGTTTCTGCATGTGTTTGATTCAGGTAAATTTCGAGGATGAAATTTTTCTTAAGGAGACACCTGGTTAATTAATTAGATAAAAAAAGAAAGAAAAGTGAAGGTGTGGAGGATCGAACCCAAGACCTCAACCCCCACCACCCAGCATGCTAACCATTTGAGCCAAGTGCTCTCTTCTGTTAAGTATTACCAAGAGTAATATATGTTTGTTAATCAAGGAGTTAGTTTAAGTTAGCTTTAATTTAACTCCGACTCTTCACCTACCCGACTTTAATGCCCATTTCCCCTCATCTTTCGAGAACCATCCTCTCCACGTCCCTACCATCCTATCCGGCCACAATCATTTTCAGTCACCGCCGCGCCGTGAGCTTCATCGCCGATGTCACCGTCTTCCTCACGTCGATCTGAGCTCATCCCCGTTAGTCACTCGCTCACCCCCCGCCGCCATCATCGAGATTTGAGGGCTGAAGGTTCGACGAACCCTTACCCCGTTTTCCGTCAGTTTTTGCTCATCGATTCAATCTCCGTCGGCCGTCCGTCCGGTGTGCTGCTGCCACCACCGTGCTCCCCGCTTCAAGCCGAACAAAACCCAACCGTTTAGCCGTTCGTCCGTCGTCCGGAGAGCCTTTGTTGGACTTACGTGATTTCCGATCGTCTTAAATTATTTTGGGGTAAATTCGTTCATATTTCGGCCTAAAATCAATGTGTCTTCAGCTTGAATGCATCGTTTGACTTATGGGCTTTGTTTTTTCGGTTGAACAGGTGCCAATGAGCTCTCCGGTGAGTTTTCCGGTGGCCGCCTGACAGTTGTTTCAGTTTGGGTAAGTAAACCAGCTCGAGCAAGCTTGAACCGGATGAACCGGTCGGTCCATCAGCCAAATCCGAACCGGTTTGGCCCAAAACCCAAACCCAGTCAACCCGAGCCCATCGTCCAACCCGACCCACCTTTGACCCGAACCGACCCGTGTTCGAGTCAACTCGCCCGAGTTAACTTAGTGAGTTAACTCACCGAGTCAACTCAGTTGACCCTTGTTGGCTGCTGACGTCATCATGATTGGCTTCGTTGACCTTTGACCTGCTGACGTTAATGTTGACTTGCTGACGTCAGCGTTGACTTTGACCAAAAAGTCAAAATTTTCGAAAAAACCTTATTTTATATTTTTCGATGTCCTGAGTCCGTTTTTGAAGCCCGTTTTGCGAAATTCCGACTCTAAGACCCCCAAATCTGTCCTTAAACCAAAATCATGCATATGTACTTAATTATTCAATTCAGATAATAGTAAAACGAATAAGTGACTAAAATAGTGTATTAATTGTGTAAAGGTACTCGAGACGCGTGTGACCACTCTTCAGCTCAGCCTAGCTCCTCTCGATCTGCTCACCCTCACGCTTCAGTGAATATCAGTACAAATTTAAACTTTGTGTATAAGAACAAGTTTAGCACTTATTTCACATTATGACTGTTACTCTTTCATGATCTAGGATCCGACCCTGTATCCGAGCGTACCGAGGCAGGTGTCCGTTAGACCCCTCTCCGACCAGCTTTTGAGGTGTGTTTCATGTGTGCTATATTCTATTGAATGAACTGTATAATGATTACATTAGTAAACAATCTAACGATTTAATAATGAATAATGCTATGTTTGATGAATGTTCAGTTGTTATTGAGATTGCATCACTATGTTAGAAAATGAGATGAAATGATGAACTGGATATATGATGCCATTTTCTGTCTATCTGATGTATGTCTGCTCAATCTGTATACTTGGTATGTGATTGCTTGATCTGTGATGGTATTCCTTGGCTGTTTGATGAATTTGATAGCATGATTTGTTAGCTTGACCTATGATGGTACAATCTGTTTGCATGATGAATGATGAAAATGTCTGCTCTGCTCAATGGTGTGCCCATTTATTTGTCAAAAGCATGAATTTTCTGTTTCTAATACTCTGAATAGAATGTCTGTCACATGTATCATGTTACTCATGTCTGGAATCTGAACACCGATTACTATCTGAGGTATATTGTTGGGTTATGTTATGAAGTTTCTGCAGGTGCAGCCCTGATCCAGCTGGTAAACCCTTATGGACCCAAGGTTTTTTCTTGGGTAGGTTCTGATATATTAGCACGGGTAAATCCTTATGGACCTAAGGCAGCCCCTTAGGTGGCACCTATGCCCATCGGGCCTAGGGTAAGTCTTTATAGATGCAGTTTTGGGAGATTGCATTTGGTGTAAGGTTGGAGGGTAGTCACTATTAAACCCTTGCATGCACTCGAGCATTTGTATTGATCAGTCATGTGCTCTTATGATATGATTGATATGTATTTATTGCTTGTTTGATCTTCACTTATTGGAATACACTGAGCTCCCTAGCTCATGCCCTTCTCTTCTCCCCTTTCAAATACTTGTGATAGGCTATCCTTTTGGACCCGGCAACTGGAGGATCGGCACATTTAGCTTTAGACTGTTGTAATGTTCTTATCTTCCAAACTGTCTGTATTTGAGTGATTTCTGCCTTTATTTTGATACGACTTATCTTTTGGTTTTGCCGGATGTTGGCTTTAGTTATAACTGAACACTTTATGCTTTTATATTACTTATTTTGTAACCACATGATACTAAACTATTATTTATTATTTTTAGGATGGATTTGAAAGCAACACTAATAGACTTTATAATGTTCTGAGAATTCTATTTGATATATCTTCGTTAACAGGTTTTAAGGTATGGGTCGTAGAAACTATATCAGTTTTAATATTTTGACTGAGATATTTCACAAAAAAAATTAATTATAGGTTGTGACCGCTCGGAGTTAGGTAAAACGCATAAGCAGGTCCGAGTGGTTACAGTTATCCTGATTTTGGTCTTTGTATTATATAAAAGTTTAGGTAAATATAATAACTTGGCCTATTGGTTTTGGTAAATTACACTCATAGTCAATCAACTATAATATATTATTGTTTTGGTCATTCAAATAAAAAAAAGTCAATATCATCTTGTATATTATAAAATATTGACATGGAAATTTTCTATAAATTAAAATTTTCTAGCTATAATTTTATTTACACTCTGAAGCAGTTGAGACTCTACAATATCCGATTTAAATTAATCAACCAATAGATAAAATACAGAAGGTTAAATCAAAATAAATGAATAAATAAATATAGTAAAAACCAAATGAATTAATAAATAAATATAAATGAACTCTTATTAACCGATTACAAATATGTACAAATTTAGACAAAATTGATAAATTAAATTAGTACCCATTGGTTAACGGACACCATTAACAATGTCCTTAAAATATTTTTAAAATTTAACTAAATATATTTTTTTGAATAGAAATTTAACTAAATATTAGAAGTTCATAGTACTAGCTAATTAATTAGTCACATTTTTTAATCATTTAATTAACATTTTATTCCAAAAAATAAAAGCTGTTTACCTATAGGCTATACTTTATGAAAGAATTATAAGTACCTCAAGCTCTAGTTTGTTTGAAGTCCAAGTTCATTGTTCAAATTCAAGCTCAATAAAAGAACAAAAACATATATGAAATACGAAAAGATAGAAAACACACACCTGATTTCGTTTGAGTAAAGCATTAGAACATTCGAATTCGGCAAGCTTGATAACTCGAACTTGACATGATAATTACTAAGCCGAGTTCGAGTTTTTCACGAGGTGAAAAAATATAGCTTGGAAACCCAAATGTTTTGTTCAGACCCCTGTGCATGGTACTCATTTAGGGTATTCATATTTTCTATTTTCATACTCTGTTAACTACACAACAGGTTCAAAACAATCATTTACAAAGATTTAAGGAAAACCAAAACAAAATCTTCTGATACCAAGCCAGCCTAAAAGCTCATCAAGTAAATTAACCATATGTTAAAACCCTAGGCCAAACGCGAATATCAACCGGCTTATTTCATCATGTTGCCAAAGCCTATGTCGAATCCTAATGTCGGATCGATCTGTCTTATGCGCTGTGCAGGCTCGTCTTATGTTCCCCAAACCAGACTGTTTAGGGACATTCGAACTTATTTTCTGTAGGCTAACTCTTAGCCTCAGACAAGTAGTGGTTGAAATTTAATGCCTCAGGGAAATGTATGAAAGCCTTACCATGGCTCAGAGTTATTATTGCCAGGAAAATTTCTGACACACGACGAACGGGTCCAACCTTCCTCCATTGCAATGAGATCGAGACGTACCATCAATTTCTCCACGGCATCTTCTTCTAGGTTGCTAATTGAATCTGTTAACGGATTTTGTGGGGAAGAACTCTGCGAATAGTTTACTGAACATGTTTATCCCGGTTCTTAAAAACTGAGTTTGAAGTCAGATATTACGTCGTACCGTGAAACTTACCTTTGTGTCCTGATACAATCTGAGATATTTCAGAGCCTGTTCATACAATCCACAATGGTAGAGGAGAACGCTGTAATCTCTCATTTCCTTCGGATCTGTTGTTAGAAGAATTAGCCTTTCACATGCTGCAACAATAGAACAATTTCGTCACAATAAAAGTAAGTACGTTAACCTTGATATTACTCCCGAAAATGAAGAAACTTTTGCCTAAAGAAGGTTTGAGAAAAGAAATTCAAAAGCGGAGAAAAAGGACAATGAACATAATCAATGAAAGCAAAATCATTCAGGTGACAAGGAAAAAGAGATGGAAGACCAAATGCTAACACTGGAAATAGTGCAAATGATTTTCTAACCCGTTCCATCGCAAGGAATGAGGAGAGAAGGAAAGCACTATAATAAGCTTAAACTAATTTATCAATCTTTGATAACAATTGATACATATGATAAAGCTATCATTTCAATATTTATTAGGTAAAATAAAAAGGAATTTACTGATGCAACACCATCTTCTGATCATACCAGATAAAGCACGCCTCATATCCCCAAAACGAACACCAGTCCAAACACCCCGATCTAGCCTATGTTGAGCAGCCTTCGCAGATGCAAGCCGATGGCCACTATATGGAAAGAAATGTGAAATCATAACCTAGAATTCCCAAAGAACATCTAAATACAAATTGAATTATCAAATACCTTTCCTCAAAGCCATTAAATTTATTTGCACAGCTAGCAGCATCTGCTGCTCTTAAAAATAAACTATCAGCACGATCATGTTGAAATGGCCAGAAAGCATTCTTCAAATTTCTTAAAATCTGCAATCATAAAACTATATGAGAAGATAACAAAAATCAGAGGTAAAAAGATTACAAAACGAGGAGAAAATGCAATATCCGTAACAGAAATAGATTTTTTAAGTGAAAAAAAAGCCAAAGTTGAATATATTGAAGATAAATCTCTCACAAGTGCCCCCAAGATTAGATTACCCACACGAAGAGTGTCATCCTGGAACTCTTCATATAGATTAAAAACAAAGTTTAAACCATACTAGAGCACACCAGTCGAGACATCAGTTAAATAAATACTGTTAAAATCTCAAAAATGCCACCTTTAGCTTCTCATGAAACACGGGAGAAGAGACTTGATAAAGAGGGAGAGTATTAATTAAGTAGTTTGCAAGCATTTCACATTTTAGTTTCTTCGCTTCTGTAAAAAAGCACATGTAGACAGTAGAAAGCCGAAATCCAAGTTCATGTTTCTACTTACGTTCAACTTGCCCATGTCTGATTATCTGATCGCAATTAAGAAAAGATAGAGCACAACTGCACTCAGCACAAAGTTACAATAAAACCTTTTTGAAAAGATAAATAACTTGCATTTGTTTTGTTTTTCACTTCACTCGGGATTTAATATTAATAGTAAGTAAAAGAAATGTTCAAGAGTATAGAAGTTACCTCCTCCAATAGCATTTGTACAGTCATTATGTGTGGCTGATCAGACTCTTTGCTCTTTTGCTTCTCATAGGCTCTAGGAAGACCAGGAAGATCATGTGGGAAAAAAATCTCAACATCAAAATCCAGAAGGCCCCACAACCGAAGCATTTTCAGAATCTCTGAATGTATCAGTGAAAGCATTACAGCAGAACCCGAACGATGTGTCAAAACCTGCTCAAACAAAAGATTAATTAACAAAACAAACACCACAATTTGGTATAACTTTCAGAAAAGATAAAAAAGAATCATATGCTAGAAGGCAAATTTCATACCGAATGAAGATAAAGGGCCTGTGGCTCTGCTTGATTCTTGGCCATAGATCTCCAGAAGCCCTTAGAAGAAGTGAATGGAATGACCAATTAGAAAAAAAAAGAAAATGATCACGGAATGCTTCATTTCATATATACAACTAATGAAGCACAGAGAGGCTACGCTATTCGATATTCATTACAACACAGTCTGCAGATATGAGATCTACTGAAGAAAAAAGTTCATTCCCTAAATGTTGCACAATTCCTTGAATTAAGTAGAGTTAAAACTAGACAGTCACTAGAAATGAAAAGAACTTGGTTTGTTGAAGTCAATAGATTGGAAAATGACATTAGCAAAATTCTCGTAGGTACCTTTTTAACATATAGATATTTTTCTATGCTCTCCAAAAAATTCTCCCGTGACGACCTACATGATGAGTTATAATGAGAGCAGTAGCCCATGGAGAGATCATCCAAACTTTCAAGGAAAGCATCCACCGGAAGAGGATCAGAAGAGTGCGAAACGAGAGAAGCATCCTCTGCTGCTATGTAAAGAGCTGTTCTCCCTAGATCAACACATCTATTTATGCAGATACTTGTTTCTCTCTCGATAACAGATAACTTATGAATTTGTGAAACGAAACACTTCCTCGCTATCTGCTCCAAAATCGATTAACATTAAAAAAACAATGTTACATGAACATGCCACTGAAATTCCCGTCGAACGTATGCTCTCAATTATTATTATTTTTTTCGCGGGTAATAAAATCTCAGTGGACTTGAATATAAAACCGGGACATAATTCCCAAGTACCATCCTCCCTAGGATATGAACTTAATTTGAATTGAAAGCTTCGGGTCCTAATTGTTGTAGTGTCCCTTTCAGACCAGTACTTAAAACCAATACAAACGTTCCAAAACGATTTTGCTTTAATTTTGCAAGCCTTTTTTTTCTAAACTGAATAAACTAAAACTTCAGTGATTAAATTCTAAACCAAGCATATTTGAAGTCATCAATCACAAAATTTGCCAAAACTACATTAATTCCTGACAGAATACATAATTATTTACAAAAAAGATAAACTTCCCAGAATTGAATATTCTTCAATCGTACTAAGATGCTCAGTTCACATCAAAATCTTTCCAATTTTGAATCAGGGAACACAATTCATTAACATTTATCAGATAAAAAGAAAGAAACTTCCTTTCATAATCATAGACACAAACTCAAATCATAGGAAAATTCTTCGGCGCTCGACGAGCACGAGCACTATTAATTTAATTTGTAAAGATTTAAAATCTAAATAACTCAGTATAATTATAAATTGTTTAAAAATCAAAAGGAAAATTAATTAAAATACATTATTTTATTTTTATTTTTAAATTAACACTAATTTTTGTTCATTTGAAATTTAAGCCGCTCTCATCGCCTGCCGTTGTTGACAATTTATAATTATGCATTGAGTCTTTGATTTTAAATTTTTATAAATTAAATTAGCAGTGCTCATCAGTGTTTATCTAGCGTGGCAAACTCATCCCGAATCATATCATTCTAAAACTGAATTTTAAAATCAAGTAAAATTACTATACTTAGACACTCTACCAATGAGATCAAGTCCAAAAAAGGAAATTCATAATTTTTTCCCCTAAAACTGAGAATGAAAATCATAGATTATGTAAGAAAAGAGAGAGTAGCAGTACTCTGGCGTGAGACGTATCGACTCCAGAAGATTCGAGAGCATCATGCAAGGCGAATCTGAGATCGGTGGACGGCGGCGGCGGCTGAGGTGATCCGCTACAGCACAGCACACGGTAACACGGCGGCGGAGACGACGGAGTAATCGAAGGAATAGATCGGAATCTGGAGAATTTAAAAGGAGCGACAAACACTGAAGCAGCTGAACTCATCGCCGATTCTTCGATGGAGAAATCAAAATTTCACTGCTTTTTTACTTTTTCTTTTTTTCAACTACGAAGCTACGAAGATATTTGTTTGTGCTCTTCAATTTTGATTACGACATTTGGGAATTAATGAGAAACATTTCTATTTTGATGAGGACATTTGGATATTAATGATTTTTTGGGGAAGAAATTCCACATTTTTGTTTTAGCATTATGTCTTTATCCAATTAAAAAAATGAGATTATATTTCAGGGTAAACCACAATTGATAGTCCCTGAACCTTTAGGATAATTACAATATAGTCATCAAACTTTTAAAACTTGTATTATGGTCGCTTAACTTTTAATTTGGGCGATGATGAACGACGACCGTGGTGAGCGGCAACCGACAGTGGGTGAATTTGGTCGGATAGAAGGGTCAAATTAATATTTTATCTAGAGTTTAGGGGTAAATTTGGTATTTATCTAAAGTTTATGGATCAAACTAAAAATTAACACATTTTACTAACGTGCCACTTCATCAAACTAACGACACTTAATGTCTCAATGACCAAAACATTATAAACGATAACATAAGTAACCAAATGTTATAAAATAATAACATAAATGACTAAAATGTTAATTTTTTAATTTGATAGGCAAAAGTAAATACTTATAAAACGAAAATGACATTTCGGTAGTTTGCACTTATATTTTATATTTTTACTTTTTTTTACGTTCTAGTGTAATTAGGAATAGAAATTGTCTGCTTCTTCTCGGTGCCTTTATTTATGCATTCACATTAAAAAAATAAGTTTAAGGCTTAAGGTTATGACTTAGGGTGTAGGTTATATTTATAGGGTTTATAGTTTAATGTTTAGAATTTAGGATTATAGTTTAAAATTTATTTTTTTAGTATTGAAACATAGAAAGGGCAAAGAATTTTTATTCTAAAATTACATAGTAATATTAGTTCTTTACTCTTAGTCTTTTAAAAACGCACATACATCTTAAAAACAAACTACTTAAATTCGTATTTTTAAAAAAAAATATTAATCTTTCCATTTTCTACTTGGATCGCACAATAATTCTTATATTTGTACTTGAATGAATTGATGAAAGTATTATAAAGAAGGGAAGCAATTTTTGACTCTTGGGACTTAGATAACTCTTTTAAAGCTAATAATAATATACCTCGCACCAAATCTTTGACCAATTTTATATGGATTTCTTTTTAAAATTTTTGTAATATTTTTCTATAGTGTCACATCTTCCTTAACTATCGCCATTAATCAATTGACGAACGTGCAGAAGTTGATCATAGTTAGAGTTTGGGGGATCTTGCTCCCCTCAACTTTTTGGAGACTTTTCAGTAAGGCCACCCAAAGTTTCAGATATTTTAATTAGACCCTTTAAATTTTGAGTAAACTACTTCAAATACCACTTAATTTGATGGTTTATATCTATTTTACCATCGAACTTTAAATTTGTTGGATTGTACCACTGAACTTTGATTTTGGCTACAATTATAGCACTGGATCGTTAAATTGTCAATGACGTGATGACATAGCCATTTTATTTCCCTTTAACTTTAGTTTCTGCATCGATTTTTCCACTAAAATTTTAAACACTTCAATTTTAGGCATTAAACTTTTCGATTAATGATGGCGATTAATCGTTGCCCGTCATCGATCATCTTGCGCCAAGACCAAAGTCTTTATATTTCACTCCTCTTTCTTCTTATAAGACTGGTTTTTTACAAAACTCACTCAAAATTGACAAAAATCTATCAAAAGGTTTGTCGTGCTAATATTTCGATCTTCTCTGGTGACTGTTTAATGAGATATGTTGTTCTTCTTCTGAAAAGAAATATTATCACCCTTTGAATGTTTGATACCCTGGACGCTTCAAAATAAAGAAACTCCCAAAAGCGCAAAAATAGTTTTGTATTTAATTTTGCGAGTTTTAAAGAGTTTTTGAGAAAATTTAAACCGAAAAAATAGTAGAACATAATGAAATGAGTTCATCAGTGTTTAAAGTGGCCGTAAATGACATCGAAGAATGATGGTTTCCTAAAACGGTTAAATATTGGTGAAAACCCTAAATTTGATATAAAAAATGGTGAGGTGGAATAAAAAACAATTTTTTGACTTTCACGCACGCCCTCCAATTGTTATGGTTTAACGATCAGTGCTCAATTGAAGTCAAAATCAAAATTTAATGATACAATCCAATCATTTTAAAGTTTTGTGGTGAAATTGATACAAACCCTAAAATCCAATTGTATTTAGTGTAATTTACCTTAAAATTTTCTGAAATTTTCATTAAGCTTCAAGTTTTTTAAAATTAAACCCGATACTCTCAATTTAAAAAAAAAAACTCGTTAAATATCCCAAAAATTTAAAAAAATAATAATTAAATCAGCAATTATTTTAGAAAATATTCGCATTGAGTATTGAGAATTATAAAAATTAACTCACATTTTCGTTCTCAACTTTGGGTTGGTGAAATCTCCACTTGTGTTTGTCGCAAATGCAGTTGGAACTATCGTTATCATTATTATTATCATTATCATTAATATATTAAAGACAAACTCTAATAAAAAAATTAATAGAATTATTGTCCGAATTCATACAACCTTGCAACTTCCCTGTTTAATATAGAAGCTAGAAGTTGTTCAGGTCCCAATCTAAAGGCTTCTCGATGATTCTCGATTTATCCCGCATAACATACATGTGCGGATCTAAAAATTTATACTTAACAGTTCACCGATCAGTGTAATAATTTAGAATCAATTTATATTATTTGTAATAATGTATTAATTACTTATAATTGTTGTATAAGCAAACATTGTTTATAGTCAAAGACATATTAACATTGAAGAACCAATCCATATGTTGGCGAGATTGTAACTATCTTACATTGATGTAACTGTATTTTAGAGAGTAGAAAAACATACTATAGTGAAAGCTAATTTTTAATTTCAATTGAGATTTTTAGTTTTGATTCACTAATGTTTATTATCATATCAACTTGAAACAAAAGTATGCTAAACTTCTGAAAAAAACTAATATTTTTCACTATTGGGATTGATCGACGACTGTTTCGTTAATCGAAATTATGACATTGACAATAGTTGCAACTTTAAAAAATTAGGGTTCTTTTTAGGAAGAAGACTTTAACGTACCACATCAACGTTTCTTAACGGGGTTAACAACACTAATAACGGTGACTATAATAAATTTAAATTAAAAATTTAATGACTATAATGAAGGATTTTCGATTTCAGTGACCAAAATGAAAGTATTCTAAAAATTTAATGATTACTAAAATAATTTATCCTATTTTTTTAATAGTGTGTCACTTGACATACCATGCACCATAATGCATCTGCCGACTGCCTCAATAAGTTACTAATAATGACAAACACATAATTTTAAATATCAATACAAAATATATATATTTAAATATTTAATCCTTTAAAAATTTTAAAAATACGAATATTCTAAAAACTTCTTACTCCTCAGTTCATCTCTAATAATCGGAGAAATATGGTGTAAGATAAACGGTGATCAGCACCTGCTCGCCACTTGTTTTATATTGTTTTTTAATAATTTTAAGATAATTATATAATAATATTTATTTATACTTTTTATTGATAAGATATAAATATCTTGTAAACAAAATGTTTTAAACTTGAATTTTTTAAAATAAATATTTTTTTTTCTATTGAGACTATTCATTAGATCTTATATTGCCGACACATATGGTAGTATCAAATGATTTGAGGGCAGTTCTGAATCACATGTTATGTGGACCATCATTTCTTGTTTGTTGCCAAAGTTGAGATATTTAAGGGTGATTGCTTTGGCAGGATATAGAATCGACAAGTTGGCGGATTTTGTTCGGTACACTGTCGGGACTTGAAGTAAAAGTTTAAGAGGGCCAATTTAAAGTTTTATAAAAATTTAGAAGTTTAAATATTTTTTTTAAAAAAATGAGGGTTTAACCAAAATTTTAATAATTTTGAAAGATTTAACAAAAAAATTGAGAGGAAATTTAACTAAGAATATTCAAAATTTTGAAACTTAATCTTGAGGGTGCCAACTTAAAATTTTCAAAAAAAATTAGAGACAAAATTCAAATTCCAAAATTTTAGAGGAGTCGTGTCCCTACTAATGCCTTGAACGATCCGCCCCTGGTTCGGCAGGAAAGAAAACTGAATTGATAGAAAATGTAACACCCGGGTTTAGGGGTCGGGTGAAAATAATATTTTAATATTATTTGGGCTCGGGTTTATAATTAAAATGATCTTTTAAAATTTCGGGTTTCAAAATGAATATTTGAAATGGGACCAAAATGATTTAATTGCAAGTTGAAGAGCTTTTTAAAGAACAAGGGGATAGCCATTCATTAATGGCCTTTTGGTAATTTACCCATTTTTCAATTTAAATCCCCCCTTATACAAAATAAACACTATTCACTCTCTTCCTCACCCATTTTCAACGTGAAAAGAGCTCCCCTCTTCAAGTTACTATTCCATCCAAAAAGCTCCTCCATTTCAACTCCTTTTTGAAAGGTAACAACGTTTTTGACTTCCCCTCAACTCCCTCTCTTTGAAAGTACCATTTATTTTCATTTTCATTGAAGTTTTGAAAATGGGATTTTCAAAGGGTTTGATTAAAAATGGTGTCTTTGTGTAGCTAAACCTAATATTTTGATTTATTATGGTTAGTTATGGAATGTAGGAGTCAAATGGTGCAACATATGTGAATTTTGAATGATTTTGAGCAATTCCCGAAATTGGGTAAAAATGGGGTTTTTGGAGGGTTTTGGGTGAGTTTTGGGGTTGTTTTAGGTGGGAATTGATAGTCCAATAGTAGTACTATGGTTAGGGGTTAATTTAGGATCATTTGTGGGTGCTATGGATGTTGGAAACATGGTTTTTGGACATGGTTTAGGGGCAGCCCGAAATTGCTAAAAATGGGATTTGTTCATGGTTTGCAACATGATAAATTGCATTTGAATTGTATTCCGGGTTGGTATTTTGATGTTGGGCTGATTTGGAATTGTTTGAAATGTGTTTGAGGTTGTTTAGAAGCGGGAATTTGTGTTGGGGAAGCTTCGGGAAGAAATCCGGAAATTTGAGGGAGGTTGCTTGCTTGGCTTGGAGCTTGGAAGCTTAGGTGAGTGGTTAAATACTTTTAAATGATTTTCAAGTGTTGGTTCAAGCATGTGAACTAGGTTGGGATTGGTAGACCCACCTAGAGTTGGGATTAGGGTGGTGGCCTAATCCCAAACTTTAGTTAGAGACCTTGGTTGATCTTTAAAGTGTTGAATTATGCCTCATGTTTAATCATGCTTATGGTGGTTATGCTTATGTTGTTATACATGTATGTGGAGGCATGGCTTAATGCATTGTTACATGCATGTTGATGATAAATGTGATAGAGATATACATATGTATGAAATATGATGTGATATTTGTATTATTGAGATGCATGTGATGTTGACATGTGTAATGATGTTATGAAATGATTGTATGATCCGAGGATCATGGTGAGTACATGCTAGGCATGGAAATGTGGTTCGTGCATGACAGTGAGTCATGGTGAGTACGTGCTAAGCACGGGAGTTGTTATGGATTGATATTGTGATAGATTAATGAAATGTGTAGTATTGGCACTAGTATGCTTGGGTACAAATGATCGATCATTAGGATATGTAGTGTGCACACGTGAGTCAAAATGCGCGCGTGGTCTTGATGATGGTAGTCATCAAGATGGAGTACGGGTTCGCCCGGAAATCTTCTTTTATATATATTAGTCGATGATGAGTGGAATCCCATCGACGGGCGTGAGGATGAGTGGAATCCCCTCCGCGTGAAATGGGCGTGAGGATGAGTGGAATCCCCTCCGCGTGAACGGTGATGAGTGTAATCCCACCGTCAGGTAATGGTTGTGTTGTTGGATGTGAGTTCCAACGGTTATCCGCGTATTCGAGTCATAGCTAGGTGCCAATACAGATTGTAGTTTATGTTGCCAATATGTGATTAATTGTGAGCCAATGTGATTTGGGATGTGTTGCTAACATGGTTTAATATATGTGATTTCATATGTTGTGGATTTAAACATGTTGAGCGTGACATGATATTGAATATATGTTCATGCATCATCTATATTTATGGCTCGTGTGGATCGGAGGTAAGATCATGCATTTTATCTTGGTTGTAGCTCGTGCTTGGACCCTGCATTGTCGAAGGTTTGTTTTATGAGCTTACCCTCACTAAGCTTTTATGCTTACGCTCTCTTTTGTTCGACAATGCAGACTAATGGCTTGTGGGTGGCAAGGGCAAGGAAAGGCCTCCAAGTGTTGCTTACGGTTAGCTCAAGTATGATAGTTAAATTTAAAGATTGTAATAGTAAAGCAATGGGATAGGTGTCGTGTTATGATGCTTTTAGAATGTTGTTGTTGTTGTTGTTTAGGAGCATGTTAGACTCCTCATATGTGTTTGTTAATTTAGCTTTTGGGATGTATGCCTTGCTTGAAATCATGTTAGTATTTTGCTATCTAGAATTGCTTAAGTGTTGGATATGTTAAAGCTTAATATCTATAATGACATGTATGGTTGTGTGGCAATGTGATGTTGTGCCTTGGTGTTTAGTCTTGTTATGATGATGCTCAAGCATGCTTGTATGTTGGTTGCCTTTAAAATTGTTGTTAGTGTGTTGTTAGAGGTTTTGGTGGGGTTTTAGGGGCACCCTTGTGCCTTAAACCAGCAAAAACCAGTCTGCAGAAAGGGGCGTTTCGGAACGGGCCACCCTGTTTCGGAACGGTTCCTTTGCATTTGGCCTGCCGTTTCGAAACGGATGGGGGTCGTTTCGGAACATTTTTGCTACTGGAATTTTGAGAAATTGACGAGATAAAGGCGTTCCGAAACGGGCCTTTGATGTTTCGAAACGGTCAAATATCGTTGACCACGAGAAGTTGACCGTTAGGGTCGTTTCGATACGGGTCACCCCCGTTTCGAAACGGTCACCCTATGGTTGACCCTGGCCTGTTGACTAAGTCAAGGCGTTTCGGAACACCCTAAGGGCGTTTTGAAACGGCCTGCTGTAAAAGACTAAGATGAGCTGTTTAATGTTTTGGTTGGTCGGAGTATGTTACATTGTTTGTATTTTCCGCTGCTGTGCTTCACATAGGTTTAATTATGCCTATAGACAAGATAAAATAAAAAGGAAATTTTTTTGGGTCGTTAACCGAGGGGAAACCTTAACGGGTTTCGCTTCGGTTTTCCCCGTGTGGCCCACTCGGATCGGTCATCCGACCAGACCAGGACGAGGGGGTTACAGAAAATTAGAGGAGAGAAAAATGAAGGAAGCTAAAGATTATATTTATGATGAGTCTACCACGTGCGACGAATAACGCTGAACTTTACTAACGCTGAACATCATTAAATTAATTAATAAAGATTAAAAAATTTCAAGGACTCAACATACATTTAATAATTATTTTTAAATTTTTGAATTTTTTAATAAGGGTAAACTACATATTTAGTGCTTCACCTATTTTCATATTTCTATTTTGGTGAAACTTCATTAAATTAAATTAAAAAAATTAATAATCGAAATTATTTTCATTTTTCCTCGATTCCCCAATGGTGCTGGGTTTTTTAATTAATAATCTAGATTATTGAAAATGAAACTTCGATTACTCTCCTCTTATCTGCACTTTAACACATCAAAAATATGTCATCATATTCCTTCTCCTTTGCTCGATTTTGCACATCCAAATTCTCAATCTGTTTCCATCTATCAAAACCCTAAAAAATTTCATTCTTTTTCAACAGATTCGTCTCTTGTTGAAGCTAAGAATATTTTTTATCAAGTCAATTTCGATTCGGTTTTAACGAAGGGGTTCGCAGCTTTGCTTGTTAATGGATTGTCTGGAAGATATGTCCAGAAAGTTTTGAGGGTTTTTGCCTAAATTTGCTGTGCTTCTGGGGCTGCAACAAAGCTTAACACCTTCAATGAATAATGAGTTTTTGAACATGTTGAAGTTGATGCAAAAGAAGACACTTAGTTGCTTATTGAAGCTGAGAATGGTGATGGGTCTTCGGGTAATGGTCAAATTGCGAATGATAATAGTGAAAAAACATGTTGAGAAATAATACGTAACGTTATGTACTATTTTACTAAAAATAGTTTGGGTATCAAAATAAAAATACGAAAATAGGTGAAGTACTAAATTTATAGTTTACCCTTATTAAAAAATAAAAAATTTAATATATATATATATATATATATATATATATATAGGGAAAATAATTTAATTGAATTTTTAAAAATAATTATTAATTGTATGTTGAGTCTTTTGAAATTTTTAATTTTTATTAATCAATTTAATGGTGTTCAACAATATTCAGCATTAGTGGTGTTCACCGGTATTCGTCGCAAGTTCTAAAATTTTTCTTATATTTATTTATGTATTTGGTTGTGACATGTGAGGATGCAAAATTAAAAGAGAAATATGGCGAAAAAGTAAAAATAGGAACTCTTATTTTACAATTATAAATTTTTATTTTTATTGATATTATTTAATTGAATTTTTTATTGAGATATTATTTAATTTAAAAAAAATTAAAAAATCTTAATAGAACAAAATTTATAAAAATATAAATATTTAAAATCAAAAGTTTTATAAAATAATAACGTACATTAGAATAAAAATTACCTATCTCTTTTTGGCGACTTTATTTATGCTTCAACACTAAAAAATTAAACATAAGTCCTAACTTGAAACTTTAAATCTTGAACCACAAACCCTAAAAATAAAACCCTATACCTACACTCTATACCCTAATCATAAACTCTAACCCTAATTTTTTAGTGTAGAAAAATAAATAGAAATATAAAAAGGCAGAAGATTCCTGTTCAATCAAATAGGAATATCCATTCTTATGAATGAAAAATGAAAAATAAACATGATAAAATATTATACATAAAACATTTTTAAAAAAATATGATACAATTAAAAATAATAAAATAAATTATTTAAATTCTTATTTTTTTTATCAGCAACATATAATTTATTAAAAAAAATCATACATCAATTATTGTGTGCCTCATTAAAAACTTTATTAACTTAAAATTAAGAAAAAGAGTACAAACACAAAAATTTAGAAGACAAAAACCAAAACGAAAATAACTCCTCCAAACCCAGCAACACGACACTCGGCCACAAAACTCCTATAGGCCATAACAAACATCCTGCCCCCAAAACCGCACCCCGATCGACATCATACGCACAATCCCAACGCAGCACAAACCAACTCCCACCAACAGACCAACAATGCAGCCAAACAAAACAGTCCAGCTACCACCCATCTCGAAATAAATCAGCACGACCCACTCCCTCCTTCGCAAGCGCATCCGCAATACTATTCGCCTCGTAAAAAACATGTATGAAGCAAACACACGGCCGATGCATACAAATGTAAAAAAAATCATCTGATATTTCAGCTCAGTAAAAATTCAGCATTATTCGTAGTACTTATAAACAGATTTTAAGATAGTTACTAATTGATAATTCACTGCCGTGCATAATGATCTTTCTGCAATGAGTTCAAAGCAGAAGAAGAATGTATACAACTTCTAATGAATAATTAGAATAAACATGAAAAAGAAAAGAGAAGAGTAGTATGGATCAAATTACAAAAATCTTAAGTTCGTTTGTAAAGAAAGAATTGGAAACAATTCCTGCAAGCAAAATGAATAATTAAATTCAGTGTTCGAGTTAATTTAAAAACTACATGAATTTCATTAATGAAAATTCGGAGTTAAATTCAGTATTAAGTAATATGAATCACCTGAGTAAGCACATTTGGCCGATTGACCAAGCTGCTCATCTTTGTTCCCTCATATTTCTTTAGGTCACAGATTCTAAACCCGCTAGGAGCTCCCCCTTCCTTTCTTTAGAGTCCCTCTTCCCTTCCTCTCTAGGTAATATTAAGATTAAATAAGATTTGTAAAAAGAAAAAGTAATATGAATCACTTATACAACAAAAAGTAAAACTTAGTAGAACTTTGTTTGAGCAAAGCCAAATGACAAGCACTTAACCAATTAACTAGATAAGATTATCTTAAACTTTATAAATATTTTTAGTTTTACACATATCTAACACCTTGGATGAGTGTAAATTAATAACTAAGATTAAAAGTTGAAAATATATAAATTTTTAAGAGAAAAAAGAGATTTTTTTTTAAAAAGGGTGTCTCATAAAAAAGACTCTCTTCATATTTTGTTTATGGCAAAACACAATTTAAATAGCCGAAGGATGAAAAGAGTGCGCCACAAGATATTATTACCGCAAAACCTTACACAATATAAAGAGTATAATACAACCTGAATTACTACAGCCAAAACAAGGAGTATAGAAATTTTTTTAACAAGTTAAACTTTTAATATTAATTTAAAACTATAGGGAAAAAGAACCAAAAATAAAACACCACAATGAAATAGGCAATAGAGAGCAATACAACAAAAGTATAGAAATCCTTTACCTTTTGGGTGCCCTTATTTATGTCACACACTAAAAAGTTAAGTTGGAAGTTTATGATTAAGGTTTAGAGTTAAGGTTAAGAGAATTGGAGATAAAAATCTATTTTTTAGGGTTTAAAATTTAGAATGTTAAGGCTTAAAATTTAAGAAACATAGGAAAGAACATTAAAAAAGAAATTATTTAGATTGTGGATCTTCACCCCTAAAGCCAGTTCTTACTAGAAATTGTTAAATATTTCCTGTTTTTGTATTATATTGTGGCTGTAGTTTAGTGGTGAGAATTTTCGTTTTTTTAATCCTGTAACTAAACAAACGAACTATTCTTGGGATTATCTTAAGTCTAATTATTTATTTTATGAAGATTGACAAGTCAATCTGATTGGATAACAATATATATGCCGCACATCAAATTCTAACAAATTAAGGTGCGTTTGGTCCACAGAATGTAAGATTATCATCGGAAATATGATTTCCAAAATGTAACATTACCTGAGACATTACTAGGAATGTTAGATTACTTTGTTTGGTTTATTTGGTAGGAATGTAAGATTACATTGTTTGGTTGAGGGAATATAAGATTATTTGGAAGAAGATTTTACTATATTGTGCTTGTGATATATTTCCTTTTTAACAAGTTAAAACTTTTAATATTAATTTAAAAATATATGGTTGAAGATTCATACAATTGTACTTAGCATATTACTAATATAATTAGTATAAACAATATGAAATATATATTTTTATTTAGGGTTAGGATCCACTTACACAGTGTAAAACTCTTTAAGTTTTACACGTTTTTTTTGGATCGTTCGATGGGGGAAATGGATGGATGAGATTGACTCCTTACTTTTCCCCCAAGTGATAATCTTCACATATTATATTGTTAATCTCATACATCCATTTCCCCCATCGAACAATCCAAAAAACGTGTAAATATAGAGGATTAAATGTGTTATTATTCAAATTTTTGTAATTGTTACGTCATTCGCTTAACGACAGTTAACAACTCAATGACCATTTTGTAACAAAAACTAAAGTTTAATGCCCATTATGTAACTTTTGTAAGTTTGATGAGCATTTTGTATTTTTGAGATAGTTTAGTAACCATTTGTGTACTTTACCCTTTATTTAAATATTAAGATACTTTTTAAATATGTGTAAACCATTTAAATATTAAACTAGTATGAAATAAAATTATTTAATAAATTTACGCCATTTAAATATGCTACAAAGGATCCAAATTAAGAAAACTCATTACTTCAAGGGTAATTTTGTCTAAAATGGCAAGAATTGACAAATATCTAAGGAAAGGGTGGGAATCACATTCTCAAAATGTTGACAAAAAAACACTATTGTTAGTAATAATATTTTCCGTGAACCAAACGCCCCCTCAGAATAGAGAACTAATTTTCAGCTTTTGTAAAGCAAAGGAATGAAATTCAAAACTAGACCAATTATTTTAGGGTAAATTACGTAAATCATTACCAAACCTTACCCTCAAATTTATTTTAGTCATTAAAGCTTCAAAACGTTCAATTTACTCACTGATGTTTAGACATTGAACATTTTTGGTCACCTCTCTGTTAACTTTTGACGGTGTTATCACATGAACGCCGTCCACCGTTCACCATCGCCGAATGCCACCATCGATGGTTGTAGATGGTGGTCGTTCGGTCCCAAATTTTACCAATTGCTTCCTCTCGTTCCTTGAGTCCGAATCTGATCTCCATTTCACCAGAAAGTGCATCGAAGTTCACGAATTAAACAAAAATCTTTTATTTTTTCTCTCTCGGTCTCCCTCCTCCACCATCGGATAGAACTCGTTTATCACTATATTGATTCTCTCGTGCTGATGAAATTTTTCACTGTATGAATTATGGAGAAGTTCCTCCGCTCGTTAATAAATAAATGTCGTCAAAAAATTAATAAAAGAGTAATAAAAAATGTTTAACGTAAACTATTAAATAAATTAAATATTTTAAATTTTTAGTGACTCAAATATTTCTCCTTTCCATAATTTTCTTTATTCTTTTAGTGGTACAAATATGTCGATCTTATAAGAAGCAATCCACTCTCTCTAGGGATATTTCTCCTAATGGGTTTCTCGGCCCATAAAATTCTCTATTCTTTTTTTTAGTACAAATCCGTTTATTGTTTCAACCAAACATCGTGTTCATGTATCATATTTATGTACGAGATTAATAATACATTGTTTAATTACGGTTTAAGATTTGTTTAGTTGCGGTTTAGGATATGAATTTTCAATTTTATTTAAGTTTGTCCATATTTACAAATGGCTAACCTAAATCTGTTTCCGGCCCATCATATTTCTTTATTTAAAAAAATGTTTATTATGTTTAATTTTCTATAATTTTTCATTTTATTAATTTTTTACTCTTTTATACGTGGATAACTCAACATAATTTTTTTATAGTTTTCTATAGTATTGTATATTATTATAGGCATAACGCCAAAAAAAGTCCTTAACGTTTAACTAAATAATCAGTTTAGTCCCTATTATGTTTTTAAGCATTTTTTTTTGATCAAAGGGTGGCCTCGTTAAAAACCCCCCTCGTACCAAGCATTCCCGAAAGAACGCCGGCAGCGGAAGGAGGAAAAGAGTGCCAATTATTTATTATTCATAACCAAAAGAGTTCATATCCATCACCTTACAAATGTAAGCTCAAAGCAAAAAGATAAAAAAAGAAACCAAAACAGTATGACCAGAGATTCATATTACCAGGCTACATTATTTTGCTAAATTGTCTATCCGATACCTGCCTTGGCCAGGCAATCCGCATCCACATTGCAAGCTCTCGGAATCGATCTGAAAACGCAACCTCTTACCTTCCCTGTTTGAGCGATATCCTCCACCACATTTTTGAAAAGATTGGAACACGACGCCGGATTCCGAATCCAACTAATAGCGACGGCGCTATCGCTTTCAATAATTGGCCGACTTCCCAAACAAGCTAGCTCCTCCGCAGCCAACCGCAGGCCCCTCCGAATTGCAAGGAGTTCAAACAAAATCGGAGGACCTGGTCCACAGCTTTCCGTGAATTGGCATATAATTTCTGATTTATGGTTCCTAGCTAAGCCTCCGATGCCCCCAGCGGAGCCGTCTGACCGCACTGCCCCATCGACATTGATCTTGATGAATCCAACGTCCGGAGGTTGCCAAGTCAAAGTAACAGCCCGCATACCAGTAGCTCCCCCTCTTCCATCCGCAAGCTTCAGATTCAAAAAAATTGCAGACTTGACATCTGACTCAACGTTATATTTTGCACTATACCAGCTAATCAACCGAGATTTCAATAAGAATACCAATTGGAGTTCATCGAGCTTATTACCTCGGAAAATGATCTCATTCCTACCTAACCATAGTGTCCACAAAACTGCTGCAGGAATGGAAAACCATAGCGACCTTCGATCCTTCGTCGGAGGGTTGTAAAACCAGCCGTTTAATAGAGAAGTTAAATCTTGTGGAAGTGCACTTTCAACGTTCCACCAGTTCAGCACCCTGGTCCAGATTCTCCAGGCAACCTTACACAATAGAAGTAAATGCGACACAGACTCAAATTCTTCTGAGCAAAAAGGGCACCTAGTGTCCGAAAGCTCACCAATCCTGCGTTTACAAAGCTCCCCACGAACAGCGATCTTCCCCTGCACTGCTTGCCATACAAAAACTTCAACCCTCGGAGGGGCGTTGCCGTTCCACACACAATCCTTCCAAAAACCGTCCTTATGAGCTCCCAAGAGAGACATATTCTAGCATGATTTCACAGAATAGCAACCTTCTCCCGAACCCTTCCAAATTAAGCAATCGCGCACGAAACCATCTGACCGAAAGCTGTGTAGACAGTCAAGAAAGTCGTTCCAATGAGCCACTTCCCAATCAAAAAGGTTCCTACGCAGGTTTACTTTCCAAATCCAAGTGGAATTCTCATTGCGGCCGAAATCCGCAACTGTCCCCGACTTGTTGCAAGACAACACGAAAATTCGAGGGAACAATGATTGCAGCGGAGCAGACCCCACCCATACGTCGGACCAGAACGAAACTGACGATCCGTCCCCCACCTGGATCCTGAAATTACCACGAACGTTCTCCCCAAAATCATCCGCTTCGAAGAAGGAATTAACAATTCCCCTCCACTGCCAAGACCATGGCGGTTAACGTTCCCATCTAACACAATTGATGCAGGATTAATATTGTATTTACAGCAGATCATCTTTTTCCACTGACACTTCGGATCATTCACAAACTTCCAAATCCATTTGCCAAGGAAGGCTCTATTTTGCAAACTGAGATTCTTTATATTCAATCCTCCAAGCTCCAACGGATTGCAGATGGTACTCCAACTAACCCAGTGTGTTTTCTTACTACCCTCCGACTCACCCCACAGAAATCCGGACATGATGCTGTTAATTTTATTTGCCACCTTAACCGGCATGCGAAACATGGCCATGTAATACATAGGTAATGCCGAAATTACCGTTCTAATCAGAATCAACCTTCCTCCAATAGACAATTGCGCCCCCTTCCAGTTCGATAAATGCTTGTGAATTTTTTCTATAATCGGTTCCCACAATGCATAGGAATTCGACTTCGGCCCTAGGGGTAGCCCCAAATATGTCGTAGGGAATTTATTCCATAAGCATTTTACTTTCGATGCCCAAGCACCTATGCATACATCGTCAATATTCACTCCGAAGAGATAGCTTTTCATAAGATTAAGCTTGAGCCCAGCCGCCACTTCGAATACCCTCAAAATTCTTCGCACATTCTCCACTTCGCGCAAAGACGGACCACGGAAGATTGTTAAGTCATCCGCAAACTGTAAATGGCTTAAATTGTGACTAAGCACCCCTCTCCCGATACGCCAACCAGCAAATAAACCCAATGATTCACCTTTCTCAATTAGCAAGTGAAGCGCTTCACCTACAATGTTAAAAAGTAGCGGGGATAGTGAACACCCTTGTCGGAGGCCTTTCGCAATCGAAAAATGAGGAGTAGGGGACCCATTGACCAATATAGAGATCGATGCCGTCGATATGCATTTAAAAATCCACTCGCACCATTTATCTCCAAAACCCATTCTTCTCATAATATGGATCAGAAACCTCCAATCTACGGAATCGTAGGCTTTTTGGAAATCTATCTTAAACATGGCGCCCTTCAAACCCATCTTCCTCATATAGTCAATTCCTTCGTTAGCGATAGATGAACAATCCGTGATGTGTCGCCCTGGAATGAAGGCGAATTAGGACCGACTAATGATAATATCCATCAAACCCGTTAGGCGAAGGGATAACACCTTGGGAAGAATTTTATAAATCCCCCCGACCAGACTTATTGGCCTGAAATCCTCTATCGACTCCGGGGCTGATTTCTTAGGAATTAACGCTATGTATGCCTGATTAACAGCCTCCTCCCAATCAGAGCCATTGTGAAAATTATGGAAGAACTTCATTATTTCATCCTTCAAGATTCCCCAATACTTCTTATAAAATCCCATGTTAAATCCGTCCGGTCCCGGGGCTCGCGAGCTATCAAAAGAATTCACTGCGTGCCACACTTCTTCCTCAGAGAATTCTGCTTCCAGCTTATTAGCTTGGTCGGCATCAATGCTTTTAAAATTCAAATCCAACTTTTCTACCTCCAAAGTATTCTTCTGGTTGAAAGCAGATTCGAAATGCTTGAAAATAAAATCTTTTACCTCGGATGGGTTCGAAATCACAGAGCCATTGTGCTTGAGGGAATGAATCGAATTAGCACTACGCCTCAAAGAAGCTATCGAATGGAAATACTTGGTATTCCTGTCTCCCTCCTTGAACCAACGAACTCTCGAATGTTGTAACCATATACTCTCCTCCCTTCTAAGCTGTTTCCAAAGCTTTTCTTTTAATGCCCCTAATCTGCCACCATCTGCCGTGGAAGCTTGGCCCATTTGGAATTTTAATTCCAATGAAGCAATTTGCTTCTCAATCTCTGAAGAATTGCCGCAAGTTCCTAGCTTATTCTTTGAATACCATGACTTCACTATATTTCGAATCATCCCCAGCAGATTTCAAATACCATTTGTGGAGCTTTGAGCCTGAAAATTCTTGACTTTTCCCACAAGCATCTCATCAAAACCGTCCTCCGACAAAAGATAATTATAAAATCGGAATGGTCTCATGTCCTTCTTGTACACAACATTCTCAAGAGCAATGGCGTTGTGATCCGATATAACCTTCGGAAGAAGTGATTGCTTCAAATTCGGATAGCCTTCGAAGAAAGCAGCATTCACCAAAAATTTGTCCAATCTTACAAATGTCGGCGGCTCTCTATTATTCGACCATGTATACAACCCATCCGCCAAAGGTAAATTCATTAATTTGGCCTTCTGGATAAAGGATCGAAAGTTTTCCATAGCCGTATAATTCCAAGACAAACCTTGTTTCTCCTCCATGCTCGTAATCGCGTTGAAATCTCCCCCTATGACCCATACCACGTTATGCTTTCTCATCTCGTCTAGAATTTCCTTGAAAAACCCGTCTTTTTCCACTTCGATTGTCGGCCCATAGACATTCATCATGCCGCATTCCATTTCACTACCCTTCAATTTTCCGATGACCACCACTATTCTCTTTGTAGTATAATCTAAAGTTTTGACAAAAGCATTAGGATCCCATAAACTAATCAAACCATCCGCCGATCCTTCAGCCGGTGCCCAGCAGAATTCAAATCTACGATCACAACCCATGCTCCTCAACACTGCCTGGGGGAAACTACTTAGTTTAGTCTCTTGGACGAACAAAAATTGAGGCTTCCTCTCATTTACCATATTTCGAATTGCCCTCGCCTTCTTCCGCCTTCCCAATCCCCTAATGTTCCATGAAATAATTTTTAAATCCATAGCGTAATTTTGACTATAACCCCAATGATGATCCTCCGGCACAATTAAATCAATTACCAGATTCGATTGCTCTTATTTTCTGAACAAAAGCATCCTTCCCTCCTATGAATTTCACTCCCAAAATTTCGCTCACACCCCACACATGGAGGGCTTCCTCTACATAACTGATGTGGATGGAAGAATTGCCATCCTCCGTCCCAGAAGCACCCCTTTCTCTTTCTCCATCGATCGAATCTCTGATTTGTCTTCTGATAACACGCCGATGGCTGGCTTGATAGAAATCTAGGCCCCTTCCGATAGATGTAACATCTCTACAACTCCCCTCGTTTCTACGATCCTGTTCCGCATCCTCCATAGACACCTTATTTAAATTTCCGGCACGTTGCCAAACATCCAGCGAATGAGCCTTTTCTAAAGTATCTTGAACAATTTCATCCGAGGTAGAAATATGCGAAAGTGGTAATATGGAATCCTGATTTCCTCTATAGGGAAAATGGTTATTTTCAGTGTCCAAGTTACCTACATCTCCCATGTCCGTGTTAGCCCT
This sequence comes from Hibiscus trionum, assembly GCA_030270665.1. NCBI lineage: Eukaryota > Viridiplantae > Streptophyta > Magnoliopsida > Malvales > Malvaceae > Hibiscus > Hibiscus trionum. Next base: position 47,134,301 of record BSYR01000017.1, on the reverse strand, counting down.
TGTCACATTCATCTGGCCCAACAGTACCCGGGGCCCAACCAAATCTGCCAATTGCCCATTTAACTCACCACCCATCTCAGAGGATGAATTAACCTCTTCAACTACCACGTCCCCCACTATGTCCTCTTGCATGGAACTGATAATATTAGTTGTAGGCGCAATAATGTGCTCATTATTACCCTGATCTTTGGGAATATTCCCCATAGGGGGTCCCAATGCATCCTCATCATTCCTGGAATTTTGCGACTTTCCATGTAACTCTTCCCTTCCTCTGACCGGAGGAATGTCGCAGGGAAACTGTCGGTATCCATGAGCCCCCAGTTTTCCCAGTCCACTCTAGCATTCTCATCCGCCGAATTCACAGAACCTTTCCCTTGGTTTCCATCTCCGGCAGCGCCTTGATCTTTGTGAACATCTCCAGTGCTAATTCCGACTCTGAACATATGACCATTCACTTTGAAACTAACGAAAACTGGGCATGCGAATTGATTTCGCGCACGTATGATCATCTTAGCTGACGATAAATCCGATTTATCTAATGTCTCCTTGTTAATACACACCAGCGTTCCCCATCTATTAGCTAAAAGAGAGAAAAATTCCTCAGACCAGCATGTGATCGGAACGCCGGTGAGGGAAACCGACACATACATGAGAGGAGCGCCATTGTGAAGTACCTCTTCCTCCATCATAGAAAACCAGAACGATAACTCCTCCTTCTTCCCTTTCATGACCACCCTCTTTGCTTCTGCAGAATCGAATGTTATCAAACAAGCATTCGGACAGCAGCCCCATTTCGCAATCTTCACTGCAATACCATCGCTCATCAAGGCTTGTTGCACAAAGTCAAAGTCGAAACCATCCTTGATAATCCCCATCAGCGAATTATTTATCCATTCCAAACTAAGGTTAGGCAGCTGTGTCTCCTCAGAAATAAACTCACAGTCAGTATCTTCTCTACTCGCCTCATTGTTGTCCGCTCGGATACCTTCTTCCATTGGCTCCTTCTGATTTGGATTCTGATCATTAAGACCATCGGTGAGAACCTCCTTAAAAGACCTTTCGTCTCTGTTAACATTCCTGGGCTGAGGTTGATGATTCTGTTTCCTCTTATCAAAACTTGGGAATCTGGCCGGTTGCGCATGACTTCTTTCGAAGTCAGCATTCACTTGCGGTCGCCAAACTCTCTGAAATCGCGACTTAGACACCGAGACTCTTATTCCATCAATAGAGGAATTATTCACTTGCTCAATTGCCCGCCTCATCCCCCTCTCATCTACAAAGTGAATGAAAGCAAATGTGGTGTTCCTATACTTTGGTTTCCTGTTAATCATAGGAATGAAGACCCTTTCAACCTTGCCGTGAAAACTGAAAATCTCCCTTAACGCTCCTCTAGACACCCTTCTACTAAGATTGTCGACGAAAACAATACACTCCGCCTTGTGCTGCAACGATCGCGCCGCTCCGTTCAGATCGTGTCTCCTCGGCTCCCCCGACTCCATTTTAGGGAAATTTTTGTGGTTTTCTTGTTTTTAAGCATTTTAACCTTGGATGTTTTATTTTTGTGTCAAAATAGCCCTTTGTGGATGAAAACTGTTAGTTAACTAAAATTAAATTGATTGAAATGATATGACAAAACTACATGGCAGCGCACACTAACATAGCAGTGTCATATAGACAAATGTGCTGGCTTTATAGAATGACACATCATCCAAAAATAATTTTATAAATTTTTATAAAATATAAAATTATTTTTTGATGACGTGTCATTCTGCCAAGTCATTTCAAGTTGTTTATCGTCAGTTGACTGACCGTTTTCTTCAACGGAGGGACAATTTTGACCCAAAATGAAACGTTGAGGATTAAAATATTTAAAAAACAGAATATAGACAAAAATGAATATTTAATCAAACGTTAGAGGTATTTTTTGACATTATGTCATTATTATAAACAAAACTTTTATGTCATACAAATTATATAATATATAAAAATAAAATAATACAATATATATTATAAATCTAGAAAGAAAATTAGGTTTTAGTCTTGACTATTAAAATTCCAGCTTATCCCTACTCTCTCCGTCCCACAAATTTTGTCACACGTTGACTTTTCACATAGTTTTAAGAAGATTTTTTAGTTATGTGATGTAAAGTAATTAAAATGAAAATTTTATCATTGAAAAATTAAATTTTGTTTTTGTTGAGAAACTAAAAAAATAGAAAAGGAACTGTGACTTTTAAAAGTTGTTGAATTTTTTAATAAGACAATTTTAACGGGATAATTTTAAAACATAAAAGAGACAAATTTAGTTGGACAAGAGGAGTATTTTTTTTATCCAATTTCATATTTAAATAACAGCCTCAACAATTGCTTTAATTTATTGATATTTTTAGCCAAATTGACCCGTGTCGCACACTTGGCTTTTGTGGGTGAGTCTCTCAATATGAATTTTCTACATACTCAACACCTCAAACTCGAGACATACTTAAACGATAACAACGTGTTGAATATTCTGTGTCATCCAATATATGCTATTCTGTCATCCAATATGTCAAAAATATTTGTCTAGTTAGGGTCTAACAATGTCTAACAATGTAAAAAATTGATAGTTACATACTATGCATGTTTCCTAGTCTGTTATTTGAGAAAGGTATCAAAAGTTTCCCATTGTTTATCTCTCGTATTTGAGTTGGGACGGAATTAGAAAGAAATCACAGGGAGAAGTTACTTAACTTCGAAATTAATATAGATCTAACAAGGAATGGTTATAGCAGGGGTGATTTTGAACATGTGTAATAGGAGCGGCCGCACAGGACCCCAAAAAAGCGAGGACTCTAAAATGAGTCCTAAATCTTACATTTTTAGTCATGTTATCCTCATTTTTGTTCAAAAGTCAACCTACCATGCACATAAGTCAACTAACTTTTTAATTTTTTTTAAAAAATTTGAAGATCTCATTTCAATAAATTGCACATGACCCCTAAATCTTTGAGCCGTCTCAAGAATATGGCCAAACCATTGTCTAGCTAGCTTGTAAAAGCAATGCAAATATCAGCTGGTTTGGTAGGGTTCATGATGAAGAAGAATATTGAGTAAAGAAATAAACCACTCGGTCTTCTTTGTTATGCTTTCAGTTCAATGCTCACTATGACAACATTCTGCGGTTCATATCAACTTAAAGATGCCATTGATGAACCATTTTCCAAGCTTTTTGACAAAATCCAAAGCTAATCGATTTCTTTTAAGAAAATCCCAAAGTGAAATGACTAGCAAATTAAGTGAACGCCTCCTCCATGAGACGTGGACAAGTTTATGATCACGTTTCTTCATGAAAAATTGGCTAGGAATGATCCGGGACACGATGACGAACGTAAGGTTTTATGTTAGGGGTTCGATCTTTTATGAGTTTGAGAATTTTAAGAGTGTGAAGTTAGACCCTTAATATAAAATACAGAGAACATTTCTAAAAGATATAAGAATTAAAATTTTCAAGGTGCAACTGCCTTTTAACACCTCTCTGTTCATCCCTGCCGGGTACGTGCGGATTTTGTCAAGGAAACTACTCATGATTCCATGCTCAAATGTGACACAATGTACCAAATATATTGTTCAAACTCTTCATTTTGTTCTAAATATAATCATATGCTTTATCGATTCAGGAACCTGAGACGGATGGAGTAGAGACTAGAGACCTTGGATTTGAATATCTGGCTTTAAGCATTGTATCTACTGATGACTTTTATGGAAAAAAAACCCTTTTTTTGAAAAAAAAAAACAGCATTACGACTGGTCGAAAAAGTAGTGGCTCGAAATGTGTCAAATTGCTGTCAAAACATCCAGCTTTCTGGGTCATATAAGGAAGAATTGTTTCCATTGTTATTTAAATCCAAAATAGAGATAATGTTGTGGAAGACAAGAGAACGTTTAGGAACAGTGGAATTTAGGTTTCAACAGGAGCAATGATTGAAACAATTAGGGTTCTGTTTAAAAGGCACATTGTGGTATGTTTGGTCAGTCAGCACAGGGTCGATGAGCAAATAGTATTACAATGGTGTTCTACTGCTCCTTCATTTTGGGCATGTGTCTGGTTCTTTCCTGTCTTGCATTCTAACTCTCTCCATTGGCTCTGATTTAGTTCCAATGAGCCATGCCGTATTTTTATTTATAAGTCTCCGACAATGACTGGTATTGTCATCTTCCAGAGTTTATGTGCAGTTTTAGCCCTAATATTTTATTTTCCTACCCATTAAAGGAGAAATTATATTATGGGTCTGAACTACATCAGTCATAGTCCTAACTAATGAAAATCACCAACTACATCATTTTTTTTTTCGATGTCATTTTCTTACTATTATATAATAACTTCCAAAAAATTATTTTTAGTGAAGATTCATTCGTTAAAAAAATGGTATGAAACAAAATGGTGTAGTGGATGATTTTTATTGGTTGAGACCATAACTGATGTGATAAGTCAAACCCATAATATAATTTTTCCTATTAAAGAGTGTAAGAATCATTTCGTGGTGCTTCATACAATTTACAATAACGTGCCGAGAGCCGCACATAGGAATTACAATGGAGCGAGATGGGGATTGTCTCATCCACATCTATCTTTATTTGTATGAATGTTCAAAAAGTCTGCATCCATATATATATATTTGTTATATGCACGAAGAAAATACATAAAATATAAAATTTTAAAATTTGTAATAGTGCGACGACTGTCCCTTTCAACACCTCTTCCTATGAAATTCGGTTGCTTCAATTTCAAAAAGAGCAAAGCAAGAGGGATCTACTATTGTCAACCCTACCGATTCATGAACCATCTTAAACTTTAGCCCCAAGTAATAATGACGGCATGGTCTGGCAGTGGCAGATCACACGAGAGAATTGCAGAGCAAAAACATCGATTTGTAAAGTGGAGGAATGGGTCTTTTCTACTTCTTTCTCCCAATTAATCAGGAACCTTGAAATGAATGGGATTACAACTAGGGGTAGGTAAAAATATCCGATCCGATTGATCCGACGACTCGAATCTAAAATGTCGGGTAATTTTCGAAAAAAAATTACCCGACCGGACCAGGTATTCGACCCGACAAATTTCTCGGGGCACGGGCCGGAAGTTTCCCCTTACCGGGTACCCGACCCGACCCGATAAAATTTAATATATATATTTATATTTATATTTAAAATTATATTTTTATTTTATGTTTCTTAATATTTTCACTCTAAAATTAAGTTTAAATTCCTACATTTTTTCTATGTTTGTATTATATTCTTTTAAGTTTAATTTTTTAAATATTTTTGTGTTTAACATGTGATTTTTTTTTTAATTTTAAAATAAAAAAATAAAAAAATAGAAACCGGGTACCCAAATTTTACGGGTACCCGAATATAATGGACCGGAACACGAGCCGCTTAATAAATTACCCGGATGAACCGGGTACCCGAAAACCAGGTACCCGACAATACCCACCCCTAATTACAACTACACGATTTCAAGCTACCCTTTAGCATTTTTCTTTCTGGAAAAAAAATAAAATAATGAACTTCAAATTTTAAATTTATTAACCTTTTACAACAATCTTATAAATTAAAAGCGAATTAATGTGTGATTAGAATTCTGGGATTTTTCCATATATTATGTCACATTTCATATTTTAAGAATAAAGATAGGGATATTTATTCCACATCACAAACGAGTGTAGTTAGTTGGATTGAAGATTTGTCTCTTGTATTAAGAAAATTAAATTAAACATTTTTTACAAGACTCTGGAGAGGTAAGATCGTTGATCGATTTGAACTGCATAAACAAACACTCTTGTTTTTGTTCATGCCTTGATTTTTTTCAGTGTTTTTCTCGTTGTAATTAATCTGAAGCAATATTATGACACAACTACACCAGAAAAGAGAACGACATGTCCCATCCTCTAAAATAGAAACTAAAAATATTTATTTTTTAAGAGAAAATAATTTCCATGCAGGACGGCGGGATGTATGGGCAGTCCCTCCAAATTTTTTTTAGTGTAATAGCATTTTAGGTCCTTTTGTTAAAAGTATAACAAGGGAATTAGAAACTTTGTATTATTTCCTCAATGTATTATTAAATTACAAAACTGACTATTTATAGAATTACATTACAAAGGAAATAACAACCATAACCACTAAACTAATTATTAACAAACACTATAACAGAATAACTATCAGCCTAATAACATATTTACAACTCAACACTCCCCCTCAAGTTGGTGGTTTAAAAATGTCTTTTAACCCCAACTTGGATAACAAATACTGATGTTGTTGTGTGCCAAGAGCTTTAGTCATCACATCTGCTAGTTGTTCTCCGGATCTCACATACTCAGTTTGTATAACTCCCTCCACAATCTTCTCTCGAACAAAATGACAATCTATTTCTATATGCTTGGTTCTCTCATGGAAGACTGGATTTGCTGCGATTTGCAAGGCTGCTTTGCTATCACAAAACAACATGGCTGGTTGTGCTTCTTGAACACCCAGTTCAGCAAGTAATCCCTTCAACCAAACAATTTCAGCAGCTGTCATTGTCATTCTTCTATATTCAGCTTCAGCTGATGACTTTGCAATCATATTTTGCTTCTTGGACTTCCACGAAACCAAAGCATCACCCAGTTTAATACATAAGCCAGTTACAGACTTCCTTGTCATCGGACACGATGCCCAATTAGAGTCACAAAAAACAAGTAACTCACACTTGCTCATGGCACTTAACAAAATCCCTTGTCCTGGGTTCTTCTTCACATATCTAACCACCCTGAGTGCTGCATCAAGATGTGATTTCTTGGGTTGTTGCATAAACTGGCTCAAGTGATGCACTGCATAGGTGATGTCAGGCATTGTATGTGTCAAATAAATGAGCTTCCCTATCAGTCTCTAATACGCTGTTTTATCTGGTAATAATTCTTCAGTGTTATCTTGTGCAACTAGAGATTCATCAAACACCACTGAAGTAAGCTTCAGATTCTGTTCAAGTGGTGTCAAAGCTGGTTTAGCCCCCCTAAACCTGAGTCTTCTATCAACTTCTTAGCATACTTCCGTTGATTCACTAGAATTCCTTCCTTCGACCTCAGCACTTCTAAACCCAAGAAAAAATTTAACTCACCAAAGTCTTTCATTTTAAAGTTTGTATTCAAGATTTCTTTCAATTCTTCAATCAAGAACTTGTCATTTCCAGTAATCAACAGATCATCAACATAGATAAGCATGAAAACAATGCAAGATCCTTTTTTCTTTGTGAATAGTGAGTAATCATACTTGCTTTGATTGTATCCAGCAAGTAACAAGGCATTTGTAAGCTTTAAATTTCATTGTCTAGATGTCTGCTTGAGACCATACAACGATTTGTGCAGCCTACACACCTTAGACTCCCCCTAGCTGCCAAATCCCTCAGGGAGATGCATATAAACTTCCTCAAGTAAGTCACCTTGAAGGAAAGCATTGTAAACATCCATTTGAAAGAGTGGCCATTGGAAAATCGAAGCTAGAGCCAAAACAAGCCTAACTGTAACTAACTTAGCCACGAGAGAAAAAGTATCAGAATAGTCCACTCCCTCTTGCTGAGTATACCCCTTGGTAACAAGCCGAGCCTTGTAACGCTCAACACTCCCATCAGCCTTGAACTTAATCTGAAACACCCACTTACAACCAATTGGAGTCTTACTAGAAGGCAGGTCAACCACTGACCAAGTTTGATTTGATTACAAGTCTGAAATCTCCTCCTTCATGGCTTCAACCCAGATCGGATTTTTAATTGCTTGGGAAAAAGACTGTGGCTCAACAAGATGAGAAGTGGATGAAAGAAAAGTTTGAACATGGGAAGGTAAATGATTATAAGAAATGACATCAGAAATAGAATGCACACTTGAGGATGAAACTGGAAGGAAGGAGGATTGGTAAGATTGCACATAGTCATTAAGTCGAGAAGGTTGTTTAACAACACGAGCAGATTTGCGAGAAGGGAGAATTGATTCAACAACTGGTTGACTGGATCCACTTGTTAAAAGATCAGAAGAAGTATGCACAGTAAAAGACTCATTATGAACAGGATAAGACTCATTATGAATAGGAGAAGGCTCATTAGGATCAGGGGAAGAGGTATTAATAGGATAAGATTCGTTATGAATAGGAGAAGGCTCATTCACAGAAGAATGTTCATTCACAGAAGAATGTTCATGGACAGGAGAAGATGTATGAACAGAATCAAAGGATGCAGGAGAGGAAGAATTAGAAACAGAAGACAAGGAATTATCATTGAGAGAAAGAAAATCAGAAAAAGAATCAGAAATAGGTGGAAAAAACAAGGAAGAAGGAGAAAGAGAAAATTTAAAAGGAAAAATTGTCTCATGAAATTGCACATCTCTACTAACAAAGAAAGTTTTAGACTCAAGATTGAAAAGAAGATAACCCTTCTTGGTGGAAGAGTACCCCATTGTAACCCCCTCGTCCCGGTCTGGTCGGATGACCGGTCCAAGTGGGCCACACGGGGAAAACCGAGTGAAAACCCCTAAGGATTCCCCCTCGGTTAACGACCCTAAAATTTCTTTTAACTTTAATCTTGTCTAGATGCACATTTAATCCCTAAGTGGAACATAACAGCGGAAGATACAAACAACGAAACATTTACCGACCAAACAAAGCATAAACAGTCCATTTTACTTCATTACAGCAGGCCGTTTCGAAACGCCCTTGGGGTGTTCCGAAACGCCTTGACTAAGTCAACAGGCCAGGGTCAACCACAAGGTGACCGTTCCGAAACAGGGGAGACCCGTATCGGAACGACCTTGACGGTCAATATCTCGTGGTCAACGAGATTTGACCGTTTCGAAACACCTAAGGCCCGTTTCGAAACGCCTTCATCTCGTCAATTTATCAAAATTCCAGTAGCAAAAACGTTCCGAAACGCCCTCCTCCGTTTCGAAACGGAAGGCCATTTGCAAAGGGACCGTTCCGGAACAGGGGGACCCGTTCCGAAACACCCCCTGTCTGCAGACTCGATTTTGCTGTTTTGAGGCACAAAGGTGCCCCAAAACATCACCAAAACACATCACAACACCAAATCAATTAAACCTATGGCATACCAACAATACTATCATGCTTTAACAAGGTTTAGACATGTCAAACACTAGGGCAACATCCCACAAACATGCTTTCATACTAATATCATTCAAACACATATATAAACTCTTAAGGCATGAAGCTAACATTCCAAGTAAGCAATTAGGCATGCGTTAACACACAACATGGCAACACAACCATGAAAAGCAAGATATTAAGGAGTCTAAACATGCTCCTAGCAACCCACAACAACCAACAAAGCATTACACATCCCATTGCTTAAACTATTACATGTCTTAACATTAAAACCATACTTGATGAACTCAAGTCCAAAAACCACACTTGGAGGCCCTCCACTTGCCCGAGCAACCCACGAACTAAGGATCTGCAATGTTGAACAAAGAGAGCGTAAGCAATGATGCTTAGTGAGGGTAAGCTCTAAAAACAAACCTCAACATCACAGGGTCCGAGCACGATCTAGCCAAGGCAATTCACATTTACCAAAAGTCCACAAGGTAAAGATGCATGAGCAATATATATCACATATATGCCTTAATCATGAGCTCAACACTACCATACATGTAATCACATTTAAACATTCAAACAGCTCATATATCTCAACCCATTGATACACATATCGATCAACATTGGCACCTAGTTAAGACTCAAATACACGGATAACCGTTGGAACTCACGTCCAACAACACAACCATTACCTGACGGTGGGATTTCACTCATCACCGGTCTCGCGGAGGGGATTCCACTCATCCTCACGCCCCGTCGATGGGATTCCACTCATCACCGACTATATTTAAATACCATTTCCGGGCGTACCCGTACTCCTCCTTGGTGACTCAACGCCACCATGGCCACGCGCGACTTTTGGCTCATGTGTACACACTAACATCCTAATGATCGATCATTTGTATTTAAGTTTACTAGTGCCAATATTTACCCACTTCACATTACTCATTTCAATAACCTTGTGCTTAGCACGTATTCACCAACAACCATCATTATGCATGTCTCAAGCATCATAAATCCAAATCTCATTTCACATGTATAAAGCAATATACATAGACATTAATACCACAATTCATACGAGACATACACAACCATATTATGGGTTCAACCAAAGGCTCTAGATCAAGTTTAGGATTAGGCTACCACCCTAACCCTAACTCTAGGTGGGTCTACCAAGCCCAACCTAGTCCACATACTTGAACCAACCATTTTAAAACCGTTTAAAACAATAAACCACTCACCTAAGCTCCCGAGCTCAAGACCAAGCAAGCAATTGTCTTCAATTCTCCGAATTCACTTCCGATGCTTCACCGATGCCCAAACTTGATTCTAATCAATCCCAAACACAAACAAAACATCCACAATCAATATCTTGTCATTGAAACTAACCCGGATTATCATTACCAAGCATTCAACACTCAAAACTAGACCAAAAACAGGATTTTCGAGCAGCCCTTAACACCCACTGAATTCTCCCATTTCAAACACCCAAACAAGCATCAATTTCACCCAAAATGATCCTCATATATCATACTACCTACAGCCCCCAAAACCCAACCTTAAACAGCCCCAAAACCCACTTTAAAACCCTCCAAAAACCCTCTCAAAACCCAATTCCGAAAATTGATTAAAATCATTTGAAATTCATATATGTAGTATCATTTGGCCTTTATACATCATTACCTAACATATTAAATCAAAACATTTAACTTTGCAACATAAAGACACCATTTTTAATCCAAATATTCAAAAATGACCTTTTCTAAAACTTCCATGGAAATCAAAATGAAGGGTACTTTTATGAAGGGGGAGATGAGGGGAAGCCAAAAACGTCCTTACCTTTCGATTTGGAGTTGAAATGGAGAAGCTTTTGGATGGAATAGTGATTTGGGTAGTGAGCCTTGGTTTCCCGTTGGTGAGTTTTGAAGGGGAAGATGAATAGTAGAAAGATGGGTGTTTTATTTGACATGTGGTATATTTTGAGGCTTAAAAGTCTAGTTTACCCCTAATGAAATGGAATATCTACAAGGGAGGTAAATCCATGGTTAAAAGTGGTTTAATCTTAAAACGTGATTAACCCAAATTGATTAATTTTGAAAACAACTCGAAATATTATTTAGAGTATAAAACCGAGCCCAAAATAATATTAAAATATTATTTTCACCTAACCCCTAAACCCGAGTGTTACAACTCTCCCCCACTTAAGGAAATTTCGTCCCCGAAATTACCTGGTGGAAATAGATACGGAAACTGCTCAACCATATCTGCCTTTCTCTCCCACGTGGCCTCTTCCACACCTCTATGTCTCCACAACACCTTGACCAACTCTATGGTCTTGCCACGCAACACCTTGCTATCTGAAGCAAGTATCTCAACGGGCTCTTCATTATAAGACAAATCTGGATTTAACTCTATCTCCTCAACGGGCATCACATGGGAAGGATCTGATCTATACCTCCTAAGCATAGACACGTGAAAGACATCATGAATCTTTTCTAACTCAGAAGGTAACCTCAAACGATAAGCTACAGGCCCAATCCGCTCAACAATCTCATACAGACCAATGAACCTCGGACTCAATTTGCCCTTACGGCCAAATCTCATTACCTTCTTCCACGGAGATACCTTCAGAAATACTTTCTCACCCACTGAGTACTCAACCTCTTTCCTCTTCAAATCTGCATAAGACTTCTGACGATCGGAAGCTGCTCTCAAGCGGTCACATATCAACTTCACCTTTTCTGTGGTTCTTTTAAGCAAGTCTGGCATAGGTAACAATCTCTGACCTGTCTCAGCCCAACAAATCGGAGTCCTACACCGTCTACCATACAAAGCCTCATAAGGTGCCATCTGAATACTAGACTGATAACTATTGTTGTAGGCAAACTCAACCAACGGTAAGTGTTTCTCCCAAGAACCCTGGAAGTCAATCACACAACAACGAAGCATATCCTCTAGAATCTGTATCACTCGCTCTGACTGCCCATCGGATTGAGGATGATACGATGTGCTGAAATGCAAACGGCTACCTAAAGCACTATGCAAGCAACCCCAAAACCTCGAAGTAAACCTAGGATCCCTATCTGAAACAATAGACTTCGGAACTCCATGAAGTCTCACAATCTCACGGATGTACAAGTTTGCCAACTTGTCCAAGGAATCCGTAGTGTTCACTGCTAAGAAGTGAGCACACTTAGTGAACCTATCAACTATCACCCAAACTGAATTCTTCTTCGAAGGAGACAAAGGCAACCCTGATACAAAATCCATGGTGATCCTCTCCCATTTCCATTCCGGAATCTTCAAAGGCTGTAGCAAACCTGAAGGAACCTGATGTTCCGCCTTCACTCTCTGACAGACCATGCAACGGCTCACATACTCGGCTACATCTCTCTTCAAACCAACCCAGAAGTAATCATTCTTCAAGTCTCGGTACATCTTGGTACTACCCGGATGCATAGAAAAGGGACTCGAATGTGCTTCACTCAAAATCTGTCGTCTCAACTCAACATCTTCCGGTACAACAATTCTATCTCTGAAGCACAACAGACTCTCACCACTGAAACTGTACTCAGTCGGTCTTCCTTCGGCTATGTCTTGAACATGAGGGACTAGGCTCGCATCTTGCAACTGTTTCTCTCTAATCAACTGAATCAAGGAAGGCTTTACTTGCAACTCGGTGATCAAACCACCATCATCGGACACACTCAACCTAGCAAACATAGCTTTCAACTCAACGGCCACTTTTCTACTCAAAGCGTCGGCCACTACATTTGCTTTACCCGGATGGTACTCAATGGTCAAATCGTAGTCTTTTAACAACTCTAACCACCTTCTCTGTCTCAAGTTCAACTCTTTTTGTGTCATCAGGTGCATCAAGCTCTTGTGATCAGTGTAAACAATACACTTCTCACCATACAAATAGTGACGCCAAATCTACAATGCAAATACTACTGCGGCCAGCTCTATGTCATGAGTAGGATAGTTCTTCTCATGAATCTTCAACTGTCTAGAAGCATAAGCAACAACTCTCCTATCTTGCATCAACACACATCCTAAGCCTACGTAGGAAGCATCACTGTAGATCACAAACTCCTTACCTGAAACAGGTTGCACTAACACTGGAGCATTCGTCAAAGCTTCTTTCAATTTCTCAAAAGCCTTCTGTCTTGCATCTGACCATTCAAACTTAACTCCCTTTTGCAGCAACTTAGTCAAAGGAGCAGCTACTCTAGAGAAGCCATCAACAAACCTCCTATAGTAACCGGCTAATCCTAGGAAACTCCTAATCTCAGTCACAGACTTAGGTTGTTTCCACTCAACAATAGCCTGAATCTTCGATGGATCAACTCGGATACCTTCGGCCGAAACAACATGGCCAAGAAACACAACCTCTCGAATCCAGAACTCACACTTACTAAGCTTCGCATACAACTGATTGCTCAACAATCTCTGTAAGACAAATCTCAAGTGCTCATCATGCTCTTCTTCTGTCTTCGAGTACACAAGTATATCATCAATGAAGACAACTACAAAGCGATCTAGATAGTCTTTGAAAATTCTGTTCATCATGTCCATGAATGCTGCCGGTGCATTCGTGAGCCCAAATGGCATCACAAGAAACTCATAGTGACCATATCTAGTCCTAAAAGCTGTCTTTGAAACATCACACTCTTTCACTTTCAACTGATAGTACCCGGATCTCAAATCTATCTTCGAGAACACTGAAGTACCTCTCAACTGATCAAACAAATCATCTATACGAGGCAACGGATACTTGTTCTTCACAGTCAATTGATTCAACTGTCTATAGTCAATGCACATGCGCATACTACCATCTTTCTTTTTCACAAACAACATGGGAGCACCCCACGGAGAACTACTAGGCCTAATGAAACCACGGTCTAATAACTCTTGCAACTGACTCTTCAATTCTTTCAACTCTTTCGGAGCCATACGGTACGGAGCTATCGAAACTGGGTTAGACCCTGAAACTGTCTCAATCACAAACTCGACATCTCTGTCAGGAGGCAAACCCGGCAACTCTTCAGGAAACACATCTGGAAAGTCACACACTGTCCTGATATCTTTCGGTCTAGCTTCACTCATATCCGGATTCATAACATAAGCTAAATAAGCCCCACATCCCGAGTCCATCAACCTATGAGCCTCTAAAGCTGACACTACATTAGACAATAACTTAATGTTCTCGCCTACTACTACTACCTCGTAGTCGTCAGAGAGCTTCAAGGAAATTCTCTTTGTTTCAAAGTCCACACTAGCCCGATGCTCAACCAACCAATCCATACCCAATATAATATCAAAACCGTAGAAAGGAAGTTCCATCATATCAACTGAAAACACATGACCCTGAATCTTCAGTGGACACCTCCTATACATACGTCTAACCACAACTGTCTCACCAAAAGAGCTAGTAACATGCATACCTACATCTAAGATTTCAACAGGAATATCTAACTTCTGTGCATGCTCACTCAAAATGTAGGAATGCGTAGAACCCGAATCAACCAAAGAAAGCAAAGACATAGACTGTAACTCGAAATTACCTGCTATCACATCGGTGTCGTTCCCGGCCTCTCTCTGAGCATAAACTCTCGCTGGTCCTCCCGCCTCTGGCTGTACAGCCACAACATGAGCAAGGTTCCTCTGAGCATCACCCCTAGGTGCATCAGCCCTAGGCTGGAAGTAGCCACGACCGCGCCCACGGCCTCTCTGAAAATCGTTACCTCTCGCAGGAGCCTGAGCAATGTTCGGTGCCTGAGCTGCCTGACGTGGACAGTCCCTCCTAAAGTGGTCCCTCGAACCACAGTTCCAACAAGCATGGAAGCTACCCCAACACTCACCAGTGTGCTGCCTCCCACACTGTGCACACTCGGGCAAATGCCCTCCTCCTCTATGGCCCTGATGGCCTCTACCATGGTGGCCACCGCCACGTCTCTGATCAAACTGATGTCCGCCACCTCTGTGCCTCTTAGCATCTCTACTATCAAAGTTGTTGTGCCTCTTACCAGAACTAGATCCCCCAGAACGCTTGGCCAGCCCCAAGCTATGCTCAATGTCCTTGGCTCTAGCAACCAAGACATCAAAGTCAGAATAATCTGAAGCTAAGGTATACCTCTTAACTTCCTCATGAAGCCCGTATCTGAAACGATCACATCGAGCCCTCTCAGTAGGCACTAACTCTGGAGCATACTGACTCAGACGAACGAAACGAATCTCATAATCAGTCACAGATGCATCCCCCTGAGTGAGAGCCATGAACTCTCTCTTTTTCTCATCTAGGTACCTCGGTCCCAAGTACCTCTTTCGGAAAGCAAACTCAAAGAATTCCCAATCTATCTCGGCCTCTGGAACTCCGGTAGTAATGGTGACCCACCAGGTGTAGGCATCACCCTGAAGCAATGAGATCACACAACCCAATCTACGTGCGCCCGCACAACCCATCTGAGCTAAGATACGAACCGTCTTCTCCAACCATAACTCCGACCTCTCCAGAGTAGATCCTCTAAACTCCTCGGCTCCCAAGCTACGGAGCCTCTCCAACGGTAGACTAGCATCATCACACCTAGGCTGAGCTGCAGCCTGAGCTCCCGCAACTGCGGCCTGGAAAGCTCCCGCTATCGCTTGTACTAGCGGAGTCATATCAATTCCAGCTGGACCTTGGCCACCTTGGCCACCCTGAGGTCCATCTCCTCCGGCTCCATCCTCACCTCCAGCTCCAGGTGGAGGAGGTGGTGGTGGTGGAGGTGGTGGTGGAGCGCCAACTCCCGCAGCCACCGGCCCTTCCAGATGAGCCTCCACACCAACAGCCGGCTCAACAGGAGCCACAACCCGTGGTTCCTGACGAACCACTCTCCGTCTACCTCTCGGTCTAGACATTGCTCGCACAAATATTAACTAAAACCACAACAACAAAACATACAAGTTGGGTTAGCAAGGCAAGGCTTCCAAGTGTTCAAGTACGTTCCCTCACTAAAACAAAACCATTTTCCAATGTAATAGTAGCAATGAGACTCACACACATGCTTTGAATAAAACAAGCAACCATTCTTACAAGCAAGCAAACACCGTGCATATCAAGCAAAAACTTGAACTTACCTCACTTACCTGCCCAAGGTCTCGGTAACCTTAGGCTCTGATACCAACAAGTGTAACCCCCTCGTCCCGGTCTGGTCGGATGACCGGTCCAAGTGGGCCACACGGGGAAAACCGAGTGAAAACCCCTAAGGATTCCCCCTCGGTTAACGACCCTAAAATTTCTTTTAACTTTAATCTTGTCTAGATGCACATTTAATCCCTAAGTGGAACATAACAACGGAAGATACAAACAACGAAACATTTACCGACCAAACAAAGCATAAACAGTCCATTTTACTTCATTACAGCAGGCCGTTTCGAAACGCCCTTGGGGTGTTCCGAAACGCCTTGACTAAGTCAACAGGCCAGGGTCAACCACAAGGTGACCGTTCCGAAACAGGGGAGACCCGTATCGGAACGACCTTGATGGTCAATATCTCGTGGTCAACGAGATTTGACTGTTTCGAAACACCTAAGGCCCGTTTCGGAACGCCTTCATCTTGTCAATTTATCAAAATTCCAGTAGCAAAAACGTTCCGAAACGCCCTCATCCGTTTCGAAACGGAAGGCCATTTGCAAAGGGACCGTTCCGGAACAGGGGGACCCGTTCCGAAACACCCCCTGTCTGCAGACTCGATTTTGCTGTTTTGCGGCACAAAGGTGCCCCAAAACATCATCAAAACACATCACAACACCAAATCAATTAAACCTATGGCATACCAACAATACTATCATGCTTTAACAAGGTTTAGACATGTCAAACACTAGGGCAACATCCCACAAACATGCTTTCATACTAACATCATTCAAACACATATATAAACTCTTAAGGCATGAAGCTAACATTCCAAGTAAGCAATTAGGCATGCGTTAACACACAACATGGCAACACAACCATGAAAAGAAAGATATTAAGGAGTCTAAACATGCTCCTAGCAACCCACAACAACCAACAAAGCATTACACATCCCATTGCTTAAACTATTACATGTCTTAACATTAAAACCATACTTGATGAACTCAAGTCCAAAAACCACACTTGGAGGCCCTCCACTTGCCCGAGCAACCCACGAACTAAGGATCTGCAATGTTGAACAAAGAGAGCGTAAGCAACGATGCTTAGTGAGGGTAAGCTCTAAAAACAAACCTCAACATCGCAGGGTCCGAGCACGATCTAGCCAAGGCAATTCACATTTGCCAAAAGTCCACAAGGTAAAGATGCATGAGCAATATATATCACATATATGCCTTAATCATGAGCTCAACACTACCATACATGTAATCACATTTAAACATTCAAACAGCTCATATATCTCAACCCATTGATACACATATCGATCAACATTGGCACCTAGTTAAGACTCAAATACACGGATAACCGTTGGAACTCACGTCCAACAACACAACCATTACCTGACGGTGGGATTTCACTCATCACCGGTCTCACGGAGGGGATTCCACTCATCCTCACGCCCCGTCGATGGGATTCCACTCATCACCGACTATATTTAAATACCATTTCTGGGCGTACCCGTACTCCTCCTTGGTGACTCAACGCCACCAAGGCCACGCGCGACTTTTGACTCATGTGTACACACTAACATCCTAATGATCGATCATTTGTATTTAAGTTTACTAGTGCCAATATTTACCCACTTCACATTACTCATTTCAATAACCTTGTACTTAGCACGTATTCACCAACAACCATCATTATGCATGTCTCAAGCATCATAAATCCAAATCTCATTTCACATGTATAAAGCAATATACATAGACATTAATACCACAATTCATACGAGACATACACAACCATATTATGGGTTCAACCAAAGGCTCTAGATCAAGTTTAGGATTAGGCTACCACCCTAACCCTAACTCTAGGTGGGTCTACCAAGCCCAACCTAGTCCACATACTCGAACCAACCATTTTAAAACCGTTTAAAACAATAAACCACTCACCTAAGCTCCCGAGCTCAAGACCAAGCAAGCAATTGTCTTCAATTCTCCGAATTCACTTCCGATGCTTCACCGATGCCCAAACTTGATTCTAATCAATCCCAAACACAAACAAAACATCCACAATCAATATCTTGTAATTGAAACTAACCCGAATTATCATTACCAAGCATTCAACACTCAAAACTAGACCAAAAACAGGATTTTCGAGTAGCCCTTAACACCCACTGAATTCTCCCATTTCAAACACCCAAACAAGCATCAATTTCACCCAAAATGATCCTCATATATCATACTACCTACAGCCCCCAAAACCCAACCTTAAACAGCCCCAAAACCCACTTTAAAACCCTCCAAAAACCCTCTCAAAACCCAATTCCGAAAATTGATTAAAATCATTTGAAATTCATATATGTAGTATCATTTGGCCTCTATACATCATTACCTAACATATTAAATCAAAACATTTAACTTTGCAACATAAAGACACCATTTTTAATCCAAATATTCAAAAATGATCTTTTCTAAAACTTCCATGGAAATCAAAATGAAGGGTACTTTTATGAAGGGGGAGATGAGGGGAAGCCAAAAACGTCCTTACCTTTCGATTTGGAGTTGAAATGGAGAAGCTTTTGGATGGAATAGTGATTTGGGTAGTGAGCCTTGGTTTCCCGTTGGTGAGTTTTGAAGGGGAAGATGAATAGTAGAAAGATAGGTGTTTTATTTGACATGTGGTATATTTTGTGGCTTAAAAGTCTAGTTTACCCCTAATGAAATGGAATATCTACAAGGGAGGTAAATCCATGGTTAAAAGTGGTTTAATCTTAAAACGTGATTAACCCAAATTGATTAATTTTGAAAACAACTCGAAATATTATTTAGAGTATAAAACCGAGCCCAAAATAATATTAAAATATTATTTTCACCTAACCCCTAAACCCGGGTGTTACACCCATGAAAATAGAAGGGATGGCCCGAGAAGAAAATTTATCCTTTATAGGAACTTGAGTGGCATAAGTAAGACACCCAAATACACGCAAATGAGATAAAGAAGCATGTTTATTGTGAAGCATTTCAAAGGGACTCTTTCATCCTAAGACAGAAGATGGAAGACGATTAATCAAATATCAAACAGTAGACACACATTCCCCCTAGAATTTCAAAGGAACATAAGAATGAAATCTAAGGGCACGAGCTACTTCCAATAAATGCCTATGCTTACGTTCAGCTATACCATTCTGCTGTGGAGTGTGCACACAAGAGCTCTGGTGAATAACACCAAGAGAAGAAAAGAAAAAAGAATAACTGGAATTGAAAAATTCAGTTCCATTGTCACTACAGACAATTTTGATTGTAGCAGAGTACTGAGTTTGGATAAAAGAAAAAAAGGTTCGAAGGGACAAAATAGCATCACTTTTCAGTCTTAACAAGTAGATCCAAGTCATACGAGTAGCATCATCTACAATGGTAAGGAAAAAACGATGGCCACTATGAGTGGACACCCTATAAGGACCCCATAAGTCAATGTGAATGAGATCAAAAGGCTTAGTGGAACGGGAAATACTTAAAGGAAATGGTAACCTAGACTGTTTAGTAAGGGGACAAATAGTATAATTGTGAACAGTTTCATCATTTAGTTTAATAGAGTGCAAAAAAGGAGTTTTATTCAACTTGGCAATACCAGCATGCCCCAAACGAGCATGCCACAAAGTCGTGTTATTAATAGCATCAGCAGAAACCATACAAGAAGCAGGTAACACATGAGTCAATGAAACAGAATCAACAGAAATAGGCAACACATCAGAGGAACATTTAGATGAAAAAGAACTGTGATCAGAACAAAAACCTGAAGAATCAAAGAAATATAAACCATGGGACTCTCTACCAATCCCCATCATCCTTCCAGTGAAGAGTTCCTGTAAAATACAAAAATCAGGGAAAAATGAACACTACAATGTAAATCTTTGGTTAATTTCGAAATGGAAAGAAGGTTATGAGTGAAAGAAGGCACATATAGGACATTAGTAATCTTATGTGAAGAATCAAAATGGAAGGAACCAATATGAGTTATGGAAGTGGTTTGACCATCAGGTAAATGGACTGATCTGGACTGAGAAACACAAGAAACAGAAGATGTTAAGCCATGAAACACAGACAACATATGATCAGTAGCGCCAATATCTAGTATCCAATTAATAGCCTCAGAATCAACAAAAAAACAACTAGGGACAATAGCAGATTGAGAAGCAATACCTGCCAGATTCGCAACCGAATCCAAAGAAGGGGCTTTGTGCAATAAGCCTAAAATCTGATTATACTGCTCTTGAGTGAAAGTCGGAGCAGTCGGGGAAGGAGGAGTTGCACAAGAGACCGGAGCAGATGGTGGACACGCAGCCATAAACACAGAGGAACCCTTCTTCTTGGTGAACATAAAATCAGCCGGGAAACCATTGAGACGATAACAACTCTCACGCTTATGGCCCTTGATTTTACAATAATCACAAGTGCCGGTGAAACGACGACGCTCAGAATTCCCCGATGCAGAATACAAAGCTGTAGAATCAGAAATCGGAGAAAAACCAGACATGTGAGCACGCTGGGATTCCTCCTGAATAATCATCGAATAGGCTTTATTTGCGGAAGGTAGAGGCTTCATCAACAGGATCTGACTCCGAATCGCTGAGTAGGTTTCATTGAGGCCCATAAGAAATTGGAACAACTTCTGTTGGGCAAGATGAGCGGCGTTCTGACTTGAGACCTCACAATCACATGAAGAAAGGGGCACCAGAGAATGATACTCATCCCAGAGTAATTTCAGACGAGTAAAATAGGAAGAAATAGATGAATCACCTTGAGAGAGTGTCGAAATTTCTCGATGCAAGAAGTAAACCCTAGCACCATCTCCCTTGTCGAAGCGCTCTTTCAAATCGGCCCAGACTTGAGCGGCGCTGGAAGCAAATACGATTCCGACAGACAAATCACGGCTAACAGTGTTCAAAATCCACGATAAGGCGAACACATTACAGCGTTCCCACTGAGAGTGCAAGGCATCTTCATAATCACATTTTTTGCAGTCACCGGTAACGAATCCGATCTTATTTTTCGCCAAGAGAGCAATCTGCATGGATCTACTCCAGAGATTGTAATTCTCGATGCCAAGAAGCTGATGAGAGACCAATAATCTGCCAGGAGTATCCGAGGGATGAAGAAAGATGGGGTGATTGAAATCAATCACCGTGGAATCGGCCGGAGAGGCGGTTGACGGAGGCATTTTCGAAAAGAGAAGAGGAAAAGTCGAGAGAAAAAAAAACGAAGAAAATTAAAGAGTCAAAGCCTGAAGGAGACGCTCGTCAAAGAGAGGAAAAAAACACGTAAAAAAAGAATATCTATGAAAACCCGAAAAATCTGATACCATGTTAAAAGTATAACAGGGGAATTAGAAACTTTGTATTATTTCCTCAATGTATTATTAAATTACAAAACTGACTATTTATAGAATTACATTACAAAGGAAATAACAACCATAACCACTAAACTAATTACTAACAAACACTATAACAGAATAACTATCAACCTAACAACATATTTACAACTCAACATCTTTTTAGTTTAAATGCTAATCAAATAAGATTTTTGTCCCTGTCAATTTTTTTTTAATTTTAAAGGTTTAACAAACTCTTATCCTTTTTTTTTCTAAGCCGATTAGATTTTATTATTATAAATAAAGGCCCCAAAGATTAAAATAATAAGTATAATGAATTGAATACAAGTTATTATACCAACTATAATAATGCTATTTTTTCAGGTGATAATCTCATGATTGCTATATGAAGTCATGATCATGGTCAACTGAGAGTAGGCAAATGGATACACTTACTATTTTTCTTCGATTGAAAAATCTTAAATTTTATTTAGTGGCAAGTTTGCCGACTATAATATATATATATATATATATATATATATATATATATATATATATATATATTATCAGAATTTCCAAAATATTAATAAAAGATGTCGGAAGTACGAATTATTCCCATTAATTTATATAATCAAGATGGAGCTGTGTATATTGTGGAAAATTTTCGAATTTCGAATTTAATTATTTTTAGGGATCTTTTTAATTTTGAAATTAGGTAAATTAGATTTTAGCCCTCTTTTTGGTACAATTGCTTTTTAGATCGTTTTTAATTTTGAAACTAAGTAAATTAAGTATTGACCTACCATTTTTTTAGTTTAGATACTTTTTATGTCCTTTTCAATTTCTAAATCAAACAAATTAGATCTTAATTTCTCTATTTTTAATTTTAAATTGATGGTTTAACATTTAGAATCTTACCATTATTATTTTTCTATTTATATTTACCAAATGAAATTCAACCGGGTTTCATCCACGTATACAATCATCATTAAATAAACGAAAACTTAACACCCAATAAACAAAAAATTATGTGATCACCAAATGATGAGATTAAAACTGGTTTTATTTTATTTTTTTGGTGAGTCATAAGCTATGATGTAAAAGGAGAATAATTAGTAAAAGGTAGTGAGACTTTTTGTTGAAAAAAGAAACATGTCATGTGGATTTCACATCCCATTTGTTTAAAATGGGGAAACGTGTTATTAAATTGAGCATGGAAATTAGGGCAAGAAAGAGTGACAATCTTCACCGTTAATGGGATGTTCAAATGGGGAGTGACTAGGAATTTTTTTTTGTTGTCCTCTGATTTTTTAAGGTTTTGTATCGACTAATTTAGACTGATTTGCGTTGCACACTTGATTTTAGTGATAAAGTTTTTTATCAGGAAATTTTTACATACACAAGACATCAAACTCGATACTCTTTTATCAAGTTGTTTACCACTTGGATTAATCCCGTTGATAGTAACTAAGAATTCATTAAGATTACATTAAAATTTTATAGAAAATATTATTAAGAAAGACAATTATAAATCTTAAGCATAAATCATAAAATAAATATGAAAAATATATATTATTAGTGTTATAAATAAAAAAGATATTATCAATGTTAAAATTGACAATAAATTAAATTTTGTCCGTGATAAATCCTATATATATATATATTGTAACTTATTAGTGGAATGATAGAGAATTTATATATAAAATCTATCAAACATGAGTTCAATTTTTATTTTCTTTTTGGTTTTTTAATTTTTTTATTTAAAGATTATAAATCACGAAAGAGGAAAATATTATTATAATAATATTAATTATTGTTCAAATGAAAAGTTATTTTGATCGTTTTTTATCTGAGTTGGCACTTGGTTAATTAATTAGTATATAAACTCAACCATGAGTGTTATAAATAATATAGATATAATTTTTTAAAATATAAAAATATATAGATTAAGAATAAAATATTTATATATTTTAAAATTAATAAAATTTTGCATATGATATATATTTAAAAAAAATCAAGTGAAGTTATGACATAAATTTAAAGTATCACGCCATCGTAAGTTAACCGATTTTTTTTTTGAAAAAATATTAAAATATATAACAAAATCTAAAATTTAAAAACACAATTGTAAAATAAATTAAGGTATATTTTTTGGTTTAACTATCCGTATCTGATTTATTAATCGAATAATACGAATTAATTTTTTTAAAATTTATATTTATGAAACGATTGTCCAAACTCAGTTTTCTTCATTTATAACGCCAAGATTTGAAAAGATTTAAAGATCAATTTTTTGGGTTGCTATCTTGATTCCACAAGGTTTTGCCCTAACTAATTTGGACCGAACTGTGTCGAACACCTAGCTTTGGTGGGTGAGTCTACCAACGAAGATTTTCTGTATACACAAGACCTTAAACGATACAAAACTGCTTATCACTTGGACCAACCCGTTGGTATGATATATATTACTTTATCCTACTTTCATAAGAAAAAAGTTTTCAAAAACATTGGATCATAATCCGACCCGACCAAAACTTGTGGACGTCTTTTAAAAACTAGGGACAAACTTTGGTGTGGAATTGGCGGCAATTCCCTTCTGCTTTCATCAAACTTGTATCCATTTCCTCTCTCCCACTTTTGACCTAAAACCCTAAAAGGGAGTTGCCGTTTTAGCTTTAAAAGCTCGGTTCTACCTCAATGGTCAAAAGTTGAATAACAGCAAATGCTGATTTTTTATTCTTGCTTAATGGAAAAAGAACACTTAGTGAAAAATTAAAAAAAAAAAATTTAATTAGTCAAACTGATAATTAGTTCTTATGTGACAAATGAGAGTCCCCATATGACGCCACCCATCACCATTATCTTCACTTAAACCTCGACCAAATACAGATTCACCATATTTTACCTTCACCAAATAATGAATATTTTTCAATTTTGAGACATTATTTATTACTATTAGTAAATTAATTATTAGTTTGAATTATAAAATTATAATTTTATATTCTACTATATGAAACCTTTAAAACGATAAACTATGTGAAAATGTTGTTGAGGAAAATAGAGATTTAAAACACTTTCATTAGTTGGGACGTGACTTTTACTGAGCATCATAAGAGCGGGATTTCAACAAATCAACTTATCAAAGTGTAATATTTCCATCTTTTGAGTTATGTATTTATAAGATCTTATTTGGTAGAGAATGCAACTCTTTAATTACTTTTACCATTTTTCATACATCGATTTAAAACCGGAGCTCCGTATTTTTGTAATTTATTTCATGTTTGGTTAATGATTTTATATCATGTATGCTTTTAAGATGATAATGTTTTCAATTATTTTGCTAAAATTTAATTATTTTTGACCAATTCTAATTTTAATTTTATCGATATGACGTTTTAAAATTTTCAAATGGGCCGAGTTGGATTGGGGTGTTACAAATCAACATTTGGCCTTCAAGTTGCCACCCCAGCAACCTATTAAATTTATTAGTTTTAGCCAATAAAGTGGACCAAACTTACTTGATGATATGCTTGAAAATTTGATATATACACTATTAAGATACTAATAAAGGAGTTGTCAGATATATATATATATATATATATATATATATATATATATTATTTTAGTATGCTTTTTATAATTTTCTTGGAAACTTGTTCGAGTGTCCAAGTTCGAGTACCACTATAATTTAGAGGATGAGTTTACCACGTGCGACGAACATTGCTGAACACCATTAATACTGAACATTGATGAATACTATTAAATTAATTAATAAAAATTTAAAATTTCAAGGACTCATCAAATAATTAATAATTACTTTAAAAAATTCAATTAAATTATTTTTTATATATATTAAAATTTTATTTTTTTAATAAGGGTAAACTATATATTTAGTACCTCACCTATTTCCGTATTTCTATTGAACCCTCATTATTTAAATATTATTTCAATTTGACCCTATTCTTTATAAAAAATAATTTAAGCCTTCACCCTCAACCTAAAACCCTTAAACTCTTAAACCTATACCCTAAACCATATACCCTTAAAAATAATTTTATTTAATAAAATCTATATATTTGTATGAATTTGAGGTATATATATATATATATTCATTATTAGTTTCTTATATGACAAAAAGTTCATTCAAAACATATTTTACTTGGTTTAAACAATTTTCTGAAAGAAACTAATAAAATCAATAAGTAACATCAGTTAAAATATGAAATCCATTAACTTGGTTTATGAAACGATTAGGTTTTTTTAATTGAAACTATTAGGTTTTTTATTTGCAGATTACAGAAGAATGGAATATCACAATGTTGTAAACTTGTAGATGTAGTTAATTAATCATGCAAAGATGCCTTTAATTAAGGCATCAAAATAGATGGCATAACCAAAATCAGAATTAAAATGACAGAATTCTATTTGATTTGGATATAAAACAGTTCCACACAACAATTCAATGCTAAATCATACAAAAAGGAAAATAGCAAAACAATGCGTCTTCCTGCACTCTAAATTTGAAACAACTGCCCTACTATATGCCATCTAAATTATAAAAAGCCAACATACTCTTTAAATCTTTAAGGCATATTCAGACGATTTTTAAGCTACTGCGGGTACTAAAACCCAAATTTCCATCATTATTATTATTATTATTATTATTATTATTATTATTATTATTATTATTATTATTATTATTATTACAAGTGCCTAAGGATCTTATATGAAACACAAGCTGACAATATTCAAATTTGAAGCCCCACCCCTCTGTTTAGTGTTTAAGTCAAGTCATTAAACCGACAAATATATGTAGCCAATTTCTTAGCTGCTTGAGATGGACATATGAACACCACCACACAATGGTGAAAATTTTGTTGATAGAAAGCCTACACATTATAACTTCATAACACAATTTTAATAATATAAAATGAATGAAGTGTAATCCCCTAGACACGCCTATGCGTTACCACGGATCCTAAGAAGTCACATTAGGGTCACAAGAGCGACCCACACTAAAAATACACACAAAAACATTTTTATTTCCTCAAAACACTTATTAGACTGAAAAATCAACTTCTGTTTAAAATACTATTTCAGAAAATCATTTAAACACATAACAAGAATTTCGGAAAGTGCTTTACAGACTCTATCATAAAACAATACGTGACATACATGACATACATGCCCACTAACTATACAGTACCGTACTCCAAAGGCAACACCGAGGGAACTCCGAACACTGATGTCAAACATTAAACCATGCTATCTCTTTTAACCTGCGATGGTAAGAACAACGTGAGCTTGGAAAAGCTCAGTAATACAAAACTACCAAAAGATGCTATAAGCTCATGCAGATATATGGTAGGCATAACATTTTCATGATGTTCCAAGTAGTGACAGTCCTCTTTTCATTTCTGTTATTTCAGAGCAACGTTATACTTGAGATTAACGGTACTTGTTCTTTATTCAAACATCAAGTAACAAACGAGAATTATACAAGTTGATAGTTTACGAGGATGGAAACAACGAGTTTAACGTCTAGTGTGTCCCAATAGGTGCAAAACAAATAAGCATAAATGCATACCAATCATATAAGGAGAACACATAACAATTCAATGCAAATGTTCAAGTACATACAAAGGTTTACTAGTAACTACCCTCCAACCTTACACCAATATGCAGTCCCCCAGAAATGCATCCATAGGGACTTACCCTAGGCCCGATGGGCATAGGTGCCACCTAAGGGGCTGCCTTAGGTCTATAAGGATTTACACGTGCTAAAGCATCGGTACCTACTCAAGGGGAGACCTTGAGTCCATAAGGATTTACCAGCTGGATCAGGGCTGTACCGACAGAGACTTCATAACATAACCCAACAGTATACCCCAGATAGTAATCGATATTCAGATTTCAGACATGAGTAACAGAATACATGTGACAGACGTATTTTATTCATAGTATCAGAAACAGAAGATTCATGATTTTGACAGATAAATGGGCATACCATTGAGCAGAACAAACATTTTTATCATTCATCATGCAAACAGATTGTACCATCATAGGTCAAGCTAACAGATCATACTATCAAGTTCATCAGACAGTCAGACAATACCATCACAAATCAAGCAATCACATATCAAGTATGCATATTGAGCAGACATACATCAAGTAGGCAGAGAATGTCATCATATATCCGGTTCATCATTTCATCTCATTTTCCAACATAGTGATGCAATCTCAATAACAATTGAAATGTTCATCAAACATAGCATTGTTCATGATTAAATCATTATACAATCCATTCAACAGAATATATCACACATGGAACACACTAGGTGGGACATATCATTTCTTGGAGATACTTGGCATTTACGGAAGATGACACATTAAACCTTTGACAATTTGAACGAATTTCTGAAACGTGGCCCCTATTAAAATGGGTTCATACTAATGGTTTAACCCAGATATTCAGGAGGTGATACATCAAGATCTTTGAGAGTTTAGACACATCATAAGTTATTTAGTCATTTAAGCCTATAAGGGCATTATGGTCATTTTATCATACATGGGCGTGTTGGTAATTTATACTAACGGGGCATGAACAGTTGCTCAGGAAATTCTATTTGCTCAACAGGTTTTCAACAGGCATTCAGAGATTTCTATGTCAAGATCTTTTACAATACCGGATACATTCAAGGCTATTTCATTTAATTTGGCCAACGAGGGCATTTTGATCAAATAATTAACAAGGGTAATTTTGTAATTTAGCCCAAAAGGGTAAAATGATGATTTACAATATTTAAGATTTCCAGACATTTTTCGAGGCTCCAAAACCATTCGAACTAACGTATCTCAACCTTGCAGTACTAACCAACCCTACTAATGTATCCAGTTGTATCGAATACCTGAACGGTTGTTTTCATATTTCACCACAAGACTCGTCACGGAGTAGTCAAACTTATATTATGTGCGGAAAAACTTCCATCCTTACATTAATATCAGGAGTGATTGACATACGTAAGTCATGCTTCAACCCTTGGGGGCAGTTTAGTCATTTTTAGCTTTATCGATATTTCCAGAATTTTATCAAAGGCAATTTACTTCTAGTCAAGGGGTATTTTCAGTCATCTTAAAGCTCGGGATATCCACCATTTTTGTCAATTTTTACTATTTATCACCTCCATCGTTTACGTACTCGGTAGAAATTAAGTCGTTCTAATCCTTTCGGCCCTTACAGACGGTTTACTCATTTAAAACTTAAGGGTACAATTGTCAATCTGATTAATTAAGAATTTCGGTGCTCGAAGGCATTACAGTCTTTTTGGTCATTACGATCATTCCAATTAATTCATTCATCACTGTCGTAAGGATCAGCTCAGGGATACAACGATATTTCTAGTAAATTCGTCTTCGTGTGTTATATAGAGCTCGGGGGAAAATCCAAGTTCCTTTTAGTATCACACGCGTTCGAATAATGATGTCGAAGTCTTTTCCAAAAGAACATACATCTTAGGTAGGGAAAATTTTCAATCAGGTCGAATGCAGATTTTTGGCCACTTCCTTTATTATAGGCAGTTTAGCCATTCTTATACCTCAGGGGCATTTATGTAATCTTATATCCAATATCCCTTACTCCATATTATGGGCATTGAATCTGAGACACTATTGGTCGAGTTGCGGATTTAACTGTATTATTTACTACTATTAAAACTTTCGATGCTTCTGATCTATTAGTATTCTTATTCGAATATTTTGGTTTTAATAATTTCCATACTTATTTCTCGTATCTGATTCGGCTTAAGCAGAGTTTACAAAACACTTCATCATAATCATGCATGCGTTAACCGGATATCGACATGTACATAAAGCATACAAGGGGTAGTAGTGTATTACCTTAACTCCGAGAAACATCAGTCGATTCCTGATACGACATTCGAATACCCTCGAACCCGAATTCGACATTCCTCAGCATCGAGCAATTAAGGAACCGAAAATACCTTCAATTACACAAATTCCAAGATCGGACCTTACTCACAAGCTCTTAACCAATAATTAAGTACATAAACAAGTTCGGGCTCAAGGTTAGATTCGGAGGCTTTCGGATCAGAATTTTGCAAAACGGGCTTCAAAAACGGACTCAGGACGTCGAAAAACATAAAATAAGAGTTTTCGGAAAATTTGACTTTTTTGGTCAACGGTCAAAGTCAACGCTGACGTCAGCAGGTCAACAGTCAACTGGGTCAGAGTCATCGCTGACGTCAATAGGTCAATGCTGACGTCAGCAGTCAACTGATAAGGGTCAACTGATTTGTAAAACCTATGTTTGATTTTGATATAATTAAATCTTTAAGGATCAATTTGAAAAACTTAAAATTGTTTTATAAGTCTCTTAATAAGTTTTAAATTACCAACTCTTTAAAACTGATTTGAAAAACTCAAACTCAAAATATTTTCTAAGTGTTCCAAAGCCAAACTATTAAAAAACGTCCAGGTGTATCGATACCTTTTTACCAAAGTTGGCTACTGGAGGAACACGTATCGATACGCTCTTTACCTGTATCGATACGCCCCTTCGTAAAAGTCTAAAGAGTTTGAATGGCGTACCGATACGACTTCATCCATATCGATACAGACTTAATGAATTTTAAATTCAAGTCGGTTTAAATATTTTGACCGTGGGTGTCAGTTGGTTGGTAACCAAATTTTAAATTGGTCGTTGACCCGTATCGATACGCCAAACCCTCGTATCGATACGGAAATCGACAGTGAGCTAAGTTGAGAAAAAGGTATCGATACGGTAAACCCCCGTTTCGATACCCCGTACCGATACGTTTACGTGCGTATCGATACCCCTTATTTATTGCACACAACGACTCTTTCTTTTCTGAGACAGGTATCGATACGGGTCCCCGTGTACCGATACGGATAGCTGCAGAAGTGCATTTATGGTGGTAGGAGAGGGTTCCAACGGCTCCATTTATGTTCCCAACCACCCAAACGGCTAGAATTAATAGATGAGGTATAAAATGAAGCCTTTTGAAGGTCAGCAACAATTATTCAACATTCAAGCATCATCAAAGCAAAAATCCAAACCCTTGAGCTATTCAACGTCAAATTTTTGTACCCAACTCTAGTGTGTTTCAAATTGTCAATTTGTATTGTGAGTTTGGGGTTGTTGAAATTGTAATTGGGTAGACAATTATCCTTTGAGAGGAAACATTTGAGTTTACCAAAATCTTTCTTTATATTTGAGTGGATTAAGCTTTGGGTAGAAAGCTTAATCAAAATTGTAAGGTTTCCTCCTCTTCCAAGAAAAGGGGACGAATTCAAGTAGTGAATTGTTTGAAAATCCTTAGTGGGAACTAAGGTAGTGGATGTAGAGTTCATTTGGAGAACTTGAACAACTATAACCCCTTATGTCATTTTTATTTTCAATCTTTCTCTTCACCAAAATTTTAATTGCCAATTCACACCCCTCTTGGCCATTTGCAAGTGTTCGATCAACTCAACAATTGGTATCAGAGCTACACTCATTGGAAGGATTACAACCCTCTTGAGTCGATTCTAGGAGAGTTTGATCAACAACAAGTCAAGCAATGGCATCCACCTCCAACTATGAGTCCCAATCCACCACCAAGCCACCATTCTTCAATGGGGATAACTATCCTTATTGGAAGAATAGGATGAGGCTCTTCATCAAGTCTACCGACTATATGGTGTGGGATGTAGTTGAAGAAGGTCCATATATTCCCATGAGAAGAGATGGAGAAAGGCTCGTCCCAAAGGTCAAAGCCGAAATGACCGATGATGAAAGAAGAAGGATGCAAGTGAATGACAAAGCTCTACATGTGATATTTTGTGCACTTGGTCCGGATATCTACTCCAAGGTGTCTTCAATCGAAAATGCCAAGGAGGTTTGGGACACCCTCGAGACAACATATGAGGGAACTAGTGATGTCAATGAGACAAAGACTGGGCTACTCAATCTAAGCTATGAGAACTTCAAGATGGATCCCGAAGAAAGTGTCTCCAAGATGTTTGATCGGTTCTCGGTCATTGTCAACGGTTTGAAGGGTTTCGGCGAGATCATTCCCGAAGACAAGCTAGTGAGAAAGTTGTTGTACTCTCTTCCGGAGTCATGAGATGGCAAGAGAACGACCATTATTGAAGCTAGAGATTTGAAGACTCTCAAGCTTGATGCTCTTGTTGGATCTCTACTCACACATGAAATTATGAGGAAGGGAAGAGAACAAGAGAAGAAGATAGTGGAGAAGAAGGAAGTTGAGAAGAAGAAAGTGGGAATCGCACTAAAAACTTCATATCAAGAAAGCGATTCTAGTGAGGATGAAGATGAGGAGATGGCTATGTTGGCCAAACGTTTTACTCGGTTCATGAAGTCAAATCATGGAAGAAAATTCATTAGAAAGGGAGACTTCAAGAGTAAAAGCAAGGAAGAGGAGAAGGACCAAATTACTTGTTATGAATGCAAGAAACCGGGTCACATCCGTTCCGAGTGTCCTCAATTGAAAAAGAAAAGCTTTGGGAAGAAGAACAAGCTCAAAGCACAAATAGCTACTTGGAGTGACGATGAGTCATCCGAGGAAGAGGAGGAAGTGGCCAATCTATGTCTCATGGCCATTGATGATGAACCTAAGGTAAACTCTAACTTATCCAATTTCGATTTTACTATTGATGAACTTCAAGATGCTTATGATGAATTGCAAGAAGTGTATGATGAGTTAGTAGGAAAATACAAAGAATCCATTTTGAAAAACAAGAAAATCATTTCCGATTTGAAAAATCAAAATGAGACATTTTCTAAAGCTAACTCCGAATTGGAAAAGAAGGTTTTGTTTTTAGTAAATCTTTCAAATGATCTTAAAACAAAAAATCTTGAACTTGAAAAACTTCTTTCCGATTTTCAAGATTATCACACAAAGGAAGTGGATAATCTTAAAACATCTATTGCTATTGGGAAAAATAATTTTGAAAAAGGAAATCATTCTAAATCTCAATATGTAAAAAGAAAACATTTTTTTACCTAAACAAAGAAATTTTAATAAGCAATTTAGAGGTCAAAGAGTTAGGAGTGTTTGGGTTCCTAAGGAACTCATTATTTCTAATGATATGAATGCTATTACTTCTTGGATTCCTAAGGGAGCCAAAATGTTGAAGGCTAACACTCATGGACCCAAAATGATTTGGGTACCAAAAATCAAGGCCTAATTTCTTTATTTGTAGGGGGAGCATTGCTACAAGGCTAAAGCTTCAAGCAAAAATTGTTGGTACCTTGATAGTGGATGCTCAAGACACATGACCGGTGACAAGAGTCGATTTGTGGAACTAAAGCCTAAAGGTGGTGGAGTGGTAACATTTGGTGACAACTCCAAAGGCCACATTGAAGGAATAGGCTCCATTGGTAATCACTCTTCTATTTTCATTGAAAATGTTTTGTATGTCAACGGTCTTAAGCATAATTTGTTGAGTATTAGTCAATTGTGTGACAAGGGTTTTAATGTTATATTTGATAAAAGTGGTTGCAAAATTGTAAACATTAAAACAAATCAACTAATACTCATTGGTCATCGCATAGGGAACATTTACATGGTGCATCTAGAAGACATTCATTCATCACATACATGCTTAGTTGCACATGATGAACATGACTCATGGCTTTGGCATAGAAAATTAGGACATGCTAGCATGAGTGTCTTAGAAAAATTAATTTCCCTCAATCTAGTTAGAGGTTTACCCAAACTTAAATTTTCAAATGATAAAATTTGTGATGCATGTTCAAAGGGTAAACAACATAGAAGTTCTTTTAAATCCATAGATGATGTCTCTACTAGTAGATGTTTACAATTAATTCATATAGATCTTTTTGGGCCTATTAGAACAATGAGCTTGGGTGGAAAATTATATGCTTTTGTGCTTGTAGATGACTACTCTAGGTATACTTGGGTTCTATTCTTAAGTACAAAGGATGAGGCTTTAGAAAATATCATCACATTTTCTAAAATAACTCAAAATGATCTTGAACTTAAGATTTCTCACATTAGAAGTGATCATGGAACCGAATTTCAAAATCTAGGTTTCGATGAGTTTTTAAATGAAAATGGGATTAGCCACAATTTTTCCGCACCTCGCACTCCTCAACAAAATGGGGTAGTTGAGAGGAAAAATCGAACTTTAGAAGAAATGGCTAGAACCATGCTTTGCGAAAATAATTTACCTAAATATTTTTGGGCGGAAGCCACAAATACCGCTTGCTATATTATAAATCGAGTAATGATTAGGCCAATTTTGAAGAAAACACCTTATGAGATTTTAAAATCTAAGAAGCCTAACATTAGCTATTTTCATCCTTTTGGTTGCAAGTGTTTTGTTTTGAATAATGGTAAAGAAAACTTAGGTAAATTTGATGCTAAAAGTGATGAAGCTATTTTCTTAGGGTATTCTTTAAACTCTAAAGCCTATCGTGTATTTAATAAAAGAACTCTAGTTGTTGAAGAGTCAATACATGTTGTTTTCGATGATAACCTCCTTCCGAGGAAGGAATCTTGTGATGATGATGATGTAGGAATCATTGATGCCATTGATGGAGGACAAACGTCAAAGGTGGATGAGATTCCAACCAAAGATGAGGATTCACAAGATCCACCTCTTGAAGCCTTGAAGGACTTGGCTCTTGAGGAAAGAGAGGTGTCTTACCCAAGGGAGTTAAACTATGTCAAAGGTGGTGAAATCTTACGTGATACATCCAAGGGGGTAACTACTAGATCCTCTCTCAAATTAATGAATCATGTTGCATTTCTTTCATGCATTGAGCCTAAAAATATTAAAGAAGCTTTAAAAGATGATTTTTGGATTTTGGCCATGCAAGAGGAATTAAATCAATTTGAGAGGAGTAAAGTTTGGACATTAGTTGAAAGGCCTAATGATCAATCTACTATAGGAACAAAATGGGTTTTTAGGAATAAGTTAGATGAAAGTGGTAATATAGTGAGAAACAAGGCTAGGCTTGTTGCTCAAGGCTATACACAAGAAGAGAGAATTGATTTTGATGAGACTTATGCACCCGTAGCTAGGATGGAAGCCATTAGGATGTTGCTTGCATTTGCATGTTATCATAATTTCAAGCTTTTTCAAATGGATGTAAAAAGTGCCTTTTTAAATGGTTTTATAAATGAAGAGGTGTATGTTGAACAACCACAGGGTTTTGAGGATTCAAAATTTCCAAACCATGTGTTTAAACTAACAAAAGCTCTCTATGGTTTAAAACAAGCTCCTAGAGCTTGGTATGAGAGACTTTCAAATTTCTTAATTGAAAAGGGTTTTGAAAAAGGAAAGGTGGATACAACACTCTTCATAAAAAGATATAACAATGACATCTTAGTAGTTCAAATTTATGTTGATGATATCATTTTTGGTTCTACTAATGAGTGTTATTGTAAAGAATTTTCTAAGCTAATGCAAGGTGAGTTCGAGATGAGCATGATGGGGGAACTCTCATTCTTTTTGGGACTCCAAATCAAACAAAGGAAAGATGGCACCTTCATAAATCAAGCTAAGTACGTGAATGATATGCTCAAAAAGTTTGGCTTGGAGAATGCAAAGCCTCAAGCCACTCCTATGAGTTCTTCCATAAAGCTTGAAAAAGATGAAGGAGGTAAGTGTGTTGATTCTAAGCTTTATAGATCCATGATAGGTTCTTTGCTTTACCTTACCGCAAGTAGACCGGATATCATGTTTAGTGTTTGCTTGTGTGCTAGGTTTCAAGCTAGTCCTAGAGAATCACACCTAGTTGCCATTAAGAGAATTTTTAGATACCTTAGAGACACACCTACTTTAGGGCTTTGGTATCCTAAAGATTCTTCCTTTAGCCTTCATGCTTATTCGGATGCAGATTATGGGGGATGTAAGATAGATAGGAAAAGTACTTCCGGGACATGTCAATTCTTAGGTAGTATGCTCGTATCTTGGTTCTCTAAGAAACAAAATAGCATAGCCTTATCTACCACCAAAGCGGGGTACATATCCTTAGGGAGTTGTTGTGCTCAAGTCCTTTGGATGAAGCAACAACTCTTAGATTATGGTGTTGAAGTAGAAACCATACCCCTTAAGTGTGACAACACAAGTGCCATTTGTCTTACTAAGAATCCCATCCAACACTCTAGAACTAAACACATAGAAATTCGACATCATTTTATTAGAGATCATGTTTTGAAAAATGATGTTGTTATTGAATATGTTGATACCTTGAACCAATTAGCGGATATATTTACAAAACCTTTAGATAAAGAGCGTTTTTGGTCCCTTAGGAGAGAGTTAGGTCTAGCTAGCCTATCTTGACCTTTTATGACCTCTTTGTGCTTAAAAATGCTTGATTTTGTGAAATTGCATGTTTATGTGTTGTAACTCTTGAAAATATCCATGCATATAGTTAGGGGGAGTATGCTTCTATTAAAATATGCTTAGAATTGTTCATTCATCATTTGCATACCTTTAGGAGATGCTAAAATCGAGCCTATGGTTGTTCTTTAGGACTAAAGATGCATTTCTGGGCATAGAGTATCGATACGGATCTACGCGTATCGATACGTGTTCTTCATTCAGATTCCCAGAATTCATTTTGCTTAAACGGGTATCGATACGATTAAACCCGTATCGATACGAGCTTCAAATCGTTTAGATACGGACCTCATCCGTTTCGATACGATTCTCCAACGAGCATTTTAAGGAAATGATGTTTCTACCCCCGTATCGATACACCCTCAGGCGTATCGATACTCGATTGCGCAGACAGCTTTTAATAAGGCATTTAAAGTGTTCAACTTTTACCAAAATTAAAATTCTTCAAACCCTAAAAACCCTAGCCGTTTTTGCCTATAAAAGGGCTCTTCCTCCCTCATATTTTCACACCACAACTCAAAATCTAAAAGAGTTTTTCAATCAAGCAAAGCTTTAAGCTCCTTCCCATCACAATTGTGCTAGAATTTTCTTCAATCTCTCAAGTTTCTATTAAGGTAAAATTTTCTTTCTTTTTCAATTTTTTTTGTTTTTGTTTTGTTTTTGTTTTTATGATTCATATTTTTTTAACAAAACTTTTATTCTTCCAATTTTTTTTAATCTTTTTTAATTTTTTTTTGGTTCTTAACCAAAATTGAAGAAATCTTTATGCATGATTTCTCTTTTAGATCATGGCACCAAAGGAATCAAGGAAGCGATCAAGGGTTTCTCTAACCGGTGAATCATCAACTCTTGGAGCGGTTGCACGTCCGAACTACACTTCCATCTATGAACAATCCTTTGAAGGTCTCGCGGGTCTAGCATATTTTCGTCAATTCGAGAATTACAAGATTCGTGCGGAAAGGGTAATATCCATTCCCTTTCTCAACTCGGAGCGTTTCAAATTTGAATATCTTCCTTTGCTTCGACGTTGGAATTTCATGGATTTTTTTATCTATTCCCGGTTTTTATTACCGTCTTTTGGTTTTGATTTTCTATACTAATGCCAAATGTGTTTCTCGCAATGGGGAAGTTGTCGCCATTAGCTCTTATCTCATGGGAAAGAAATTCATCCTTGATGTCAAATCTATTTGTGAAGTCTTTAAATTAGAGGATGAAGACCTTGATGATGAGGATGCTTTGGGGCATGTTCTTAGTGGCTCCGTGACCGCCCTAAATGCTCAAGATCGGATCCTCCATTTGATGGTGTCTTGGTGGTTTCGTCCCTCCGGAGGAAAATATTCTACCATCCATCAAGTGGATGACTTTTGGATCCGTTGCTTCCGTGAGCGAAAGCGCCCAAATCTTGCTCGAATCATGTTCGGGGAAATCGTCTATCTTGTGCAACATCGTCAAACCTCTCTCGTCACCTCCTTTACATATGGTACGACCTTAAGTTATTTCTTTGTGAAAAAGGATATTGATTGCTCTTTTGACTTCCCAACTCCTCTTACCGATCCCATTGATGAGCGATCTCTTGCACGGGGTAAGTTCCATTATTTTAATGGAAATTGGTTACGTCTTTCCGAGCTACCACCCGAGGCCGCAGCCGTACTTGAAGAACCTCAAGGAGATCAAGCTCCTCAAGCTCCTCAACCCTCCATGGATGCTCTCATGACATTCCTCAATGAGCAATTTACCGGGTTGCGCACGGACATGGGAAATCGTCTTACCGCCCTTGAAACAACCTTTGATACAAGGATGACGAGCATGGAGAATCGCCTCACATCTCTTGAAAACGGTCATAATTCTTTGAATATTTCCGTCTCCGCTTTCCATGATGAGTGGCGCAATAGCATGAGGGACAATGATCCAATGGGAGTTGATGATGAAGACAACGAAGATGATGCCTAGACGTTTCTTCTTGCATCTCATGCATATCATTTAGGATTTTCTATTTTATGCATCTTTGATTTATGTTCTTAGGACTAAGTTTGCTTTATTTTTAAACCTATGCTTTGATTTTCTGT
Organism: Hibiscus trionum; assembly: GCA_030270665.1. NCBI lineage: Eukaryota > Viridiplantae > Streptophyta > Magnoliopsida > Malvales > Malvaceae > Hibiscus > Hibiscus trionum. The sequence goes on along the minus strand of BSYR01000017.1, from coordinate 47,096,231 downwards.
TTTTGTTTGGATTTTTAAGTTTGATGCTAGGATTAATAATATTAATGTTGCTTATTTATACCTTTGCCTATGTTTATGCACTTATCCATTGTCTCAATATTTTTGATCTAACAAAAAGGGGGAGAGAAACTAGCTCACAACACTTCAAAAATTTTGATTTCAACTCAAAAGTTACCAAGCTTATATTAAGGGGGAGTTAACTTTGTAAAGTTTTTCAAAGTGTCAAAAATTTTAAGTTTTAGTTTTGTTATATCAAAAAGGGGGAGATTGTAAAACCTATGTTTGATTTTGATATAATTAAATCTGTAACACCCTGATAAATATATTTATTTGTATAAAAAAAAAAGAAATCAAGGTGAGGGTGTGGAGGCTCAAACCCGCGACTTCACCCCTCACCATCCAATGTTCTACCGCTGAGCTAAGGGCTCATTTCTGTCAAAGCTTACTAGATTTTATTTTTAACTTAGTTAAAAATAACTCTGAACCCATTAAACTTTATCTGCCTCTCCACCTACCTGAAATTAATTCCCACCCACCTTCGAAATCTGAACCGTCCCCTCATCTCCCTCACAGATCTCTCTCCCCAGTTTTCGGCAACCTTTGGCCGTCCACACCGCCGTCTGGTGTGCGTCACCGCCTGTGCCGGCGAACACACCTTGCCGCTCCGGGCCTTTCGCCATCAGTAACGCCCCTCGTGCTGCCGGTTGTGTTAAAAATCGAGCCCTTGCACCGTGAGTTGAACTGCTCCGTCTTTTCGTTTTCCCGTCCGTGCTACCGTCGTCTTGACTTGTTGTCGGTACGACGACGCTCCACTCGTTGAGCTGATCAAAACCCAGTCAATCTCTTGCCCGTCTGACACCGGTAAGCCCATCATCGGAGCTACGCGATTTCCGGCCGTCGTAGGTCCTTTTAGGTAAAATCCGGCGACATTCCGACTTATTTTCGTATATTTTTGAGTGGGATAAGACTTTGGGCTAACGATCTAGCTTTTCTCGGCAGAATCGCAGCTAAACGCGTCACCGACGACTTTTCCGGCAGCTTCCGGCGACACTTTCTGTTTGGGGTAAGTGAACCGGCCTGAACCGGCCTTAACCGACCAGACCGGTTGACCCAAACCCGAGTCAGACCCGACCCGCCTATAACCCGAACCGACCCGGCTGAGTCAACTCGCCCGAGTTGACTCAGTGAGTTAACCCACCGAGTCAACTCAGTTGACCTTGTCTGATGACGTCAGCGTTGACTTGACTGCTGACGTCAGCGTTGACTTTGACCAAAAAGTCAAAATTTCCAAAAAAGCCCTATTGTATGTTTTTCGACGTCCTGAGTCCGTTTTTGAAGCCCGTTTTGTGAAATTCTAACTCGAAGACCTCCGAATCTGTCCCTAAACCAAAACCATGCATATGTGTTTAAATTGTTTCTTTGAGTTAATATAAATCGAATATATGGCTAATATAAGCTTGTATCTGTTTAAAGGTAATCAAGACTCCCCTGACCGTTCGTCTGCTCAGCCTAGTTCCTCCCGATCTGCTCCTTCGCGCGTTCCGATAGTTACTAGTATGAATCTGTAAACCTTGTAAGCTATTAGAATTTTCACGTATACCTTGTAGTAACCATGATCCTTTATTGATTTAGGATCTAGCACAGTGGCAGATCGTAGCGAGGCAGGAGCCCGATAGATTCTCTGACCAGCTTTTGAGGTGTGTTTCATGTGTGCTACATTTCTGTTATATATATACAGATATGTATACATGGGTCTTGTTATGATTCACTGAATGTTATAGATTGCACTTGTACTTGAAATGCATGACTACTGGAAAGCATGATTTCTGTTTGAAAAGCATGATTATCTTTTGTTTGAAAAGCATAATTATAATGTGATGAAAGTCGGTTTATTGTTATATGTTAGAAGGTATACCTCATGTCCGATCTGAACTAGAAATATCTGATCTCTAAATGATAGAAATGTTATATGTCTGTTGTCTGAGCTCTGTTGATGGTAAATTGAACTGAATTGCACTGTTTGGGGTATACTTTTGGGATGTGATTGAAGTGTCTGCAGGTACAGCCCTGATCCAGCTGGTAAAACCTTCGGTTAAGCTCCTACGCCCAATGGGCCTAGGGTAAGACTTTCTGGGTAGGCTCATACGCCTTCGGGCCTAGGATAAGTCCTTCGGTATGCTGTTCATGGGGAATTGCATTTTGGTGTTCGGTTGGAGGGTAGATAGGTTAAAATGGAACCTTGGTTGCTCTTATGGAATGTTTGTATTGTCTGATGCATATCTGAACTGTATATATATATATATATATATATATATATATATATATATATATATATATATATATATATATATGTTTCCTTGCACTTATTGGAACACACTGAGCTTCCTAGCTCACACCCCCAAACTTTCCCCTTTCAGATACTTTTGGATAGGCTACCCGTGGACTTGGCACTTGGAGGATCGGCACATTCTTACTATACTTTTGTTGTAATGTTCTTATCCACCATACTGTCTATTTTGGGTGACATGAGCCTATATTTTGTTAAGATATACTTTACTAGTTAGCCATGATGGCATTATTTTGTAACTCAAACTCTGAAATGATTTTAGATTATGAACTTGATAGTTGATTCGAATGGATGTGTTTACCTATTATTATCTTGATCACTCTATAGTGATGCCTGAATTTCATGAAAACTGAATACATGTTATATATGTATATGTTGTGATAATTCTCTGTAACTTAGGTATAACGCATAGGCGGGTATAAGGTGTTACATTTAATTGGTATCAGAGCTTTTGGTTTTATAAACCTCGGACTGTGAGTGGGTCCTAAATGCTATGTTTTATAAAATGGTTTAAATATTTATATATTTTCAGAAAAAGGACATGTCACCAAGTTTTATATGTTTAAATTGTGCTCGGTACTCCAATGCCAGTTCTGACCTTAGGTACTTCTTTTTGTAGAGCCGAGACCAACAGATGAGTACTAGACGTGGTTCTCGACCTACTCGGAGGCGAGGTCGACCTGCTAGGTTTTCCGACCTGCTTGACAATGTAACTAACGATCCTCCGGCCTCAGAAGATCCTCCTGCCCCTAGAGGTCCTACAGCCCCGGATGATCCACCGCCTACCTCTGGTATCGATATGACGACTCCGGTTAGAGGAGCACCCGCACCCCGTACCGAGCCATCCACGATAGTGTCTGATGAGGCTCTTAGCAGGCAGTTTTTACAACTGATTCATGGTGCAGTTAGAGCTGCGGGGGTTGTGCCTGAAGTTCCTATCTCTCAGACCCTAATCACTAACGGGGCTAAGACCTTTGATGGCCCTACTGGTGGAGCCCCGACTGAAGCAGAAGAGTGGCTTCATGATCTTGAGAGACGCATGGATTCGTTGGGTCTTGAGCCGCCCAAGAAATATTTGGGAGCTGTTTCACTGCTTTATGGGAGTGGTCGAACTTGGTGGGAGTCTGTTGTGAGTAGCGTCTCTGCTACTCGTCTGACATGGGACTTCTTCAAAGAACGCTTCAAGAGCCGTTTTATTGGAGAGCGTTATATGAGACAGATGCAAGAGCAGTTCAGGACTCTGACACAGAGGGGTATGACTGTATCTGAGTATGAGACGAGGTTTTTAGACCTCCTGAGGTTTGGATCCAGTTTGGTACCCACTGAAAAAGAAAAATGCCACAAGTTTGCACTCGGACTCTGTCATGAGTTGTGCATACAGGTTATCAGCCACCTTGATAAGGATTTTGATAAGGTGACCGAGTTGGCAAAAGATTTAGAGGAAGTTGAGTTAATGGCCACTGAGAGCGACAGAGTAGATCGAGACCGATCTAGGAGGCCTTCTAGCACTGAGTTTTCAGTACGGGAAAGTAAGAAGGCTCGCACCACTACACCTCTGAGGAGTGACACCGGTTCTAGGCCTCCAGCCCCTCAGCCCTCGACAGCTAGTCGAGGTGGTTCATCAAGTTTTCATAAGGCACCTCTTTGTGAGCATTGTGGCAAATGGCATCAAGGGGAGTGTAGGAGGAAGGCGGGCACATGTTTCCGTTGCGGTTCTGGAGATCATTTCTTGAAGGGTTTCCCTGTTCCACCATCTTCTTATCGAGCATCTCCTCAGACTCCTACCCGTTCACAGGCTTCTGTTCAGACTCCAGCTAGGGGTCGTAGTCAGGGTAGACCTTCTGCATCTGCTGCCAGGACTGACACCAGAACTCGATCATATCAGAGTGGAGGACCAGTTTTATCTGAGGCTAGACAGCCGGCACTTGTGTATGCCACCAGACGCCGGGATGACAGAGACGAGCCATATGTTATTGCAGGTACCTTTACCATTTATTCTGTTCCATACTTTGTATTACTCGACAATGGTTCCACCCACTCCTATATTTCGAGATTCGTATCCCGAGACCTTCAGATTCCCTTAGAAGCCACAGGAAGTGTTGTTACAGTCATGAGCCCAGTGGGTCAGTCAGTGATTGTGGACAAAGTACTTAGGAGATGTCCTCTCGAGGTTCAAGGGGAGATCTTTCTGGCCGATCTCATGGAACTTCCGTTGGAGGAGTTCGATTTGATTCTGGGTATGGATTGACTGACAGAGCATCGGGTTAGTCTGGATTGTGAGTCAAAAAGGGCTACCTTGAAGACTTCAGATGACCGATCAGTGATCTTAGTCGGAGAGCGTCGAGGTTACTTGTCCAATGTGGTATCCTCTCTGACTGCTGATAGGATGATCCGGAAAGGATATGAAACCTTCATTGCTTGTTTTTTGAACACGAAGGGCTCTTTATCTAAGATTGAGGACATTCGCACTGTTAGCGAGTTTCCTGATGTTTTTCCAGAAGAGTTGCCCGGGCTACCACCAGACATGGATGTTGAGTTCGAAATCGAGACTTATCCAGGGTCTGCGCCTGTATCCATGAATCCTTATCGTATGGCCCCTAAAGAGCTTAAGGAGTTAAAAGTCCAGTTGCAAGAGCTTCTGGACCGAGGCTTCATCCGACCCAGCTCTTCACCTTGGGGAGCTCCTGTTCTCTTCGTGAAGAAGAAAGATGGTTCACTCCGGTTATGTATTGATTACCGGAAGTTGAATAAGTTGACTGTGAAGAACAAATATCCGTTACCCAGGATTGATGACCTATTTGACCAATTTCGGGGAGCCACTGTTTTCTCGAAGATTGATCTTCGATCTGGGTATTATCAATTGAAGATAAAAGATTATGATGTTGCTAAGACGACCATCCGTACCAGATACGGGCATTACGAGTTTCTAGTGATGCCTTTTGGTCTTACTAATGCACCAGTTGCTTTTATGGACATGATGAATCGTGTGTTCCGACCCTTTATAGACCAGTTTGTTGTGGTTTTCATTGACGATATTTTGGTCTATTCTCGGACAGAGACAGAGCATGTTGAGCACTTGAGAATTGTTCTACAAACCTTGAGAGAGAATCGTTTGTATGCTAAGCTGAGCAAGTGTGAATTTTGGCTCAAAGAAGTGACATTTCTGGGACATGTTGTATCTGCTCGAGGCATTCAGGTTGATCCAAGTAAGATCGAGGCCATCACCAATTGGAAGCAGCCTAAGAATGTCTCTGAGATCCGTAGCTTTTTGGGTTTGGCTGGATACTACCGACGCTTTGTCGAGGGCTTCTCCATCATTGCCACCCCTTTGACAAAGCTTTTGAGGAAGAATGTTCCTTTTGTTTGGTCTGATGCCCAGCAAGCTAGTTTTGAGAAACTGAAGGCAGCCTTGACTCAAGCCCCGGTTCTTACACAACCTGAGTCTGGAAAGGACTTCTCAGTGTACAGTAATGCTTCACACTCCGGGCTCGGTTGTGTACTGATGCAAGATGGGAAGGTTATCGCTTATGCATCACGTCAGTTACGACCTCATGAGTGTAACTATCCGACCCATGACCTCGAGTTAGCTGCAGTGATCTTCGCTCTGAAGATCTGGAGACACTATCTTTACGGAGAGAAGTGTTATATCTTTACTGATCACAAAAGCTTAAAGTATATCCTCACCCAGAGGGATTTAAATATGAGGCAACGTCGTTGGGTGGAACTTCTGAAGGACTATGATTGTGTGTTTGAGTACCATCCGGGAAAATCCAATGTCGTTGCCGATGCCTTGAGTCGTAAGGCCATATCTGACCTAAGATCCCTGTTTGCCAGGATGAGCATTTATAGCGATGGCAGTTTGCTAGCGGAATTGCAAGTTAAACCAACTTTGGCCGATGAGATTAAGGCCAAGCAACTCTTAGACAGTTCCCTACTTCCAGTTATACAGCAAGTTGAGCAGGGATCCACATCCGTTTATGCCTTCGATCAGGATGGCGTTCTGTGCTTCAAGGGTCGTTATTGTGTTCCTGATGATGCTGACCTGAAGCGAGCCATACTCAGCGAGGCTCATAGTAGCCCTTATGCCATGCATCCTGGTGGAGACAAGATGTACCAGAATCTGAAGCAAAGCTACCGTTGGGAGGGTATGAAGAAGGATATATCAGATTACGTATCGAAGTGCATGACTTGTCAGCAAGTCAAAGCAGAACATCATCATCCTTCTGGTTTATTACAGCCCATTAAGATTCCTGAGTGGAAATGGGAGTGTATCACGATGGATTTCGTTACCGGTTTGCCTCTAACTCCTTCTAAAAAGGATTCTGTTTGGGTTATTGTTGATCAACTCACCAAGTCAGCTCACTTTATTCCTGTACGAGTTACTTATTCTCTGGAGAAGCTGGCTAGACTGTATATCTCAGAGATTGTCAGGTTGCATGGTGTACCCTTATCTATTATATCTGATCGAGACCCGAGGTTCACTTCTCATTTCTGGCCGGCCTTGCATAATGCTTTGGGTACACGTTTGAATTTCAGCACATCCTTCCATCCACAGACCGATGGTCAGTCTGAGAGGGTAATTCAGGTTCTTGAAGATATGTTGAGGGGGTGCGTGATAGACTTTCGCGGTAGTTGGGAAGACTTCTTGCCATTGGCCGAGTTTGCTTATAACAACAGCTATCAGGCTAGTATTCGCATGGCACCTTACGAAGCTTTGTATGGTCGCAAGTGCCGAACTCCTATCTGTTGGACCGGGCTGTATGATAAGAAGACTTTGGGTCTGGAGTTGATCCAAGAGACCGAAGAGACTGTCAGATTAATTCGTGATCGTCTGAAGGAGGCGTTTGACAGACAGAAGTCTTATGCTGATCGGAGAAGGAAGGATATCGAGTTTAAAGTCAGTGACCAGATTTTTCTAAAAGTATCACCATGGAAGAAAGTTCTAAGGTTTGGGAAAAAGGGTAAGCTGAGTCCGAGATTTATTGGGCCTTATCGTATTGTGAAGAGAGTTGGGCCAGTTGCCTATCAGCTTGAGTTGCCTCCCCAGCTTAACTGTGCCCATGATGTCTTCCATGTGTCCATGTTGAGGCAGTACCATCCTGATCCGAGCCATGTCATTCAGGTACAAGATGTGGAGTTGAGGCCAGACTTGTCCTACGAGGAGGAACCAATACAGATTCTAGACTCAGACGAGAGGGTTTTAAGGAACAGACGCATTTCTATGGTTAAAGTCCTGTGGAGTAATCGTAGCCCTGCAGAGGCTACTTGGGAGATCGAAGGATCCATGAGAAAGCAGTTTCCTCATCTGTTTGATTCAGGTAAATTTCGAGGACGAAATTTTCTTAAGGTGGGGAGAGTTGTAACACCCTGATAAATATATTTATTTGTATAAAAAAAAGAAATCAAGGTGAGGGTGTGGAGGCTCGAACCTGCGACTTCACCCCTCACCATCCAATGTTCTACCGCTGAGCTAAGGGCTCATTTCTGTCAAAGCTTACTAGATTTTATTTTTAACTTAGTTAAAAATAACTCTGAACCCATTAAACTTTATCTGCCTCTCCACCTACCCGAAATTAATTCCCACCCACCTTCGAAATCTGAACCGTCCCCTCATCTCCCTCACAGATCTCTCTCCCCAGTTTTCGGCAACCTTTGGCCGTCCACACCGCCGTCCGGTGTGCGTCACCGCCTGTGCCGGCGAACACACCTTGCCGCTCCGGGCCTTTCGCCATCAGTAAAGCGCCCCCCCCCGTGCTGCCGGTTGCGTTAAAAATCGAGCCCTTGCACCGTGAGTTGAACTGCTCCGTCTTTTCGTTTTCCCGTCCGTGCTGCCGTCGTCTTGACTTATCGTCGGTACGACGACGCTCCACTCGTCGAGCTGATCAAAACCCAGTCAATCTCTTGCCCGTCCGACACCGGTAAGCCCATCATCGGAGCTACGTGATTTCCGGCCGTCGTGGGTCCTTTTAGGTAAAATCCGGCGACATTCCGACTTATTTTCGTATATTTTTTAGTGGGATAAGACTTTGGGCTAACGATCTAGCTTTTCTCGACAGAATCGCAGCTAAACGCGTCACCGGCGACTTTTCCGGCAGCTTCCGGCGACACTTTCCGTTTGGGGTAAGTGAACCGGCCTGAACCGGCCTTAACTGACCAGACCGGTTGACCCAAACCCGAGTCAGACCCGACCCGCCTATAACCCGAACCGACCCGGCTGAGTCAACTCGCCGAGTCAACTCGCCTGAGTTGACTCAGTGAGTTAACCCACCGAGTCAACTCAGTTGACCTTGTCTGATGACGTCATGCTGACGTCAGCGTTGACTTGACTGCTGACGTCAGCGTTGACTTTGACAAAAAAGTCAAAATTTCCAAAAAAGCCATATTTTATGTTTTTTGACGTCCTGAGTCCGTTTTTGAAGCCCGTTTTGTGAAATTCTAACTCGAAGACCTCCGAATCTGTCCCTAAACCAAAACCATGCATATGTGTTTAAATTGTTTCTTTGAGTTAATATAAATCGAATATATGGCTAATATAAGCTTGTATCTTTTTAAAGGTAATCAAGACTCCCCTGACCGTTCGTCTGCTCAGCCTAGTTCCTCCCGATCTGCTCCTTCGCGCGTTCCGATAGTTACTAGTATGAATCTGTAAACCTTGTAAGCTATTAGAATTTTCACGTATACCTTGTAGTAACCATGATCCTTTATTGATTTAGGATCTAGCACAGTGGCAGATCGTAGCGAGGCAGGAGCCCGATAGATTCTCTGACCAGCTTTTGAGGTGTGTTCCATGTGTGCTACATTTCTGTTATATATATACATATATGTATACATGGGTCTTGTTATGATTCACTGAATGTTATAGATTGCACTTGTACTTGAAATGCATGACTACTGGAAAGCATGATTTCTGTTTGAAAAGCATGATTACCTTCTGTTTGAAAAGCATAATTATAATGTGATGAAAGTCTGTTTATTGTTATATGTTAGAAGGTATACCTCATGTCTGATCTGAACTAGAAATATCTGATCTCTAAATGATAGAAATGTTATATGTCTGTTGTCTGAGCTCTGTTGATGGTAAATTGAACTGAATTGCACTGTTTGGGGTATAATTTTGGGATGTGATTGAAGTGTCTGCAGGTACAGCCCTGATCCAGCTGGTAAAACCTTCGGTTAAGCTCCTACGCCCAATGGGCCTAGGGTAAGACTTTCTGGGTAGGCTCCTACGCCTTCGGGCCTAGGATAAGTCCTTCGGTATGCAGTTCATGGGGAATTGCATTTTGGTGTTCGGTTGGAGGGTAGATAGGTTAAAATGGAACCTTGGTTGCTCTTATGGAATGTTTGTATTGTCTGATGCATATCTGAAATGTATATATATATATGTTTCCTTGCACTTATTGGAACACACTGAGCTTCCTAGCTCACACCCCCAAACTTTCCCCTTTCAGATACTTTTGGATAGGCTACCCGTGGACTTGGAACTTGGAGGATCGGCACATTCTTACTTGTAGAACTAATGTTTTGATATAATATTTGAAAAATATTTTGGACTAATTTAAAAAGAATTTAAAACATTTCTAAAGTCCAAACATCTTGAAATTATGTTTAGGAAGTTTTTAAATGGTTTTTAATGTGTTTCAAAGGCCAAATTTCTCAAAAACCATAGGGCGTTTCGAAACACCATAGGGCGTTTCGAAACAGGGGGATTCCAGTGGCAAAACGTTTCGATACTCGTATCGAAACGGGCCAAGCGTTCCGAAACGGTATAGGTCATTTCGATACGCCTACGTGGCAACGACCCTAACGGCTATAAACCCCAACGGCTCTTTCCCAACTAATATTCAAAATGCAGGCGTTTCGAAACAGGATTAAGGCGTTCCGATACGCGTTCCGAAACGGCTATAGGGTGTTCCGAAACGGGTACCCCGACAGGCTGCAACGGCTATCTCTATAAAGAAGGCGTTCCGAAACGGGCTTGAAGCGTTCCGAAACGGGTAGCAGCTGAATTGCATTTTGGAGGAAATTAAAGTCTTCAAACGGCTATATTTTGATCCCAACGGCCATAAACGGCTACAAACTCAATTTGGAGTATAAATAAGACCTCCAAGCATCAAGATTTATAAGAGCTTCAATTGTTACAACATTATGAGTGAAAAACTTGTCTAGAGCTTAAATCGTTCATTTCTTGCTTAGACAACACTTGTGAGCTTACATTGTTAAATTTGCTCAAGTGTTTAGGTTTTGGGTGAGTGCTTCATTGTGCAAACAAAACACCTATTAGAGGGTTCAAGTTTGCTTCTTTGTTTATCTCTTTGTAAAAGAGGGTTTTCCTTCAAGCTTTGGGTAGAAAGCTTCGAGGGTTGTAAAGGGTTTCCTTCTAAGCCTAGAAAAGGGGACGAATCAATTAGTGGATTGATTGTGAAATCCTTAGTGGGGAGCTAAGGTAGTGGATGTAGACCTTGGTTAGAAGGTTGAACCACTATAAATCATCGTGTCTTTATTCTTTCTAGCTTCCTAAACCCTTCCACCCAAAAATCCACCTCTCCACCACTTCGCGAGCAAGAACGGTTGATCGAATCGAGCCCCGAAAAACCCAACAATTGGTATCAGAGCTTGGCTCAATCGAAGGGGATTCACATCCTATTGAGAAGATCCGGCAAGCTCGATCAACATTTCACCAACCGGCTCAAATGGCGCAATCCATCAACATACCGCCTTTCTTCGACGGAGATCACTATGCCCATTGGAAGACAAAGATGAAATTCTTCTTGAAGTCAAGAGATTACAAGCTATGGGACATAGTTGAAGATGGTCCGTTCGTGCCTCAAGGAAGCAAAGCGGAATGGAGTGCCGACGATCGCAAGAAGATGGAGCTTAATTGTAGAGCCTTGCACATGCTCTTTTGTGCTTTTGGCCCAACCATCTATGAGAAGATGTCTTCTTGTGAAAGTGCCAAAGAGGTATGGGACAAGCTTGAAGTCACATACGAGGGGACTAATGAAGTCAAGGAGACCAAGATTGGGCTCCTCACCTTAGAGTATGAGAACTTCAAAATGGATCCGGAAGAGAACATCGAGAAGATGTTTGATAGATTCTCCACCATCATCAATGGTCTTAAAGGTTATGGAGAAGCCATTCCGGAAGAAAAACTTGTCCGAAAGCTCATCTACTCACTTCCCGAGTCTTGGGACTCAAAAAGGACCGCCATCATCGAAGCCAAAAATTTGAAGACTTTGAAGCTTGATGAACTCATGGGGTCACTTCTTACTCATCAAATCATGAAGAAGAACAAAGAAGATGAGAAAAGGAGGGAAGAAATTAGAGCTATGGGAGAGAAGAAACTCAAGAGTATTGGCATCAATGTAAATGCCATGGCTCTCAAATCCTCCACATGTCATCATGAAGATTCAGGTGAGGAGGATAGTGAAGATGAAGAGATGTCCTATCTCTTCAACAAATTCACCCGGTTCATGAAGAACAAAATGGAAAAATCCAAGCATGAATCGAGGAAGAAGATGAAGGATTCCCACAAATCCAAAAAGAAGGGATCATCTTCTAAACAAGCATACGTGGCCACTTGGAGTGATGAAGACTCCACCGATAATGAAGTAGCCCACCTATGCATGATGGCCCTCAATGAGGGGGAGGTAACTTCTAACTCATATATTTCAAATTCTTATACATTTGATGAGTTACAAGAAGCCTACGATGAATTGGTTTTTGAATTCAAGGCTTCATTTTCGAAAAATAAAAAATTGATTTCAAAGTTGAAAACCGAAAATGATTTGCTTTCTAAAACCAATTTAGAGTTTGAAGCAAAAATTAAAAATTTTGAGCTTAAAGTTTTAAACCTACAAAACTTGCTTCAAACGATGGAAAGAGATCATCAAAAGGAAGTTTATGATCTCAAAAAGGAAAAAGATTTGATTTCCAAAGAACTTGAAAAGAAAAACAATTTTGGAAAATCAAATTTTTATGTAAGACAATCTAGTGCCCTTAGATTTTTAAATGGAAAATGTTTTAGAAGTGTTTGGGTCCCAAAAGGACTAACCACTTCAACTAAAAAGGATGAAATTGAAAAATGGATTCCTAAGGGGACTAAATTTTGTGCTACTAACGTCTATGGATCCAAAGCAATTTGGATACCAAAAATTACTTGATTGTCTTTTGCTAGGTGTGATGGAGAATGATCAACAAGTCAAAAATTGAGGGGGAGCTCCATGCACACAAGGAAGAACACTTGAAGAAGGAAGGCTTCACATCCTCCCTTGAGTTCAAGTGTGGTAAAATCTAGTTGTTTTAGTGTTTATTGATTTATTTTATTTTATGTCAACTAGATATTCATAAATGTTGAACTAACATTTTAATGATGCTTTGAGTAAGGGGGAGCCAATTTTTTTTAACCAAAATTTTAAGTGTCAAATTTTTTTTTGCCTCCTATGTTATCTTGAACATAAATGTCATTTTAAATTCTTTTTGATATAACAAAAAGGGGGAGAAATGGTTTGAAAAATTGAATTTTCAAACGAATAAGGGGGAGCTTTATTTTATTTCATATCTTAATCTCTTATTCACAATTTTAAAGTTAAAGGGGGAGAATCCCAAACAATTTTTTCAAGTTGGTTTTATTATATCAAAAAGGGGGAGATTGTAGAACTAATGTTTTGATATAATATTTGAAAAATATTTTGGACTAATTTAAAAAGAATTTAAAACATTTCTAAAGTCCAAACATCTTGAAATTATGTTTAGGAAGTTTTTAAATGGTTTTTAATGTGTTTCAAAGGCCAAATTTCTCAAAAACCATAGGGCGTTTCGAAACACCATAGGGCGTTTCGAAACAGGGGGATTCCAGTGGCAAAACGTTTCGATACTCGTATCGAAACGGGCCAAGCGTTCCAAAACGGTATAGGCCGTTTCGATACGCCTACGTGGCAACGACCCTAACGGCTATAAACCCCAACGGCTCTTTCCCAACTAATATTCAAAATGCAGGCGTTTCGAAACAGGATTAAGGCGTTCCGATACGCGTTCCGAAACGGCTATAGGGTGTTCCGAAACGGGTACCCCGACAGGCTGCAACGGCTATCTCTATAAAGAAGGCGTTCCGAAACGGGCTTGAAGCGTTCCGAAACGGGTAGCAGCTGAATTGCATTTTGGAGGAAATTAAAGTCTTCAAACGGCTATATTTTGATCCCAACGGCCATAAACGGCTACAAACTCAATTTGGAGTATAAATAAGACCTCCAAGCATCAAGATTTATAAGAGCTTCAATTGTTACAACATTATGAGTGAAAAACTTGTCTAGAGCTTAAATCGTTCATTTCTTGCTTAGACAACACTTGTGAGCTTACATTGTTAAATTTGCTCAAGTGTTTAGGTTTTGGGTGAGTGCTTCATTGTGCAAACAAAACACCTATTAGAGGGTTCAAGTTTGCTTCTTTGTTTATCTCTTTGTAAAAGAGGGTTTTCCTTCAAGCTTTGGGTAGAAAGCTTCGAGGGTTGTAAAGGGTTTCCTCCTAAGCCTAGAAAAGGGGACGAATCAATTAGTGGATTGATTGTGAAATCCTTAGTGGGGAGCTAAGGTAGTGGATGTAGACCTTGGTTAGAAGGTTGAACCACTATAAATCATCGTGTCTTTATTCTTTCTAGCTTCCTAAACCCTTCCACCCAAAAATCCACCTCTCCACCACTTCGCGAGCAAGAACGGTTGATCGAATCGAGCCCCGAAAAACCCAACATTACTATACTTTTGTTGTAATGTTCTTATCCACCATACTGTCTATTTTGGGTGACATGAGCCTATATTTTGTTAAGATATACTTTACTAGTTAGCCATGATGGCATTATTTTGTAACTCAAACTCTGAAATGGTTTTAGATTATGAACTTGATAGTTGATTCGAATGGATGTGTTTACCTATTATTATCTTGATCACTCTATAGTGATGCCTGAATTTCATGAAAACTGAATACATGTTATATATGTATATGTTGTGATAATTCTCTGTAACTTAGGTATAACGCATAGGCAGGTATAAGGTGTTACAAAATCTTTAAGGATCAATTTGAAAAACTTAAAATTGTTTTATAAGTCCCTTAATAAGTTTTAAATTACCAACTCTTTAAAATTGATTTGAAAAACTCAAACTCAAAATATTTTCTAAGTGTTCCAAAGCCAAACTATTTAAAAACGTCCAGGTGTATCGATACACTTACAAGCGTATCGATACCTTTTTACCAAAGTTGGCTACCGGAGGAACACGTATCGATACGCTCTTTACCTGTATCGATACGCCCTTTCGTAAAAGTCTAAAGAGTTTGAATGGCGTACCGATACGACTTCATCCGTATCGATACAGACTTAATGAATTTTAAATTCAAGTCGGTTTAAATATTTTGACCGTTGGTGTCAGTTGGTTGGTAACCAAATTTAAATTGGTCGTTGACCCGTATCGATACGCCAAACCCTCGTACCGATACGGAAATCGACAGTGAGCTAAGTTGAGAAAAAGGTATTGATACGGTAAACCCCCGTTTCGATACCCCGTACCGATACGCTTACGTGCGTATCGATACCCCTTATTTATTGCACACAACGGCTCTTTCTTTTCTGAGACAGGTATCGATACGGATCCTCGTGTACCGATACGGATAGCTGCTGAAGTGCATTTATGGTGGTAAGAGAGGGTTCCAACGGCTCCATTTATGTTCCCAACCACCCAAACGGCTAGAATTAATAGAGGAGGTATAAAATGAAGCCCTTTGAAGGTCAGCAACAATTATTCAACATTCAAGCATCATCAAAGCAAAAATCCAAACCCTTGAGCTATTCAACGTCAAATTTTTGTACCCAACTCTAGTGTGTTTCAAATTGTCAATTTGTATTGTGAGTTTGGGGTTGTTGAAATTGTAATTGGGTAGACAATTATCCTTTGAGAGGAAACATTTGAGTTTACCAAAATCTATCTTTGTATTTGAGTGGATTAAGCTTTGGGTAGAAAGCTTAATCGAAATTGTAAGGTTTCCTCCTCATCCAAGAAAAGGGGACGAATTCAAGTAGTGAATTGTTTGAAAATCCTTAGTGGGAACTAAGGTAGTGGTTGTAGAGTTCATTTGGAGAACTTGAACCACTATAACCCCTTGTGTCATTTTTATTTTCAATCTTTCTCTTCACCAAAATTTTAATTGCCAATTCACCCCCTCTTGGCCATTTGCAAGTGTTCGATCAACTCAATATGAGTTGACTCAGGCTGACTCAGACGAGTTGACTCGGCTGACTCGGACGAGTTGACTCGGTTCAGGTTTTCGGATCGGGCAGACGGGCTGGGTTAACGGGTCGGGTCGTATATGGGTTCGGGTCGGGTACGGGTTGGACCGAAATCAACCCGGTACTCACCATAGGATTTTGGTCGCCGGAAAAGTCGCCGAAGGCTCTTTTCGCGCCAAAACTGTCGAAAAACGTAGATCATCAACACCACATTTCCACAATAGCAAACAAACGTCAAAAGTTGGTCGGAACCACCAATTTTTACCTGAAATACGCAAAGAAGGAAACCAGACAAGCGTAGCTCCGATGAGGCTTCCGTCGACATCGGATGGGCGATCAAACATATGGGTTTTGCTCGCCTTGGGACAAGGACTTCGTCGGTGGCCTTGGCGTGGCAAGCGGACGCCGGACGGTGACGAAATCACCAGAAGAAAAGGTTGCACTTAGGGTTTCTGTCGAACTTTTGAACCATGCCTCGCGACGGACGGCGGCGCTAATGCGCGAGTGGGACGGTGGGCTAGGAGCGGGGTCCGACGGCGAGCGCAAAGGAGGCGGCGGTGCACGCCACGAACGACCGGAGAAGGAGATCGGAGTGGCGTTCGATTTAGGTAACTGAAAAGTTTGGGGAGGAGTTTTAGATCTAGAAAGTTCTCTCCATACTCGAAATGAGCAGACATGTGGGTAGTTGAACGGTTCCATTTTTTTTATTTTCAGTATATCTAAATGAATAACTTAAGAGGAAAATACGGTAGGCTACAACCAGAAATTACCTTAGCTCAAATGGCTAGGTCACTTGTTTCCCACTCAAAGGGTCAAGGGTTTGAAACCCCTTAACAACACTTTCCTTTTTTTTTTACTTTAGAAACTTGGGGTGTTACATGAAGATCGTTTTTCGATGAATCACTTAAAATAATATCAATCGATATATATACATTTTCAAATTACTGAAAAAACTAGTTCCAATTCCAAAATATATGTTTTTCTTTTGGAAGTACATTTAATTTAAATAAACAAACACGAAGAAGCACTCAAATAAAATATGAATATGTCTGTTAAACCTCGATGAATATATACAACAATACTTGATAAATTTGAACATATGTAAATTAAGAATATAAATTTGAAAAATATGTTTTGAATGAACTTTTTATCCTATAAGTAACTGCAAATGAGTAATTAGCAAATTCATACAATAATTTTATTTAAACAATTCTTTGAAAGAAACTAATAAAGAAATGATGTTGGGGTGAAAAACCTTGTTGATGGCTATAATCCATATAAATTATTTTATTAAATAAAATTATTTTTAAGGGTATATGGTTTATGGTATAGGTTTAAGAGTTTAAAGGTTTAAGATTTAATAGTTTGGGGTTTTAGGTTGAGGGTTAAGGGTTAAATTATTTTTTTTTATAAAAAACAAGGTCAAATTGAAATAATATTTAAATAATGAGAGTTCAATAGAAATACGGAAATAGGTTAGGTACTAAATATATAGTTTACCCTTATTCAAAAAAATAAAATTTTAATATATAAAAATAATTTAATTGAATTTTTTAAAATAATTATTAATTGTATGATGGTTCATTGAAATTTTAAATCTTTATTAATTAATTTAATGGTGTTCAACGGTGTTCAACATTAATGATGTTCATCGGTGTTCGTCGCACGTTGTAGAATTTTCCTAATTTGAAACTATGTTTGTATAATGGATGAATTATATTATTATAACCATTGCAACGATTACCTTAATCGGAAGTTGTAGTCTAAAAAAGGCATAAGGATAATTTAACCTTTAACGTTTATACTTTCTGTCATTTTGGCACTCATTCTATTTTAAGGATAAATTTGACCCTCAACATATAATATTTTTGTCAAATTACTCATTTTTAACTAGTAAGTTGATTAGACCGTTAAATAATTAACAGTGATAACGTGGCACATACCTAAAAATACATTTTAAATTACATTGCTTTTACATACACATGAAATGTAATTGAATTTTAATTTAAACTATAAAAAATAATTAAAATTCAAATAAAAATGAAAAATAAAACAAAAAACGTGGGAAAAAACTCTTTTGAAACTTTGATCATAAATTGCTATTTTCCAATGCTTTTTTGGTCTTTTCTGAAATTTTATAAAAAAAAATCCATTTGATGTTATTTTTGAATTTTACATTCAAATCTCAAATAACTAAATCAAAACCTTGAACCCTAAATTAAGCTAAACATCAAAATTTCTAAACCCTAGGAGTAAAGTAATTGTTGAGTGTGTAAAAGTTCTATTATTTACACCCTTTTTTAACCCATATTTCTGCTGCATTCAAGCATCATTGCATTGCATTTAGGTCAGTTTACAGCAAAACATCACAAATATATTAAAGGCACGGATTCTACTAAAAGATGGCTGATTTTGCAGGTTGCTGCCATAGTAGACGGAGAAGGCGGGCGCAGGGCAGAGAAGCAGAAGAGCTGAACTGGACAAGCAGACGATGAGGACGATGCTGCCATGGATCTGCCGTGACAGCAGAGGACGACAGCAAGTCAGTGGAGGAAAAGCAAAGTGGACCTCGATAGATAGAGAAAATTATGCTCGTCTGTCGTGTGAAAACAATATATTTTTCCAAGCCCCGGATCAAAAGATATGTCAAGCCAAAGCTCAAGAAGAGGAAATCCCAAGAAACAAGGATGGCGGCTGAAAAGTAGGATACTTGAAGATTAAGTCTTTATTAGAATCTTACTTTTAATTAAAGTTGTAATCCTTGTTAACTTAGAATACTTGAGCCCAAAGCTTATATAAGGGCATAGATTTTAACCTAGGATAACATCATACCCCATAACCGACAACCAAACCCCTCCGTCGTTTACCCGCCGTCGATATGTTCTAAAACCCCCCTAGGGCCACGGGTTGATTTGTAAAGTAGTTGCAAGGGTTGTTTTGTTTTAGGATTTTTCAAGTTCAATAAAATAAACTTCAAGTTCTCTTATTTTGGTTATTAATATCTTGCAAGAGCATCGGGAGAGCATTGTGAGGTTATCTATTTACTTAGCATCGGGAGAGTTAAGTATACGAAAGAAATAAGAGCAAGTTCTCTAGTTTATAGTTGAACTATCTCGTGCCTAGGGATAGGGCGAGGTTAAGTGGCTAAAGAAGAATTCATACACATCGGTGTTCATCCTTCGATTCACGCCGGGAGGTATCATCAAGACGTGATCATCGTCAGACTTGGACCTAGGGATAGGCCAAGGCAGATCTGGGATTCTTGCCAAACTTGAAGAACGGAGTTGGTGTGTTTGCTGCCGCCACGACCGACGGACTGCTGCCGCGACAGGCACTACGACAGAACTGGAGTTCCTAAGCATTGCAATACCTGCACTACTGAGCAATTCAATACAGCCCATTCTCTCTATCTTGATATTTCAATTATTTTATTTACGTTTTCTTCCATATTTTCGTGACAACTTTCTAAACTATTTTCTTTACTTCGTGCAGTGAATTAAGGTGAAGCTATTAGCCCAATCCCTGTGGAGACGATATCCGATACTTCGTATCACTTACTACTTGTGTCGTGTACACTTGCACTACAATTGCGATAGACTCTTTTACACGCAACAAGTTTTTGGCGCCGTTGCCGGGGATTGGCAACATAACTCTACCTTTCTTTTATTGCACTTTTTATTTTTATTTTTATTTTGTTTTTATTTTTATTTTTCTTTTTTTTCTTTGGTGCTTTCAACTCTTGCTTTTCACGAGGTTTTCTTGTTTATGCGCAGATCTAAAAGATGTGAAGATCCTGAGTATCCATTAGATCCGGAAGTTGAACGTTCCTTCAATCTCAAGAAACAACTTCGTCACCTTTTAGCCAGGAACGAATACCTTGAGGAGCAGCTAGAGAAGATGGCCCGTAACCCGCCCGCTGGTGATGGTATACCGCCTGTCAGCGACCCGCCTGCAGCAGCCGGACGACGGTCCTGTCGTGACTACATGTTGAATGATCATGTAGAGTTGGAGACCACGCTGCCGGATATTGATGTTGATAACTTCGAGCTTAAACCTGTCATGTTTAGTATGATCAACAATGCCGGGCAGTTTAGTGGTGCTGTGCCAGAGGATGCTAGGGAGCATCTCAAAACGTTCCAGGAAATCTGTGGTTCGTTTAGACTACCAGGAGTTAATCCGGAGATACTGAGGCTTCGGTTATTTCCCCATTCATTGAGGGACAGAGCTAAAACTTGGTGGAATAAACTTACGCCGGGTTCAATCATAACTTGGGCAGATTTATCTCGTGAATTTTTATCTCGTTTTAATCCTTCGCATTTATCTGAGCGATTACGTAATGGAATTGCTACTTTTCAGCAGGAAGATGATGAGCCGATGCACGAGGCCAGGGACAGATTTACTACTCTTCTTCGGAACTGCCCAATGCATGGATTCCCCGTCTGGAATCAGGTAACAAAGTTCTATAATGCTGCTAACTTACAAACTCGCATTCGAATTGATTATGCAGCAAATGGACTATTATTGGATAAAGATCCGGACGAGGCATTACAAGTTTTGAAAAATCTGGCCAAGAATGAGGAGCAGTTTCCAACTACAAGAAGAGGGGGTAAGCGAGTACTTGCTGTCAAGGATTATGAGGCCGAAAGTACCATGAAATCACAGGTAGCATTCCTTACTAAAGCAATGAAAAGGTTATTAAATGATGATGGATTACAAGGATTTGCTGTTGAGGAGGTATGTGATTTCTGTGAGGGAAATCATAGTCGGGATGAGTGTCCAATACAGTTAGAAGAGGGAAAGTATGTTGGAAATTACAACAAGCCGAATTACAAATCCAACAATTACAATCTCAATTGGAGGAAGGATCCCAAGTTTTCCTGGAGTAATCCTAATAATGCCCTGAATCCTCAAGCACACAATCAGAATCAGGGAGGACCTAGATTGCAGACGCGACAGCAACTGCAGCTGCACCTGCCGCCGCAGCAGCAACAGCAGCCACCAGCTGCCACGAGCAGTATACTAGAACAGACTCTGGCCACCTTTATGTCTCAGACAGGTACTTATATTGAGAATATGAATCAGTTTGTCAAGAAAACAGAAACGTTCATGGATAAAACAGAGATGAGGATGACAAATCATGAGGCTACTTTGAAATCTCTGGAGACACAAATGGGTCAGGTTTCCCAACATATTAAGCCGAGGCAGACTGAAGGATTCCCTAGTAATACTGAAAATGCTAGGCAGCCCACACATGAGCAATGTAAGGCCATTACTACTAGAAGTGGGAAGAAACTACCAGGGCCGGAAAAAGAAGTTGAAATAGTAAAGGAACCAGCCTTGGACAAACCTGCCGAGGAAGCTGCCACGACAGGTAACAAACAGACTGCTGCCGATGAGCCTGTCACGACAACAGAAGTGACAGAGGAGAAAAATGATGAACCCAAACCTCCTCAGATTCGTATGCAGTGGGAAGGACGTATTGCTGATTACCGTCCCCTACCTCCTTTTCCTCAACGGATACAGCAAGCTAAGCAAGAATCTCAACTTAAAAAGATTTATGATATTTTTAAGCAGGTTCATATTAATATTCCGCTGTTAGATGCCGTTAGGGAGATGCCCGGTTACGCCAAATTTCTCAAGGATGTCATGTCAAAGAAATATAAACTGGGGGAATTTGAAACGGTAAGGATGGCATATGGTTGCATGAGTATTCTTCATCAGCAGCCAACCCAGAAAAAGAAGGATCCGGGGAGCTTCATCATACCTTGTGTAATCGGACACAAATATGTGGGTAAGGCACTTTGTGATCTTGGTGCTAGTATCAATTTAATGCCAAAATCTGTTTTTCAGAAATTAGGTATTGGAAAGGCGCGGCCCACGACAGTAATTCTACAGCTTGCAGACCGCTCTTACGTTCATCCAGAAGGAAAAATCGAAGATATTCTGGTAAGAGTGGATAAATTTATTTTTCCTGCTGACTTTCTTGTTTTAGACTGTGAAGCAGACGAAAACGCACCAATCATCCTTGGGCGACCCTTCTTAGCCACGGGAAGATCACTGATTGATGTGGAAAAAGGAGAACTCACCATGAGAGTGAATGACCAAGAGATTAAGTTGAATATTCTCCAAGCAATGAAGCATGCTGATGCAGACGAGGAGTGCAAGGCTATCACTGAAGTTATCCTTGATCAACCCTGCATCTGGTCGGGCTGTCACGACATACAAATCGGGCACTGCCACGACAGCCACCTACAGGGCTGTCACGACAGAACTGACGACAGCACCGACGACAGCAACTCCTCTGACTCCGAAACATCTGATACTGAAGATTAGGAGGAGGTAAACTGGTTAGGCAATCGTCCAGGTAAGTTATTCGAACCTTTAAATTATACATCGGATAACCATTTAATCCAAAAGCCATCTACTGTTGAACCACCTGCCTTAGAACTGAAGCCCCTGCCAGGGCAGCTAAAATATGCTTTTCTTGGTTCAAATGATACGTTGCCCGTAATCATCTCTTCTAAGCTGCCGCAGGAACATGAACGACAGCTAATCGGCATGCTACGGCAGCACAAAAAGGCAATTGGATGGACGATCGCTGACATTCAAGGCATTAGTCCGGCGTTATGCATGCACAAAATCCTTTTAGAAGAAGATCATAAGCCGACTATAGATGCTCAAAGGCGG
The DNA here is from genome assembly GCA_030270665.1 of Hibiscus trionum. Lineage (NCBI taxonomy): Eukaryota > Viridiplantae > Streptophyta > Magnoliopsida > Malvales > Malvaceae > Hibiscus > Hibiscus trionum. The sequence continues at coordinate 47,073,927 of BSYR01000017.1, read as the reverse complement.
CTAAACCATGCGATGAAAGAGGTGGTGCGTAAAGAGATAATCAAATGGTTAGATGCTGGTATTATTTACGCCATCTCCGACAGCAAATGGGTGAGCCCGGTGCAATGTGTTCCCAAGAAAAGAGGAATGACCGTGGTGACCAATGAAAACAACGAGTTAATCCCAACCAGGACTGTGACCGGTTGGAGGGTTTGTATGGACTATCGGAAGCTTAACAAAGCTACCCGAAAGGACCACTTTCCTTTACCCTTTATTGATCAAATGCTTGATAGATTAGCGGGTAAACCTTACTATTGTTTTCTTGATGGTTACTCAGGTTACAATCAAATTGTTATCGCACCGGAGGATCAAGAAAAGACGACTTTCACATGCCCCTACGGAACATACGCTTTTAGGAGGATGCCGTTTGGACTATGCAATGCACCCGCCACCTTCCAAAGGTGCATGATGGCCATATTCTCCGATATGGTAGAGGACTTCCTTGAGATTTTTATAGATGATTTTTCTGTCTTTGGAGACAATTTTGAGAGCTGCCTCGGCAATCTAAAAAGGTACTTGAAAGATGTGAAAAAGCCAATCTAGTCTTGAATTGGGAAAAATGCCACTTTATGGTGGATGAAGGGATAGTCCTTGGCCATAAGATTAGCTGTCGTGGGATAGAAGTCGACAGGGCTAAGATTGAAGTGATCGAGAAGCTGCCGCCGCCGACCACAGTCAAGGGCATTAGGAGTTTTTTAGGGCATGCTGGTTTTTATCGGAGATTCATCGCAAATTTCTCGAAAATCACCAAGCCTCTATGCCATCTTTTAGAGCAGAACCGACCCTTTGACTTTAATGAAGAATGTACTGAAGCATTCAAGGTTCTGAAGGAAAAACTGGTAACAGCCCCAATAGTACAGCCACCAGACTGGACACAGCCATTTGAGATCATGTGTGATGCTAGTGACTATGCTGTCGGGGCAGCACTTGGGCAGCGCAGAGATAAGTTGTTTCATGTCATATATTATGCCAGCAAGACATTGAATGACGCCCAAGTGAACTACACCACCACAGAAAAGGAGCTATTAGCTATGGTGTTCTCCATTGACAAGTTTCGTTCTTACATACTTGGGACGAAAGTAATAGTGCACACAGACCATTATGTCCTGAAGTATTTGTTCGCAAAGAAGGATGCAAAGCCTAGATTGATACGATGGATCCTGCTATTGCAAGAGTTCGACCTTGAAATCAAGGACAAAAAAGGGACAGAAAATCAGGTGGCAGATCACTTGTCAAGATTGGAGATGGGACAGAGTCTACCAATAGATGAGACAAACATACTGGAGACCTTCCCAGATGAGCAGCTCTTTGCTGCCGCATTCGCTGCCGCGACAGCCATGGCGGCAGGTAAGTCTTCTGAACTCCCCTGGTATGCGGATTTCGTTAATTTTATAGTTAGCGGAATACTCCCTTCTGATCTTAATTATCAAGCCAGGAAGAGGTTCCAAAATGATGTTAAGCATTATTATTGGGACGGGCCTCTTCTTTTCAAAATGTGTGCAGATCAGGTTATAAGGAGGCGTGTACCACAAGAAGAGCAAGAAGACATTCTCCATCACTGCCATGCTTCACAATATGGAGGTCACTTAGGAGGCAACAAAACTGCTGCCAAGGTGCTGCAGTCAGGGTTCTACTGGCCGACACTGTATAAAGATGCACAGGACTTCTACAAGAACTGTGACAGGTGCCAGCGGACAGGTAACATCTCGAGGAGAAACGAGATGCCACTGCAGAACATACTAGAAGTCGAGATCTTCGACGTTTGGGGGATTGATTTTATGGGACCTTTTCCATCTTCATGTGGAAATCTATACATCCTCCTAGCAGTGGATTATGTCTCTAAGTGGGTTGAAGCTATCGCCACTCAAAAGAATGATGCCAAGACAGTTCAAAAATTTCTACACAAGAACATTTTCTCTAGATTTGGCATCCCTAAGGCGATTATCAGTGATGAAGGGAGACATTTTGACAATAGGGTTATTGCTGCCGCATTGAAGAAATATGGTGTCAAGCACAGGATCGCGACAGCATACCACCCACAGACCAATGGACAAGCTGAGATATCTAATAGGGAAGTTAAGAACATTCTTGAGAAGATGGTTAAACCAACTAGGAAAGATTGGTCTTTACTCCTTAATGATGCATTATGGGCATATAGGACAGCTTTTAAGACTCCATTGGGCATGTCTCCATACCGACTGATTTATGGGAAAACCTGTCATCTGCCTGTCGAGATAGAGCACAGGGCATACTGGGCAATCAAGGCAGTGAATATGGACTTGGACAAGGCAGGCCAGAAAAGGCTGTTAGATCTGAACGAGATTGACGAAATAAGAACAATGGCCTACGACAATGCAAGAATTTACAAGGAGAAAACTAAGAAGTGGCATGATAGGAAATTGCTGCCACGACAGTTCTGCCCAGGGCAGCTTGTGTTGTTGTTTAACTCTAGACTAAAACTCTTCCCAGGAAAGCTAAAGTCTAGATGGTCTGGCCCGTTTCAAGTGGTACAAGTTTTTCCCCATGGTGCCATCACTATCTGATCATTAAAAGACGGGCACCAATTCAAAGTCAATGGACAGCGCCTCAAGCATTATCAGGGGACTGAAGCCCCAGGAATACAGGAAGTGGTTACTTTGGGAGATGCCCCGCAAGGCATCCCTAATTTAACCTAAAATTTATTTTTAATTATTTATTTTAATATTTATTAGGAAATTAGGTTTATTTTATTTGAATAATGTTTTTATATTTTCTGTTTTTAGGAAATAAAGGAGTCAAGAAGAAAAGGAGAAGTGACCCAAGCCCACCATCCATCCATCAGCCCAAAAGAGCCCATTTATTGATGCATGTCGTTCCAGCTGCCGCCGCAGACAAGGATAAGACAGGCTGTCAACAGACTGACACGGCAGACGCAGAAGTGTGTGACAGACGCGTAACAGACGCATAAATGCGTGTCAGACGCGTCAGACACGCCAAAACTCAACAGTCGCCCCGTAATTCACGCCTGCCGTTACAACATTAAACGTGCAGCAACTCTACCTCTATAAAACCCCGTTTCATTTTCATTTTCCTCACTTCTGCTTATTCTTACTTGCTCTCCCCTTTCATTTTTTTTTGTTTTCTTTACTTTCAAAACCCTTGCAACTAACAAGTCTTCCAGACGTACCCGCCGCAGTGCTGCTTCAACCTCTTCAGCGGCAGCACCACCCCGCAATCCTTCGCAACTAAGGAAATCTGGGAAGGACGAGGCTTCATATACATCCGAAAGGCAGAGAACATGGGGCTCAAACCATTCATCGCAAGGGCGATAAAGGCTCAGCTATGGGAGCAGTTTGCCGAGCAGCCAGCTGAAATGAATGACACGCTGGTAAGGGAGTTCTACGCTGCCATCGACAGCAGGACGACAACATCAGTAACTGTCCGAGGGACAGAGGTACCATTCACAGCAGATAGCATCAACCATATGTATGGCCTCTATTTTGGTCCCAACGACGATGCCCATCAGCAGTTTTTGGACACCCTCGACTCTGCCGCTTTCGGTGCTGTCATGGCAGAGGTGACAGAAGAAGGGACGGAGTGGAATAAGAGCAAAAAGAACCCTAACACTGTAAAAAAGGGGCAGCTGCTTCCAGAAGCCAAGTTATGGAATGCTTTCATCAAGAAGCGCATCATGCCGTCCTCCCATCACACGACGGTGGACCAGCAGAGGCTAGCCCTCATTCAGTCGATCATAAACAACCGGCCTATCAACGTGGGCCGCTATATGAGGGAGAGCATCTTGGAGTGCACCAATCGATCAACCGCCCGCCTTTGCCTACCATTCATGATCACATCCCTCTGCCGCTGCGCTGCTGTACCAGAAGCCACCACCGATAAATTGGTCAAGGGACGAGGCTGGACCGATAACAACATTACCAGCCTCATGGAGCTGATAGTCGCAACCCCCCTCTCCTCCTTCAACCCGGCTGCCACTCCAGCAGAATCATCCGAGGAACCTGCCCATGAACCTGCCGCAGCAGCCGCTCCGACAGACCAATCTGCTCAGATCCTTGCTGCCATACAGCGAGTGGAAGACAGACAGATGGGGATGATGACATTCATCAGGGATTTCACCAACTCAACGGTAAATTTCATTACCAATACTTTAAATTATCCCGATGTTGTTTTCCCCACCTTCCCTACCCACTATTTCACCATCCCCACCCCTGTCCACACACCTACACCACCTACTTCCCCACACACACATTCTGTTGCTTCCACCCCATCACCTGCAGCTGGCAGTCCTCCGGCAGACACCTCCGCCCGAGGAACGAAGCGACAGCCCTCGGATGACATCGATGCCTATGTTGCTGGTTTCTCCCCTTCCTCTGTCTGGGCTGACAACGAGGCAGAACCTCCTATTCGGAGGAATTTGGAGAAGGAATTCACGCCTGTCAAGAGGCAGAAACGAATGGCCGACAGAAAGCTAATGCCCAAGGCCAGCACCACCACCAGCAGCAGCAGCACTTGGGATAGCGGCAGCAGCTCTGACATCCAGGTCGTAGAGCAAACCACCCAGCCTGCCCCGAGGACCAGAACCCGCCGCCAAATCCGTGTCAGCAGCAGCAGTGAAGACAGCGCTTAAAATCTAAGTCTTTTATTTTCTTTTTATTGCTGCCTGCTTTATCTATATTTTGTGATGTACCTGCCTTCATTTTTATTTTGTCATTTTGCATTGAGGGCAATGCAACCCTCGAGTTTAGGGGTGGCAACCCTCCATTTTAATGGAGTCTTAGTACATCGTTAATTATTTGTTGTGTCTTTTATTTATTTAAGTTCTCTTAAAAAAAATCAGAAAAGACTAAAAAAAACTGTTGGCTTAAAACTGTGAAGTAAACTTTCCTGTCATGACAGCTCTGCCGTGGCAGCATCTTTAGGACAGTTTAAGGAGAAGTTTAGAGCCTTTCTATAGTTCTGAAAACTTAAACACCATTGTGACTGTTATACTGCTTAGATTTCTTTTAGCCAAACTAGAATAGGAAGCTTAGCACTTGAATAGCCCCTAGAGGTGCCTAACACTGGCTCTAGGAAAGAAGTTTAGCAAAATAGACTCAACAGCCCTAGAGGTGCCCGAAACCGGCTCTAGTGAAACTTTAGCTTGAAAAATAGAGAAATAAAGTCAAAAAAAAAATCAAAAAAGCATGAAAATGTGCCTTCAAGAAGATAAACTTTGGCATAAAAATTCAAGTTAAGAGTTGAATATTCTAGTGAAACTAAGAGAGTCTTAGCATATAACTGTTCACAAGCCTGCACACATTACACGAGGACTATAGTGAGATTCCGAACAGATCCTAATCTTTCCAACAGGTTGCTGCCGCCACAGAGAATGAGCGACGGGTAAGGGACAGTTTACTGTTTGAAAGCCAACACAAAAATATTCATTTTTTTTAGGTCTTAATTGCTTGAGGGCAAGCAAAAACTTGAGTTTGAGGGTGTGTTGAGTGTGTAAAAGTTCTATTATTTACACCCTTTTTTAACCCATATTTCTGCTGCATCCAAGCATCATTGCATTGTATTTAGGTCAGTTTACAGCAAAACATCACAAATATATTAAAGGCACGGATTCTACTAAAAGATGGCTGATTTTGCAAGTTGCTGCCATAGTAGACGGAGAAGGCGGGCGCAGGGCAGAGAAGCAGAAGAGCTGAACTGGACAAGCAGACGATGAGGACGATGCTGCCATGGATCTGCCGTGACAGCAGAGGACGACAGCAAGTCAGTGGAGGAAAAGCAAAGTGGACCTCGATAGATAGAGAAAATTATGCTCGTCTGTCGTGTGAAAACAATATATTTTTCCAAGCCCCGGATCAAAAGATATGTCAAGCCAAAGCTCAAGAAGAGGAAATCCCAAGAAACAAGGATGGCGGCTGAAAAGTAGGATACTTGAAGATTAAGTCTTTATTAGAATCTTACTTTTAATTAAAGTTGTAATCCTTGTTAACTTAGAATACTTGAGCCCAAAGCTTATATAAGGGCATAGATTTTAACCTAGGATAACATCATACCCCATAACCGACAACCAAACCCCTCCGTCGTTTACCCGCCGTCGATATGTTCTAAAACCCCCTAGGGCCACGGGTTGATTTGTAAAGTAGTTGCAAGGGTTGTTTTGTTTTAGGATTTTTCAAGTTCAATAAAATAAACTTCAAGTTCTCTTATTTTGGTTATTAATATCTTGCAAGAGCATCGGGAGAGCATTGTGAGGTTATCTATTTACTTAGCATCGGGAGAGTTAAGTATACGAAAGAAATAAGAGCAAGTTCTCTAGTTTATAGTTGAACTGTCTCGTGCCTAGGGATAGGGCGAGGTTAAGTGGCTAAAGAAGAATTCATACACATCGGTGTTCATCCTTCGATTCACGCCGGGAGGTATCATCAAGACGTGATCATCGACAGACTTGGACCTAGGGATAGGCCAAGGCAGATCTGGGATTCTTGCCAAACTTGAAGTACAGAGTTGGTGTGTTTGCTGCCGCGACGACCGACGGACTGCTGCCGCGACAGGTGCTGCCGCGACAGGCACTACGACAGAACTGGAGTTCCTAAGCATTGCAATACCTGCACTACTGAGCAATTCAATACCAGCACATTCTCTCTATCTTGATATTTCAATTATTTTATTTACGTTTTCTTCCATATTTTCGTGACAACTTTCTAAACTATTTTCTTTACTTCGTGCAGTGAATTAAGGTGAAGCTATTAGCCCAATCCCTGTGGAGACGATATCCAATACTTCGTATCACTTACTACTTGCGTCGTGTACACTTACACTACAATTGCGATAGACTCTTTTACACGCAACAGTAATCAAGACCCAATTGATCAGTAAAAAAACCTCGTACCTTTGGTTCAGAATAAGCAATCTCTACAAAATTTAATAATCACGTTAAGTTTTCATTTTAAGTCTTCATTCATATCTTGATTTAAAATGATTTAAATTTTAAAAAATAAGATTTGATTCGAAGTAAAATCAAATGCCGGGTAAATCATATTTGTTTGTATGGCCTATGATGTTGGATTATAGAAAGAAATTTACTTTGAGAATTTTCAGTTTATTTATGAATCTTTTAGCTAAGTTTTAGTTTAGATTATCCCATCATTCATATTAAGATTATTATTTACCACGTTTTCTTGTTTTTTTTTTTATAAAAAATTTAGTATTTTATTTGAATTTTAATTATTTCTAATAGTTTAAATTAAAATAGAATTATATTTTATGTGTAAGAATGTCATGGGTTAGATGTCATGTTATTTAGAATGTATTATATATATATATATATGTCATATCATCACCGTTAATTATTTAACGGTTTAATCAATATTTTAATTAAAAATGAATAATTTGACAAAATGACATAGGTTGAGGGTCAAATTTATCCTCAAAATAGAATGACGGTCAAAATAACAAAAAATATAAATGTTAAGGGTTAAAATTATCCTTATGCCTCTAAAAAAAAGTCTTTCATTCATTTTGTGAAGTGTGACAAAATTTTGATCGTAATAAATTTTATTTGTATCAAGAGCAAAGATCTTAATTCATTTGTTATTATTATTAGGGTAAAATACTTAAATTATGACTTATTTTGGTCACTGAACTTTAAAAAGATTAATTTACTCACTAAACTTTAATTTTTGATATATTTTAATTATTTTGAATTATTTTATTAATATTTTAGGATGATATGGCATATTTTATTATTATTAAGTATAAAAAATAACTTAAAATAAAAATAAATTGTATTGTATTTATTATTAAATACAAAAATTATAAAAATAAAACCCAAATATCCCAAATCCCAAACACCTAAACTCCCAAACCATTACCGACCACTACTCTCTTTGCCGCCGACGGCGCCATCGCCCACCGCCTCCCCTCCTTCTACCGTTTCTACCTTAGTAACCCCTTTTCTTTTAACATAAGGTCGCTGCAAATTGATATCCCTCTACTCACTCTCCGTAATTCAAGCCATAAGGTCGCTGCAAGAACTCCACGTAAATATTTGCAGGGAACTGAGAAGTGTTTTCATGGGGTTTCCACGTAAATAATTGCAAGGAACAGAGAAGTGTTTTCATGGGGTTGGAAAGTAGTGATGATGATAAATTGGAATCAACCACACTTCACTTGCAGAACTTGAAAACTGTGGAAATATATTGGTGCCCCAATGGATAGTATGCTAAAAGAAAAGAGGTTTCTAATGTAGAAACGGAAGAAGGAGGGGAGGCGATGGGCGATGGCGCTGTCAACGGTGGAGGAAGTGATGGCCGGTGAGTGTGACGATTATTAAAATATGCCATGTCATCCTAAAATATTAAAAAAATTTCTGGAAACAATTATAAAAACTACGACTGCAGCCCGACAAATCGAACTAAAGATAAATTATAATAGAAGCTCCACTTCTATCGGAGGTACAAGATAAGCATGTATAAGCAAATCACCATCTATAACCAGTCGAGCCATTTTATCTGACACACAATTATCCCCGCGTCGAATATGCTGAAAGGACACTCGCCAATCTCAGTTACACAACGCTCGAAAATTTTAAAACATGTAACTAATAGTTGATTTTTTTAATATTAGAAAAGAAATTAAACATTTTTAAATTATTTAAAATTCTAAATAATATGAAGTTCGTAAAACTAATATAAATTTTAGGATAAATTACCGAAATTTTAGGATACATTCACTTTGGTCACCGAATTTTTGAAACTTGCATTACATTCATTGAACTTTTAATTCGCTTTCATTAAGGTCAATAACCGTTGAAAATTGTTGTTAAAGTTTTCTTCACTAAAAACTCTAATTTTAAGAATTGAAAACCGTCATTAAAGGTTGATTTTCCTATGAACACAACAACCGTCAGTCAATCCCAACTGTGGAAAGACTCCATTCGACAAGAAAATTAACATAGTTTGGTTTTAATTTGAACTAACGATTAACAGTGATGAGTATAAAAGTTTTAGCTTTTAGTTTTATTGGACCGCTGCCTCATTTTGTTGTTATTTCCCATGCATTTGGTGATTTTTCCGATCGAAAAGATCACAAACTTCCCTTTTTATTCTCTTCCTTTCTACTAGTTCAAACTCGTTAGAAAACCTCCAAATCTCTTCAAATATCAATCAAATTTTAAACAAAACTAAGCTAATCCTTTTCAATATAACGTTGTCATCCGCCAAATTAGCTTGAAACCAAACTATATTAATCTTCCGAACAAATGGATCTTTCCCACTGTTGGGATTAACCAACAATCGCTATGTTCATCAGAAATTAGGCCTTTGTGGTTGCTGTTAATTTGGAAAATTAAGATTTTGTTTTGTTTTTTTGGAAGAATGCTTTAACTATAACGTCAGCATGTTTTAACGATAACTAACGACAATGATTATAACGAAAACACATTAAAAGTTAAGTGAATGTAATATAAGTTTTAAAAATTTAATGATCAAAGTAAAATTGCTCTAAAAATTTTGTGACTACTAATGTAATTTTCCCTAAAAGTATATTTTAGTACCCATATCTATTGACAAATACCATCGGAGTTAATTCACATACTTTTTGCCTGATCTTTTTACAACAAACCTATCTCGTTTGATTTTCGATATGTTTGTTAATTATTTTTCTTTTAAATTCTTTCCAAAAGTAAAAGTGAAAATAGTGTAATTATACTATCTTAGATCTTTTGTCTTTCTTTTTCTAGAAAAAGGTTAATTTTTATCCCAAATTATTAACAAGGAAAACTATTTTTTATTTGAAAAAAGGTGATTCATATCGAATTAATTAAATAGTTAGATATGCATCTATTGTTGAGTGAATAGGGGATTAAAGGAAAATTCTAGAGTAAACGCTATGTACAATATGTACCACTGATCATATGTACTGATATCTATTTTAATAATTTTTGATATTATGGAGACCTAAATCATGATTATTTCTTTTTGAGAATAAAATATGTTAAAACACTTTTTTGTATGATATTTTCAGCATATATAATATTTGTAGTAAAATATCATATAATATCATGTTGGTTTAGTAGTTAAGGCTTAGCCTTTGCATCTATAGATCTTTGATTCAAACCCCTTAAGGTGCATTTTTATTTTTTTTCTCTAGTAAAATGATGTTATTTTGGGTCAAATAAGGCTTCAAAACAGTCACATCAAAACAATGTTGTTTTGAGTTAATGTCACGTTAAAAAATAACAACGGAGCGATATAAATGAGTCGGAAAGTAAAGCTCAATGTTAGATTTAAATATTTTGAAGTTCAATGACATTTTAGAATCAATAGTGATAGTTTAGTTCAATGACATTTTAGAATCAATAGTGATAGTTTAGTTATTATGTCTTTTACTCTTTTTCCGATGGAAATCTGAATCTAAACTTTTTAATTAGTTCATTGAATTTGTTGATACGGAATTATAATATGGTAATCCGGAATAGTGAAAGTGAATTTCTATTATTTGATTCGCATATTATAAAATGAATGATTTTTGTGCAATATTCTTTGTTGAGAATTCTGGGAGGTTTGATATTATATTTTATATTTTAAACGCAAAGAGACTTTTTGGCCTCTCAATTTGACCACTTTAGTCATTTTAACCCTTGAACTTATATTACATTTTCTTTTGACCCTTGAATTTTTATCTTTTCAAATACTCGATATGGATTAATTAGCTAATGAATCAAATACAATATTTATAAGAAAATTCAAATGTGAAAAAATTGTGATTTTTTTTAAAATATATCGGGGGTTTGTAAAACTAATGAATTAATTTTGATATAACAAAGGATTTAAGGACTAAATTGAAAAGGATAAAAAGAATTTTTAAGTCCTCAAAATCTCTCTATGAATTTAAAGAAAAATATCCAAGTCAAAACTTGAAATTATCAAAAAATTTCTAAGTGTTTACCAAGTCAAAACAGTGATTTTCGAGTCACTGTTTCGGAACGGCCTTTGAGCGTTTCAAAACGTTTTGAAACTGTTAACCTCTGTTTCGGAACTAGCTTTCCTGTTTCGATACGGGTGTATCGAAACAACCATTTGTGTTTCGAAACGGATGAAGAACAACAGAACGGTTTGAACCGTTTCGATACGGCTGTATCGAAACAACCTCAAATGTTTCGAAACGACTTTCAAATTTGGTTTCAAAATATGATCGTTGAACCTTTTAACTAATTTTTAAGATATAGTTAAAGCGTATCGAAACGCTTCTAAGCCGTTTCGATACAGGTTTTGACAGTGACAAATTGTTTCGAAACGGGCTTCAGCACGTTTCGGAACAAGCTCTTAGCGTATCGAAACGATCGTGTTCGTTTCGGTACGGCCTGTTTATTACACCCCAACGACTATTTCTATTTTGGTATGTTTTGAAACAGGATCGGGCGTTTCGGAACGGGTAATTACAGACTGCATTTATGGAGGGAAGATAACATCCCAACGACTATAATAATGAAGGCAACAACACCAACGACTAGAATTCAATGAGAAGGTATAAAAGAGACTTCTAAAAGCACCAGCAACAACTATTGATCCTAAAAGAAATATCCAAACATCAAATTCAAGCAATTGTACTAAAATCCCATATTTTCTTGTAAACCCCAATTGTAGAATCTTGTAATTCCAATCTCATTTGTCCAATTGGATTGAGTGCTTGTAAAAGGATTACATTTGTATTGAGATATATTAGCTATTAGCCTTAAACTTCTTTGTAATCTTTGAGTGAGGATTGGGTCAATTTTTAGGCAGAAAAATTGACCACTTTGTAAAGGTTTCATCCTAAGCCTAGAAAAGGGGAAGATCAACTAGTGGAGTTGTTGGAAAATCCTTAGTGAAGCTAAGGTAGTGGATGTAGAGTTCAATTGGAACTTGAACCACTCTAAATCTCTTGTGTAGCAAATTTTTATTTTCCACTCCACCACAAAAATTTCTAAAAATCCAATTCACCCCCTCTTGGCTTAAATCGATTCAACGATCCACTCAACAATTGGTATTAGAGCCCACCTCTTTGAAAGATTAACAACCACAAGAGGAGTTTTTAGGAGAGTGTGGTCTATTCTAAAAATAAGATATGACATCTACTTCAACCTCCAACCTCTATGAGTCACAATCAACCACTAAACATCCTTCTTCAATGGGGACAACTACCCATATTGGAAGAATCAGATGCGTCTCTTCATCAAGTCAACGGATTACATGGTTTGGGATGTAGTGGAAGAAGACCACTACATTCCGGTTAAGAGAACCGATGAAGGAAGACTAGTTCCGAAAGTAAAGTCGGATATGACCGAGGAAGATAGACGAAAGATGCAAGTCAGCGACAAAGCTCTACATATCATATTTTGTGCACTTGGTCCGGATATCTATTCAAAGGTTCCATCTATCGAGAGCGCGAAGGAAGTGTGGGACACTTTGGAGACGACTTATGAAGGCACTAGCGATGTGAAAGAGACGAATATTGGGTTGCTAAACTTGAGCTATGAGAATTTTAAGATGGACCCCGATGAGAGCATCTCAAAGATTTTTGATCGGTTTTTGATCATCGTCAATGGCCTTAAAGGATTCGGTGAAGTAATTCCCGAAGATAAGCTAGTGAGGAAGCTTCTATACTCTCTCTCGGAGTCTTGGGATGGTAAGAGGACAACCATCATTGAAGCAAAGAATTTGAAAACTTTGAAGCTTGATGAGCTTGTTGGGTCTCTTCTTACACACGAGATCATGAAGCAAGGAAGAGAGGAAGAAAAGAAGGAAGAGAGAAGGATAGAGAAGCATGAGGTAGAGAAGAAGAAGAAGCTAGGAGTTGCTCTCAAAGCCTCTCTACAAGAGGAGAGCTCTTCTAGGGAGGAGGAAGATTTTGAGGAATTGGCTATGATAGCCAAATGATTCTCACGGTTCATGAAGTCCAACAGAGGGAGAAAATTTCAAAGAAAGATGAACTTCAAGAACAAAAGCAAAGAAGAAGAGAGAGATCAAATCATTTGCTTTGAGTGCAAGAAGCCGGGTCACATACGTTCCGATTGCCCTCAACTCAAGAAGAAAGGCTTTGAGAAGAAGAAAAAGCTCAAAGCCAAGCTTGCTACTTGGAGTGATAAGGAGTCATCCGAGGATGAGGAACATGAAGTGGCTAATCTTTGCCTCATGGCTCTTGAGGGGGATTCTTCTATGGTAACCTCTAACTCATCCACTTTTGATTTTACATTTGATGAACTTCAAGATGCTTATGATGAGTTGCAAGAGGTATATGATGAGTGGTTGAGAAATACAAGGAGTCAGTTTTAAAAAATAAGAAAATGATTTCGGTTTTAAGGACCCAAAATGACTCCCTTTCTAAAACCAACTCGGAATTAAAAAAGAAGGTCTTGATTTTACAAAATTCCTCAAATGAGTTTGAAAAGAAATCAAATGATTTAAATGAACTTCTTGAAAAATACTGTGTTTACCACAAAGAGGAGGTGAGTAAACTCAAAGCTTCTCTAACCAATGTTGGGAAAAACCGTTTTGAAAAAACATCTTCTTCAAAATCCTAACATGTGAAGAGAAACTTTGTTGACCACAAACAAAGAGGCTCTCATAAGTATCATAAGAACAAAAAATTTAGAAGTGTATGAGTTCCTAAGGAACTTGTAGTTTCTAACAATATTGTAGCCATTTCATCTTGGATTCCTAAGGGAACCAAGTATTTGGGAACTAACACTCATGGACCCAAAATGATTTAGGTACCAAAAACCAAAGCTTAACTCTTTGTTTGTAGGGGGAACATTGCTACAAGGCCAAAACTCATGGTACCTTGATAGTGGATGCTCGAGGCGCATGACTGGTGACAAGAGCCGATTCATGGAATTAAATCCAAAAAGTGGAGGAGTAGTGACATTTGGGGACAACTCCAAAGGCCACATTGAAGGTATTAGCTCCATAGGTAATCGCTCTACTATACTCATTGAAAATGTTTTGTATGTCAATGGTCTAAAACACATTTTATTGAACATTAGTCAATTGTGTGATAAAGGGTTTAATGTCTTGTTTGATAAAAATGGGTGTAAAATTGTTTGCATTAAATAAAATAAAATAATGCTTATTGGTCATCGCATGGGTAACATATATATGGTGCATCTAGATGACATTCATACATCTCATGCATGTTTTGTTGCTCAAGATGAAAATGATGCATGGTTATGACATAGAAAACTAGGACATGCTAGCATTAGTGTTTTAGAAAAATTAGTTTCCCTAAATCTAGTTAGAGGTTTACCCAAGATCAAGTTCTTAAATGATAAAATATGTGATGCATGCTCTAAGGGTAAACAACATAGATCATCCTTTAAATCCATTAATGTTGTTTCTACAAGTAGGTGTTTACAATTAATTCATATATATCTATTTAGGCCAATTAGAACAGCTAGCTTGGGTGGAAAACCATATGCTTTTGTGCTTGTTGATGATTACTCTAGATATACTTGGGTTCTCTTTTTAAGCACCAAGGATGAGACTTTAGAAAACTTCATCACATTTTCAAAATTAACCCAAAATGATCTTGAACTTAAAATTTCACATATTAGAAGTAATCATGGAACATAATTTCAAAATATGGGTTTTAATGAATTTTGTAATGAAAATGGGATTAGCCATAATTTTTTGGCTCCTCGAACTCCTCAACAAAACGGGGTAGTTGAGAGGAAAAATAGAACTTTAGAAGAAATGACTAGGACTATGCTTTGTGAAAACAATTTACCTAAGTATTTTTGGGCGGAAGCCACTAACACCGCTTGCTATATTATTAACCGAGTAATGATTAAGCCTATTTTAAAGAAAACTCCTCATGAGATTTTAAAATCTAAAAAGCCTAACATTAGCTATTTTCATCATTTTGGTTGCAAGTGTTTTGTTTTAAATAATAGAAAAGACAATTTAGGTAAATTTGATGCAAAAAGTGATGAAGCTATTTTTCTAGGTTACTCTTTAAACTCTAAAGCCTATCGCGTGTTTAACAAAAGAAATTTAGTTGTAGAGGAATCTATACATGTTGTTTTCGATGATAACCTCCTTTCGAGGAAGGAATCTTGTGATGATGATGATGTAGGAATCCTTTATGCCTTTGATGGAGGACAAACTTCAAATGAGGATGAGATTCCAACTAAAGAAGAAGATGCACAAGATCCACCTCTTGAAGCCTTGAAGGACTTGGATCTTGAGGAAAAGGAAGTGAGCTACCCAAGGGAGTACAACTATGTCAAAGGTGGTGAAATCTTGGGTGATCCATCCAAGGGGATAACTACTCGCTCTTCTCTTAAAATGCTTAATCATGTTGCATTTATCTCATGCATTGGACCTAAGAATATTAAAGAAGCTTAAAAGATGATTTTTGGATTATGGTCATGCAAGATGAGTTAAATCAATTTGAGAGAAGTAAAGTGTGGACATTAGTTGAAAGGCCTAGAAATCAATCTACTATAGGAACTAAATGGGTATTTAGAAACAAACTAGATAAGAGTGGTAACATAGTGATAAACAAAGCTAGGATAGTTGCTCAAGGTTACACTCAAGAAGAGAGAATAGATTTTGATGAAACCTATGCACCCGTAGCTAGAATGGAAGCCATTAGGATGTTGCTTGCATATGCATGTTATCATGATTTCAAGCCTTTTCAAATGGATGTCAAGAGTGTATTTTTAAATGGCTTTATAAATGAAGAAGTGTATGTGGGACAACCACCGGGTTTTGAAGATCCAATTTTTCCAAACCATGTTTTTAAATTGTCAAAAGCTTTACATGGTTTAAAACAAGCTCATAGAGCTTGGTATGAAAGACTTTCAAGTTTTCTAGTTGGAAAAGGCTTTGAGAAAGGAAAGGTGGACACAACACTTTTTATTAAAAACAATGGCAAAGATATATTAGTATTTCAAATTTATGTTGATGATATTATATTTGGTTCTACTAATGAATTGTTTTGTCAAGATTTTTCTAAGTTGATGCAAGGTGAATTTGAAATGAGCATGATGGGGGAGCTCTCATTCTTTTTGGGACTCCAAATCAAACAAATGAAGGATGACATCTTCATCAATTAAGCTAAGTACATCAAGGATATACTCAAGAAGTTTGGCTTGGAGAATGCAAAGCCACAAGCCACACCAATGAGCTCATCTACAAAGCTTAACAAAGCTGAAGGAGGTAAGTGTGTTGACTCTAAGCTTTATCGCTCTATGATTGGATCATTGCTTTACCTTACCGCAAGTAGACCGAATATATTGTTTAGTGTTTGCTTGTGTGCTAGGTTTCAAGCTAGTCCTAGAAAGTCTCACCTTATAGCCGTAAAAAGGATCTTTAGGTACCTTAGAGATACTTCTTGTCTAGGTCTTTGGTATCCTAGAGACTCAACATTTAACCTTCATGCTTATTCGGATGCGGATTACGGTGGTTGTAAAATTGATAGGAAAAGTAATTCCGGCACTTGTCAATTCTTAGGTAGTATGCTCATATCTTGGTTCTCTAAGAAACAAAATAGTGTAGCTCTTTCTACCACTGAAGCCAAGTACATATCCTTAGGGAGTTGTTGTGCTCAAGTCCTTTGGATGAAGCAACAACTCTTAGATTATGGTGTTAAAGTTGAAACCATACCTCTTAAGTTTGACAACACTAGTGTTATATGCCTAACCAAAAATCCCATCCAACACTCTAGAACCAAACACATAGAAATAAGGTATCATTTCATTAGAGATCATGTCTTAAGGAATATGTTGTTTTAGAGTTCGTAGACACCTTAAATCAATTAGCGGACATCTTTACAAAACCTCTAGATAAGGAGCGTTTTCGGTCCCTTAGGAGAGAGTTAGGTCTAACTAGCCTATCTTGACCTTTTATGACCTTTTTGTGCTTAAATTGCTTGAATTCTTGCAAAATGTCATGCTTAAGTGTTTTAATCCTAATTTCATCCATGCTTATAGTTAGGGGGAGTATGTTTATGTTTTTACATGTTTCTCTTGCTCATACATAGCATTTATCCATCTAGGACTTATTAGAATTCATTTTTTCTGTATTTTAGCATCTCATCTGCACCTCCAGGCATAGGCGTATCGAAACGGGTCAATCTGTTTCGATACGGGTGCCTTAAAAGAATGGTTTATGACCAGGGTGTTTCGAAACGCCCCAAAGCGTTTCGATACGGGTTACCACGTGGGATTTGATACTGTCAAAGCCGTATCGAAACGGTCAACAAGATTCGAAACGTCAGTCAACGTTTCGGTACGCTCGTTTCAGAACGATCGTGCCTGTTCCGAAATGCGTATATGGATAGCTTTTTAAGGGCTTTAATTGCTAAAGTTTGCTTTTCATTAAAACTCCTAAAAACCCTAAATCCGATTTTCCCTTAAAAAAACCCACTAAACCTCATTGTTTTTCATCAATTCTTGAGGGCTTTTACTCACAAACTAAAGTCTAAGAAAGCTTCAACAAATAGATGCAATTTCTTCCATTCATTCATCCAAAAATCCCTTTTGATGTATTTTTCATCCTTTTCTTTTTCCTTAGATTTTATTCATATCTTAGGTTAGAAAATATTAGTTTTGTATTGTTTATATGTTTTGCAACTTGGGTTCTTTAAAATTTGTAAAAAAAATCAAAATCTCAAAATTTTTTATTCGAATATATTTGTTTTTACTCATATTTTTTTACTGTTTTTCAAAAGTTGTTTCTTCCTCAATTTTTTTATATGTATATACGTTTTTAAAAGTGTTTTTATTTAAAACCTTAATGGGATTTTTCATTAGATTGAATTAAGGATTTACATGCATACATTTAAATCTTTATTTGCTTGCTTTATGTTTTTAGGAATTTCATGGAAAACATTAACAAGAAACACAAGACTCCAACGGGTGAAGCTTCAACCCAAGCGAGCATTCGTCCTAACCCCACCCTCCTTTTTCAAAAGAGTCTTCGGAATAAGGAGACTAAGGACCATTTCAAAATTATCAAAGATTTAGCCGTTCGCCGAGAGCGTGTTTTGGATATCACGTTCCTTGACTCCGAGCGCTTTAAATTCCGCTATCTAGCTCTCTTACGAGAATGGAGCTTCTTGGCCTTTGTGAGCATTCCGGACATTGTCTACAAGCATAAGGTCTTGCTATTCTACTCCAATGTTGTTCTTATTGATAATGAAGATCATACCGAGGTGATTGGCATTGAGTCATACCTCTTGGGCAGAAAATTCACTATTAATATATCCGTTTTAGAGAAAGCTCTTGGGCTCAAAGATGAAGGCATTGAGGATGAGAACCAGTTTGGTGCTCACACCGGATCCGTTCTCACATTGGATGCTCATGATCGGTTCCTCCATTTGGTGATCTCTTGGTTCATCCGCCCTTCAGGAAGTAAGTTTGCCCACGTTCGTCAAGTTGATTACTTTTGGTTGGAGTGCTTTCGCAAAGCACAACGCCCGAACTTGGTCAAAATCATGTTCGCTGAGATGGTCCTTCAAGTGAAGATTCGTGAAACTGATGCACTTACATCCTTCACTTATGGGGATGTTTTAAGCTATGTCTTTGTTACTCTCAATTTTGATTGTTCTTTTGATTCTCCGGAACCCAACAAGCAAAAGATTGATGAATCTTCTCTTATCAAGTCCAGGTTTTGCTATATTCTTGGCCAATGGGTCTGTGTTGATAGGCAAGCTCCGGCACCTCAAGTTGAGCCTTCACCTCAAGCTCCGGCTCCTAACAATGAGGCACTTATGGCTTTCCTTACCAAGCGGTTCAACTCAATTGATACGAACATGGCTTCAGGATTTGGTGCTATCAACACTCGTTTGCAATCATTAGAGGATCGTGTTCTTGGAAACGAGAATTGTCTTACCTCTCTTGAGAATCAACAATCATCTATGGACTTATCCTTCTCCACATTCTATGGTGATTGGAGGAACTATCGTCGTGCTCAAGCTAAAGACAATGATGATTCTCTTGATGATGGTGGTGACGATGATGACGAGGCTTAGGAATTATATTGCATATCATATTAGTCTATCATATTAGTAATAAGTTTGCACCCTTCTATCTTTTTATGTTTTAAAGACCTATGCTTTGCTTAGTTTGTTTGGGATTGAGCTTAAACTCTATTGCTTTAAGTATTTATGTTTGGTTATTTGCCTCTTGAACTTAATTCTATCTATATTATGTTGTTTGGTTTTTTGCTTTTAACCTTGTTTCTTCTCATGATTAGCCTTGATTATTATTCTTTTTGATCTAACAAAAAGGGGGAGAAGTAATATAAGAACCAAAAAATTTTAAGTTGGTTTTGAGTTTCAAACACTTGAATTTTTAAATCTCTTCAAAACTTTAAAACCCATCTTACATTGAGGGGGAGTTAGAACGTCTTCAAGATTTCAAAATTATTAAAAATTCAAACTTGGTTTTGTTATATCAAAAAGGGGGAGATTGTAAAACTAATGAATTGATTTTGATATAACAAATGATTTAAGGACTAAATTGAAAAAAAAAGAGAAAATGAATTTTAAGTCCTCAAAACCTCTTTATGTGTTTAAAGAAAAATGTCCAAGTCAAAACTTGAACTTATCAAAAATTTTCTAAGTGTTTACAAAGTCAACACAGTGATTTTCGAGTCACCGTTTCGGAACGGCCTTTGGGCGTTTCGGAACTTTTTGAAACTATTAACCTCTGTTTCGGAACTAACTTTCCTGTTTCGATACGGGTGTATCGAAACAGCCATTTATGTTTCAAAACGAATGAAGAACAACATAACGGTTTGAACAGTTTCGATATAGCTGTATCGAAAGGACCTCAAATGTTTCGAAACGACTTTCACACTTGGTTTCAAAATATGACTGTTGAACCTTTTAACTAATTTTTTAAGATATAGTTAAAGCGTATCGAAACGCTTCTAAGCCGTTTCGATACAGATTTTGACAGTGGCAAATTGTTTCGAAACGGGCTTCAGCACGTTTCAGAATAGACTCTTAGCGTATCAAAACAATCGTGTCCGTTTTGGTACGGCCTATTTATTACACCCCAACTGCTATTTCTATTTTGGTCTGTTTCGAAATAGGATCGGGCGTTTCGGAACGGGTAGTTGCAGACTGCATTTATGGAGGGAAGATAACATCCTAACGGCTATAATAATGAAGGCAACAACCACAACGGCTAGAATTCAATGAGAAGGTATAAAAGGGACTTCTAAAAGCACCAACAACAACCATTGATCCTAAAAGAAATATCCAAACATCAAATTCAAGCAATTGTGCTAAAATCCCATATTTTCTTGTAAACCCCAATTGTAGAATCTTGTAATTCCATTCTTATTTGTTCAATTGGGTTGAGTGCTTGTAAAAATGGCTACACTTGTATGAGAGATATTAGCTATTAGCCTTAAACTTCTTTGTAATCTTTGAGTGAGGATTGGGTCAATTTTTTTACCAAAAAATGACCACTTTGTAAAGGTTTCCTCCTAAGCCTAGAAAAAGGGAAGATCAACTAGTGGAGTTGTTGGAAAATCCTTAGTGAAGCTAAGATAGTGGATGTAGAGTTCAATTGAAACTTGAACCACTCTAAATCTCTTGTCTAATTTTTTTTATTTTCCACTCCACCACCATAATTTCTAAAAATCCAATTCACCTCGTCTTGGCTTAAATCGATTCTACGATCCACTCAACAGGGTTTTTCATTGAATATTAAAGATGATTCTAATTTTTGATTGCATTCATGGTGGAATGATATTTTTTATCCCTTAACTTTATCCGTTTATTCATTTTAATCCTTAAACTTTCATTGTGCTCCTTTCAACTCTTGAACTTTTATTATTTTATTAAATTGATCCAAATGTGAGGGGACAACAATGGAGCCTTGAAGTTGACATAAACTATTTTGTCATTTTCTACTATGTCATTAATATATTTGAAAAAACAACTAATTTGTTGGGATTGAAATGTTGGTATCAATTTTTCTTTCTAAAAATTTAATATTTCTTTGAATTTTTAGATGGCGTAATAGAATAGACAAGATAGCTAACATTAACATTTTAATAAGAATAAAATATTGTTATTATTGTCACCTTTGAGTCAATTTGACGTCAAATAAAGGTTTCAAATCGAAAAGAACATTATAAAATTTTAAGAACTAAAATAAGTAAAAACCATTGTCCCTATTGTCCACAGGGTTCGAACTTTGAATGTAACACCCAAGTTTTGTTCTTAATCATTTAAACTAAAGTTAAAAAAGGGGGGAAATGGCAGCCATGGGTTTTGAACGCATGGGCACCTTTAATGGAGAACACATGACTTATCCATTTGAGCTAAGACAATTTCTTATTATGGTCTACCTCGTTTTTCTTTTAAATTAATTGTTTTGTTTAAACCGAAATTTTGCAAAAGTTTGAACCAAAAACCTATATGTGATAATTAACTCCCCAAAATATCCAGACCCTTCCATTTTTCTCTCGTCCCCTCACCTTCCCTGCTCCGGTTTTTGCTCCGATCTGCCACACCGCCCGGCGGTGGCCTTCACCGTCGCCACTGCGGTGTTCGCCCACTCCTCCCGATCGCAACCACGGTGACCACTCGCGGTAAATCACCGTCGTCAGCCGTGGCGAGCAGTTCGAAACTTAACGAGGAAACCCACCGTCGCATATGTTTTTATGTTGATCTCGGCCACCGCTCGACGGTTGTGCACACTGCCATCACCATCGTGATCGTCGTCGTAGCCCGACCGAAACCCATCAAGCCACGCGCCCAACCGCTGCCCCGTTCGCCGGAAATCGAAAGAAGAAGTTTCGGCGACCTTATGCTATATAGAACGATTTTTCACCGATTACGACTGTTGTCGACGTTCGTTCGTCGCGCCGCCACCATCGTTGAGTTCCTCGTCCCAAGCCGAGCAAAACCCATCCTTTTAATCGTCCGGCTGTCATCGGAGACTCGTCTTTTCTAGAAATTCTCAAAGCTTTAGGGTCAGATCCAGTAAGATTTGGTTAGTTTCCGGTGTTATTTCGATTCTTAGATGTGTAATATAAAACGAGGGCTTGATTATTTGTGTTTTTCCGACAGAAACGACATGAAATGGACTTTCCGGTGACGTTCTGGTGACGGTCCGGCAACCTTCGATTCTTAAGGGTAAGAATCTATCCGCGTAGACCGAACCGGTCTGAACCAGCTAGACCGGTCAACTCAGTCAAGCCCGTTGACTGACCCGACCCGTTGACCGAGTCAACCCAGTGAGTCAACTCGCTGAGTCAACAATTGGACCAGTGACGTCAGCGTTGACTTTGACCAATGAAGTCAGTGTTGACTTTGACCAAAAAGTTAACTTTTTCCAAAAAGTCCTATTTCATGTTTTTCGACGTCCTGAGTTCGATTTTGAAGCCTGTTTCGTGAAATTCTAACCTGAAAGCCTTCGAATTGGACTTTGAACTCGAGTCTACTTATGTATTTTAATAATCAATTATGAGCAATGTGAATAAGGACTGAAATTGGAATTTGTATGATTGAAGGTATTCATAGTTCCTTGTATTCGAGATGTTGAGGACGTCGCATTCGAGTTCAGTAGTGATCGAACGGAGTATCATGGTCGACCGGTATAGCAAGTATTAAAGGTAATACACTACTACATCTAGTATGCTTTATGAACATGTTAGTATTCAATTAATGCATGCATGAATATGATGAAGAGTGCTATTAACTCTGCTTAAGTCAAACCATATATGAAATTGAGTATGATAACCTAGATAAGATCGAAATGCTCGAACGAGAAAGTTAATAAATGTAAGGATTCTAGAGCTCAATAAATTAAGTAATAAGGCAACTAATCTCAAAACTCGATTATTAATGTCAAATGATTAAATGCTAAAAATATTTGGATATAAAATTACGAAAATGCCCTTAAGGTATGAGAATGACTAAAATACCCTTGGAATTGGAGGCGATCTAGAAATCTACACTAGATATGGTAAAACAATATGATTCATCTGAAAACCTCGAAAAACTTAGAAAGTTATGGTAACAAGATTTAAACCTTCAAGATTGTAAGGTGTTAAGTTTCCTTGAATTTGGAATGAATCTCTGAATATAGATTTCCGAGAAACTATCTGTACCTCTAAATTATTCAAGCGACTCAAAATACTGGATTGACTGAAATGACTAAAAGTATTGGAAATACTGTTATGGTTAAGTAATCGGAATGGTCGTATTTACCAAAAACATTGAAGTATTGTCGAACACCGAGGTTTGCAAATTAACTAGAATGATGGATAAACCTTTGAGTTCTGAAATGAATGAAGTAGTTGGAGGTACCGAAATTACTTGAATGGCTGAAACACCCACGGGTACTTAATTGATTGAAATACTATATATGGTTCAATTGACAGGAATGATGGATATCTCAAGCTTCAAAATGACCAGAATACCCCTTTGACTGGAATAAGTAAATTGCATCTGATAAAATTTTGGAAATGCCAATAAAGTTGAAAGTGAATGAAATGCTCCTAAGGGTTGAAGCATGACTCGCGTATGTCAATCACTCTTGATATTAATATAAGGTTGGAAGTTTTTCCGCACAAAATATAAGTTCGACTACTCTTTGGCAAGTTTTGTGGTGAAATATGAAAGCAACCGTTCAGATATACGATACAACTAGATACATTAAAAGGGTTGGTTAGTACTGCAAGGTTGGAATACGTTAGTTCGAATGGTTTTCGAGGCTCGATAAACTTCTGGAAATCTTAAATATTGTAAATCGTTATTTTATCGTTATTGGGCTAAATTCCAAAATCACCCCTATTAGTTAAATAACCTAAATGCCCACGTTGGCCAAAGTAATCAAAATATCCCTGAATGTATGTGATATCGTGAAGGATCTTGACATAGAAATCTCTGAATGTCAGGTTGGAAACCTGATGAGCAAATAGAATTCCCGAGCCACTGTTTATGCCTTGTTGGTATAAATTACCAAAATGCCATGTATGATAAAATGACCATAATGCATTGTAGGCCTAAATGAAGAAATCACTCATGATATGCCTAAACTCTCAAAGATCTTGATGTATCATCTCCTGAATATCTGGTTTGAACCGTTAGTACGAACCCCTCTTTTAATAGGGGCCTCTTTTCAAAAGTCCGTTCAAATTGTCAAAAGATTAATGTGTTCTCTTCCATAAATGCCAAGTATCTCCAAGAAATAAATTGTTCCACCTAGTGTGTTCCAAGTGTGCTACACAACTGTTTTTGCATACTGATTTACATGTTATAATTCCGATCACGTGCACATGACAGACATACTTGAATTCACATGAACATGACATGTTTTATAAATTAAGCATGACCGTACTGTATTTCTGGTATATGCCTATGCACCCGATATGACAAACATGCTATATGTGTAACCCCCTCGACCCGGCCTAGCCGCTAGACCGCATCGAACGGGTTACACGGGGAAAAATGAAGCGAAACTCGTTAAGGCTCCACTCCGATTAACAACCCTAGAAAATTTCTTTTAAAGTTATCTTGTCTAGATGTTTAATTATATCCTATGTGAGAAGACACGCAACGGAAAACACATACGAATACAAAACACGCGAAACAGACAATTAGACAAACCCTTTTTAACTTTTACAATAGGCCGTATCGATACGCTAGAAGACCGTATCGATACGCTTGGACTTGGTCAACACCCAAAGTCAACCTAGGGAGACCGTATCGATACGCTAGAAGACTGTATCGATACGCTCTCAACGGTCAAATTTCCCAAGGTTAAACAATGAATACCGTACCGATACCCTTATGACCCGTACCGATACACCAAAATCTTGTCAATTTCTCAGATTTCCAGAGAGCATTTGGCATATCGATACACCCCTGCGTACCGGTACGCCTAGCCTAAAACAAGGTCCAAAGCAAATGACTGTATCTATACAGCCCTTGAGCGTATCGATACGCCCTGCACTGCAAACCTTGTTTTGGCTGCTAAAAACACAAGGACTAGACTCTAGAGGCATTTAACGACTAGTCAAGCAACATACAATCAAACATATATCTTAAAGCAACCATGGATAAACATACGAAGCAATTTAAACACTCAACGAAGCAACATCCGACAAGATAAGATTCATAGAGGAGACATGCATACAAAGCATTCACCAACATAGCCAAAAGTTAAACATATGCATACTTCAACAAGGCATAAGGCAATACAAGCCCAAAACGAAAAAACATACTTGTCTAAGCATAAGAACATGACATCAACATCACAAACACAAAGGTCTTATCCCATTGCTTAAATACTAATTATCGAAGTCTAAACCATACTTGAGCAAACTAAACTCCCTTGGAATCTCCCTTGTTCCCCGAGCTGCTCCGAAGGTCTAAGGGCCTGCATTGTTGGAAAAGAGAGTGTAAGCGTTTAAGCTTAGTGAGCGGTGCTCAAAGAGTAACTACAACAATGCAGTTTTAAAACACAGTTTGCTTGAAAAACAAAATAACTTCCAAATCATTTCCACATGTTTGAACACACAATGTCATGCATTTACCTTCACGTGCATTTACCGAATGCAACCAAAAGCCATAGGCTTACCACATGCTCATTCTCATAACCAAAAGCCCTTGAGCGTATCGATACGCCCTGCACTGCAAACCTTGTTTTGGCTGCTAAAAACACAAGGACTCGACTCTAGAGGCATTTAACGACTAGTCAAGCAACATACAATCAAGCATATATCTCAAAGCAACCATGGATAAACATACGAAGCAATTTAAACACTCAACGAAGCAACATCCGACAAGATAAGATTCATAGAGGAGACATGCATACAAAGCATTCACCAATATAGCCAAAAGTTAAACATAGGCATACTTCAACAAGGCATAAGGCAATACAAGCCCAAAACGAAAAAGCATACTTGTCTAAGCATAAGAACATGACATCAACATCACAAACACAAAGGTCTTATCCCATTGCTTAAATACTAATGATCGAAGTCTAAACCATACTTGAGCAAACTAAACTCCCTTGGAATCTCCCTTGTTCCCCGAGCTGCTCCGAAGGTCTAAGGGTCTGCATTGTTGGAAAAGAGAGTGGAAGTGTTTAAGCTTAGTGAGCGGTGCTCAAAGAGTAACTACAACAATGCAGTTTTAAAACACAGTTTGCTTGAAAAACAAAATAACTTCCAAATCATTTCCACATGTTTGAACACACAATGTCATGCATTTACCTTCGCGTGCATTTACCGAATGCAACCAAAAGCCATAGGCTTACCACATGCTCATTCTCATAACACAAGCAAGGAAATCAACAATGCATAAGTATACATGTAAAGGATCAACAACATGCTTAACATGAGAATTAGAGCAATCATGGGTATATTGACATTCAACGTTTTACTCGGATATGCGGATAACTTTCTCAAAACCACTAGACACTTCCGGTGGAATCTCACATCACCGTACTCACTCGTCTAGTAAAAACATAACTTCTGGTAGAATCTCACATCACCGTACTCCTTCTTAGTGGAATCTAACTTCACTAAGGCCACACACGAATTTCACCTCGAGTGCACTTTAATCCTATTGATCGATCAATTATATCCGGTAACAACTAAACACGTGTCAATATACTCAATTACAACCACAAGCATTATTGATGCTTGAACCACTTACCAAGTCCAAACTTCCATGCAAAGCATGTACTCACAATGCAAGTATAAACACAAGTCTCACATCTGAACATGCATAACAATGCAATCTAACACATAACTACATATCATGTTCAAACTTGCATTCAAGAACCGTAAAACACAATTTAATTGCATAAACCTTTAAAACTTACTCTCAAGCTTGAATTAGCCTTTCAAGCTCAATCCAAACTCTCAAAACACTACCTTAACCATGTTAAGGCTTTTAAATTCGATCCACTCACCAGCCAACACACAAACGATGTCCGAGATGCCGAAACCAAGCCTCCGAACTACCCAGATTTCCTTCCACAATGCCCGAATCCAATTCCTCTATTTTGAACAACCCAAAATCAAGCATTAGAACACAAATACACTCACAAACACATCAAAACCCCGTAATTCAACATCCTTGCAACAATACACATCGATTCAAACCCAAACTACACCTGAAACATAGCAATTTCAGTCCCAAACTACTAGCAGTCATACCCAACGAGTTTACCAACAAAAATCTAACTTTTTACATCCCTAAACATCAATCCAAAACTACCAAACCTCTAGCTGCCTTTTAGTCCCAAAACCCAACCAAAAACTCAAGATTTCTAACTCTTAAAATCACCCAAAATACCCATTTCGGGTTTCCATTGAAAAGGCACCATTTTATGTTATTTTAGTGTTAAAACAAAGATAAAAACACTCCCAACTCAGCCGTAATCGTCCCCAAACGAAAACCAAAAGATTTCTTTTCATTTCCAACCAAACTTTAAAAATCTAAATAAGATAAATCCTTGAGTTTTGTAAAAATCGCAACATTTAGGACTTAAGGAAGATGAAACTAAGTTAGGGAACCATTTACCTTGAAGAAATCACTTGGTTGAGAGCTTGAAATCCAATGGAATAGTGACTAGGGTTTAGGGAGGTTTTAGAATGTGAAATTCAAATGGAGAAGAAGATGACTTTTTAATAAAAATTCCTTTTTTATTCCTTTTTATGAAAAATCCCCTTTTTGCCCCTTTAGTCTTTTAAAATCCTTTTTGATGTATTAAAAATAGTTTATCTCCAAATTAATTTAATTGACCCGATCTAACAAACCCGATAACTCCCGGCCCTAAACTTGGGGCGTTGCAACTCTCCCCCACTTAAGGAATTTCGTCCCCGAAATTACCTGGCGAAAAGAGAAGCGGAAACTACTTTCGCATGTCATCCTTCCTCTCCCAAGTGGCTTCTTCCACCCCTCGGTGTCACCACTTAACCTTAACCAACTCAATGGTCCTTCCTCGCAACATTTTGCTGTTCGAAGCCAAAATCTCAACTGGTTCTTCATCGTAGGTCAAATCCGGATTCAATTCTATCTCCTCAACTGGCATAACATGTGACGGATCTGATCTATACCTCCAAAGCATCGAAACATGAAATACGTCGTGAATCTTCTCTAGTTCGGCCGGTAGTCTCAATCTATAGGCAACGAGACCAACTCTCTCAACTATCTCATACAAACCAATGAATCTCGAGCTCTACTTGCCTTTCCTACCGAATCTCATCACCTTCTTCCAAGGTGGGACTTTTAAGAACACATTGTCGCCCACAGCATACTCTATTTCTCTTCTTTTCAAATCTGCATAAGATTTATGTCTAACCGAAGCTGCCTTCAAACGGTCACAAATCAACTGTACTTTCTCGGTAGTACACTTAAGCATATCAGGAAAAGGTATCAATTTTTGTCCCGCTTCGGCCCAACAAATAGGTGTTCTACATTTTCTACCATACAGAGCTTCTTAAGGTGCCATCTAAATGCTCGCTTGATAACTGTTATTATAAGCAAACTCTACTAACAGTAGATGCTTCTCTCACGAACCCTGAAATTCTATGATGCAACATCTCAACATATCTTCCAACACTTATATGACTCTCTCTGACTGACCGTCAATCTGAGGATGATATGAAGTGTTGAAATTCAGATGAGTACCCAAAGCACTATGCAAAATCTCCCAAAATTTAGCCGTGAACCTCATATCTCCATTTGACACTATAGATTTCGGTACACCATGCAATCTCACTATCTCACTGATGTACAAATCGGCCAACTTATCTAAGGTATAAGTGGTGTGAACGGCTAAAAAGTGTGCACACTTCGTAAGATGATCAACTATTACCCAAACTGAATTCTTCTTAGAAGGTGTCAACGGCAAACCCGATACGAAATCTATGGTGATTCTCTCCCACTTCCATTCGGGAATTCTCAATGGTTGTAACAAACCTGAAGGAAACTGGTGCTCAGCTTTAACTCGCTGACAGACTATGCACTTACTCACAAACTCGGCAACATCTTTCTTCAAACCAACTCAGAAATACACACTCTTCAAATCTCGATACATTTTCGTACTCCCCAGATGCATAGAAAACGGGCTATTGTGAGGTTCAGTTAGGATGGTGCGTCTCAAGTCTACATCTTCTGGAACAACTACTCTACTCTTGAAGCACAAGACTCCATCACTACTAAAACAGAAATCGGTCGGTTTACCCTCCGCTATGTCTTGTACATGAGATGCTAATGATCTATCTTGCATCTGTTTCTCTCTAATCAACTGAAGCAAAGAAGGTCTAACTTGCAACTCTGCCACTAAACCACCATCTTGAGACAAACTCAATCTAGCAAACATGGCTCGTAACTCCATGGCTACCTTTCTACTCAAAGCATTGGCCACTACATTGGCTTTACCCGGATGGTACTCAATCGTGAGATCATAGTCTTTAAGCAACTCTAGCCACCTACGCTGTCTAAGATTCAACTCTCTTTGGGTCATTATATACTTTAGACTCTTGTGATTTGTATACACCGTGCATTTCTCGCCATACAAGTAATGCCTCCAAACTTTCAAAGCGAAAACCACTGCAGCCAATTCTATATCATGCGTAGGGTAATTACGCTCATGAGTCTTAAACTGTCTAGATGTATAGGCCACTACTCTTCCTTCTTGCATAAGCATACAACCCAAGCCAACATACGACGCATCACTGAAGACTACAAACTCTTTCTCTGACACGGGCTGAACTAAAACATGAGCTTCGGTTAAGGCTTCTTTCAATTTCTCAAATGCTTGTTGTCTTGCATCAGTCCGCTCAAACCGAACATCCTTATGTAGCAATTTAGTCAAAGGTGCTACAACCTTTGAGAAACCCTTAACAAAAAGTCTATAGTAACCGGCCAAGCCTAAGAAACTACGAACTTCGGCCACTATCTTTGGTGGTTTCCAATTCACAACTGCCTCAACTTTCTTAGGATCCACTCGGATTCCCTCGGCCGAAACAATATGGCCTAAGAAGACTACTTCCCTAATCCAGAATTCACATTTGCTCAACTTGGCAAACAACTGATTATCTAACAATTTCTGCAACACCAAACGCAAATGTCGATCATGATCTTCCTCGGTACTAGAGTATACTAAAATATCATCGATGAACACTACCACAAACTGATCTAAGTACTCATGAAACACTTTGTTCATCATGTCTATAAAAGCTGTCGGTGTATTAGTCAAACCAAAAGGCATCACTAAGAATTTTTAGTGCCCATAACGAGTGCGGAAAGCTGTCTTCGGCACATCTTGATCTCTTACTTTCAACTGATAGTAACCGGATCTCAAATCTATCTTTGAGAACACTGAAACACCTCTCAACTGATCAAACAAGTCATTAATTCTCGGCAACAGATATTTGTTCTTCACCGTCAACTTATTCAACTGTCGGTAATCGATACACATTCTCAAACTACCATCTTTCTTTTTCATAAACAACATCGGTGCACCCCAAGGTGAAGTACTGGGACGAATGAACCCTTGGTCTATCAATTCCTGAAGCTGTGTCTTCAACTTTTTCATTTCTTTATGAGCCATTCGGTAAGGTGCTATCGATACTGGAGCTGAATCTGAATAAGTCTCAATAACAAACTCTACATCTCCATCTGGAGACAAACCAAACAATTTTTCTAGGAACACACTCAGAAAGTCACAAACTGTCATAATGTCTCATGGTCGTGCCTTATCCATATTCAGATTCATAACATAGGCTAGGTACGCCTGACAACCCACATCCAACAACTTCTGAGCCTCTAAGGCTGAAACTACATTGGACAAGAACTTAACGTTCTTGCCCACTATCACTACCTCGCGATCCTCTGAAAGTCTCAAGGACACCCGCTTTGTCTCAAAATCTACTCTAGCCCTATGCTCTACAAGCCAGTCCATGCCTAATATTACATCAAAACCATAAAACGACATTTCCATCATATCCACGGGAAAAACATGACCCTGAACCATCAAAGGACATCTTCTGTACATCTTTCTGACCACAATTGTCTCACCAAAAGAACTAGTGACATTCATACCCACATCTAATATCTCAACCGGAATATATAACAATCTTGCATGCTCACTCAATATATACGTATGCATAGAATCGGAATCAATCAAGGAAAGAAAAGTCAAAGACTGTAACGAGAAATTACCTGCAATCACATATGTGTCATTCCTTTCCTTACGGTGTGCATACATCATAGCTAGCCCACCTCCCTCGGGCTGAACTGCTACAACATGAGCTACATTCCTCTGACCGTCATTCCTAGGCTAAAAGTTACCTCGACCGCGCCCACGGCCTCTCTGATGGTCGACAGCTCGTGTAGGAGCTTGTCCATCCCTAGACGGGTGTGGACAATCGTGCTTCAAGTGCGCCCTAGACCCGCATTTCTAACAAGAGCCATAAGTGCCCCAACACTCACCGTAATGACGCCTACAGCACTTGTTACACTCGGGAGTACGATTCTCAGTCCCTTGGTTGTGATGGCCTCGCCCCGGATTACCACCTCCGGGTCTATGATCATGATAAGGTTTCCTATCCTTGTGCCTCTTGGCACAATCTTTGTCCCAATCAGCATTCCTCTTTCCGGAAACGCTTGCGATCCGCAAGTCCCAAATATTGTTCGATGTCCTTGGCCCTAGCGACCAACACATCAAAATTTGTATAGTCAGAAGCCAACATGTATGTCTTCACGTCCTGGACCAACCCATAACGGAAATGCTCACAATGTTCCGCCTCAGTGGGAACTAACTCAGAAGCATACCGACTCAGACGTACAAACTGCACCTCATAGTCGGATACTGTCAAGCTACCCTGAACTAGAGCCATGAACTCTTTCTTCTTCTCACCTAGGTATCGAGGACCTAGGAACTTCTTACAGAAAGCATTCCTGAAGAACTCTCAAGTAACCTCGGCCTCGGGCATACCCGTAGTGATAGTAGTCCACCAAGTTTAGGCATCTCCCTGAAGCAAAAAGACAATGCAACCCAACTTATGTGCTTTAGAGCACTCCATCTGACTCAAAATACGAACTATACTCTCAAACCATGCCTCTGATCCCTCGGGTGACAACCTACGGAACTCAACCCCGCCCAAGCTACTGAGTCGCTCTAACGGTAAACCAGAACCTGCACCCTGAGGCGGTGCTACAACCCGAACACCCGCTAAAGTTGTCTGTATAGGTCCGGATATAGCCTGAATCAACGGATTCACATCAACACCTGCATGTCCCTGACCAGCTTGGGGTCCAACACCTTCCGCATTCGCTCCACCACCCGGAGGCAGAAGAGAAGGAGGAGGCAAGTTCTCTCCTCGCACATCCTCAACATTCTCAATCCGCTCAACCCTCGGCCATCCCCTCGATCTCACCATGCTAACAGATGCAAAGCTAATCAACAAAAACAACAAGTGAAATGATTTGGGGTCAGCAAGGAACAAGGTCCTAGGTGCTCAAGTCCTTAAACTTAAAATCACTTACAATAATAGTATACTAGCAATGGGTGCCTTTAACTATTTCTCAACCAACGCAAGGATAACCACAAGCATGCTTACAATCACCGTGCAAATACAATTAACAAGCTTACACCATAAAACTTACCTCACTTACCTTTTTGGCATGCGGAAACTCAACGAACCTAGGCCAAACCTGGCTTTGATACCAATAAATGTAACCCCCTCGACCCGGCCTAGCCGCTAGACCGCATCGAACGGGTTACACGGGGAAAATCGAAGTGAAACCTGTTAAGGCTCCACTCCGATTAACAACCCTAGAAAATTTCTTTTAAAGTTATCTTGTCTAGATGTTTAATTATATCCTATGTGAGAAGACACGCAGCGGAAAACACATACGGATACAAAACACACGAAACAGACAATTAGATAAACCCCTTTTAACTTTTACAACAGGCTGTATCGGTACGCTAGAGGACCGTATCGATACGCCTAGACTTGGTCAACACCCCAAATTCAACCTAGGGAGACCGTATCGATATGCTAGAAGATTGTATCGATACGCTCTCAACAGTCAACTTTCCCAAGGTCAAACAATGAAGATCGTACTGATACCCTCAAGACCCGTACTGATACGCCAAAATCTCTTCAATTTCTCAGATTTCCATAGAGCATTTGGCGTATCGATACACCCCCGCGTACATGTACACCTAGCCTAAAATAAGGTCCAAAGAAAAGGACCGTATCGATACAGCCCTTGAGCGTATCGATACACCCTGCACTGCAAACCTTGTTTTGGCTGCTAAAAACACAAGGACTCGACTCTAGAGGCATTTAACGACTAGTCAAGCAACATACAATCAAGCATATATCTCAAAGCAACCATGGATAAACATACGAAGCAATTTAAACACTAAACAAAGCAACATCCAACAAGATAAGATTCATAGAGGAGACACGCATACAAAGCATTCACCAACATAGCCAAAAGTTAAACATAGACATACTTCAACATGGCATAAGGAAATACAAGCCCAAAACGACTAAACATACTTGTCTAAGCAAAAGAACATGCCATCAACATCACAAACACAAAGGTCCTATCTCATTGCTTAAATACTAATTATCGAAGTCTAAACCACACTTGAGCAAACTAAACTCCCTTGGAATCTCCCTTGTTCCCCGAGCTTCTCTGAAGGTCTAAGGGCCTGCATTGTTGGAAAAGAGAGCGTAAGCGTTTAAGCTTAGTGAGCGGTGCTCAAAGAGTAACTACAACAATGCAGGTTTAAAACATAGTTTGCTTGAAAACCAAAACCACTTCCAAATCATTTCCACATGTTTGAACACACAATGTCATGCATTTACCTTCGCGTGCATTTATCGAATGCAACCACAAGCCATAGGCTTACCACATGCTCATTCTTATAACACAAGCAAGGAAATCAACAATGCATAAGTATACATGTAAGGAATCAACAACATGCTTAACATGAGAATTAGAGCAATCATGGGTATATTGACATTCAACGTTTTACTCGGATATGCGGATAACTTTCTCAAACCCACTAGACACTTCCGGTGGAATGTCACATCACCGTACTCACTCGTTTAGTAAAATCATAACTTCCGGTGGAATTTCACATCACCGTACTCCTCCTTAGTGGAATCTAACATCACTAAGGCCACGCGTGAATTTCACCTCGAGTGCACTCTAATCCTATTGATCGATCAATTATATCCGATAACAACCAAACACATGTCAATATACTCACTAGGGTTTAGGGAGGTTTTACAACGTGAAATTCAAATGGAGAAGAAGATGACTTTTTGATAAAAATCCCCTTTTTATGAAAAATCCCCTTTTTGCCCCTTTAGTCTTTTAAAATCTTTTTTGGTGTATTAAAAATAGTTTGTCTCCAAATTAATTTAATTGACTCGGTCTAACAAACCCGATAACTCTCGACCCTAAAGTCGGGGCGTTACTATATGAATAATGTATTACTAAAAATACAGTTATTTATTAATGAACTATCGATGATCTGATTCACTAGGTACTTGGGATATGATATGAAGTTACCGTCGGCTCAGCCCTGATCCAGCTGGTAAGTCCGCCCGTTTTCGGTCCTATGCTTCGGCTAGGTTCGTTCATTTTCGGTTCCTATGCTTCGGCTAGGGTCGCCCGTGTTCTAAGGTATTTCTTAGGATGATACTCACGCCCAATGAGCTCGGGTTAATGCCTGTACATGATACTGCACTAGGGAAATTAAATACTGGAGTATGGTTGGAGGGTAAATAAAGAATTAAAATAAACTTTACTGCTACTCGAAACAAATGTATAGAAATAAAAAGGTTTACTGCATTGTTACATTTCATGCAAAAAAAAATGTTGCACCGTTGGAACACACTAGACACTAAACTCTCTGATTCCACCTCTGTATGTTACCAGCCTATATAATTCCCGTCTAATTCTCGATGTTCGAATAAAGAACAAGTACCGTTATTCTCAAGTATAACGTTACCCTGAAATAGAGGAAAGGAAATAAAGTCTGTTACTACTTGGAATGTCATGAAAATGTTATGCCTATCGTATATCTGCATGAGCTTATAGTATCTTTTGGTAGTTCTGTATTACTGAGTTTTTTCAAGCTCACGTTATTTTTACCATCGTAGGATAAAAGAATATATTATGGTATAATAGTTGGCAGCAGTGTTCGGAGTTGTCTTGGTGTTGCCTTTGGAGTACGGTACTGTATAGTTAGTGGGCATGTATGTCATGTATTGCTTTATGATAGTGTCTGTAAAATACTTTCTGAAATTTCTGTTCTGCGTTTAAATGACTTCCTAAAATGATATTTTAAACAGAAGTTGATTTTACAGTTTAATAAGTGTTTTGAGGCAAAAAATGTTTTTATGTGTATTTTTACTATGGATCGCTTTTGTGACCCTAATGTGACTTCCTAAGATCCGTTATAACGCATAGACGGATCTAGAGGATTACATTGAACACTTGAGATTGGAACTCCATTAAGTTGTTGGCATTAAATTGTTTGACCTATGAACACTAATTTCTAAACATGAAAGCTATGGAAAACGGAGATGGGGAGTGAAATTAAGAAATAGACAAAGATATTATATATTCTTGTTAAGATCTTTTTCCTTTTTAGAAATATTTTATGGACAAATCATTTGTTTTTCTTCAAATTCGACCAATATATATTGTGAGGAAAATTCTAGAGTAAATTTTATGTAGCGATATGTACTACTAATCATATGCACTGATATGTACCATTAATTATTTTAATAACTATTAAAATCATGGAGACATAAAACATGATTATTCCTTTTTAGAATAAAATATCTTAAAACAATTTTCTGGTTTTTCAGATATTTTTTTAATTTTTTTTAAAAATTGTCCAGCTTTTATTTTAATAACTTTATTATTTTTGAATTTAAAAATAAAAAATGAAGAAAATGATGTGAAAAATGTTTTAACGCATTTTACTCTATAAATGAATAATCACGTTTTAGATCTCATAATTTTAAAAATTATTAAAATAGTTAATAATATATATCAGTACATATAGTTAATGGTGCATTTCAGTACATGATGTTACTCTAGACTTATCTTATGAATGATAAATATTTTACACAACCTTATGAATTAATTTATAGTTAAATTTAATTAAAATAATTTTAATTATTAAGCGATAATTCAGTCAAATCAAGTCTACTGAAGCCAATGGATTGCATGATCTAATAACTATAATTGTGAGGGTCGAATAGATTACATAATCCAACCTATAAAGCACTTTTGCAAATATCTTTTTTTTATCATTTTTAATAATAAAAAATAGGGTAAATTGCACAGATCATCACTCAACAATCTTCTCACTCCTATTTTGGTCACTCAACTTTCAAAATTTTCTATATTAACAAATGAACTTCATAAATTGAACGTTTTTGGTCATTCACGAATTTTTATTATTATTTTAGCATGACATGATATTTTTTTATTTAATATAAAAATAATTTAAAATAAAAATAAAAACCAAATTGTTCGTCGGCCACCATTCGCCACCACCGCCGACGACCGTAAATGGTGGCTGTTCGGTCCCATATTTCACCGGTCATTTCGTCTCACTTCCCTGAGTCTGAATTTGACCTCATTTTTACGAGAAAGTGCTCCGAAATCCACGAAAGGAGATCTAAAGTGAGGAAAACGAAATGTTTATATCGAGATTCGCGAGTTTCAGGATATTTTCCGGTCAAACAACTACTGGATTCGAACTCAGCGTGTTAAAATGAGTCGCCCGATGCAATTTAGGGTCAAACGGCCACTGATTTTGAAGGACGTCGGTGGTCGACGGTGATGACAAGAGATAACGATTATTTTAAGTATTTTTTAAAACTTAATAATAATAAAATATTATTTCATTATTTATTTTAAATTATTTTATACTTAATAATATTAAAAAATTAAAAATAATAATAAATTATTCGTGAGTGACAAAAATGTTCAATGTATAAAGTCAGTTATTAAATAAAAAATTTTGAAAATTCAGTGACCAAAATAAGAATGAGAAGATTGTTGGGTGATGATATGTGAATTTACCCTTAAAAATAAATATTCAACACATTGCCAATATAGAAATCGCTTTCATAAATAGGATAGAAATCATAGAATTATATTATGCGTCTTTGAGTATATTAAATAATTAAAATAAGTAAATAATAAAATACTTGTCGCCATTTTAATTCATGTGTATTTGATGTTGAGTGAGTGTGTGATTGAGTCGAGTAAAAAAATTTCGAGTTAGTCAAGCTGATGATTCTTATTTTATTTTAACCTTTATTTGAAATATTTTCGAGTTAAGTCAAGTCAAGTTTCTGTTCAAATTTAATTGTAAGCATTTATAATATTATAATATTAATTGATTCTAATTTAAATGATTTTTTATAACCATCTACACTATATATTTTTCATATTTTTTTGATATGTGATATACATATGTCATGTAGAGTTGAAGGACTCAAGTTAAACTTGAAAATCGATCCACTAATTACAAAATATTTTGAGTTATTTGAGTTCATTTTAAAACTCAAAGTTTATTTGAATTTTTTCGAGTCAAATTTATGAAATTACGATTCAAATAAAGTCAAATCGATTTTTCATGTCGTTTCGAGTTGAAATTTTTGATTTTTTTTTGAGTGGGGGTTTGCTCACCTTTATCTGATGATATTCATAAGTAAATTAATTATAAAAAAATCTTATTATCACGTCGAGTTAAATAAATTTGATTTTTTAAGTTGAATTTTACTCACTTATATGATAATATTCAAATGTAAATTAATTTTAAAAATATCTTTTGGTCTTTTTCTTATCAATTTTCCTTTTGAATTCTTGTGAGAATATATATATAATCTTCATGGGATTTTTCTTAAATGTCAAAAGTAGGTGGGATAAACACTTCAAACTTTAAAGTCAGAACAAAGATTTTGGATAGATACATCGCCCACTACAAAACCATTAGGGAAAAAAAAGAAGCTTAAGGACTACATTTGCCCAATAGTATTTTTAATTTATTGATTCTATTTCTATAATATTTTCGCATCAATTTGGTCCTTAAAATAGTCGAATTGTATCACAATTTGTCTTTTGACTAACACTTTAATCCTAATTTTTAAATCTCAAACCTTAAATCCTAAACTTTCATTGAAAATTTTATCATCTAAAGTGATTATGAAACATAAAAGTATTTTTAAACCCTAAAAGGTGATACAATTCGACTATTTTAAGAGTCAAACTGATACGAAAATATTATAGGGGCAAAATCGATAAATTGAGACTACTTCAAGACAAAAGTAACCCTTAAGTCAAGAAAAAAAATCAATAAAAATATATAAAAATCCATTTCTAACCATTGGAAAAAGCTAAGAATAGAATAGGGTCTATCATTGCATAACTACCTCTAATGACTCCACCTTCAACGATAGTAAACGTATTCCAAAAAGCAAGGATGGACCGAGAGGGTTCGAGGGGCTGGTCGTCTTTCAGAAAATTTTAAATTTGTATATGATATTTTTTATTAAAAATCTATTTTCGTCCCCGTAAATTTTTTAAATTCGCTCTCATAAAATTTTATAGGTTTCTCCTATAATACGAAGTCTTGCGTTTGTCCCTACCAAAAATATTAAATCTATTCCTCGACTATGATAAATAATTTAAAATTTTAAAATGTAACATTGATAGCATTTACAAATTATTTAATAAATATTGAAATATAAAAATCTTTTGTTTAACGTTGTTTCAATCAGGGACGGAGCTATTAAGCTCTTGGGATTGGGGAATTTTTTTTTAACCTTTTGGTCATTTATATTTTTTTAAAAAAAATGGTATAATTGTAAATTTACCCCCACCTTTTAAAATTTATGTTTTGCCTACCACCTCAAAATCCTGACTCTGTCCATGGTGTTAATGAGTATAATATTTTATAGGGTAAAATACTTAAATCATCACTCAACTTTGCTCTAGGACCTATTTTAGTTACTAAACTTTCAAAAAGCTCAATTTACCTATTAAACTTTACTTTTTGACCTATTTTTGTCACTTTAGATTATTTTATTAATATTTAAGTATGACATGACATATTTTATTATTATCAAATATAAAAAAATAATTTAAATAAAAATAAATTATATTTTATTTATAAATAAATAAATAAATAAGTAATTTAAAATTAAAATCATAACCCCAAATATACCAAATCTCAAACATCCAAACTCTCAAATCCTTACTGTCGCCACTCTCACCGACGACAACCACTCTCTTTACCGACGACGACAACATCACCCGCTGCTGATAGTACCACCGCCGCCGCCAACTCATCACCCCCTCCTACATGTCCCAAAGCAAACATATGATTTTGTGAACTCTGCAAAATAAATGATTAAAACTAAAATTGAAATTCTATTCATGAAAACAAATGATGTTGCAGCAATAATTACTTTCAGCAGAAAATATAACTGATCTAAACAAAAAGTTTACTGGAATAAATAGAAAATGCTGATGACGATTAGTTTGCATTGCAGCATTTAGCTAGACAGGATGATTCAAATCATCAGCTCTTCTAATACCATCAACAGAAGTTCAATCAAATTCATGTTTCACTTTACTGCCTCAACACATTTACGGAAGAGTCACGACCGACGAAGAGATGTGCTGCCACAAAATTTAACCTTAAGATGCAACCAAGTATTATAAGCAAATTTGGCGGCGATGATGGGTGATGGCACCGTCGGCGACAGGCGATGTTGCCGTCGGCGACAGAGAGAGTGGTGGTCGCCTGTGAGTGTGACGCTGGTAAGGATTTGAGAGTTTGGGTGTTTGGGATATTTGGAGTTGTGGTTTTTATTTTAAATTATCTTTTATTTATTAATAAATAAAGTATAATTTATTTTTATTTTAAATTATTTTTTATATTTAATAATAATAAAATATACAATGCCATACCTAAATATTATAAAATAATTCAAAGTGACCAAAATAGGTCAAAAAGTAAAATTTTAATGAGTAAATTGAGCTTTTTTTAAAGTTTAGTGACCAAAATAGGTCTTAGAGTAAAGTTGAGTGATGATTTAAGTACTTTACCCTACTTCATATAGAGATAGATTTGTTCAGCCAACTTAAAATTTAAAAGTTCTCCATGTTACTTTTTGGATAAATAGATGAATGAAAAAAACGAACCCACAAGTGGTTCCAGTGAAAAAACGAATGATGTTTATCTTAGGAGAGTCGGGTTCAAATCATTTTGTCGTAAAGTGTATGAATTGTTAAAAGATTAAAAATATGTATGAACAAATACCACCTTATAATCAAGGACGGAGCCAAAAAATTATTTAAGGGGTGTCATTTTTTTGTATTGTAATTAAGGAGTGTCAATTATTTACAAATGAGTGTCATTTATTTATTTTTAAATATTTTTATACATAAATTATATATGAAGAAAATTTTCTAAAAAATTTTGGGGTGTCATTTGACCACCATGAGACCAGGTGGCTCTACCCATACACTATTAAAAAAATTTTGACACAATAAAATTTGACCCCATCTATTTTAAAAATAATACAACATTTAATAGAAAAATTAAAACTTCTATCCCAATCGGTAATTCCATTATCATCGCTTCATGTCTCTAAAAGTTTTACGTTTCTGAGGAACCTTACCCCACTTGGCCCGACCCCTTTTAAACAAATTATAATTTAATAATAACAAATTAAACCCCCATAAAAAATCCCAATCCAGCCAACATCAACCCCTCGTCCCAAAACTTTCATTTTTCTTAAGTTTTAAGAACCCTACCCAATTAAGTGTGGAAAGAACATTGTTTATCCTTGTTAAGAAGATGGTTGACATAAAAAAATATTATTTATCTTTTATATATCGCTTGGTTAAGCTTGCATTGATTTTGTCAGTTGATACGGTAAATGCAGAAAGAACATTTTTTACAATAAAGATTATAAAAAATGATTTAAAAAATTAAATTGGAGATCAATGGATGAATGATTGTTTGGTTACATATGTTGAGAAAGATATTTTTAACAACATCGACAATAAAAATATAATTCAATAGTTTCAAAACATAAGATAGCGTCGTGAACAATTGTAAGTAAATGATATGAGTTGTTAAACTTTATTTGGTATACATTTTCTTTTAGTTACCATTTTGAAAGCTTTGCAATGTCATATGTTTAACTATATTATACATTAGATTATCGGGTATTAATGTTATGCAGTAATTTATATGACTTTATTTAGATGTTTTAATGTTTTTAATTATGACATCGTAATTTAAAATTTGTGGCTCTGCCCATAATACTGTGTAAGTGGATAGTTCACTCTTGTTTTTAATGTTTTTTTTCTAATGATCAAAAAGTGTAAAACTAAATAATTACATCAACGGATCTTAAATTTAAAAGTTTTAATCTCAACCATTAAACTTAGTTAATCTAATGATCCTAAACCAATGAAAACTAAATAGTTGTATAGTAAATGTAAACTTTTTTTTGTCTAATAGCATTTTAGTTCTCTATCAGTTTAAATTTAAGTCAAATTATTCTTTGCCCCATCAGTTTTTGAGATCAAATACTTAATGAGTCCATATTATTTAAATTTATGTAATTTATCCCTTCCAATATTTAATTGTAACATTGTGTGTGTATAATATATATATAGGGTTAAGATCAACTTACACTGTGTAAAACTCTTTTAAGTTTTACACGTTTTTTGGATCGTTGAATGGGGGAAATGGATGATTGAGATTAACTCCGTGTTTTTAATTCCCAAGTGATAATCTTCACATATTTTACTGTTAATCTCATCTATCTGTTTCACTCATCCAACGATCTAAAAAACGTGTAAAACTTAGAGAATTTTACACAGTGTAATTTGATCATATCTCATATATATATATATATATAATTTAGAATCTTATCTTCCTTCCTTTAAACGTCTCCATAAATATTACCAAAAATGATACATGACTTGATGGATAAATACTCCTACATTGGGCAAACTTGATAATTATCATAGTTGTTTCAACCACAATTTAATTCAGTTAGTTTCAACTTTAGTCATCTTATTAATTCCAAACAGCTTATTTATGGCACTCGAATTAAAACAAAATCTTAATTATTAAATAATAATTCAAATTAATTTTAATGAACTTCCTTTAAAATTAGTAATCTTTTGTTAACATTTGAAGATAGAAATGGGTAGCAAGTTTGTCCTCGTCTGTAATTAAGAAAATTGGGTTCAATGTATCCAAACTCATTATATTATATTTATTATTTTCAGTGGTTGATTTTATTTCCTAATAGCTTTCGAAAATAAAGGGGAAAATAACTTTTTTTCTTCTAAAAATTCACATTTTTTATATTCTCCAATTGTAAAAAAAAAATTATTTTACTAACTAACAAGAGTTGGATGCAATGGCAAGACACGTTGTTCTCCTAAAGAGAGAACTCGGATTTGAACCTTAAGGATAATATTGTTGGGAAAGAAAGCCACGAATCCCAAACATGGACCCAGGGACCGAGCCAAGATTTCAAGTTAGGGGCAAACTATAAATATTTGAAAGTGGGGGAGCAAATTCATAAATAAACTATTTTAAAAAAATTAAATCGGGGTACAAAAAAAAATTCTTCATGGATGGGGGAGATTGCCCCTCCCACTCCTTAATAGCTCCCTCCGTCCATACATAGATCATAAAAAGGAGATGTACTTCATAAAAAAATGAGATTTATTTTACTATATTAGTATGGCTTAAGTTCGGTAAATGATGACATTAAAATTTATTAATTCTAATTTTAAATAATTTGAACATGTACAATTTTTTAAGATTATAACATGATTTTATTTATTGCAAAATTCTTGATATACATGGTATGAGCTTATGAAATATAAATGTAGATTTCTTACCTTAAAAAGTTGATATATAGATTTTCATAGTTATTTAATTAGGGAAAATTCTACAATGTGCGACGAATACGGATGAACACCACTAATGATGAACATTGATGAACACCATTAAATTAATTAATAAAGATTTAAAATTTCAAAGACTCATCAAATAATTAATAATTACTTTAAAAATTCAATTAAATTATTTTTTATAGATATTAAAATTTTATTTTTTTAATAAGGGTAAACTATAAATTTAGTATCTCACCTATTTTCGTATTTCTATTGAACCCTCATTTTTTAAATATTATTTCAATTTGACCCTATTCTTTATAAAAAATAATTTAACCCTTAAGCCTCAACCTAAAACCTTAAACTATTAAACCTTAAACCCTTAAACTCTTAAACTTATACCCTAAACCATATACCTTAAAAATAATTTTATTTAATAAAATCTATATATAGATATTGCAACCCGTATTTTGTTACAAAATGAATTATTAGAGAACTTTGTTCTTGGATGAAGGAATTAAGTTCATGTTCAGTTGTGCTTTTGCTGGTATATATGTATGATCATACCGCTATGACTAAGCCAATCTCCACGCTTGCGAAAACAACACCGAGGTATACGCCCATACACACCACGAAATCGAATTTATTGAACTTCCAAAGATGAATCGTTGCCTCGTAATCAATGAGACCAAGCATTGCAGCCATTATAATAGCAGACAGCACTACAAGGGGAGTGTAGTGGAACAGTGGTGTTAGGAACAGCAATGTGATCATAACTGCAATGGCCATGACAACGTTTGACATTGCCGTTTTACACCCTCCATTGAAGTTGACAGCCGACCGAGAAAATGTCCCTGAAAATCTATATATAGATTTTATTAAATAAAATTATTTTCAAGGGTATATGGTTTAGGGTATAGGTTTAAGAGTTT
Source organism: Hibiscus trionum (assembly GCA_030270665.1). Classification (NCBI taxonomy): domain Eukaryota; kingdom Viridiplantae; phylum Streptophyta; class Magnoliopsida; order Malvales; family Malvaceae; genus Hibiscus; species Hibiscus trionum. The sequence continues at coordinate 47,030,002 of BSYR01000017.1, read as the reverse complement.
AAGGGTTTAAGGTTTAATAGTTTAAGGTTTTAGGTTGAGGCTTAAGGGTTAAATTATTTTTTTATAAAGAATAGGGTCAAATTGAAATAATATTTAAATAATGAGGGTTCAATAGAAATACGAAAATAGGTGAGGTACTAAATTTATAGTTTACCCTTATTAAAAAAAATAAAATTTTAATATCTATAAAAAATAATTTAATTGAATTTTTAAAGTAATTATTAATTATTTGACGAGCCCTTAAAATTTTAAAGCTTTATTAATTAATTTAATGGTGTTCATCAGTGTTCATCATTAGTGGTGTTCATCGGTGTTCGTCGCACGTGGTAGACTCATCCTTTAATTAGATAACTTGGTACGTCCTTATGAAATATTTAGGGTGCTACTAATTGAGTTGCGGAGCTCGTAAGTTTTTTAAGCTCGACTCGGTCCAAACTCGATTAATGTTAGATTTGAGTTTTTAATGAGTCGATTTAAGTCGAGCAACATAAAATTCGACTCGATTAATTCGCGAGTAGGTCATTAATAAGTTTTATAAAAAAAATTATTTTTTGTGACTAGTTAAAAAAATTATGTTCCGAGAAGTTTGAATGCTATTTGAAAACTCTAAAAAAGTTCAATGGTTTACTAAGCAATTTATACATGAAATCTTTGGGGTTTGAATTCCCAATTGTTTGTGTATTTACCGAGTTTAACGAGCAACGATTTTTTAACGAGCACGAGTCGAGAATTTTTTTATAGAATTTATCGAATATTGAGTCAAGTCGAGCACGAATCAAATAATTTTTGAGTCGAGTAGAGCATTACTCTACTTACGATCGACTCGCTCGATAAACACCCTATAAATATTTAATTTGTGTACCTTAAAAATTTAATAAATAGATATTCATATTTATTCAATAACATTATCTATATTCAGATTTGACCCAACTTAATATTTCGATGCCAAAACACCATGCCTAAAGTGTGACTTACACGGGTTAAACACCTTGAATCGACAACTGCCCAATCCATGCATAGGTCTACCGGCGGTGACGAAGTGTGGGTGATGCAGCATATTCTGAAAAAGTTTGGACTCAATAGCTTAATGCGAAAAAAGAAAAAGAAAGAAAGCATGAACAATGTTTTTTCACAAATGTTCAAAAAGTTAAAACCGACGGAAACATAATTTTATATTAGAGTATGATTCTAAAATTATATTAAAAATTTATGTGTAAAATTATAAAATTTTTAAAAATGCAAAATTGATTTAACAATAGAAAATACAAAAATATCTAAACTATACGAAGATTTAAAATATGTTGAGGGACGACCGCACCTCAACACCTTTCGGTCCATCTCCGGAAGCCTATAATTCTTATATAAATAGGACAATTCGTCCTTAAGACGTCCCACCATTTCCTCGAGTTCTTAAGCCAAATTTCTTATACTCCAACTGAGTCTCAATGGATAGCTCAGTTGCTCCGGTCACCATCGACAATGACCATAGAAATCCCAGCAAGCTCTCTTCTCAAAGGAAGTCCTCTAAAGGAGGTTGGAACGCCGCCATTTTTGTCATCTGTAAGCAAATCTTTTCTCCCCGTTTTTGTTTTCCCTTTCTGTTCGACAAGTGTATGATGAATTGTCATCGTCGATTCATGCAGTTGTCGAGATGGCTGAGCGATTTGCTTTCTACGGTTTGGCTGGAAACCTGATCACATACCTCACGAACAATCTCGGCGAACCGATGACCGTCGCCGCCAAAAACGTCAACACGTGGGTCGGGGTCTCCTCCATCTTCCCTTTGCTCGGAGCGTTCATAGCCGATTCGTACCTCGGTCGCTTCAAGACCATCCTAGCGTCCTCTTTGATCTACTTCTTGGTAACTTTATCTTTTTCGGTCGCGTTGCGTTTACTGCGGTATTGTATATATTTGTTTCCTCAACAAAAACAATTGTTGGTGTTACAGGGGATGGTGTTATTGAGCTTATCAGTGTCTGTAATCCCTATGCATTATCGGAAAGTTGTGTTCTTCACTGCGCTTTACGTTTTAGCCATCGGAGAAGGAGGCCATAAGCCATGCGTTCAGACCTTCGCCGCCGATCAATTCGATGAGAATAATCCCCAAGAAAAAGCTGCTAAAAGCTCATTCTTTAACTGGTGGTACCTTGGAATCGTCACAGGAGCCTCGGTCGCCATTGTTGTTGTTATTTATCTCCAGGTGAATTCAAATAATACATATGATTCTCCTGAAAGGTCAAACTCAGGTTTTAGTCCTTCTATGATGCTAAAATTTATGATTCAGTCCTAGTAACTTCAATTTGGTTCTTCTACTTTTATAATTGAATTTGTTAATTTAAATAATTAAAAAAAAATATTATTCTAGCTAAATGAATCAACCAATGATAATATAAAAACCACAGTACCGGATTATGAATAATTAAAGTATAAGCGCTAACTATCGGATTTAACCATAATAAAGGGACCATCAATAATAATTTAACCTTTCTAAAAGCCCTTTTATTAACCGTTACTTTTCTTTTACATAATCATGATGGTTTTAACGTAAAGTGATATCAGTTTTCTATAATTAGTTTAAATTTAATTCAGTCAAGTTATGCAATAAAAATAATAAATTATAGTAACATATTTTTTAAAAACTTTTCTTTTGTTTATAAATTTTAATGTTTGATGTGGTGTAGGATAATGTTAGTTGGGCAGCAGGATTTGGGGTGTTATCAGGGTCACTGGCGGTGGCATTGGCAGTGTTTTTAACCGGAATCAAGCGGTACCGAAAGCAGCGGCCGACGGGGAGTCCCTTCACCATGATAGCTCGGGTCTTCGTCGCCGCTGCAAAGAAGTGGCGCGTGAGTGAAACCCACGGTGGAAGGGGTATCTGTTACGAGGATGATAGAAGAATATGTGAGAGCAACAATTTGGTCCGTACCAAACAGTTCAGGTAAATATTTCGATATAATAAAAACATGAAAGGTTAATATTTAACACACGATCAGTAAAATATTTTAATTCAACTGACAATGTAACAAATAATTTTTTTATCCTAAATATGTTTATAAAACAATAAAAACATATGAACATAAAATATAAAATTTCACACTCAAAAAATTATTTTGATCTTTAAACAAAAAAAAAGAACAAAGTTGGTAATAATTGAATTTCAGAAGGAAGGAAAACATCAAATTCAAGTAATTTGTTTCTCATTCAAGTTTGTTTAAAAGTAGTAAATTTACAAGTGGCTTCTCAAATCTGTGATATGTTTGGATTTATTTGTATTAAACAATTATTCTCTATAAAATGATTTATCTAAAGATTTGGATTTTTTTACATATCGAGAATGAAATTATTCTGTGTTCTTTTTTTTTTTGTTAATCACTCATGTGAATTCTAAAAGCTTTATTATATTTATATAAAAAGTTAATTAAAAAGAATAAATGAATGACGTGGGTTTAATTTGCTATTCTATGAGTATGATTTTTTTTAATAATTTAAATATGATTACAAGGTAATATATATTCGTACATATTTTTAACCTTTTGACAATGCGCATACATCTTGTAGACAAAGTAATTTGAACACGAGTCTTTTTAGATAAATATCATCCATTTTCCCCACTAAAACACTGGGTTTGAGTATGGATTATTTTTTATACTTTGGTGATAGAAACAAATTTACTTTACAAATGAAATTATATCGGTACTACTATATATTTTCGTTTTTAATATATTTAATTTAAATTAATTAATTAATTAAATATTAATAAATATATAAAATATTATCTTCATGCAACTTGCACATCACCATAATGGTGATGACAAACAAAGGTTGATATTAATTTTAACTATTAATATACAGGCAGAGGAATCCATATTATAATAATAATAATAATATCTATGTGATAAAATCACTACTTTCATTTAAATAATAAGAAATAAAATGCTTTATGTTCACTTTTTTTTATTGTATTGTTTAATCATATTTAGACAGGTTAGTAAATCTCTTTATTGATGTTCACACAGATAGAATGAGATCCTATTCTCTTGCAAATTTACTCTGATCTGACTACAACTGTGTTTATATTAAATTAATTGCATTTATACCCAAAAATATTCTCCAATTCTGCCATAATTATTGTTTTTGTTTGATTTTTAATCAATTTCATCTTCTTCTTTTATGTTTCTTGTTGCTTACACTTTGGAATTAAAACTATGGGCTTAAGATGATAAAGTTATGGCTTAAGCCCTTGAATTTTTGAAAAAAAATTATTGTCCTTAAACTTTTTTATCTAATTAAACTCTTAAATTAAGAAATTAAATTAATTAAATTTTTGAATCTAAAAATTGAATCAATTAAGGTTTTTTTTTTATCAATTTTGACCATTAAATTTTGACATTTTTTGGATCTATTGGTGTAGTGTGTTGTGTCACAATGTTTCCACTTGATATTTTTAGAATTTTTAGAATTTTATTTAAAATTATTTAAAATTTCTAAAAATTCTATAAAAAAACTTATGAAATTTATAAAAAAAAATATTTTTTTTTGAAAAAACATATGTAAATAATATCTAAAGAAAAAAACTGTCAAGATTTAATGGTCAAAACTACTCAAACTTAATAGATTCAATTTTTTTGGTTCAAGAGTTTAATTGATTCAATTTCTTGGTTCACGGACTTAATTGAGTGCAAAAAATTCAGGGGCTTATTTGATTTTTTAGGCTTATATAAAGTATACCGACTTTTTTATTTTGGTGCCTAAAATATTTTTTGATCAAAATAAGTACCTAAAATATACTTTTTGGTTAAATTAGGTACCTAAAATATACTTTTTGGTCAAAATAGGTACCTAAAATATTTTTTCGTTAAAATAGGCACATACTGTATTTTTTAATTAGGGTAATTATTCTATACACAAGCGCTTGCGTAAACTTTTTTACACAAACGCCTTAATTTTAGGGGTTAGAGATTTCGTTTAGGGTTTAAAGTTTAGGGGTTTAAGTGTAGCATTTTTGAATTTAGGGGTTGTTGATAGAATTTTGGGTTTAGGGTTAAAATTTAAGGTTTATATATTAAAACCTAAATCCCTACCCATATTATCCTAAACCCTAAACCCTAAATTCTAACGATGAACCCGAAATTCTAAACCCCTACACTAAAACCCCTAAACTCTAAACCCTATAATTGAGGCGCTTATGGAAACAAAAAGTTTCCACCGCCAGTGTATATGATAATAATCCTTTTAATTGATGTCAAATGACAATTTTTAGTAACCTATATAAAAAATATGTATACTTTAAGTACCTATTTTGACCTAAAAAATACTTTAGATACTTATTTTGACCAAAAAATATACTTTAGATACTTACTTTGACGAAAAAATACTTTAGGTACTTATTTTGACCAAAAAATAATTTAGGTACCAAAATGAAAAAGTTGGTATACTTTATGTACTAATATGGTATAGAAGCTTTTTTTTTTTACAAAAGTTCAAGGGTTTCTTCCGCTATTAAGCCTAAATTTATTTTAAATTTTTCATTTTTTTGTGTGGGTTAGATTGATTTCCAATATAGTCAATTTAGGTCCTGTCAATTCGAAATTTAGAATTTTGAATCCTTTCATGTTTGGATCATTTTTAAATTCGATTTGTTAATCAAGTAATTTCAAGTTCAAGTCATTTTGGGTTATAGATTGGGTCATATTAAGTTTTGGTCATTCAGACTTGAGTCATTTCCAATTCAAGTCATTTAGGTTAAAGTTGTTGACTTTTTATTATCCAAATCGAATTATATCGAAATTGAATCTGGATTAATCGGATCAAGTTTTTGTATTTGAATCAAAGTAAGTGCAACATGTATAATATTTCATTTATTCAAACTCGATTTAGTTACATTCTTTGTTGAAAATGCAGATTTTTGGACAAGGCAATGATCATTGACAATAAGGATTGCTTGAGTAAAACCAAGGATCCATGGCGGCTATGTTCATTAAACCAAGTTGAAGAAGTAAAGCTTGTACTTCGCCTTATCCCAATATGGTTTGCTTGCTTAATGTTCAGTGCAGTGATAACTCAGTTACACACATTTTTCACCAAGCAAGGCAGCACAATGTTGAGATCAATAGGTCCCAATTTCGAAGTTCCTCCTGCAGCACTCCAAAGCCTCGTTGGCCTCACAATCCTCATCGCCGTCCCGGTTTATGATCGGGTTTTCGTCCCCATCGCTCGTAAAATAACCGGACATCCCCGTGGAATCACAATGCTACAAAGAATCGGTGCCGGTTTATTCGTTTCCATATTGAACATGGTTGTTGCAGGCCTAGTAGAGACAGCTAGGGTAAACACCGCGAGCAAACACGGCCTACTTGACACCCCAAAAGCTGTAGTCCCGATGAGCATATGGTGGTTAGTTCCCCAATACGTACTCACCGGAATCGGAGACGGCTTGGCAGTCGTCGGATTACAAGAACTGTTCTACGACCAAATGCCGGAAGAAATGAGAAGCATCGGAGCAGCTGCATACATAAGTGTGGTGGGAGTCGGAAGCTTTGTAAACACAGCTATAATCTCAGTGGTTCAAGCCATTACTTCAAGGCATGGGAATGCATGGCTGGGAGATAATCTGAACCGTGCAAATCTCAATTACTTTTATTGGGTATTGGCAGGATTGAGTGGGGTTAATTTGTGTGTTTATATGTGGATTACTAAGGGTTTTGCGTATAAAAACGTTGAGAATAGCGATCAAGCAAATAGTAATAAGGGGAAAGAACCGGAAACAGTAGGCTATTTGGAGGCAAAAGTATGAAATTTGGATGTAAAATTGCATGTTTACGACTTGGTTTTATTACATTTGTTAGGAAGTATAATCTTAACAAGTTTAAATACAAAAGTAGTTCACTAAGTTTATTTTTACTTTTTAATGAAGTACGTATGTTCCGTTTAATTTATAACTAGTGACCTTGACGGTTGACTATTGACCAGAGTTGGTTGTTGACTTTGATTCGAAACCTTGAGTAATTAGTTTTAATCTCCTAATTCTAATTAATTCCGCAACCCGTTTTGTCAAATTTCAACTAGAAACCCTCGGTTTAATCCTTGAATTATAACTAGATTTAATAAACTAGTTTAAGTTACTACTATTACTTTTGTTTTGATAAATGATATTTATTTGTGAAGGTGATTGTGATTCTCCAGCATATTTATAAGTAGGAAGTAAATGGCTGGTTCATCCTACATAGAGTTGTCTGTTGTCGTTGTGTAGTTAAGATTTACAGGCCTACATCAGTATCATGCATGAGGGGTGTTTAAACTTCGATTTTAATCGAATTATTCAATCGAACCTAGGTTTTTTCGTTTAATTTTAGGTATGATCGGTTAATGATTAATTTTTTTTAAACTTTGGTTATCGGTTATTTCGGTTTGAAATCGATTAATTAATTTAAATTATTATATATTAAATATTATATATGTATATATATTTGGACATTGAATTTTTAGAAGTTATAAAATGATCATTAAATATTTTGATATGTTATAAAATGGTTATTAAACATGATCAAATTGACAATAAAATGATAATTAAATTTATTTAGTTATTATAATTTGGACATTAAACTTTTCAAAATTTATCAATAATTTATAATGTGCACTGATCATTTTTTGTAATAGTTGGATAAGTTTAATGATTGTTTTGTAATTTTTGAAAGTTCAATAGCTAAAAGTACCATTTTAGAATAGTTTAGTAACCATTTATGTAATTTACCCAAAAACTTATATTAAATTTTGGTTAATTCGAAAACAACCAAACTAACCGAACTTCGTTCCGTTCAATTAAAAAATTTCAAACAAAGTTCAACTCGGTTAACAATTAAAGCTTAAAAATTTTCAATTAAAGCTCAAAAGAAACCGACACGGAGGGTCGAATGGTGAGTAAATACCAGACAATTGATCACGGGGGAATGGGGCGATCGGAATGGAGATCGGAATGGAGATCGGAATATCTCCAAGGGAAAGGGCGATCAGATCAGAACCAAAGGAGCGGGCAATCGGAGCAGAATCAGGAGCGATCTCAATACCAGGTATGGACATTGTTTGTGATGAATCTACCATTACAATTGCATTGGAAGGGTGTGTGGCAAGTGTTCGATAGACATGGGAGAGTGGTGGATGTCTTTATTCCCAACAAGAAATCGAGAGAAGGAAAAAGATTTGGTTTCGTGCGAATGGGATCCAAAATAGATGCGGACAGAGTTATTGAGAGGCTGAATGGGTTTAGATTGTATGGGTCTTGGATTAGGGTTTCGTATGCAAAAAGGGAGGCAAGATCAGAATATTGGAAAAAGAAACCGATGGAGAAGCAATCGAACTCACAGAAATCATTTGTGAAGGAAGTGAATTCCGCAAAGCAAAAGTCGGATACGGCACAGGAATTAGATGTGAACAAGGAGAAGAAAAATATGCACAGAGAGGATAGAAGTGTGGAAGGCGTGGTGGATGATGACAAAATGGAAATACTTGGTTGTTGTGCCGTCGGATTTTGTAAATCGCCATACAAAATTCGTGATCTTGCGTTGGAATTTCGGAGAGCTAAGCTGGATGGATTATCGATAATGAGAGTGGCGGGTTCGATGGTTTTGTTGATGTTTGAGAACGTCGATACTCGAGCGAGACTCCTAGCTAAACAGGCTTTTTCGGAATGGCTGGAAAATGTAATGCCATGGACTGAAACTTTGGGATTGCCGAATAGAAGAGTTTGGTTATCCGCTAGTGGAATCCCTATACATGCTTGGTCCGAAGGTACGTGCAGGAATATCGCTGAGTTATGGGGTGAATTCATTCAATTGGATGGGGATACGATTGCGCCGTCATCGTTTGAATGATGTAGATTTCTAATTGAGACAGATTTTTTGGAATCAATCGACGAGGTGCTAACCTTGAATATTGGGGGCCAATCATTTAGGGTACGTGTGATGGAGTCAGAGGAAATAATGGGAATCAAATGTGATTGTTGCTGCGGGATGAAGGTGGTGTCTAGGGATGTATCGACGGACAAGGAGGGTGAATCGAGCGAGAGGCATTTGCATTGTGATGGTGTAGATGACAGTGAATACAAGGAGGAGGATTCATTTGTGCCGGATTCAATTTCCGGGGCTACTCCAACGGTGATGCATTATAATGAATTATGGAAGGAACAACAAGGCGGTCCGTTAGAATATAATGTGGCTTCGACTAAGGAGAATTCCGGGGTAGCGGATGAAGATATAGGGCTGGTCTCACGATATTCAGGGGATCAATTACAAATTGTGGGTGAGGAATACGCACGAGCCTTGAGTGAGGAGATCCATGATACACCGGTGGTGATGGGAGATGATGAGCATCGACGGCAGCAAGGGATAAGATCGGAAATTGATAGAGTTGGAAAGGCAATAGTGGTTGAAAAAAATAGGGAACTTAGAAGGGTGAGGAACCTATCGAAACTCTTATTAGATGATTTATCCCCTAAAAAAAGGATAGAAGCTGAGAAAAAATTGGTGAAGAGGGGTAGAGGCCGGCCAAAAAAGAAGGTGAACGATCTACAAGATTTTGCAAACATCTCCCTCTCGGATTCTAATTTTGAAAATAGAAAGAGATCGATAATTAAGGAGGCGAGGGAGACATTAGCATTAGGGAAGTACATTGGTGCGGAGGCAATTGGCAACGAAGACCACATAGTCCAGGATTTGGCAAGGCTAATTGCGAATCGTGAGATAAATCAATAGCAAAGAGAGATGCGGATGTTGTCGTGGAACATAAGGGGGTTGGGTTCGAGTGTGAAGCGGAGAGCAGTGCAAAATTTAGTTCGACAACATCGTTGTGAATTGTTGATTTTACAGGAAACAAAAATGGAGGAGATTTTGGGTGACACGGTAGGTCGATTGTGGCCATCGGATGAGTATGAATTCGCTTATGCTCCAGCTAGGGGCAGATCCGGAGGTGTGCTAGTGATTTGGGATACGAAGCGGTTCAAGGCTGATTTGATACGAATTGGAGATCGATATGTAATGGTGGAGGGTGAGTGGATTAACGAAGAATGGCATTGTGGCGTGGTTGGTATATACGCACCTTGTGTGGTTGCTGATCAAGGGGTTTTGTGGTCTCGTTTGTCGGAGGTTTTGAAGAACAATTCAATCCCATGGTGTGTGGGAGGAGACTTTAACGAAGTGCTACATCCGAATGAGAGGCGAGGTGGTGTCGTACGAACGAGGGGAATGATATTGTTCAAGGAGTTTGTTGAATTGCACGCACTGCTGGATATACCGTTACGGGGGAGATGCTTTACATGGTTTGGTCCGGGTAAGCAATGCAGCAGGCTGGATAGGTTTTTGTTGTCCCCGGATTGGTTAGACAAATTCCAAGTGTTACAATTGAATGGTTTATCAAGGGGAGTGTCGGACCATGTGCCGCTGTTATTGGTTAGCGATCCTAGGGACAGTGGACCGAAGCCATTCCGCTTTATGAATGCTTGGTTGTATTCGAAGGATGCGTTGGACAAAATGGGGCATGAATGGGAGAGATTAGGATCTTCGGATGTGGGGTGGGGGAGCTTGAGTATTTCGGCAAAATTGAAAGGGATGAAATCATATTTAAAGCGATGGAATGAACACTCATTTGGCAACATTGATGGTCGAATCAAAATATCGACTAGTAAATTGGATGCTTTAGACGATATGGTAGAGAAGGATTCAGCTTCATGGAAGGAAATAGAGGAACGATGGAAGCTTAATTCGGAGTTGTGGAGGCTATCGAAATTACGTGAGGTACATTGGCGACAAAAAATCGAGAGGGGCATGGTTAAAGGATGGGGACCAAAATACGTATTTTTTCCACCAGGCTGTTAAGATACGCATGATGCGTAACTCGATTAGAGGAGCATTGTGGCATGGTCGTTGGGTAATGGAGCCGACGCAACTAAAATCATATTTTTTCAGTGAGTTTCGGAAGCATTTTCAGCGCATTGAAATGGCGGGTTCGATGGAAGCGATGATTGATTTTCCTTGCTTGAGTGAATTGGAGGCGTCATGCTTGGAAGTGGATTTCGCCGAAGCTGAAATTCAAGCAGTAGTATGGAATTGTGAAGGCTCCAAAACACCAGGTCCGGATGGATTCACCTTTGAGTTTTATAAAAAGGGCTGGGCATTTTTAAAGAAGGATGTGATGAAATTTATAGCGGATTTTGTGCAAACGAGCAAATTGCCGTCGGGGATTAATTCTTCCTTTGTGGTTTTAATTCCAAAAAAGGAGAATCCGTTAGTGGTTAGTGATTATAGACCTATTTGTCTCTTGAATTCGCTGTACAAAATTCTAGCTAAATGTCTAGCAAAAAGATTACAGGAGGTGTTGCCGAAGTTGATTAGTGATGTGCAATCTGGTTTTGTAAGAGGTCGGCAGATTTTAGATGGAGTTCTATTGGCGAATGAAACAATTCATTCGATGCAACGAAGACGAGGTGATGAGGGGGGATTTATCTTAAAACTGGATTTTTCGAAAGCTTATGATTGCATTAAGTGGGAATGTTTAGATCATATTTTGTGTAAAATGGGGTTTGGTGATTTGTGGCGTAAGTGGGTGATGGAATGTGTCACTACAGCAAGATTGTCGATCCTTGTAAATGGCTCGCCGACGGGAGAATTTGAAATGCAGAGGGGTTTACGACAGGGTGATCCACTATCGCCCCTTTTATTTGTGATTGTGGCTGAACTTCTACATCAATTTTTGAGTAATGCGAAGAGATTGGGAGTGTTTGATGGGATTGTAGTAGCCGAGGGATGTGTTGTGTCACATTTGCAATTTGCGGATGACACAATCCTCTTTTTCCCGGCAAGGATTGAGTATGCACGTAATTTGAAGCGTATTCTGACATGTTTCGAGTATACTACTGGTTTGAAAATTAATTTTGCTAAATTGCGGTTGTATGGAATAGGGGTGGACGATGATTTGATGATGCGAACTGCTGCTGTGTTGGGGTGTGACCGTGATACGCTTCTTTTTGTTTACTTGGGACTGCCTTTGGGAGTCAATACGCGCAGCATACAGATGTGGGATCCACTTATACAGCGTTTCAGAGATAGCTTGGCGGGGTGGAAACGTGACACATTGTCCTTTGCGGGGAGGTTAGTGTTGATTAATTCCGTTTTGTCCGCTTTACCTCTTTATTATATGAGTTTGTTTATGGTGCCAAGGGGTGTATTAAACAAGATAGATCGGATACGGAGGAGATTTTTGTGGGGAGGTTCGGATACTAAAATGAAATTAAGTCGAGTGAGCTGGTCAATCGCTTGTCGACCTCGTCGGTTTGGGGGATTGGGAGTGGTGAATTTGCGCGTAAGAAATATTGCGCTTTTAGCGAAATGGCGGTGGAGGTATGCGACGCAAGGGGATTCCCTTTGGAGGATTATTATAGATGCGAAGTATGGTTGTGATATTAGGAAGTGGTGGCCGAGAGAGGTGGGGTTGCAAAAAATGTCATTTGTTTGGCGCCAAATTGTTAATCTTAATGAAGCGAATGAGATGAATGGTTTGATGGGTAGAGAGGCTTTTATGTGGCAATTGGGGGGATGGCGAAAAAATAATTTTTTGGCACGATGTGTGGTGTAGTGATAGGCTGTTGGCTGAGTTGTTCCCAAGATTGTATCGGCTTGTGGTTGAGAAAGAATTGACAGTGAAGAAGTACACGAAAGGAGGTAATTTTGAACATGAGGAATGGGAGAAATTCTTTGTTCGATCCTTGCGATTTTTAGAACTTGAGCAGCTTAAGGAGGTCCGTGCGCTATGCGGGAGCTTTCATCTTTTTCCATCTCAGTGTGATCGTATAGTGTGGTTACACTCCACGACGGGGGAATTTTGTGTTGCGAATTTGGCGAAATTGATGCAATCGTTTGGATTGGTGGTGCGTGATGAATTGAATATGCTTTGGAGATTGCCGATACCTCCGAAGGTGCAACATTTTTTATGGTTTGCGTGACTGAATCGTTTACCAACAATGGAGATGTTGTGCGCACGGGGAATGCCGATCACGGGGGATGGGGTCTGCTGTGTATGGTGCCGGACGGGTGAAGAAACACTCGATCACCTCCTGCTTCACTGCCCAGCGGCTTGGGCAGTTTGGACAACATTTTTTCGATGGTGGGGAACGGATATGGTACAGCCTTGGCGTGTGGTGAATTTGCTGGAGATGTGTTTTGGGTCCTTGTTTATGGGACATGTGCGTGATTGGTGGATGGCGGGGTGTGCAGCGACGTTTTGGTCTCTATGGTTGGCGCGTAACAATGCGTTGTTCAATAATATTCGGGCGACAGCGGGGGAAATTATTTTCCTCATCAAGTTGAGGTCGATGTATTGGGTGAGGATGTTGAATAGTGAGAGTGTGATTTTGGAATCGGCTTGGTGGGTTTCTCCTTTGAAGTGTATGGTTCGTAGTCCGAGTAATGTCACGCGGGGGAATTTATAATGGGAGAGGCCACCGGTGGGGGTATTTAAATTTAATGTCGATGGCTCGGCGAGAGGTAAACCGGGTAGAGCTGGTTGTGGGGGCGTGCTAAGAGATGAATTTGGCCGTATTTTTGCATTATTTTCAGGTCCGATAGGGGTTGCGGATTCAAATGAAGCTGAGCTGCAAGCTATTTGTCACGCATTGGAGATGGTGGTTGGCTCGGGGTGGGAACAACGTCCGTTGGTGGTGGAATCGGACTCCACTACGGCCGTGGCTTGGGTCATGCATTTGGAGAAGCGACCATGGAGGTTTTGGCGCTGGTTCCGGCGAATTGATGAAGCGTGTGCGGCACTAAATGATGTATGTTTCCAACACGTTTTCAGAGAGGGGAATAGACTAGCGGATGTCTTGGCTAAAACTGGTGTTGATAGACCGAGTTGGTTTAAGCAATGTGCCTAGCATGATGTATATTTTATAAATGGTGTTTGTACTGGATACACGCTCACGAGTACTCTTTTCCTCTGTAGGATTTAGAGAGGTTTTTAATGAGGCTTGTGAGCGTGTTGGTCATGTATGTTATCTTATTAATAAAACATGCATGTTGCCGATTAAAAAAAATGAATTTTAGTTATTTCGATTCGTTCAGTTAACCGAACCAACCGATAAAACACCTCATGACACATGAGACTTGACAACATGAACTTACGATTAACGTGTTACATGTGTTTGCCTTATTAACTGTTATAATAAATGGATTAACGTGTTACTTATGTTTGCCTTATTAACTGTTATAATAAATGTTTATATGGTGTGACTGTGTAATGTTTCTTGACTTTGCGTTATGTTTTTGGGTGATTTTAGGGAGAAACCGTTAATTTAGGGCTAAAATGAGGCTGACTTGTTGTACATGTAATAAGTTTGTGCATAAATTCTTAGGAGGTTTGTATATAAATGTTTACAATGAGTGTAATAAAACGGTATAAACATAAATCTTACAACGTAAAGATTTGTGTACAAAAAAATTTTCCTACAAGAAAACGCATTTTATTACAACAACGGTGAGAATTTTAGTAGGTACAGAAAATATTATGAAATATACATAAATTCGTACAAAAACAGTAGTAAAAAAAGTAGGTACCGAAATCCTTACTCGAGATCACCAAAACCATTAGGAGCTCAACTTAGTTTAAGCATTTGTCTACATAAATATTTTCCTACAAGAAAACACATTTTATTACAAGAACGATGAGACTTTCAGTAGGTACAGAAATTATTACAAAATATACATAAATTCTTACAGAAATTGTAATAAAAAACATAGGTACCGAATTCCTTACCCGAGATCACCAAAATCAAAAGGAGCTCAACTTAGGGTAAGCATTTGTGTACATACAGATTGACCTACGAGAAAACCTATTTTATTACAAGAACGATGAAAATTTCAGGAGGTACAGAAATTATTACAAAATATACATAAATTCTTACAAAAACGGTAATAAAAAATGTAGGTACCGAATTCCTTACCCGAGATCACCAAAAACCAAAAGGAGCTAAACTTAGAGTAAGCATTTGTGTACACATATATTGACCTATGAGAAAACCTATCTTATTAAAAGAACGATGAGAATTTCAGTAGGTACAAAAAATATTACAAAATAAACACAAATTATGACAAAAATGATAGTAAAAAAGGTAAGTACCGAAATCCTTACATGAGATCACCAAAACCAAAAGGAGTTCAACTTAGGGTAAGCATTTGTGTACATATAGATTTTCCTACAAGAAAACGCTATAACCCCCTTGACCCGGCCTAGATGCCCGACCGAACCGAGCGAGTCACACGAGAAATAATAAAGTAAACTGGGAAGGTTTACCTCATTAAACAACCTTATTTTTATTTTTATCTTATCTAGATGCTCATTATCATACTATGTGATTTGAACTCGTAGCGGAAGAAACTTCATTTCAATCAAACATTAATTTGGCATTCATTTGACAACATACATGTTATAAGGACCAAAATGTAATTTTTACAAATTACATGGACTTAAGCCGATTTAAAGTTACCAACCTTTAATTAGTCATGTTTCATGCCACTATGTCAAATCTCAACTCAATTCAATAATCCAAACTCATTTAATTGCACCACAACGTTCTGGGACTAAAACGTAAAAAAAAAACAGAAGTGCTAGACATCTCAAATAACTAACTTAACTGCTAAGGGTATCGGTACTGTCAACCCTGTATCGATACGCTTTGTCATGCCAACCTTAAGCTCGTATCGATACACGGGATTCCAATAACCAAATAACCAAAGCCCATATCGATACACTTCGACTCGTACCAAAACACCATGCCCATTTCAGCCTCACCGTACCAATACGACCTTATGCATATCGATACGTATAGGCCTGAAATGTCATTTCTTCAAAGCTTTTCACATATTTAAGGGTTCGAATCACTTCAAGCAGACTATAAACTCATGCACAAACATAATAGTAATCTAAACAAGCTCCAAACTCAGAACAAACATGCTTGTAATTAACCAAAACATTTCGATTCAAACTCTAGAGGCATACTTCCTAAGAACATTCAACCAAAAGTCCAAAAGCATAAACCGAGCTTAAATCAAACTCCAAAGGCCATTTACAACTTCAAAACAACAATATAAACTTGCTCAAAATAGGGAGTTTAACGAACACGTTCCCAAATCAACAATGAACCCCATTGCCTATATTACTAGAAGTCTCGTTTGAAACCATACTTTCAAAGAACGAAGCCCTTGGATCCTCCTTGCTCACGTGTTGCCTCCACTCCCTTAATTCTCTGCATTGATGGACAAAGAGAGCGTAAGCACACTAAGCTTAGTTAGGAGTGCTCAAAACAAAACACTGTCAATGCAATTTGAAAACATTTTCTCAAAAGCATTGAAATCATCATTTTAATCCATTTATAAAACATCATTTGAAACATCATGCCTTTACAAACCATGCACTTTAACCATTCAAAAACCAACATATTAAACCATATGCATCGCGTATTGTAAAACCACAACAAGTCATATTGCTAGCCTCAATTTAAGCTTTCCCATGCATAACATACATGTGAAACTAAAATTGATTTTGATATAACAAATTTGATTTATGGACTAAATTGCAAAACAATAAATTTTTAAGTACTTTTCAAAGTCTCACATTTTGACAAGCCATTTTGAACCAAACTTTATTTCAAGACAAAACATACTTAAAGGTTCAAATTTCACTAAGTCTTTTCATGTGTTTTCAAGCCAAACTTCAGCAAAACGCCCGGGCGTATCGATACCCTTATGCGTATTGATACAGTTTTTCAACACTAGAATTTTAATCATTCATAGCGTATCGATATGGTATAACCCCGTATCGATACGAAATTCATCTGGTCAAGACTTTAAGCTATAGCGTATTGATACGCTTTGGAACCGTATCGATATATATTTCTTATCGAAACATTATTTTGCTATATCGTACCGATACGACACGTCGTCGTATCGATACAATATGTTGATCTTTGCAAAATCCTTGCATTTAATTTTCGACCGTCGGCTTGTCAGTTAGTTGGTGTCCTAAAATTTAAATAACTGTTGAACCGTATTGATACGCTAAGGGAGCGTACCGATACGCTTTTTATCAAAACCAAACTCAGGATTCCAGTGAGCAAAATCCGTACCGTATTAATACACCCCTTAATATCGTACCGATACGCCCTCGAAGCATATTGATACTCATTGTTTTTCAGTCACAACGACCCTTTCTTGTTTGAGACAGGTACCGATACGCCCACGAGCCTACTGAAACGGTAGGTTGTGGAGCAACATTTATTGCGGGAAATTGCAGCCCAACGGCTTTATTGATGATCTCAACCACCCAAACGGCTAGAAATCAATACAAGGGTATAAACACAAGTCTCAAATGCACCAGAAACAATTATTGAACCTACAAGCAACATCAAAGCACTCAAATCCAAACTTTGTTCTTTAGAGTCAAATCTTTGTACCCAACTCCTTTGTGTTCATCATTGTAATTCTTATTGTGAGCTTGGGGAGTGTGTTATTGTAATTGGGTAAACATTATCCTTATAGAGGAATTTGTAAAGTTTATAAAAAACTCTTCTTTGTAAAGTGAGTGGATTGAGCTTTGGGTAGAAAGCTTAGAAAAGGGGAATTGGTATCAAGTAGTGGGAGCTAAGGTAGTGGATGTAGAGTTCATTGGAGAACTTGAACCACTCTAATTGCCTTGTGTACAAAATTTTATTCTTCCAATTTCCACCCTTAGAATTTTTATCGCCAATTTACCCCTCTCTTGGCCATTTGCAATTGTTTGATCAACTCAACAATTGGTATCAGAGCTACACTCATTGGAAGGATTACAACCCTATTGAGTCGATTCTAGGAGAGTTTGATCAACAAAAAGTCAAGCAATGACATCCATACCCACTTCCAACCTCTACGAGCCTCAATCTACCACCAAACCACCATTCTTCAATGGTGATAACTACCCATATTGGAAGAATATGATGAGACTCTTTATCAAGTTTACCGACTACATGGTATGGAATGTAGTTGAAGAAGGGCCATACATTCCGATGAAGAGAGACGATGAAGGAAGACTTGTCCCAAAGGTCAAAGCCGAAATGACCAAAGATGATATAAGAATGATGCAAGTCAACGATAAAGCTCTACATGTCATCTTTTGTGCTCTTGGTCCGGATATCTACTCCAAGGTGCTCTAGATCAAGAATGCCAAGGAAGTTTGGGACACCCTCGAGACAACATATGAGGGAACTAGCGACGTCAAGGAAACAAAGATCAGGCTACTCAATCTAAGCTACGAAAACTTCAAAATGGATCCCAATGAGAGTGTTTCCAAGATGTTTGATCGATTCTCGGTCATCGTCAATGGATTGAAGGGCTTCGGTGAAATCATTCCCGAAGACAAGCTAGTAAGGAAGTTGTTGTATTCTCTTCCAGAATCATGGGATAGCAAGAGAACGACCATTATTGAAGCTCAAGATTTGAAGACTCTCAAGCTAGATGCTCTTGTTGGATCTCTACTTACATATGAGTTCATGAAGAAGGGAAGAGAAGAAGAAAAGAAAATAGAGGAGAAGAAGGTTGAGAAGAAGGATGTTGAGAAGAAGAAGATTGGAAACGCTCTTAAAGCTTTATATCATGAAAGCGATTCTAGTGAAGATGAAGATAAGGAGATGGTCATGTTGGCCAAACGATTCACTCGCTTCATGAAGTCCAACCGAGGGAGAAAGTTCAATAGAAAATGGGACTTCAAGAACAAGAGTAAAGAAGAAGAGAATGACCAAATCATTTGCTATGAGTGCAAGAAATCCGGCCACATCCGTCCCGAGTGCCCTCAATTGAAGATGAAGAGTTTTGGGAAGAAAAACAAGCTCAAAGATCAAGTGGCAACTTGGAGTGACGAGGAGTCATCCGAGGAGGATGAGGAAGTGGCTAACCTTTTTCTCATGACCATTGATGATGTTCCAAAGGTAAACCTCAACTCATCTAATTTTTATTTTACCTATGATGAGCTTCAAGATACATATGATGAGTTGCAAGAGGTCTATGATGAGTTAGTTAAAAAATATAAAGAGTCAATTTTGAGAAATAAGAAAAAATATTTCCGATTTAAAAATCCAAAATGGGTCTCTTTCAAAATCTAACTCGGAATTGGAAAAGAAGGTTTTATACTTAATAAATCTTTCAAATGATCTTAAGAAGAAAAATCTTGATCTTGAAAAACTTCATTTCGATTTTCAAGATTATCACACAAAGGAGATGGATAATCTTAAAACTTCTATTACTATTGAGAGAATCAATTTTGAAAAAGGAAATTCTTCTAAAACCCAATATGTAAAAAGAAAACCTTTTTATCCTAAACAAAAATTTTTTTCTAAGCAATCTAAAAGTCAAAGAATTAGGAGTGTTTGAGTTTCTAAGCAATCTAAAAGTCAAAAAATATGTAATGCATGCTCTAAGGGTAAACAACATAGAACCTCATTTAAATCCATTAATGAGGTCTCTACTAGTAGATATTTACAATTGATTCATTTGGATCTTTTTGGGACAATTAGGACTATGAGCTTGGGTGGTAAATCGTATGCTTTTGTACTTGTTGATGATTATTCTAGGTTTACTTGGGTTCTATTCTTAAGTACAAAAGATGAGGCTATAGAAAAATTCATCACATTTTCAAAAATAACTCAAAATGATCTTGAGCTTAAAATTTCTCATATTATAATTGATCATGGAACCGAGTTTCAAAATCTAGGTTTTTGAAGAGTTTTTAAATGAAAATGGGATTAGCCACAGTTTTTCCGCACCTCGCACTCCTCAACAAAATGGAGTAGTTGAGAGGAAAAATCGAACTTTAGAAGAAATGGCTAGAACCATGCTTTGTGAAAATAATTTACCTAAATATTTTTGGACGGAAGCCACAAATACCGCTTGCTACATTATAAATCGAGTAATGATTAGGCCAATTTTAAAGAAAACACCATATGAAATTTTAAAATCTAAGAAGCCTAACATTAGATATTTTCATCCATTTGGTTGCAAGTGTTTTGTTTTAAATAATGGAAAAGATAATTTAGGTAAATTTGATGCTAAAAGTGATGAAGCTATTTTCTTAGGGTATTCTTTGAATTATAAAGCCTATCGTGTATTTAATAAGAGTCTATTCATGTTGTTTTCGATGATAACCTCCTTCCGAGGAAGGATTCTTGTGATGATGATGATGTAGGAATCATTGAAGCCATTGATGGAGGATAAACATCAAAGGTGGATGAGATTCCAACCAAAGAAGAAGATGCACAAGATCCACTTCTTGAAGCCTTGAAGGACTTGGCTCTTGAGGAAAAGGAGGTGACATACCCAAAAAAGTTCAACTATGTCAAAGGTGGTGAAATCTTGGGTGATCCATCCAAGGGGGTAACTACTAGGTCCTCTCTCAAATTAATGAACCATGTTGCATTTCTTTCATGCATTGAGCCTAAAAATATCAAAGAAGCATTAAAAGATGATTTTTGGATTTTGGCCATGCAAGAGGAATTAAATCAATTTGAGAGAAGTAAAGTATGAGCATTAGTTGAAAGGCCTAGTAATCAATCTACTATAGGAACTAAATGGGTCTTTAAGAATAAACTAGATGAGAGTGGTAACATAGTGAGAAACAAGGCTATGCTTGTTGCTCAAGGTTACACTCAAGAGTAGGGAATTGATTTTGATGAAACATATGCACCTGTAGCTAGAATGGAAGCTATTAGGATGCTTCTAGCATTTGCATGTTACTATGATTTCAAGCTCTTTCAAATGGATGTAAAAGGTGCTTTTCTAAATAGTTTTATAAATGAAGAAGTGTTTATTGAACAACCACCGGGTTTTGAGGATTCAAAATTTCCAAATCATGTTTTTAAACTAACCAAAGCTCTTTATGGTTTAAAACAAGCTCCCAGAGCTTGGTATGAAAGACTTTAAAACTTTTTGATTGAAAAAGGTTTTGAAAAAGGTAAGGTGGACATTACACTTTTCATAAAAAGATATAGTAATGACATCTTAGTATTACAAATTTATGTTGATGCTATCATTTTTGGTTCTACTAATGAATGTTATTGCAAAGAATTTTCTAAGCTAATGCAAGGTGAGTTCGAGATGAGCATGATGAGGGAGCTCTCTTTCTTCTTGGGACTCCAAATCAAACAAAGAAAGGATGGCACCTTCATAAATCAAGCTAAGTACGTGAATGGTATGCTCAAAAAGTTCGTCTTGGAGAATGTAAAGCCTCAAGCCACCCATAGGAGCTCTTCTATAAAGCTTGACAAAGATGAAAGAGGTAAGTGTGTTGATTCTAAGCTTTATAGGTCCATGATAGGTTCTTTGCTTTACCTTACCGCAAGTAGACTAGATATCATGTTTAGTGCTTACTAGTGTGCTAGGTTCCAAGCTAGTCCTAGAGAATCACACTTAGTAGCCATTAAGAGAATTTTTAGATACCTTAGAGACACACCTAACTTAGGTCTTTGGTATCCTAAGGATTCTTCCTTTAGCTTTCATGCTTATTCGGATGCGGATCATGGGGGATGCAAGATAGACAGGAAAAGTACCTCCGGGACATGCCAATTCTTAGGTAGTATGCTCGTATCTTGGTTCTCTAAGAAACAATATAGCGTAGCCTTATCTACCACCGAAGCAGAGTACATATCCTTAGGGAGTTGTTGTGCTCAAGTTCTTTGGATGAAGCAACAACTCTTAGATTATGGTGTTCAAGTAGAAACCATACCCCTTAGGTGCGACAACACTAATGCCATTTATCTCACTAAGAATCCCATCCAACACTCTAGAACCAAACATATAAAAATTAGACATCATTTCATTAGAGATCATGTGTTGAAAAATGATGTTGTTCTAGAATATGTTGATACCTTGAACCAATTAGCGGATATATTTACCAAACCTTTAGACAAAGACCGTTTTTGGACTCTTAGGAGAGAGTTAGGTTTAACTAGTCTTTCTTGACCCTTTTAGGTCCCAAATGGTCAAAATTTTTCTTAAAATTGGTTGATATTCATGCTTGTGTTAATTTGCCTCTTTTTGCTTCTATGCATGTTGCTAGGGGGAGTATGCATTAAGTTTAGCAATTAAAACTTGTTCATATGTCATTCACATGCATTTAGGGACGCTTAAAGTTGGATTTTTGAACTTAAATCTGTAAAAAAATGCCTTATCTGGTAAAGGCGTATCGATACGATTAAAAGTGTATTGATACGGGTTCATCAAGGGAAATGATACATGTCAAACTGTATCGATACAGTCACGTGTATCGATACAAGTTCGTCAAGGGAAGTGATACAAGTCAAATTGTATCGATACGGTCAAGCGTATCGATATGGTATTAAAGTGAATTAATAAATTAGGGAAAATGCATATCGATACGCTCTACAAGCGTGCCGATATGGTCTCGATGGAGAGTTATATTAGGGCTGTATTTTGCCAAAAACACTTTAAAACTTTCCCCCCTCTTTTTCTCTACAAACCCTAGCCGCACATCCCTATAAACCCCCCTCAATTCCTTAATTTTTTCACATCAATTTTAAAATTCGTTGAGGGTTTTTCATCTACACATCAAAGCAAAGCTTTGTCAACAATCTTGTGCATTCGCATCAACCCATTCATCCATTCTAGTAAATCAAGGTATAAATTTTCTTTTCTTTTCTTTTTAATTTTCGTTTGTTTTTAGTAATTGTTTTAACTTAGTTTTTGTATAAAACATATACTTGTGATATGAGTTCTCAAGTTTTTACAAAAACTTTTCAAAATTCAAAAATTTTTAGTCGAATATAATTTTACATCGTATATTTTTGAAAACTATTTTTTGAAATATTTTTAACAAATCTTTTCTCTTATGCATGTATATATTTTTAACATTAAATTTTTTCTTTCAAAATACCTTGAATTATTGGAATTTATTGGATTGAATGAGATGTTAATTGCATACATATTCAAATTGTTTTGATGTTTTCAGGGTTATGGTACCGAAAAAGAAAGCAAGACGTTACCTTTCCACTACTTCCGATCCTATGGATGATGAAGAGGGTAACCCTAAACCAAATCTTCCTTATATAATCCAATGTTGTTCTCCAACCCCTTCGAATATGTCACATTATAAGATCTTTCAAGGTTTCACTCTTAGGGAAGAACGTGTCGTGTCTATTCCGTTTTTAAATTCCAAACGTTTTAAATTTCAATACCTTTCTTTGATTCGACAATGGAAATTTATAAGCTTTTTGAACCTTCCTCCCATTGTCTATCGAAACTTGGTCACAATTTTCTTTTCTAATGCTATATGCATTCATGATGAAGATGAAGAACATGTTGTTGCCATTGAGTCACATCTAATGGGCAAAATCTTTCAAATTGATCAAGATGTTCTTTGCAAAGCATTGGTTTTGAAAACATAGGGATTGATGATGAGAAGTCCTTAGGTCAAGGTCCTCTAGGTTCCGTAAATGTTTTAAATGCTCATGGCCGAATTGTTCATCTTATTATTACATGGTTTTTTCAACCATCGGGAGGGAAATTTTCAACAATCCGTCAAATAGATGATTTTTGGCTTAGGTGTTTTAGGGAGGGTAAGCGTCCTAACCTTTGTCAAATCATGTTTGTCGACCTTGTTTACCTAGTCCAACACCGTCACACCGACCAAGTAAAATCCTTTTACTATTTTACGGCGTTGAGTCACCTATTCCATTCCCTTAAGATTGATTGCACACATGATTTTCCCGAACCCCTTGGCCAACCTATTGATGAACGTTCCCTCTCTCATGTTCACTTCTCTTATGTCGATAATGAATGAGTTCGTGTCCCTCAAGCTCCTCGACAAGATGCTTCGGCCGATGCTCCACACGCTCCTTCAAGCTCTCAAGGTGCTTCGATTTCTTCTTCCTCCAAGGACAATCTCATGACTTTCCTTAATGAGAAATTCACAAACATGGAAGCCAGGTTTGCAGCCATTGACACTCGATTCACATCCTTGGAAGATCGAGTCAAGGGTCTTGACACTCGCTTCACATCGTTGGAGGATCAAGTGAAAGCCACAGCTCTTCAAAAAAAACTCCATGAATGTCTCTCTCACCGTTTTCCATGGTGCTTGGCTTAACCAATCTAGGAGGCATCAACCTACTCAAGACGATGAGGATGAAGAGGACGAAGATGACGATGATGGGAATAAGTAGTTTTGCATATCATCTCATGTCATTTAGTTTCATTGTTTATGCACCTATGTTTAGAACTCCACGCTTTTGCTTATGTTTTAGGATTTGAGTTTGGATTTATTACTTTGAACTATTTTTTTGCTTTAAATTTGAAGTTTGATTTGAATTCTATAATATTATTGTTGCTATTATCCTACCTTTTGCTTATGTTTGATCTAACAAAAAGGGGGAGAAGGATTATAGAGCCAATTTTGAAAACTTAAAACTTAATTTTGAAAACATATCTTAAATTAAGGGGGAGTAAGCTTTTCAAAAGGTTCAAAACTTAAAAATTTATATTTGGTTTTATTATATCAAAGAGGGGGAGATTTTGAAACTAAAATTGATTTTGATATAACAAATTTGATTTATGGACTAAATTGCAAAACAATAAATTTTAAATACTTTTCAACGTCTCACATTTTGACAAGCCATTTTGAACGAAACTTTATGTCAAGACAAAACATACTTAAAGGTTCAAATTTCACTAAGTCTTTTCATGTGTTTTCAAGCCAAACTTCAACAAAACGCCCAGGTGTATCGATACCCTTATGCGTATCGATACGGTTTTTCAACACTAGAATTTTAATCGTTCATAGCGTACCGATACGGTATAATCCCGTATCGATACGAAATTCATCTGGGCAAGACTTTAAGCTATAGCGTATCGATACGCTTTGGAACCGTATCGATACAGATTTCTTATCGAAACATTATTTTGCTATAGCGTACCGATACGACACGTCACCGTATCGATACGATATGCTGATATTTGCAAAATCCTTGCATTTAATTTTCGACCATCGGCTTGTCAGTTAGTTGGTATCCTAAATTTTAAATAACCATTGAACCGTATCGATACACTAAGGAAGCATATCGATACGCTTTTTATCAAAACCAAACTCAGGATTCCAGTGAGCAAAATCTGTATCGTATCGATACACCCCTTAATATCGTACCGGTACGCCCTCGAAGCGTATCGATACGCATTGTTTTTCAGTCACAACGGCTCTTTCTTGTTTGAGACGGGTACCGATACGCCCACGAGCCGTACCGATATGGTAGGTTGTTGAGCAACATTTATTGCGGGAAATTGCAGCTCAACGACTTTATTGATGATCTCAACCACCCAAACGGCTAGAAATCAATACAAGGGTATAAAAACAAGTCTCAAATGCACCAACAACAATTATTGAACCTACAAGCAACATCAAAGCACTCAAACCCAAACTTTGTTCTTTAGAGTCAAATCTTTGTACCCAACTCCTTTGTGTTCTTCATTGTAATTCTTATTGTGAGCTTGAGGAGTGTGTTATTGTAATTGGGTAAACATTATCCTTAGAGAGAAATTTGTAAAGTTTACCAAAAACTCTTCTTTGTAAAGTGAGTGGATTAAGCTTGGGTAGTGTGTTATTGTAATTGGGTAAACATTATCCTTAGAGAGAAATTTGTAAAGTTTACCAAAAACTCTTCTTTGTAAAGTGAGTGGATTAAGCTTTGGGTAGAAAGCTTAATCAAATTGTAAGGTTTCCTCCTCATCCAAGAAAAGGGGAAGAATTCAAGTAGTGAATTGGTTGAAAATCCTTAGTGGGAGCTAAGGTTGTGGATGTAGAGTTCATTGGAGAACTTGAACCACTCTAATTGCCTTGTGTCCAAAATTTTATTCTTCCAATTTCCACCCTTAAAATTTTTATCGCCAATTCACCTCCCTCTTGGCCATTTGCAATTGTTTGATCAACTCAACACATACCATATGCAAAGCTTAAAGAGTAAACATGTATAAATCCCATTATACATCACATAATACCTGAACAATTATATTGGCTTACAAGTGATCATTAACCAAGTTCTATTTCCAAAACACAATATTGGATACACGGATTCACAAGTGTTGTCCCAACACTTCATACATTCTCACCGGCATCTCAAGGTTCACACACCAGAGTATTCGGTACACATTATAAACCCCTCAACTGTTGTGACACCCGTTGTGGAGTATTCGGTACACCGTATAAAGTCCTAAACACCACTCATCGGTAGATGTATAACCCCACTAACGAGAGACGGGACACCACACTTCCTCGATCGTTAGGGTACTTGGATGGAGTATACGGTACACCATATAAACCCCTCAACATCCAAGACGACCTTTTTATAGTGCACTCAATCCTATAGCCAGCTAACTATATTCGATAGCATTTTTAAAACCACATCACTTGCGAATATAATTCATTATAACCACATACCTCACTATTTTCATATGCATCAACATAAAACCATTTTCCAAAGCAACAAACCATGCTTTAAACACAAGTATATAACATATACTTACATGGATCACTTATCACGTGCATCCATCATCATATCATGATTAAAAACAATATATCAGATACTTAAAAACATGCATAAACAATAGGTATCATGTAATCAAAATCAAGTGCATAAACCATTTCATAATAGCACGATCGAGAGAGAAAATTCACTTATACTAACTTCCAAACATAGACAAGCTTTTCAAGCTTAAATCTAAGTTCCCAAAACCACCTTTAAAACATTTCAAACCTGAAATTCACGTTCTCACTCACCGACACGCGAAACCTTGATTCGCCAACGCGAAACTAAGCGTCCAAAGCCTCCAAAGCTTCACCGATTGCTAACAGACCGTTCTCTCATGTTTTAACCACATAATAACATAGGACTAATTCATCACAATGCATTCAAAATCCCAGCAAGCAATCCCACAATATTGCCTTGCTAAAAGCTATCAATCGCCTATCTGAAACAACCGAAAACAACATCGATTGACCTCCAAACTTAACCCAGCCAAAACCTAACACTTTAAACCATTAATTATCACCAAAAGACGTCTAAAAACCATCTAAAAACATTCTTATACTTCCAGCAACCATTACACCACCATAACTTCACAAAAACCCAAATCTAGCAACCTAAACAGTTAGAGATTCACATACTTTCAAGATTAAAATATTAAAACATTTATCTTAAAATTATTAAACTTCAAAATCTTGACTAAGATCAATCAGAAACCGAACAAAATAGATCCAATCCGAAAATCATGTAAATCCATCAATTAAATCTTGATTTCATCATTTCCTCCAATTAAATCATAAAACCTTAATAGAAACAACATTTAAAGAGTCAATAACTTGGGAATTTCATTAAATAACCTTTCATTAGAGGAAAATAATGAACCTTACCTCCAATGATTGAGTTTCCCCTTAATTGGTTGTTTTCTCTTGAAAAACAATGAGATTTAATAAGATATTTAGAAATCTAATTGAAGAATCATTTAGGAAATCAAAGATTAAGGAAAACAAGATCATTAACTAGAAATCTTTGATGAAAAAGATTTGTTTGGCTGAAAGGATTTTGAGAGAAAATATGAGAGAATGAAAGTTACGTCATATTCTCATTTTAAGAAATAACCAACTTATTAACTAATTCCTCTTATATTTCCTGAATTAAAATACATTTTAAAATAAGCCTCGGGGAAAATTCAAATTTAACCAATTCATCAAAAATCTTCTTAAAGATTCAAAATTTTAACTCTTTACAAAACAGTCACTAAAACTAGTTTTCAAACTTTACATTTTGGTCACTAGTCCAAAATGTCACATTTCTTAAACTCTTTTTCCGAAATTGATTTCACCAAAACCTTTTATATATTTAAAAATGATTTTAGATAATTTTTCCATATTTTATCACCTTCGGAAATATGCTTTCCTTGAACTCATTCTAAAACTTACCCGAATCTCTATTCTCGGTCCAACGAACCCTGAAATGATCCCCAAAATTGGGACGTTACAAACACATTTTAGTAAAAGAAAGATGAAAATTTCAGTATGTACAGAAATTATTACAAAGTATACATAAATTGTTACAGAAACGATAGTAAAAAAGGTCGGTACCGAAATCCTTACCCAAAATCACCAAAACCAAAATGAGCTCAACTTATGGTAAGAATTTGTGTACATACATATTTTCCTACAAGAAAACACATTTTAGTACAAGAACGATGGATATTTTAGTACGTACAAAATTTATTACAAAGTATACATAAATTGTTACAGAAACGATGGAAAAAAGGTAGGTACCAAAATCCTTACCCGAGATCACCAAAACAAAAAGAAGCTCAACTTAGGCTAAGCATTTGTGTACATATATATTTTCCTACAAGAAAACACATTATATTACAAGAATAATGAAAATATCAGTACGCATAGAAATTATTACAAACTATACATAAATTCTTGTAGAAGCGGTAGTAAAAAAAGTTAGCTACCAAAATCCTTACCCGAGATCACCAAAACCAAAAAGATCTCAACTTAGGGTAAGCATTTGTGTACATACAGATTTTCCTACAAGAAAGCGCATTTTATTACAAGAACGGTGAGAATTTCTGTAGGTACTGAAATTATTACAAAATATACATAAATTCTTAGAGAAACGATAGTAAAAAAGGTAGGTACCAAAATATTTACCCAAGATCACCAAAACCAAAAGGAGCCCAACTTAGGGTAAGCATTTGTGTACATACAGATTTTCCTACAAGAAAACGTATTTTGTTATAAGAACGGTAAGAATTCCAGTAGGTATAGAAATTATTACAAAATATACATAAATTCTTAGAGAAACGGTAGTAAAAAAGTTAGGTACCAAAATCCTTACCCGAGATCACCAAAACCAAAAAGAGCTCAACTTAGGGTAAGCATTTGTGTACATACAGATTTTCCTACATGAAAGCGTATTTTAGTACAAGAACGGTGAAAATTTCTATAGGTACAAAAATTATTACAAAATATACATAAATTCTTAGAGAAACGATAGTAAAAAAGGTAGGTACCAAAATCTTTACCCAAGATCACCAAAACTATAAGGAGCTCAAATTAGGGTAAGCATTTGTGTACATACAAATTTTCCTACAAGAAAATGCATTTTATTACAAGAACGGTGATATTTTCAGTTGGTAAATAAATTATTACAAAATATATAAATTCTTATTGAAATTGTAATAAAAATGTAGGTATAGAATCCCTTACCCGAGATCACCAAAACTAAAAGGAGCTCATCTTAGGGTAAACATTTGTGTACATACATATTTTCCTACAAGAAAATGCATTTTATTGCAAGAACGATGAAAATTTCAATATGTACAAAAATTATTACAAAGTATACATAAGTTCTTATATAAATGGTAGTAAAAAGGTACGTACTGAAATCTTTACCCAAGATCACCAAAACCAAAAGATCTCAAATTAGGGTAAGCATTTGTGTACATAAAGATTTTCCTACAAGAAAACACATTTTATTACAAGAACGGTGAGAATTTCAGTAGGTACAGAAATTATTACAAAATATACATAAATTCATATAGAAACAGTAGTAAAAAAGGTAGGTACCGAAATCCTTACCTGAGATCACCAAAACTAAAAGGATCTCAACTTAGGGTAAGCTTTTGTATACATACAGATTTTCCTACAAGAAAACACATTTTATTACAAGAACGGTGAGAATTTCAGTAGGTACAAAAATTATTATAAAATATACATAAATTCTTATAAAAATGGTAGTAAAAAAGGTATGTACCGAATTCCATACCCGAGATCACCAAAACAGTAAGGCGCTCAACTTAGGGTAAGCATTTCTGTACATACATATTTTCCTATAAGAAAACACATTTTATTACAAGAACGGCGAGGTTTTCAATAGGTACATAAATTATTACAAAATAAACATAATTTATTACTGAAATTGTAATAAAAAACGTAGGTACCGAATTCCTTATCTGAGATCACCAAAACTAAAAGAAGCTAAACTTAGGGTAAGCATTTGTGTACATACAAATTGACCTACGAGAAAACCTATTTTATTACAAGAACGATGAGAATTTCATTAGGTACAGAAATTATTAAAAAATATACATAAATTCTTACAAAAACGATAGTAAAAAAGGTAGGTACCGAATTCCTCACCCGAGATCACCAAAACAATAAGGAGCTCAACTTAGGATAAGCATTTGTGTACATACGTATTTTTCTACAAGAAAACACATTTTAGTACAAGAACGATTAAAATTTAAGTATGTACATTAATTATTACAAAGTATACATAAATTGTTATAGAAACGATAAAAAAAGGTAGGTTCTGAAATCCTTACCCAAAATCACCAAAACCAAAAGGAGCTCAACTTAGGGTAAGCATTCGTGTACATAGAGATTTTCCTACATGAAAATGCATTTTATTTTAAGAGCATTGTAAATTTCAATACATACAGAAATTATTACAAAGTATACATAAATTGTTACAAAAATGGTAGAAAAAAAGGTAGGTACCTGATGTGAGCACATCCAAGTCAGTAAAGGAGGCTGATTCGGAGGTCTTGCCAATAGTACCTATCACTCGTTCTAAGGCAAAGAAATTCAGGGAAGTTCTTTGTTTCACTTGTGCTAATATTTCTGATTCATTTGATATGACTTGTGCCTTAGAACATAGACTTTACAATGTGTTGCATGCTGATATGTGACATTTTTTTTATTATTATACTACTTATATAGGTGTGTTTAGTATATATATTATTTGGTGTCTTTTGGGATAGGTTTGATAATGTTTGTGTTGTATTTAAGTTAAAGTGTGATGTTGAATAAGCTTGCACTTTATTTTTAGCTTGATAGTTGTGTTACAATTCGTTTACAAAACTTTGATAAATATTTCATTGTTTTGTGATAGGAACTTTGGACGACAATAGCTCAAGTGGGTGTTAGCAAAAATGCAAAAAGTGTGAGCCGAAGTAACCAGTGCTACGGACCGTGTATGCATGTACCATGCGAGACGTGTCAACTATGCATGTGCCATGCATGTTTCGGCTATTGCAACAAGCTGCAGCCGAAATGCTTTCTTCATTGTGGTGCGGCAGTTTGCATGTTGATAAGGACAAGGAGAAGTTGACATTTGAATTTCAAAATTCAAGCACAATTAACATGTGTTTATTTCTCCAATTTGGCGCATCATATTTCAAATGCATGAACTAGATTTGAAGCCGCCACCTTTTGGTGGTTAAGTCCTTTTGAATTCAAATTATTTTAAGTTTAATTTGTAACCACAAATAGCTTTCGGCAATCCCTTCTTTTTTTCTATATATTTTGTAAATTCAATTAAACAAAGGTTACCAACTTTGAATAAAAATTACACTTGAGAGAATTTCTCTTTTTGGTTCTTTTTAGAACTTCTGACATTCAACTTGTTTGTTTGTAATTGATACTTCGGGTTCCTAAATTGCTATTTAGAGCGTCCAAGTCCTTCGATGTTAAACATATTCGATTCGAGTTTGCCCAATAGATTGTGCAGGTTCTTTCGAGTTTAGGGTTTCCAACACGGTCATTTTTGAAGCCTTCATCATCATCGTTTGAAGTCCTTTCCAAAACGCCAAAATTATCATCTTTACTCTATTTTATTTTTATTTTTATTTTGTTCATCTTTAAATTCCTATTTAACCATAAATATGTCATATAATTTTTGTTGATTCCTTGTCGTTTTATATCAGGAACGTACCTACAACATCCCTAGACTCGTAACAAATGATGATTGTCCGTTTCGGCAGACTGCCCCTTTTATCATGTGGTAATCAGAGCCTAGGTTGTTGGATTCGTTGTAAGTTTATGCAAATTCGAGTAAAAAAAGAAACAAAAAATGAATTCGAATTAAAAAAACAAAAATTTGAATTACAAAAAAAGAGTTAGCTTCGAATATAAAAAATAGAATTTTGAATACCAGAAAAAATCAGATTCGAATAAAAAAAAAGCATATTCGAATATACAAAAAAAACTTTTTAGATTCGAAAGTGTTTTTATATATATATGTAATATTATTGTTGTGTTTCTATTGTAAATGATGAAATTTGTACGAGTTTGTTTGTTATGTAACTTTGATGTACTCGGAAATCATCCGAAGCGAACTATGCTTGTTTGTTCGGTGATAGGAAGGGTGTAAGCACGTCTTCGTAGTAAGGTTCTCTAAACTCTTCATTTTCATCCTTTGGTTCCTTTTTTTCGTGTCATTATCCTTTTTCATCTTTTCTTTAATTTTCAGTCTTATTTTCTTTCTTTTTGGGTTATCTTTTTCTTTGTTTCCTTAACCGTTGTTTCCTTTTAGCCAACACCGTTGTAACAAGTTTCAAGACGTTGGATTAGTTCTTTAAATAACTGATTATGAGAAAGTGTAAGGGAAAAATGCATTGAGCGTTATGAGAACAGAAGGGGAGACAAAAAGAGCCATTCGAGTATTCTCCTGAGTGCAACACGAGCGCTGAGTGTTAATTTTTTAGTGCACTGTTCTTTGGAGTGACATCTGTGGGACTTTGATTGTGTGAGCTGTGAGGTCCTTTTGTTTATTTTACTAACCTATAATGTTGTTTTCTTTTGTTTGTTTTGTTGTTCATTATGGAAGGTTTCGATGATCAAACGGTTGACCAAGATCCACCGATTCCTCAAATGCAAGCCTTAGAGAGAATGATGCAACGAGTAATGGCTACCACCTTATAGCCATTACAGTCGAGGATGGATAGGCTTGACGGAGGATCCAACTCTGTTCATGAAGTATTAAACGAAAATGAAGTCGAACGATCACCGAGGCAACATACTCCTAGACAAGGACGTGTGCAACAGGTATACTATAATTTGACTAACATTAAGGTTGCTATTCCTTCTTTTCAGGGACATTCAGATCCTGATGCATACTTGGCTTGGGAAAGTAAAATGGAGCACATTTTCGAGTGTTATAATTACTCGGAACAGAAGAAGGTTTGATTAGCAGTAACAGGGTTTGTTGATTATGACTTGATATGGTGGGACCAATTACTGCTTAGCTGTATGCGTACTAGTGAAGGCCCAGTTGCAACATGGAAGGAGATGAAGCGACTAATGCGTAAAAGGTTTGTTCCTATTCACTATCATCGTGATTTGTTTCAAAAATTGCAAAACTTGAAACAGGGAAATAGGAGTGTTGAGGATTATTTCAAGGATATGAAAATGGCTATGATGCATGCGAATATCGAGGAAGACCGAGAAGCTACCATGGCACATTTTCTAGCAGGGTTGAACACCGAGATTGCCAACGTTGTTGAGTTGCAGCATTATGTTGAGGTTGATGACATGGTGCAGATGGCAATAAAGGTTGAACGACAACAGCGCAGGAAGTCTTCAAATCGAGGTAACCCTCCTTTTAAATCATTTTCAAATTCATTGGATGCTCCTAACAATTTCATGAAGTAAACACCGCAAGCACCACTTCGGATACGTGAGAAAGGAAAATCGAGCCAGTCAAGGACACCTATTACTGAAAATAGGCGAGACAAGCAGGTGGTAACACAGGAACGTTCGAGGGACATTCTGTGTTTCAAGTGTCTAGGACGAGGACATGTCGCTAGTCAATACCCAAACCAAAGGACCATGTTGATGATGGAGAATGGCAAGATCGAGTGTGAGGATGACGATCAAGTACCACCTACAGTAGGTAATGAAGAAGATGATGACAATGTGCAGACTTTTGCCACCGATGAAGCACTTGTTGTCAAGAGAAGCTTGAACACTCAACCAATTTAGGATAAACAGCAGCGAGAGAACATCTTTCATACAAGGTGTTTCATGAATGACAAGGTATGTGTTGTAATTATCGATAGTGGTAGTTGCACTAATGTTGCTAGTTTTGTTATGGTTGATAAGCTAGGATTGAAGACGACAAAACATCCAAATCCTTACATGTTACAGTGGCTGAATGACGAAGGAGAGATTAAAGTGACCAGACAGGTTGTGGTTCCGTTTGCGATTGGAAAGTACAAGGATGAAGTACTTTGTGGTGTCGTTTTGATGGACGCAAGCCATTTGTTGTTAGGACACCCATGACAGTTTGATAAGAGGGCTATGCACGATGGCTTCACGAATAGGTATTCTTTTGTTTATACAGGTAAGAAGATCACCTTGGCACCATTGACTCCGAGTCAAGTGCAAGAAGACCAAGTGAGATTGCGAAAGAATATCGAAGAGACGCGAGGGAAAAAGAAGATTAATGTGTACGCGAACAGCAAAGAAATTAGGAAATGTCTTTCCTCTCAGCATTCTATACTTGTTTTGTTATTTAAAGATAATTGTTTATTGGCTGAGATTCCTAGTGATTTTCCTGTTTCGATTTCATCTCTTTTGCAGGATTTTGAGGACGTGTTCCCGGATGAAACACCTAAGGGATTGTCCCCTCTTCGTGACATTGAGCACTATATTGACTTTATTATGGGTGCCACGATTCCGAATAGACCAGCATACCAAAGTAATCCCGAAGAGACGAAGGAAATTCAACGACAAATTTCTGAGTTGTTGGACAAGGGTTACATTCGAGAGAGTCTGAGCCCGTGTGCTATTCCGATGCTGTTAGTGCCGAAGAAAGATGGGTCTTGGAGGATGTGCGTAGATTGTAGAGATGTGAGCCAGATTACAATTAAGTATTGTCATCCCATTCCGAAGCTTGATGACATGTTGGACGAGCTTTGTGGAGCCGTCATCTTCTCCAAAATTGACTTGAAGAGCGGTTATCATCAGATTTGTTTGCGAGAAGGCGATGAGTGGAAGACAGCCTTCAAAACAAAGCTAGGTTTGTACGAATGGTTAGTGATGCCTTTTGATTTAACTAATGCACCTAGTATTTTCATGTGATTAATGAATCATGTTTTGCGATCCTTTATTGGTAAATTCTGTGTTGTGTACTTTGACGATATTCTAATTTACAATAAGACCTTGTAGGATCATGCAGAACATTTGAGAGCCGTTTTCCAAACTTTGAGAAAGGAGAAGCTATTTGGTAACATGGAAAAATGTGTGTTTTGTACTAACAAACTTACATTTCTTGGTTACACTGTGAGTGAACAGGGTGTAGAAGTCGATCTTGAGAAAATTAAAGCAATTTAGGAATGGCCACGACCAACATCGATCACTCATGTTAGATCATTTCATGGTTTAGCGAGTTTTTATTGACGATTTGCTCCAAACTTCAGTTATATTACCGCCCCCTTAACCAAGATTATTAAGAAGAATTCTAGCTTCTTGCGGGGTAAAGAACAAGAAGATGCTTTTCTGAAAATTAAGGATTGTTTGACTAGAGCACTAGTGTTAGCCTTACCCGACTTTGATAAAACTTTTGAAATTGAATGTGATGCTTCTGGAGTTGGTATAGGCGTAGTTTTAATGTAGGAAAGGAGGCCCGTTGCATATTTCAGTGAGAAATTGAGTGGAGCCACATTGAATTATCCAGTTTATGATAAAGAGATGTATGCACTGATTCAGGCATTGGAGATGTGGCAGCATTACTTGTTGCCTAATGAGTTTGTGATCTACACTAACCACGAGGCTTTACGATATATCACAAGTCATCATAAGTTGAATAAGCGACATGCTAAATGGGTTGAATTTCTTGAGTCTTTTCCTTATGTCATTCGATACAAAAAGGGTAAAGAAAATGCCGTTGCTGATGCTTTATCACGCAGGTATGCACTTCTGAGTTGTCTTGATTCACATTTGATTGATTTTGCATATATTCGTGAGTTATACTCTGATGATCCTGATTTTAGAGATAAGTATAATGCTTGTGAGAAAGGTGCAGATGGAAAATTCTACAAGCATGATGGTTATCTTTTCAAAGAGAACAAGATATGCATTCCACAGGGTTCGATGCGTGATATACTGATCCGTGAAGCTCATGAAGGTGGATTAATGTGTCATTTTAGGGTCACCAAGACGTTACATACCATGAAGGAGCATCTATTTTGGCCGAAGATGCGCATGGACGTTGAAAGGTATTGTGAACGTTGTGTAACTTGTAAGAAAGCGAAATCGAAGGTTTCACCACATGGTATGTACTTACCTTTACCTATTCCTGATTCCCCTTGGACTGATATATCGATGGATTTTGTTTTGGGATTGCCTCGAACTAGGACTGGTAGAGATAGTATTTTTGTTATGGTTGATAGGTTCTCAAAGATGGCACATTTTATTGCTTTCCATAAGATTGATGATGCTGTTAATGTGGCTAACTTTTTCTTTAGAGATATTGTGCGTTTACATGGTATGCCTAGATCTATTGTTTCTGACAGGGATGTGAAGTTTTTGAGTCACTTCTGGAGGACTCTTTGGAGCAAATTAGGTACGAAACTCATGTTTTCTACTACTTGCCATCCCTAGACTGATGGACAAACTGAGGTTGTTAACAGGGTTTTATCTACTTTACTTCGTTCCATCATAAAAAAGAACATAAAACTTGGGAAGATTGTTTGCCACATGTTGAGTTTTCTTATAACCATGTTGTAGATTCAGCTACTAAGATGTCACCTTTTGAGGTTGTTTATGGTTTCAATCATATTACGCCTCTAGATATGTTGCCTTTGCCACAGGAACATGTGATGAACAGGGACAGTAAAGCTAAAGCAGAATAAGTGAAGAAATTACATCAACAGGTTAATGAGAACCTTGAACGAAGGACTCATCAGTACGAAAAACATGCAAACAAAGGAAGGAAGCGAGTCACCTTCGATGTTGGTGATTGGGTTTGGGTATACTTCCGAAAGGAACGATTTCCAGCCCAAAGGCAGTCCAAGCTGTTACCGCGAGGAGATGGTCCTTTTCAGGTGTTGGAGAAAGTGAATGACAACACCTACAAGTTAGACTTACGGGGAGAATAAAATGTGAGTGCCACATTTAATGTTTTTGATTTAACCCCTTATGGTGATTCTACATAATTGAGGACAAATCTTTTTCAAGAAGGGGTGGATGATGTGAGCACATCCAAGCCAGTAAAGGAGGCTGATCCGGAGGTCTTGCCAATAGGACCTACCACTCGTTCTAAGGCAAAGAAATTCAGGGAAGTTCTTTGCTTCACTTGTGCTAATATTTCTGAATCATTTGATATGATTTGTGCCTTATAACATAGACTTTACAATGTGTTGCATGCTGATATGTGACATTTTTATTATTATTATACTACTTATACAAGTGTGTTTAGTATATATATATATTATTTGGTGTGTTTTGGGATAGGTTTGATAATGTTTGTGTTGTATTTAAGTTAAAGTGTGATGTTGAATAAGTTTTTGCTTGATAGTTTTGTTACAATACGTTTACAAAACTTTGATAAATATTTCATTGTTTTGTGATAGTAACTTTGGAGGACACTAGCTCAAGTGGGTGTTAGAAGAAAGTGCAACAAGTGTGAGCCGAAGTAACCAGTGCTACGGACCGTGTATGCATGTACCATGCGAGACGTGTCAACTATGCATGTGCCATGCATGTTTCAGCTATTGCAACAAGGTGCAACCGAAATGCTTTCTTCATTGTGGTGCGGCAGTTTGCATGCTGATAAGGACAAGGAGAAGTTGGCATTTGAATTTCAAAATTCAAGAACAATTAACATGGGTTTTTTTTCTCCAATTTGGCGCACCATATTTCAAATGTATGGACCAGATTTGAAGCCGCCACCTTTTGGTGGTGAAGTCCTTTTGAATTCAAATGATTTTAAGATTAATTTGTAACCACAAATAGCTTTCGGCCAACCCTTCTTTTTTTTTTATATTTTGTAAATTCAATTAAACAAAGGTTACCAACTTTGAATAAAAATTACACTTGAGAGAATTTCTCTTTTCGGTTCTTTTTAAAACTTTTCTAACATTCAACTTGTTTGTTTGTCACTGATACTTTGGGTTCCTAAATTGCTATTTAGAGGGTCCATGTCCTTCGACGTTAAATAGATTTGATTCGCTTTTGCTCAGTAGATTGTACAGGTTCTTTCAAGTTTAGCGTTTCCAACACGGTCGTTTTTGAAACCTTCATCATCATTGTTTGAAGTCCTTTCCAAAACGCCAAAATTATCATCTTTACTCTATTTTATTTTTATTTTTATTTTGTTCATCTTTAAATTCCTATTTAACCATAAATATGTCGTATAATTTTGGTTGATTCCTTGTCGTTTTTATTGTAGGAACGTGCCTACAACATCCCTAGATCCATAACAAACTAAGATAGTCCGTTTCGGCAGACTGCCCCTTTATCATTACCGAAATCTTTATTCGAGAACACTAAAACCAAAAGAAGCTCAACTTAGGGTAAGCATTTGTGTACATACAGATTTTCCTACAAGAAAACAAATTTTATTACATGAAAGATGAAAATTTCAGTACGTA
Source organism: Hibiscus trionum (assembly GCA_030270665.1). Lineage (NCBI taxonomy): Eukaryota > Viridiplantae > Streptophyta > Magnoliopsida > Malvales > Malvaceae > Hibiscus > Hibiscus trionum. The sequence goes on along the minus strand of BSYR01000017.1, from coordinate 46,991,519 downwards.
CATAAATTATTACAAACTATACATAAATTCTTATAGAAACTGTAGTAAAAAAAGTAGGTACCGAAATCCTTACCCGAGATCACCAAAATCAAAAGGAGCTCAACTTAGGGTAAGAATTTGTGTACATATAGATTTTCCTATAAGAAAACACATTTTATTACAAGAACAGTGAGAATTTCAATAGGTACAAAAATTATACAAAATATACATAAATTCTTAGAGAAATGGTATTAAAAAAGGTAAGTACCGAAATCCTTACCCGAGATCACCAAAACCTTAAGGAGCTCAACTTACGGTAAGCATTTGTGTACATACAGATTATCCTATACGAAAATGCATTTTATTACAAGAATGATGAGATTTTCAGTAGGTACATAAATTATTACAAAATATACATAATTTCTTACTGAAATTGTAATAAAAAACGTAGGTACCAAAATCCTTACTCGAGATAACCAAAACCAAAAGGAGCTCAACTTAAGGTAAGCATTTGTGTACATACATATTTTCCTACAAGAAAACGCATTTTAGTACAAGAACAATGAAAATTTTAGTAGGTCCAAAAATTATTATCAAATATACATAAATTCTTACAAGAACGGTAATAAAAAATGTAGGTATTGAATTCCTTACCTTAGATCACCAAAACTATAAGGATCTCAACTTAGGGTAAGCATTTGTGTATATAGAGACTGACTTATGAGAAAACCTGTTTTATTACAAGAACGATGAGAATTTTAAAACACTTAGGACCAACCATATCTTTGGAATGAAGATGATCATGTTTTCAATATATCTCCGATTGAGACATCCTTGGTAATATTTCATTTAACGTCAACTTAATACCCAATTATATATATATATATATATATATATATTTATATATATTCAGTACACTTAATACCCAATTATATATATATATATATATATATATATATATATATAGGGTTAGGATCAACTTACACCGTGTAAAACTCTTTAAGTTTTACACCTTTTCTGGATCGTTGGATGGGGGAAATGGATGGTTGAGATTAACTCCGTGTTTTTAATTCCCAAGTGATAATCTTCACATATTTTACTGTTAATCTCATCCATCCGTTTCACTCATCCAACGATCCAAAAAAAGTGTAAAACTTAGAGAGTTTTACACAGTGTAATTTGATCCTATCCCATATATATATATATATATATATATATATATATATATATATATATATATATATATATATTTAGTACGAAATCGTCTCGTGCTCCCTATAGTAATTAACTTTATGTCTTGCAGAAGCCCTATTTTATGAGTTAGCGCATCTTGACGCATTTCTCAGTATGAAATGAAGAGTACATAACTGTACCAACCATCTTCTCCTTTCATGTTTTGGTAGGTCACATTTTTCTATTCACTTCATGTTTTGATGCAATTGTAATTCACTTAACTTTTTCAAGCAACTTAGGGTAAGCAGTAGTGTAACACCCGTGTTTTGGGGTTAGGAGTTAGACGGGTTAGTGGTCTGAGTCGGTAAAAATTAAATTAAATCAATTTGACCTTGACTTGGGCTAATTGGGTTTTAAAATAAAAAGGAAGGACCAATGCGGTGATTTAACCCAAATGTTTTAAAAGCTAGACAACTTTTAGAATTTTTGATGAGAACAAAAAGTAAAAGCCATCATCTTCTCTCCCCACTCCCCTTTTCCAACGTGGGAAACCCCAAACCCCTTTCAAACTCTCCCAAAAACAAAAGTTACTTTTCCATTAAATTCCTTCTTCATTCCAAGGCCATTTTCAGAGGTAATAACATTTTCTAACTCTCCTCTTCATCCCCTATCCATACATGGTTGTAGATTTTAAAACTACCAACTTTTGAAATGTTAGGGTTTAGTGAAAGTTTGAGTTTTTATGGAGATTTTCAATTTTTTTTGAAATATAAAGTTGGGTTTTAGTTTATTCACATTAAAGTGTACATTATATGTTAAAATGGTTAGGTTTGGGTGAAAACCCGAAATGGGTTCTTAAGGCAAATTTTAATGTGTCAAAAACTTGGTTTTAGGTTTAAATTGGAGGGCTGATGGTTTAAGTATGTTAGGAGGATGTTTTGAGAGCATTTGGGTGTCATTTGGATGTTTGAAAATGAGATTTTCAGCTAGTGTTTGAAGGAGCACGAAAATGGGCATTTTGGGGGATTAATTTGATTGGAAAATTTGTTGAAGTTGGTTTGAGCTTAAGAGTTGAGGGTCGACTGAGTTTTAGCATTGATTGGGAATAATGGATGTGTTTTTGATTGGCTAGAAGCAAGAGGAGGCGTTGAAGAGGCATCGGGATCGAATCCGGGCTTGTAGGAGGCTTGCTTTGGTTGCTAAGGAAGGGTGGTGAGTGACTTTAAATGTGTTTTAAAGTTGGTTCAAGTGTGTGTAGTGTATGAGTTGGAATGTGCTTGGTAGGCCATTTCATTGTGGAGTTAAATTGGTAAACATAGCTCTTTGATTCTATTAAATGCTATTCATGCTTTGCCTTTATGCCATTGTGAAATGTGGTTTGATATGTATGTGTGTATCTTGACATATGTATATGATGAGCATGTGATGTAAACGGTGGATGTGTGATGTGGTAAATGAAATTGGCACTAATTAACTTACCGGGTGTAAATGATCGATCATTAGGATTAGTGTGCACACAAATTGAGTCAAAACGTACGTGGCCTTGATGGCGTTGAGTCATCAAGGAGGAGTACGGTGATGTAACTTTCCACCGGAAATTTATATATTCTACGGGATGATGAGTGGAATCCCATCCGTAGGGCATGTGGTGATGAGTGGAATCCCGCCCATGCAAGGTCCGGTGATGAGTGTAATCCCACCGAGGTAATGTGATTGTTGAGATTAAATCCGCATATCCGGGTAACTAATAGTGGCCAATTGAACTTGTTCTTTTAATCGTGATATGTGATGCTGATATGTGATGTTCGAGCTTAGTATGATGTGAGATGCCATATTATGACTCTTGAAAGACTAGCTAGGTCTACTTGTTGATTTACCTATGTATGTTGTATATGAGAATTAGGGAATACGTGCTTGAACCCTGCATTGTTGATGTTTTCGCTTTTAGAGCATCCTCACTAAGCTTATAGCTTACGCTCTCATTTTCAACAATGCAGATCATTAGCGTGGTTTTAGCTCAGAGCAAGGCAAGAAGGGCTTTCCAAGTATTTGTTGCTCAAGTACGGTTAACAATTATGTAGTAGCTTAGCAATGTGGCAAGAGTGTGTGTTTTGAATGAGCTATGTATGACTCATATATGTGTTTGATGTCTATGATTTGGCTTGGATTGTAAACATGATATATCTTGTCAAATGCTTGTGTGATGTATGCCTTATGGATGTTTAAGTTGCTTTGATGGCATGTAAACCCTTTTGAGATGTATTGTGCCTTTGGCTTTTCAATGTTTACAAGCATGCTTTATATGAGATGTTGCTAATGTGTAGATGCCATGAATGATTGTTCAAATCTATGCCTTGTGTGTATTTGAGCATATTTGATATAGGATGTATGCCTCTAGACCTTGTTTGCTTGTGTTGAGTGCCTTTAGAGGTCGTTTGGGACCTTTAGACTTGTTGAAAATCGCCTAAGTCTGGTTTTCCAAAGCTGCAGACATCCCGCGTTTCGAAACGAGCTGGGACGTTTCGGAACATGTAAGGCTTCAGGGACCCCGTATCGGAACGCGTTTCGATACGGTTTGGCATGTGAATCCCCTGTTCTGAAACGGGTATCGGAACGTTTTGGCTACTGGAATTTTGAGAAAATGACTAGATGAAAGCGTTTCGAAACGGGTCTAAGGGTTTCGAAACGGTCAAAATCTCGTTGACCACGAGAAGTTGACCGTTGAGGGCGTTTCGAAACGGTTGACCTCTGTTTCGTTACGGCCCCTTGTATGGGCTCTGGGGCAGTTGACCTGGTCAAGGCGTTTCGATACGCCTCAAGGGTGTTTCGAAACGGCCTGTTTAAAGGATTAAAATTTGGCTGTTTAAATGCTGTTTTGGGTTCGAATGTTCATCTCCTGTATTTTATTTCCGCTGTTTGATCACATAGGACTTTAATTGCCATTAGAGAAGATAAGATTAAAAGAAAAAAATTAGGGTTGCTAACCGAGGGGGAACCTTAACGGGTTTCACTTCGGTTTTCTCTGTGTGGCCTACTCGGACCGGTCATCCGGCCAGACCAGGACGAGGGGGTTACAAGTAGTTTTTTTTATGCGCACGTGATTCACTTCACGTTTTGAACCAAGTGTGCTTTAAAGTTGCTTTCATGGAAATGTGCTTCACTTGAGGTTTTTATGCAACACTGCATCAGATGTATGTTTTGATGCAACATAGATACTCATAGTAGCATACAACGTGTATAATAGTTCACGTTAACAATTATTCACTTTACACCTTTTATGTGATCCATTTCTATACCAATCAACTAGTATCGCTACTTACATATACCGATAGTGAATAACGAGTCTGCTAGATAAATTGTTCACAATATCAGTATTACATAACGTATACAAATAAAGCATTTCAATAATCAATTTATCTTGTTGAATGTAATAAAGAAACTGTACAATACATTCAATATTTTTTATTAACGTATATTGCAACTTTTCAATATACTTGAAATACTTACATAAGTTGTTTGTGATTGCTATACATGTAATGTATATATTGCTCTACATGTACACAAAATGCAATTTAAGATGACTGATTTTTGCTCGTATTGTTGTCTGCTCAAAAAAGAGCAATGAAATTACATGACTTAACAAAAAATATGATCATACATGCCTGGGTACGACCCATACAAAAAGAGGGTCCAAAATACCTCGTAGCAGGTTCATACAAAAATGTGCATTTCCAGTTTTCCAACACCAACTTCAATTTGTTTATTACCAACAAATGATCAGTGCATAAAAGTTCTATATTTTACCCATCATTTATCCTTATTTTTACTGCACTCAAGCATGTTTAACCACATTTTAGGTTAAGTTTTGCATCAACATCACATTTAGATAAAACTGCGCAGATACTGCTAAATTTGGTTACTTTTGCAGGTATCTGCTGTGGCAGCATCCAGGGCAGTAGTCGTGGCAGCATCTATGGCAGTAGAGGAACAGAAGCTAACTGTCGTGGCAGAATCCAGGGCAGCAGTCGTGGCAGCATCCAGGGTAGCAGAGGAACAGAAGAGCTGGAGTGAAGAGGTTGCTGTTGTAGCAAATGGAGAAGCAGGAGCTGGGCAGTAATGCAGAAAGGCTGGAACTGGATGAACAGTCAAGGAGGACGATGCTGCCATGGTTACCGCCGTGACAGCAAAGGACGACAGCAGTTTTGAGGAGAAGAAGCAAAGTGGGCCTCGACAGAAAGAGAAAATTAAGCCCGTCTGTCATGGAGTACCCCTATATTTTTCTGAGCCCTAGATCAGAATGAAGGCCAAGCCCAAGGTTCAAGGAAGATATCCCAAGAAAGAAGGAAGGACGAATTAAAGACTGCTATTCTGAAGATTTAGTCTTTATTAGAATTGTACTTTAATTTAAAGTTGTATTCCTTCCATATTAGAAAACTTGAACCCAAGGCCTATATAAAGGCATGTAATTCGACCTAGGAGACGATATATCCTATCTCTAGCCTTCTTCCCAAAACCCTAGTCGTTTTCATCCTCTCATCATGTTCTAAATTCCCCTTATGGCCACAGGTTGATTTGTAAAGTAGTTGCAAGGGTTGCTTTTGTTTTAGGAATTTCCAGTTCAATAAAATAAACTTCAAGTTCTCTTATTCTGGTTATTAACATCTTGCAAGAGTATCGGGAGAGCATTGCGAGGTTATTTATTTACTTAATATCGGGAGAGTTAAGTATACGAAAGGGATAAGTGCGAGTTCTCTAGTTTATAGTTGAACTATCTCGGACCTAGGGATATGACGAGGTTAAGTGGCTAAAGAAGAATTCAACAACATCGGTGTTCATCCTTCGATTCACGCCGGGAGGTATCATCAAAGACGTGATCATCGACAGACTTGGACCTAGGGATAGGCCAAGGCACAACAGAGATCCTTGCCAAACTTGAAGTACTGAGTTGGGTAATCGCTGCCGTGATAACCAACGGACTGCTGCCACGACAGGTGCTGCCGCGACGGGAACGACGACAGCACTGATATTCCTCGACTTAGCAATACCTGCACTACTGAGCAATTCAATACCAGCCCATTCTCTCTATCTTGATTACTTTACTTCTATTTTCCAGTACTCTTTATATTTCTCGTGACAAAATATTAAATCATTCTTTTTACTCTCGTGCAGTAATTCAAGGTGAAGCTATTAGCCCAGTCCCTGTGGAGACGATATCCGATACTTCAGTATCACTTTACTACTTGCGTCGTGTACACTTGCACTACATTGCGATAGACACTTTTACACGCAACAAGTTTTTGGCGTCGTTGCCGGGGACTGGCAACATACCTCTACCTTTAATTACTGCACTTTTTATTTTTTTATTTTTATTTTTATTTTCTATTTCTGGTTGTTATATCTCAGACACAATACAGGTCCAAGGGCATCAACATGTCAGGAAAATCATTCGAGAGTTGATGTTGGAAAGTTCTTGCAATTACCATGAAAGTAATTATGCACTCGAAAGTTGTCCCCAATTTTTCGGTGAATATATGGACAACCAACGATGGAAACAACAAGAACAAGAGATGCCGCCATAGCAGCAACATGGACAACAGATGCCGCTGCCGCAACAGCAAAATTATTTATGGTATGATCAAAACCCGCAAAATTTTTTATACCATAACAGTTTTGCTGCAGAACCCGACATGCCCTGGCAATGTCATCATCCTCAAGAGCATTCAAAATCCTTAGAAGACACACTACAAGCCTTCATGGCACTCACTCAAGAAGTGTCGGCTTCTATGGACGCAAGTATTGCCAAGATGGATGCAATCTTGAGCAGACCAGTCCTCATTCATGCCACAGATGAACCTGAAATCTTGAGGCAAGATGAAGAGGATGCCCATGTGAAGGAATACCCAACACGTGATGAGTCTGAGCAACAACTTGCCATGGAAATGATCGAGGAACCGGAATGGAGCAACACCACAACAACGCTGAGTGAAATTCAAGAGAATGGCACTGCAGCAACCACATTCGAGGCAAACTCTCAACCCACTACCTCGATTATGCCCGACCAAGATTACACACGCCCATCCCTGTCATGGCACTCGCACGGCCACCTAGAAGAGCTACCCAATGACAATGCCTCACAAATGGAATACGAGCAGGTAATAAACGAACATTTTGAATTCATTAAAAACTCACAAATTCCATTGCAGGTATTAGAGGAACCAAAGCCGGTGGACTCAGAATCATCAAAGTCTCTACTGATGGAGACCTTCGAGTGGCCAACAAAATATGACATGGAGAGTTGTGGTACTTTCCAATGCCCTCTTGACCTGCAAAGTAACCTGATAAAGGACTGTCAAAATAACTGGCTGCCACAGCAGCAGACACGACAGCAAGGGCTACATTCAACCACAACAACATTCAACGAAAACAAGGTAAGTTTGTGGCCGAATGTCAATTTGATTTTTTCTAATCATATATTCATGCCCTCAGAAACATTATCAAGAAGAGAGGACTTCATGGACTACAAAGGGAAGAGAAAGAAAGGAGGCCCCACCATGAGAATAATCACCAGATGGAGGGTACGGATGAACTTCAAGAAGTACCGGAAACGACCCCTCAAGCATCAATAGAACAGGGAGCAGTTACTTTAGGAGATGCCTCTCAAGGCACTCCTAATTTAACTTAATTTATTTTATTGTATTTTATCTTTATCTTATTCTATCTTTATTATTTAGGAAATAGAAATTTGATATTAGTTTTTAGTTTGTTTTTGTTATTAGGTAAACAGAGAAAAACCCTTGCAATGACGATACAAGCAACCCGAGGAAGCTCTGCCTCCACCCCTGCCGCGGCAACACTCATACTCTCAGGGCAGCACCCACAGCTCCTCCGACAAAGTTCAAGGAGACTGCCCGCCGACAGCTCCTCATCCAAAGCTCCAGCAGTAGCGACGACAGCCGCACAACTTAAGTTTTCTTTTTCCTTTTCTCTGCCGCCTGCTGTATATATTATCTTTTTGTGATGTTTCACTTTTCTGTCATTTTTATTTTCTATTTTTCATTTTTATGTCTTGTGTCATGCATTGAGGACAATGCAACCCTTGAGTTTGGGGGTAGACAGTCCTCCTAATTATTAATATAATATTGCATTTAGTTTTAATTGTGTCGCATTTATTTTTATGCAAAAAAATGAAATATTGAAAATTTTGGCTTAAGTCTTTGAACTGAACTTACCTGTCGTGGCAGCGCCTTTAGGATAGTTTTAGGAGCAGTTTAGAGCCTTTCTATAGTTCTGAAATTTAAACACCATTTGTGACTGTTATACTGCCTAGAACTCTACTAGTTAACTAGAATAGGAAGCTTAACACTTGAATAGCCCCTAGAGGTGCCTAACACTGGCTCTAGGAAAAGAAGTTTAGCAAAATAGACTCAATAGCCCTAGAGGTGCCCAAAACCGGCTCTAGTGAAACTTAAGCTTAAAAAAAATCGAGTCTAAACAAAAAAATTAAAGGAGCATAAGAAGTGCCTTCAAAAAGATAAACTTTGGCGTAAAAATTCAAGTTAGAAGCTGGAATATTCTAGTGAAACTAAGAGAGTCTTGGCATATAATTGTTCACAAGCATGCACACACTACACGAGGACTATAGCAAGATTCCGGACGAAACCTAAATTACCCGACAAGGTGCTGCTGTCAATATAGAATGAATGAAGGGTAAGGGAAAGTTCACTATTTTAAGCCAAAACAAAAAAAATTTATTTTTCTTTATTAGGTCTGAATTGCTTGAGGGCAAGCAAAAACTTGAGTTTGGGGGTGTGATCAGTGCATAAAAGTTCTATATTTTACCCATCATTTATCCTTATTTTTGCTGCACTCAAGCATATTTAACCGCATTTTAGGTTAAGTTTTGCATCAACATCACATTTAGATAAAACTGCGCAGATACTGCTAAATTTGGTTACTTTTGCAGGTATCTGCTATGGCAGCATCCAGGGCAGCAGTCGTGGCAGCATCCAGGGCAGCAGAGGAACAGAAGCTAACTGTCGTGGCAGAATCCAGGGCAGCAGTCGTGGCAGCATCCAGTGTAGCAGAGGAACAGAAGAGCTGGAGTGAAGAGGTTGTTGTTGTAGCAAATGGAGAAGCAGGAGCTGGGCAGTAATGCAGAAAGGCTGGAACTGGATGAACAGTCAAGGAGGACGATGCTGCCATGGTTGCCGCCGTGACAGCAAAGGACGACAGCAGTTTTGAGGAGAAGAAGCAAAGTGGGCCTCGACAGAAAGAGAAAATTAAGCCCGTCTGTCGTGGAGTACCCCTATATTTTTCTGAGCCCTAGATCAGAATGAAGGCCAAGCCCAAGGTTCAAGGAAGATATCCCAAGAAAGAAGGAAGGATGAATTAAAGACTGCTATTCTGAAGATTTAGTCTTTATTAGAATTGTACTTTAATTTAAAGTTGTATTCCTTCCATATTAGAAAACTTGAACCCAAGGCCTATATAAAGGCATGTAATTCGACCTAGGAGACGATATATCCTATCTCTAGCCTTCTTCCCAAAACCCTAGCCGTTTTCATCCTCTCATCATGTTCTAAATTCCCCTTAGGGCTACGGGTTGATTTGTAAAGTAGTTGCAAGGGTTGCTTTTGTTTTAGGAATTTTCAGTTCAATAAAATAAACTTCAAGTTCTCTTATTCTGGTTATTAACATCTTGCAAGAGTATCGGGAGAGCATTGCGAGGTTATTTATTTACTTAATATCGGGAGAGTTAAGTATACGAAAGGGATAAGTGCGAGTTCTCTAGTTTATAGTTGAACTATCTCGGACCTAGGGATAGGACGAGGTTAAGTGGATAAAGAAGAATTCAACAACATCGGTGTTCATCCTTCGATTCACGCCGGGAGGTATCATCAAAGACGTGATCATCGACAGACTTGGACCTAGGGATAGGCCAAGGCACAACAGGGATTCTTGCCAAACTTGAAGTACTGAGTTGGGTAATCGCTGCCGCGATAACCAACGGACTGCTACCGCGACAGGTGCTGCCACGACGGGAACGACGACAGCACTAATATTCCTCGACTTAGCAATACCTGCACTACTGAGCAATTCAATACCAGCCCATTCTCTCTATCTTGATTACTTTACTTCTATTTTCCAATACCAGCCCAACTCTGTACTTCAAGCTTGGCAAGAATCCCTGTTGTGATTTGTCATATCCCAAGGTCCAAGTCTGTCGATGAACACGTCTTAGATGATACCTCCCGGCGTGAATCGAAGGATGAACACCGATGTTATTTAATTCTTCCTTAGCCACTTAACCCCGTCCTATCCCTAGGTCCGAGATAGTTCAACCATAAATTGAAGAACTTGTACTTATTCCTTTCGTATACCTAACTCTCCTGATATTGAGTAAATGAATAATCTCGCAATGCTCTCCTGATACTCTTGCAAGATGTTGAAAACCAGAATAAGCAAACTTGAAGTCTATTTTATTGAACAGAAAAAAAATCCTAAAACAATACAATCCTTGCAACTACTTTACAGAATCAACCCTTATCCCTAGGGGAGATTTAGAACATGATGAGAAGTGGGAAAACGACTAGGGTTTTTGGGGAAGACGACTAGAGAATAAGATGTCCTTGCCTAGGTCGAATTACATGCCTTTATATAGGCCTTGGGTTCAAGTTTTCTAATATGGCAAGAATACAAGTTTAAACTAAAGTACAACTCTATTAAAGACTAAATCTTCAGAGTAGATGCCTTTAATTCATCCTCTTTTCTTGCTTTGGGTTTCTTCCTTGAACTTTGGGCTTGGCCTTCATTCTGATCTAGGGCTCAGAAAAATATAGGAGTGGCCAACGACAGACCGACTTAATTTCCTCAACTGTCGAGCTCCACTTCACTTTTTCCCTTCACCATTGTTGTCGTCATTGGCTTCCACGGCAGTGGCCACGACAGCGTCTTCCTTCTCGACTTCAGTCCTGTGTTTCAGCTTTGCTTCTTCACTGCCCTGAGTCTGCTACAGCAGCTACCTGCAAAAGTAACTAAAATCAGTAGCAACTGTGCCATTTTAGATAATTGTGATGTATATGTGAAACTGTACCTAAATGCAATGAATTATGCTTGAATGCAGCAGATATATAGGTTAAATAAGGGGTAAAATATGGAACTTTTACTCACTCAACACACCCCATAACTCAAGTTCTTGCTTGCCCTCAAGCAAATATTACCTAACTAAAATGAAATATTTTTTTATTTTGGCTTAAATCAGTGAACCTTACATTACCTACCACTTATATTCTATCAAGAGCAATACCTTGTCGGGTATTTCTGGATTCATTCAGAACCATGCTATAATTCTTGTGTAGTGTGTGTAGGTTTTGTGAACAACTATGTATCTAGACTACCTTAGTATATCAGAATAGTTATGCTTACAAACTTGAGGTTATGCCAATTCAATTTTTTCTGGAGGCAATTCGTAGGCTCCTTTAGTTTTTTCTGACTCTTGAATTAACTGCATCTTTTCTGGAGGCAATTCTTAGGCTCCTTTAGTTTTTTCTAACTTAGCTCAAAAAGAAATCTCCTAGAGCCAGTGATAGGCACCTCTAGGGGCAGTTTCAAGTGGGTAAACATTCTTATTCCAGCGTACTAAAGTAATCTAGAAAGCATAAGAGTCACAAAGAGTGTTGTACAGATTAGAATCATAGCAAGTCTCTAAACAGATCCTAAAATTTCCTAAAGGCACTGTCACGACAGCATATGTCGCGGCAGGTAAGTTCAGTTCAAAGACTTAAGCCAAATGTTTTTTAAGCAAAAATAAACTAAACACTTAGACACAATTTTTAAACATAATAGACACTTCATTACTGGAGGGATGCCACCCCCAAACTCAAGGATTGCATTGCCCTCAATGCATGATGACAGAAAATAAAAAAACAGAAAATAAATACATCACAATTATAATAAAAAAGCAGACAAAAAATAAGATAGAAACTTAAATTTAGGTGATGTCGTTGCTGCTGCTGCTGCTGATCTCTAGCTGCAGGCGGGCAGTGACCTTCGTTGTGGGTGCCGGCAGAATGATCAAAGAGGTGGAGGTAGTCTTCTTCTTAGCTTCCCTTGGGGGCTGGATACGAGTAGGTGAGATCTGGGGTGGTCTTTCCAGCACTTGTACATCTTCAGAAGAGCTGTTGTTGCTGCTGCCACTGCTGCTGTTGCTGCTGCTGGCAGACTTGCCCTGGCCGAATGGTCCTTCACCAGTGTTGGGCTTCTGCCTTTTCATCGGAGTGAACTCCTTTGAAAGGTTTCTTTTGACAGAGGGCTCTCCATCAGATTCCTCCCAAATGGAGGAGGAAGAGAACCCAACAATAAAATCATCAAGGTTGGTCAACGGCTCCTTTCGTTTCTCTCCTCTGGCAGAGACAGTGGCGGTGTGGCTGCCACCTTCAGCTATAGCGACCGGGGTTGGAGTGGACACAACAGAGGGTGTTTTTGGTGTGGTAGTAGGGGTAGGGGTATGGACAGGTGTAGGGACAGCAAAATAATGCTCTGGGAAAGCAGGAAACTGTACATTTGCAAAATTTAAATTGTTTTGAATAAAATGTACCGTAGCTGTTGTGAAGTCTCTGACAAAACTCATCAGACCCAGCTGTCGTTCCTCCATCTTTTGCAGGGTGGCTAGGATCTGGGTGGAGGAGTCTGCTAGAGGAGCTGCTGCTGCTCTACGGCGGCAGGTTCTGTCTTAGTGGGCTCTGCTGGCTCCTCTGCCGCGGCAGACGGGTTGAAGCAGGAGATGGGTGTGGCTGCTTTCAGCTCCATCAAACTGAATATGTTGCGTTCCGTCCATCCTTTCCCTTGGACCTTGTAATCTTCAAGGATTTCGGGAAGGTTGTGGTCGCGGCAGATCTCAGTGATGAGATACGGGAAGAAAAGGGGTCCTGATGGCTTAAGGGCACACTCCAAAATTCTCTCGCGTATATACCGGCCGACATTAATAGGTCTCTCATTTAAAATGGAGTGAACGAGAGCTAATCTGGGTCTGTCAACCGTGCTGTTGTGGGAAGAAGGCATTATCCTCTTCTTGACGAAGTGGTTCCATAGTTTTGCCTCTGGAGTGAGTTGAGTGCGTTTGACTTTCCAACGATGCTTGGGATCAGTATTCCACTTTGTCCCCTCTTCAATTAATTCTGCCATGACAGCATCGTAGTCTGTCGGCAACAGACTTTCCACAATCCTCTTGTACCCATCTTCCTTCTTTCCGACGTAGATGCCGTAGAGGGTATTGATTTATTCTGGCTCGAAGGTGACTTCCTTACCTCGCACTGTCACGGTCTGCGTGTCCTTGCTGTCGATGGCAGCGTAGAATTCTCAGACCAAAGTGATATTCATCTCTTCGGGCTGGCAGTAAACATCTGCCATTTGAGGGCTTTAATCTTCCTAGCTATGAACGGTTCGAGCCCGAAATTTTATGTGCGTTTGGCGTAGAGGAACCCTCTATCTTCCCACATCTCCCTTTTTTGGAAGGAGGTGTAGTAGCGGTCGACGGAGTCGAAGGTGGCAAAGCGGTTGGGGAGTCTGTCGTGGCTGGGTGTGCCTGCTGCTGCGGCAGAGCTGGAGGCAGCACTTCGTCTTGTTTGTCTGGTACTCATAATTGCAAGGCTGTAGAAAAATGAAAGAAAAATCTGAGATCTAGAGATAAAGCAAGCTGAGAGAGTAAAATTGAGGTGAAAAATGAATAGTAAAATGGGGTTTATATAGATGAAGGGGTTGCTGCCCGTTGGACCTGTAACGGCAGTCGCGAATAACAGGGCCAACTGTTACGCGGGTTCTGACGCGTCTGTCACGCGTTTCCGTGTCTACTACGCGTCTGTTACGCGTTTGCGTATCTACCGCGACAGCGTGGTGATAGGCTGTCTGTTCCGCGTCTGTCACGACAGCTGTTGACAGGCTGTGACGACAGAATCCTCCTTTGGGCTTTTTGGGATGCTGGTGAGATGGTGGGCTGGTTCACTTCTTCTCCTCTCCTTGTTTCCCTTATTTCCTAAAAAAATTAAAATAAAAACTTAGTCCTTAAAAATAAAATAATTCTAATTTCCTAATATATAAATAATAATAATAATAATAATAATAATAATAATAAAATTAAGTTAAATTAGGGATGCCTTGAGGGGCATCTCCTAAAGTAACCACTTCCTGCATTCTTGGGTCTTCAGTCCCCTGATAATGCTTCATTCTCTGTCCGTTGACTTTAAATTGGTGCCCTTCTTTTAAGGATTTGATCGTGATGGCACCATAGGGAAAAACTTGCACAACTTGGAATGGGCCGGACCATCTAGATTTCAGCTTCCCTGGGAAGAGTTTCAACCTAGAATTAAATAACAACACAAGTTGCCCTGGGCAGAACTGTCGTGGCAGCAACTTCTTGTCATGCCACCTTTTTGTCTTGTCCTTGTAAATCCTTGCATTGTCATAGGCCATTGCTCCAATTTCTTCAATTTCATTCAAGTCAAGTAACCTCTTTTGTCCTGCCTTGTCTAAGTCCATGTTCACTGCCTTGATAGCCTAGTAAGCTATGTGCTCTATCTCAACAGGTAAATGGCATGTTTTTCCATATATCAGTCGGTAGGGTGACATTCCCAATGGTGTCTTAAATGATGTTATGTAGGCCCAGAGTGCATCATTAAGGTGTAAAGACCAGTCCTTTCGAGTGGGTTTAATCATCTTCTCAAGAATGTTCTTTACTTCCTTATTGGATATTTCGGCATGTCCATTGGTCTGAGGGTGATAAGTTGTTGCGATTCGATGCTTTACGCCATATTTTCTTAAGGCAGCAACAATTACCTTATTGTCAAAATGTCTCCCTTCATCACTGATGATCGCCTTAGGTATGCCAAATTTGGAAAAAAATATTCTTGTGCAGGAATCTCTGAACATCCTTGGCATCATTTTTCTGTGTGGCGATCGCTTCAACCCATTTGGACACATAGTCCACTGCTAGGAGGATATATAGATTCCCACATGATGCTGGGAATGGTCCCATGAAATCAATCCCCCAAACGTCGAAGATTTCGACTTCAAGAATGTTTTGCAGCGACATCTCATGTCTCCTTGAGATGTTTTCAGTCTGTTGACACTTGTCACAGCTTTTGTAGAATTCTTGGGCATCCTTGAATAGTGAGGGCCAATAAAAACCAGACTGCAAAACCTTGGCAGCGGTTTTGTTACCACCTAAGTGTCCTCCATATGGTGAAGCATGACAGTGGTGAAGCACAGCTTCCTGCTCATCCTGTGGTACACACCTCCTGTGATCTGATCTGCACAATGTTTGAAAAGAAGAGGTTCGCCCCAATAATAATGTTTAACATCATTTTGGAACCTCTTCCTTGCTTGATAATTAAGTTCATGAGGTAATATTCCGCTAACTATGTAATTAACGAAATCAGCATACCAAGGAAGTTCAGAAAACTTACTTGCCGCCATGGCTGTCACGGCAGTGCTTGTGGCAGCAAACAGCTGCTCGTCAGGGAAGGTCTCCAGTATGTGTGTCTTGTCTGTTGGCAGACTCTTTCCCCTCACTAATCTTGACAAGTGGTCTGCAACTTGGTTTTTTGTCCTCTTTTTATTCTTGATTTCAATGTCGAATTCTTGCAGCAGCAGAATCCAATGTATTAGTCTAGGTTTTGCATCTTTTTTAGCGAACAGATACTTCAGTGCAGAGTGGTCTGTGTGGACTACCACCTTCGTTCCAAGTATGTATGAACGGAACTTGTCAATCGAAAACACCACTGCTAACAGTTCCTTTTCTGTTGTGGTGTAATTCACTTGGATGTCGTTTAGTGTTTTGCTGGCGTAATAAATTACATGGAATAGCTTCTCCTTCCTCTGCCCAAGTGCTGCCCCTACAGCATAATCACTGGCATCACACATAATTTCAAATGGCAAACTCCAGTCCGGTGGCTGTACGATTAGGGCTGTTACTAGCTTCTCTTTCAGGATTTTGAATGCCTCAGTACATTCAGTATTGAAGTCAAAGGGACGATTCTGCTCTAGTAGGTGGCATAAAGGCTTGGTGATCTTCGAAAAATTTGCTATAAACCTTCGATAAAACCCAGCATTCCCTAAGAAACTCCGAATTCCCTTGACTGTGGTGGGTGGCGGCAGCTTTTCAATCACCTCTGTCTTTGCTCTGTCGACTTCTATGTCGCGGCAGCTTACCTTGTGGCCTAGGACTATCCCCTCATCCACCATGAAGTGACATTTTTCCCAGTTTAACACCAAGTTCGCTTTCTCACATCTTTCGAGCACCTTCTGTAGGTTGCCTAAGCAGCTTTCAAAACTGTCTCCAAAGACGGAAAAATCATCCATAAATATTTCCAGGAAATCCTCCACCATGTCGGAGAATATCGCCATCATACACCTCTGGAATGTTGTTGGTGCATTGCAGAGTCCAAATGGCATTCTCCGAAAAGCATAAGTGTAGTATGGGCAATTGAAAGTCGTTTTCTCTTGATCCTCCGGTGCGATAGCTATTTGGTTATAGCCTGAGTAACCATCAAGAAAATAATAATAAGGCTTTCCCGCTAATCTATCAAGCATTTGATCAATAAAAGGTAGGGGAAAATGGTCTTTCCAGGTAGCTTTGTTAAGCTTCCGGTAATCCATACAAACCCTCCAACTGGTCACAGTCCTGGTTGGGATTAATTCGTTCTCTTCATTGGTCACCACAGTTATTCCTCCCTTTTTAGGAACGCACTGCATCAGGCTCACCCACTTACTATCCGAGATGGCATAAATTATCCTAGCGTCTAGCCATTTGATAATTTCTTTTCGAACCACTTCTCGCATAGCATCATTCAAGCGTCTCTGGGCATCAATGGTCCGCTTATGATCATCCTCTAAGAGAATTTTGTGCATGCATAGTGCTGGGCTGATGCCTTGGATATCATCTATCGTCCATCCAATAGCCTTTTTTGTGCTGCTGCAGCTTCCCTATCAGCTGTTGTTCCTGTTCCTGCATTAACTTGGAAGAGATGATTACGGGCAACGTATCATTTAAACTAAGAAAAACATATTTGAGCTGCCCTGGCAGGGGCTTAAGGTCTAGAACATGTGGTTCTACAGTTGAGGGCTTTTGGATGATGTGTTCATTCGAGGTATAGTTTAAGGGCTCGAATAACTTACATGGACGATTGCCTATCCAGTTTACCTCCTCTTGACCTTCAGAGTCAGATATGTCAGAATTTGAGGAGCTGCTGTCGTCGTCGCTGCCGTGACAGTCTTCCAGGTGGCTGCTGTGGCAGTGACCAAATTTGATGTCATGGCAGCACGACCTGATGCAGGGTTGATCAAGGATTACTTCCGTGATAGCCTTGCATTCTTCTTCTGCATCAGCATGTTTAATTGCCTGGAGAACATTTAGCTTGATCTCTTGATCATTCACTCTCATTGTAAGTTCTCCCTTTTCTACATCAATCAGTGATCTACCTGTGGCTAAGAAGGGTCGCCCCAGGATGATTGGTGCATTCTCATCTGCTTCACAATCTAAAACAAGAAAGTCAGCAGGAAAAATAAACTTATCCACTCTGACCAGAATATCTTCAATCTTCCCTTTTGGTTGCACGTAAGAGCGATCTGCCAGCTGTAGCATAACTATCGTGGGTCGTGCTCGTCCAATACCTAATTTCTGAAATACAAATTTTGGCATTAAATTAATACTAGCACCTAGATCACAAAGTGCCTTACCCACAAATTTATCACCAATTATGCATGGTATGATAAAGCTCCCAGGATCCTTCTTTTTTTGGGGTGGATGACTGTGCAGAATAGTCATGCATCCTTCTATCATTTTAACCGTTTCAAATTCCCCAAGTCTGAATCTCTTCGACATAGCATCCTTGAGAAATTTGGCATAACCGGACATCTCCTTGATGGCATCTAACAGCGGAATATTGATGTGAACCTGCTTAAAAATATCATAGATCTTTTTGAGCTGATACTCCTGTTTCTGCTTCTGTAGCCGCTGTGGAAAAGGAGGTGGAGGACGGTAATCTTCAATTCGTCCTTAACACAGTATTCGGATCTGAGAAGGCTTAGGTTCTTCATCCTTCTCCTCTGTCCCTTCTGCTGTCGTGACAGGTGTGGCGGCAACAGGTTGTTTATCGTCTGTCGGGGCAGTGTTCACGGCAGTCGATTCTAGGGCTGGTTCCTTAATCGGTTCAGCTTTCTTCTCCGGCTCTGGCAGTTGTTTCCCACTCCTTGTTGTGATGGCTTTGCATTGTTCATGTGTGGGTTGTCTAGCGACCTCAGTATCGCTAGGGAATCCTCCATTCTGCCTTGGCTTAATATGCTGGGAAACCAGACCCATCTGTGTCTCCAGTGACTTCGGTGTAGCTTCATGGTTAGTCATTTTCATCTCTATTTTATCCATGAATGAATCAGTCTTTTTAACGAAGTGATCCATGTTTTCCATGTAAGCTTCTTTCAGTGACATGAATGTAGCCAAAGTCTGCTCCAGTATACTAGGTGCGGCCGCCGGCTGCTGTTGCGGCTGCTGCCGTGTCAGAATTCTAGGTGCCCCATGATTTTGGGTTTTCTGCACTTGAGGATTCAATGCATTGTTTGGGTTACTCCAGGAGAACTTGGGGTCTTTCCTCCAGTTGGGATTGTAATTGTTGGATTCATAGTTTCTCGGCTTGTTATAGTTTCCAACATACATCACTTCCTCTAGTTGTAGCGGGCAGTCTTCCGAACTATGATTCCCACTGCAAGTACCACATACCTCTTCTACAACATAGATCGGTTGTGAATCTTTCTTCAGCAAGTTTTCTACTGTCTTTGTGAGGTATGCAACCTGTGTCTTTATGGAATTGTCAGCTTCATAATCCTTCACAGCTAGTACACGTTTACCTCTCCTCATTGTAGGAAATTGCTCTTCATTCTTCGCCAAATTTTTCAATACCACCATGGCTTCATCTAGATCTTTATCCAACAACAATCTATTGGCTGCTGAATCTATTCTCATACGGGTATGTGTGTTGGCAGCATTGTAAAATTTTATGACTTGATTCCAAACAGGGAATCCGTGCATCGAGCAATTCCTTAGAAGATTAGTAAACCTGTCCCATGCCTCGTGCATTGGCTCGTCATCTTCCTGTTGAAAAGTAGCAATTTCGTTACGTAATCGCTCAGATAAATGGGAAGGATTAAAACGAGATAAAAATTCACGAGTTAGATCCGACCAAGTTCGTATTGAACCCGGCGTTAGTTTGTTCCACCAAGTTTTTGCTCTATCCCTCAATGAATGGGGAAATAACCGAAGCCTCATAATCTCCGGATTTACTCCTGGTAGTCTAAACGATCCACAGATTTCTTGGAACGTTTTCAGATGTTCTCTGGCATCCTCTGTAGCAGCACCACTAAATTGGCCAACGGAATTAATCATGCTGAACATGACATGTTTCAGCTCGAAATTTTTAGCTTCCACGTCTGGCAAGGTGGTCTCCAGTTCCACATGATCATTGATCATGTAATCACGACATGACCGACGTGCGGCCACGGCAGCGTCAGGCTGTCCGTTTCCTTCATCTCCGATAGGATCTTCGAGATTCCTTTGGTTGTTCTTCCCGTTATTCATGGCTTCTAACTGTTCCTCAAGATAATCGTTTCTGGCTATCAAAAGACGGACTCGGTTCCTAAGATTGCACGAGCGTTCGATTTCAGGATCTAGTTGATACTCAGGTTCCTTGCCTCGTCTCGATCTACGCATAAGCAAACGAAAAACCTTGTGAAAAGCACAGGGTGAACAATCCAAATAAAACAAAAAAATTAAAAAGAATGTGCAGTAAAAGTAGGGTAAAGATATGTTGCCAGTCCCCGACAACGGCGCCAAAAACTTGTTGCGTGTAAAAGAGTCTATCGCAATAGAGTGCAAGTGTACACGACGCAAGTAGTAAAGTGATACACGAAGTAGCGGATGTCGAATCCACAGGGACTAGAAATAGCCTTAACCTTGGATTGCTGCACAAGAAAGAAAGAAGATAATTTAATTGTTTGTAGGGGAATAATAAAGAACACTAAAGATAAAGGATTAAAGGATTCAGGGTAAAGAAATAGGTCGGTATTGATTTTCTCAGTAGTGCAGGTGTTGCTAGAGGTGGCAAATGGGTCAATCGGTTCGGGTCATTTCGGTTTCGGTTATTTCGGGTCTGATATTTTCAGTTCAGATTCAGTTTCGGTTCGGTTCGGTTCAGTTTTAGTTCAGGTCTATTGTGTTTCGGGTCATTTCGGGTCGGTTGACTTTCGGTTCGGTTATTTTTTGTTCGGTTAATTTCAGTTTGGTTGATTTCATTTCGGTTATTTTCGGTACAATGATAGATCAATCGTTTTTAATCAAATTTTTAGGTTGGTCAGATTTTTACACCCTATATATGACTTTATAAATTCAATATATTTGACATTTTAGTGATTTGTGCGGTTGTTCATATTTTATCTTTCTTTATTTCTATTAATCGGGTCCATTCGGTTCGGGTCTATTCGGTTCGGGTCCATTCGGTTCGGATCTATTCAGTTCGGGTCCATTCGGTTCAACTAAATTCGGTTCAATTTCGGTTCGGTTTATTTTGGGTTTCGGATCAAATTTCGGATCAGATTTCGGGTCAATTTCGGGTTGATTTTCGGTTTCGGGTCTGGGTTCGGGTAATTCGGTTCGGGTTTCGATTCTCGGGTCAAGTTTGCCAGGTCTAGGTGTTGCACTGTATAAGACTTCCTGCTCTGTCGTCGCTCCTATCGTGGCAGCACCTGCGGCGGCAGCGGTCAGTTGTTGTCGCGACAGCGATCACACAACTCTGTACTTCAAGCTTGGCAAGAATCTCTGATGTGACTCGTCCTATCCCTAGGTCCAAGTCTGTCGATGAACACGTGTTAGATGATACCTCCCGGCGTGAATCGAATGATGAACACCGATGTTGTTGAATTCTTCCTTAGCCACTTAACCTCGTCCTATCCCTAGGTCCGAGATAGTTCAACCATAAACTGGAGAACTTGTACTTATTCCTTTCGTATACCTAACTCTCCCGATATTAAGTAAATGAATAATCTCGCAATGCTCTCCCGATACTCTTGCAAGATGTTGAAAACCAGAATAAGCAACTTGAAGTCTATTTTATTGAACAGAAAAAATCCTAAAACAGTACAATCCTTGCAACTACTTTACAGAATCAACCCTTAGCCCTAGGGGAAATTTAGAACATGATGAGAAGGGGGAAAACGACTAGGGTTTTTGGGGAAGAAGGCTAGAGAATAAGATGTCCTTGCCTAGGTCGAATTACATGCCTTTATATAGGCCTTGGGTTCAAGTTTTCTACTATGGCAAGAATACAAGTTTAAACTAAAGTACAACTCTATTAAAGACTAAATCTTCAGAGTAGATGTCTTTAATTCGTCCTCTTTTCTTGCTTTGGGTTTCTTCCTTGAACTTTGGGCTTGGCCTTCATTCTGATATAGGTCTCAGAAAAATATAAGAGTGGCCCACGAAAGACCGACTTAATTTCCTCTATCTGTCGAGCTCCACTTCACTTTTTCCCTTCACCATTGCTATCGTCATTGGCTGCCACGGCAGTGGCCACAACAGCGTCTTCCTTCTCGACTTCAGTCCTGTGTTTCAACTTTGTTTCTTCACTGCCCTGAGTCTGCTACAGCAACTACCTGCAAAAGTAACCAAAATCAGTAGCAACTGTGCCGTTTTAGATAATTGTGATGTATATGTGAAACTGTACCTAAATGCAATAAATTATGCTTGAATGCAGCAGATATATGGGTTAAATAAGGGGTAAAATATAGAACTTTTACTCACTCATCAGTAGGACCTCCTGGAACCTCCTAGATTCATGTAGGGACGTCTTAAGAGGGTTGTGGGCCTCTCTAGGCCGTTCTAGATCCTTCTTTGGTTCATACTTGGCCTTAAAATGTCCAAGACGCTTCATTTTGCTTTGGTTGGCCCGAGTGCACCTAGGGGCACTCCTCGGTCGGTCCTGGTGCACTTTGGCAGGGCGTGACAATAGGCTATGCTCGGAATTCCACTACAATAATCGTACAATCTGACCTGCATTTTATATTACTCACAACATTATTATTAAAATCAAACTTGGGTAAATTACGTACTACTACAACGAAACATCATTTTAAAAATACATTACCTCTAGGATAGCAATGCATCTGGTCATGTAAGCCTGACCTGTACGATCTTTAAATTTGGCTACCCCATCAGCCAACCTCTCATAGGCAAATTTACACCAGTTTAATTTTCTGTTCAACCCAACTGACCACAATAACTTCATATGTTCTATGAAAGGCACGATGTTGGTGTTTGGACATAAGAAACAACAACAATGTACAACAACACATGTGCTTTCAAGTCATCCCCCTCAAAACCACCACTTAGTATCTCCCCCCTCAAGTTCATGAAATGTAGCCTTCGTACTGATTTTATGCTTCAACGCTAGTTCTTTTCCATTAAATTCCCTCGTGACGTGTACAACGTCAATACCTTCGTTCTTTAGCCCTAGTACGGCTTCCACATCTTCTACCATTAAAGCAATTTTTGTTTCCATTAAATTCCATCATGGAGCTTTCGACATCAAACTTCTCAGCTAACTCGAGGCATAGCTCGCAATGAATTGCTCGAGATTTCATTCCAAAAAAAGGGCCAAACCCTAATTCTGCAACAACACCATCAATCTTCAACCTCTACATCTCTTTAAACAAAGTCGAGAGCTTCTTCATGGAACACCTTGAGGACATCTCCTAAGACACATAATATAACAATAATTACTTCAGTGTTACGCTTAAATATATTATGTAACGAAAATTTTGAACCCTAAACACTTTCTCTAAGAAGAAAGATACACCTACACTTACCTTCTTAACTTCTGCCTTCACTTTGCCTTTAGATATCCATTCTATACACGCCTGCTTTTGCTCCACATGCATATCAAAATATGACTTATTTTCTTCGTCAGTCATTTTTGCCCATTTCTGACCTAGTGCTTTTCTCACATGTATCACTCCCACAAACATTAGATTTTATAATGTGTACACTTTGTAAACCAATACACAACACATAATAGTTTTTTCAAACTTCTCACTTACTTTATTGGTCATTTTCTTCTTTCCTCCCTTCAATCCTTTACATTCACTGACACTATAAATACACCATTTCAAAGTTAGGCTATGCAATACATATTGCTAACCAACTAACAATTTCTATAATGCTATATACATTCAACTTTAACTTACTACTTCAATCTGAAATGATAAATGAGGGAAGGATGAAAGGAATAAATGATGAAAAATGATAAGTAGTTCATTGACAAAAAATCCTTTTTAGACTTCTGAACTGCAAATAAAAATATCAAGAGAAAAAATGCATAAGCAAGAAAACCCATAGCCAAAACTTTATATAATCAACCTAGTTAGTTTTCCATTTATATCTTGTTTTCATTAATTTCACAAACAAAAATATTTCCGCAGCCATAAAATCTACATTGTAACAGATACATAGCTGAAACAAGAGGATTCAAACAAGAAAAATTGAACATAACACATCCATGGAAAACTTAACAACATAATTCACTCAAATGATAAACTTACACAAAATATTCATTAGCATCAGAGTATTGACTCACCTACAAAACTGAACAACCATCTCAATAGAATAAAAAGCTACAGGAAATTTATCATTTCCACAGTAGACAAGGTCAAATAAAATTTCTCACAGGAGAAAACACAAGATTCACAAATATTTGCACCTAAATCAAAATTAACTTCAAAATAATGTAAATTACCTTACTTGTCAAGATAATAGGATTCCTATATATAAGGATCAAAGAAAAACAATTTCAGCCACAATGGTAGGACAAACATCTATTGGTTTATGAGGAATACATTCACTAATCCAAGATTTAAGAAGGGCATAATCAGAACAATGCAATAATAGTGACACTAGTATTAAGAGTAAGACAATAGAGAAAACCAAGCAAAGGACCAATCAATCAACCAAGAAAATCACGCACTCACGTCATACAACAAAAAAGAAGCACAAATAGCAAGCATTTGTGTTTATTTGAAACTGATTTTTGCATATGGTGTCTAGGGTGTCTATGTCAAAGATTGCATAAAAACACCAACTTCTTTTAGTACGGAAGGATTACCCAGGAAACTGGAATCAAATCCTAATATTTTTCTAATAAATAAATTGCTTCATACCAATACAGCCACGCAATAACAAATCCCTATCTTATGCACTCTTGCAGCTTTAGCTTACTCTACAAGATAGTACCAAAATTGAGAAAATTGTAACTAGGAAACAAAGGATAAAAGAAAGCCAAAATTGAAGCTGATAGGAATTGAGACCCAGTATATGAAAATCAAAACATACATAAAACAAGATGGATAAAGATAAAACTTACCTTCCAAGAACTTGAATTAACACCTCATACATGAGATACATAAAACATAAAGACTATTGTTTTACAAATGAACAAAGAAGTTGGTAGGTTCTAAATGTTATTGCAGCAAACATTATAAACCAATCCATAGAAAATTATCATCACAGAAGCAACACGAACATAACTTCAAAACCATCCATTGATTAGTTCAAAGAAGAACATAGAGATTGGACCATATAGCATTGATTACTTGAAACAAGAACATATCATCACTGAAGCATAAGAGACTCTTAAAACTGAATACAAAAAACTTATTTCGAAACCAACCATTCGTTCATCCATTCTCAACTACTTCAATATGAATTTAAATTCATAATCAATGGAAAGGGCGATTGCAAAACTGGACAATACGAAGATGGACAGTGGTTAGTTAGAGTTTCTAGAGCCCGTTTTCAGAGAACTGTTTTGCCTCCGGGAAATTCAAAAGGTCCGTGGCAGAGAAAGGTACAGTCAGGAGAAGAAAATAGACAGACTAATTTTCCAAAAACAACACAAAAGGCACATGAAGCGGCTGTCGTTACTAGATCCTATAAGGATGACCTAATGAATAAGGATAAAGTGGAACAGCCGAAAAATGCTCATAGCTTGAAGGATTTTCATGTTCTAGTGCAAGAAACGACGTGGTTAAAGTCCAGTATGGTAGGAATCTTGAAAGAGCAGTTCGATCATGAGTTCGTACAAAGGGCTCTTCTAAATGATGAGATTGAAGTGAAGGTTATCAAATGGGGTATTGAATGTGAAGCTTGCTTAATTATGTTCAAATCCGTGCAAGAGGTGGAAGATATATGGAGGAATAAAAATGAAGCGTTATGTTACTGGTTTGATTACATTGGTCCTCTGTGCAAAAGGATATTCCTCAAAATTTTTGCTCGTTGCTGTTGTACGGTGTGCCTCTCTTCTGTTGGCATGAAAGCTTTTTTGAAGCTCTGGGGAATTGGTGGGGTACCTTTATTGGTCTGGATGAAAGAACAAAGAAGAAAGACCGGCTGGACATTGCTAGGATTATTATTTGAGTAACTAGCACATTAAACATCCCAACAAGCTTAAAAATTCCGTCCATAGGATATCCCTATGTAATAAAAACGAAAGTTGGAAACATCAGTGATGATTTAACTGCAGATCAGGAAGGTAAGGTAGAAAGGTTCGCAGACATCTGGTCTGATTCAGATTCAGAAATGCCGGAGAATAGAGTTGAAGTCGGGAATTCCGGTCAAGTTTTTCCAGTGGCAGCGCCAGTCGAGAAGGTTGATAGTGAAGTGCCGCTTCGTTCTCAGGAATGTCGAGGCTCCTCAAACGAAGGAAATAATAACGATGTTGATTCCTCAAAGACTAGGGAGTTTAATGAGAGGGTGGAAAATCAAGAAATGGAAAACATAAATGAGAACGGACAATTGCCAAGTTTGAACGTAGTTGTGGGTCCAAAAGAAAATGCTAGCCAAAACAACATGGTGGGTATTTTGGATATTGGGTCGAGACTTAATAAGAAATGTAGTGAACAAATCAGGTCTATTGGACTTGGGCCTGAAAACAGATCTCAAACTCAAAATACAGAGCGGGTAATAGAGGACTCTTACTCTTTGGTAAACATGTTGATTCGAAAAGATACAAGGTCTCGGGAGTCAAATTCCATTTTTGACTCGGTTGAGGTAGTGCCCGATAGCCTGGAAATTTTAGCCAAAAGAATTTCTGGAAATGTTTCTTCGGCTTCATTCGAATTATACCAAAACGCTCAGGTTCAATCTACCCTCCATTCACCTATTGGTCTTTTTCGAGCAAAAACCAGAAGAATCGTTCGAAGATTGGTTTGCGATGCTCTCGAAGAAGTTCCTCTTTCTGTAGATAGACGGAATAAAGCGAAGAGCCCCTCCGATGTTGACTCTGTAATCGGGCTAGAGGCGGAATCAGTATGGGAAATTTGAAACTTATTGGAGATTTCTTTCAAAGGGGGTAAAGAAGAGGTTATCTGTCATGGCTGAGGGTAAGAGAGTGAATGGGAAATTAGGGCTCGAACGGAAGAAGAATTGGGGCTCAGGCAATCGAAAAGGAATTAATCAGATGAAAGCAAACGACAGCGTTTCGACTATTACTGATACTACAGCAAACGGCTGCGTTTCTACTATAGACAAGCTGGTCGCGCACGTGCAGGATTGAGCTGGCAGACCGTTAAGGGAATTTGTTTGTATTGACACCTGTCTCTAAATAATACAGTGTCCAGGTTTCATTATATACAGCTACTGAATGTACTGAAATTCATATTGAGAAATTAATGAAATCAGTTCTTCTTATTCTCTATTTCTCTGCTCTTTTCTGAAACCCTACTTTCTTCTTCACATTCCTTACAAATCGCAGTCAAGCTGTGACAACTTGGTATCGAGAGCCTTTCGCGATCCCTCCTTGCAAAGCTGGGAAAGCCCAAGAAGAGTCAGCAGATGGCAGAAAGCTCAGAACTTGCCTCTATGCAGAAACAGCTCAATGAAATCCAGAATCAACTGAGCAAGTTGGATGATGCAAACATCACTCCGAAATGGTGGGATAAGCAGAACCGTGAATGGGAAGGAAGATTTACTGCGCTGGAAACCAGGATGAACACCACTCAAGACTATTCTGAGAAGATCTTCAACATTCTGTCTGCCAAAACTGAAGGAGTGAGCCCAGGAAGCACTGCAACTTCCTCTCCTGAGTCATCCCTGAAACCGGATATAGGTAAAAAACCTGTCACTGTTACTATTATTGATGAGCACGAAAGATATACATTTAAGCAAGGTGAACCTGGGATTTTAAATCAAAAACCACCACAGACCCCAAACACTTCATCCAAACCTTTGAATCTAAACAAACAGAAAATGGGAGATGAAAAACAAGAGGAACCCCACAAGTTTCAAAGAACTACCCACCAAAATGTTTCTACTGGAATGAGAGGAGTAACCTTTAGGCCAAAACTGGAGCTACAGATGTTTGATGGTACCAACTCTAGAAGTTGGGTTAAAAAATGTGAAAAATACTTTGCCTTGTTGGACATTCCTGAAGAACAAAGACTGGATGTGGCTTCAATGCACATGGTTGGTAGAGCCGAGGCTTGGTTTGATGGGTACATTACCCAAAAACACCAACTTACTTGGAGAGAATTTGCAGCTGATCTTTGCCACAGATTCTGTGATAAAACCTACACAGATATCATAGAAGAATTCAACAAGTTGTTTCAGAGAACATCAGTTGAAGATTATCAGGAGAAGTTTGATGAGTTGAGACCTTACATGACCCAAATTAACCCTACCCTAGATGAACCATACTTCTTATCTAGTTTCATCAGTGGCCTCAAAGAAGAAATCAGACACAGGGTAAAGATCCACCTACCCCAGACACTAGCTGAAGCATACCGACAAGCCAGATTGTATGAACTATCTCTGGAATTTGAAACCAAAAAACTCAAACCTATATACAAGTACCCAACTTACCCTATCCAAACGACCCCTCAAACCCCCCCCCCCCACCCTACCTGTTACAACACTGAAAACCACAAACCAAACCAACAAACAATCCTTGATGGAGTACAGAAAATTGAACAATTTATGCTTCAGATGTGGAGAAAAATTCTTACCTGGTCATCAATGCAAACCCAAACAATTAAATTCCATGGAGGAGGAAGACACTCCAATGGAAGTAGAAACAGAGATTGAAGTGGAGGACCCTATGGGAGAAAAACAGACTGAAGATGGATTAGAGATATCCATTAATGCATTGACTGGAAGTGTTGGTCACAGCACTTTGAGAATTCAGGGAACTATTAAGGGCAGGCCATTAAGCATTCTTATTGACAGTGGCAGCACACACAGCTTTGTTAACCCTGGTTGGGCAAAGGAAGGGCTTGAAGTCATATCAACTGCTCCATTAAGCATCACAGTTGCTAATGGTGAGAAGTTATATAGTGAAGCTAAATCTAAACAGCTAGTGTGGAAAATGCAGGGACACCAGTTTGTTCATGATTTCAGAGTGTTAGTTATGGGGGGCAGTGACATGGTTTTGGGTGTGGATTGGATGAAAAAATACAGTCCTATTAGCCTGGATTTTAACCAAATGACACTAAGTTTTCTCAAGGACCAGGAGCTGATTGTCCTAACAGGAAGCCACATCAAACCATCTATAAAGGTTATCAGCAGTGAAAAACTTCAAAAGATCACTGATAAGGATTCCAATCTGATGGGAGAGGTTTACCTCCTAAGCATTGAAGGAGAAGAACTCACAAACCAACCAGAAATACAGGCAGTTTTGGACTCTTTTGAAGATGTTTTTCAAGCTCCTCAAGGAATGCCTCCTACTCGATCACATGATCATGCTATTCCACTGAAACCTGGGGCTCAACCAGTGCATCTTAGACCTTACAGAATTCCACACCATCAGAAGTTAGAGGTGGAGAAGCAGATTGAAGAAATGTTGGCTGCTTCTATTATTAAAACCAGCAAAAGCCCCTTTGCTTCACCTTGTCTACTGGTCAAAAAGAAAGATGGCTCTTGGCGTTTGTGTGTGGACTACAGGAAATTAAATTCCTTAACTATTAAGGATAAGTTTCCTATTCCTGTTGTGGAGGATCTATTGGATGAATTACATGGTGCTGCTTACTTTTCAAAAATAGATCTCAGATCAGGGTATTGGCAAATCAGGGTCAGAGAGGAGGATACATTTAAAACTGCTTTCCGAACTCATCAGGGACATTATGAATTCAAGGTCATGCCCTTTGGGCTGACAAATGCACCTGCTACATTCCAATCCCTCATGAATTCAGTCTTCCAACCTTACTTGAGGAGGTTTGTGTTAGTTTTTTTTGATGATATATTGGTCTACAGTAAAACCTTAGATGACCATTGTGAACACTTAAAGTTGGTTTTAGATCTTTTGAGAACTAACCAATTATATGCAAAGAGATCAAAGTGTTTCTTTGGACAGGATCAAGTAGAATACTTGGGGCATATCATCTCCTCAAAGGGGGTGGCTACTGATCAATCTAAAGTAGAAGCTATGAGCCAATGGCCCTTACCAAAGACACTAAAGGCCCTGAGGGGATTTCTAGGGCTCACTGGTTACTACAGGAGATTTATCAAGAATTATGGCAGCATTAGCAAGCCCCTAACTGACATGCTAAAGAAAAACAACTTCTTTTGGACACCTACAGCAGAAGCAGCATTCCTAGAATTGAAAGATGCAATGTGTAAAGCACCTGTTCTGGCACTCCCTGATTTTTCAAAGACATTTTGTTTGGAAACAGACGCAAGTTCAAGAGGAATTGGGGCTGTTCTTTCACAAGATGGCAGGCCTATTGCATTTCTCAGCAGAGCCCTCGGTCCTAAGCACAGAGATGCTTCTGTATATGAGAGGGAATACCTGGCAATTCTCCTAGCAGTTACAAAGTGGCGCCATTACTTCGAATGTGGTTCTTTTATAATTAAGACTGATCATGAAGCTCTTAAACATCTTCTGGAGCAGAGCCTAACCACTTCAATTCAGAAGAAAGGACTCACAAAGTTACTGGGTTTGGACTATGTCATTCAATATAGAAAGGGGAAGCACAATGTAGTTGCTGATGCCTTATCTAGACAAGACCCTGAACTCTTTCAAATGACTACAACAACAATTATTCCAGCCTGGGTTGCTGAAATTGAAAGAAGCTACAACAGTGATGACTTTGCCCAAAAGAAGATAACTGAGCTTGCTATATCTCCTAATCCTGACCAGCACTGGACTTATTCTAAAGGTGTTTTGAGGTACAAAAAGAGAGTTTATGTGGGCCAAAATGGAGACTTAAGAGACCAACTTCTTTTTCAGTTGCATGATTCTCCCTTAGGGGGCCATTCGGGCATTCAGGGTACCTATCAGAGACTTAAGCCCTGCTTTTATTGGTTGGGAATGAAGAAGAGAGTTCAAGATTATGTTCGACAGTGTGACACTTGTCAGAGAATCAAAGATGAGCATATTCCTAAGCCTGGTTTACTACAGCCCCTCCCAATTCCTACACAGGCTTGGCAAGTTATAACTATGGACTTTATTGAAAGTCTCCCTCTATCTTCAAGATTTAATACCATTTTGGTTATCGTGGATAAATATACCAAATATGGTCATTTTATTCCCTTAGCACATCCTTTTACAGCAACAGATGTGGCTAAAGTCTACCTCGATCATGTCTATAAGCTGCATGGTAGTCCTAAGCTTGCAATCTCTGACAGAGACAGAATTTTTACTAGTGTGTTCTGGAAGGAACTATTGAAGAAGATGGGCACTAATCCTCTGTTTAGCACAGCCTACCACCCTGAAACTGATGGTCAGACTGAAAGGCTGAATCAGTGCCTTGAGCAATATCTTAGAGGGTTTTGTTTCTTGAAACCTAAGGCTTGGGCTCAATTTCTATCCCAGGCAGAGTGGTGGTACAACACCAACTTTCACACTGCCTTAGGCCTTACCCCATTCGAAGCATTATATGGATATAAGCCTCAGGATATGGAGTGGCTAAGTGACTCACCTGTCCAGGGAGTACAGGATATCCTAACTTCTAGAGCTACAATTGCTAAACAGCTACAGGACAATCTACTGAAAGCACAAGCACGAATGAAACAGAATGCAGACAAAAGGAGATCCGAACGAGAATATTCAGTGGGGGATGAAGTTTACCTCAAGCTCCAACCATATCGGCAATCCTCTGTGGCCCTTCGAAAGCATCTGAAACTCACAGCTCGTTTCTATGGCCCCTACAAAATAGTCAAACGAATTGGTCAGGTTGCCTATCAACTACAACTCCCTCCCTCAGCAAAGATTCACCCTGTTTTCCACATCAGCCTTTTAAAGAAAAAAATCGGTGATAAGGCTTGTACCTCGGTCGAACTCCCAGCAGTCAACGACGATGGTCAACCCAAAGTGTACCCCCTGAAGGTACTAGACAAGCGAATGGTGAAACGAGAAAACCGTGCCGTCACCCAACTTCTTGTGCAGTGGGTCAATATGGGTGTTGAAAACGCCACTTGAGAAGATTTTACGGTGCTTAAATCGCAGTTCCCGGATTTTGATCCTTGGGGACAAGGATCCGTTGAAGAGGGGAGTATTGTCATGGCTGAGGGTAAGAGAGTGAATGGGAAATTAGGGCTCGAACGGAAGAAGAATTGGGGCTCAGGCAATCGAAAAGGAATTAATCAGATGAAAGCAAACGACAGCGTTTCGACTATTACTGATACTACAGCAAACGGCTGCGTTTCGACTATAGACAAGCTGGTCGCGCACGTGCAGGATTGAGCTGGCAGACCGTTAAGGGAATTTGTTTGTATTGACACCTGTCTCTAAATAATACAGTGTCCAGGTTTCATTATATACAGCTACTGAATGTACTGAAATTCATATTGAGAAATTAATGAAATCAGTTCTTCTTATTCTCTATTTCTCTGCTCTTTTCTGAAACCCTACTTTCTTCTTCACATTCCTTACAAATCGCAGTCAAGCTGTGACATTATCAAGAGGGTTCAAGAGTTGGAAGGGGAGTTGAGTAAAAGCTCTTAAAGGGTTCTGGTTTTGGTGGTAGTCAATTGATTTTATAGATCTTTCAATTTTATCATGGAACATTAGGGGATTAAGGAGACCGGAAAAGAAAAGAGCGGTAAAGGGGTTAGTGAAGAAGCAAAAGGCTCAAGTGGTGTTTTTACAAGAGACTAAAATGGAGTCCTTTAATGGGAATAAAGTTAGGAAAATCTTGTTTAAAGAATATGAAATTTGTTGTCACGCCGGAGGTGGGAACAGTGGGGGGTCTCTTAAGCTTATGGAATGCCGACTTTCTACATGTTTCTAATACCCTTTATATTTCTACATTTCATTGTGTTAATTGGAAACATAATACCAAGTAATTTTAGTTGTGGTTTGATAAACGTCTACGGCCCCTCAAGTGTTAGGAAAAAGAAGCTTTTCTAATGGAATTGTTGAGCTTCCTGAAGCAATGGTCAGTTCCTTGGTGCATAGGAGGTGATTTCAACTTGTTTTTGGATCCAACCAAAAAATTGGGGTTTTCACTAAATAAAGTCGCGATAAACATGTTCAAATCCTTTATCCAAGACACATGGCTAATGGACCTCCCTCTAAATGGGGGTAAATTCACTTGGGGTAACAACAAATACCCTCTACCTTTGTGAGACTCGGCCGGTTTTTAAATTTCAGCAGATTTCAGTTTAAAGTTTCTGAGTCTATCACAGAAATTGATGGAGAAATCAATCTCAGACCATAATGATATTTTGCTAGTTTTTGATAACACTAATTGGGGTCCTAAGCCCTTTAAGTTCTTCAATCACTGGTTAGAGGAAGATGGTTGTATGGAGGCTGTATTGCAAGCTATTGGTTCACTAAAGCGAAGGAAACCGAAACTGAAAATAGGGGGATTGATCAAGGGTGGAAAACTAGCAGTTATGAAGTGGCATGGCGAACATGGTTTTGTAGTGGGACACAACATTTCCAAGCTGGAGAAAAGGATTTCGGAGATAGAGAAACAAATTCAAGCTGGAAATTCAAATGAAGATTCGTATGTGCTTTTACAAAAATTAAAAGCTGACTTGTGGGCTATGTTTAGGAAAGAAGAAAGTGAATGGTTATAGAAGTCAATACTTCGTTGGCATCTCAAAGGAGATAGGAACAGTCACTTTTTTTAGCTTATTGCGTCGGATAGAAGAAGGGTGAATTCAATCAACCAAATAGTCTTAAATGGGTCGATTGTTACGGACCGTAAGGCTATCAAGTCAGTGATAAAGGAGCATTTCAAAAGAGCGTACAATACGAAGACTGCCCTAGAGATTTCAGAGCTAAATTTGAACTTTCAGAAAATTAGCGAATCACAATCCTGCTCATTACAAGCCTATTTCACAGAAAAAGAAGTTTGGTCCACCCTTTCATCGGTTGATAGTAATCGAGCTCCTGGTCCAAATGGATTTAATATTGAATTCTTTAAAAAATTCGGGGTACTAAAATACGATATTATGAAGTTCTTTGGAGATTTCCATAAAGGAAAGAGTTGGGAAATTGGCATCAATCACTCATTCATTACCTTAATTCAATAGGTAAAAAACGCAGTGGCCCTGGAGGATTTTCGCCTCATAAGTCTGGTAGGTGGTATGTACAAGTTGATCTCGAAAGTACTAGCCAAAAGGCTAAGCTCGGTTCTGGGTGACATCATAGGTGAAATCCAATTTACTTTTCTACCAGGAAGGCAAATCCTAGATTGTGTTCTGGTTGCTAGTGAAGCCATAGACTCTATGCGCAAGTCTGGAAATCAGTGAGTCGCTTTTAAAAATGATTTCCTTAAGGCTTACGATACGATAAGATGAGGATTCTTGATCCGAGTTCTTAAAGAATGCGGCTTTGGTGACAAATGGTGTGATTGGATCCTACATTGTATATCCACAATTTCAATTTCTATTCTTGTCAACGGAGCTCCTACAGAAGCTTTCTCCATCTCGAGAGGGTTGAGATAGGGATGTTCTCTTTCCCCTTTACTTTTTAATTTAGTAGGAGAAGCTTTGAATTTGATGTTACGAAAAGCGGTTAATATTGGTTTATTTGCAGGCTTTAAAGTGGACAGTCAGAGAGAATGTATTGAAATTTCACACTTGCAATTCGCTGACGATCTGTTAATTTTTTGCAATGGGTCAGAGATGCAAGTGCGAAATGTGAAGCGCATCCTAAGGGGTTTTGAATTGGCTTTCGGTCTCAAATTGAATTAAGTAAAAGCAGAGTTTTCGGTATAAATGTACTGGGGGATACAATAAAGCATTAGGCGACAAAAGCTGGTTGCTCTCACGACACTCTCCTTACGGAATATTTGGGGTTACCACTCGGAGCTAGTAGAAACTCCATGGCATTATGGGAGCCGGTTATCAAAAGGTTCACGTCGAAGTTGAAAGGTTGGAAACCAAAGTTTCTATCAATAGGAGGTAGACTTACTCTAATCAAATCAGTATTGTGTAGTTTACCCGTTTACTACATGTCCTTATTCAATTTGACAGCGTCAGTTTCTAAACTCTTGAATAAGCTAATGTCCACATTTCTTTGGGGTGGAGACTCGGAAAATCCCAAAATCCATTGGATCAACTGGGATACAATATGTTCTTCGAAGAACCAAGGTGGATTGGGAGTTACTGATTTGAACACTTTCAATCGAGCTTTACTTGGAAAATGGGTATGGAAATATGGTAACGAACCTGATAGCCTACGGAGAAGAATTGTGGCGGCAAAAGTCCCTGGTAATAATCTCAGCATGTTACCCAAACCAACAGTGTCGAAAAATATCTCGTGGTTGTGAAAGGGAATCATTAACTCTGTTTATAAGGAAGATCGAGTGGGGCAGATCCTTCGTTCTAATATGTCACTCCAATTAGGGGATGGATCCTCTATTGTTCTGGTCTGAAATTTGGATTGGAGATTGCCCCTTGTGTGTTAAATTTCCTCGTATATATGCCTTGGTCGAGAACAAAATTGGAAGAATTTCAGAATATGGCAGAATTTGTAATGATACTTGGGACTTGGGAGTGGAATATTTCTTTGCGCAGGCCTACTTTTGATTGGGAAAAGCAGCAGTGGTCTGATTTTATCAAGTTTATAGGAAATCCTAAATAGGTTTAATAAAAAAGGATTGGGTGAGATGGAAAGGTACCGGTGACGGGACTTTTTCAGTCAAATCGCTGAGGAATATACTTGAGAATGGTTATAACAGAGTCTTCATGAAGAACCAAAGGTGGAACAAGTTGGTTTGGTTGGGTTTTGCCCCTCCGAAAGTGGAAATTTTTGTTTGGAGAGTGTTGAGGGGAAGGGTACCGGTAAAGGTTGAATTAATTAGAAGGGGGTCACAAGGTTAGCTAACAATCAATGCCTTTTTTGTAACTCTGATGCTGAAACGATCCCTCACTTATTTTTCTTTTGCAATGGTGTATGGAAGCTCTGGACATACTTTTGCAGGTTAGTTGGCACTACGATAGTATTCCCTAGGGATCAGTTTGGCTTTCTGGAAGTTTGGAGCGAACTGGCCACGGGTACAAACAATCCTTGGTGGGCATATGTATCTTTCGTTATTATTTGGTCAGTGTGACTGTTCCGCAACGAGGTAATTTTCAAAGGAAAGAAAATTGATTGGCTCCAATTGGACATGACAATAAAATATAGATTCACGGTGTGGTTGAAAGCTAAATTTCAGAATAATCTCATCTCTATCGAAAACTTGGTGCTTGATCCCTCCTTGGCGTCGAAAATCTATGTCAGGTCTAGTACGAGAAACAAGGTTGCAAAGTGGTCTCCTCCACCTAATGGCAGTGTCAAACTTAATGTGGATGGGGCGACTTTAAATGCAAAGCGCATAAGTGGGATTGGAGGGCTAATCAGAGATTCAAAAGGTAATACTCTTTTAAGTTTCTCCAAAAGTGTGGGTCTTGATGTTACAGCTTTGATAGAGCTTGCAGCAGTAAAACATGGCATTTCTTTGTACTTGGAATCCAGATTGGCTCCCAAGTATAATTTGCTCGTGGAATCCGATTGCAAAACAATCATAGACTGGATATTAAGGAATACCGAACCTCCAGCTTTCGCAGCAATGGCAAGCCAGGAGATTGCTGACTTAGGGGCCCAAAAGAATTTCCGTTTCAGATCCATTACTCGAACCTGCAACTGTGAGGCTGATCGCTTGGCCAAGATGGGTATCGGATGACCTGGGTTCATTATCAGAGACTGATAAAATGAGAAGTTTGGCTAGTAGTTGGTTTTAGTTCTGTGTTGTTAGAATTTGGCAGCCTTTATATTTCGATGAACTTTGGTTTTGTAATGTTGAATATATTAATAATAATTTAGACAGGGCACTCTTTTCCCCTTTAATAGGAATGGGGTTTTTTTAACGAGGCCCAAACAATTTTAAAAATATATATGAATTTAAATTCACATTACTGTTATAAGATAAACACTAAATCCTAATACATAATAGATTAAAATAGAAGCAAAAAGCCTATTGCTTTACAAATGAACAAATCAGTTGAGAGGTTGTTAGAAATACAAAAAATGGGGATTTGAGCTCAATGATCCAAATGTTAGGAATATTTAATGTATTCTAATACATATTTTAATGCATTTTCAGAATCAAGTTCAATATAGGTTGGTTGGGTTCATACTTAACCATTAAGATCTTTTTCATAAGCAAAGTTCCAAGTGTCAAGTGTATATAGCTAGAGTTGGAGGGGAATTCTAAAGCCAAATAGGTGTTTGGTACAAGCACTTCCACATTACTTGCAAGAATGTATGCTTTTGTCATCATATTAGGATTTAGGAACAATGTAATATAAGTGGTACTCTTAATAATACATAGTTTTTTAGGTTAACTTACATTAAGTTCAAACCAACTTAAATAATCAAAATAATCAACTAATATATCAAATTCTTTTCTACTTTCATATATTCAATCAACTAACATTCATGGACCCCGTTTCCAACATATTAAGCACACTCGTTTTCTATACAAAACTTGGCTGGAGAACATTCTCTAGAACTCGGAGGATTAGCGCGGGAAAAAATATTCCGATTTCAGCTTTTAATTATGATCTATATTTCGTTAACAAGTTCATAAAAACAGAACTCTAGAGCTCGAACATTGACATATGCATTGTTTTTTTAACAATAATGAGCAGATAAATTACTTAACTGCAAGACTATTTTCTAACCCAAAAATAACATACCCATCACCCCTATAAATTTGTTTAATTACAAACAAAATCCATGTATGATGAAAAAAAAGTATAGTTTTGA
Source organism: Hibiscus trionum (assembly GCA_030270665.1). Lineage (NCBI taxonomy): Eukaryota > Viridiplantae > Streptophyta > Magnoliopsida > Malvales > Malvaceae > Hibiscus > Hibiscus trionum. Next base: position 46,954,083 of record BSYR01000017.1, on the reverse strand, counting down.
GATTTTTGGAAATACGAAAAGCAAAACACTCATAGTATGAGCACAGAACTGGCCTTTTTTTTTTATATTGATAATTCTTCCACTCGTGGCTGCTGCAACTAGAAAATCAGTTTGTCAAATATACATTGCCAAAATATTGTCATTTGTCAACCAAAGACCAATATAAACATTAACGTTTTCCCTTAAACATGGAACAATTTTGTTAATAATAAATATCAGCTTAACCCGACGGCAAAGAAATGCAAGAATCTGAATAACATCAACAACTTTTCCAACTGCTTCACACTGAAAGGAAACATGTATTTCATAGTTACTTCCTTCAAAACCCTAGAAAAATCCCTAAAATATAAAGGTTGAAAATAACTTTGATCAACTTCAGCCATAAGAGTTTTGCTGTAGCCAATAAAAAAAGGTTGGAAAATAGCACATTGATAATAGAAAATAGCAATTATTTGTGCCAATCTCTCTCATCCCTTGAACCCTAAACATACAACTGCTAAAATCCAACAATATTGGTTTTACAAAAAAAAACCTTCAACCAAGAAGCAGTAGCAAGTAATTGAACTCTAAAAAAATCATATAATTATAAAACAAAAGACCCTACAAATGAGAAAACCTTCTAACACTCAAATATTTGGAGAACAAGAAAAACTAACTAAAAAAACACAAAAACCCCAACTTGACCCACAGAGAATTTCAGATCGAAAAAAAAGATGCGTATAATTACAAAACAAAGAGAACCAATCCCTTAAAACCTCAAATCAAAGAGGAAAAAATAAAATAAACTACGACACAAAACCCTACATCCAAAAAAACCGGAAACAAACATCAAAATATCGATAGCCAAAGGCATTCGACCAGGACACAATCCTAATAACCGGAATACAAGATAATAAACTCCTTGATCGAAAGGAGAGAGGGGCCGTATCCACCATTGACCTTGGGGATTTATCGGCAACGCTGACCAGCCATGGAAATCAAACGCAGGGGACAAACGTGTTCTCCGTCTTACCAAACAAGCTAGAACCACCGAGCCTTCGCTTGAGAGCTCTATCCAGAGGCAGGCTTCCGTTACACCGGTAACGGTCCTTATCAAGGCAATCGACACAGTGAACATCATTCGGACAAAATTGGAGAACCAAGTTCCCTGACCTTTCCTGATAAAAAAATCGAAAACCAAATCAGGCTCCTTGCAGTCTCCCTGACCTTTCCTCGGATCAGAAAGGGCGTAAACGTAAATCCTATTCGTCTGGGAGAGCTCCATCCAGAGGCAGGCTCCCAATTCCATCGTAGGATTGGGCCTTGTCACCACAATCGCAGGAGAACGTAACCCTTTATGATCTGGCTTCACTACCCGGTCAAGCAAACTTAAACCTGACATGCTTAAAAAGAAAACATGAACAACCATAAAACAGAACCACATCGAACAGGTCTCAAACGGCGGATATAATTCGCCCGGATTCCATCCAAAGATGCACACCTTCAACTCCCGGGGCTCAACATCCATCCAAGACCCAATAAAATTCCTTATCCCATGAAAAAAACTTGTCCAACAATAATGATCCTTGTGCGAAACTCTCTCGGGGAAAAACTAATCTCATGGTAGGGGCAACCATCAAGTGAGGCGGGAACCAATGGACTAAGCTTTTGTCCGTACGTAGAAATCTGCTTGGGCACTGCTAGTATAGCAAAAGGATCACTCGGTCTTAACAAAATGGTGAAAGCGGGGCTTTGAAAATCGGGGTAAACCTGAAAGAAAAGAGACATGATCCCACAGGATCCGGGAATTTGCAGGTGCAGCAGATAGCCCACCAACCATTTCCTTTTAGAAAAGTCAAACTCTACTAAAAATGGAAAGTGGTTTGTCCCCACGGGAAAAGACCAATATACCCTTGATATCTTACCCTTCTCTAACTCCTGAGCTACTACTGGACCAACTCTGTCGGGTATGCCATAGCTAAAATGTGGTCGGAGAACTGACCTAAGCAGCGAAAACCGTATATCAGTCGCGTTTCCTAGCCTGATAGCCCAACCTATTTTCCATACACGGCTGCCAAACCATGAACCCTCGGCTATGGATGTTCCACCAAACCGGCAACCAACCTTTCTCATCTGCCCCGTATTCACCTCTCGCTTACCCGTCTCCGTCGAAAACAGAGAAAACCGGGCCACCGTCATCGATAAAACAGAACGAGCTGCGCACCAAACCTGCAACCAGTTTTCAGATCTTCCTCGATGTTAGTCACGGTGCTGAAAGCGCGCGCAGCAACCACTCCAGCTCCGGCCCAAAACAAAACCGGCGGAGGACGAAAAACGAAAAGCTTCCCACACGGACGCTTCCCTGTTGTTCCAAGCCAGCCACGAAACCAAACCACAAGGGAACCACTAACTAGGGGGGAGCTCACGGAGCCGTCGCTGTCGGAAAGGAAGCACCGGCGCAGACGACCCTGCCCGGTGATTTTCTGATCACCCGCCGGTCAGATTGCACCTAGAACACCTAGAAAGAGCCTGGGGGGTTAACGGGAGGGAATTTAAGGAGGCGCGTGGGGCGCGTTCTTTTTACTACAACCCCCTTACCCTCTTCCTATCAAATGTTTTCGTGTTTTTGCAGGCACTTACATGGAGAAGACATCTTAGCATTAGGCATGAGAGAGTTGAAATAGCTTGAGCGCCAATTGAAAGTAGGCGCTATGCTTTCAACGTGTTTGAGAATGGAAAAATCCTAACCCTTCAATTTTTCCCTCTCAACTAAGGCCTGGTGCAGCTTTTGACTTACTTATTACCTTATTCCTAAGGTAACCGGGTTTTATTTTACAATGTTTTTTTGTTTTTTTTTTTCATCTAACGCCTAATATTAATGCGGCTTGATCCAACGGCTTAAAAAGATGACCTCATTTTAATATTTTTTAAGCCGTTTCTTTTTAGAAACATCCTATGTTTTTATTAATGATTGCTTGCATTTAGAGGATACATTGAACTCTTTGGCTCACCCTTTAGTCCATTTCCCCTACATTTTAAATAGTCTTGGAAAATAATAAATAATTAGTGAATTTTATGCATATTCTCAAATTGGTTTATATTCTATTCCATAAGACCTTTAAAACGATATATAATATTCTCAAATTGGTTGAATGATGAATGCGAAATTGATGTTCAAAGTGAGCTGCTTGCAAATGTTGTTTAGAAAATTTAATGCTTAAAACACTATATCTCACATGGGAAATGTATAAAAGTTTGAAAGATGTTTATAATCAAGAACTAACTAGTTGGATAGTAAATGTGTAAGTCAACTGAGGTTGGTGACACATTTGCACAATGTGGGTGACATGAACATTTGAACTGGTTTGGCTTTAGTGGACTTTTTAATTTTTTTTGGCCTATGTAAAAATATTTTTCTCAACAAAAATATCTATTGGTATTCCAAATGCAAGTTTAATATTTAGATTTTATAGTTTAAATTAAATTGTGATTTAATTATTAAAATTAAATATTGATTTAATTATTGAAATTAAATCCTTGAAAACTTTTTTATCTTCTCCATTAATTCCTTCTAATCTCTTCATATATCTCTTGTAATTATAAATAGAATCATTTCTCTCTTTTCGACACACCAATAACATTTTATCTCATTTCTCTCTCAAATTAATTATATTATGATGAAAGTGAAAGGCAAGGTTGAATATGAATTTTCAATGAAGTTGCGTTGCTTACGGTGAACGCATGTTGTTGTATCTTGGAACATAGACGTCCAAAAATTCTCTAACACTGTGGAGAAGACGAATCTGCCTTAAGGAGACTTTTATACAGACCTCAACATCTGCTCTTATTTCGCCTCGATCCAGAAGTTTAGCGTAATATTTATGTTCATTTTATAATTGATTATTTTTGGTAAATTGTTGATATGAATATATATATTCGATTATATTTGTATATTTTTCTTTATTGATAACAAATAGAACCTAATATGTTTCTTAAAATGGTTGTGATTATTTTTACGTTTTGATCGTAATATTTCAAATAATGATTTTATTAAAGATTTATCATTTTTTACAATCAAAATTCTAAATTCTAATAGATACATGAATGAATCCGCAATTAATGAATACTTTTAATTTTTTTTTGATAAATCCTAATCCCACCTAGAGCGAAAGGGAAGGAGGACTTTAGGGGAAGGAAGGAGAGTGCTCTTAATGGGCCTCAAACCCATGACCTACGGGAATACAAGGGAACAAAAATGAGCAGCTTGGCCTATAGGCCAAATGAGCTTGCTCATGAATATTTTCTTTTTGGTAATGGTCACTGAATTTTTATTAAAAAGCTATAGAAATATCATAAATAAAATGCATCCAGAAGGAAGAATAATAGTGCTAATCCACTAAAATCTCTTACAAACCTAAAAGTGCAAAGAAAAGTGAATATAAAGAATAACATACCATCAAAATCTAGAAGCCTTCCTGAATCTCCTTGTCTCTATTCAATCGAGACACATAACATGATGAATAAGAGTGGTAAGCGACCCAAACTATCAGACAGAATGTTCTGCTACCCAAGACTGATTATATCAGCAAACAATAATCATCTGAGTGAGGATCTAACTTTCTATAACCACCGACAGAATCATAATAAAAAACTAGCGTCGTTAAAATCTCTGTGCGAGCACCAAAGGGCCGCTAGGGTATGCTGAAATCATGTCAACACAATAGATGAAACGAAACCACACAAAAAAAGCGTGCCATAAAGGCAGAGAAAAAAGCATGCCACAAAGACAGAGATTCTTATTAAAAATATGAAAAAACAAAAAAACAAGAAAATAAAAAAAATCGATGGTCAACAACCAATACTAAAATTAGTAGTCGACCATCAGCTAAGGAGACAAAAGTAAAAGAAAGTTACAGAGCTCTCTAATTTGCAGAGAAAATATTAGGGTTGCAACGCTCAACTACTCATGAATACTTTTAATTTTAAAATAATATATTTTATTGAATTTTTATAACCGTGACATTTGAGTTTCGGTCGTAGCATCCGGGTCGGATCTAAGGTGTTACATTAATGTTCATAAAACCACAATTTCTAAGTGTATATGTTTATGGATATTTTTTGACATAAAAGAAGTTCTTTTAAGCAAGGGAAACACGTACAGCAGCACCGGGAACCCGGGCAAAACAAGTCACGAAACAAACACACAACATAATGGGGAGCCGAAAGCAAATAATATGGAACACCAAAAAACCTAAAACAAGAAACAAACATAGAAAGCGTAAGATAAACAAAGAAGAAACCTGAAGCACATGGATCAATCAGAGGCTCGATCAAGCGACATTTTTGCGAGAGATCCATCCAGAGGCATGCTTCTTTTCTCATAAGAGTAAAAGATCTTGTCATCAGAAATGCTGAGGGTGTCCGACTGTGAACTTGGGGTACGAAAAGGTTGGGGTCGACCACAAAAGAGAGGCAAGTACCCTTAACCAAGAGCAAGAGAACAAGGGGAGAAGAAACATACCAACAAGGATAGATCCAAGGATCAAACATCACCAAAAACACACCCACGAAAAGTGAGAATAATCCTTGGGGAAGGAGAAAAATACACTACCATCCATCCAACCTTCCTCCAAATGAAGATGGCAGGGTCAAAAATCATTATTCAGATTGCGGATGATCAGCACCGTGATCACCCTCTTGATTATTTTCATCAAAATATTTTTTCCTAATAACACGATGGTTTTTTGGAAGGGTAGGTTCTAAATCCATATCAAGTGCAATAATTTTAGCAATATTCATACTAGAAGTAAAGCCTTCATCTCTAAACTTTTCAAAATATGACATCATACCTTCAACTTGTTCTATGGTGGTGTCGATACACATGGATTAGATTGAAATTTCTTGCTTACCTTATTTATAACAAATAAAATTTCATACCAAATAAGCATACCAAGCAAAAATTCAAAACTCCCAAGTGCATTATACAGACACTCTGCCTCACTCTTTGACTTTGCATCATTACCACAAGAATCATATAAAATAGACAAAGTTAATCTTAATCGGGGAGCTTGGAATCTAATAGCTTTAACACTATTAATTCGACTCTCCCAACGAGTATTAGATAAACATTTCAAAGTAAGTTCAAAAACATTGTCAAGCAAAATTTTCCGTCTCTTAGTAGAACCAGAAAATAATGTATATATGCGTTGAACAATTCCAAAAAATGAAATAGATCTAGTGCAAGAATGTGCCATGTCGCTAAGAGCAAGATTCAAACTATGACAAGCACATGGTATATATAATACCCTTGGGTTTATTTGAAGTAAATGCTTTTGTACACCTTGGTGCTTCACTTTCATGTTGGAGCCATTATCATAACCTTGACCCCTAACATTATCAACATCAAGATCAAGAGACTTTAAAACATTTTGTAATTGAAAAAAATGTCTTAATGTCGATGTATCATCCACCTCCAAGAACTCTAAACACTACTCAATTTTTATTTTATTTATTGACATTCTTACACATCGTACAATTAGAGTCATTTGTTCTTAATGAGCAATATTAGGGGTACAATCAAGAATTATGGAAAAATATTTTGCCTCTTTAATAGTCTTGATTATAGAACTTTTCACACTATGGGCCAAAAGGGAAATTAATTCATTTTGAATGTTATGCCCAAGATAATGATAATGAATTTCACGATTTTGAATGCGTCTAACATGATCTTGCATTATCACATCAAATTTTGCAATCACTCCAATCAATCTTAAGAAATTACCATTACTATCTTGATAGGGTTTTTCATTAGATCCTCGAAAAGCTAAATTATGAGTAGCAAGACATTTCACAGCTGAAAATATTCTAAGTAACACTTGCCTCCATTGATCTTTCTCTTTCATAATCGCTTCCTGTAATTTTTTTATCAATTGTTTCATTCTTATCCATCCTTACTCTTATTTCATTCCAAGTAATCATATTATTAATATGCTCAATACTAATTTCATGTTGTTTGAACCTCTCACTAATACGCTTCTCATAGACCTTCATTTGCTAACAAACTTTTGTTACAAATAGATTTGAACAACTTGCAACAAAAACAAAATATTTTGTCAACATGTTTAGAATAAACAAACCATTTTCTATTGCTAATCTCACCATTGCTCAACTTCCTAGAAAAATAAGTATATGAAAAATGCCTACCATTATCATCAAGAGGAAAGTCAAGATTCAATTCTCTTGTAGGCCCCTTTTCAACTATAATGTCTCTTGTTTTGTTATCAAGATTAGCCCAATTTCTAGGATCATAAATATCTACAGAAGAAATTGCTTGTTCTTCATCAATGTCATTATTAGTAGGAATTGTTTGCTTTATCTCTACATCAATGTCACTATCAACAAAATTATTGGATACATTTTGCACATCATTTGGAAAATTAGGCTCATCTTGAACATCATTAGACTCATTTGGAGTGTTAACTTCATTATTATCATTGACATCATCAAGCGAAATTTCATTTGAGTGATCTAAATTTTCATGAACTGCATTTCTAACAACAAATTTGCCAGTAGCACCTTATTGTGATTTTATTAACTTATCAACATGTTTTCTCTTTTTTCCTCTTTTCACTTTCAGATAAATGTTTTTTAGGTAACATTGCACATAACAAATAAATCAAACACTCAAATTATATTACAATAAAAATTAGAGAATTACTGTTAAAAAAGAAAGAAAATTAGAAAATGAAATGACAACACCTGGTGGTTGGTAGATTGAAGACCGGAAGCAGCCAATTGCAAGATTGAAGACCGAAAGACATTCGATGTCCGGCAAGGCGACAACCAATCAACCACCGTCGGTAGAGCAAGTGAGCAACACTGCCAACAACAAAAATTCCCCAAAAAACCTTTAGATTCTCAATATCATAATCTCTTAATAACTTCAATTGATTCAGGCTTGCAGCTTTAGCTCTTGATTTAGTGTGGCCGGTGAAGGTGGCTGGTGAGAGTGGCCGGTGAGGGTATGGTCGGTGAAAGTGGAGGGAATAGTTTTAGGGTTTGTAGATTGGATATTGGGTATGATTTGGGGTTTTGTTTTTTATTTTTGATTTTAAATTATTTTTGTATTAAATAATAATAAAATATATTTTTATTTTTATTTTAAATTATTTTTTATATTTAATAATAATAAAATATACCACGTCATACTAAAATATTAATAAAATAATACTTAGTGACCAAAATAGGTCAATGTATAAAGTTTAGTGAGTAAATTGATCATTTTTAAAGTTCAATGACCGAAACAGGTCATAAAGCAAAGTTGAGTAATGATTTAAGTATTTTTACCCTAAAATTAAAATATTCAGAAGTTTAAGAACAATTTAATGTAAGGGTTGTAGTTTGAGAGTATATGGTGCAATTATCTTTCTATGTAACACGCATATAAAATTTAGAATATTATCTTACTTCCTTCCAACGTCTTCATAAATATTACAAAAAAATATACATAACTTAATGGTAAAGTACTCCTACTCTTGGCAAGCTTGATAATTATCATAGTTGCTTCAACCACAATTTAATCTAATTAGTTTTTACTTTAATCATTTTATAAATTCTCTTTTTTTTGAACAATTTCTACCTAAGGGGAAGGGAGGGGAATTTGCTCCTAATGGGGTTCCAACCCACAACGTAGGAGAGAGTGGAGGGTGTCAATTGAGAGCTTTAACCACTTACTCCAGAGATTGTTGACATTCGAATTAAAATAAAATTTTAATTATTAAATAATAATCTAAATTAATTTTAATGAACTCCTTTTAAAATTGGGTAAATTAAGTAAATTATCACAAAACTTTACTCTCAAACCTATTTTGACCACTGAAGTTTCAAAATGTTCAATTTACTCACTGAAGTTTAGATATTGAAAGTTTTTTTTCTGCTCGACAATTTGTTTTATTATTAATGTGAACATACACGTCTTAAACTTGTGTTGTGTGTCTTGTTAAAAATTTCTCTCATCCTAAGTAGAGGAAAATAGTACATCATAATCAGGGCTGAAAAGAAAAAGACAAACACAACCCTCACTTCATAACTGCAAACGGAAAGAACCCTCCCTACAGAGGTAATCACGAACCCTCCTAAAACCACCAGAAACCGCCTTCCAAAATAAGATTGCCCCAACCTGCATAACACAATTTTGACCCTCAACAATCAACTGAAAACAACCAAGCCCAACAACACATACAAAAGTCGCAAACACAAAAAACCAAAATGCATCTAAAAACGCAACATCACCCAGCACCCCTCATCGCCCATGCCATAAACGCAGAACCACCCCCATTAAGCCTCTCCACAAGTCACTCCTTGAAACACTCCAGCACTAAAAAAGCCTACAAAAACGCCAAATCTGCATGAGTATTCTCCACACTTCCTTGCTGCAAACATGCCATTTCAACCAAAGAAGCCACCAAAGAACACCAATAACTCCTATAAAAGGACCTTGAGGCATGCTCTGTTTACGGCACAGAAGTAAGGTGGTCTTTTTCAAGTTTTAGATTGGTGGGGGTTGGATTAGGTTTCTGGTGGAACCCAACTCGATCGTCGTGGTAACCACACCGCGGCGACCGATGAAAATCTGCCAGCTCAAGGTTGTTGCTAATTCAACAAGAAGTAAGGTGCTTATCAATGGCCTAATTGACCCCTTCATGGGAGCAACAAAATTGGTGAAATGGTCGATAAAAGTACACAAAAGTATGAGTCTTTAATAAATATGTATGATTACGATCTATCTTAAAGGTTCAATGAATTGGCACTCCAAGAAAATGCATTTTTAGTGACATTAAAAATTGTCACAAAAAGTGTTAATTTTAGCCACTAAAATTTACAGTGGTCATTTTTCTGAGTTGTCACCAGTCGTCACTATTATATTAGTTACAACTTTCGTGCATTTTGTCACGGTTAGTTATATTTTTTATGACTACACGTTTTGACACAAATAATTATTAATAGTGACTAAAATTTAGATACTAATGTCATTATTATTAGTGACAAACATTCTATCACAAATACATATATAAATAGTGTCTAAAACATGTAGTCACTTTCAATAAAAAAATCAATTATATTTTTAGTTGCAACCATTTTACTTAGGATTTAAATTAATCGCTAATTGTTAAATTATAGATTATGTAGAGCACATTCATATGTCAATTTTTAATAAATAAATGCAATGTATGACTTCAAGGAGGATCGAACCTGGAACCTTTAGGGCGATAGTGCAATACTCATCCACTAGGCTAGACAAAAAATTTAATATTATTTTGAAAGAAAATAGTATTTATGTTAAATTGTAATTGAAATTATTTTTATTATAAAAATATGTATTAATTATAACACTAATTATTATAATAATAATTTAACTATTTTTTCTATGATTTCTTATACAAAGTACGCATGTTGAAGAAACTATTTAGATTTTTTGAAGAAAAAAACTAATTATAATGGAATATTCTTTTTAAATTTTTCACAAAATAAAATTTTTCTATCGTATATTATGCTAAAATTACATATTAGTCTTAGTACTTTAATTTGGTGGCTTTAAGTTTCTATACTTCTTAAATTTTAAAATTTCGATCTTGATATGAATGGTAGTCTTTAAATGTGTTAAGTAAAATTTTATTTTTAGCCAACTTGTTATACATCAGTTGCTTATTCAATTTTTATTCTTTAGTTTAATCATTTAAGTCCTTGTGATTTAGTCATAGTGTCGGTATCTCGTTAAGATTAGGATTGAAATTTGAAAATTTGAAAATATAAGGACTAAAGTTGACCAAAATAGAATGACTAAAAAAACAATTTACATATAGTATATAGAGACTAATAAATTTATTATTGTGACAATATCTAATTTGTCATTACTTTTATTTTTATCGGTGACAAATTTATCACAACAAAAGGTAAATTTTTAAGTGACAAATAATTTAATTGTCATAACAAATATCAAATAATAGTGATCACTTCGCATATCGTCACTACCATGTTTCAAAATTTTAGTGACAATGAATTTCGTGTCACAATTATTGACGTATAGTGAGAATTTATTAGTGAAAATTGTAATCGTCACAATTACTACTTTTATAGTGACCAAATAAAAATATGTCACAATTACTTATATTAATAGTGTCACACAAAAAAAATTGTCACAAAAATTTAATATTTGTGACAAAATTATTCTTAGTCACTATCAATTTGTCACTAAAAACCTATACTGTTGTAGTGTGGGTGTGGAAAACCAAATATGTTTTCATGAAAGAAGAGTTGTGTTCTTATTTTGGAAGAAACCCCAGGAAGGAAAAGAGACGTGAAAACCAGAAAGGTAAAATATATTAGAAAAACATATGATTAATTATATGTCTGAGTATATAAGAATTTTAATATTTATTTAAAAATTATTAAAAAATTAATAACGTATATCGCTAGTGGTGTGTAGCGGTATGCGTCGTTCGTTCTAAACTTATATTTTTATATTCTTCGATTGTAATAGAGATTTATTTTACTATATTACTTTGTCTTAAGTTTTCGGTAAGTGATTGAATTAAAATTTCATTAATTCATTTTTTAAATTGGAAATGTACAATATTTTAAGGCTATAAGATTTTTATTTTTAATGCAAAATCCTTGTATAAATATATATTTATTTAATTAGATAACATGGTATGACCCTATGGAATGTAAATGTAGATATCTTACCATAAAATTCCAATAAATAGATTTCCGTATTTATTTAATGAGATAACATGGTATGAACTTATGGAATATGGAATAGGTAGATTTCTTACCTTAAAAATTTAATAAATAGATATTCATATTTATTTTTAAGAAATTTTTGAGAAATTATCATTTGATTCATTACAGTATACATATTCAAGCTAAAGATTTTGTAAATATAGGATGGCCAGGCAATAAATACTATTCACATAGAATATTTTAGTCATGTTTGGTAAAGAGAGGTTTGGGAAAAAATTAGAGGTTTGAGGCATAATTAAAGGTTTGACCAGTCAAATCCGCTAATATTGTTGTTTGGTAAACAACGGATTGAAAGAGCGGATTGGGGTGAAACTGCTAATTTTGAAAAACTCATAATAAGAGCTTTTTGAGATTATAGGTTTGATATTAGAGTTATAATGACTCTTTTACCCTTACCAGTTACCAAAAATCTCAAAATAACCTAAATTAAATATTTTCTCACCTTATTTATAAGCTAATCTTATTTGCTTTTTTTTTATTATCACATATTTATATGTGTATTTAAATTTATTAATTAATTAAATTATATTAAAATAATTATATAAATAATAAATTAATATATAAATCATTTGAATATGTTTAGAAAAGTTATATTAAAATAATTTTATAGATCTAATTAATAATAATTAGATACAAAATATTGATACCTAATAAACTATCCGAACAAGTATTGAATATTATCATGTCCTTATATGTCATTTTGGTTGTTTAAATAATCTAACAGCTATAGCTATTAAATAATTTTACCAAACACTTTTATACAATAAATTAATACAATCCGCTATTCAAATCAGCTAATGCAATCAGCCATCAACTAATGTAATTCGTTATTCGCTATCAACTACCCGCTAATTGTCAAATGAGACCTTTATATTTTTTTTAGTTTAACTATAAATATCCGACTCACCGAGCGATTAATTTGGATAGAGATGGGCAGATATCCCACCTTTTTCATAGAGTTCTTTAGGCAACTTTCTTTTGCTCCAACTGATTCCCGATGGATAGCTCAGTTGCTCCGGTCACCATCAACAATGACCATAGAAATCCCAGCAAGCTCTCTTCTCAAAAGAAGCCCTCTAAAGGAGGCTGGAACGCCGCCGTTTTTGTCATCTGTAAGCACATCTTTCTTTCCCATTTTTGTTGGACAAATGTTTGATGAAATTGCTATCGTTGATTCATGTAGTTGTCGAGATGGCCGAGCGATTTGCTTTCTATGGTTTGGCTGGGAACCTGATCACATACCTCACTAGCAATCTCGGCGAACCGTTGAGCACTGCCGCTAAGAACGTCAATACGTGGGTTGGGGTCTCCTCTATCTTCCCTTTGCTCGGGGCGTTCATCGCCGATTCGTACCTCGGTCGCTTCAAGACCATCCTAGCGTCCTCTGTGATCTATCTCTCGGTAACTTCATCTTTTTTGGTTGCGTTGCGTTTATTGCGGTTCTGGATATGTTTGTTTGCTCAACATTTGTTGGTGTTACAGGGGATGGTGTTATTGAGCTTATCGGTGTCCGTAATCCCTATGCATTATCGGGAGGCTGTGTTCTTCACTGCGCTTTACGTATTAGCTGTAGGCGAAGGAGGCCATAAGCCATGCGTTCAGACCTTCGCCGCCGATCAATTCAACGAGAATAATCCCGAAGAAAAAGCTGCCAAAAGCTCATTCTTCAACTGGTGGTACGTTGGAATCGTTACAGGTGCTTCGGTCGCCATTGTTGCTGTCATTTATCTCCAGGTGAGTTTAATTAATTCATATGATTCTCCTCAAAGGTCAAATTCAAGTTTTAATCCTTCTATGGTGCTCAAATTTATGATTCGATCCCAATACTTTAATTTGGTATGATTTGATTCTTCTACTTTTGTATTTTAATTAGATAATTTAAATAATTAAAACCATTAATTAATCTAGTCAAAATGAATCAACCAACGATAATATAAAAAAGATAACCAAATTATTCATAATTAAAGTGTATGACCTAACTATTAGATTTAACCGTTATAAAGGGACCGAAAACATAATTTAACCTTTCTTAAGCCCTTTTACTAACCGTTACTTTTGTGTAACATGATATGTAAAAGTGATAGACTTCCATTTATTTTTCCTATAATTAATTTGAGTTTAATTCAATCGAGTCATATGGTGAAAATTCTGCTGTAGGATAATGTTAGTTGGGCAGCAGGATTTGGGGTGTTATCAGTGGCACTCACGCTGGCATTAGCAGTGTTTTTAACCGGAATCAAGAGGTACCGAAAACAGGGGCCGACGGGGAGCCCCTTCACCACGATGGCTCAGGTCTTCATCGCCGCTGCAAAGAAGTGGCGCGTGAGTGAAACCCACGGTGGCAGGGGAATTTGTTATGAAGATGATAGAATAAGTGGGAGCCGCAATTTGGCCCGTACCAAACAGTTCAAGTAAGTGTTTTTGATATAATTAGAAAGGTAAACTATGTTATATAACACTGAACTTTAAGTTTAGTATTGATTAGATTATTATATTAAAAATCAATAATATTTTAACATTAAAATTTAATTTAAGTTTCAGTTATATTACTAGGTCATTAAAATTTCTCAACGTTATTGCACGCGGACCGTTAAGTTGGATTTACATTATCAATTTTAATGACTAAATGATATAATTCATTTTTTTTTCTCTTCAAGTTTATTTAAAAGTAGTGAATTTATGACTGGCTTGTTGAACATTTATTTGTATTAAACATCTATTCTTTATAAAGCGATTTATCTAAACATTTGGATTTTGACACATCGAGAATATTGAAATTATTCTATAATTTTTTTGGTTTAATCACTCGTGAATTCTAGAAGCTTTATTATATTTATATAAAAAAGTATTAAAAAGAATAAATTGATGATGTGTGTGTAATTTACTAGCTCATAAGTATATTAAAATTATGAATTATATTTTATATACTGTTTATAGAAAAAAATATTTTACTAACGGAGTTGTATAATTGTTATATGCTTCTTATTTTTAATATAATTATAGGACATATTGTATTCATGTAACTTTGCGTTGTGAGATTATTTTTTCATGTTAATACATAAAATAACAATCTTAAAACTATTTAGCTCAAGAAAGATATAATGTATATTTGTTGAAACAATTATTTAAAATTTTTTAATTAATTATACTTTTTTCGGCTATTTAGGTTCAAGTCGTTGACTTTTTATTATCCAAATTGAATTGTATCGAAATTAAATATGGGTTAATCAGATCGAATTTTTGTATTTGAATCACAATAAATGTGACTTGTATGATATTTTATTTATTCAAACTCGATTTATTTACTATCGTTCTTTGGAAATGTAGATTTTTGGACAAGGCAATGATCATTGACAACGAGGATTGCTTGAGCAATATCAAGGATCCATGGAGGCTATGTTCATTAAACCAAGTTGAAGGAGTAAAGCTTGTTCTTCGCCTCATCCCAATATGGCTTGCTTGCTTAATGTTCAGTGCCGTGGTAAGTCAATTACAAACATTTTTCACCAAGCAAGGCAGCACAATGTTGAGATCAATAGGTCCCCATTTCCAACTTCCTCCTGCAGCACTCCAAAGCCTCGTTGGCCTCGAAATGCTCATCGTCATCCCGATTTACGACCTGATTTTCGTCCCTTTTGCTCGTAAAACAACCGGACATCCCCGCGGAATCACAATGCTACAAAGAATCGGTGCCGGTCTATTCGTTTCCATGTTGAGCATGGTTGTTGCAGCTCTAGTAGAGACAGCTAGGGTAAACACCGCGAGCAAGCAAGGTCTACTTGACACCCCAAAAGCCATAGTCCCGATGAACATATGGTGGTTAGTTCCACAATACTTACTCGCCGGAATCGGAGACTGCTTGACACTCATTGGACTACAAGAATTGTTCTACGACCAAATGCCGGAAGAAATGAGAAGCATGGGAGCAGCTGCGTACTTAAGTATAATGGGAGTTGGGAGCTTTGTAAACACAGCTATAATCTCAGTGGTTCAAGCCATTACTTCAAGGCATGGGAATGCATGGCTGGGAGATAATCTGAATCGGGCAAATCTCAATTACTTTTATTGGATAATGGCAGGATTGAGTGGGGCTAATTTGTGCGTTTATATGTGGATTGCTAAGGGTTTTGTGTATAAAAAAGTTGAAAATAACGATCAAGGAATTAGTAATAAGGGGAAAGAGCTGGAAATGGGAGGCTGTTTGGAGGCAAAAATATGAAGTTTGGGGATATTTGGATATATAAATGCATGTTTACGACTTAGTTATATTATATTTCTTAGGAAGTATAATTTTAACAAGTTTAAATACCCTTGTAAAAAAGAAAAAAAAAGTTTAAATGCAAATGTTGTTCGCTTATTCTCTTTTTAATAAAGCTTTCGACCGGCACGTTTGGGCCTCTTCACTCAGTTCTTACGTCTGATTTTGATCTTAAATAAACCGTAACCGTAACAAATTTGTTTCAATCGGCACATGTTCGTATCGGGTTATATCAGGTCGGGTTGATTTTCGATTTTAGGTTGTTTTTAGTTTTGATTCGGTTCAACCAGATTTAGATTGAGGTCAGTTGAATTGTTAGGTCGGATCAATATCGGATCAGTCGGTTTTTGGTTAAGGTCAATATCAAATCGGTTTCTTTTTCGGTCAGGTCAATATTGGATAGGTCAATTTTTGATTTGGGTCAATATACGAAGAAGATCTTTTAAAAGAAAAAAGATATATTAAATCATTAAACTATTGCGATTAAAAAAATAAAAACCATATTCAGTAATAGTTATAAATATAACAAGAGAATAAAACATACATATTTGAGAAAATTAAATTCGGGTTGCTTTCGGTTCGAGTTGTTTTTGGTTTCGATTATTTTCGGTTTCGTTTACTTTCGTTCGAGCTGGTTTTCGATTCGCTTTGCTTCGTGTTCATGTCAAGCTTAAACCATCATGTTCGGGTCCATATCGGTCTCGGGTCGGATAAATTGGTTCAAGTCTTGAGTCAAGTTTGTTAGGCCTATTATAAATGTTTACAATTAAATTTGAACAGAAAATCAAACAAACAACTAGAATCGAATTGAAAAAATTTCAAAATAAAGTTTGAGTTATAAAATACAACTCTTGAACTCGACTAACTCGAAGTTTTTCCAGTAGACTCGAAAGAATATTCATCCCTACCAATATGGGTGAGCATTATTCGGTTTTAACTGAATTAACGGACCGAAATTTTTTTTTAGTTAATCGGTCGGTTAGTTTTAGGTATGTTTGGTTCACGGTTAAGCTTTTTTCCCCTTCAAATTTTGGTTATAAGTTAATTCAGTTCGAAACCTGTTAAATAAGCGCATCATTATATATTACATATATATATATATTCTTGGTCGATGAACTTTTAAAAGTTATAAAACCATCATTAAATTTTTTCATATATTATAAACTTGTCATTAAACTTTATCAAAATAGCAGAAAATGATCATTAAATATATTAAATTATTATAAAAGGGTCTGACACGCGTCGTAACGTGTCATGAATAATTTTCTTCTTCCAAATAAATAAATAAAGAAATTAAATTAAGTATAGATAAGAAAGTAGGAGTCGAACCCACAAGGACTTAGACTTTCCTTGTTGCATCTTTGGCGTTTCTGAACCAAGAGATGATGGAATTAAGTTTGTGTGATTTTTTTTGGGGGGATTGCAATGAAATGTAATAATTTAAGATAGCAAGAAGAATGGTTTAAAAATGTTAAAACTAATAATAGATATATTTAGCCTTGGCTAAGCTTTGACTTGTTCTTCTCGGTTCATTGGTAAAGATTTTTGATTTCTGAAAAATTGTTGGCAAAATTACTACAAGGTCAATCCTTGAGTTTTCTTTGTAAACTGAATTTCCAAACTCAATGTTTAGCTTCAGATTTGATAATTTGTCTAAACCAACTCAATGTTTGAGAAAAAAAATTCTTTAATCTCGTAACCAACTCGAAAAGTTATTTCTATAAAAACTATTCGATCTCAATTTCCCTTAGTAATCTATTTACTAAGTGTGTTCTCTGGAAGTCGGATTTGTTTCAATAACCGATCCTCCCTCCCACTTGATAGATCAAAACAATTATTTTCTCCAAAGTCAATCTTTGGGTTTAAAAATCATTTTGATTTTGAAGATAAAGTATGAAGAAATCGAGAAAAGTTTCCGAAATGTTTGAAGCATAATTTCGAACCTCGCTTTGAGAACGCGTCGTTGCATAAGCCTTCGACTTAAGAAGATTTAGCCGAGCATGGTTATTAAATTAATCATGCTCGACTTTTTAGAAATAATCTCAAGAAGAAAAAAAGTAAAAGGAAAAGAAAGAAAGTAACTTTGAAAGAGAAATGATTCAAGTGATGAATTGAATTGAATGATGATTGATCGATCAAGTCTTACCCCCAAAGTGGGTATTTATAGTGTTTAGAATAACCTAGGTAAATCTAAAATGATAATTCAAAAATTAAACAAAATAAGTATCCAAAGTTTAAAATTTAAAATTAAAAAATATGGAGATATGCTATATGATAAGCGGCTTGATAAGCTATCACTGCTTTTGACGTCAGCTTCTAGAAGATGCTGACGTGGAGCCCAGTCAGCATTCATGCCCTGATTCATGCCCATGACTCTAGTATTTCCTGCAGCATTCCAGCTTATTTCCAGCATCACGTCCCCTACATGAAAACAACATAAAACAGCCCAGTTAAGTCCCTCAAACTTATATTTAATCGAAATAGGGACCAAAAACACAACCAAAATAAATACTCATCAAATTCCCCCTCACTTATCCGATGCTTGTCCTCAAGTATAAAAAATTTAAGTTTAAATTCTCATTCTTAAATATTTAAGTCCCTTAGCTTACACCATGAAATAATCACTTTAACTCAACAAGAAACTAAGCATTCAAAAATTTAAGTAAGATGGCAATAGGAATAAATCGCACAACTTATTAATAAAGCAAAGATCACTTAAGTTTTTGCTAAAATTACTCAATGTTCTCAGAAAATATCAAATTAAGCAAGCATGCATAAAAATTGCAAAGAACTCAAATCTAAACCATAAATGCAAAAGATTTTTTTCTTTTTTTTTCTTTGCTAGAACCAGTGATAGACACTTCTAGCTTTATTCTGCTAGAGCCGGTGGTAGGCACCTCTAGCTTTTACTATTATTATTTTTCTTCTTTATGCAAATAATGGTAAATATGATATCTTCACAAAAATTAAACATGCAAGTATTATTCTAATAAAATCCAAGAACAGGAGCAATCAAGCAATCCTTAAGAATATCCCTTTTCTAGTAACAAGTGTGGGACATAGGTTATGCCATCAAATAAAGTCCATCATGCAAGTAAAGCTTCTAGTAAGTCAAGCTTTTTTTATTATCACAAAGTAAGCATAGGAACACATCAACCTAAGGGACAAGGATTATCATAAAATCAAGTATAAGACAAGCTTCGGATAAAGCAAAGAAAAATATGACAAACATATCTCCCCCCTCACTTAATGCATTTTGTCCCAAAATGATAACTAGAGTAAAAGAGAGGAAAGGAGAGACTCCCCTGATCAATTGCGCGCGGTCGGGAGTCAGGCGGTTGCTGGCATGGTAGGAGGTTGGCCCTGCAGTAGTCGTCGCGCTTGGTCGCGGGTCCGCACCATGCTGGCTCGCCGGAGAAGATGAGGGTTGGCCGAGCAATGTCTGGTTCGAAGGATGGGGGCTTTGCGTGCGTGAAGAAAGAAGGATGAGATGACGGATAATCTAGCTGAAAATGATATCTTCCCATGTCTTTTATTCGATCAACTTGTATTATCCGCGAATAAAATAAAATAAAGATCAGATAAAATAAAATAAAGAAAATAAGAATAAATTTGAAACTGAAAAATTAAAATAAAGAAATAAATAAAGGAAATGGGTTGCCTCCCATTCAGCGCTTGTTTATCGTCATTAGCTCGACGACTTGTGTCTCTCAGACTACATACACTACGACAAATACTTATTCCAATTTATGCGATTAATCCAACTAAGAATTTCCCTACGAGAAATTTTATGACAGTGACATTTCTTCATTTTCCCTAGAAAAATTTCTTTTTTACTATTCAATTTATCCGACAGTAATTTTAACTCGATATCTGGTGCCTGCAAAATGGAAGGGAAATTTTTTATTTTTGAGGGAGTTAAGTGTAGATCAGGATTAACAAATGAAGTGTTTTTCAACTCCCTAATTTTTTCTTCGCGCCCTTTCAATTTCCTGCACGAATTATCAGATAAATTAGTTTCCACAAAATCATCAACTAAAGGTTCATAAACACCAACGAAGCTAACGTTTTCCATAGAACTCGGATGTTCCATCGCCTTGTAAACATCAAATTCTACGACCTCACCATCAAATTCCATAGACAAAAGACCGCTCCTCACGTATATTTTCGTATTTGCTGTGCTAAGGAATGGTCGTCCCAACAACACTTCGGAGCAAGTGTTTGTTCTATCATGAGTCATATCGATCACATAGAAATCTGCAGGAAAGAATAAAACATCTACTTTTACCAACACATTTTCCAACACTCCTTCCGGGTAGATGATCGATCGATCTGCCAACTGTATCGTAACCCTGGTTTCTTTTAAAGGATCGTTAGTAATATTTTTATAAACAGAAAGTGACATTGCATTTATAGAAGCTCCAAGATCGCACATTGCACATTTAATAGATATATTACCGATTTGACAGGGTATAACAAACATACCTTGGTCTTTCATTTTGGGTGGTAACTTACGTTGAAAAACTAAAAAAATGTGTTCTCCCAAATTTACCTTTTCGTGCCCGGTGAGTTTTCACTTGGTTTTGCAGAGCTCTTGTGGAATGACTTCTAAGAGGGGAATGTTTACTTGAAATTTTTTAAACACTTCAATAATTTCCCTCTCTTCAGCCTTTTTGTCGCGTCTTACTAAGCGTGATGGGAAAGGAGGCACGACTACAAGAGGTGGAGAAGGAGGAGGAGATGGTGGTAAAGGGTTATCTTGGTTTTCGTTACCTTCTTCTATGGCAGGAGTGGGATTGTTGTTTTTTATGGTTCTTTTGGAGCTATAATGGTCCCACTACGGAGTGTGATGGCGCTTACATTTTCTCTAGGGTTTCACTCCGTCTGAGAAGGTAGCTTCCCTTGTGACTCTATTCTTCCTATTCTTTGGGCCATTTGACTCATTTGTTTATCTAATTCTTGAAAATGGGCTTCTGGACGGTTTTGGAATTTTTCTTGGGATATGGCCAATCGTTTTACAATGGACTCTAGGTTTGATTTTTGTTAGAATTGTTGGTTAGGCTGCCTTGGCTGGTACTGTTGTCTTTGGTTTTGCGTAAAGCCTTGGTCTCTCAACCCTTGATTGACATTAGGGTAGTGCTGCTTTTGATAGGATCCCGGAAAGTTCCCCATCGCTTTCACTTGTTCGGTATCTTCTTCTTGGATCATAGGGCAACAATCCGTCGGGTGTTCGGAGCTTGTGCATATCCCACAAAGCCTAGAAACAATCTTCCTATCTGCAACCAAAGTTTGAATAATTTCAACTAATTTATCAATATTGTTTTCTAGTGAAACGGTACTTACCTCATTAACTCTTTGAGATGGTTCACTCGATTGGTAGAAGCGTTGTGAGTTGGCTGCCATGGTCGAAATCAATGTCCTTGCTGCCGTCGGAGTCATATTGACTAGGGCTCCTCCGCTAGCTACATCAACTACTTTCATATCTGTAGGGGTTAGTCCTTCATAAAAATATTGAATAAGTGTTTGATCTGACAAACCGTGTTGTGGGCAATTTGCGCATAGTTTCTTGAAGCGCTCCCAATATTCATAAAGCGTTTCGGTATCCTTTTGTCGGATACTTAGAATATTTCGTCTCATTTCGCTTGCTTTAGCGGCTGGAAAGAATCTGTCAAGAAACAAGCGAGCCATTTCAGTCCAGGTAGTAACTGAGTTAGAAGGTAAATCATAAAGCCAATCCTTAGCAATGTCAGATAAAGAAAAAGGAAAGCGTGAAGTTTAATTTGATCCTCAGATACTCTCTGTGGTTTCGTAGTTGAGCAAACCATGTGGAACTCCTTAAGGTGTTTGTGTGGGTTTTCGCTGGACAAACCGTTGAAGGTTGGTAGGAGATGAATCAAGCCCATTTTTAGTTGGAATGACGTTTCACCATTCGGGAAGGTTATGCACAAGGGCTGATTGTCATCTGGTGCCCTGATCAGTTTCTAGATCGTCTATTCTTTGTCTCCCATTTGGTTTCGTTCTTCAAAGTGTGTTTCGGGTTGGGATGATTCGAGATATTGCTGGAATCGTCATTGACGCAACTTATATTGTTTCTCTCGGTTTCGTTGTGCATTTTGTCGTCTCGCAAATGCTTCAATTTCCGGAATGAATTCAGCCTGTTCTCCCGGATTTCTCATGGTAAAAAACAATAAAAAACAAACAGTAAAAGTTGCCGAAGTCCCCGGCAACAGCACCAATTTTTGACACGTGTCGTAACGTGTCAAGAATAATTTCCTTCTTCCAAATAAATAAATAAAGGAATTAAATTAAGTATATATAAGGAAGTAGGAGTCGAACCCACAAGGAATTGGACTTTCCTTGTTGCGCCTTTGACGTTTCTGAACTTAAAGATGATGGAATTGAGTTTGTGTGATTTGGGGGGGGGGGGAGGGAATTGCAATGAAATGTAATAATTTAAGAGAGCAAGAAAAATGGTTTAAAAAATGTTAAAACTAATAATAGATATATTCAGCCTTGGCTAAGCTTTGACTTGTTCTACTCGGTTCATTGGTAAAGATTTTTGATTTCGGAAAACTTGTTGGCGAAATTACTACAAGGTCAATCCTTGAGTTTTCTTTGTAAAATGAATTTCTAAACCCAATGTTTATCTTCAGTTTTGATAATTTGTCTAAACCAACTTAATGTTTGATAAAACAAATTCTTTAAGCTCGTAACCAACTCGAAAAGTTATTTCTATAAAAACGATTCGATCTCAATTTCCCTTAGTAATCTATTTACTAAATGTGTTCCCTGGAAGTTGGATTTGTTTCAATAACCGATCCTCCCTCCCACTTGATAGATCAAAACAATTATTTTCTCCAAAGTCAATCTTTGGGTTTAAAAATCATTTTGATTTTGAAGATAAAGTATGAAGAAATCGAGAAAAGTTTCTGAAATGTTTGAAGCATAATTTCGAACCTCGCCTTGAGAACCCGTCATTGCATAAGCCTTCGACTTAAGAAGATTTAGCCGACCATGGTTATTAAATTAATCATGCTCGACTTTTTAGAAATAATCTCAAGAAGAAAAAAAGTAAAAGGAAAAAGAAAGAAAGAAACTTTGAAAGAGAAATGATTCAAGTGATGAATTCACACAGTTGTGGAGTTGGGCGAGCGATTTGCTTTCTATGGTTTGGCTGGAAACCTGATCACATACCTCATGAATGATCTTGGCGAACCGATGACCACCGCTGCCAAGAACGTCAATAAGTGGGTCGGGGTTTCTGCCATCTTCCCTTTGCTCGGAGCGTTCATCGCCGACTCGCACCTCGGTCGCTTCAAGACCATCATTGCGTCCTCTGTGATCTACGTACGGTAAGTTCATCTTTTTTGGTTGCATTGCGCTTATCGCGGTTCTAGATATGTTTGTTTGCTCAACAACAACAATTGTTGGTGTTGTTGTTACAGGGGATGGTGTTATTGAGCTTATCGGTGTCTGTAATCCTTATGCATTATCGGAGAGCTGTGTTCTTCACTGCGCTTTACGTTTTAGCCATAGGCGTGTAGGATTCCAGTCACCAGAATCAATGGCGTGACACAGAGGTGTTGTAGAGGGAAAGAAGAAGACGGCTAGGGTTTGTATCGATAACAGAAACAGAAAAGGGAAAAGAGATCGAATAGAAAACAAACAGAAAATTAAAGAGGAAAAGACTTTTACAAAAGAATAAACCCAAATTCATTCTGATTATAATTGGCCCATTACATTTAATATTTATAGCCCAACAATCACAAGGCTAACAAACACTGACCCATACTAACAAACAGTGGCCCACATCACTAACAACCTAACTACTCGGTTTGTTAGCTGAGAATATTCTACACTCTATTATCCTTCCGGTTTTCTGTCTCCTAGAAATATTCAGCAACCTTCTTGTTTGAAGAGCAATAGTTCACACCAAGTTTGGAACGCATGAATTAAAACTGAGTAGGAGGTAAAGGCTTCGTCAAAATATCAGCCACCTGTTCTGTGGAAGGAACAAAATTCACTAACAGTTGATTTGCAAGAACTTTTTCCCTGACAAAATGAATGTCAATCTCAACATGTTTGACACGAGCGTGATGAGTAGGATTTGCTGCCATTGAACCAGCTGAAGTGTTATCACACCACACAATTGGTTGTCGAATCAAAGATACACCAATTTCACACAGCAGTTGCTCAAGCCAAACTATTTCAGAAATAGCATTTGCAATGCTGCGATACTCAGCCTCAGAGGATGAGCGTGAAACCACACTTTGCTTTTTAGAAGACCAAGCAACTGGGTTACCACCAAGATAAATGCAATACCCAGTGGTAGAGCGTCTATCCTCAACTGAGGTGGCCCAATCTGCATCAGAGTAGCAGATTAGATCAAAGGTACCAGTGGAGGTATACACAAGTCCAAAGTCAATTGTACCCTTGAGATAGCGAAGGATACGCTTGACAGCACGCCAGTGAGTATCAGTAGGACAATTCATGTACTGGCTAACTTTGTTGACCGCAAAAGCAATGTCAGGACGTGTTAAACAGACATACTGAAGACCACCAACTATACTTCGATAAAGATGAATATCAGAAAAAGGGGGACCATCACCAGCACACAACTTAGGTGAGACAATCATGGGTGTAGAAGTCTCATTGCAGTCATGCATGTTAGTTTTTTCAAGCAGATCAAAGACATACTTTTTTTGATTCAGAGTTAAGCCAATAGGTAAATTGGAAACCTCCATGCCAAGAAAAAAGTCAAGATCTCCCAAGTCCTTAAGCTTGAACTCAGCCTCAATTTGCTGCACAACCATATCAACTACAACACCTTTAGTCCAAGTGATAACTATATCATCTACATATACCATCAACAGCAACCGACCACCTGTAGAATCAGTCTTGATGAAAAGAGAGGAATCAGCCTTTGATGTTACAAACTGAAGCTTATCAACTAGAAACTTCTTGAGAGTTGTGTACCAGGCTCTAGGGGCCTGCTTAAGCCCATACAAAGCCTTCTTCAGGCGACACACAAGCTGCTCACCATTCAACCCTTGTTGCACAAACCCTGGAGGTTGACTCATATAAATTTCCTCTTCAAGCTCACCATTAAGGAAGGCATTGTTGATGTCAATCTGCCTTATAACCCATCTCTCAAGAACTACAGTAGCTAAAACAGTGCGTATTGTAGCAGCACGTACAACAGGACTAAAGGTTTCTCTAAAATCACTTCCAATGGTCTGACTATAGCCTTTGGAAACTAGCCTTGCTTTAAACCTATCGACAGTACCATCAGGTTTATATTTGACCTTAAATAACCACTTGCACCCAACAGGCTTACGAGTGGATGGTAAGGGCTACAAATCCCAAGTACCATTGGTCAACAAGGCATTAAACTCAGCAAAAACTGCATCCTTCTAGGCAGGATATTGTAAGGCCCTATACACAATTTCTGGTTCAGATGTGGAGCCCTCCAAAAGAAAGGCTTTTGGCTTAAAAATACCAGCTTTCCCTCTTGTCACCATGGAATGAGAGTTAATTACAGTGGACCTTGGAACCAGATGGGAATCAGGAACAGTGGAGGATGAAGATGGATGAGTGGAAATAGCAGGAACTATGGATGATGGAGATGAAGTGGGAGATGAATCAGGAACAGTGAAGGATGGAGATGGATGAGTGAAAATAGTAGGAACTATGGATGATGGAGATGAAGTGGGAGATGAATGATGTAGTTGTAGAGATGATGAAGGTGAATGTGGTAAAGTAGATGAAGTGGAGGGGAAATGCAATTGTGGTAATGAAGTTGAGTTGAAAGATGGATGTGATTGCTGTGGCAAAATGAAAATGAAGGAGATAAAGGTGATGAAGTTGAGAGGGAATGATGTATTTGTAATGGTGATGAACAAGTCTGATGTGGTAAAGTTGAAGAAGAAGGAGGTAAAGGAGATGAAGGTGAAGAGGAATGATGTATTTGTGAAGGTAATGAAGTTATCTAATGAGGTAAAGATGAAAGAGGAGACTGTAAAGGAGATGATGGAGTAGCAGTAAAAGATGAAGATGCAGAATGAGATGAAGTGGACTGTTGACTCATAGGAGAAGAACATGAAGGGGGAAAAGATGATAAGACAACATTGGGTAAAACTGGTGAAACCTGACTTGAATGAAAGGGAACATGAGTGTCAATGGTTGAAGACTTAGGTGGACAGACATCAGAGGAAAAATTCCTAGATACAGAACCCTTTTTATTACTAGACTGAAGTAAAATTTCAGACTGTGTCTGATTAGGTACATGAGGCAAAACAGAGTCCTTGGTATTACTAGACACAGATGAACAATTAGAGAAAGAATCAAAATTTATTTCAGTAACAAGATGATCAGACTGAAAAGCTGTAGAAGTTTTGAACTTAGAAGAAAAGGGGAAAACACCTTCATTAAATTTGACATGCCGAGAAATATACACACGGCCACATGGAGCTAAACACCTATAACCCTTATGCATTGAGGAATAACCAAGGAACACGCAAGAATCTGACCTAAACTGCAACTTATGTGTATTATAGGGACGCAACAGAGGAAAACATAAGCAACCAAAAGTACGCATAAAAGAATAATCCGGTTTTCTTTTAAACAAACACTCATAAGGAGAAACATTACATGAAAGCACATGTGTAGGCAATCGATTAATGAGGAACACTGCACTTGAAAAGGCATCATTCCAGAACTTCAAAGGCATTGCAGCCTGGGCCAGCATAGTCAGTCCAACTTCAACAATCTGGCGATGTCTCCTCTCAACCAAACCATTCTGCTCAGACGTGTGTGGACAGGACATTCTGTGAGCAACACCCTGAGTCTTAAGATAGGGTTGAAGAGCTATAAACTCTCCACCCCCATCAGTCTGCAAGGTTTTGAGCTTAGTTCCCAGCTGTCTTTCTGCTGCAAGATGAAACTGAACAAGGACATCTTTAACTTGAGATTTAAATTTCAAAAAATACACCCAGGTAAAACGAGAATATGCATCTGTAAAGGCAACATAATATTTAAACCCATTCGACAAGATAGATGCAGGACCCCAGAGATCAGCAACAACTAGATCCAGAGGATTAAAGTACATAGAAACAGAATCAGAGAAAGGTAACTTATGAGACTTGCCCAAGTGACATGCAGAACACAACAAAGCAGGAGCCATTTTATTAGAGTCAACAACAATGTTACAATCAGTTAAAGCTCTATGTAAAACCTTCAAAGAAGGATGACCATGCCTATTGTGCCACACTTCTATAGGCATAGATTTATTAACAACCAAATGACAGACAAAATTAGAAGATAAAGGAGCAGCAGCAGCCTTATTCAAATGTCCTGAAACAGGCAAAGCAGAAGCATTACACTTGACATTCAGCTTGTATAACCCACCATTCTCTGAGCCAGAACATAACACTTGCCTGGTCTTCAAGTCTCTTACCAAGCAGTGGCTAGGATAGAATTCAAGGCAAACATGATTATCCTGAGTAAACTTAGAGACAGACAATAAGTTCTTGGTAATGGAAGGTACAAATAACAAATTGTTTAAACAGAAATTTGTATTCTTACTTAAAAGAAAAGATTGACCAGAGCATTGGATAGGCAAAACTTGCCCATTGCCAACTTGAACACTACCTGAACTAGGATAAACAGATGTAGTCTGAAGATTATTGATGTCATTAGTGAGATGGTGTGTAGCACCAGAATCTGGAAACCAAGTGTTAACATCTGAGACCTCTGTTGTGGCCAAATGAACTTGAGGACTAATCTGAACAGAAGAGACTGGATACTGAGCTTGGGAATGAACAAATATAGGAGAAGATTGAACAACTTGATCAGATGCAAAAGAAAGATGATGAACTACTTATGCAGGCTGAACAACTTGAGAAGATTGACCAGGAGCATTATGAACAACAGAGGAAGTGGATAACACAGGCCTAGGAGTTGTCAGAACATGAGATTGAACATGAACAGAAGGATACCCTGTCCCAGATGCATGAGAAGGTATAACAGAATTGGTGGGAGTGTAACACACAAGACTGTAGAAAACATTGGAAGGATGTAAGGTAGTAAAGTTAGCTTGAGAAGGAACATAAGGCCTAGGAGCAAAGTTGGGTCTGGAGTCAGGGTACCTTGGATTCATATCAAACCTATAATAGCACCTATCAGCTAGATGCCCAAGCTTACCACAAATTTGACATTGGGGCCTATTATTGAAATTTCTACCCCTACCTCTGCCTCGACCATAACCATATTGATCATTCTGATTGGTAGGGAACTGAACTGAGGTAAAATCTGAAACATATTGAGGAACAGAACTGGCAGGAACCTGATGACCAGTAGGATAAGTTGGAGAGGTGTACTGAGTAGGCAAAGTGGTAAAGGCAGGCTGTGAAGGTGGAAGGGTAGTAGGTTGAGAGCCAGAAGACAAAGGAATTGTAGTAGGTGTCACAGAAACCCTATTGGCAGAATGAGAAGAAACAGTATTAGCAGAGGCTTTAGCAGAAGTAGAGTTAGAGGCTTGAGTAACAAGATGAGCTGAAGCATTAACAGAACTACTACCAGTACTCATCAGATTTGCTTGTCTAACATCAGCATCAAGAAGGACAGTACTAACAAATGTTAAATCAGATGCAGATGGACTAGCAGCAATGACAGTTATAACATGATCATACTCTGAAGGCAACCCATTTAAAACAGCAGTAACATGTTCATGCTCTGAAATCTTCTCACCACAATTAGCCAAACTGTCACATATGGACTTGATTTTCATTAAGAACTCATGCATACTTAAATCTCCTTTCTTTTGATTATGAAGCATGCGTCTATATGACATTAGCCTAGAACTTGTCTTGCTACTATACAACCTATGCAAAGTGTTCCAAATATGAGAAGCAGTACTCAAACCAATCAGATTAGGCAAAACATTTTCACTCACAGTAGATAGCAACCAAGTGGCCAAAGCACCATCTTGTTCCTCAAAGATCTCAAAATCAGGATTAATGCACACAGTTCCATTAACAGTAACATACTTAACTGGTGGTTCCACATTAGAATCAATGAACCTAAGCAAACGATGTGTTTTAATAGTGAGATAGACTTGCTGATGCCAAAGCAAATAATTATGATCATCTAGGGTCACATTGATCTTTTTAGTTACAAACAACTTTGTCATAACAACATTCCCTGAACTAGTTGTATTTCCAGAACACACATTATTTGCACTAGATCGAGGATTACCATCAGTGTCATTATGATTATCATTTCCAACAGGCATATCAGAAACATTTCCATGAGCAGAGTGATCAGGATTATTAGTAACAACAGCATCATCACCAGCCATAGCATAACACAAAAGAACATGATAGACCACAAGCCAAACAGACGAACCCTAGACAAAAACACAGCCGAGAGACACAACACACAGCACACAGAAGAAACGCAGCACCTCAATCACATAACAGATGACAGAAACTCCATTAATCAGACAAGCAAATAGACTTGAATCAGTAATAAACAGGATAGCAACACAAGAACAAACAAAGCATCAACCAAAGATTCAAAACCAGATCTAATTTGAGCATAGAAGAGGAACGGTCTCACCAAATATCAACACAGCAGATCTACGCTTCCACGAACTCAACCACAGAAACGACTTGACAGAGAGAGAAAGCACGAACTGGAGCTTCAGATCATAAGCAGATCTACACTTTCACGAACTCAATCGCAGGAGTGTCACGAACTCAGGCGAAATTGAAACACACTTCGCACCAATTTAACGAGCATACGACGAACGACAGTTACACCGGAAGAATCAATGGCTCTGATACCATGTAGGATTCCGGTCACCGGAATCAATGGCGTGACACAGAGGTGTTGTAGAGGGAAAGAAGAAGACGGCTAGGGTTTGTGTCGATAACAGAAACAAAAAAGGGAAAAGAGATCGAATAGAAAACAAACAGAAAATTAAAGAGGAAAAGACTTTTACAAAAGAATAAACCCAAATTCAATCTGATTATAATTGGCCCATTACATTTAATATTTATAGCCCAACAATCACAAGGCTAACAAACACTGACCCATACTAACAAACAGTGGCCCACATCACTAACAACCTAACTACTCGGTTTGTTAGCTGAGAATATTCTACACTCTATTAAGGCGAACGTGGCCATAAGCCATGCGTTCAGACCTTCGCAGCTGATCAATTCGATGAGAATAATCTTGAAGAAAAAGCTGCCAAAAGCTCATTCTTCAACTGGTGGTACGTTGGGATCGTTACTGGAGCTTCGGGCGCCATTGTAGTTGTCATTTATCTGCAGGTGAATTCATATGATTCTCCTCAAAGGTCAAATTCAGCTTTTAGTCCTTGTATGTTGCTCAAATTTATGATTCGATCCAAATAATTAAAACCATAATATAAAAAATAGAGGACCGAATTATGCAGAACTAAACTGTAAGAAAGAACTAACCGTTATAAAGGGGCCAAAAGCATAATTTAAACTTTCTAAAGCATAATTAATTATAGTTTAATTCAATTCAGTCATGTGGTAAAATATATGAAATTATGATAACATTTTTTCAAACCTTTTTTCTTTTATTAATAAATTTTAACACGAAGGTGATGTTTGAGGTCGTGCAGGATTTGGGGTGTTATCAGTGTCACTGGCGGCGGCATTGGTAGTGTTTTTAACCGGAATCAAGAGGTACCGAAAGCAGGGGCCGACGGGGAGCCCCTTCACCACGATGGCTCAAGTCTTTGTTGCCGAAAGAAGTGGCGCGTCAGTGAAACCCATGCTGGCAGGGGAATTTGTTATGAGGATGATAGAATAAGTGGGAGACACAATTTGGCCCGTACCAAACATTTCAAGTAAGTGTTTTGAATTAATTAAAAAGGTCAAAATATACCGCATAACACTAAAATGAATTGATGATTTTGTTGAATTAAAAATTAAAAATATTTTGGTGTAATCGATTTTTAATTTAATGGTATAATTAATATTAAATTTAAAGTTTAACGGTATTTGGTATGATTTACCCTAATTAAAAAACCAATGTTTGGTACATGGTCAGTAGAATATTTTAATTTCACAAGCATTGTTCAAATATTCTCGTTAGTCTTGTATACTAAATCTTAAACTTCGCTTTGTGAGATTATTTTTTCACGTTAATACATATCTTAAAACAATTTAGCTCAAAAAGATATTCATTATATATGTTGAAACAATTATCTAAAATATTTTAATTAATTATACTTGTTTGGGTCAACTTCATATTAGACTTGAGCCATTTTTATTTCGAATCATTTAAGTATGAGTTGTTGACTTTTTGTTATCCAAATCGGATTGTATCGAAATTGAATATAGATTAATCGGATCGAGTTTTTGTATTTGAATCACAACAAGTGTGACTTATATAATATTTTATTTATTCAAACTCGATTTATTTACAATCTTTCTTTGGAAATGCAGATTTTTGGACAAGGCAATGATCATTGACAACAAGGATTGCTTGAGCAATATCAAGGATCCATGGAGGCTATGTTCATTAAACCAAGTTGACGAAGTAAAGCTTGTTCTTCGCCTCATCCCATTATGGCTTGCTTGCTTAATGTTCAGTGCCGTGATAACCCAATTACAAACATTTTTCACCAAGCAAGGCAGCACAATGTTGAGATCAATAGTGTAACCCCTCGTCCCGGCCTGGTCGACTGACCGGTCCGAGTAGGCTACACGGGGAAAACCGATGTGAAACCCGTTAAGGTCCCACCTCGGTTAGCAACCCTAAAAAAATTCTTTTAATTATATCTTGTCTAAAGGCATACTTATTTCTTAAGCGATCACGACAGCGGAAAACCTCACGAGGTAAAAGCAACCAAGCCCAAACAACATGTTAAACATCCCATTTTAAACTTACACCACATGCCGTATCGATACACCAGAAAAGGTTATCGATACGCCCTGACCAAGTCAACTGCCTTCAGTCAACACAGGAAGACCGTATCGATACAGCCCTTGGGCGTATCGATACACCCTCCTCGGTCAACATCTCGCGGTCAATGAGACAAAACCGTACCGATACGCTTAGAGCCCGTACCGATACGCCAAAAACTCGTTAAAATCTCAGAATTCCAGTAAAGATTTGGCGTATCGATATGCCCCCGAGTATCGGTACCCTAAGCCAATTTTGAGTCCCAAAGTGTAGGACCGTATCGATACGACCCTTAGGCATATCGATACACCCTGCACTGCAAGACTCCAAATTGCAGCAAAACGACACGAGACTCAACTCTAAATGCATTTTAAGACTTCCCTAGCCACATATAACCAACCATACATCATCTAGCAACCAAAAACTAGCATGTAGAACAATTTAGGCGAACAACGAAGCATTTCCAACATGGCATTCACATAAAGGTAGATATTGCATATCAAGGCATACTTAAAAGCCTAAAAAGCCAAAAGGCACATGTCTTCACACATAAGGTTTACATGGTCATCCAAAAGAAACTTATAACATAAACAACATTCAACATTTATGAGTCATACAACGCTCATACAACCACATAGCAGCCCTATTGCTAAACTACTACTTTATTTACTAAACCATACTTGAGCAACTACAAAAGCTTGGAATGCCCCTTTCCTTGCTCCTTGCTAACACCACGCTAATGATTTGCATTGTCGAAAACGAGAGCGACCCATAGTAAAAATACATATAAAAACATTTTTCCCCTCAAAACACTTATTAAACTGTAAAAATCAACTTCTGTTTAAAATACCATTTCAGGAACTCATTTAAACACATAACAGAAATTTCAGAAAGTGTTTTACAGACACTATCATAAAACAATACATGACATATATACATGCCCACTAACTATACAATACCGTACTCGAAAGGCAACACCGAGACAACTCCGAACACTGTTGTCAACCATTATACCATAATATATCCTTTTAACCTGCGATGGTAAAAACATCGTGAGCTTGGAAAAGCTCAGTAATACATAACTACCAAAAGATACTATAAGCTCATGCAGATATATGGTAGGCATAACATTTTCATGATGTTCCATATAGTAACAGTCTCCATTTCTATTCTACTATTTCGAGGTTGCATCATACTCGAGAATAACCATATTTGTTCTTTATTTAAACATCGAGAATTAGACGGGAATTATATAGGCTAGTAACATACAAAGGTGGAATCAGAGAGTTTAGTGCCTAGTGTGTTCCAACAGTGCAACGTTAATGCATGAAATGTAACAATGCAGTAAACCTTTTTTTAATAGATTTGTTTCAAGTAGCAGTAAAAATCATTTTTGTAGAACTAAGTGTTTTGATATAATATTTGAAAAATGTTTTGGACTAAATTGAAAAGAATTTAAAATGTGTTTTTAGTCAAAAACAAATTGAAAATATGTTTAAGGGTTTTACAAGGCTTTGGAACGGTTTAAAGTACATTTAAAGTAGTCAAAACCAAGCTTTTCAAGTGCCCGTACCGATACGGTCTCGGACAGTACTGATACGCCTTAGGGTTTCAACTACATGAATTTTCCAGTAGCCAAAACTCGTACCGATACGCTTAGCCATATCGATACGGTGTGTTTTGAAATAGCCCAGCGGCTAGTCGCGTACCGATACGGGTGTATCGCGTACCGATACGGGTGTATCGCGTACTGATACGCCTAACTACCCTAACGGTCATTTTTCTCAACGGTCTTTTAATTTGCAGGACCGTACCGATACGCTAGGTAAGCGTATCGATACGCATCAGCTGAAGAAGTCCAATGGCTAATTCCCTATCGGGGTCGTATCGATACGGTTTGAAGGGTATCGATACGCCAAGCTGCAGAACTGTATTTATGGTGGGAAATAAAGGCTCCAACGACTCCAATTCAATCCCAACGGCTAGTAACGGCTACAAACTCATCAAGGAGTATAAAAGGGACCTCCAAGCATCTTGTAATGGTTAATGCTTCAATTGTTACAACATTATGATGTCAAAATTTGTCTAGAGCTTAAATTGTATATTTCTTGCTTAGACAACACTTGTGAGCTTAACATTGTTAAATTTGCTCAAGTGTTTAGGTTTTGGGTGAGTGCTTAGTATTGCAAACACATACCTATTAGAGGGATTTCTAGTTTGCTAAGTTTTTCTCTTGTAAGAGAGTGTTTGATCAAGCTTTGGGTAGAAAGCTTGATCATTGTAACGGTTTCCTCCTAATCCGAGAAAAGAGGACGAAATTCTTAGTGAATTTGTTTTGAAATCCTTAATGGGAAGCTAAGGTAGTGGATGTAGACCTTGGTTAGAAGGTTGAACCACTATAAATCCTTGTGTATATTGTCTATCTTTTCCTTCCCACAATTACACCCAAATTATCCAACTTCTCCACACTTGGCGAGCAAGAACGGTTGAAGGAATCGAGCTCCTCACAACTCAACAATTGGTATCAGAGCTTGGCTCAATCGAAGAGGATTAACATCCTATTGAGAAGATCTGGCAAGCTCAATCAACACTTTACTCAACCGGCTCAATGGCACAATCAATCGACAAACCGCCCTTCTTCGACGGAAATCACTATGCCCATTGGAAGACAAAGATGAAATTCTTCATGAAGTCAAGAGACTACAAGCTATGAGACATAGTTGAAGATGGTCCGTTCGTGCCTCAACGAAGCAAAGAGGAATGGAGTGCCGAAGATCGCAAGAAGATGGAGCTAAATTGCAAAGCCTTGCACATCCTATTTTGTGCTTTTGGCCCAACCATCTATGAGAAGATGTCTTCTTGTGAGAGTGCCAAGGAGGTATGTGACAAGCTTGAAGTCACATACGAAGGGACAAATGAAGTAAAGGAGACCAAGATCGGGCTCCTCATCTTAGAGTATGAGAACTTCAAGATGGATCCGGAAGAGAACATCGAGAAGATGTTTGATAGGTTCTCCACTATCACAAATGGACTCAAAGGTTATGGAGAAGCCATTTCGGAAGAGAAGCTTGTCCGAAAGCTCATCTACTCCCTTCCCGAGTCATGGGACTCAAAGAGGACTGCCATCATCGAAGCCAAGAATCTCAAAACCTTGAAGCTTGATGAACTCATGGGGTCACTTCTCACTCACCAAATAATGAAGAAAAACAAAGAAGAGGAGAAGAAGAAGGTAGAGATTAGAGCGATGGGGAAAAAGAAGATCATGGAGCTAGGCATCAATGCAAGTGTCGTTGCTCTCAAATCCTCCACATGCCATCATGTAGATTCAAGTGAGGAGGAAAGTGAAGATGAAGAGATGACCTATCTCTTCAACAAATTCACCCGGTTCATGAAGAGCGAAATAGATAAATCCAAGCATGAATCGAGAAAGAAGATGAAGGACTCCCACAAATCCAAAAAGAAGGGATCATCTTCAAAACAAGCATATGTGGACACATAGAGTGATGAAGACTCCACCGATGATGAAGTAGCCCACCTATGCTTGATGGCCCTCAATGAGGGGGAGGTAACTTCTAACTCATCTATTTCAAATTCATATACATTTGATGAGTTGAAAGATGCCTATGATGATTTGCTTTTGGAATTCAAGGCATCATTTTCCAAGAACAAAAAGTTGATTCCAAAAATAAAAATTGAAAATGATTTGCTTTCCAAAACAAATCTTGAACTTGAAGTAAAATTGAAAGATTTTGAACAAAAATGTTTTGATTTACAAAATTTGCTTCTTAAAGTTCAAAAAGAAAAAGATTTGATTTCCAATGAACTTGGAAAGAAAAATAGTTTTGGAAAATCAAATTTTTATGTAAGACAATCAAGTGCCCCTAGATTTGTAAATGGTAAATGTTTTAGAAGTGTTTGGGTCCTAAAAGGACTAACCACTTCAACTAAAAAGGATGAAATTGAAAAATGGATTCCTAAGGGGACTAAATTTTGTGCTACTAATGTCTATGGATCCAAAGCAATTTGGATACCAAAAATTACTTGATTGTCTTTTGCTAGGTGTGATGGAGAGTGATCAACAAGTCAAAAATTGAGGGGGAGCTCCATGCACACAAAGGAATAACACTTGAAGAAGGAAGGCTTCACATCCTCCCTTGGGTTCAAGTGTGGTAAAATCTAGTTGTTTTTGTTCTCATTTGATTTATTTTCATTTATGTCAACTAGATAATCATATATGTTGAACTAACATTCTTATGGTGCTTTGAGTAAGGGGGAGCCAATTTTTAAACCAAATTTTTAAGTGTGTCAAATTTTCTTTTTACCTCCTAAGTTATTTTGAGCTCAATGTCTTTTTAAATTCTTTTTGATATAACAAAAAGGGGGAGAAATGGTTTGAAAAGAAAATTTGAAATTGATTTTTCAAGTTTTTCAAAGAATAAGGGGTAGCTTATTCAATTTTAAGGGGTAGCTCAATGTCTTTTTAATTTTTTCAAATTTAAATTTTAAGTCTCTTATTCAATTTTTAAATTACAAAGGGGGAGAGAATCCCAAAACAATTTTACAAGTTGGTTTTATTATATCAAAAGGGGGATATTGTAGAACTAAGTGTTTTGATATAATATTTGAAAAATGTTTTGGACTAAATTGAAAAGAATTTAAAATGTGTTTTTAGTCAAAAACAACTTGAAAATATGTTTAGGGTTTTACAAGGCTTTGGAACGATTTAAAGTAGTCAAAACCAAGCTTTTCAAGTGCTCGTACCGATACGGTCTCGGACTGTACCGATACGCCTTAGGGT
This sequence comes from Hibiscus trionum, assembly GCA_030270665.1. NCBI lineage: Eukaryota > Viridiplantae > Streptophyta > Magnoliopsida > Malvales > Malvaceae > Hibiscus > Hibiscus trionum. Next base: position 46,917,301 of record BSYR01000017.1, on the reverse strand, counting down.
TTCAACTACATGAATTTTCCAGTAGCCAAAACCCGTACCGATACGCTTAGCCGTATCGATACGGTGTGTTTTGAAATAGCCCAACGGCTAGTCGCGTACCGATACAGGTGTATCGCGTACCGATACGCCTAACTACCCCAACGGTCATTTTCCCCAACGGTCTTTTAATTTGCAGGACCGTACCGATACGCTAGGTAAGCGTATCGATACGCATCAGCTGAAGAAGCCCAACGGCTAATTTCTTATCGGGACCGTATCGATACGGTTTAAAGGGTATCGATACGCCAAGATGCAAAACTGCATTTATGGTGGGAAATGAAGGCTCCAACGGCTCCAATTCAATCCCAACGGCTAGTAACGACTACAAACTCATCAAGGAGTATAAAAGGGACCTCCAAGCATATTGTATTGGTTAATGCTTCAATTGTTACAACATTATGATGTCAAAATTTGTCTAGAGCTTAAATTGTATATTTCTTGCTTAGACAACACTTGTAAGCTTAACATTGCTAAATTTGCTCAAGTGTTTAGGTTTTGGGTGAGTGCTTAGTATTGCAAACACATACCTATTAGAGGGATTTCTAGTTTGCTAAGTCTTTCTCTTGTAAGAGAGTGTTTGATCAAGCTTTGGGTAGAAAGCTTGATCGTTGTAACGGTTTCCTCCTAATCCGAGAAAAGGGGAGGAAATTCTTAGTGAATTTGTTTGGAAATCCTTAGTGGGAAGCTAAGGTAGTGGATGTAGACCTTGGTTAAAAGGTTGAACCACTATAAATCCTTGTGTATATTGTCTATCTTTTCCTTCCCACAATTACACCCAAATTATCCAACTTCTCCACACTTGGCGAGCAAGAACGGTTGAAGGAATCGAGCTCCTCACAACTCAACAATATTAATTCTTTATTTACCCTCCAACCATACTCCAATATATAGTTTCCCCAGTACAATATAATGTATAGGCATTAACCCGAGCCCATTGGGCGTGGGTACCATCCTAAGGGAATACCTTAGAATACGGGCGGCCCTAACCGAAGCATAGGAAGCGAATACGGGCGGACCTAGCCGAAGCATAGGAACCGAATACGGGGGGACCTAGTCGGAGCATATGAACCGAAAACGGGCGGACTTACCAGCTGGATTAAGGCATGTAAATCAATATGCAAAAACAGTCGTGTAGCACACATGGAACACACTAGGTGGAACAGTTTATTTCTCAGAGATACTTGGTATTTACAAGGAGAGATGAAACGCTGAAGTTTTGACGATTCTGAACTGATTTCAGAAACGATGTCCATATATAAAGGGGACATCGTAATCAATGTCTCCGACCAAGCATTCGAAAATTGTTACAATACGATGAGTTAGGATCTCAAATATATCAAGATTGTTCTAATCATTTGGCCAATAAAGGCATTTTGGTCATTTAACACTCTAGGGCAATTCCATAATCTGATCCCGAGGGGATAAGTCAATGATGTGTCGCGCTGAAGATTTTCGGCGATTTACTAGGCTTCCAAGACCATTCCACTATACTCATCTCACCAATACATTACTTTTCATGCATTCAAATCGGTGCATTTTCTCTGCGTTCACTATTTGATTCTGATTGTGTTGTACATCTGTATAAATCGCTATCGCATTATCTCGGAACATGCCTCGAGAGGTTGAACATGCATTAATGCCAATTTGGGTATTATGAAATGATTGACATACATAACCCAAACTTCAACCCATTTGAATATTACAACCACTTGTGTGCGATCAAAAGTTCAACATTTCAAAGCTTTAACTTATCTCAGTCAAGAGGGTATCCCAATTATTTAAAGTGCAGTCGTTCACGTTCTTTCGGGCTTTTTCAACCACTTAGTCATCTTAATCACTAGTTTATATCTCATCATATGGTTAATTCAGTAGTTTTGTGTGCCCGATGGCATCTTAGTCTCTTTTAGCCAGTTTGTATGTGTCGGTATTTTCAATTCTTTCGGTTATTTTTATCCTTTCGACCTTTTTTCAACCATCCCTTATTCCCAAAACACGAGGATAGACCCATCATTTCTGTGAATTTAGAAATTTCAATGCTCAAGCACATTTTGGTCATTTGTTGACTCGGTTGTATCGGTATTTTCAATTCTTTTACTCGATTCAGCCATTAATAGCAATTTTGTATTTTCTGATAGTTTGATTGGTCAGAACGTATAGGGAGTCCCCCCCCCCCCACAAAAATTTATCTTCAGAGGTTTATTCAGAATTTACGCTAGATCCAAGTACTTATTTTCCATGAATGTTTAAGTCTTATTATTGCATCTCTTTGAGAAATTCGAGACTTTTAGGTGAATCGATTGTTTTCCCGGATCTAGTATAGGTTTTCGCACCACTTCCATTATCGGGGGATATTTCTATCATTTCCACCTCGAGGGCATTCTTGTAATTTTATACTTAAAATATTTCTGTCGTTTGACCAATTGACATTATTAATCAAGTTTGGAGATTGACCGCCTCATTATTTATTTATTAAACTCCAGATTCTTTGATTTATCATCTTTCTAATTCGATTATTTTAATCTTATCTACATTGTCGTACATTTTCATATCTGGTTTGACTTAAGCAAAAATTAACGGTACTCATCGTCATACTTGTGCATGCATTAACCAAATACTAACATGTTCATAAGGCATACAAGAGGTAGCAGTGCATGCATGTGCATGATATTGTACTGAGGAAATTATATACTGGAGTATGGTTGGAGGGTAAATAAAGAATTAAAATGATTTTACTGCTACTTGAAACAAATGTATTAAAAAAGGTTTACTGCATTGTTACATTTCATGCATTAACGTTGCACTGTTGGAACACACTAGGCACTAAACTCTCTAATTCCACCTCCGTATGTTACTAGCCTATATAATTCCCTTCTAATTATTGATGTTTAAATAAAGAACAAAGATGGTTATTCTCGAGTATGATGTAACCTCGAAATAGTAGAATAGAAATGGAGACTGCTACTATATGGAACATCATGAAAATGTTATGCCTACCATATATCTGCATAAGCTTATAGTATCTTTTGGTAGTTCTGTATTAACTGAGCTTTTCCAAGATCACATTGTTTTTACCATCGCAGGTTAAAAGAATATATTATAGTATAATGGTTAACAACAGTGCTCAGAGTTGTCTCGGTGTTGCCTTTGGAGTACGGTACTGTATAGTTAGTGGGCATGTATGTCATGTATTGTTTTATGATAGTGTCTGTAAAACACTTTCTGAAATTTCTGTTATGTGTTTAAATGAGTTCCTAAAATGGTATTTTAAACAGAAGTTGATTTTTACAGTTTAATAAGTGTTTTGAGGGGAAAAATGTTTTTATATGTATTTTTACTGTGGGTCGCTCTTGTAACCCTAATGTGACTTCCTAGGATTCGTTATAACGCGTAAGCGGGTCTAGGGGTTACATCATGGCAACGATTGAGGAGGGAGAAGCGCCAAAAATTGTGACCTGCTAATGGTAAGATCAATACTCTTTCGGAGCCTATTAGCCGAGAGCTTGGATAAAATCTTATAGACTCCTCCCACCAGGCTTATGGAGCGATATTCATCCAGGGAAACTAGATTCAGCTTCTTTGATATGAGGGTAATATAGGACTGAAAGATTTTTGCTCGATTCGACTTCGGGACACTTTTGGTGAAATAGAGGTCGGATTCAGACTTAGGGGGCTGAAACGATGTGACTGTGAAATTTGGGACCGAACGATCACCATCTACGTTCAATTTCTGAACTTCAGTGTCCAAAATAAGTAAAGTTCAGTGACAAAAAATGTTCAATGTCTAAATTTCAGTGACCTAAATAAGTTTGAGAGTTAAATTCGGTGATAATTTACGTAATTTACCCTTTAATAAAAGTAATACGTTGGTTTATAAGCTCCTTAATTGATTAGACTTAAAATCATCTTCCAAAGAAATTATAAAATGTTCAACGGTTTACACACCAAATATAAAGGACCTACAAATAGCATGTCGAAGTTGAGTGATAAAGTATTATATTTTGATATGGATGCCACTGGAATTCTTAAATGATGTTGGTGTTTTGTTAGAACCTTAATAAAATTGAACTTAGATAGGTATGACATATGATTTGTTGTTTGTTCATACTGTTATTGTGTGCTCTATTTTTATTTGTTATGTTTATTTTTCTGTACCTTTAGCCGCACTGATTTTAAAAATAAAAATGTAAAAATGTGTTTGGTATCTAACTTTTTAAAATAGAAATAAAAAAATAAATATTAAATAATTAAAATAAAATATAGTCAGAAAAATATTATTATTATAATAATAAATAAAATATGAGTAAATAAACCAAAGTTTTAAGAAATGACATTACAATGATTAGAACCCAGGTTAAAATGAAGTTAAAATTTTAATAAAAAAAACTTTGTTTTCATATTTTCTACTTTCCTAAAAATATTTTCAATAAAAATATTTTTTTATGTTTTCAAATTTTCACTTACTTTTGTTTTGATTTTCTAAAAATTATTTTCTAATTTTACAAATAAACACATTTTCTTATGGATAAATTCCAGTATAAGAATGGATGAAAGAGTTGTTTTTGCATCTCTGAATCTGGTAAATTTCGAGGACGAAATTTCTTTTAAGGGGGAGAGTTGTAACACCCCCAAATAGCGTTGATGATAATAATAAATATAGGTAAAAATGAAATGAGAAGAGAATTGAGTTTGGTGGGTTTTAAACCAACGGCCTAGCCCCAGCCTCATGCCTTTTGTGTTTAACCGCTGAGCCAAGTGCTCATTTTTATCATGGGTTGCTTCGTATAATATTAGAGTCATAGCGGGAAGCTTATTAAATAAGGTTTAAACCCATCTGACCCTTCACCTACCAAAAAAATTTTGCTCTCCGAATATAAATCTCCAAAACCTAGTCTCTCTGATACCATTGTGCCCAGCCTCGTTCCGCCGTCATCGCATGGCCGTGGGTTTCACCGTCGGTGTCGAGGGCTCCGCTCAACTGTCCGATCTCACATGTAGTAGCCACGCGCTGTTTCGACGTGCTATCACTGTCGAAATCTCGATCACAGCCCCGTCAAAAGCCCACGTCTGTTTTTTGTCGATTCTGACCACGTACGTCGCCCGTTAAGAGCGTCGTCGACTCAGTCGTGTCCGCCAAGGGGAGACACGTAAAACCCCTTTAACCCTTCGTTTTATCGGCGCCGAGAAAGCTTCATCGGTCTTTCGTCACTTTCCGGCGATTTTGAGACTATAAGGTTAGATCCGGTGAGTTTTCGGTCAATTTTTGGGTTGTTATTGGTTGGTTTTGAATGCCCGATTGATGGGTGTATTTTTCCCAGCAGAATCGGCGCTTTCAGCACATTTTCGACGACCGTTCTTTTAAGGGTAAGAAGACCGGTCCATGTGGACCGAACCGGCTGGACCGGTCGGCCCAAAGCTCAGACCCGACTCGTAACCGACCCGACCCGCATCCGGCCCGACCCTACCCAAACCCCTATAACCCGAACCGAGTCAATTGAGTCAACTCGTCCGAGTCAATCGAGTTAACTCGTCTGAGTCAACTTGGTTGACTTTGACCCGTTGATTCTGACTGTTGACTTTGACCTGTTGACCGTTGACTTTTGACGTCAGCGTTGACTTTGACCGTTGACCAAAAAGTCAAATTTTTAAAAAGTCATATTTTATGTTTTTCAACGTCCTGAGTCCATTTTTGAAGCCCGTTTCACAAAATTCCAACCGAAAGCCTCTGAATCTGACCTTGAACCCGAACTTGTTTATGTATTTATTTATTCAGTTAAGAGCTCTATGAATAAGGACTAAAATAGGATATTGTGTGATTGAAGGTACTCATAGTTCCTTGAATACGAATTGTTGAGGAACGTTGAATCCGAGTTCAAGAGTGTTCGAATGTCGTTCATAGATCGACCCTTATAGCTCGGAGCCAAGGTAATACTTTTCTACCACTTGTATGCTTTATGAACATGTTGGTATTCGGTTGTAGCCTGCATATGCTCATGATGAAGTATATTGTTAATCTACCTAAGTCAAATCAGATACGAAAAGTAAGTATGAAAATTCATATAAGTATGACATATTCAATTAAAAAAATAATATGAATAAATTGAAAAGGTTTGGAGTTCTATAATTACTTTTGAATAAGATTTTGATTGATGCGAATAAGGAATTGATGATCAATGAGTGATCCAAGTTCAATGGTTAATCGGTAAAATAGTGCACTTCGAAACATCCAATTCAGACTATTTCTTTATTTAAGGTCCAGTGCTCAGAATATTTGGTTGTGAAGTGACAAAGACGCCTTGTTGTATAAGAAAGACTAAAAATTACCTCTGTTAATGGAAGCGATCTAGAAACCTTCACTAGATCTGGTAACACAATCGATTCATCTGTAAACCACGATTTTGCTTCGACCGTTATGTTAACGAAGCTTAAACCTTCAAAATTGCAAAGTGCTAAGATCTTCTCGAGTTCTGAATAAATCTTCGAAGATAAGACTACAGAAAATTATTCGCGTGTCTAGATTAATCTAAGTGGCGTAAAAGTTGAATTAATCTGAAATGACTAAAAGGATTGAAAATGCTGATAAGGCTGAACTAGTCGAAATGTGTATAATGACCAAATGGAGGGAAATACCCTCGAGCACTAGATGCCGAATTAACCATAATGATGGATATACCCTTGAGACTCAAATCTAATGAATATTTAGAAGGACTCGAAAGGCTCAGGATAATTGAAAAACCTCAGGATAATTGAAAAACCTTTGAACACTGAAATGATTGAAAATATCTCTAAGACTCGTGTTTGCTGGCCGTTTGATATATATGTGAATTTGAGTGAACACCATATGAAGGAATGTTCGATCTGTTTGGAGGAAATACATAGTTAACGGTAAGAGTAGTCTGTTTAAGGGTACGTTCGATACTATGGTTTGAGTTCGGGTGTACTGCCCATGTTCGAATACTTGGTAAATATCGTAGTATTGGGATTCGTAAGTTTGACTGAATTTGGAAACCTGATAAACCGTGGAGATCTTCATGTATGCATATTACTAATTTGTCCTTAGTATGTGGAATTAAGGAATCACCCCTGACAGTCAAATGACCAAAATGCCCTCGTTGGCCAAAATGACCGAAATAGCCCTAAATGTATTCGATATCGTGAAAGATCTTGATTTATAAATTCCTGAATTCTTAATTTGAAACCTGATGGGCAAATGGAATTCCCAAGTCTTTGTTTATGCCTTGTTGGTATAAATTACCAAAATGCTCATGTATGACAAAATGTTCATAATGCCCTTGTAGGCTTAAACGACTGAATCACTCATGATATATCTGAACTCTCAAAGATCTTGATGTATCAATTTCTGAATATCTGGTTTGAACCGTTAGTACGAACCCCTTTTAATAGGGATCTAATTTTTGAAAATTTTCCAAATTGTCAAAAGTTCAATGTGTCTCCTTCCGTAAATACCGAGTATCTTCAAGAAATAAAATGTTCCATCTAGTGTGTTCCATGCGTGTTACACGACTGTTTTTGCATACTATTTTACATGTTTTATCATACTGATCATGTGCACATGACTGATATGCAATTTTCGTATGAACATGACATGTTTTGGAATTTAAGCATGACTATATTATATGTTTGATATAGACCTTAGTACCCGATATGACAAACATGCTATGTGGATAATGTATTACTGAAAATACTATTAATGATTAATGAACTACTGATGAACTGATTCACTGGGGTACTTGGGATATGATACGAAGTCACTGTCGGCTCAGCCTTGATCCAGCTGGTAAGTCCGCCCGTTTTCGGTTCCTATGGTTCCGACCAGGTCCGCTCGTTTTCGGTTCCTATGCTTCGGCTAGGTCCGCCCGTTTTCGATTCCTATGCTTCGGCTAGGTCTGCCCTTTTTCGGTTCTTATGCTTCGGCTAGGTCCGCCCGTTTTCGGTTCCTATGCTTTGGCTAGGGCCGTAAGTATTCTAAGGTATTCCCTGAGGATGGTACCCACGCCCAATGGGCTCGGCTTAATGCATGTACATGATACCGCAGTGGGGAAACTATATACTGGAGTATGGTTGAAGGGTAAATAAAGAATTAAAATGAACTTTACTTCTACTTGAAACAAATGTATTTGAAATAAAAGGGTTTACTGCATTGTTACATTTCATGCATTAACGTTGCATTGTTGGAACACACTAGACGCTAAACTCTCTAATTCCACCCCCGTATGTGTCAGGTTATATGGTGCTCGATTCCTTCAACCGTTCTTGCTCGCCAAGTGGTGGAGAGGTGGAATTTTGGGTGTAAGTGGTGCGGAAGCTAAAAAGATTAATGACACAATGAATTATAGTGGTTCAACCTTCTAACCAAGGTCTACATCCACTACCTTAGCTTCCAACTAAGGATTTCCAATCAATCCACTATTGATTCGTCCCCTTTTCTAAGCTTAGAAGGAAACCCTTATACACCGATCAAGCTTTCTACCCAAAGCCTTGATCAAACCCTCTTTACAAGAGAAAAGATAAGCAAACTCAAATCCCTCTAATAGGTATTTGTTTGCACAATTTAACTCTCACCCAAAACCTAAAACACTTGAGCAAATCTAACAATTTTGGCTTACTAGTGTTTGTCTATACAAAGAAATGACAATTTAGCACTAAGACAATTTCTTGATCATTTGTTGTTGACAATTGAAGAATTAACCATTACTTGAAGCTTGGAGGTCCCTTTTATACTCCTTTTTGAGTTTGTAGCCCTTACTAGCAGTTGGGGTTGAATTAGAGCCGTTGGAGACATAATTTCCCACCATAAATGCAATTCTGCAGCTACCCGTATCGAAACGCTCGAACCCGTTTCGATACGATCTTTAAGTAGTAAGAGCTGTTGCAACACCCGTATCGAAACGTTGTTGGCCATATCGAAACGCCTAGTACCGTATCAAAACGATCTGTATTTAAATGTTAGTTGGGAAATAGCTATTGGGGTTTATGACCGTTGTGGTCGATGCCATGTAGGCGTATCGAAACGGCATAGCCCGTATCGAAACGCTTGGCAAAATCCTCATCCAGAAAATACCCATTTCGAAACTCGTTTCAAAATGTATTGACACTGGAAGACCCCGTATCAAAACACCTGGGGGTGTTTCGAAACGCCTGGAAGGTTTTGTTTAGTTTGGCTTTGAAAACATGTAAAAACCTTTGAAAAACATCCCCTAAACATAGTTTCAAGTTATTTGGACTTTAGAAATAGTTTTGAATTCTTTTCAAATTAGTCCAAAACATTTTTCAATTATTATATCAACAACATTAGTTCTACATTCTCCCCCTTTTTGATATAATAAAACTAACTTGAAAAATTGTTTGAGATTCTCCCCCTTTAATTTTAAAAATGTGAATAAGAGATGAAAATTTTAAATCAATAAAGCTCCCCCTTATTCATTTGAAAATTCAATTTTTCAAACCATTTCTCCCCAATTTTGTTATATCAAGAAGAATTTAAAACATCAAGTTCAAAATAACTATAGAGAAAAAAATTGACAAAAATAAGAATTTTGGTTTTAAAATGGCCCCCTTACTCAAAGCATCATAAGAATGTTAGTCCAACATATATGATCATCTAGTTGAATTAACTGAAAAATAAATCAAATAAAACAAAAAAAATTAGATTTTACCACACTTGAACCCAAGGGAGGATGTGAAGCCTTCCTTCTTCAAGTGTTCTTCCTTTGTGTGCATGGAGCTACCCCTTAAAGTTTGACTGATCATTCTCCATCACACCTAGCAAAAGACAATCAAGTAATTTTTGGTATCCAAATTGCTTTGGATCCATAGACGTTAGTAGCACAAAATCTTGTCCCCTTGGGAATCCATTTTTCAATTTCATCCTTTTTAGTTGAAGTACTAAGTCCTTTTGGGATCCAAATACCTCTAAAACATTTTCCCTTTACAAATCTAGGGGCATTAGATTGTCTTATATAAAAATTTGATTTTCCAAAGTCAATTTTTTTTCTTTTTGAACTTTAAGAAGCAAATTTTGTAAATCAAAACATTATTGTTCAAAATCTTTCAATCTTGCTTCAAGTTCAAGATTTATTTTGGAAAGCAAATCATTTTCATTCTTTATTTTTGAAATCAACTTTTTGTTCTTGGAAAATGGTGCCTTGAATTCCAAAAGCAAATCATCATAGGCATCTTGCAACTCATCAAATGTATATGAATTTGAAATAGATGAGTTAGAAATTACCTCCCCCTCATTGAGGGCCATCAAACATAGGTGGGCTACTTCATTATCGGTGGAGTCTTCATCGCTCCATGTGGCCACATATACTTGCTTTGAAGATGACCCCCTCTTGTTGGACTTGTGAGATTCCTTCATCTTCTTCCTCGATTCATGATTCAATTTTTCTATTTCGCTCTTCATGAACCGAGTAAATTTGTTGAAGAGATAGGCCATCTCTTCATCTTCACTTTCCTCCTCACTAAAATCTACATGATGACAAGTGGAGGACTTGAGAGCAATGACATTTGTGTTGATGCCAAGCCCTTTGAGCTTCTTCTCCCCATAGCTCTAGTTTCTTCCCTCTTCTTCTCATCTTCTTTGTTTTTCTTCATGATTTGATGAGTGAGGAGTGACCCCATGAGTTCATCAAGCTTCAAAGTCTTCAAATTCTTAGCTTCGATGATGGTAGTCCTCTTTGAGTCCCATGACTCAAGAAGTGAGTAGATGAGCTTTCGGACAAGATTTTCCTCCGGGATGGCTTCTCTAAAGCCTTTGAGACCATTGGTGATAGTGGAGAACCTATCAAACATCTTCTCGATGTCTTCTTCCAGATCCATCTTGAAGTTCTCATACTCTAAGGTGAGGAGCCCAATCTTGGTCTCATTTACTTCATTCGTCCCCTCGTTTGTGACTTCAAGTTTGTCCCATACCTCCTTGGCACTCTCACAAGAAGACATCTTCTCATAGATGGTTGGGCCAAATGCACAAAAGAAGATGTGCAAGGCTTTGCAATTTAGCTCCATCTTCTTGCGATCTTCGACACTCCATTCCGCTTTGCTTCGTTGAGGCACGAACGAACCATCTTCAACTATGTCCCATAGCTTGTAGTCTCTTGACTTAATGAAGAACTTCATCTTTGTCTTCCAATGGGCATAATGAGTTCCGTCGAAGAAGGGCGGTTTGTCGATGGATTGCGCTATTGAGCCGGTTGTTTGAAATAATGATCGAGCTTGTTGGATCTTCTCAATAGTATGTTAATCCTCTTCAATTGAGCCAAGCTCTAATACCAATTGTTGGGTTATACGGTGCTCGATTCCTTCAACCGTTCTTGCTCGCCAAGTGGTGGAGAGGTGGAATTTTGGGTGTAAGTAGTGTGGAAGCTAAAAAGATTAATGACACAATGAATTATAGTGGTTCAACCTTCTAACCAAGGTCTACATCCACTACCTTAGCTTCCCACTAAGGATTTCCAATCAATCCACTATTGATTCGTCCTCTTTTCTAGGCTTAGAAGGAAACCCTTATACACCGATCAAGCTTTCTATCCAAAGCCTTGATCAAACCCTCTTTACAAAAGAAAAGATAAGCAAACTCAAATCCCTCTAATAGGTATTTGTTTGTACAATTTAGCTCTCACCCAAAACCTAAAACACTTGAGCAAATCTAACAATTTTGGCTCACTAGTGTTATTCTATACAAAGAAATGACAATTTAGCACTAAGACAATTTCTTGATCATTTGTTGTTGACAATTGAAGCATTAATCATTACTTGATGGTTGGAGGTCCCTTTTATACTCCTTTTTGAGTTTGTAGCTGTTACTGGCCGTTGGGGTTGAATTGGAGCCGTTGGAGGCATAATTTCCCACCATAAATGCAGTTCTGCAGCTACCCGTATCGAAACGCTCGAACCCGTTTCGATACGATCTTCAAGTAGAAAGAGCTGTTGCAACACCCGTATCGAAACGCTGTTGGCCGTATCGAAATGCCTGTATCGAAATGCCTAGTACCATATCGAAACGATCTACATTTAAATGTTAGTTGGGAAATAGCCGTTGGGGTTTATGACCGTTGTGGTCGATGCCACGTAGGCTATCGAAACGGCATAGCCCGTATCGAAACGCTTGGCAAAATCCCCATCCAGAAAAGACCCGTTTCGAAACATTTTGACACTAGAAGACCCCGTATCGAAACACCTGGGCGTGTTTCGAAACACTTAGAAGGTTTTGTTTAGTTTGGCTTTGAAAACATGTAAAAACCTTTGAAAAACATTGTTGAGTGAGTAAAGTTTCTATATTTTACCCCCTATTTAACCCATATTTCTGCTACATTCAAGCATAATACATCGCATTTAGGATATATTTCATATATACATCACAATTATATAAAATAGCACAGTTTCTGCTGATTTTGGTTACTTCTGCAGGTAGCTGTTGTAGCAGACTCAGGGCAGTGGAGAAGTAGAGCAGGAACACAAGACTGAAGTCGAGAAGAACGACGCTGCCGTGGCCGCTGCCGTGGCAGCCAATGACGACATCAATGTTGAAGGGAAAAAGTGAAGTGGAGCTCGACAGAAAGAGGAAATTAAGCCGGTCTGTTGTGGGTCATTCCTATATTTTTCTGAGCCCTAGATTAGAATGAAGGCCAAGCCCAAAGTTCAAGGAAGAGACCCAAAGCAAGAAAAGAGGACGAATTAAAGGCATCTACTCTGAAGATTTAGTCTTTAATAGAGTTGTACTTTAATTTAAACTTGTATTCTTGCCATATTAGAAAACTTGAACCCAAGGCCTATATAAAGGCATGTAATTCGACCTAGGAAAGGTCATCTTATTCTCTAGCCGTCTTCCCCCAAACCCTAGTCGTTTTCCCCCTCTCATCATGTTCTAAACTTCCCCTAGGGCTAAGGGTTGATTCTGTAAAGTAGTTGCAAGGATTGTACTGTTTTAGGATTTTTTTCTGTTCAATAAAATAGACTTCAAGTTTGCTTATTCTGGTTTCCAACATCTTGCAAGAGTATCGGGAGAGCATTGTGAGATTATACATTTACTTAATATCGGGAGAGTTAAGTATACGAAAGGAATAAGTACGGGTTCTCCAGTTTATGGTTGAACTATATCGGACCTAGGGATAGGACGTGGTTAAGTGGATAAGGAAGAATTCAACAACATCAGTGTTCATCCTTCGATTCACGCCGGGAGGTATCATCTAAGACGTGTTCATCGACAGACTTGGACTTGGGGATAAGACAAGGCACAACAGGGATTCTTGCCAAGCTTGAAGTACAGAGTTGTGTGATCGCTGCCGCGACAACAACAGACTGCTTCCGCCGCAGGTGCTATCGCGACAGGAACGATGACAGAACAGGAAGTCCTATACAGTGCAACACCTGCACTACTGAGCAAATCAATACTGACCTATTTCTTTTCCCTGAATCTTTTAATCTTTTATCTTCAGTATTCTTCAATATTTTCCTACAAACAATTAATTTTTCTTCTTTCTCTTTTGTGCAGCAATCCAAGGATAAAGCTAATTCCAGTCCCTGTGGATTCGACATCCGATACTTCGTGTATCACTTTACTACTTGCGTCGTGTACACTTTCACTCTATTGCGATAGACTCTTTTACACGCAACAAGTTTTTGACATCGTTGCTCGGGACTGGCAACATATCTTTACCCTACTTTACTGCACATTCTTTTTAATTTTTCTGTTTTTAATTGGATTGTCCCCCTGTGCTTTTCACAAGGTTTTTCGTTTGCTTATGCGCAGATCGAGACGAGGCAAAGAACCTGAGTATCAATTAGATCCTGAAATTGAACGCTCGTGCAATCTTAGGAATTGAGTCCATCTTTTGATAGCCAGAAACGATTATCTTGAGGAACAATTAGAAGCCATGAATAACGGGAGGAATAACCAAAGGAATCCCGAAGATCCTATCGGAGATGAAGGGAACGGACAGCCTGACGCCGTCATAGCCGCACGTCGGTCATGTCGTGATTACATGATCAATGATCATGTGGAGCTGGAGACCATCTTGCCAGACGTGGAAGCTGAAAATTTTGAGCTGAAACCTGTGATGTTCAGCATGATTAATTCCGCTGGCCAATTTAGTGGTGGTGCTACAGAGGATGCCAAAGAACATCTGAAAACGTTCCAAGAAATCTGTGGATCGTTTAGATTACCAGAAGTAAATCCGGAGATACTGAGGCTTCAGTTATTTCCTCATTCATTGAAGGACGGAGCGAAAACTTGGTGGAACAAACTAATGTCGAGTTTAATACGAACTTGGGCAGATCTAACTCGTGAATTTTTATCTCGTTTTAATCCTTCCCATTTATCTGAGCGATTACGTAACGAAATTGCTACTTTTCAACAGGAAGATGACGAGCCAATGCACGAGGCATGGGACAGGTTTACCACTCTTCTGAGGAATTGCCCGATGCATGGATTCCCTGTTTGGAATCAAGTAATTAAATTTTACAATGCTGCCAACACACATACCCGTATGAGAATAGATTCAGCAGCCAATGGATTGTTGTTGGATAAAGATCCAGATGAAGCCATGGTAGTATTGAAGAGTTTGGCGAAGAATGGAGCAATTTCCCACAGTGAGGAGAGGTAAACGAGTGCTAGCTGTGAAGGACTATGAAGCCGACAATTCCCTAAAGACACAGGTTGCATACCTCACGAAGGCAGTAGAAAACTTGCTGAAGAAAGATTCACAACCGGTCTACGTTGCAGAAGAGGTATGTGGTACTTGCAGTGGGAATCACAGTTCGGAAGACTGCCCGCTACAGCTAGAGGATGGGATGTACGTTGGAAACTATAACAAGCCGAGGAACTATGACTCCAACAATTACAATCCCAACTGGAGGAAAGACCCCAAGTTCTCCTAGAGTAACCCAAACAACGCACTGAATCCTCAAGTGTAGAACACTCAAAATCAGGGGGCACCCAGAATTATGACACGGCAGCAGCTGCAACAGCAGCCACAGCAGCAGCCGGCAGCCGCACCTAGTATACTGGAGCAGACTTTGGCCACATTTATGTCATAGACAGGAGCTTACATGGAAAACATGGATCACTTTGTTAAAAAGACTGAGTCGTTCATGGATAAAACAGAGATGAGAATGACTAACCATGAAGCTACACTGAAGTCACTGGAGACACAAAAGGGTCAAGTTTCCCAGCATATTAAGCCAAGGCAGAACGGAGGATTCCCTAGCGATACTGAGGTCGCTAGACAACCCACACATGAGCAGTGCAAAGCCATCACAACAAGAAGTGGGAAACAACTGCCAGGGCCGGAGAAGAAAGCCGAACTAGTTAAGGAACCAGCCCTAGAATCGACTGCCGCGAACACTACCCCGACAGACGATAAACGGTCTGTTGCCGCCACACCTGTCACGACAGCAGAAGGGACAGAGGAGAAGGATGAAGAACCTAAGCCTTCTCAGATCTGAATACCATGTGAAGGACGAATTGAAGATTACCGTCCTCCACCTCCTTTTCCACAGCGGCTACAGAAGCAGAAACATGAGTACCAGCTCAAAAAGATCTATGATATTTTTAAGCAGGTTCACATCAATATTCCGCTGTTAGATGTCATCAAGGAGATGCCCGGTTATGCCAAATTTCTCAAGGATGCTATGTCGAAGAGATCCAGACTTGGGGAATTTGAAACGGTAAAAATGACAGAAGGATGCATGACTATTCTGCACATGCATCCACCCCAAAAAGAGAAGGATCCTGGGAGCTTCATCATACCGTGCATAATTGGTGATAAATTCATGGGTAAGGCACTTTGTGATCTAGGTGCTAGTATTAATTTAATGCCAAAATCTGTATTTCAGAAATTAGGTTTTGGACGAGCACGGCCCACGACAGTTATGCTGCAGCTGGCAGACCGCTCTTACGTGCAATCAGAAGGGAAGATTGAAGATATCCTGGTAAGAGTGGATAAGTTTATTTTTCCTGCTGACTTTCTTGTCTTAGATTATGAAGCAGATGAGAATGCACCAATCATCATGGGACGACCCTTCTTAGCCACAGGCAGATCACTGATTGATGTAGAAAAGGGAGAACTTACAATGAGAGTGAATGATCAAGAGATCAATCTAAATGTTCTCCAGGAAATTAAGCATACTGATGCAGAAGAAGAATGCAAGGCTATCACTGAAGTAATCCTTGACCAACCCTGCATCAGGTCGAGGTGGCATGACATCAAATTTGGTCACTGCCACAACAGCCATATAGAATACTGTCACGGCAGCGACGACGACAGCAGCTCCTCAGATTCTGACATATCTGACACTGAAGGTCAAGAGGAGGTAAACTGGATAGGCAATCGTCCAGGTAAGTTATTTGAGCCCTTAAACTATACCTCGAATGAACACATCATCCAAAAGCCATCAACTGTAGAACCACCTGTTTTAGACCTTAAGCCCCTGCCAGGACAGCTCAAATATGTTTTCCTTGGATTAAATGATATGTTGCCTGTAATCATCTCTTCCAAGTTAATGCAGGAACAGAAACAGCAGCTGATAAGGATGCTGCAGCAACATAAAAAGGCTATTGGATGGACGATAGCTGATATCCAAGGCATCAGTCTGGCATTATGCATGCACAAAATTCTCTTAGAGGATGATCATAAGCCGACCATTTATGCCCAAAGACACTTGAATGATGCTATGCGAGAAGTGGTTCGAAAAGAAATTATCAAATGGCTAGACGTCGGGATAATTTATGCCATCTCAGATAGTAAGTGGGTGAGCCTGGTGCAGTGCGTTCCTAAAAAGGGAGGAATAACCGTGGTGACCAATGAAGAGAATGAATTAATCCCAACCAAGACTGTGACCGGTTGGAGGGTTTGTATGGATTACCGGAAGCTTAGCAAAGCTACCCGGAAAGACCATTTCCCCCTGCCTTTTATTGATCAAATGCTTGATAGATTAGCGGAAAAGCCTTATTATTGTTTTCTTGATGGTTACTCAGGTTATAACCAAATAGCTATCGCACCGGAGGATCAAGAGAAAACGACTTTCACTTGCCCATACGTCACTTATGCTTTTCGAAGAATGCCATTTGGACTCTGCAATGCACCAGCAACCTTCCAAAGGTGTATGATGGCGATATTCTCCGACATGGTGGAGGATTTCCTGGAAATATTTATGGACGATTTTTCCGTCTTTAGAGACAGTTTTGAAAGCTGCTTAGGCAACCTACAGAAGGTGCTCGAAAGATGTGAGAAAGCGAACTTGGTGTTGAACTGGGAAAAATGTCACTTCATGGTGGATGAGGGGATAGTCCTAGGCCACAAGGTAAGCTGCCGCGGCATAGAAGTCGACAGAGCCAAAAAAGAAGTGATTGAAAAGTTGCCGCCACCCACCATAGTCAAGGGAATTCGGAGTTTCTTAGGGCATGCTGGGTTTTATCGAAGGTTTATAGCAAATTTTTTGAAGATCGCCAAGCCTTTATGCCACCTATTAGAGCAGAATCGTCCCTTTGACTTCAATACTGAATGTACTGAGGCATTCAGAATCCTGAAAGAGAAGCTGGTAATAGCCCCAATTGTACAGCCACCAGACTGGAGTTTGCCATTTGAAATTATGTGTGATGCCAGTGATTACGTTGTAGGGGCAGCACTTGGGCAGAGGAAGGACAAGCTATTCCACCTAATTTATTACGCCAACAAAACACTAAACGATGCCCAAGTGAACTACACCACAACAGAAAAGGAACTGTTAGCAGTGGTGTTCTCGATTGACAAGTTTCGTTCATACATACTTGGAACGAAGGTGGTGGTACACACAGACCACTCTGCACTGAAGTATATGTTTGCTAAAAAAAGATGCAAAACCTCGACTGATACGTTGGATTCTGCTACTGCAAGAGTTCGACATTGAAATCAAGGATAAAAAGGGGACAAAAAACCAAGTTGCAGACCACTTGTCAAGATTAGATATGGGAAAGAGTCTGCCAACAGACAAGACTCACATAATGGAGACCTTCCCTGATGAGCAGTTGTTTGCTACCACAAGCACTACCGCGACAGCCATAGCGGCAGGTAAGTTTTCTGAACTCCCCTAATATGCTGATTTCGTTAATTATATAGTTAGCATAATATTTCCTCTTGAACTTAATTATCAAGCCAGGAAGAGGTTCCAAAATGATGTTAAGCATTATTATTGGGACAAACCTCTTCTTTTCAAACATTGTGCAGATCAGATAATCAGGAGGTGTATACCACAGGATGAGCAGGAACCTGTGCTACATCACTGCAATGCTTCACCATATGGAGGACACTTAGGTGGTAACAAAACTGCTGCTAAGGTTTTGCAGTCTGGTTTTTACTGGCCCTCGTTGTTCAAAGATGCCCAAGCATTCTACAAAAGCTGTGACAAGTGTCAACGGACTGGAAACATCTCAAGGAGACATGAGATGCCACTGCAAAACATCCTTGAAGAAGAGATCTTCGATGTATGGGGGATTGATTTCATGGGACCGTTCCCAGCATCCTGTGGGAATCTATATATCCTCCTGGCAGTGGACTATGTGTCCAAATGGGTTGAAGCGATCGCCACACAGAAAAATGATGCCAAGACTGTTCGGAGATTTCTGCACAAAAATATTTTCTCCAGATTTGGCATACCTAAGGCGATAATCAGTGATGAAGGGAGACATTTCGACAATAGGGTCATAGCTGCTGCCTTAAGGAAATATGGTGTAAAGCATCGGATCGCAATAGCTTATCACCCTCAGACCAATGGACAGGCCGAAATATCCAACAAAGAGGTAAAGAACATTCTTGAGAAGATGGTTAAACCCACTCGAAAGGACTAGTCTTTACAACTCAATGATGCACTCTGGGCCTATAGAACATCATTTAAGACACCATTGGGAATGTCACCCTACCGGCTGATATATGGAAAAATATGTCATTTACCTGTTGAGATAGAGCATAGAGCTTACTAGGCTATCAAAGCAGTGAACATGGACTTAGACAAGGCAAGACAGAAAAGGTTACTTGACTTGAATGAAATTAAAGAAATTCGAGCAATGGCCTACGACAACGCAAGGATTTACAAGGACAAGACAAAGAGGTGGCATGACAAGAAGTTGCTGCCACGACAGTTCTGCTCAGGGAAGCTTGTGTTGTTATTCAACTCTAGGTTGAAACTCTTCCCAGGGAAGCTGAAATCTAGATGGTCCGGCTCATTCCAAGTTGTGCAAGTTTTTCCTCATGGTGCAATCACGATCAAATCCTTAAAAGACGGGCACCAATTTAAAGTCAACGGACAAAGACTGAAGAATTATCAGGGGACTGAAGCCCCAAGAATGTAGGAAGTGGTTACTTTAGGAGATGCCCCTCAAGGAATCCCTAATTTAACTTAATTTTATTATTATTATTATTATTTATATATATATATATTAGGAACTTAGAATTATTTTATTTTTAGGAACTAAGTTTTTATTTTTATTTTTTAATTCTTTTTAGGAAATAAGGGAAACTAGGAGAGGAGAAGAAGTGAACCAGCCCACCATCTCACCAGCAGCCCAAAAAGCCCAAAGAAGGAGTCTGTCGTCACAGCCTGTCAACAGCTATCGCGACAGACGCGGAACAGACAGCCTGTCACCACGTTGTCGCGGCAGACAGGCAAACGCGTAACAGACGTGCAGCAGACACGAAAACGCGTGATAGACGCGTCAGAAACCGCGTAACAGCTGGCCCCGTTATTCGCGCCTGCCGTTACAGCTCCAACGGGCAGCAACCCCTTCATCTATATAATCCTCATTTTACTATTCATTTTTCACCTCACTTTTACTCTCTCAAATTGCTTCCTCTATAGATCTCAGATTTTTCTTTCATTTTTCTACAGCCTTGCAACTATGAGTACCAGACAAACAAGACGAAGTGCTGCCTCCAGCTCTGCCGCAGCAGCAGGCACACCCAGCCACGATAGACTCCCCAACCGCTTTGCCACCTCCGACTCCGTCGACCGCTACTACACCTCCTTCCAAAAAATAGAGATGTAGGAAGATAGAGGGTTCCTCTACGCCAAACGCACGGAAAATTTTGGGCTCGAACCGTTCATAGCTCGGAAGATTAAAGCCCTCAAATGGCAGATGTTTGATGCCCAGCCCGAGGAGATGAATGTCACTTTGGTCCGAGAATTCTACGCTGCCATCGACAGCAAGGACACGCAGACCGTGACAGTGCGAGGTAAAGAAGTCACCTTCGAGCCAGAATACATCAATACCATTTACGACATCTACGTCAGCAAGAAGGAAGACGAGCACAAGAGGTTCGTGGAAAGTCTATCGCCGGCAGATTACGATGATGTCATGGCAGAATTAACTGAAGAGGGGACAAAGTGGAATACTGATCTCAAGCATTGTTGGACGGTCAAACGCACCCAACTCACTCCAGAGGCAAAACTATGGAACCACTTCGTCAAGAAGAGGATAATACCTTCTTTCCGCAACAGCACGGTCGACAGACCCAGGTTAGCTCTCGTTCACTCCATTTTAAATGAGAGACCTATTAATGCCGGCCGGTATATACGAGAAGGAATTTTGGAGTGTGCTCTTAAGCCATCAGGACCCCTTTTCTTCCCGTACCTCATCACCGAGATCTTCCGCGGGCACAACGTTCCCGAAATCCCTAAAGATTACAAGGTCCAAGGGAAAGGATGGACGGAACGAAACATATTCAGTTTGATGGAGCTGAAAGCTGCCACACCCATCTCTTGCTTCAACCCGTCTACCGCGGCAGAGGAGCCAGCAGAGCCCACTCAGACAGAACCTGCCGCCGCAGAGCAGCAGCATCCAACAGCAGCAGCTCCTCCAGCAGACTCCTCCACTCAAATCTTAGCCACACTGCAAAATATGGAGGAACAACAGCTGGGTCTAGTGAGTTTTGTCAGAGACTTCACAGCAGCTACGGTACATTTTATTCAAAACAATTTAAATTTTGCAAATGTACAGTTTCCTGCTTTCAAAGAGCATTATTTTGCTGCCCCTACACCTGCCCATACCCCTACCCCTGCTGCCACACCAAAAACACCCTATGTTGCGTCCATTCCAACCCCGGCCGCGACAGCTGAAGGTGGCAGCCACACCGCCACTGTCTCTGCCAGAGGAGAGAAACAAAAGGAGACGTTGACCGACCTTGATGATTTTATTGATGGGTTCTCTTCCTCCTCCATCTGGGAGGAATCTGATGGAGAGCCCTCTGTCAGGAGAAACCTTTCAAAAGAGTTCACTCCGATGAAAAGGAAGAAGCCTAACACCGGTGAAGGACCATCCAGCCAGGGCAAGTCTGGCAGCAGCAGCAGCAGCTCTTCTGAAGAGGTACAAGTGCTGGAAAGACCACCCCAGATCTCACCTACTCACATCCAGTCCCTGAGGGAAGCCAAGAAGAAGACTGCCTCCGCCTCTCCGATCATTCTGCCGGCACCCACAACGAAAGTCACTGCCCGTCGGCAGCTAGAGATCAGCAGCAGCGACGACAGCTCCTAAATTTAAGTTTCTATCTTATTTTTTCTATTCTGCTGTTTTATTATAATTGTGATGTATTTTGTTTCTATTTTCTGTCATCATGCATTGAGGGCAATGCAACCCTTGAGTTTGGGGTGGCATCCCTCCAGTAATATGAAAAGTTTTTAGGTTCAAAATTGTGTCTAAGTGTTAAGTTTTATTTAAGTTTATTTTTGTCAAAAAATGGCTTAAGTCTTTGAACTGAACTTACCTGCCGTGACAGCCTCTGTCGTGGCAGTGCCTTTAGGATATTTTTAGGAGCAGTTTAGAGCCTTACTATAGTTCTGACCCTTAAACACCATTTGTGACTCTTATACTGTCTAGAAGTAAACTAGAATAGGAAAAAGCTTAAACACTTGAGTTGCCCCTAGAGGTGCCTAACACTGGCTCTAGGAAAAGAAGTTAAGAAAAAGTAGACTCAATACACCTAGAGGTGCCCGAAACCGGCTCTAGGAAGTTAGCTAGAGGTGCCCGAAACAGGCTCTAGTCAAACTTAAATTTAAGAAAAGAAAATCGAGTCTAAGAAAAAACTAAAGGAGCCTAAGAATTGCCTCCAAAAAATGAAAGTTGGCATAAAAATTCAAGTGAGGGGCTTAGCTATTCTAGTAAACTAAGAGAGTCTAGGCATATAATTGTTCACAAAACATGCACACACTACACGAGAATTATAGCAAGGATCCGAATGAATCCTAGAATATCCAAAAAGGTGTTGTTTGCAATAGGGCATGAAGGGTAGGTAAGGAAAAGTTCATTGTTTTAAGCCAAACAAAAAAAAAATTCTTTATTTTTAGGTCTTAATTGCTTGAGGACAAGAAAGAACTTGAGTTTGGGGGTGTGTTGAGTGAGTAAAAGTTCTATATTTTACCCCATATTTAACTCATATTTCTGCTACATTCAAGCATAATACATTGCATTTAGGATAGATTTCATATATACATCACAATTATATAAAATAGCACAGTTGCTACTAATTTTGGTTACTTCTGCAGGTAGCTGTTGTAGCAGACTCAGGGCAGTGGAGAAGCAGAGTTGGAACACAGGACTGAAGTCGAGAAGAACGACGCTGTCGTGGCCGCTGCTGTGGCAGCCAATGACGACAGCAATGTTGAAGGGAAAAAGTGAAGTGGAGCTCGACAGAAAAAGGAAATTAAGCCGGTCTGTCGTGGGTCATTCTTATATTTTTCTGAGCCCTAGATCAGAATGAATGCCAAGCCCAAAGTTCAAGGAAGAGACCCATAGCAAGAAAAGAGGACGAATTAAAGGCATCTACTCTGAAGATTTAGTTTTTAATAGAGTTGTACTTTAATTTAAACTTGTATTCTTTCCATATTAGAAAACTTGAACCCAAGGCCTATATAAAGGCATGTAATTCGACCTAGGAAAGGATATCTTATTCTCTAGCCGTCTTCCCCTAAACCCTAGTCGTTTTCCCCTTCTCATCATGTTCTAAACTTCCCCTAGGGCTAAAGGTTGATTCTGTAAAGTAGTTGCAAGCATTGTACTGTTTTAGAATTTTTTCTGTTCAATAAAATAGACTTCAAGTTTGCTTATTCTGGTTTCCAACATCTTGCAAGAGTATCGAGAGAGCATTGTAAGATTATACATTTAATTAATATCGGGAGAGTTAAGTATACGAAAGGAATAAGTACGGTTCTCCAGTTTATGGTTGAACTATCTCAGACCTAGAGATAGGACGAGGTTAAGTGGCTAAGGAAGAATTCAACAACATCGGTGTTCATCCTTCGATTCACGCCGGGGGGTATCATCTAAGACGTGTTCATCGACAGACTTGGACCTAGGGATAGGACAAGGCACATCAGGGATTCTTGCCAAGCTTGAAGTACAGAGTTGTGTGATCGCTGCCGCGACAACAACAGACTGCTGCCGCCGCAGGTGCTGCCGCGACAGGAACGACGACAGAACAGGAAGTCATATACAGTGCAACACCTGCACTACTGAGCAAATTAATATCGGCCTATTTATTTTCTCTGAATCTTTTAATCTTTTATCTTCAGTATTCTTCAATATTTTCCTACAAACAATTAAATTCTCTTCTTTCTCTTTTTGTGCAGCAATCCAAGGATAAAGCTAATTTCAGTCCATGTGGATTCGACATCCGATACTTTGTGTATCACTTTACTACTTGCGTCGTGTACACTTGCACTCTATTGCGATAGACTCTTTTACACGCAACAAACATCCCCTAAACATAGTTTCAAGTTATTTGGACTTTAGAAATAGTTTTGAATCCTTTTCAAATTAGTCCAAAACATTTTTCAATTATTATATCAAAACATTAGTTCTACAGTAAGCTACCAGCATATATAATTCTCGTCTAATTCTCAATGTTCGTAAAGAACAAATATCGTTATTCTCGAGTATGATGCTACCTCAAAATAGTAGAACAGAAATGGAGACTGTTACTACATGGAACATCATGAAAATGTTATGCCTACCATATATATGCATGAGCTTATAGCATCTTTTTGTAGTTTTGTATTACTGAGCCTTTCCAAGCTCACGTTGTTTTTACCATCGCATGTTAAAAGATTATATCATGGTATAATGTTTGACATCAATGTTCGGAGTTCTTTCGGTGTTGCCTCTAGAGTACGGTACTGTATAGTTAATGGGCATGTATGTCATGTATTATTTTATGATAGTGTCTATAAAACACTTTCTGAAATTTTTGTTATGTGTTTAAATGACTTCCTGAAATGGTATTTTAAAAAGAAGTTGATTTTACAGTTTAATAAGTGTTTTGAGGGAAAACAATATTTTTATGTGTATTTTTACTGTGGGTCGCTCTTGTGACTCTAATGTGACTTCCTAGGATTCGTTGTAACGCATAGGCGGGTCTAGGGGGTTACAAAGGCCATTAGTTAGGGAAGAACATGCATATCTTTTAAAAAAAGAATTTGGGTCACAACTCTAACAATGGGTTAAGATCCTCTAACACTATGTAAAACTTTTAAGTTATACATTTTTTATATTTGGAGGAGGGTAAATGGATTAATGGAATTGACAATAAGAAATTATAGATTTTTACAGGTAAAAAAAGAGAAAAATCTCAGAAATCCATTTACTCTCATTCAACGATCCAAAAAAGATATAAATCTAAATGAGTTTTACATGGTGTAAGTTGATCATAATCCCACCCTCTATCTCACTATATATATATTACACCACACATACCTAAATTATGACCCTCATTCTAAATTGGGTCCTAAACTTTCTAAATATTCTAATTTCATCCTCGAACTACGAATCATTCTAAAATGGTCCCCAAATTTTATAAAATTTTGATTTCATCCCCAAACTATGACCCTCGTACTAATGTGGTCCCTAAACTTTTGAACATTCTAATTTCATCTCCAAATTATCAATATATAATAATCATATTGCATGTTTATAAAAAAAATTGTAAAGAATATTGATTGCCATGTAAACATCGATGTATGCTAAGTAATAATATATTTTGACATAAACAATAATTTGGGGTGAAATTGGAATGTTGAAAAAAGTTTAGGGACTAATTTAGAATGATAATTATAGTTTAGGAATTAAATTGGAATGTTCAAAAGTTTAATATCCAATTTAGAATGAGAGCCATCATTTAAGAATAAAATTAAAGATAAAATACTTAAATCATCACTCAACTTTGCTCTATGGCCTATTTTGGTCATTGAACTTAAAAATGGTCAATTTCCTCACTAAACTTTATACATTGACCTATTTTGGTCACTAAATATTATTTTATTAATATTTTAGTATAACATGACATATTTTATTATTATTAAATATAAAATATAATTTAAAATAAAAAATAAAACCCCAAATCATACCCAATCTCCAATCCACAAACCCCAAATCATACTCAATATCCGATCCACAAACCCAAAACTATTCCCTCCACTTTCACCGGTCACCCTCACCGGCCACACTAAATCAGGAGCTAAAGCTACAAGCCTGCAATTTGGGCAAAATGCAAATCTAGGATGTAAGTTTTAATTACTATAAAAAAGAACCCAGAAAAATAAAATTGAAAATGAAATTATTATAGTACTATGAATAAACAACAATGGCATGGAAAGGGGGAAAAAAAGAAAGAAACTGACCAGGGAAGTTTCAAAGAAGACGACAATGACAAAACGAGAGAGACTCCGGCGACCAAGTTTATTATTTTTCCGACCAAATGAATTACCGATAGCGTCTTTGTCTTTTTCGTCAGAACCCATTGTGTTCTTCGCCGGTGAAAGGACCTGTTTAACATCAGACGCCTTCGATCGTTTTTCGACCATCAAAACGTCATCGGAAACAACGGGAAGGAAACACATGCTAAAACAACTACTCATTTTCTTCATTTTTTACGAAAAAAAAAATCAGTTTTAAGTTAATGCAATGGGTTTCAAAAATGAAAAAGGGTGGTTTACAAATGAGAAAAATTAAAGAAATTTGAAATAGAAACTGACGATCTTGTGGATATAGCGAGGATTTTGTGGAGAAAGTGCTTGTTGTTTGGAGAGAGAGAATCAAAAACTGAGAAAACGAGGGTGTGGCTAAATTTCTGGCTTGTGACTTTAGCTTCGGATTTAGTGTGGCCGATGAAGGTGGCCGGTGAGAGTGAAGGGAATGGTTTTAGGGTTTGTGGATTGAATATTTAGTATGATTTGGGGTTTTATTTTTTATTTATTTTTGTATTAAATAATAATAATAAAATATACCACATCATACTAAAATATTAATAAAATAATACTTAGTGACTAAAATAAGTAAATATATAAAGTTTAGTGAGTAAATTAATATTTTTAAAGTCTAATGACCAAAACAAGTCATAGAGTAAAGTTAAGTGCTAATTTAAATTTTTTACCCTAAAATTAAAATATTCAAAAATTTAAAAACAATTTAAAGTGAGGGTTGTAGTTTGAAAGTATATGGTGCAATTATCTCTCTATGCAACTCGCATATAAAATTTAGAATATTATCTTCCTTCTTTCCAACGTCTTCATAAATATTACCAAAAAATATGCATAACTTAATGGAAAAGTACTCCTACTCTTGGCAAGCTTGATAATTATAACTAGTTGCTTCAACCACAATTTAATCTAATTAGTTTTTACTTTAATCATTTTATAAATTTTTTTAGAATAATTTTTATCGGAGAGAGGAGGAGAATTTGCTCCTAATAAGATTCCTTTTAAAATTGTTGACATTTGAATTAAAATAAAATTTTAATGAACTCCTTTTAAAATTGGGTAAATTAAGTAAATTATCACATAACTTTACTCTCAAACACATCATGATCAAAATAACCACACCCCTTAGAATCATGAGACAAAACACTACACTCCCCAACTGCCTTAGGCAAAGTATACGTATCGTCACCTTCCTTATAATCAAATACATCTTTGAATTAGACCTAAAACCACAATCAAAAGAAACATGCACAATTCATACTACCAAAACCTTCACACAATTCTCATCCCTCGAAAATACCATGAACAAAATGACAAAATAACACCTTACTTATCTCGTGAAAAAATCTTTCGGTTTCTCTCTCGCTGATTTCCCTAATTTGTCTTCAGATGGAGCCCATTTCTCAGTATATTATTTATCTCGTGCCGGTGAAGTTTTCTACCGTTCGGATCTTGGAGAAGTTCCTCCATTCGTTGGTAAATGGACACCGCCAAAAAGTTAACGGAAGACTGGCAAAAAACGTTCAACGTCTAAACTTCTGTGAGTAAATTGAATGTTTTGAAACTTTAGTGACCAAAATAAATTTGTGAGTAAAATTTAATGATAATTTACATAATTTTCCCTTTAAAATTAGTAATCTTTTGTCAACATTGGAAGATACAAATGGGGGATGAGTCTACAACGTGCGACGAACACCGATGAACACCACTAACGATGAACACCGATGAACATTATTAAATTAATTAATAAAGATTTAAAATTTCAAGGACCCATCAAATAATTAATAATTATTTTAAAAATTCAATTAAATTATTTTTTTATATATTAAAATTTTATTTTTTTAATAAAGGTAAACTATATATTTAGTACCTCACTTATTTCGTATTTCTATTGAACCCTCATTATTTAAATATTATTTTAATTAGACACTATTCTTTATAAAAAAGTAATTTAACCCTTAACCCTCAACCTAATACCCTAAACTATTAAATCTTAAACCCTTAAACTCTTAAACCTATACCCTAAACCATATACTGTTTGAGCGAACCATCTAAAGAAACATTCTTACTATCATTTGTCGCTGCTTGTGCAGGGGATTATCCTCCTAGCATTAACAGCCATGCTTGATCCCTTAAGGCCACAACCATGTCCAAACAGATCAACAATGTGTCCAAGGCTATCAAAACTTCAATTCTGCATACTTTACTCCGGCATAGCTTTAGCATCTATTGGTGTGGCCGGCACTCGTTTCACCATTGCCGCCATCGGAGCTAATCAATTCGATGATTCGAAGGACCAGAGGGCTTTCTTCAACTGCTTTGCTATCACATTGTATACATCAATGGTGTTAGGTGCCACAGTGATTGTTTACATTGAGGAAAACGTAAGTTGGGTATTCGGATACTGGCTATGTGTCGCGGTGAATGTCGTCGGACTAGCCGTTTTTGTGTGGGGAAGACGTTATTTTCGACATTTGAAGCCTAAAGGGAGCCCTTTTACTAGCTTTGCTCATGTTGTGATTGCCACCATTGTTGAGAGGAAAGTCCCTCTTTCATCCAGAGCTGAAGATTACTACCATCGAGACGATGGAGCTACGGAGAAACCAGCTTCATTGCCTTCTAAAAGCTTCAGGTATAAAATGTTCAATTTGTCGTCGTCGTTATTTCGTGATTTCGATGCTGAACCGATCGAGCAATGCAGGTTTCTAAACCATGCTGCTGCAATGGAAACAGAGGCGAATGGATCAGAAGCAAAATCATGTTATGTGTACATCATTTATGATTGTGTTGCAATGCGGCTCTCTTCTTGGTTTTGAATGTTGTGAAAAGCATATTGTGCAACTATTTGCTTTCCATTATAACTCGCTTTAAATTCTTCATGATAGCTATTGCTACTGCTGTTACCATTGTGGAGATATTGAAGAACAATGATGGCTCTTGATTCCCAACGAGGTTCTTCAGAAATGTTGATCCTTTCTTTGCTATTGGTATTCAGGTGACCGGTAACGTGTCTACGATCCCAGTCTCGAGCAGACAACATGATCGGCATCCGTGCCGGCATATTCTAAAAAACTAAGCTTTGCTTTTGAATGTCTCATCCATTTTAGATCCTACAATTTGTCACACTTTTGGTTGATTAACAGGTGAGATACAGAAGAGCAGCGAAAGCGCTGATGCGATTAAACCCTGATTACTTAAGAACATACACTCCAGAAGAAATTGATGGAATGGAGTGGGAGAGTCTGGAGACAACAATTTCTCTTTGGATCCAGCATTTCGAGCTTGCGGTCAAAACAGTCTTTGTATCAGAAAAGAAACTATGCAAACAAGTTTTGGGAGGTCTTTCCGAAGTGCTTATCTGGTTAGAGTGTTTTGTCAAAATTGCAGATAAAATCATGGCGGTATTTTTCCGCTTTGGAGAAGGTGTTGCAAGGAGTAACAGAGAGCCCTAGAAACTGTTCAAGCTCTTGGAAATGTTTGACTCCTTAGAAAAGCTGAAACTCGAATTTACAGAGATTTTCGAAGGTGAATCAGGAGCTGATATTTGCATACGTTTCAGGGAACTCGAAAAGCTACTTTTAAATTATATCTTGAATTTAGGTGTTGCTGCTTAATGCTAGGAGGATAATCCCCTTCACAATCATATACCTTTAACTCTTCTATTTATATAGGGTTTAGAGTATAGGTTTAAGTGTTTAAGATTTAATAGTTTAGGGTATTAGGTTGAGGGTTAAGGGTTAAATTATTTTTTTATAAAAAATAATGTCTAATTGAAATAATATTTAAATAATGAGGGTTCAATAGAAATACGAAATAGGTGAAGTACTAAATATATAGTTTACCCTTATTAAAAAAATAAAATTTTAATATATAAAAAAATAATTTAATTGAATTTTTAAAATAATTATTAATTATTTGATTGGTCCTTGAAATTTTAAATCTTTATTAATTAATTTAATAATGTTCATCGGTGTTCATCATTAGTGGTGTTCATCGGTGTTCGTCGCACGTTGTAGAATTTTCCTACAAATGGGTAACAAGTTTGTCGTCGTATGTAATTAAAGAAGTCTCCAAATTTATTGTATTATGTTTAGGGTAAATTACATTAGATATTTTGAACTTTAAGTTTAGTGTTGATTATACCATTGAAATAAAAAATCGATATTATGTTAGCATTAGTCTATAGTTTATGCTTCAATTATACAATTGAGCCATTAAAATCCCTCCACATCATCGCACATGGACTGTTAAGATATGTTCACATCATCGATTTTAATAGCTTAGTGATAAATTGAATCCTAAACTAAAGTTTAGTGTTAAAATAATATCGACTTTTAGTTTAGTGGTATAATCGGTACTAAACTTAACACTTAGTGATAACTAGTGCAGACCGTAGTTTACCCTTATATTTACTATCTTATGTAGTTTATTTTATTTCCCTAATAAAAGGGGAAAATGTTTTTTTTTTAAATTTAAATTTTTATAGGAAAATTCTAGAACGGACGAGGCACGCCGCTATACACCATTACATTTCTTAATGAATTTTAAATAAATATTAAAATTCTTATAGACGCGACAAGCAATTAATCAAATTTTCTAATATATTATTTACTTTTTAATATAAAAGTGTATAAACCATTCTCTATCTCACAATCCCTAAATCTAACCAATAACAATGAAATTTCCTCCTCCAAGTCGCATAAGCAATGTATCTTCCTTGACTACCAAAGTTCAAGTTCCGTACAAGAAGCTGGTCTATTTCAAGTTTTGGATCGGTGGGAGTTGGATTAGGATTCTGGTGGAACCCAACTCGACTGTCGTGGTAACCACACCGCGGCGGCCGATGAAAATCTGGCAGCTCAAGGTTGTTGCTAATTTAACAAGCAGTAAGATGCTTATCAATGGCCTAATTGACCCCTTCATGGGAGCAACAAAATTGGTGAAATGGTCGTTAAATGTACACAAAAGTATGAGTCTTTAATAAATATGTATGATTACGATCTATCTTAAAGGTTCAATGAATTGGGGGTGGAAAACAAAATCTGTTTTCATGAAAGAAGAATTGTGTTCTTATTTTGGAAGAAACCCCAGAAAGGAAAAGAGACGTGAAAACCAGAAAGGTAAATATATTAGAAAAAAAAATGATTAATTATATGTCTGAGTATATAAGAATTTTAATATTTATTTAAAAATTATTAAAAATTTAATGATGTATATTGCTAGTGGTGTGTAGCGGTATGCGTCGCCCGTTCTGAACTTATCATTTCTTCAATTGTAATAGAAATTTATTTTACTATATTACTCTGTCTTAAGTTTTCGGTAAGTGATTAAATTAAAATTTCATTAATTCTTTTTTTTAAATTGAAAATGTACCATATTTTAAGGTTACAAGATTTTTATATTTAATGCAAAATCCTTGTATAAATATATATTTATTTAATTAGATAACATGGTATGACCCTATGGAATGTAAATGTAGATATCTTACCATAAAATTCCAATAAATAGATTTCCGTATTTATTTAATGAGATAACACGGTATGAACTTATGGAATATGGAATATTTAGATTTCTTACCTTAAAATTTAATAATAGATACTCATATTTATTTTAATGACATTTCTATATTTATTTTTAAGAAATTTTTAAGAAATTATCATTTGATTCATTGATGGTATACATATTCAAGCTAAAGATTTTGTAAAGGAAAATTCTACAACGTGCGACGAACATCGATGAACACCACTAATGATGAACACCGATGAACACCATTAAATTAATTAATAAAAATTTAAAATTTCAAGGACCCAACATACAATTAATAATTATTTTAAAAAATTCAATTAAATTATTTTTTATATATATTAAAATTTTATTTTTTAATAAGGGTAAACTATATATTTAGTACCTCACTTATTTCCGTATTTTTATTGAACCCTCATTATTTAAATATTATTTCAATTTGACCCTATTCTTTATAAAAAATAATTTAACCCTCAACCTAAAACCCTAAACTATTAAACCTTAAACCCTTAAACTCTTAAGCATATACCCTAAACCATATACCATTAAAAATAATTTCACCATCATCGATTCAATTTAATTCAATGAATCGTTGAATTCTCCTAAAAAAAATTAATTAAATTATTTTTTATGATGAGTTAATCACAAACCTTACGTGCTGCTCACAGTGAATCCTTCATTAATAATAACTATCGTAATGCCCAAGAACATGCCTTCCTTTATCCATCCATCATCACTTTTCTCCATGCCCTACAACTTAAATTAAATTAAATCAATTTTTGAAGTTAGAAAACACTTTTAGTTCTAAAAACAGCAAAATCAATAAGGTAAACATAAATTATTATTTGATGCACTTCAACGGAAAAAAAAATAATTTCACAAAGTGATGCACTTCAACGAAAATAATAATAATAATAATTTCACAAACACGTTGTGATGATAACAAATGTCTTGTTTATTTATTTTTAAAATTTTTAAATATAATTTAAGAACATTTGTCATCATCTCAAGTGCGCTTGTGAAATTATTTTATATCTTATCCAAAATCCATAATCCATTTTAATATACTAATATGTGATATTATTTTCACAATGTTCATTCATTGGTAGAGTAATTTGAAAGCATTTTGGTTAATTCATGTTCATCGGTCACGTTTTCATGTAAATAAATAAGTATTATGTAGGTATATCATATATCATTATTCAATTAACATCTGATGGTCCATTAACAATAACAATAATTTTAAACAAAAATGTTAAATTTGTAATCAATATTCAATCCGAAGGGGGTGAAGAACTTTACGTTTTGACATCGATCTGAGTAACATCAGTTGTACTCGTTGCTCTCTGCGATTTTCCTGCAACAAGAAAAGGGGAGACTGGATTTTCAACCATTTGAGATTATAAGCAGAAAAAGAGGAAGAAACAATATTAAATTGAATTTTTTTTAGGAGAATTCAATGATTCATTGAATTAAATTGAATCGATAATGGTGAAATTATTTTTAATGGTATATGGTTTAGAGTATATGCTTAAGAGTTTAAGGGTTTAAGGTTTAATAGTTTAGGGTTTTAGGTTGAGGGTTAAATTATTTTTTTATAAAGAATAGGGTCAAATTGAAATAATATTTAAATAATGAGGATTCAATAGAAATACGGAAATAAGTGAGGTACTAAATATATAGTTTACCCTTATTAAAAAAAAATTTTAATATATATAAAAAATAATTTAATTGAATTTTTTAAAATAATTATTAATTGTATGATG
The DNA here is from genome assembly GCA_030270665.1 of Hibiscus trionum. Lineage (NCBI taxonomy): Eukaryota > Viridiplantae > Streptophyta > Magnoliopsida > Malvales > Malvaceae > Hibiscus > Hibiscus trionum. The sequence goes on along the minus strand of BSYR01000017.1, from coordinate 46,884,239 downwards.
GGTCCTTGAAATTTTAAATCTTTATTAATTAATTTAATAATGTTCATCGGTATTCATCATTAGTGGTGTTCATCGATGTTCGTCGCACGTGGTAGACTCATCCTTTTGTAAATATAGGATGGCTAGGCAATAATTACTATTCACATAGAATATTTTATATTTTTTTAGTTTAACTACAAGTATTCGACTCACTAACCAACTAATCCGGATAGAGTATTGTAGATATCCAACCTTTTTCATAGAGTTCTTTAGGCAACTTTCTTTTGCTCCAACTGATTCCCGATGGATAGCTCAGTTGCTCCGGTCACCATCAACAATGACCATAGAAATCCCAGCAAGCTCTCTTCTCAAAAGAAGCCCTCTAAAGGAGGCTGGAACGCCGCCGTTTTTGTCATCTGTAAGCACATCTTTCTTTCCCATTTTTGTTGGACAAATGTTTGATGAAATTGCTATCGTTGATTCATGTAGTTGTCGAGATGGCCGAGCGATTTGCTTTCTATGGTTTGGCTGGGAACCTGATCACATACCTCACTAGCAATCTCGGCGAACCGTTGAGCACTGCCGCTAAGAACGTTAATACGTGGGTTGGGGTCTCATGTATCTTCCCTTTGCTCGGGGCGTTCATCGCCGACTCGTACCTCGGTCGCTTCAAGACCATCCTAGCGTCCTCTGTGATCTATCTCTCGGTAACTTCATCTTTTTCCGGTTGCGTTGCGTTTATTGCGGTTCTAAATATGTTTGTTTGCTCAACATTTGTTGGTGTTACAGGGGATGGTGTTATTGACCTTATCGGTGTCCGTAATCCCTATGCATTATCGGGAAGCTGTGTTCTTCACTGCGCTTTATGTATTAGCCGTAGGCGAAGGAGGCCATAAGCCATGCGTTCAGACCTTCGCCGCCGATCAATTCGACGAGAATAATCCCGAAGAAAAAGCTGCCAAAAGCTCATTCTTCAATTGGTGGTACCTTGGAATCGTTACAGGTGCTTCGTTCGCCATTGTTGCTGTCATTTATCTCCAGGTGAGTTTAATTAACTCATATGATTCTCCTTAAAGGTCGAATTCAGGTTTTAGTCCTTCTATGATGCTCAAATTTATGATTCGATCCCAATACTTTAATTTGGTATGATTCGATTCTTCTACTTTTATGTTTTAATTAGATAATTTAAATAATTAAAACCATTAATTAATCTAGTCAAAATGAATCAACCAACGATAATATAAAAAAGATGACCAAATTATTCATAATTAAAGTGTATGGCCTAACTATTAGATTTAACCGTTATAAAGGGATCGAAAACATAATTTAAACTTTCTTAATCCCTTTTACTTACCGTTACTTTTGTGTTACATGATATGTAAAAGTGATAGACTTTCATTTACTTTTTCTTATAATTAATTTGAGTTTAATTCAATTGAGTCGTATGGTGAAAATTATGAAATTATATGGTGTAGGATAATGTTAGTTGGGCAGCAGGATTTGGGGTGTTATCAGGGGCACTCACGCTGGCATTAGCAGTGTTTTTAACCGGAATCAAGAAAACAGGGGCCGACGGGGAGCCCCTTCACCACGATAGCTCAGGTCTTCGTCGCTGCTGCAAAGAAGTGGCGCGTGAGTGAAACCCACGGTGGCAGGGGAATTTGTTATGAAGATGATAGAATAAGTGGGAGCCGCAATTTGGCCCGTACCAAACAGTTCAAGTAAGTGTTTTTGATATAATTAGAAAGGTAAACTATGTTATATAACACTGAAGTTTAAGTTTAGTATTATTAGATTATTATATTAAAAATTAATAATATTTTAACATTAAAATTTAATTTAGGTTTCAGTTATATTATTTAACTATTAAAATCCTTCAATATTATTGCACGCGGACTGTTAAGTTCCATTTACATTATCAATTTTAATGACCAAGTGATATAATTCAAGTTTTTTTTTCTCTTCAAGTTTATTTAAAAGTACTGAATTTAAGTTCCATTCTTGAAAATGCAGATTTTTGGACAAGGCAATGATCATTGACAGCAAGGATTGCTTGAGGAATATCAAGGATCCATGGAGGCTATGTTCATTAAACCAAGTTGAAGAAGTAAAGCTTGTACTTCGCCTCATCCCAATATGGCTTGCTTGCTTAATGTTCAGTGCCGTGATAACTCAAGTACAAACATTTCACCAAGCAAGGCAGCACAATGTTGAGATCAATAGGTCCCCATTTCAAAGTTCCTCCTGCAGCACTCCAAAGCCTCGTTGGACTCGAAGTCCTCATTGTCGTCCCGATTTACGACCAGATTTTCGTCCCCTTTGCTCGAAAAACAACCGGACATCCCCGCGGAATCACAATGCTACAAAGAATCGGTGCAGGTCTATTGGTTTCCATGTTGAGCATGGTTGTTGCAGCCCTAGTAGAGACAGCTAGGGTAAACACCGCGAGCAAGCAAGGTCTACTCAACACCCCAAAAGCCATAGTCCCGATGAACATATGGTGGTTAGTTCCACAATACTTACTCACCGGAATCGGAGACTGCTTGACACTCATCGGACTACAAGAATTGTTCTACGACCAAATGCCGGAAGCAATGAGAAGCATGGGAGCAGCTGCGTACGTAAGTATTACGGGAGTTGGGAGCTTTCTAAACACGGCTATAATCTTAGTGGTTCAAGCCATTACTTCAAGGCATGGGAATGCATGGCTAGGAGATAATCTGAACCGTGCAAATCTCAATTACTTTTATTGGGTAATGGCAGGATTGAGTGGGGTTAATTTGTGCGTTTATATGTGGATTGCTAAGAGTTTTGTGTATAAAAAAGTTGACAATAACGATCAAGGAATTAGTAATTAGGGGAAAGAGCTGGAAATAGGAGGCTGTTTGGAGGCAAAAATATGAAGTTTGGGGATATTTGGATATATAAATGCATGTTTACGACTTAGTTATATTATATTTCTTAGGAAGTATAATTTTAACAAGTTTAAATACCCTTGTCAAAAAAAAGTTTAAATACAAAAGTTGTTCGCTTATTCTATTTTTAATAAAGCTTTCGATCGGCACGTTTGGGCCTCTTCACTCAGTTTTTACGTCTGATTTTGATCTTAAATAAACCGTAACCGTAACAAATTTGTTTTAATCGGCACATGTTCGTATCGGGTAATATCAGGTCGGGTTGATTTTCGATTTAGGTTATTTTCGATTTTGATTCGGTTCGAACATATTAAGATTTAGGTCGGTTGAATTTTTAGGTCCGATCAATATCGGATCGGTCGGTTTTTGATTCGGGTCAATATCAAATCGGATGCCTTTTCGGTCAGGTCAATATTGAGTAGGTCAATTTCCAATTTGAGTCAATATACGAAGAAAAAATTTTAAAAGAAAAAAAGATATATTAAATCATTAAATTGTTACTGTTAAAACAACAACAACAACCATATTCAGTAATAGTTATAATATAACAAGAGAATAAAACATACAAATTTGAGCAAATTAAATTCGGGGTTGCTTTCGGTTCAGATTAATTTTCAGTTCGGGTTGCTTTCGGTTCCGATTACTTTCAGTTTCAGTTACTTTTGTTCGAGCTGGTTTTTGATATGCTTTGCTCCGGGTTCATGTCAAGCTTAAACCATCATGTTCGGGTCCATATCTGTCTCGGGTTGGATAAATCGGTTCAAGTCTCGGGTCAAGTTTGTCATTTCCTATTATAAATGTTTACAATTAAATTTGAACAGAAAGTTAAACAAACAACTAGAATCGAATCGAAAAAAATTACAAAATAAAGTTTGAGTTATAAAATACAACTCTCCAACTCGACTAACTCGAAATTTTTTCATTCGACTCGATAGAATATTCATCCCTACCAACAGGGGTGAGCATTAATCGGTTTTAACTGAATTTATTGATCGGAACATTTTTTTAGTTAATCGGTCGGTTAATTTTAGGTATGTTTGGTTAACAACTAAGCTTTTTCTTCTTCTTCAAATTTTGGTTATAAGTTAATTAGGTTCGAAACCAGTTAAATAAGCGATCATTATATATTACACATATATATTTTTGGTCACTGAACTTTTAAAAGTTATAAAATGATCATTAAATTTTTTCATATATTATAAATTTGTCATTAAACTTTATCAAAATAGCACAAAATGATCATTGAATATATTAAATTATTACAGGTAAACTACATAAATGACCACCATACTATGGCTAAGGTCGCGATTTGACCCTTACTTTTTTTTCGAAGCAATTAAACCACCATACTATTAAATTAGATGCAATGTGACCACCAGCCGTTAGAACCTAACAGAGGGAGTGACATGGCAGTTAGTAGAAATCTATATAATTACACATTTGGTCAGGGACGGAGCTAGGATTCAATGTTGGGAGGGGCAAGAGTCTATTAAACTATTAAATCTAAAAATTGGGAGGGACAAAAGCCTTATTTGATTAACATTTAAACTAAAAAGGACTAAAAATACAATTATACCAAAAAAATTGGGAGGGGCAACAACCCCTCCCACACACTACATTGTTCCGTCACTGCATTTGGTCCTCGTTACTTATAAACTCTATCAATTTGGTCCTAATTTTAATTTAATAAAATAAATTAATTATTTAATTAGGCGGTGGCACGTGTCACTACCTTATTGGAGGAAGAAAATAAAAGAAAAGAGCATCATGCTCCCATGAGGATTCAAACCCACATTGCCCTAGATAAGGTCATGTGTGTTTACCACTAGGCTAAGTGGATCTTTGTGATGTATGGTACAAAACCTAGTATATATCTTAGTTTATTGCTCATGCCAAGAAAAAGGAAATAAATATGAATTAAGGGGACTCGAACATGACACTTTTGGGATGCATAAAAGCATCTGAACTACTAAAATAAATCTAATGTAAATTATGTTCGTGAGTTTAGATTCGTTAAATATTTTTTTAATATAATTTTAAAATTTTTATTATGTTCATTTAAATTATAAAGTTATATCAATTCATTTAAATTATGTTCGTGAGTTTAGATTCGTTAAATAAATTTTTAATATAATTTTAAAATAAATTTTTAAGACCAATTCATTTAAATTATGTTCGTGAGTTTAGAATCGTTAAATAAATTTTAAAATTTTTAATATAATCATAAAGTTATATCAATTCATTTAAATTTTTCCGTGAGTTTAGATTCGTTAAATAAATTTTTAATATAATTTTAAATTTTTTAATATAATAATTTAATTAAAATTAAAATTAATAATAATAATAATTTAATTATTAGATTTATTTTAGTAGTTCATATGTTTTTATGCGGCCCAAAAGTTTCATGTTAGAGTCCCTTAATTCATATTTATTTCATTTTTCTTGGCATGAGCAACAAACTAAGATATATATTAGGTTTTGTATCATATATTATAAATATCTATTTGGTCTAGTGGTAAACATGCATGACCCCATCTAGGGTAATGCGAGTTTGAATCCCCCTAGGAGCAAAATGTTCATTTCTTTTATTTTCTTCATTAGGTCATTAAAATTAGGACCAAATTGATAGAGTTTATAAGTGACGAGGACCAAATGTGTAATTATACATATTTCTACTAACTGTCACATCACTCCCTCCGTTAGGTTCTAACGGCTGGTGGCCACATTGCATCTAATTTAATACTATGATGGTTTAATTGCTTCGAAAAAAAGTAAGGTGGTCAAATCGCGACCTTAGCCATAGTATGGTGGTCATTTATGTAGTTTACCCAATTATTACAAAATGGTCATTAGACATTTCAAAATTTATCAATAATTTATGACGTGCAATAAAAAATTTTGTAATAGTTCGACAAGTTTAATAATTGTTTTGTAATTTTTGTAAGTTTAAAGACTAAAAAGATCTTTTTAGCATAGTTTAATGACTATTTGTGTACTTTATCCAAAAATTATAACAAATTTCGGTTAATTCGAAAATCGACATAATTAAGTGAAATTTATTCAGATCAATAAAAATGTTTAAAAAAATTGATTCGGTTAATTCGGTCCAAAACCGAATTAACCAAACCCACGGCCCTACCTAACAAAGCCTATAATTCTTATATAAATTGGACGATTCGTCCTTAAGACGTCCCTAGGGATGGGCACGGGTCGGGTTTTTGGCCCACCCGAACCCGACCCGAAACTAACTATCCTAAAACCGACCCCGACCCGACCCGATCCAATTCTTTAAAAAACCCGACCCGACCCGAAAATAAATATTCTAAACCCGACCCCGACCCTACCCGACCAATAGAAAAAAAATTAATTTTAGGGACCTAATTGTAAAAAAACAAATTTAAGAGGCATAATTATAAAAAAATAATAATTTTAAGGACTAAAATGTAAATAAAAAAATTAATTTTAAGGACCTAATTATAAAAAAATATATAAAGAGGGGGTATTATTACAAATATCCCAAAAAAATTTAGGGGAAAATTACACTATTAGTCCCGGGTCGGGTCGGGTCGGATTTTTTCACCCTAAAACCCGAACCCGACCCGACCCTATACAAAAACCCGACCTGACCCGACCCGAACCCGATTTTTTCATAAAAATACCCGACCCGATCGGGCCGGGTCGGGTCGGAACCCGTCGGGTCCGAGTACCGTGCCCATCCCTAGACGTCCCACCATTTTCATAGAGTTCTTCAGCCAAATTTCTTATACTCCAAGTGGATAGCTCAGTTGCTGCAGTTGACATCGACAATGACCCTAGAGATTCCAGCAAGCTCTCTTCTCGAAAGAAGCCCTCTACAGGGGGATGGAACGCGGCCGTTTTTATCATCTGTAAGGAAATCTTTTCTCCCCATTTTTGTTTTCCCCCGCTTGTTCCACGAGTGTTGGATGAAATTGCCATGGTTGATTCACGCAGTTGTGGAGATGGCCGAGCGATTTGCTTTCTATGGTTTGGCTGGAAACCTGATCACATACCTCACAACAATTGTTGGTGTTGTTGTTGCAGGGGATGGTGTTATTGAACTTATCGGTGTCCGTAATCCCTATGCATTATCGGAGAGTTGTGTTCTTCACCGCGCTTTACGTTTTAGCCATAGGCGAAGGTGGCCATAAGCCATGCGTTCAGACCTTCGCCGCCTATCAATTCGACGAGAATAATCCCCAAGAAAAAGCTGCCCAAAGCTCATTCTTCAACTGGTGGTACGTTGGGATCGTTACTGGAGCCTCGGGCGCCATTGTAGTTGTCATTTATCTTCAGGTGAATTCTGTTCAGAATTATTAGTTAGTTTGGTATTGTTCAGCAAATAAATCCTATTTTTATGGGATACTTAATCACTTTTAGTTATCTTAGAATTAGCCAGCAGTAGTGGTTCCTTTATTTTCTATTTTCAGTTGCTGTAAAGGCTATTATAAAGCCAACTCTTCCATTCAATAATAGAAGTAGTTTTTCCTCCATCAAATTCTCTTCTTCTTATTCTTAACATTTGGCATCAGAGCCATAGAGGGCCTGGTCATTTTAGAAGCAGCAGTCTTTTTGAAAATGGCGACAGAAGGAACATTTGTGCAACCAGCCGTTCCGAAGTTTGATGGGCACTACGATCATTGGGCGATGCTGATGGAGAATTTTCTGCGCTCAAAGGAATATTGGGGATTGGTGGAGAATGGAATTCCTGCCGCAGCAGAAGGTGCTACTGATGCACAGAAAAAACACATTGAGGAGCAGAAGCTGAAAGACTTGAAAGCCAAAAATTATTTGTTTCAAGCTTTGGATCGAACAATTTTATAGACGATTCTTAACAAAGATACAGCACAGAGCATATGGGATTCCATGAAGAGAAAATTTCATGGCACAACAAGAGTGAAACGGGCACAGTTGCAAGCTCTTCGCAAAGAGTTTGAAACTCTCCAAATGAAGGCAGGGGAGTCAGTGAATGAGTATATTGCTCGCACTCTCATCATCGTTAATAAGATGAAGGCGAGTGGTGAAGTGATGAGAGATGATCTTGTTGTTGAAAAGATTCTGAGATCCATGACCAAAAAGTTTAATTACGTTGTTTGTAGCATTGAAGAGTCTAAGGATACAAGTGTCATGTCCATTGATGAATTGCAAAGCAGCTTGCTTGTGCATGAACAACGCATGGGATCCCAGGATGAAGAAGAACATGCTTTGAAGGTCAGTTTCGGAGATCGATCCGGTGGTCAGTTTCGAAGTCATGCAAGCTATCGAGGGAGAGGAAGAGGACGAGGAAGAAGCAGAGGCAGACAAGGCTTTGATAAATCTACGATTGAATGTTACAGATGCCATAAGCTTGGGCATTTTCAATGGGAATGCTCAAGTGTAGAAGCTAATTATGCAGAGACCCAGGAGGAGATGTTGTTAATGGCATTTGTGGATACTGAACAAGTCGAAAGAGAAGACACGTGGTTTCTTGATTCCGGATGCAGTAATCATATGTGTGGAAAGAAGGAATATTTCCTTGATTTTGATGACAACTTTGTAGATACTGTGAAGCTTGGCAACAACACAAGCATGGCAGTAACTGGAAAGGGGAATATAAGGCTACAGGTAGAGGGAATGGTGCAGAAAATCACAGGAGTATTCTATGTACCGGAATTGAAGAATAATTTGCTGAGTATTGGACAGTTGCAGGAAAAGGGGCTGGCTATTCTATTTCAAAATGATAGATGCAAGGTGTATCATCCGGAGAGAGGACTGATCATGGATACAAAGATGTCGAGCAATCGGATGTTCAGGCTACATGCAGTAACCCATCTTGTTATGCAAACTTGTTTCAATGCAACAACAGAAGAAAGGACTCAACTGTGGCATTGCAGATACGGACATTTAAGCTATAAAGGCTTAAAGACACTTCGAGAGAAAAGCATGGTCAGCGGGCTACCTGAATTGAAATCTCCTTCAAAGTTGTGTGATGATTGCATGGTGGGAAAGCAACATAGAGCTTCATTTCCTAAGAAAAGCAATTGGAGAGCGACACAAATCCTTCAGTTAATCCATGCCGATATTTGTGGACCAATCAAGCCTAACTCCAACAGTGGAAAGAGGTACCTAATTACTTTCATTGACGATTTTAGTAGAAAAACATGGATTTACTTTCTCATAGAAAAGGCAGAAGCATTTGTCACTTTCAAAAATTTCAAAATCCATGTTGAGAAAGAAACAGATGTAACTATCAAATGTTTGCGCACTGATCGCGGAGGAGAGTTTATGTCACAAGAATTTAAAAACTTCTATGACAATAATGGTATTCGAAGACAACTGACAGCTGCATACTCTCCACAACAAAACGGAGTCGCCGAGCGCAAAAACAGGACCATTATGAATATGGTTCGCATCATGCTTTCTTCAAGGAAAATGCCTAAAACTTTCTGGCCTGAAGCTGTAAACTGGACGGTGCATGTTCTCAATCGAAGTCCAACGCTTGCAGTCAAAGATCGAACTCCGGAAGAAGCTTGGAGTGGAGATAAACCTTCAGTTGAGTATTTTCGAATTTTTGGTTGTATTTCTCATGTTCATATTTCTGATAAAAGGAGAACTAAATTAGATGATAAGAGCCTGAAATGTGTGTTGTTAGGAGTTAGTGATGAGTCAAAGGCATATAGGCTCTATGATCCAATTTCACAAAAAATTATAATAAGCAGAGATGTTGTGTTTGAAGAAAATAATTTTTGGGATTGGGATACAAAATATGAGAAAGAAATTGAGTGTGACTTAGACTGGAATGATGATGAAAATGGAGTTGAGACTGAATTAGAAGAAGTGGAAGGAGAATCTGAATTTGATGTCGATGTAGGAGAAGAAAGTTCTTTGGACCCTTTGAGTGGAGATGCTACTTTAAGCTCAGATAGGGGAAGAAGAAGGAGACAACCTGGTTGGATGAACGATTATGTGTCTGGAGAGGGTCTTTCCGAAGAAGATAACGAAGTTAATTTGGTCATTTCTACAACTGACGATCCAATGCGTTTTGAAGATGCTATTAAAAGTGAGAAGTGGAGGATAGCAATGGATGCTGAAATGGAGGCAATAGAGAGAAATAACACATGGGAATTGGCTGAATTACCTGAAGGAGCAAAGAAGGTGGGTGTGAAATGGGTTTACAAGACTAAGCTGAATGAAAATGGAGAGGTCGACAAGTATAAGGCAAGGCTGGTTGTGAAGGGTTATGCGCAAGAATATGGAGTGGATTACACAGAAGTTTTCGCACCTGTTGCACGTATGGAAACAGTCAGGTTAGTTGTGGCATTTGCAGCGCAACGAGGATGGCCTGTCTACCAATTAGATGTGAAGTCAGCTTTTTTGAATGGTGAGTTAAATGAAAATGTTTTTGTAGAACAGCCAAATGGTTACATTCAAAAGGGGAATGAGCATAAGGTGTACAGATTAAAGAAAGCATTATATGGGCTTAAGCAAGCACCACGTGCATGGTACAGTCGAGTGGAAGCTTATTTTATGAAGGAGGGTTTTGAAAAATGTAGTCATGAGCACACTTTGTTCGTTAAAAGACGAGATAGTAAAATGGTGATTGTTAGTCTTTATGTGGATGATCTCATTGTTTCTGGTAATGATGAGATGATGATTGTTGGATTCAAAGACTCAATGAAGCGCGAGTTCGACATGACAGATCTTGGTATGATGAGGTATTTCCTTGGTCTCGAAGTTCATCAGAAATCTAATGGTATTTTTATTAGTCAGCATAAGTATGCATTGGAGGTACTAAAGAGATTTGGAATGGACAAGAGTAACTCAGTTCACAATCCTATCGTTCCGGGTTCTAAGCTTGTGAAGGATGAAGAAGGAGTTAAAGTGGACAAGACTTATTATAAGCAAGTTGTTGGTAGTCTCATGTATCTTACAGCTACACGACCAGACATGATGTTTGTGGTAAGTCTTATTAGTCGATATATGGAAAATCCTACTGAGATGCACTGGCAAGTTGCGAAACGAGCATTGAGATATTTAAAGGGTACAACTGAATTCGGGATATTTTACAAGAAGGGAGGAAATGAAGAACTTGTTGCCTACACAGATAGTGATTATGCTGGGGACTTAGATGACAGAAAAAGCACTTCAGGGTATGTATTTCTTCTATCTTCAGGAGCAGCGTCATGGACTTCTAAGAAGCAACCAGTGGTAAGTCTATCGACTACGGAGGCTGAATTTATTGCTGCTGCATTGTGTGCGTGTCAAGCAATATGGTTGATGAGGGTTTTGGATGATTTGGGTAAGAAGCAGGAAGAAGCTATTACTGTATTTTGTGATAGCAGCTCAGCAATTAAACTTTCAAAGAATCCAGTTATGCATGGTCGCACGAAGCATATAGATGTGCGTTTTCATTTTCTTCGAGAGATGACAAAGGATGGTAGCATGGAACTTGTTCATTGCAGTTCGAAAGATCAATTGGCCGATGTGATGACAAAGCCTCTGAAGCTGGAGCAGTTCCTAAAGTTAAGGAAATACTTAGGAGTTTGTTCTATTGCTGATATAAACTGAATGTCTCAAGATAGTCTCAGACATTTCAGTTTAAGGGAGGAATTGTTCAAAATTATTAGTTAGTTTGGTATTGTTCAGCAAATAAATCCTATTTTTATGGGATACTTAATCACTTTTAGTTATCTTAGAATTAGCCAGCAGTAGTGGTTCCTTTATTTTCTATTTTCAGTTGCTGTAAAGGCTATTATAAAGCCAACTCTTCCATTCAATAATAGAAGTAGTTTTTCCTCCATCAAATTCTCTTCTTCTTATTCTTAACAAATTCATATGATTCTCCTCAAAGGTCAAACTCAGCTTTTAGTCCTTGTATGTTGCTCAAATTTATGATTCGATCCAAATAATTAAAACCATAATATAAAAAATAGAGGACGAATTATGCAGAATTAAACTGTAAGAAAGAACTAACCGTTATAAAGGGACCAAAAGCATAATTTAAACTTTCTAAAGCATAATTAATTATAGTTTAATTCAATTCAGTCATGTGGTAAAATATATGAAATTATGATAACATATTTTCAAACCTTTTTTCTTTTATTAATAAATTTTAACACGAAGGTGATGTTTGAGGTCGTGCAGGATTTGGGGTGTTATCAGTGTCACTGGCGGCGGCATTGGTAGTGTTTTTAACCGGAATCAAGAGGTACCGAAAGCAGGGGCCGACGGGGAGCCCCTTCACCACGATGGCTCAGGTGTTTGTTGCCGCTGCAAAGAAGTGGCGCGTCAGTGAAACCCATGGTGGCAGGGGAATTTGTTATGTGGATGATAGAATAAGTGGGAGAAACAATTTGGCCCGTACCAAACAGTTCAAGTAAGTGTTTTGAATTAATTAAAAAGGTCAAAATATAAAGCATAACACTAAACTGAATTGATGATTTTGTTGAATTAAAAATTGAAAATATTCTGGTGTAATCAATTTTTAGTTAATGGTATAATTGATATTAAATTTAAAATTTAATTTCACAAGTATTGTTCAAATATTCTCATTTGTCTTGAACAGCTTTGTGAGATTATTTTTTCACGTTAATACATTTTTTTTACTATACGTTAATACATATCTTAAAACTATTTAGCTCAAGAAAGATATTCATTATTATTTGTTGAAACAATTATCTAAAGTATTTTAATTAATTATACTTGTTTGGGTCAATTTAAGTTCTAGTCATATTAGACTTGAGCCATTTTCATTTCAAGTCATTTAGGTACGAGTTGTTGACTTTTTATTATCAGAATCAAATTGTAATAAGATTAAATCCAGATTATTCGGATAGAGTTTTTGAATTTAAATCACAATAAGTATAACTTGTATAATATTTTATTTGTTCAAACTTGATTTATTTACGGTCTTTCTTGAAAATGCAGATTTTTGGATAAGGCAATGATCATTGACAACAAGGATTGCTTGAGCAATATTAAGGATCCATGGAGGCTATGTTCATTAAACCAAGTTGAAGAAGTAAAGCTTGTTCTTCGCCTCATCCCATTATGGCTTGCTTGCTTAATGTTCAGTGCCGTGATAACTCAATTACAAACATTTTTCACCAAGCAAGGCAGCACAATGTTGAGATCAATAGGTTACGATTTCCAAGTTCCTCCGGCAGCACTCCAAAGCCTCGTTGGCCTCGAAATCCTCATCGTCGTCCCGATTTACGATCAGATTTTCGTCCCCTTCGCTCGAAAAATAACTGGACATCCCCGTGGAATCACAATGCTACAAAGAATCGGTGCAGGTCTATTGGTTTCCATGTTGAGCATGGTTGTTGCAGCCCTAGTAGAGACATCTAGGGTAAACACCGCGAGCAAGCAAGGTCTACTCGACAACCCAAAAGCCATAGTCCCGATGAACATATGGTGGTTAGTTCCACAATACTTACTCACCGGAATCGGAGAAGGCTTGACACTCGTCGGACTACAAGAATTGTTCTACGACCAAATGCCCGAAGAAATGAGAAGCATCGGAGCAGCTGCTTACACAAGTATAATGGGAGTTGGGAGCTTTCTAAACACAGCTATAATCTCAGTGGTTCAAGCCATTACTTCAAGGCATGGCAATGCATGGTTGGGAGATAATCTGAACCGTGCAAATCTCAATTACTTTTATTGGGTAATGGCGGGATTGAGTGGGGCTAATTTGTGTGTTTATATGTGGATTGCTAAGGGTTTTGTGTATAAAAAAGTTGAAAATAACTATCAATGACTTAGTAATAAGGGGATAGAGCTGGAAACAGAAGGCTACTTGGAGGCAAAAGTATGAAATTTGGATGTAAAAATGCATGTTTACGACTTGGTTATATTATATTTCTTAGAAAGTATAATCTTAACAAGTTTAAATACAAAAGCAGTTCGCTTATTTTATTTGTAAAAAAGCTTTCTATCGGAATGACCGATCGTATAAATTGACAAACATTTTAAAATTGTATGTATTGATCTATTATATATGTTAAAACCGAATTAATCAAACCAAACCTTTTCAATTCAGTTAGGTTGTTTTTTTTTTCAATTCTATGTTCTTTCTATGATTTGTTTATATGAAAAGAAAAAAAGATTGTCTTGGAATCTTCTTGTTAGGGGGATGTTCCAAGACTTCCTCTTTCGGCACCCAAAAATTACTTTGCAATGTTTTTCCAGGACCATGAAATAGTTCTTTGCAGAAAATAACTTGTTTCCAGATGGACTCAGTTTCATAGCCAAATTTCCAAAACCATTTACCTAGAAGAGCCATGTTCTTGACATTTAAGTTGACAATCCCCAAACCTCCATTTTGGATCGGTGTTCAAACGTCCGTATCGGATAGTAAGGACGAATAACTGAAACTGTATAAACCATCATGTTGAACACCCTTGAGAAGAACGTTCTCAGAGCGCTCATCCTTCACAAAACAGGCAATAGAGTGAAACTCAAAAAACATAGAGTTGTCATGAGAAAATCTAGACACAGATAACAAATTCTTGGAGATCTGAGGAACACACAACAAACTGTTAAGAAGCAACTTTCACTTAGATACATCAATATCAACATCACCAATGTGAGAAATAGATAACTGAGTACCATCACCTAGGAATAACTTACCCTTACCATTGAACGGACGTGCATTCGGCATGTACTAATGATCGTGAGTTACATGGTGAGTGGCTCCTGAGTCGATGTACCACTTGGACTCGGGATTGTCATTAGAAGAAGACACGATATTAGTTTGAGCAACATGAGAAGCACTGGGACTCGTATCATCAGCTAAACCTGGAGACTTATGAACAAAAGGATTATAACAGTGCTCTGTGCTGCAATGGCAAGTGTTGACATGTGATTCAGGTGGAGGAGCATAATGAGAAAAATGAACTTGCGAGTCAGAAGGGGAAGAGAACTTGTGTGCCTGAGATTGGAACCCTTTGTCGAATCGATACCAGCAACGGTCTGCCACTTGACCCAACTTACCACAAATCTGGCACTGAGGCCTAGAACGATTGTGATAGCCTCGATTACTGGAGTCATTGGACCGTTGGGGAGTAGATTTGGCCTCGTTAGAAAGAGCTTGCTCAGTTCGATGTGAGAAGGCACCAGTCCCAGTATGTTGAGTGTAGTTAACACCAATAGGGATACGTTGAGGATCCATAACCCTAGTCTCTGCATTAATGAGATTAGAAACACCAGCGTTGAGTGAATAAGTGTAACCCCTTAGACCCATCTATGCATTACAACGGATCCTAGGAAGTCACATTAGGGTCACAAGAGCGACCCACAATAAAAATACACATAAGAACATTTTTCCCTCAAAACACTTATTAAATTGTAAAATCAACTTCTGTTTAAAATACCATTTCAGGAAGTCATTTAAACACATAACAAAAATTCCATAAAGTGTTTTACAGATACTATCATAAAATAATACATGAAATACATGCCCACTAACTATACAGTACCGTACTCCAAAAGCAACGCCAAGAGAACTCCGAGCACTGATGTCAAATATTATACCATGATATATTCTTTTAACTTGTGATGGTAAAAATAACGTGAGCTTGGAAAAGCTCAGTAATACCGAACTACCAAAAGATGTTATAAGCTTATGCAGATATATGGTAGGCATAACATTTTCATGATGTTCCATGTAGTAACAGTCTCCATTTTTGTTCTACTATTTCGAGGTAGCATTATACTCGAGAATAAAGATATTTGTTCTTTATTCAAACATCAAGAATTAGTCGAGAATTATATAGGCTGATAACATACGGATGTGGAATCAAAGAGTTTAGTGTCCAGTGTGTTCCAACAGTGCACCATTAATGCATGAAATGTAACAATGCAGTAAACATTTTTATTTCAAATACATTTGTTTCAGGTAGCAGTAAAGTTCATTTTAATTCTTTATTTACCCTCCAACCATACTCCAATATATAGTTTCCCAGTGCGATATCATGTACATGCATTAACCTGAGCTTATTGGGTGTGGGTACCATCCTAAGGGAATACCTTAGAGTACGAGCAGCCCTAGTCGTAGCATAGGAACCGAAACGGGCGGACCTAATCGAAACATAGGAACCGAAACGGGCAGACCTAGCCGGAGCATAGGAACCGAAAACAGGCAGACCTAGCCGAAGCATAGGAACCAAAAACGGGTGGACATACCAACTGGATCAGGGCTGAGCCATCAGTAACTTCATATCATATCCCAAGTACCCCCAGTGAATCAGATCATCAATAGTTCATTAATCGATAACAGTATTTTCAGTAATACATTATCCATATAGCATGTTTGTCATATCAGGTGCATGGGCATATATCAGAAATACAATACGATCGTGCTTAATTTATAAAACATGTCATGTTCCTGTGAATTCAAGTATGTCAGTCATGTGCACGTGATCGATATTATAACATGTAAATCAGTATGCAAAAACAGTCGTGCAACACACATGGAACACACTAGGTGGAACAATTTATTTCTTGGAGATACTTGGCATTTACGGAAGGGAACACATTAAACTTTTGACAATTTGAACGGATTTTAGAAATGAGGTCCCTATTAAAAAGGGGGATTCATACTAACGGTTCAACCCAGATATTTAGGAGATGATACATCAAGATCTTTGAGAGTTTAGATATATCATGAGTGATTTAGTCATTTAAGCCTACAAGGTCATTATAGTCATTTTTTCATACATAGGCATTTTGGTAATTTATACCAACAAGTCATAAACGGAGACTCAGGAATTCCATTTGCTCATTAGGTTTCTAACCAAGCATTCAGGAATTTCTAAATCAAGATCTTTCACGATATCGGATACATTTAGGGCTATTTCGATCATTTTGGCCAACGAGGGCATTTTGGTCATTTGACTATCAGGGGTGATTCCGTAATTCCATATACTATAGACAAATTGGTAATATGCATACATGAAGATCTCCACGATTTATCAGGTTTCCAAATTCAGTCGAACTTACGGATCCCAATATTGCGATATTTACCAAGTATTCGAACATGGGCAGTACACCCGAACTCAAACCATAGTATCGAATGTACCCTTAAACAGACTACTCTTACCGTTAACTATGTATTTCCTCCAAACATATCGAATATTCCTTCATATGGTATTCATTCAAATTCACATATATATCAAACAACCTACAAACATGAGTCATAGAGATATTTTCAGTCATTTCAGTGTTTGAAGGCTTTTTTTCAATTATCCTGAGCCTTTCGAGTCCTTCTAAATATTCATTCGGTTCAAGTCTCGAGGGTACATCCATCATTATGGTTAATTCGGCATCTAGTGCCCGAGGGTATTTCCGTCCTTTTAGTTATTATACACATTCCGACTAGTTCAGCCTTATCGCCATTTTCATTCCTTTTAGTCATTTCAGATCAATTCAACTTTTACGCCACTTAGATTAATCTAGACATGTGAAATTTTTTTTTGTAGTCTCATCTTCAGAGATTTATTCAGAACTCTAAAAGATCTTAGCACTTTGCAATTTTAAAGGTTTAGGCTTCGTTAACATAACGACCGGAGCAAAACCGAGGTTTTTCAGATGAATCGGTTGTGTTACCAGATCTAGTGAAGATTTCTAGATCGCTTCCATTAACAGAGGTAATTTTTAGTCTTTCTTATACATCAAGGCGTCTTTGTCACTTCACAACCAAACATTTTGAGCATTAGAACTTTAATCAAGAAATAGTTTGAATTGAATGTTTCGAAGTGCACTGTTTTACCGATTAACCATTGAACTTGGATCACTCACCGATCATCAATTCTTTATTCGCATCAATCAAAATCTTATTAAAAAATAATTATAGAACTCTAGATCTTTTCGATTTATTCATTTTTAATCGAATATGTCATACTTATCTGAATTTTCATACTTATTTTTCGTATCTGATTTGACTTAGGTAGATTAACAATATACTTCATCATGAGCATGCATGCTACAACCGAATACCAATATGTTCAGAAAGCATACAAGAGGTATAAAAGTATTACCTTGGCTTCGAGCTATAATGGTCAATCCATGAATGACATTCAAACACTCTTGAACCCGGATTTGACGTCCCTCAACAATTCATATTCAGGGAACTGTGAGTACCTTCAATTACACAAATTCCCATTTTAGTCCTTATTCACATTACCCTTAACTGCATAACTAAATACATATACAAGTTTGGGTTCAAGGTAAGATTCAGAGGCTTTCGGGTTAGAATTTTGCGAAACGAGCTTCAAAATCGAACTCAGGACGTCAAAAAACATAAAATAGGAATTTTTTGAAAATTTGACTTTTCGGGTCAAAGTCAACGCTGACGTCAGCGGTCAAAGTCAACGCTGACGTCAGCGGTCAAAGTCAACGCTGACGTCAGCGGTCAAAGTCAATGCTGACATCATGTTAACGTCACTGGTCCAACGCTGACTCGGCGAGTTGACTCACTGGGTTGACTCGGACGAGTTGTCTCACTGGGTTGACTCAGGCGAGTTGACTCCGTCAACGGGTCAAACTCGGGTCGAGTTTAACAACAGGCCCACACCGGTTTGGTTTTGACCAGTTCGGGCAGCTCGATCAACAGGTTAGGTCGGGTCTGAGCCGGTCGGTTCAACAACCACCGTTCAGGGCGGTCGAGAATTGCCCCAGACGACGAGTGAAGTCCACGTGCGGCCTATTTGGCCGAAAAACACCTCCAGTCAAGCTAAAAGCTGTCGATTTCTTAACCAATGATTTAAATAGCTTAGATTCAAAGTTGAAATCCTTACCAACTTACCAAATCGGAGTAAAAATGATTAGAAGCGACGTTGCTCCGGCAAGACGTTGAACGATGGCAAACCGGCGATCAGTAACCTGGGTTTTGTTCGGTCTGCAACGAGGAGCTCGTTCGTGGTGACGGCACGACGAACGAATGTTGATCAACGCTAGAAACGTCGAACAACAAGGGTGACGCAGGTTTGAGTCACAGCCGAACCTTCAATCGACTTCACATGACGCACGACGAGAAATCGGGGCGAGTGGCGGTGATAGCTGGGTTCAGGGTGCGACGGCGATCATGCCGATGGTGGCAGTGACAGCCACGGCGGGGTGGTGTGGCAGATCAGAGCCGGTCGGTGGCGGGGAGATGAAGAAGGTGAAGAGTCGAAAGCCCCTATGTATTTTTTATAATCGAAAGGGTAGGTGGATCTGATTAGATTTTAACTATTATGAGTTTGATCGAACCAAACTAAAACAAATAGAATCAGAGGCATGCTAAGACCAATAGTGTCCTTAGCTCAGATGGTTAACCTTTCTATCTCTCATGCCAAGGGACATGGTTCCGAGTCCCCTTGGTAGCCATTCTCTCCTTTTTCTTTTCTTTTTTTGGGGTATTACAACTCTCCCCTCTAAAAGAGAATTTCGTCCTCGAAATTTACCAGAGTATGAGAAATGCAGAAACTGCTATTTCATCCGTTCTTGTATTAAAACTTATCCATCAAAGCATAATTGTTTCTCGGGACTCTCAAATGGTCATTGATCAATTAGAAAGTATCCTCAGTTTCTCAGACTAACTTTGGACCCAAAATCGTGCCTTCGTACACCTTATGATAACTGATCAGAATAAAGTACTTCAATCCATACAAATCATCATACGGTGCCATGCAAACATTGTCCCGTGATTGTTATTATAAGCAGACTCCTTCGAAGATCAGAGGCCATCCAACTAACACATAAGTTAATCATACAATCCCTGAAGTATATCCTCTAGAATCTTAATTATTCTACAAAGTTGACATCAAGTTACGGAAGAAAAACTGTACCTGAATTCCAGATGAGTACTCAAGGCCTCCAACAGGGCCTCCTAAAATTAGGGTGTAACATTACATTTCGGTCATTGATGATATAGTGATACACAATGCCACCCTTTTCATATAAGAGGTCTTTCCCCAAGTAGACCGAACATAACAAAGGTTCCAAACGAATGTCACTTACTTTCAGCACAACATTCTGTAATTGTTTCCTTCGTGTATAACAATGTCACCACAAAACTTTACACTTTCGCCACATTCACAAACACCTTTCATTTAAATTAATATTGCTTTTATCAAATTTCCATTAGGATATTTTCCAACATAATCATCATCACCGAATATCATTACGTGAAATCTTATACTCTTTCTGTCCCATTAATTTTGTCCTTTATTGACTTTTTTGGGTCAAATTTTTTGAACTTTGACCTATTATTATATAAAATTTATTATTGAAAAAATATAAAAAATATATTTTATAAACTTTCAATCAAGTAGTTTTAAAATATATATTTTATAAAATGTAATTGTTTAAAATATTTAAAATAATCATGGTCAAAGTTTAAAAATGTTGACTTTTAAAAAGTCAATAAGGGACAAAATTAATGGGACGGATGGAGTATATGTTACCTCACATGGTTAACCTTTCTATCTCTCATGACAAGGGACATGGTTTCGAGTCCCCTTGGCAGCCATTCTCTCATTTTTCTTTTTTTTTTGGGTGTTACAATAAGGCTCACGGCTACCGGTGATAATAGAAATAAACGGTTCATACTCAGCAGATAGGTCGTTCAGGATGGTTGCGACTTGCTCGGCATCAGAGATCTTGCTTCCACAAACAGTAAGGAGATCGCACATATCCTTGATCTGCGTGATATAGGCCCTCATCGTAAGCGATCCTTTTTTTATAGATCGCAGGCGGCAATAGAGGTGAATGACTTTAGTGGTTGACAGCTGAGCTTAAAGGCTGAGAACGACGCTCTAAACGGCGGCAGAAGTCTCTGCACCGATAAGTTGAGGCAAAATACCAGGGCTGATAGTGGAGAGCAACCGCGAAGCCAGTGAACTACCTTGTAGCCGGAATCGAACATACGCCGGATTCGATGTCCTTTCTCCAGACTCAACAACGACAAACTTTGTAGGAACGAAGGTCGATTCGTTAAGAAAGTGTTCTAGGCCGTGGTCGTGAACCACGAGAAGCACTTGCTGCTTCCGAAAGAGAAAATTATCATCGTCGAGGAGAACGCTAATGTTTTTGTTAGAGAAAGCAGGACTCGACAGGTTGTCAGAGGCGGCGAAATCACCGTCGCCAGGACCTTCTGAAATCTACACGACGGACGGCATCGACAGATGAAAACATCGATCATTGACACAAGAAAATGATGAAAGAAGTGGAACGGACCAGAACCTGACGCTCTGATACCATATTGAAATGAAGAACTCAAAGGTTCAAAGTTTACAAAACTACAAGAACCGGCTACTGAGATGAAGAAGAAAAGAGAGGAAAATTAGGTTTAGTTTCAATGTAGGTCATCTCAACCAGAATTAATTTAATTGGGCCAGTACTGAAAAACTGGTTGTTATAGCTCAAGGAAGGGTCGTAACTAATCTACCAATTAGGATGGGTCAGTTAGTTAGGCCCGTGAGGAGATGTAACAGAAAAACTGATATGTTTTTAATAAAGAACATTGGCTCAAGATAATATCTTCTAATAGTCCGACCACTTGATCCAATGGATTTTCCTTTTTCAGAAGATCCCCACAATAAATTTACCATCAAGCTATTTAAACGACGACATACCACTACAAGCAATTTAAATATAGACAGAAAATACACTGATAGACTAAAAAGAATCGATTTAACCAGGGTTACTCTCCCCAAAACATAGAACACTCGACATCAAACTTGCAATCCTCCGAGAGTATTTGTTGATAATAGGCTCCCAAATTACACGCAAGTTTCGCCTAGCCCCAATAGGGAGGCCCAAATAATCCGAAGGAAGAGATCGAACAGAATAACCGATCAAAGAGGCCCATCTCTCTATAGTAACTATCTCCACATTGATTCTGAAAACTTTGCTTTTTTTTTTCAGATTTAATTGTAGCCCGGAAGCGAGTTGAAAAATTTTAAGAACCCTTTTGACATTTATTGGTTGGCTTTCACATGCTTGACAGAAGATCATGAGATCGTTCGCATATTGCAAATGAAAGATACAAAGGGAGTTATTCCCCCAACCAAGATAAATGCCAAAGAAAAGGCCAGATTGTACAACCTTATTTAATATCAAATTTAGCTATTCTCTGATGAGATTAAACATGAGTGGTGATAAAGTACAGTCTTGCCTCAGTCCTCTAGAGAACTTGAATTTGTGTGTGGGTGAACCATTAATAGGTACTGAAATGTAAGCGGTCGAGACAAGGGTGGAGCCAGAAAATATTTAAGGGGTGTTATTTTTCTTGAATTATATTCAAGGGGTGTCAATTATTTATAAACATGTGTCATTTATTTTTTTTAAAATTTTTTTACATAAAAATATATATATAAATTTTTCCAAATTTTTTTGGGGTGTCATATGACCACCCATTCTAATAGGTGGCTCTGCCCATGAGTCGAGATACACAGATATGTCCATTTGCACCGGTATTCCCCAAAACCAATAGCCTTCATAACCTAGACTAAAAACTCCTAATAGACAGAATCATACACTTTTTGAAAGTCGATTTTAAACACAAGTGATAAGTTCTCAAATGTGACATACTTTATTTGTTATTCTTCTAGTTATTAGGACTTATTGTTGCTTAATACATGTTGTTTCTGTTATATTTTGTGCATGGACCTAATTCTGGAAATAGCAGTAAAAAGGGGGCATTTATGCAGTTATTATTATTATTCTGTCATGACTGGCATCGTGATCACGACACTGGGCACGACGCGTCTGACGTGGCATGGATGTGGCAACTTCTAGAAGATTCTGGACGATCTGGAAGATCTTATCAGTTTATCCGTTTCGTTTTGCTGTATTTAAATTTCAAAACATTTGAATTATTTATCTTTTGTTTATTATTTTAAATTATCTCATCACCTTATCTTTGTAAATCTAAGCCTATAAATACCAACCTTTGGTGAAGGCTTAAGATCATCTTCTAGCTTTGAGTTTTTTTTTTTATCTTTGTAAACATTTTTCAGTTTTAATTCAAGTTCTTTTTCTTTATTTTCTTGTTTCATTTATTTTATGTTATTTAATTATTTTTCCAAAACCATGTTAAGCATATAATCAATATCATGCTTAGCTAAATCTTTTAAGCCAAGAACCAGCCAAGTCAATTCGATTCGTGAGAATTGAACTTGCTTAAATTCTTTTGGGAAATCATTTTTATCTTTCTGCTTAGATAGTTTGGCAATCGGCCTTACTAAAGGTTTTTAACCGTTTTTCAAATAAAAAAGAGCTCGTTGGTCTGGAATCGTTTAAAAACATAGTTGGGAGGAAGGATCAGCCTGTGGCAAATTTCGACTTCCTATGAACACTCTTAGCGGCGGTCCTCTAAGGAAAGATAAAATCAGAAGCGATTCTATTTTAGACAATTTCTGAGTCGGGTTTTTCCTGCTTTTATTCTAAATATTTTAACGGCGATAGACATGGTTGATTTATTTAAGAACCATCTTTCGAAGATAGACTTGGGAGGATTGGTTATTCGAGAGAGAAACAAGTTACGACGGGTTGGGCCTCGTAGACTATAACCGACATGATCCCCGAAATAAAAATCTATTTCAGTGATCGAAAGAATTGAAGGAGCTGGTTCGAGGCTAATTTGCATACTTGGCTTTTCTTATTATTTTTAATTCTTGCATTTTATTTTATTACTTCACTCAAAATCAGATCACCCCCCTTTTTTTATTTCCTTGTTTTTACAGATATTCCTCGGAATTCAAATCCGACAAATTCAAGTCAAGAATCACGACTAATCTCCCTGCGGATCGACCCTCTTTCCCTATAACTACTTAATTTCATTATTTTATTATTTGTCGAAAGAGGTTAATTTATTTATTTATTTTTGACCGGTTAAACAACGACTTGTCAACAAGGCCACTCGAACCACTTTTATGAAGATGACCGATAACTTTAATTACAATTAGAGAGCAGTCAAGAATCTATATATCATCCTGGAATAAAAGCAAATTGTGACATGGTAATGGTAAGATCAATACACTTTCAGAGCCTATTAGCCGAGAGCTTGGATAAAATCTTATAGATTCCTCCCACCAGGCTTATGGGGCGACATTCATTCAAGGAAACTGGATTCAGCTTCTTCGATATGAGGGTAATATAGGACTGAAAGATTTTTATTCGATTCGTGGACTTCGGGACACTTTCTGGTGAAATAGAGGTCGGATTCATACTTAGGGGGCTGAAACGAAGTGATTGTGAAATTTGGGACCGAACGACCACCATCTACGTTCAATGTCTAAACTTCAGTAACCAAAATAGGTTTAACAGTAAAGTTTAGTGATAAAAAAATGTTCAATGTCTAAATTTCAATGACCAAAATAAGTTTGAGAGTAAAATTCAGTGACGGTTTACTTAATTTACCCTTTAATAAAAATAATACGTTGGTCTCCTTAATTGACTTAAAACTATCTTCCAAAAAAATTATAAAATGTTCAACGGTTTACACGCCAAATTACAAAATATAAAGGACCTACAAATAGCATGTCGAAGTTGAGTGATAAAGTATCATATTTTGATATGGATGCCACTGGAATTCTTAAATGATGTTGGTGTTTTGTTAGAACCTTAATAAAATTGAACTTAGATAGGCATGACATATGATTTGTTGTTTGTTCATACTGTTATTGTGTGCTCTATTTTTATTTGTTATGTTTATTTTTCTGTACCTTTAGCCACACTGATTTTTCTTTTATTTTTAATAGTCTTTATATAATTAAGATACTATTTGTTTATACATATTCTTAACCCTTTGGTAATGCACACATCTTACATATAAAACCCTTTGACTATGTATTTACGTTTATTTTGCTAAACAATTTGAGAAATTTAGGTCCGTTTGGTTTTAGAAAGTATTTTTTATTTTCATTTTTAGTTTTCTAAAAATTAGAAACATGCTTTGTTGATAGGGATGGAAACTTGTTTTCAAAAATGAAAATGGTGAAAATGTAAACTTGTTTTTAAAAATAAAAATGGTGAAAATGTATTTTGGTATCTAACTTTTCAAAATAGAAATGAAAAAATAAATATTGAATAACTAAAATAAAATATAGTTAGAAAATTATTATTATTATAATAATAAATAAAATATGAGTAAATAGACCAAAGTTTTAAGAAATGACATTACAATGATTCGTATCCGGATTAAAATGAAGTTAAGATTAAAAAAATAACTCTTGTTTTCATAATTTCTGCTTTCCTAAAAACATTTTTAATGAAAATATTTTTTATGTTTTTAAATTTTCACAAACAAACACATTTTCTTCACCGTTTTCCATTTTCCAAGAAAATGAAAATGAAAACAAACTTAACGGACCCATTTTTGAAATAAGGATAGATTTTTTTTGCTCGGCAAAGTACCATTTTAAAAATCAGAATAAAAATCGTACATATTATGTATTTTTATTTTGAGGCTCATTAAAATCTCGATAATCTTAAATGGAGTGAAAAACACAACACAATAAGACAAGAAACTTAAAAGAAGGAAAAATTACAGCAGCGAAAGATTTCCTTATACAGCAACATGGCCTTTTATAACCTGCTACCACCAAGCTTCAAATAGCTCTTGTCTTGACATACCCTCTTTCCCTATAACTACTTAATTTCATTATTTTATTATTTGTCAAAAGAGGTTAATTTATTTATTTATTTTTGACCGGTTAAACGAAGACTTGTCAAAATTGGCGCCGTTGCCGGGGAGATTTACTTTCGGCATTTTTGACTGATTTTGTTTAATTTTTATGACCAGGAAAAACCCGAGTACTTTAGCTCCATACAACCCGGAAATCGAAGCAAGCGCTCGTAGAACTCACGGCGAAACACTTCGACGAAAGAAACAACAAAAAAGCACACGACAATCCGATCAGGAATCCACTTCCGAAACTGCACCAGTCGACGAACCTACACAAGAACCAGAACCGATGGCAGATCAAACAATTCGAGAGCTAAACGCAGCCCCTACTGTGCAGCAACCACTCTGCATCGCTTTTCCTCAAGGCGATACTCCCTTCCAGCTCAAAACGGGATTAATCCATTTACTCCCTACTTTTAATGGCCTCCCTTCTGAAAGCCCACACAAACACCTTGCCGAATTTCATATGGTGTGCAGCAGCATGAAACCACAAGGTCTCAGAGGATCAAATAAAACTAAGGGCTTTTCCTTTTTCCTTAGCCGGAACGGCTAAAGAGTGGTTATTTTACTTACCTCCAAATTCAATTAATACATGGTCTGATCTCTCTCGTGTTTTTCTTGACAGATACTTCCCTGCGGCAAAAGCGGCGGAAATTAGGCGAAACATATTGGGTATCCAACAAATGCACGATGAATCCCTATATGAATATTGGGAAAGGTTCAAGAAGCTGTGCGCAAGCTGTCCGCAACATGGCTTATCCGAGCAAACACTCCTTCAATACCTATACGAAGGAATGTTACCAATGGACAAAAAGATGGTAGATGCAGCAAGCGGTGGCGCGCTCGTTAATATGACCCCTACTGCAGCAAGAACGTTAATCTCCACAATGGCTGTAAATTCGCAGCAATTTGGTTCTGCAATTGAACCCGGTCGACGGGTTCAAACAGTAAGCACAATTTCATTAGAGAATAAGATAGACAATTTGACTAATATTGTGTATTCTCTTGTTTCAGGGGAGTTAGGAGCTGCTAAGGTATGCGAAATATGCACTATGCCAGATCACGCAACCAACTTATGCCCATTGTTACAGGATCCATCTGGTGCCCAAGTTAACGCCATACACAACTTTCCCGAACCTCCCCAAAGACCCTAAACCCACATAGCAATACGTTCAATCCCGGTTGGAGAGATCACCCAAACTTGAGCTACGGTAATCAGAACCCGAATTACCAACCTAGGCAACAACTTCCACACCAAAACCAAGCACCCCAAAAATCCTCGCTTGAGTCTATTGTTGAGAGATTGGCAGTTTCGCAGGAAAAATTCCAAACCCAAACACAATCCCATCTACAGCAAATCGACAAACAAATAAGCCAACTAGCTCAACCCGTTAGCCGTTTAGAATCCCAGGGAAAGTTACCATCCCAAACCAACCCAAGGGAAAATGTTAGTGCGATAACTTTGCGTAGTGGAACAGTGATAACGCCTAAACCGCCCAAGCAAGATGAACGAAAATCCGACGAACCGGGAAACTCTTCGGAAGACCAGAACGACAAGTCTCATCCCACCGCAGGTAATGCCAAATCTAAAATTTCTGTTTCTACTTACGAACCTGTTCCTCCTTTTCCAGGTAGATTAGCGAAACGAGATAAAAATGAGGAAGAGAAGGAAATTTTGGATATATTCAAGAAGGTGGAAATTAATATTCCACTTCTTGATGTTATTCGGAAAGTGCCCAAATACGCAAGGTTTCTGAAGGACTTATGCACAAACCGAAGGCGACTATCCGGAAATGAAAAGGTGAACCTTGGTGAAAATATTTCGGCCATCTTTCAAAAGCCGTTGCCGCCAAAGTACAAGGACCAAGGTATGTTTGCGATTCCTTGTAAAATTGGGAATGTTGGGATAAAAATAGCGATGTGCGATTTAGGCGCATCTATCAACGTCATGCCGTTAAGCGTCTACAACAAAATTTCGACTGAACCATTGAAAGAAACATGAGTGACAGTTCAATTAGCCGATCGATCAATCATCTACCCCGAGGGAGTACTAGAAAACGTGTTGGTACAGGTAAAAAATCTTATTTTCCCTGCTGATTTTTATATTATTGACATGGAAAATGATCGCAGCAATAACGGATCCGAAATCTTGCTTGGCCGACCTTTCCTATCAACCGCGCATACAAAGATTGATGTCCGCGACGGCATCTTAACTATGGAATTTGATGGGGAAGTAGTTAAATTTGATATGTATAAAGCTATGAAGTATCCTGATTCGGTCGCAAGTTTAAATTTCGTTGATATTATAGATCTGTTAGCTGATGATTTGATCGAAACTGATTTGTGTTATGACTTTTGTAGGGAATTCGCGGATCTCGACGATATAGACGAAATCATTTCAACCTTTTTTTCCCTCTATGATTTTCGATTAATTCCAACTCATTCTAAACATTTTCCCTCAATTTTGCAGGAACCAAAGCCGAAGTTGGAGCAATTTAATTATATATTTTTAGGCGACAACCAAACTTTGCCAATCATCATCTTGAGTAAGTTGTCGCATCGGGAAGGGGGTAGAAGCTTAGTTGTTGTTTTGCGCACAAATAAAAAGATGAAGGAAGGCGTTAAAACGACAAGGGATGGACATCACCGTTTATTTGAAGACCTTTCTTTTGAAGAACCAAAAATTTAGCAAAAGTCGTCGAGCTAAACGACGTTAAACAAAGCGCTTCATGGGAGGCAACCCATTGGTTTATTTTTCGTCAATTTTTACTTCTTTTTTTTAATAATTTAATTTATGTTTCTTTCTTTTTCATTTTCTTCTTTTTAATTGCCTTAATAAATTTTCCTTTGTAGGATTCTTTTCGTATGCAGCAGGCCGAGCATCACACTCCAGCTAAGTGCACCGTTTCATTAATGAGGTGCATTTTAGCACACTCAATGAGCGATGCACGTTAGCCCAACCCCTTTCCCCTTGGCATATCATCCGATTTTTCCTGATTTTTCCTTTTCCCCCTTCCCTTTCTTTCTTTCCCGCAACACCAAACCCTAACATCACACACCCAGCCGCAAAATCTCACCAAGCCACCCCTAATCATCTTCTTCACTTCATCACCACCAAAAACTGCACCCCCTTCTTCCCCCACAAAACCGAGCCCACCCAAAACCCCAACACCACCAATGGTCCGCACACG
Organism: Hibiscus trionum; assembly: GCA_030270665.1. Taxonomy (NCBI): domain Eukaryota; kingdom Viridiplantae; phylum Streptophyta; class Magnoliopsida; order Malvales; family Malvaceae; genus Hibiscus; species Hibiscus trionum. Next base: position 46,855,482 of record BSYR01000017.1, on the reverse strand, counting down.
ACACCAAGGCCGGGATGAGCCTCTGCCCACACTTTTTTCTCGAAGGATGATGATAATTCACCGCGCTGGCAGCCTTTGTGGAGGCTTCCAACAACTCGGGCCAGTCCCTACTCCTCCTCCTCGCCATGGTGGCCGACGACCAGCAACGAGATCACTCCCCCGACGAGAATGCCGAACCACCCTTCGCTGCACCCTCTTTAGCACATCCGGCAGCTCCGTTCAAAGCCCTCTGCCGCCGCTGATCCGACCCACTCATAGCGCACCATTCCCATCGACTCACTCTACATCCACGGGGAGTATCTTTTGCCCTTATTATCTCTTTATTTCCTTAATTTTTATGAATTGGGGCAATTCACTTAAGTGAGGGGGAGGGTAAATTACCATTTGTCTGCTTGTTTGATAATATGTTTTGATTTTGATTAAACCTTGAGATGAATTTTTTGTTCTTGCCATTACTTGCTGTCCAGCATGTTGTACTTGTTCTAGTGCTTAGGTATGATTGAATTATAGCATTTTGATAATCAAAGGATATGGGTAATCTGCAGTTTGACATCTCTTTTAATTTCTCTTGATTGTGTTAATTAGATTTCTCGCCTAGCTTAATCAAACTTAGCCTAATTTTGTGAGACTTTGAGCCTTGAGCATGCATCCTATACTTTATGCTCGTTTTTCCTTGCTTGAGAGTGTCATCTTGAACTTAGGAATCTAGAACTTGTGGCTTGCTTACGATTTGAGACTACACTAAGAACGAGGTGCTTTAAAATGATTTAGGCATTCGGCTTTAACCTCTTCCATCCCTTTCATTTTAATTTACCATTTCTCATCGCCTAGTGAGCCTTTGTTAGCCTTACATCCCATTTTTTTGACTTAACCATTTCAATTGATCAAATGCTAGAATCTTTATTAGACACGAAGGAGATGCTTTTCAAATAAGGGCAGAAATTTTCCTAGAAAAAAAAGAAAAAAAAAAGAAAAACAGGAAGCAATTGCTTCGAAGAGAAAAAAAAAGGAAAAAAAGAAAAACAGTTTCGAAAAGAAGAAAAAAAAATGTGTGTTTGCTTAATGTTTGAAAGAATGAAAGACTGTTCTTTGCTTATATCCACTTGGTTTGATTTGTGTCTCTTTCATGATATTTCTTTTGCACTAGAACTCTTATAATTATGCTTGATACTTGTGATGGCTTGAAGAAAGCATTCTTGGGTTAATATCTTTTTCGGACATACTTGAGGACAAGTACGAGACAAGTGAGGGGGAATTTGATAAGTTCTCAAATGTGACATACTTTATTTGTTATTCTTCTAGTTATTAGGACTTATTGCTGCTTAATACATGTTGTTTCTGTTATATTTTGTGCAGGGACCTAATTCTTGAAATAGCAGTAAAAAGGAGGCATTTCTGCAGATTTTATTATTATTCTGTCATGACTGGCATCGTGAGCACGACACTGGGCACGACGCGTCTGACGTGGCAACTTCTAGAAGATTCTGGACGATCTGGAAGATCTTATCAGTTTATCCGTTTCGTTTTGCTGTATTTAAATTTCAAAACATTTGAATTATTTATCTTTTGTTTATTATTTTAAATTATCTCATCACCTTATCTTTGTAAATCTAAGCCTATAAATACCAACCTTTGGTGAAGGCTTAAGATCATCTTCTAGCTTTGAGGTTTTTTTTTTATCTTTGTAAACATTTTTCAGTTTTAATTCAAGTTCTTTTTCTTTATTTTCTTGTTTCATTTATTTTATGTTATTTAATTATTTTTCCAAAACCAAGTTAAGCATATAATCAATATCATGCTTAGCTAAATCTTTTAAGCCAAGTCAATTCGATTCGTGAGAATTGAACTTGCTTAAATTCTTTTGGGAAATTATTTTTATCTTTCTGCTTAGATAGTTTGGCAATCGGCCTTACTAAAGGTTTTTAACCGTTTTTCAAATCAAAAAGAGCTCGTTGGTCTGGATTCGTTTAAAAATATAGTTGGGAGGAAGGATCGGCCTGTGACAAATTTCGACTTCCTATGAACACTCTTAGCGGCGGTCCGCTAAGGAAAGATAAAATCAGAAGCGATTCTATTTTAGACAATTTCTGAGTCGGGTTTTACCTGCTTTTATTCTAAATATTTTAACGGCGATAGACGTGGTTGATTTATTTAAGAACCATCTTTCGAAGATAGACTTGGGAGGATTGGTTATTCGAGAGAGAAACAAGTTACGACGGGTTGGGCCTCGTAGACTGTAACCGACATGATCCCCGAAATAAAAATCTATTTCAGTGATCGAAAGAATTGAAGGAGCTGGTTCGAGGCTAATTTGCATACTTGGCTTTTCTTATTATTTTTAATTCTTGCATTTTATTTTATTACTTCACTCAAAATCAGATCACCCCCCTTTTTTTATTTCCTTGTTTTTACAGATATTCCTGGGAATTCAAATCCGACAAATTCAAGTCAAGAATCACGACTAATCTCCCTGTGGATCGACTCTCTTTCCCTATAACTACTTAATTTCATTATTTTATATTTGTCGAAAGAGGTTAATTTATTTATTTATTTTTGACCGGTTAAACGACGACTTGTCAACAAGGCCACTCGAACCACTTTTATGAAGATGACCGATAACTTTAATTACAATTAGAGAGCAGTCAAGAATCTATCATCCTGGAATAAAAGCAAATTGTGACATGGTAATGGTAAGATCAATACACTTTCGGAGCCTATTAGTCGAGAGCTTGGATAAAATCTTATAGACTCCTCCCACCAGGCTTATGGGGAGACATTCATTCAAGGAAACTGGATTCAGCTTCTTCGATATGAGGGTAATATAGGACTGAAAGATTTTTATTCGATTCGTAGACTTCGGGACACTTTCTGGTGAAATAGAGGTCGGATTCATACTCAGGGGCTGAAACGAAGTGATTGTGAAATTTGGGACCGAACGACCACCATCTACGTTCAATGTCTAAACTTCAGTAACCAAAATAGGTTTAACAGTAAAGTTTAGTGATAAAAAAAGTTCAATGTGTAAATTTTAATGACCAAAATAAGTTTGAGAGTAAAATTCAGTGACGATTTACTTAATTTACCCTTTAGTAAAAATAATACGTTGGTCTCCTTAATTGACTTAAAACTATCTTCCAAAAAAATTATAAAATGTTCAACGGTTTACACGCCAAATTACAAAATATAAAGGACCTACAAATAGCATGTCGAAGTTGAGTGATAAAGTATCATATTTTGATATGGATGCCACTGGAATTCTTAAATGATGTTGGTGTTTTGTTAGAACCTTAATAAAATTGAACTTAGATAGGCATGACATATGATTTGTTGTTTGTTCATACTGTTATTGTGTGCTGTATTTTTATTTGTTATGTTTATTTTTCTGTACCTTTAGCCACACTGATTTTTCTTTTATTTTTAATAGTCTTTATATAATTAAGATATTATTTGTTTATACATATTCTTAACCCTTTGACAATGCACACATCTTACATATAAAACCCTTTGACTATGTATTTACGTTTATTTTGCTAAACAATTTGAGAAATTTAGGTCCGTTTGGTTTTAGAAAGTATTTTTTATTTTCATTTTTAGTTTTCTAAAAATTAGAAACATGCTTGGTTGATAGGGATGGAAACTTGTTTTTAAAAATAAAAATGGTGAAAATGTATTTTGGTATCTAACTTTTCAAAATAGAAATGAAAAAATAAATATTGAATAACTAAAATAAAATATAGTTAGAAAATTATTATTATTATTATAATAAATAAAATATGAGTAAATAAACCAAAATTTTAAGAAATGACATTACAATGATTCGTATCCGGATTAAAATGAAGTTAAGATTAAAAAAATAACTCTTGTTTTCATATTTTCTGCTTTCCTAAAAACATTTTTAATGAAAATTTTTTTATGTTTTTAAATTTTCACAAACAAACACATTTTCTTCACCGTTTTCCATTTTCCAAGAAAATGAAAATGAAAACAAACTTAACGGACCCATTTTTGAAATAAGGATAGATTTTTTTTGCTCGGCAAAGTACCATTTTAAAAATCAGAATAAAAATCATACATATTATGTATTTTTATTTTGAGGCTCATTAAAATCTCGATAATCTTAAATGGAGTGAAAAACACAACACAATTAGACAAGAAACTTAAAAGAAGGAAAAATTACAGCAGCGAAAGACTTCCTTATACAGCAACATGACCTTTTATAACCTGCTACCACCAAGCTTCAAATAGCTCTTGTCTTGACATACCTTCCTTCGCTAAATGGTCCGTCATACCATTGTGTTCTCTTGGCACATAAAGAAATTGAACCTGGAGTAACTTTATAACTGTGCTGCCTTAAGAGCCTAAAAGAAAACTTGCCCTGATCAGACCATATATCCTCCAAAACTGAAATTCGGGTTACTTTAATAATCGATGTAATTTTGAACCCAACAAGTAGTTCTATTGAAAATGGTGATAATATTTATCTTAAGAGATTTGGATTCAACAGTTTTATCTATATAGTATGTGCTTTATCAAGAACCGAACAAAAGACATCTTCAATAAGCTTACAAAGAGAAATTCACAGCAAGCTATCTCTGTAACCCCCTAGACCCGTCTATGCGTTACCACGGATCATAGGAAGTTACATTAGGGTCACCGGAGCTACCCACATTTAAAATTTCAAATAAACAAATCGTTAACCATTTAAAATCATAAATCAAATTTTAAATTAAAATACAATTCCAGAAACCATTCAGACTACAAAATAAAAACTATGATACAATTTGCTAAAACAAGTTTTAGACTTGAATGTAAATCAAGATGTGACATACATGCCCCCCTAATTACACAAATACCATACTCCACAAGCAAGCCGAAGAAACTCCCATACCGATGTTGACAACTGCGACATGGTCGGTCTTCTAACCTGTGATGGTAAAAACAACGTGAGCTTCGAAAAGCTCAGTAATACACACTACCAAGGGATGTTAAAAACACAAGCAAGTATGGCAAGCTTAACACTGTCATGAAGAACTAGGTAACGGTAAGCTCAAATTACGATTCGAGATTTCAGAGGAGCATTATACCAGAAGGTAACAGAGTTGTTCTTTATTAGATCACCCGGACCTTAAGATGTGAGTCTAAAGCAGAGATTCAAAAGAGATTCAGATTTCAGAAGTTGAATTAAGGAGTTCAGAGTGGTTCATTAAGCGCGAATTGCAAGTTTACTGAGAGTTCAACTTTAATACATTAATTTAGTAGGGTATGTTTAAGAAGATGTCAGAAAGTTTTACTAACTTACTTAACTACCCTCCAACCAAATCTCCAAAATGCAATTCCACCTGAACTGCATACAGAAGGTCTTACCCTAGGCCTGAGGCGTAGGAGCCTACCTAAGGGGATACTTTAGGTCCAGAAAGACTTACCCTAGGCCCGTGGGCGTAGGAGCTTAACAGAAAGGCTTACCCTAGGCCCATTGGGCGTAGGAGCTTAGGTACAGAAGGACTTACCAGCGCTGAGCCTACAAATCATCATTCATATCCAGATAATATACCACATATGATTTCAGTCTATATTCAGAAGACAATATTGCAGAAAATAAATTTCTAATCTAATTTTTATACCAGAAGACATGTATCAAATTTATTTTATTAACATTATTATTATTATTTCATATTCAAAATCATATATCAGATATATTTTTTTATAACATAGGTCAGATATCAGAGAGTTGTTTTCCTTTCGTACTACAATATCATACTTTTAAATTTTAAGCATATTGTCTTGGTTTAGAACAGAAAGTATTTACAGATACATGGTACACGCTTTATGGCCTAATTCATTTCTTAGAGGTACTTGATAGATATCAGAAAGATGACATTTGACGAATTAGACTGATTTCAGAATGAGGTCCCTACAAATAGGGGAGTTCGGAAAGATAGATCGAATTAATATCGAAAGTTGATGCATCAAAATCATTGGGATTTCAGATATATCGAGAGTGATTCGATCGCTAAAGCTTACGAGGGTATTGTTTGTCATTCCGGCCTTCAGAGGGTAATTTGGTAAACTGAACCAACAAGGTATAAACGGTGATGTACAGAATTTAGGAATTCTAATTGCTCATTAAGCTTCTGAGCCCCTTTGACTAAATGAAACCTATTAACACAATATTTAATATATCACTGAATGGTACACCTCAACCGTTCATTTCTCAGAACTGACTACCGAGCAAAAAAGCAATAGTTCGCCTTCACCAATCGTCCACTGAACTTATTACCAGAAATCAAGCATATATTCGAGCGGTATTTTCCAAGTGTTCAAACATGTGCATTGTACCTGAACTCATCCCAAAACATCAAATATGCCTTAGAAGAACAAATCTTTTTCATTATTAACTACGTACTTTCCCCAAATAAATTACACATGACTTCACACGATATTTTCCCTCTATTATCATAGTGTCTGAATCGACCAACTGACATGAGTCGTATTTTACCACTTTCGGAGTCATTACAGCTGTTTGTCTTTATTGAGATTTCTAATTCCATGTCTTAGAAGTATTCTCCGACATTCTAGTATGCGAGGGTATTTCAGACATTACGATGCTCGAAAACATTTTAATTATTCAGAGTTTCTCGGTTCTTCCATCTATTCATTCGTTTCAGACCTCGAGGATATATCATATATGTTGGTCGAATGATAGTTGATGCCCGAAGAAAATATTAGTCTCTAGGGTCATTGTGACCCATCTCGGCCTTATCAGTATATCCAATCCTTTTTAGTCATTTCAATCAATTCAATCTTTTTCGCCCCATTGCTCAATTCATACATACGAATATTTTTCCGTACATTTATCTTCATCGAATTATTCAGAATTCTTGCAACTCAAGCAATTTACAATCTCGAGGGTTTAAGTCTTGTTACTGTGACATTTCAATAGTTTGAGGTTTTCAAGTGTATCAAATGTCTTATCGAATCAAGTATAGCTTCTTGGGTTGCGATTATAGTTAGGGGGTATTTTTGTCGTTTGTTAATCAGTTATGTCCGACATTTATACTTTTAATAAAAGAGATAATCAGACTTAAAGATTTACTGTCTCAATAATCGTGTGCTAAACTTGAAAGTCTCTTCGATTTATCAAACCACTTATTCGAATATTTTTGCCTTGGCCATTATTATTTTTATTTCATAATTGATCGATATAGGCAGAGATAATCATATGCTTAAACATGGTCGTGCAAACATAGCCGAATACCAACATGTTTCAAAAGCATACATAGGGTAGTAATGTATTACCTTGGCTCCGAGCTACAACGATCGATCCGTGAACGACATTAGAACACCCTTGAACCCGGATTCGACATCCATCAACAAATCGTATTCCAGGAAGTATGAGTACCTTCAATTACACAAATTCCAAGATCAGACCTTACTCACAAGCTCCTAATCGATTAATTAAATACATAAGCACACTCGGATTCAAGGTCAGATTCAGGGGCTTTCAGGTTAGAATTTCGCGAAACGGGCTTCAAAATTGAACTCAGGACGTCGAAAAACCCAAAATAAGAGCTTTTGGAAAATGTTGACTTTTGGTCAACGGTCAACGGTCAAAGTCAACATGTCAACGGGTCAAAGTCAATGCTGACATCAGCGGTAAATGCTGACATCAGCAGTCAACTGACAGGGGTCAACTGAGTTGACTCGGGCTAACTCACTGAGTTGACTCGGTGACTGACTCGGGCTGAGTTGACTCGACAGACGGGTTGGGGTCGGATATGGGTCAATCTTGGGTATGGGCTCGGGTTTGGATCGGGTTAATAAACGGGCTTGGCCCAAAGGTGACCGATTCAGGCACTTGGGCCAACACCTGAACCAACCCACTTACCCAAAGATTAACATTGTCGGCCGGTCACCGGAATTGCTCGCCGGAGGCCCCCAAACGGTCAGAATCTATCGAAAAAAGAAGGGATCTCAGAATCAACACTTCAACCAAGCCGAAAATACCCTAACAATGCCGGAATCTAACCAGAACTTACCAAACCCAAAAGGATAACGCTAGGATCGACGTAGCTCCGACGACCCACCAACCGGCGATGGACGGACGACCCGAGGGTAGGGTTTTGCTCGCGACGGTGCAAGGAGCTCAGAGACGGTGACGGTGATACAAAAGGACGACGGCAAGGGTTCGAAAACGATGGAAACTCTTGAGTTTCCGTCGAACTTTTCAACCCGACTCTTATGGCAAATGGGCCGGCGGTGCTGCGCGTGGCTGTCGGGATCGAGCTCAGGGTGGCGCTGCGAGTCGACCGGTAAGGGTGGTGGCGGCCACGACACGACGCGGGAGCGGCTGACGACGTTGGAAAAAAAAGTGTCGAAACTGAAAAAAATAGCAAGGGTTCCGACGAACCTTTGACCCAAAACCAACGGCGAACGGCGGCTCCGATGCGCGAGTGGTCAACTGGGTCGTGACCAAGACGAGACAGCGATCACTCCAGTAACGGCGGTGACTCTCACGGCGGCGCGGTGGGCGAGGTCGGACGGAGACATGTGGGCTATCAAATGGGTTTCGGGACTTTCTGGAAACTCATCTCATTGGTTCGAACAAAAAAATTAAATGGGGTTGATGGACAGACGCGTTTTTATTTAATCTTATTCAATAGGCTTCCCAAACTTTATTCAAATATTAATGCAGGCAACCCTTAACAGAAATGGGCATTTGGCTCAATGGTTAAGCACATATGGGTGAAGGACAGGGTGAGGTCGTGGGTTCAAAACCCCACAATTGCAAATCCCCTTTTTTATATACAATTTCTTCCTCTCTTTTTTTAGTGTTACAATTCTCCCCCTCTAAAAGAAATTTAATCCTCGAAATTTACTTTAGTCGAAAAGGTAAAAACTATTATTTCATCCATTCTTGTTCTGAAACTTATGCACTAAAGTACCATTGTATCTAGGAACTCTTTTCAGACAATCACAGATTAATCTAGTACAATCTTCGGATCCAAACTCATTCTATCATACATCTCGGACCAACCTATCAAATTATATTATGTGAATTCATACAGAACTTACGAAGTCAAACGAACACTAGTCTCATAATTGTTATTAAAATGGTCTCAATCATGGGCCAAAATCTTCCCAACTATCACAGAAGTCAATCTTACAACCCTGAAGTATCTTCTCTATAATCTTAATCATTTTATTAGGTTGAATATCAATTTACAGAAGAAAAGTGGTACCTAAAATACAGATTAGTACTCAAGGTCTCCACCAGGGCCTTCCAGAATCAGGATGTGACACCAAATTTTGGTCAATGATGATATAATGATACACCATGCCATATTTTATATAATAGGTCTTTCTTCAAGCCGATCGGACATAACCAGGGTTTTCAACGAATAACACTTACCTTCAGCACAACATTCTGATGATTGCTCCCTTCGTGTACGACAGTCACCCCGTAATTTATACTTTTACCAATATCACGGACACAATTCGTTTATATTCGTAAGATCTTTTTTTTTAAATCCCATCAGAATATTCTAAAACATAATCACGATCTCTAAATGGCCTTACATGTAATCTTATATCGATTACCTCACATGATTAAACATTTAATCTCGATCTGATTCATATCTTCAATTTCACATGCATTAACCACCTCAATTTTTTATCCGGATTCAAGTCTATTAATTTAATCCAAAACACAGATGAACATTATAGACATTTCCTGGTAGTACAAATTGATCTATGAAAGGCAGAATCCTTAGATTCACTTAATTCAGAAGAAAGGATTCAACATTGGAGTTTTGGCACAGAGGAGTACGGTTATGCTAGGGGCATGCACATACCAGACACTCTATGACAGACGATCGGCCGATCTACCCAGAAAGACGTAACGCTAAGCTCTGATACCACTAAATGTAACCCCCTAGACCCGTTTATGCGTTACCACGGATCCTAGGAAGTTACATTAGGGTCACCGGAGCGACCCACATTTAAAATTTCAAATAAACAAATCGTTAACCATTTAAAATCATAAATCAAATTTTAAATTAAAATACAATTCCAGAAACCATTCAGACTACAAAATAAAAACTATGATACAATTTGCTAAAACAAGTTTTAGACTCGAATGTAAATCAAGATGTGACATACATGCCCCCCTAATTACACAAATACTATACTCCGCAAGCAAGCCGAAGAAACTCCCATACCGATGTTGACAACTGCGACATGGTCGGTCTTCTAACCTGTGATGGTAAAAACAATGTGAGCTTCGAAAAGCTCAGTAATACACACTACCAAGGGATGTTAAAAACACAAGCAAGTATGGCAAGCTTAACACTGTCATGAAGAACTAGGTAACGGTAAGCTCAAATTACGATTCGAGATTTCAGAGGAGCATTATACCAGAAGGTAACAGAGTTGTTCTTTATTAGATCACCCGGACCTTAAGATGTGAGTCTAAAGCAGAGATTCAAAAGAGATTCAGATTTCAGAGGTTGAATTAAGGAGTTCAGAGTGGTTCATTAAGCGCGAATTGCAAGTTTACTGAGAGTTCAAGTTTAATACATTAATTTAGTAGGGTATGTTTAAGAAGATGTCAGGAAGTTTTACTAACTTACTTAACTACCCTCCAACCAAATCTCCAAAATGCAATTCCACCTGAACTGCATACAGAAGGTCTTACCCTAGGCCTGAGGCGTAGGAGCCTACCTAAGGGGATACTTTAGGTCCAGAAAGACTTACCCTAGGCCCGTGGGCGTAGGATCTTAACAGAAAGGCTTACCCTAGGCCCATTGGGCGTAGGAGCTTAGGTACAGAAGGACTTACCAGCGCTGAGCCTACAGATCATCATTCATATCCAGATAATATACCACATATGATTTCAGTCTATATTCAGAAGACAATATTGCAGAAAATAAATATCTAATCTAATTTTTATACCAGAAGAACATTATTATTATTATTTCATATTCAAAATCATATATCAGATATATTTTTTTATAACATAGGTCAGAAATCAGAGAGTTGTTTTCCTTTCGTATTACAATATCATACTTTTAAATTTTAAGCATATTGTCTTGGTTTAGAACAGAAAGTATTTACAGATACATGGTACACGCTTTATGGCCTAATTCATTTCTTAGAGGTACTTGATAGATATCAGAAAGATGACATTTGACGAATTAGACTGATTTCAGAACGAGGTCCCTGCAAATAGGGGAGTTCGGAAAGATAGATCGAATTAATATCGAAAGTTGATGCATCAAAATCATTGGGATTTCAGATATATCGAGAGTGATTCGATCGCTAAAGCTTACGAGGGTATTGTTTGTCATTCTGGCCTTCAGAGGGTAATTTGGTAAACTGAACCAACAAGGTATAAATGGTGATGTACAGAATTTAGGAATTCTAATTGCTCATTAAGCTTCTGAGCCCCTTTGACTAAATGAAACCTATTAACACAATATTTAATATATCACTGAATGGTACACCTCAACCGTTCATTTCTCAGAACTGACTACCGAGCAAAAAAACAATAGTTCGCCTTCACCAATCGTCCACTGAACTTATTACCAGAAATCAAGCATATATTCGAGCGGCATTTTCCAAGTGTTCAAACATGTGCATTGTACCTGAACTCATCCCAAAACATCAAATATGCCTTAGAAGAACAAATCTTTTTCATTATTAACTACGTACTTTCCCCAAATACATTACACATGACTTCACACGATATTTTCCCTCTATTATCATAGTGTCTGAATCGACCAACTGACATGAGTCGTATTTTACCACTTTCGGAGTCATTACAGCTGTTTGTCTTTATTGAGATTTCTAATTCCATGTCTTAGAAGTATTCTCCGACATTCTAGTATGCGAGGGTATTTCAGACATTACGATGCTCGAAAACATTTTAGTTATTCAGAGTTTCTCGGTTCTTCCATCTATTCATTCGTTTCAGACCTCGAGGATATATCATATATGTCGGTCGAATGATAGTTGATGCCCAAAGAAAATATTAGTCTCTAGGGTCATTGTGACCCATCTCGGCCTTATCAGTATATCCAATCATTTTTAGTCATTTCAATCAATTCAATCTTTTTCGCCCCATTGCTCAATTCATACATACGAATATTTTTCCATACATTTATCTTCATCGAATTATTCAGAATTCTTGCAACTCAAGGAATTTACAATCTCGAGGGTTTAAGTCTTGTTACCGTGACATTTCAATAGTTTGAGGTTTTCAAGTGTATCAAATGTCTTATCGAATCAAGTATAGCTTCTTGGGTTGCGATTATAGTTAGGGGGTATTTTTGTCATTTGTTAATCAGTTATGTCCGACATTTATACTTTTAATAAAAGAGATAATCAGACTTAAAGATTTATTTTCTCAATAATCGTGTGCTAAACTTGAAAGTCTCTTCGATTTATCAAACCACTTATTCGAATATTTTTGCCTTGGCCATTATTATTTTTATTTCATAATTGATCGATATAGGCAAAGATAATCATATGTTTAAACATGGTCGTGCAAACATAGCCGAATATCAACATGTTTCAAAAGCATACAGAGGGTAGTAATGTATTACCTTGGCTCCGAGCTACAACGATCGATCCGTGAACGACATTAGAACACCCTTGAACCCGGATTCGACATCCATCAACAAATCGTATTCCAGGAAGTATGAGTACCTTCAATTACACAAATTCCAAGATCAGACCTTACTCACAAGCTCCTAATCGATTAATTAAATACATAAGCACACTCGGATTCAAGGTCAGATTCAGGGGCTTTCAGGTTAGAATTTCGCGAAACGGGCTTCAAAATTGAACTCAGGACGTCGAAAAACCCAAAATAAGAGCTTTTGGAAAATGTTGACTTTTGGTCAACGGTCAACGGTCAAAGTCAACATGTTAACGGGTCAAAGTCAATGCTGACGTCAGCGGTAAATGCTGACATCAGCAGTCAACTGACAGGGGTCAACTGAGTTGACTCGGGCTAACTCACTGAGTTGACTCGGTGACTGACTCGGGCTGAGTTGACTCGACAGACGGGTTGGGCTCGGATATGGGTCAATCTTGGGTATGGGCTCGGGTTTGGACCGGGTTAATAAACGGGCTTGGCCCAAAGGTGACCGATTCAGGCTCTTGGGCCAACACCTGAACCAACCCACTTACCCAAAGATTAACATTGTCGGCCGGTCACCGGAATTGCTCGCCGGAGGCCCCCAAACGGTCAGAATCTGTCGAAAAAAGAAGGGATCTCAGAATCAACACTTCAACCAAGCCGAAAATACCCTAACAATGCCGGAATCTAACCAGAACTTACCAAACCCAAAAGGATAACGCTAGGATCGACGTAGCTCCGACGACCCACCAACCGGCGACGGACGGACAACCCGAGGGTAGGGTTTTGCTCGCGACGGTGCAAGAAGCTCAGAGACGGTGACGGTGATACAAAAGGACGACGGCAAGGGTTCGAAAACGATGGAAACTCTTGAGTTTCCGTCGAACTTTTCAACCCGACTCTTATGGCAAATGGGCCGGCGGTGCTGCGCGTGGCTGTCGAGATCGAGCTCAGGGTGGCGCTGCGAGTCGACCGGTAAAGGTGGTGGCGGCCACGACACGACGCGGGAGCGGCTGACGACGTTGAAAAAAAAAAGTGTCGAAACTGAAAAAAATAGCAAGGGTTCCGACGAACCTTTGACCCAAAACCAACGGCGAACGGCGGCTCCGATGCGCGAGTGGTCAACTGGGTCGTGACCAAGACGAGACAGTGATCACTCCGATAACGGCGGTGACTCTCACGGCAGCGCGGTGGGCGAGGTCGGACGGAGACATGTGGGCTATCAAATGGGTTTCGGGACTTTCTGGAAACTCATCTCATTGATTCGAACAAAAAAATTAAATGGGGTAGATGGACAGACGCGTTTTTATTTAGTCTTATTCAATAGGCTTCCCAAACTTTATTCAAATATTAATGCAGGCAACCCTTGACAGAAATGGGCATTTGGCTCAATGGTTAAGCACATATGGGTGAAGGACAGGGTGAGGTCGTGGGTTCAAAACCCCACAATTGCAAATCCCCCTTTTTTTTATACAATTTCTTCCTCTCTTTTTTGAGTGTTACACTCTCTCTCTTTCAATGTCTCTCCACAGTCTTGCACCTTTGCTCTCAGTTTTGGATCCAAAGCTGAAGGCTTGGTCATATTGGTGTGTTGTCTCTTGAAGGTGATGGTGGTTTAGAGCCTCTACTGACGCTTCTTGTCTTTATTATCTCTTGTCTCTTCTTTTACTGTCTTGCGTCCTCTTCATCCTCTCGCTGCACTCAGCTTTTATCCTTCTCTTCTTCATCTTTGCATTAAACTCCCTGGAACATATTTACTATCTCTACACTAGTCCTCGAACAGGATGCACAACCGCTAAGCCCTTAGCACTGGAGTCATTAATAACGACTTCTCCACCTACTTCTCTGACCAAAACCAACAGAACCAAGAGTACCTCGATGAGCTAGAGCGAAATGAGGACAACAAGGTGAATTTTACGTTGAAAAACCTCTCTTTACTGGGCAAACCGTTATCTTCGTCGCCCATCAAAACTCTAGCAATCACTGCAATTCTTAGAAAAGCTTGGAACTGTGAGGGTTTGGAATGTCATGACCTAGGAAAGAGTTTCTATTTGTTCATCTTCAAGTCAACAGAAGACAAACATCGAATCCTCGACTGTAAACCTTGGTCGGTGCAGGACTCCCTCCTCGTGCTGAAGGAATGGCAACCGGATAAGCGCTAGAGGAGATTGACTTCTCACTGGAGGAATTTTGGGTACAGATTCACAACCTCCCAATCGGTTTGGTCACTTCCGATAACGTCAAAAGGATCGGTAAACTTTTTCCGTTCTATTTTGGCTCCTCACTTGACACAAATGAGGCTGCGATTTGGCAAGGTTCAGTGAAGATTCGAGTGGCCATTAGGGTGGAGGATCCCCTTAAAACGGGGTTTATTCTAAATCGAAAAAAAGATAAACCTCTAGAGGTGGCCTTCAAATATAAAGGATTACCGAAATTTTGTTTTCAATGCGGGCGCATAGGTCATGTGGAACGGGAATGCAGACATGAAATCGTGATCGTCAAGATTGCCGGCAAGTATGGTCCTTGGTTAAGGGCGGCCTACGGGGGAAGACAAAAATCAATCCATGCCCAGACGACCAGAACCAGGGGAGCTACAATACCAACACAAAACGACAAAAGTGGAGGTGGAAAAGACAAAACACGATGGACCACTGACCAAGGCATGTCCAGGGAAGATTTGCGTCGACAATTTGGTTCCTTTAAGGATGTTGGCAAGGTCACCTCAGCTGTCAACAAAGTCAACTCCCCTTTCCTCTTTTGGATGGGGGTGAGCCTAGCTGGAAAATAGACGCGTCAGGTACAAACATAAAATTAACTCCTGCACAAAGAGATTGCTTATCCTCAGGATCCAAGCTTGTCACCTGTATCGACGAAAAATCAAAGTCACCTCAAGACTTACCAGAGGACAGCCTAACCAGATCTTAGGGCAATATCCTAGCAACGGGTCTGGATATGATGCAAGTTTCGAGTCACAGAAAACGTAAAAGGGAAGCCGATGCAGGTTTGCTATTTGGACCAGTAAAGCGAAGAGAGTTGTGGGACCAGGTTTCGAAGACCATTGTACAAATAGGTCCTACGAACTGGTGTATTTCTGAGAATAATACGGTGGCAAAGGAAGAGGTACTCACGGCTGCTTTGTTCCCAGCTCTGCTTCTCAATTCCTCAACCATTATCCAAAACTTGGAACGAAAGAAGAAAGGCAAGACTTATGGCTCAAAACGTCTCTCTCATTCGAAAGGTAGCAAGAAGAAAATTCGCGATGGAATGTACGAGGATGCTGGTTGATGAAGCTTGCCTCGTTGAGCTCGGAATTGACCTGTTCGGAAAAAAACATCACACGCATTCCGTCTATGTGTGTGGATGATAATTTTTCCCTCAACGAAGAAATCATGATAAGTGATGGGGAAGAAGTAATTGTGGCTTCACAATCTAAAGTTTCGGTTAATCCTTTTAGTGAATCTGCTTTGGAATCGGATAACTTCAACGGGAGTTATCCGGAATCACCATGAGTCCCATATGTCCCGCAGCCTATGAAAGGAAGGTTCATAGGCTTCACACGCGTTCCTTTCCTTCCCCGCGGATCACGATTTCAGGTTGGGCTATGAATGATCCACAGTTAAGTTGGTATCAGTCTGCTTTTGTTGTTGTTAGGGTTCCTTGCAAGATCGATATAACGGGTCAGGGAGGAGGCTCGGTGATCACGCTCTCTTTTCCTTTTGGAGATACAATTGTTGCTGCCTTGACAAGGGCTAACGTTTTTACGTTGGAAGCCTGCCTCTGGATAGAGCTCTCTGACACGAATATTGTTTTTCTCTATAGAAAGCGCAGGTGGAGTTCACGTTTTAGCTTTCTCTGGTTTCGACCCGGCTATATCGAGTTTTGGACACGATCCTTGGCGTCGCCAGTGGAGGTGTTTTTTAAAAGGCCTCAGGCCCCTATCTTGTTGTCTTTCCCGGTTTCTTTCTTGTTTTCCTGAAATCACCGCACCTAATTTCCTGGGAGTTGGTGGTCGGATGTTTGCAAATCGTGCATTTTGTTTTCAGACCTTGCATGGTCTTTTGCATGGTTTTCTCGTTTGGTTTGTACGTCCCTTTCGGTTGTGGGACCCTTTGGGTTATCACTTGTTGTATTTTACTTTTATGAATGAACGGAAGTTAGTTTATGAAAAAAAAAAGTATGTGCTTTATCAAAAGGTTAAAATAAAAGTATAAACAGAAACTACCTTAAAACCATTAAAAGTAATTGATATAGTTTTCGAGATTCGATTGTAATTAAAATTTAAAAAATTACACACAACCAAAATAAATATCAAATTTCGATTGCATAAAATCTTAACAGATAATATCTAAATTACAACTAAAATAACTTTCGAATATCAAATTTGAATTAATTCGTATAAACCAAATAATTTCTCTTAACCGAAACTAATTATTTAATAATCGTTTTTAAAATCCCGAAAAATCTAAAACGTTTATTCTTAAGAGATTACGTAAAATAGATGTTTTTGCATGAATTATCTATGTCTCAACCATCTTCAAATCATCAGCTATTTTCTTTGGAAATATTTACTGAATATTATTCTTGGATATACTAATAATATTTTATTGTAGATAAAATCAAGTAAAATTTTAGTAAAGTAACACTTATTTTTAATTAATGGTAAATTGAGACTTGAATATCTATTCTTTATACATATTCCTTAACATTATTTTTTCTAGCTGAATAATATAATATTTTTTATATAATTATTGATATCCGGTCCATTAGATAGGGATGGAGGGTCCAACGAAGCGTAGACCCCGTCATGAATCTTAAATATCTGACAAGTTTTGGTCTAATAGCAATTTGTCATTGTCAAAATTACAGAGATTTATTAAGTATTTAATCAAGCATGGACATAATTAAAGAAGAGTGGGTTCATGTCCTCAAAATGTATGGTTTAATAGCCTTTTAGGTACCTATAAGTTTAAATATTAGACAAACTAAGTCTTGTCCTTGAAATTTGAGTTTAAATGCTTAATAAGCATTGTATTTTTAAAATTAAGTAATTTGATCGCACTAAATGTTCGATCATGATTACGTCTATTGTTGGCTAATCGAGATTAGATGCTGCAAAGTCCATTATGGAGACGATTCTCTTAATCCATTTTGCTTCATTCACAACGTTAATATTCAAATCTTTGACATTATTTAAGAAATCTAATGTCTAATCTCAGCCAAACCAACTATTAGTTGGTAAATAATATAAGGATTCTACTTTATATTCTCCTATATATTTTTTCTCAATCCAATCAACCAAACATTTAAATTTGAATTCAATATATCTTATCCTAGTCTATCCTAACAATTATCCTTGATAAAGATAAACACTTTATCTATATATAACAAAGTATTTCAAAACTTTGTATTTTGATTTTTTTTCCCATCACCAAATCAGAGCATCGGTTACATGTCTCGAACGCCATTTTGCTAAGCATCAGAAACAAACATGAAATCTTCCCCGATCACTCGGTTGCTCTCTTTAACGCTGCTCTTGGTCTCGACCGAAGCAATCCTTGTGCCACACAAAGTGCATATAATAGTCTACAATGACCTGGGTCCGAGGAAGACCCTCACCATCCACTGCAAATCGAAGAACAACAGTCTCGGCATCCGACATGTCGCCTACGGCCACTACTACCAGTTCAAGTTCCGACCAAACTTTTTAAGGAACACCTTGTTTTACTGCAGCATGAAATGGGACAGAAGAGTGCATCGGTTCGACATTTACGTACAAGCCCGGGATAGAGCTGTATGCGAAACTTGCGTGTGGAAAGTAAGGCCTGATGGTCCATGTTTGTTCGCTTATAATAGAGTTTGCTACTCTTGGAACCCTGCTTAATTACTGTCTCAATTAACATCTATTGAAATAAAGAATTTTATCACTAGGTATTGGTACGTACGTTTGCAAAGGTGGAGTAATATTGAAACATATGTTTATAAATTGGGGCAGAGCTAGAAAATTTAAATTATAGTGTCAAACTCGAGATCTACTTAAACGATACCAAGTTGCTTAACACATAGACCAACCTTTGTCGGTAAGGACACCAAAAATTTAAATCTATATCACAATCAAATCTATAAATTTTTTTGAATTGAAATTTGCTAGTTTTATTGAACGATGATATATCCATTGAAACAACAAGCTAGCGTCGAGATCATAAGAGGACAATAAATGGTAAAAACCCAACCTAAAAACTTGAAACAAAAGATATATACAAACATCACCAAAGATCAGCGATGAAAGGTAAAACCATTAACATGGAGATCAACGGGATAACCAAAAAAGCTTCATCTTAATCAGTTGTGGCGATGTCAAATCCAATCTTAATAGAAAACCAAATGAAAGAACGGTCAATAAAGAAAAGAAAAGCATATTAAAAAGCGAAGAAAAACATATCAAAAGATAGAGTAAAGCGTGCCAGAAGGGCAGAGTTATTCATGTGACACTTAAACCCGACCTAAAATTTAGGACCAAATTTAAAATGTCACCAAACAAAAACATTAAATCAAATTTCAAAAATTATCATATTAATAGCCCGTTTAAAGAAAACCAAAGTATATTTCAGAGCCACATTTTAAATTAATAATTTACAGGAAAGAGTAGTACTTCGAAGAGCAGTAATCTTTCAAAAAACGAGACTGTTTGAGTGATGCCGAACTCATGCCTAGAATGTCAATAGATCTGAAAAGTAAACAATAAACAATGAATGAGCAATAAAGCCTAGTGTGGCTTCTAAGTGCAGAAATTAATCAGAAAGCATACATGTACAGATTTTAACTATAAATCATGATGAAAACGAAAATTCAAGTAAACATGAAATTATTTATTCAAAATCAGACAAGACAAAACATACACAGAGTCAGACAATACATAACAAATACAGACTCGACAAAACAGGACATATGTAGACAAGGCATAACATATTTAGGGATTTAGGATTTAGTCATATATATTTAAGGTTTATGTTTGAGATTTCAAATTTAATTATATATATTTAAGATTTAGGGTTTGTAATTTAGTTAGTTACATGTATGGTTTAAGGTTTGGGTTTAGGGTTTAGTTGTATATATTATAAATAATATTATAGTTTTGCAATATAAATTATAAATAATATTTATTTATAAAGTTAATATATTTATAAAATTATATTATAAATATTATAAAATTATATCATGAGATAAATGAAATTAAGTTCATCTGCAATATCATTTATATACTATTTTCGTTAGGATTATATCAAGTCTTAAAGTTGACCTGGTGGTTTGGTGTAAACCTTTCATCATAGAGGTTCTTTGTTTTAGCCTCCTCAAATTCAGTGTTTACTTAATTTTTTTCTAACAAAACGGCGTCGTTTTGGCATATCTTAGGCAACAAAGCAGCTATACCAAAACGACTACGTTTTGCATTTAACGGGGCTGTTACAATTTTAACGGTCGAGTGACATTTCGTGTAGTTTACAATAGTTCAGTGGTATAATAGTGGCAAAAAATAAAGTTTAGAGGTATAATAGTATCAATTTTTAGTTCAATGGTATGTTCGATACAAACGTTAAAGTTTAGTAGCATTTGTGTAGTTTATCCTAAAATAAATGGTATAATCGAGAACTTTGTCCTTAGTTTCTTTTAAGATTTCAGAAATGGCACCGGGTTTTCCAAACTTTTCACTTTTATCATAAAACTTTCAAAACATCACAACTTTGTCCAAATTCACCCAAAAACTCTAGCCCTTAAATCAGGGTATTACAATTCAAAACTAAAAAACACAAGAAATTAAGGTGAACGATGGAAAATAGAAGAGCAAAGGAAACTATGAATTTTGACGATCAGCAACCAGCATCAAAACGGGTGTCGCTACCAACAAATAAAGAACATTAAAAAACAAAGGAGGAAGGAAACGAGAGAAAAATTATGGTATATAATCAATTCTAAAGATATATGTGTGTGAGGAGGTAAACATGAATAACCTAGTACAAATTGATTTTGACATGGGTAGATGGAAATATGAACAATTTTAATGATATAAAGCGTAAGTTACATAAATCATCACGAAACGTTACTCTCAAACCTATTTTGATCACTGAAGTTTCAAAATGTTCAATTTACTCAATGAAGTTTAGACGTTGAACACTTTTTGTCACTAAAGTTTAGACATTGAACGATTTTAGCCACTCTTAAACTCCAAACGGTCAAAGATGGTGGTCGTTCAGTCCCAAATTTCATCAACTACTTCGTTCCGCCCCCTAAGTCTGAATTCGACCTCCATTTTGTCAAAAAGTGCTTCAAAGTTCATAAATCGACCAAAACTCTTCTAGTTTCTCTCTCATCGATCTCCCTTCTTCGTCGTCGGGTGTATAGCTCGTTTCTCAGTATGTTGCTTCTCTCGCGCCGATGAAGTTTTCCACCGTTTGAATCTTGGAAAAGTACCTTCGTTCGTCAATAAATGGAAGTTATCAAAAATTTAACGAAAGAGTGACCAAAAACGTTCAATGTCTAAATTTCAGTGAGTAAATTGAATGTTTTAAAACTTCAGTGACAAAATTAGATTTGAAGGAAAAGTTCGGTGATAACTTACGTAATTTACCCTAATATAAAAGGTATACATTAGAATAAAATTGGTAATTCACATCTCTTTTAGCTTTTTTTATTGAAGGATTCGTTCAATAAAAACCTTTCAATTTTAGACACCAAATTTTTCTGACAGCCGTTGACTATCAATTATCATCTATCACCAATTATTATTTGCGCCAAAATCTTTCACCCTCTAATTTCCTCACCTTTTCCTTCTAATTTTTGACACACGTGAAGGAAGAAGATGGTCTCTTTTTCTTTACCATTTCCCTTCATGTTTATCTATTTATACTAAAAATAGGCTAAAGGAGTTATTTTATCACTGAGTTTGACCTAAATTAGTAATATTGTTCCTCGCACGAAAACGTGTTCAATTAGATCATTCAATTCGCACATTGTAGCAAATTAGCTTCTTGACTAACGTTGACTGATGGAGTCGTTAACCTGGCCATTAAATTTTAACGCGCCAGTCGTCTGTGCCACATGGCATGCCATGTCAACATTGAAAAGTTAAAATGTTGACGTGGCTTAGGCGCTGACGTGGCAAAAAATAAAAAAAAAAATAAATTTTATTTTTTATATTTATTTTTAAATTAAATTTTAACCAATCAAATGATGACACGTGGCATCATCTAATTAGTTTTAAAGTAAAGAGTTAAAAATAAATCATGATATGGAAGGACTGAGAATCAAACCTAGGTCTCGGTGGGGGAAAACTCAAAGCTTTGCCACCAACCAACCTCCTAACTTTCTTAATAAACACCAAATATAGTATATAACCTCGTCCAGGTTCTTAAGCTTGGCTATTATTTTAGATCTTGATAACTGAGTTTTAACAATGGCGACTTCTTCCATTATCCTCACCATTTCTCTTCTTCTGTTTGTACCGAAGCTAAATTATTTTTAACAGGTAATAATATAATGTTTCCAAGTGCATGCAACAGTTTAATTTTCATGGTTACCGACTTAGTAAATAAGACCCCCAAATCGCCACCGACCACCATCTCCGAAGTCAGCACCGTCGAAACATCAAGGAACAAATGATGAACCTGCAAAGTAGGCATCATCTTTAGTTTCTCAACTCGAATCCATAGTTTTCAATTCCGGAAAGATCCCAAAATCACCACTGTCTCCAAGTTCAGCACCATCGAGACATCATGCAACAAATGGACAGCCCTCACCACCATCAAAACATCAAGGAACAATCAAGCAGCAGACAGAACGGACTTCATCGACTCCAGATTTTTAGTTTAACTCCATTGCGGCTGATCTTGGAAAGACCGGATGGTCACCACCATCTCCTAATCCAGCACCGCGGAAAGATCAAGAAATAATCGAGCAACTGATACAAGAAAGATTATCTCAAGATTTTCAAGTGGCATCATCTTAATCCTTTTTTTGTTTAGGTTTCTTAGGAACAGAAGATGATAAGATGACGACGATGTTGCGTGTAAAAGAGTCCTATCGCAAATAGTGCAAGTGTACACGACGCAAGTAGTAAAGTGATACTTGAAGTATCGGATATCGTCTCCACAGGGATTGAAAATAACTCTATCATAGAATTGCTGCACAAGAGAGAGAAAATAGTTTAATTGATTGATGAAGTAATCTTGGGAAAAAAGTAAAGTAAAAGATAAAAGAATCAGGTTTAAGAAATAGGTCGGTATTGATTTGCTTAGTAGTGCAGGTGTTGCACTGTAAGAGGAACTTCTGTTTTCTGTCGTCGTCCCTGTCGCGGCAGAAGTCTGTTGATGTCGCGGCAGCGAATACACAACTCTACACTTCAAGCTTGGCAAGAATCCCTGCTATGACTTGTTCTATCCCTAGGCCCAAGTTCTGTTGATGAACACTTCTTAGATGATACCTCCCGGTGTGAATAGAAGGGTGAACACCAATGTTGTTGAATTCTTCCTTAGCCACTTAACCTCGTACTTATCCCTAAGCCGAGATGGTTTAACCATAAACTGGAAAACGCGTATTTATTCCATTCGTATGTTTGACTCTCTCGATATCAAACAAATGGATAACCTCACAATGCTTTCTCGATACTCTTATAAGATATGAAAAACCAGAATAAATAAACTTGATGTTTTTATTGCTTGACAGAAAATTCCTAAAACAGTACAATCCTTGCAACTACTTTACAGAATCAACCCTTAGCCCTATGGGGAGTTTAGAACATGATGAAGAGGGGAAAACGATAAGGGTTTTGTGGAAGACGGTTAGGAATGAGATATCCTTCCCTAGGTCGAATTACATGCCTTTATATAGGCCTTGTGTCCAAGTTTTCTAATATGGCAAGAATACAAGTTTAAACTAAAGTACAACTCTATTAAAGATTAAATCTTCTGAGTAGATGCCTTTAATTCGTCCTCTTTTCTTGCCTTGAGTTTCTTCCTTGGACTTTGGGCTTGGCCTTCATTCTGCCTCAGGGTTCAGAAAAATATAGGAGTGGTCCACGACAGACCGGCTTGAAATCCTCTATCTGTCGAGCTCCACTTCACTTTTCCACTTAACCCCTCTATCGTCATGGCTTCCACGGCAGTGGCCATGGCAGCGTTTGCTCCTCGACTCCAGTTCTGTGATCTAGCTCTGCTCCTTTGCTGCCCTGAGTCTGCTACAGCAGATACCTGCAAAAGTAACCAAAATCAGTAGCAACTATGTCATTTTATCTAATTGTGATGTATATGCCGAAATCTATCCTAAATGCAATGAATTATGCTTGAATGCAGCAGAAATATGGGTAAATGAGGGGTAAAATATAGAACTTTTAAACACTCAACACACCCTCAAACTCAAGTTCTTGCTTGCCCTCAAGCAAATACTACCTAACTAAAAATAAAAACTTTTTGGTTTGGCTTAATTCAGTGAACTTTTCTTTACCTACCACACATTCCCTATCAAGAGCAATACCTTGTCGGGCGTTTCTGGATTTATCCGGAACAATGATATAGTTCTTGTGCAGTGTGTGCCGGTTTTGTGAACAAATATGTGCCTAGACTCCTTTAGCTTACCAGAATAGTCATGCTTACAAACTTGAGTTTTATTCCAATTCATTTTTTCTGGAGGCAATTCTTAGGCTCCTTTAGTTTTTTCTGACTCTCAACTCAACTGCATCTTTTATAGAAGCAATTTTTAGGCTCCTTTAGTTTTTTTTCCTAACCTTGGACTTCATCTTTTTATGGAGGCAATTTTTAGGCTCCTTTAGTTTTTTCTAACTTAAGCTCAAAGAGAAATCTCCCTAAAATTAGTGTAAGGCAGTTTTGCAAGCAAATGAGTCTGAATTGTTTCTTTCTTTTATTTCTTTCCTAGAGCCAGTGATAGGCACCTCTAGGGGCAACTCAAGTGGGTAAACATTCCTATTCCAGTGCACTACAGAAGTCTAGATAGCATAAGAGTCACAAAGGGTGTTCTAAAAATCAGAACTATAGCAAGGCTCTAAATAGTTCCTAGAAAACATCCTAAAGGCACTGTCACGACAGAGTATGTCGCGGCAGGTAAGTTCAATTCAAAGACTTAAGCCAAATGTTTGTTTTTATTTTCATCATTTTTGACACAAAAATAAACTTAAAAATAAACTAATAATTAGACACAAATTAAGACACAACTAACAGTTTCATTAATGGAGGGATGCCACCCCCAAACTCGAGGGTTGCATTGCCCTCAATGCATGACAAAATAAAATAAAAAACAGAAATTAAAATACATCACAAAATAGATAAAACAACAAAGACAACAAAATATAAGTAAAAGCACTTAAGTTGAGGAGCTGTCGTTGCTGCTGCTGCTAACTTGGAGCTGCCGGCGAGCAGTGACCTTCATGGCAGGGGCTGGTAGGTTGCTGGGGGACACAGAGGACATTTTTTTCTTTGCCTCTCGAGGTGGCTGGACACGTGTTGGTGAGATGTGTGGGGGTTGGTCCAGGACCTCGAGATCATCATCTGAGCTGCTGCTGCTGGCAGATCTGCCTTGGCAGGAGGGTCCTTCGACAGTCCCATTCAGCTTCTTCCTTTTCATCGGAGGGTAGTCCTTTGAGATGTCTCGGGCTACAGATGGCTCAGAGTTGGAGTCCTGCCAGACGGAGGAGGAGGAGAACCCTTCAAAGTATTTGGGGCCAATCTCCGGTAGGGGGTCCTTCCTCTTCTCTCTTTTGGGAGTGGCAGAATTTCTGCCGCCTTCGCCTGTCGTGGCAGGTGTAGGCGTGGAGGCAGCAGAGGGAGTTCTGGGGCTCGCAGCAAGAGTGGGGGCAACAAAGAAGTTATCTGGGAAGGAGGGGAATTGCACATGGGTAAAATGTAAATCATTCTGAATGAAATTTACCGTTGCGGCAGTGAAATCCCTCATGAATCCCATCAGGCCGAGCTGTTGTTCCTCCATTCTTTTCAGCATTGTCAGAATCTGGCCAGAGGTGTCTACCGGTGTTGCTGCTACCGTCTGCTCAGGGTCTGCTGCGACAGGTTCAGGTGAGCTAGGGCCTGTCGTTGGTTCTGTCGTGGCAGAGGGGTTAATGTACGATAGAGGGGTGGTAGCTTTCAACTCCATTAGACTGAAAATATTTCGCTGCGTCCACCCTTTTCCTTGGACCTTGACATCTTCTTCAATTTCTGGTACGTTGTTGCCCCGACAGATTGTGGTGATGAGATAGGGGAAGACGAGGGGGCTTGACGGTCGGAGAGCACACTCGAGGATTCCGTCCCGGATGTAGCGGCCGACATTGATATGCATCTCGTTTAGGATAGAATGGACAAGGGCTAACCTCGGTCTGTTGACTGTGCTGTTGTGGGAGGATGGCATGATTAGCATCTTGACAAAGTGGTTCCACAACTTGGCTTGCGGGGTCAGCTGGGTCCTCCTCACAGTTCATCGATGCTTCGGGTCATCGTTCCACTCCGTTTCTTCCTCTGTAACCTCTGCCATGACCGCGTCATAGTCTGCCGGCGACAGACTATTCACGAACCTCCGGTGAGCGTCCTCTCTCTTGCTCACGTACAACCCATAGAGTGTGTTGATGTACGCCGGCTCGAGAGAGATTTCTTTGCCCCGAACGGTCACTATCGTGGCATCCTTGTTGTTGACGGCAGCGTAAAATTCTCGAACGAGGGTTATGTTCATTTCCTCGGGCTGGGCAGCAAATTTCTGCCATTTGAGGGCTTGTATCTTTTTGGCAATGAAGCTTTCGAGCCCTAGATCTCCCGTTTGTTGGGTGTAGATGAACCCTCGTTCCTCCCACATTTCCCTCTTTTGGAAAGAACTGTAGTACCTTGAGGCTGAATCTGATGATGCGAACCGGATGGGAATGGTGCTGTGGCTTGGGGTTGATACTGTCGCGGCAGAGGTGGAGGCAGCGCTGCGGCGGGTGTTTCTGCTGGCCATTGCAAGACTGTAGAAAAATGAAAAGAAATTTCTGAGATCTAAAATGAAGGAAACAAGTTGAGAGAATAAGATGAAAAAATGAATATGAAGTGGGGGTTTATATAGGACGGGGTTTTTTTCTGCCCGTTGGGACTGTAACGGCAGGCGCGAATAACGGGGCCAGCTATTACGCGGTTTCTGACGCGTCTGTCACGCGTTTCTGTGTCTATTGCGCATCTGTTACGCGTTTGCGTGCCTTTCGCGACAGCTCTGTGACAGGATACCTTCTCCGCGTCTGTCGCGACAGCTGCTGACAAGTTGTGACGACAGACTCGTCCGTTGGGCTTTTTGGGCTGTTGTGAGTGCGGTGGGCTGGTTCATTCCTTCTCGTTGCTTTGCTTCCTTTATTGCCTAAAAATAATTAGAGAAATTGAATTAAAATCTTAGTACCTAAAATAAATAAAAATTTTAATTCCTAATAAATAAATAAAATAAATAAAACCAAGTTAAATTAGGGGTGCCTTGAGGGGCATCCCCTAAAGTAACAATTTCCTGCATCCTTGGGGCTTCTGTCTCCTGATAATGCTTGAGTCTCTGTCCATTGACCTTGAACTGATGCCCATCTTTTTAGTGATCTGATTGTAATGGCACCATGAGGGAAAACTTTGACAACCTGGAAAGGACCATACCACCTAGATTTAAGCTTTCCTGGAAAAAGCTTCAACCTGGAGTTGAACAACAACACCTGCTGCCCTGGGCAGAACTGTCGTGGCAGCAACTTCCTGTCGTGCCACTTCTTGGTTTTGTCCTTGTAGATCTTGGCATTGTCGTAGGCCATTGCTCGAATTTCTTCAATCTCATTAAAGTCGAGTAGCCTTTTCTGTCCTGCCTTATCCCAGTCCATATTTACTACCTTGATAGCTGTTGCGTGTGAAAGTGTCTATCGCAATGTAGTGCAAGTGTACACGACGCAAGTAGTAAAGTGATACGGAAGTATCAGATATCGTCTCCACAGGGACTGGGCTAATAGCTTCACCTTAGATTGTTGCACAAGAGAGAAAAGAAATAGTTTGATTGTTGTCACGAGATAATAAAGAATACTGAAAATAAAAGAGTAGAGAATTCAGGATAGAGAGAATGGGCCGGTATTGAATTGCTCAATAGTGTAGGTGTTGCAAAGTCTAGGAATCTCTGTTCTGTCGTTGCGCCTGTCGTGGCAGCACCTGTCGCAGCAGCGGTCTGTTGTTTGTCGCGGCAGCGATCACACAACTCTGTACTTCAAGTTTGGCAAGAATCCCTGCTGTACCTTGGCCTATCCCTAGGTCCAAGTTTGTCGATGAACACGTCTTTGATGATACCTCCCGGCGTGAATCGAAGGATGAACACCGATGTTTGTTGAATTCTTCCTTAGCCACTTAACCTCGTCCTATCCCTAGGTCCGAGATAGTTCAACCATAAACTGGAGAACTAGTACTTATTCCTTTCGTATACTTAACTCTCCCGATATTAAGTAAATGTATAATCTCACAATGCTCTCCCGATACTCTTGCAAGATGTGGAAAACCAGAATAAGCAAACTTGAAGTCTATTTTATTTGAACAGAAAAATTCCTAAAACAAATGCAATCCTTGTAACTACTTTACAAATCAACCCTTAGCCCTAGGGGAAGTTTTAGAACATGATGAGAAAGGGAAAACGACTAGGGTTTTGGGAAGAAGGCTAGAGAGTAAGATATCCTTCCCTAGGTCGAATTACATGCCTTTATATAGGCCTTGGGTTCAAGTTTTCTAATATGGCAAGAATACAAGTTTAAACTAAAGTACAACTCTATTAAAGACTAAATCTTCAGAGCCTATGTCTTTAATTCGTCCTTCCTTCTTGCTTGGAGTTTCTTCCTTGAACTTTGGGCTTGGCCTTCATTCTGATCTAGGGCTTGGAAAAATATAAGGGTGCTCCACGACAAACCGGCTTAATTTTCTCTTTCTGTCGAGGCCCATTTCACTTCTTCTCTTCACCATTTCGTCGTCCTTGGCTACCACGGCAGCGGCCATGGCAGCATCGTCCTTCACGTCTGCAAATTCAGTTCCAGTTCTGCTTCTCCATTGCCCTCCATCTGCTATAGCAGCTACCTGCAAAAGCAACCAATTTCTGTAGAAACTGTGCTATTTGATATAATTGTGATGTATGAATGAAATCTAACCTAAATGCAATGAATTATGCTTGAATGCAGCAGAAATATGGGTTAAATAGGGGGTAAAATATAGAACTTTTACGCACTCAACACACCCCCAAACTCAAGTTTTTGCTTGCCCTCAAGCAATTCAGACCTAAAAATAAATAATTTTTTTTGTTTGACTTAAAACAATGAACTTTTCCTTACCTACCATTCATTCCCTATTGTGAGCAACACCTTGTTGGATAATTCAGGATTCATCCGGAACCTTGTGTTGCGTGTAAAAGTGTCTATCGCAATGTAGTGCAAGTGTACACGACGCAAGTAGTAAAGTGATACTGAAGTATCGGATATCGTCTTCACAGGGACTGGGCCAATAGCTTCACCTTGACTTACTGCACGAGAGGAAAAGAAATAGTTTAAATTGTTGTCACGAAAATATAAAGAATACTTGAAAATAAAGAGGATTGAAATCAAGATAGAGAGAATGGGCCGGTATTGAATTGCTCAGTAGTGTAGGTGTTGCAAAGTCTAGGAAACTTTGTTCTGTCGTCGCGCCTGCTGCGGCAGCAGTCCGTTGGTTATCGCGGCAGCGATTACTCAACTCAGTACTTCAAGCTTGGCAAGAATCCATGTTGTGCCTTAGCCTATCCCTAGGTCCAAGTCTGTCGATGAACACGTCTTTGATGATACCTCCCGGCGTGAATCGAAGGATGAACACCGATGTTGTTGAATTCTTCCTTAGCCACTTAACCTCGTCCTATCCCTAGGTCCGAGATAGTTCAACTATAAAATAGAGAACTCACACTTATTCCTTTCGTATACTTAACTCTCCCGATATTAAGCAAATAGATAATCTCACAATGCTCTCCTGAAACTCTTGCAAGATGTTAAAACCAGAATAAGAGAACTTGAAGTAATTTTATTGAACAAAGAAAATCCTAAAACAAAGCAATCCTTGCAACTACTTTACAAAGCAACCCTTAGCCCTAGGGGAAGTTTAGAACATGGTGAGGAAGGTAAACAGCTAGGGTTTTGGGAAGAAAGCTAGAGAATGGTGATGTCTTCTCCTAGGTCGAATTACATGCCTTTATATAGGCCTTGGGTTCAAGTTTTCTAATATGGCAAGAATACAACTTTAAATTAAAGTACAACTCTAATAAAGACTAAATCTTCAAAGCAACAATCTTTAATTCGTCCTTGCTTCTTGCTTGGGATTTCTTCCTTGAACTTTGGGCTTGGCCTTCATTCTGATCTAGGGCTCGGAAAAATATACGGGTACTCCACGACAGATGGGCTTAATTTTCTCTTTCTGTCGAGGTCCACTTCACTTTCTTCCCTTCACTATCGCTGTCGTCCTTGGTTGCCACGGCAGCGGCCATGGCAGCATCGTCCTCCTCGACTGCATCTCCAGTTCCAGCTCTAATTCTTCACTGCCCTCCGTCTGTTGCAGCAGCTACCTGCAAAAGCAATCAATTTCAGTAGAAACTGTGCCATTTAATATATTTGTGATGTAAAACTGAAATCTAACCTAAATGCAATGAATTATGCTTGAATGCAGCAGAAATATGGGTTAAATAGGGGGTAAAATATAGAACTTTTACACACTCAACACACTCCCAAACTCAAGTTTTTGCTTGCCCTCAAGCAATTCAGACCTAAGAAAAATAGAATTTTTTTGTTTGGCTTAAAACAATGAACTTTCCCTTACCTACCATTTCATTCCCTATTGCAAGCAACACCTTGTCGGATAATTCAGAATTACTTCGGAACCATGCTATAATTCTCGTGTAGTGTGTGCATGCTTTGTGAACAATTATTGTTGAGTGTGTAAAAGTTCTATTATTTACCCCCTATTTAACCCATATTTCTGCTGTATTCAAGCATAATTCATTGCATTTAGGTCAGTTTACAGTTAGACATCACAAATATATTAAAAGGCACAGTTTCTACTGAAATTGATTGCTTTTGCAGATTGCTGCTGTAGCAGATGGAGAGGCAGGCACTGGGCAGTGAAGCAGAAGAGCTGGAACTAGTCTCTACAACTTCATTTACCCCCTATTTAACCCTTATTCTTTTTTTTTTTTTGTAATTTAGTCCAATGTTTATAATTTTAATTTAATATATTTGTTCATTATAGTCTCTACAACTTTATTTTTATTCCAAATTGACCCCTATTCTTTTTTGTTTGTAATTTAGTCCAATGTTTATAATTTTAATTTAATATCTTTGTTCATTATAGTCCCTAAAAATTTATTTTTATTCCAAATTGACCCCTATTCTTTTTTTGTTTGTAATTTAATCAAGTGTTTATAATTTTAATTTAATATCTTTGTTCATTATAGTCCCTAAAACATTATTTTTATTCCAAATTGACCCCTATCCTTTTCTTGTTTGTAATTTAGTCCAATGTTTATAATTTTAATTTAATATATTTGTTAATTGTAGTCCCTAAAACTTTATTTTTATTCCAAATTGACCCATATTCTTTTTTGTTTTTAATTTAGTCCAATATCTATAATTTTAATTTAATATCTTTGTTCATTATGGTCCCTAAAACTTTATTTTTATTCCAAATTGACACCTATTCTTTTTTTGTAATTTAGTCAAGTGTTTTTAATATGATGATATTTTTATTCATGTTAGTTCCTAAAATTTTATATTTCACAAAAATTGACCCATTTTAATTTATAATTTTTTTTAATTTACTCTAATATTTTAGAAATGAATCATTTGATGATATTTTTGTTCGTTCTATTGCCTAATATTTATTTTTAATGTGATTCGTGTTCGTGAAAGGCGTTGAATAATTACCTCGAACTTGATGACCAACCCAAAGTCTATCGACTATTTGTAACAAACTCAAACTTAATACGAATTCAAAACCCGAATTAACCCGACCTGAAATGAACCTGACCTAAAATGAACCCGACCAGAAATGAACTCGACCTGAAATGAACTCAACCTGAAATGAACTCGACCTGAAATGAACCGGACCTGAAACGAACCCGACCTGAAATGAACCCGACCTGAAGTCTACCCGAACCCGAATTAACCTGTCAATTAACCGTTTTGACCCAACCTGAAATGAACCTGACCCGAAATGAACCCGACCTGAAACTGACCCCGACCTGAAACTGGCCCGCACCCGACCCGAATCGTGTCAAAACAGAAAAAAGACCTGAAATGACATGTATGCGATTTGACCCGACCTAACAGAACCCGACCTAAAACTCATCCGATTACCTGTTTTTACATCCCTAGTCTCATGTATATATACATATATGTATATAGATATTCATATGTAGTATGTAATATATGGTTTTCTGCCTTAATATATGTATGGGTATATGCGTGTGTTTTTGTTTCTCATATGGTACATTGATATTTAATATTTTTGTTTTTGTTTTGTGCCTTTATTTGTATTTGTCATGTTCATTCATATTTGCCATATTCATTATTATGTTGCATTCGGGGATATAAACTGTCAATCCAATGTTTTTTTATTTTAGAATATTAAGCTTGTTTAGTACCAGGCGCAGTGGTGGGGGTTTTCGTTTATTCTCGAATAACGAGCCCTTAAAATTTACTCGCATGTATAACCAAATTCTAATTTAAATGTCACTTTAACTCACAAAATCCGATATTAATAAAATGGTAACCGATTTCGTACCAAGTTTGGGCGTGGTAGGGTGCGAACCCTTCCCTAACACGTAACTGACTTTTCGAACCCAAAAAAGTGAAAATCTCTAGTTTGTTTTTTAGTGTCTGGTCTACCTAACTCAAGTAACTGGTAGCGACTCCAGTTTTATTTCATAATACAATTTTTTTTAAAAAATCCCCTAAAAATTATTTTTCATAAAAAGGAATACATCGAATTTTTAGTCGATATAGCATGGCGGTTCCGTTGGGACCAATTTTTATTTTTTTACAAAAAAGAGAGTCATGCCTAAAAATACCACTTTATTAATATTAGAGATTGCGTGTTAAAATGACAATTAAGTTAATATTTATTTATAAATGCGAATTTTTTTAACGCATTTAAAAATTGGCATATGAACTCGTTTGATTAAGTGAGGGGAAAACATTATTGCTTTCGTAGGGATATTGTTCCTCTATATGGGTGTAGTAAGTACCTTCGGGGCTTGAATATCCTATACTTTCATGGGAATATCGTCTCCCTGTATGGATGTAGGCGAATGGGTCCTCTGAATTGAACCAGATTAAAAGGAGCATATAACGAGTGATGATCGGAGGCCTTGCTACACTTAGTAGGGAATAGTGAGGACAATTCAAATACTCTTTTAATAACAACCATCATGTATCAAATTTGGGCGTGATGGGGGTGCGAACCCTTCCCCACACATAACGACTCTATAACCAAAAAAAGTGAAAATCTCTAGTTTGTTTTTTAGTGTCCGATCTACCTCACCCAAGTGACCGGTGGCGACTTCAGTTTTATTTCAAAACACGAATTAACAAAAATCCAAAAAAATCATTTTTTATAAAAAAGGATACATCTGATTTTTAGTCGCTACAACATAACAACTCCGTTGTGGACCAATTTTTGTTTTTCATGAAAAAATAGAGTCAAGCCTAAAAATATCACTTTATTAATATCGGAGATTACGAGTTAAAATGACAATTAAGTTAATATTTTTTATAAATACGAGTTTATTTTAACACATTTAAAATTGGGCATATAAACTCGTTTGGTTAAGTGAGGAGAAAACGTTATTGCTTTCGTGGGAATATTGTTCTTCCGTATAGATGTAGTAAATACCTTCGAGGCTCGAATAACTTATATTTTTGTGAGAATATCATTTTCCCGTATGGACGTAGGCAAATGAGTCCCCTAAATTGAATTTGATTGAAAGGAGCCTGGCTTTGCTACACTTAATAGAGACAACGAGGACAATATAGGTACCCTTTTAACACCAACCGTCATGTAGCGAACATAAAAGCCTACTCCTCCAGAGAACTATTATTATATAACTAGGAAGCTATTGAAAGATAATGAGAAGTAATAATTTAAGAATATTACCTTTTCTGTCGCTGGGAACTAGGGTTGTAAATGAACCGAACATTTAGTGAACCGTTCGTGAACCGTTTGGCGGAAAGTTCGAACGGGAAGTTCGTTTATGTTCGTTTATTTATTAAATGAATGAACATGAACAAGATTTGTTTGTTCGTTTAATTAAATGAACGAACACAAACAAAGGGCTTGTTTGCTCATTTATGTTCGTGAACGTTCGATAATTTGTTCGTTTATGTTCATTTATGTTCGTTCGTTTGTGTTCGTTTATGTTCATTTAAGTTTATTCACATATATCTAGGGGTGTTCATTGTTCGGTTAAACCGAACTAACCGATCGAACCAAAACAAAATTGGTTAAACTATTAGATAATTTTAGGTTTCGGTTAATGATTAAGAGTTCTTTCAAATTTCAATTATCGATTAATTTGGTTTAAAATCGGTTAATTAACTGAATTAATCGAACTAACCCAAAATATTAAATATTTAACACATTATATATGTTCGTTTGTGTTCGTTTATGTTCATTTGTGTTCGTTTATCATTTAAACGAACGAATATGAACGAACACGAACAAGCTACATTCCTTAATGAACGAACACGAACAAAAAATTTTGTGTTCGTTTATGTTTGTATTCGTTCATTTGTTTGGTTAAAGTTAAATGAACGAACATAAACACACCTTCGTTCGGTTCATTTACAGGCCTACTGGAAACTCCCAGTCGCTTCCATCTCTTTTCATTTCTTGTCTTTTTGCCCAAAAATCTCTCCGCTTAAAAAACCCTTTAAATTCTAAAGTAAATAAATGTGATTTTTTATTCTGCGTTTCGGAAATCAAGGTCCAGATTTAAAAGGTCATAAAGTCAAAATTCACATTTAATTTTTTACTAAAACTTTTTTTTTTTTTTTTGAAAATTATTCAATACAATGGTGGAGTTTTTTAAACTCTACTGACAGTACATAGAGTATTAACCCTTATTTTTTTTGGTAATGTTAACAAATGCTTATTAAACTTTGATTAATTATTTAATTTGGTAATCTAACTTCTAATTGTTTCCATGTTACTATTAAACTTTTAATTTTGCTCTAATTTGGCCACTGACTCGTTAATGGCCGTTAAAAAGGTGACATGACAGTTAAAATATTTTGTCTAATAACACATTTAGTCCTCCACGTTTACACATTCAAACAATTTAGTCCTAATTCGAAATAAAAATAATAAATTTAACCCTTATTATTTACACATTATTTCAATTTGACCCTATTTTATTAAAAATAATTTAACCTTAAACTCTAAACATAAAATGTCACACACTGATTAATATATATTTATTATAATGTAGGGAAATTGAAAGGGAAAATACAGTCAAGGTGTTTCGAACATGTGACCTTAGCATTGGGTGCAATAGCTTTAGCCATTGAGACTTAGGGCCTGTTTTTGGTTGCGTTTCGCAACCAAAAATCACATTTTTAAGTGCTTTTAGTTAAAACAGGCTGTTTTTGGTTGCTTTTAAAACTAGCTTTTCCACCCAAACCAAGAAGCTGGATTTTATAGCTTCTTGGGTGGAAAAGCTAGTTTGAAAATAAAATTACTTTTTTACCCTTATTATTTAATTATAATTTATTTTTAAAATAATGTTTATGCATACATAATTGTAAAATAATATATATTGTATAATATTTATATTGAGAATAAAATTGTTTTATTTGTACTTTATTTTATATTTATTATTAATGTGTAAGTGGTATGTCCGTATATAATCTAGAATGTAATTTATATTTTCAGATTAAATTTTATAAAAAATATTTTTTTATTATAATTGAAATTGATTTATTTCATAAATCATAACATTAATTAAATTGAACAATCACCCAAATTTACTTTTACTTTTTAATATCATGTCTAAAATAGACTTTTTATCTCATGAAAATCACTTTTTGACTTCAATGACAAACACTAACCAGTTTTTCAAAACTACTTTTCAACAGCTAGTTTGAAAATCACTTTTTTCACCACACTTTTTAAAAGCAACCACAAACTAAGCCTTAGGCAATTCTTATTCAAGGCTTGCCTTGATATTTATTAACCGTTTGCATGTCTGAATAGTAATAATAATAATAATAATAATAAAAGGCCTGAATTACCTCTCCCCCCATTAATGCATCCATCTGTTTCCGATGGAGGGTAAGAGAGAAATCCAGAGAATTCTAAAGCTCTCCCCAACCACAACCGTCGTCATTATCTTCGATCTCGGTCACCACTCGACGGTGGCGTGCACCTTCGTCACCCCCTTGACTGCCACCATCCCCTGGCCACCACGCGCAGATTCGTCGCTTCGATCGCCATGAAACTCAGGTTGAAGCGTCGGCAATTCAAGGGTTTTTCACCCCTTGGTTCTTTTTGTTTTTGACCGCCGCCACCACCGGTGTGGGACACCGCCATCAAAGCCGAACTCCCCTCATCGAGGTAGTCTTTTCCTTACCGGCCGATTTAAGAAAACAACGTTGTTGGAGCCTAATCGGAGACTGCCACTGTTTTCCGATTATGTGTAAGTAAGGTGAGTTTCTTGGTTGATTTGAGTTGGTTAGGTGTTGTAGTTTGTTTAAACTATTTGTTGGTGTGCTGATCTG
Organism: Hibiscus trionum; assembly: GCA_030270665.1. NCBI lineage: Eukaryota > Viridiplantae > Streptophyta > Magnoliopsida > Malvales > Malvaceae > Hibiscus > Hibiscus trionum. The sequence continues at coordinate 46,819,042 of BSYR01000017.1, read as the reverse complement.
TGAGTTTGTCGTCGTCAGTGGTATTTTCTGGTCGTTTTGGGCCGCACGTGAAGGACATGCACTATCCGAGGCGATTTCGATCGTCGTTTCGGTTATAGCCGATCTGGCCCGGTCCGACCGGATGGGTCGGTCCGACATTGCACTGAACCGGCTTGGCTCAAACCCAGCCTACCAAACCTAAGAACCGACTTGTTATATTATGATTTGGGCCAGCCTAATAATCCCCAATAGCCTTAGTCTCATACTCGGTTGATCCAAGCCAAAACTCAAACCCGATTAACCGACCCAAATCTGCCTTATCTGACCCGAGTCCAGACTTGACCCGCCTGCCCGACTCGTTAACTTGTTGACCGAGTCAACTCGTTCGTGTTTACTCAGTGAGTCAACCCGTTCGAGCCAACTCAATGAGTCAATTTGTCTGAGTCAACCCGGTTAACCGTTTACCAATTGACCGATGATGTCAGCGTTAACTTTGACTGTTGGCGTCATCTTTGACCATTGATCATTGACTTTGACCAAAAAGTCAAATTTTCAGAAAACCCCTAGTTTATGTTTTCCGACGTCTTGAGTTTGTTTTGAAGTCTGTTTCTTGAAATTCTAACCCGAAAGCTTCCGAATCTAACCTTGAATCGAACTTGCTTATGTATTTAATAATTCAGTTAAGAGCAGTGTGAATAAGGACTGAATTTGGAATTTGTGTAATTGAATTCATATTATTTTCTTGATAAAAGACCTAATGCTCGAAATGCTTGGATGAGAAATGACAAAAATGCCCTTGAGGTAAAAGAATGACTAAAATACCCCATAACAAAGGAAATGATTTGTAATTTTACACTTGATATGATAAAATGATTACTCTATATGAATCCATATTCTATGGTGAAAGAATTCGGTATTAAAGTGAAAATATGTAAGATAATAAAACACTTGAAGTACCCGAACTCTGGACAAACATCTGAAGATAAATTTACAGGAAGTTTAACGTATTCCTGAACAGATCTAAATGACAGTAGATAATGGATTGATTAGAATGATTAAAATGACTGAAATAACCTCATGCACTAAAATTACCAAATTAACTGAAATGATGGATAAACCCTCGATAATTGAAGAATTGTTTGGAAATACCAAAAGTACCTAAATGACTAAAACACCCTTGGGCATCGAAGTGTCTGAAATACACTCGAATACTAAAATGACTGAAAACACACTCAAAACTTGGAATAAGAAATATCAACAAAGCTAAACGAGTGTGATGGCTCCAAAAGTTGTATTACACGATCCGTGGTTGTTGGTCATTTGAAATGCTAAGGTAATATTGGAAGAATGTTGTATGAAGGTATGTTCGATTTATTTGGAGAAAATACATTGTTAATTATAAGAATAACATGTTGTCGTAAATAGTACATTTGGTGCTAAGGATTAAATTCGTGTGATATGCATATGTCTGAATACTTGGTAAGCACCACAATAGAGTGAAATGTTCATTTTTAGTGGACTTAGAGGATGGATAATCTGTTAGAAGTCTTGGATGCAAATGTCTATAATGCCCATATGTGATATAAAGCCTGACTCATGTATGACAGTCACTCCTTAACATCGTTGGTGCCCTCGTAGGTAGTCTCAAGCGTGTCCCACACCTCATTTGCACTTGTACAAAAGGACATCTTTGAATACATGTCCGGTCCGAGTGCACAAAAGAGCATGTGCAAGGCCTTGTCATTGACTTGTAGCCTCTTCCTTTCTTCATCGGTCATTTCTTGTTTGGCCTTGGGAACTTGTGTATCACCTTCTTACTACATTGGAATGGATAACCTGTCTCCGATTACATCCCAAAGGAGATAATCGTTGGATTTGGTGAATAGCCTCATCTGGTTCTTCCAATATGGGTAGTTGTCCCCATTGAAGAATGAAGGTTTGGTGGTGGATTGACTCTCATACAAGTTGGTTGAAGTAGACGCCATTTTTTTATTGTCGATTGATTGGATTGCTTCAAGGATCGCCTCTTGTAGATGTTAATCTCTTAAAGAGTTAGGCTATGATACCAATTCTTGTGTGGATAAATCGATGAATAAATGACCAAGAGGGGGTGAATTGGCTTTTAAAAGTTTGAGGGATGAATTTGGTAAATTGAAAATAAATGCACAAGAGATTTATAGTGGTTCAAGCTTAGAACAAGCTCTACATCCACTACCTTAGCTCCCACTAAGGATTTTTAACCAATTTCACTAGAAATTCTTCCTCTTTTCTCTGATTAGGAGGAAACCTTACAAACAGATTAAGCTTTCTACCCAAAGCTTAATCAAGACTCACTCTTTACAAGAGAAGTTTTGGATAAAAAGAAAATCCTCACAACAGGTGAACATTTGCCCAAATACAAGTTCACTCTAATCCCACACTTGAAATAAATTAATACAAGAGAAATACACAAGTTGGGTATTGAGGGTTTTACTCTAAATAGCTCAAATGGATTGGATTTTTGCTTGAATATGCTTGACTTGTTCAACAGTTGTTGTAGCTCTAATTGCTTGCTTTTATACCTCTTCATTGAATTCTAATTGTTTGGGTGGTTGGCATCATCAATAGAGTCGTTGGGTTCTCTTTTTCCCACCATAAATAGAGTTCTGCAACATATCGTATCGATACCTGTTAAAAGAAGAAAGAGTCGTTGTAGACAAATAGTGTATCGATACACGAAGAGGCGTATCTGTACGGAAACCATATTTTACATAAAGGATTGATACGACATAGTGTGTATCGGTACCGATTTTGCTCACTAGAATCTGGAGAATTAGTTAGCTAAAAAGTGTATCGGTACGGTAGTTAGGCGTATCGGTACTATTAACCAATTTTCAAAATGTTTGATTCCAATAGACTGACAATGCAACGGTCAAAAATTAAATGCTAAGATTTTTCAAATCATACCAACTCGTATCAGTACGGAAAGAAGCGTATCGATACGGTAAGTAGCTTTTAGTTTCCAGGTTTACATCGAGTCTGAAAACTGTATCGATACAACAATGAGCGTATTAATAGACTTTTCTTAACTCGTTTCCAGTAGCCAAAAATTGTATCAATACGGATGTAACTGTATTGGTACGCCTGGACTAAACTTCAAAGTTTTAGTTCGAAAAACACTTAGAAAATATTTGGGATACTTGGCTTTTTATTTAGAAATACTTAAAGTTCGAGTCCTTGTCCTCTTGTGAGTCTTTTGAGTATTTAAAATTTATTTTTTATTTTGCAATTAAGTCCATGAAAAATATTGTTATATCAAAATCAATTTTGGTTTTACAAAGTGATAACCGGATTTTGCCGAATACTCTCCATCTTTCGTACCATATATTCAAGTTAGTCCATTTTCTTACACACGCGCCCAAAACAAACATACACGACTGCAAACAAGGCTCACAAGAGAGCACACAACAACTCGGGCCCAAGCCCAACACTTGAGGACCTCCAAAGATGCCAAAAGCCCAACTTACAGGCATGTGTTTCGAAACAGGCTTGCTCGTTTCGAAACACATGTCCCAGTTTTAAAAGCTAGACTACCCGTACCGATACGGCCCACCTCGTTTCGGTACAGGGTTCCTTTTTCGCCTAGACGTTCCGAAACACGTTCCGGAACAGACCCTCACAGTAGCCAAAATGTTTCGATACGCGTATCGGAATAGGGGTTCACAGTAGCCAAACCGTACAGGAACGCGTTCCGTTACGGGTGTCCCTAGAACCACACTCGTTCCGAAACGACCTTATCCGTTCCGAAACGCCTGCAGTCAGTGTGTTTCTAAAATCAGTTCTAGGCATCTCCAAACGTCCCCAACATGTTTCAAACATCAAGAATCAAGACACAACATGCAAATACATACTCTAGAGGCATACACCCTACTACAAACATGTTCGAACACTTAACATACATAAAAAGCAATTCATAAAGGAATTCAAGCATTCACCAAATGCATTACATATCAAGTCAACATGCCTTTAAACAACCACACATAGCATTCATGGAATAAGGTCCTAAGCCTTCAAAAAAAGGAATTTAAGCAACAAGGTAAACATGGTTTACAATCCACGACATAGAAGCATAACATACTCAACCTAGTATCATCGCTCAACATGCTAGAACATCAACAAAACCAACTAAGGAGTTTGAACTCCAACACCATACAAGTCTAATACCCCCAATGTCTAGGTATTATTACAATTACTTAAATCATACTTGAGCTACTTGAGAACTCCAAAAAGCTCCTCCCTTGCCCACTTGCCTTCCGAACTCTAACGATCTGCATGTTGGAAAAAGGAGAGCGTAAGCTGGATAGCTTAGTGAGCGAAGCTCTAAAACTCATCAATCATGCAGTTTTCAAAACACATTGCTTAAATGATAAATAAATCATTGAATGCACGAAACGTATCACAACAAGACAACTACATGGTTTGCACATGCACAACCAACACACACGGTGGGACCACACATCACCGTTCGACTAGTAGTTTTTCGATGGGACCACTCATCACCTTACTCTACTACTAGTCACTACCGGTGGGAACACTCATCACCGTAGTTATGACAACCATCACGTGAGGCTCGACATCAACAACGACTACACAACACAACGGATGTAAAGCAATCCAAAATGCACATGATTCCACAACTAATAGTCACGCATCAACATATAACCAATAAGGTAGGATTAGTAAACTTACACTTGGGCTTAGATGAGCCCTCAAGGCTCCACCCAAACCCCCAAGAATCCCATTTCGAAAGCAAAACAAGGTTAAACATTTCCACTCACCGTTGCAACCCAAACGGAAGCCGAACATCGATCTCAACTCTCCAAATTTCCCGGATTCGTGCCCGAAGCCTCTCCAATGATTTCCCTTGGTTCTAGTCAATCAAAAACAACAATTTACTCAATCATTCAGCCCCAAAATGACTGTCACAATCAAGATACATTTCCAAGACCCATTTACCACATTTCCAACCCAAGAACCAACAAAACATCCTTCATTTTCGTACTCCCTAATGACCCAGCAGGAAACTACCAAATCCAATGCCCAAAACACCTCCAAACATCCTCAAAACACCATTCTAATATCACTATAACCCCAGCCCAACTCCCTTTCACCAAACCACACCAAAAACACAAAGTTTGACACTTTTAAAATACCCCCAAAACCCAATTTCGGGATTCTTAACAAAAATTAACCAAATTGAGATATAATGTACCTTAGGGCTAGGTTAACTCATAATTTAACTCTACACATCAAAATAAAACGAAAACCCACTAAAGTTTCATGCTTTTCTTTGAAAACTATGAAAACTCAAAAACTTTGAAAGATAATTTCTATGAAAACTAAAGCTATGGAAATGTTGGAACTAGTGAGGAGAATTCAAAAACGTGCTTACCTTGAAGAGAACACTTGAATTGAGGGTGAGATTTGATGGAATAGTGTTTTAGGGGATAAGAGAGGTTTAACGTGAAATGAAGAGAAAAAGATGATGGATAGCCAATTTCAAAACCCCCTTTTCTCATATTTTATTTCCCTTTACATTAAAATTACCAAAATGCCATTAATGACTCAAACTCTTTTTAATTTAAACCAAAGCTTAATTAAATTTTAAAATGAACCCACGACTCGAACCCGATTTACCCGAGTAACATCCGACCCCTAAACCCGGGGCGTTACAACTCTCACCCACTTAAGGAATTTCATCCCCAAAATTACCTGACTGAAAGAGATAAGGAAACTTTCCTTTCCTTATCCTCTTTTCTCTCCCAAGTGGCCTCGTCCACCCCTCGACGTTGCCACCTCATTTTGACCAACTCAATTGATCTACCACGCAACACCTTGCTGTCTGAGGCTAAGATCTCCACTGGTTCCTCATCATATGTCAAATCCGGATTCAATTCAATCTCTTCTATGGGCATTATGTGAGACGTATCCGATCTACACCTTCGAAGCATCGACACGTGGAACACATCATGAATCTTCTCTAGCTCGGTCGGGAGTCTCAATCTATATGCAACGGGACCAATTCTCTCAAATACCTCATAAGGTCCAATGAACCTCGGACTCAACTTACCTTTCCTACCAAACCTTATCATCTTATTCCAAGGTGAGACCTTCAAAAACACTTTTTCACCCACGACATACTCTATCTCTTTCCTCTTTAAGTCGGCATACGATTTCTGTCGATCTGAAGCTGCCTTCAAACGATCACATATCAACTTTACCTTCTCGGTAGTGCCCTTAAGCAAATCAGGCATTGGTACAAGCTTATGTCCGGCTTCGGCCCAACAAATCGGAGTCCTACACCTCATACCATACAGAGCTTCATACGGTGCCATCTGAATACTAGCCTGATAACTGTTGTTGTATGCAAACTCTACTAACGGTAGGTGTTTCTCCAATGAACCCTGAAAATTGATGATACATCTCAACATATCTTCCAACACCTGAATCACTCTCTCAGACTGACCATCTGACTGCGGATGATATGAAGTACTGAAGTTCAACCAAGTACCCAAGGCACGATGCAAACACTCCCAAAATCTAGTTGTAAACCTCGGATCTCGGTCTGACACAATCGATTTTGGTACCCCATGTAGTCTCACTATCTCACAGATGTACATATCGGCCAACTTATCTAAAGTCTATGTAGTATGAACGGGTATGAAGTGCGCACACTTAGTAAATCTATCAACTATCACCCACACGGAATTTTTCTTCGAAGGAGTCAACGGTAAACCTGACACAAAGTCCATGGTGATACGTTCCTACTTCCATTCCAGAATCTTCAACGGCTATAACAACCCTAAAGGAAAATGATGCTCGGCCTTGACTCGCTGACAAACCATACACTTACTCACAAACTCGGTCACATCCTTCTTCAATCCAACCCAATAGTACTCTTCTTTTAACCCTCTATACATCTTCGTACTACCTAGATGCATAGCAAAAGGACTGTTATGAGCTTCATTCAAGATCGTACATCTCAACTCGGCATCTTCCGGAACCACTATCCTATCCTTGAAACATAGGATCTCATTCTCACCAAAACAATACTCGGTAGGCCTGTCTTCGGCTATATCTTGCACGTGAGGTGCCAAAGACTCGTCTCGCAACTGCTTCTCCCGAATCAACTGAACTCCCACTTTTCTGCTCAAAGCATCGGCCACTACGTTTGCCTTACCCGGATGGTATTCTATCGTAAGGTCATAGTCCTTAAGAAGTTCTAACCACCTACGCTGTCTAAGGTTCAACTCCCTCTGAGACATCAAGTACTTCAAACTCTTGTGGTCGGTATATACGGTACACTTCTCACCATAAAGATGGTGTCTCCAAATCTTCAATGCAAACACCACTGCGGCTAACTCTATGTCATGGGTGGGATAGTTCTTCTCGTGAACTTTCAACTGCCTCGAAGCGTAAGCTACAACATTACCTTCTTGCATAAGCACACAACCTAAACCTACGTATGATGCATCACTATAGACCACAAATTCTTTTCCCGTTTTAGGTTGAATCAAGATAGGAGCCTCGGTCAAAGCTTTCTTCAACTTCTCAAACGCTTCTTGCCTTGCATCTGACCACTCATAGGGGACATTCGTCTGAAGCAACTTAGTCAAAGGAGCCGCTATCCTAGAAAATCCCTCGACAAAACTTCTATAGTATCCCGCCAAACCTAGGAAACTACGGATTTTTGTTACTAACTTCGGTTGTTTCCAATTCACTATAGCTTCTATCTTCTTGGGATCCACACTAATCCCATTAGCCGAGATCGCGTGACCTAGGAAGACTACCTCCCTAATCCAAAACTCACATTTGCTTAGCTTGGCATACAATTGATTCTGTAGCAGGGTCTGAAGCACTAACCGCAAATGCTCATCATGCTCTTCTTCGGTCCTAGAGTACACTAGGATGTCATCTATGAACACTACCACAAGTCTGTCTAAGAACTCATGAAACACACGGTTCACCATATCCATGAAAGCTTCTGAAGCGTTAGTCAACCCAAAAGGCATCACCAAGAACTCATAGTTCCCATAACGTGTACGAAAGGCTGTCTTCGGTATGTCCACATCCTTTACCTTCAACTGATAGTACCCGGATCTCAAGTCGATCTTCGAAAACATGGAAGCACCTCTTAGCTGATCAAGCAAGTCATCTATCCTAGGCAAAGGGTACTTGTTCTTCACTGTCACTTTGTTCAACTGCCTATAATCTATACACATCCTCATGCTACCGTCTTTCTTTTTCACAAACAAAACCGGAGCACCCCATGGAGAAATACTAGGCCTAATAAAACCTCTATCGGATAACTCCTGAAGCTGCGTCTTCAACTCTTTCAACTTCTTCGGTGCCATTCTATACGGAGCAATAGAAACTGGTGCAGAATTGGAATACGTCTCAATAGCAAACTCAACTGCTCTATCTGGAGGCAAACCCGGCAACTCTTCCGGAAAACACTCGAAAATTCACAAACTGTTCTGATGTCTTGTGGTCTAACCTCACTCATATTCGGATTCATCACATAAGCCAAGTAAGCTTGACAACCCGAACTCAACAACTTCTGAGCTTCCAAAGCCGAAACAACATTGGACAAGAACCTAAGGTTCTCACCAACTACCACAACCTCAAAGTCATCCGTAAGTCTCAAGGAGACTCTTTTGGTCTCAAAGTCAACCCTAGCTCTATGCTCTACGAGCCAATCCATGCCCAAAATTACGTCAAAGCCATAGAACGGTAACTCCATCATATCAACATGAAACACGTGGCTCTGAACCATCAAGGGACACCTCCTATACATTTTCCTAACTACCACTGTATCACCAAAAGAGCTAGTAACATTCACACCCACCTCTAACCGTTCACATGGTAACCCTAATGACCTTGCATGCTCACCCAAAATATATGAATGTGTCGACCCCGAATCTATCAAAGAAAGCAAACTCAAAGACTGTAATGAGAAATTACCTGCAATGACATCCGTGTCATTCCCAGCCTCTCGCTCAGCATACACCCTAGCCGGTCCTCCTCCTTCGGGCTGAACTGCCACTACGTGAGCTAAGTTCCTCTGACCCTCGTTCCTCAGCTGAAAGTTTTCACGACCGCGCCCACGGCCTCTCTGATGCTCAAAACCCCTAGCTGGAGCCGGTCCGCCCCTAGCCGGGTGTGGACAGTTACGCCTCATATGATCTCGGGAACCGCAGTTTCAACATGGCCCAAAGGTACCCGTACGCTCGCCCTGGTGGCGTCTCCCGCATCTAGTGCACTTCGGAGTGTGCACCACAGCTCCTTGGCCCTGATTGCCCCATCCATAGCTACCACCCCTATGCCTCGAATCAGGCTGATACCTCCTATCCATATGCCTCTTGGCATGATCCCTATCCCAGTTCGCGTGTCTCTTCCCGGAATCGGACCCACTAGCACGGGAACTGGAGCCCAAGTTCTGCTCAATATCCTTAGCCCTAGAGACCAAAACATCGAACTCAGTGTAGTTAGAGGCAAGCATGTAGGTCTTCACACCTCTAGTCAACCCATACCGGAAGCGCTCACACCGCTCCCTCTCGCTAGGAACCAACTCAGGTGCATACTGGCTCAATCTCACAAACTGAACCTCATACTCAGACACGGTCATGTTGCCCTGAACCAATGCCATAAACTCCCTCTTCTTCTCATCCAAGTATCGAACTCCGAGATACTTCCTCTTGAAGGCATTTCTAAAGAACTCCAACGTGATATCCGCTTCGGCCATACCCAAAGTAACAGTGGTCCACCAAGTATATGTGTCCCCCTGAAGCAAGGAGACGATGCAACCCAACTTACGGGCGTCTGAGCCCTCAATCTGACCCAAGATGCGTGTGGTACTCTCAAGCCACGCCTCCGAACCCTCGGGAGTCAACCTACGGAACTCAACTCCGCCCAAACTACGGAGCCTCTCTAGGGGTAATCTTGTCCTCGCACCCTGAGGTGGTGCTGCGGCTTGTACACCGACCAAAGCTGTCTGAAAAGCTCCGGCTATGGTCTGAATCAAATGGGTCATGTCCGCGCCCGCTGGACCCTAACCCGCATGTGCTCCAACACCTCAACATTAGCATCGGCTTGAGGCCCATTACCATCACCTCCGACTTGCGCACCAGCCAGAGGCACGTTACCTTTCGCCACCCACTCCATTACCACCGGGAGCAGGAGGAATAGGAGGCTCACCCCCGGGTGCCTGGTCACCCGCTCTAGGTCGCCCCCTCGGTCTCACCATATCAAGATAGAATCTAAAACAAAAAACACACAACACACAAGAAAAACGTTAGGTTAGCAAAAGGGCAAGGACTTAGGTTCTCAAGCTCGTTTAATTAAAACCATTTTTGACAACAACACCTAGCAATGGGGACATTTGACTAACCCTTAACCAAATCAAAAGGCCATTAAAACATGCTTCCAAACACCGTACTAGCAAGCAAACTTCAAGCATACATGGTAAAACACTCATCGATACCAAGCAACAACATAACACATAAAACATACCTCACTTACCTACCCGAGGTCTCGAAAACCTCAGGCTCTGATACCACCAAATGTAACCCCCTCGTCTCGGTCTAAACGACTGACCGGTCCGAGTAGGTTACACGGGGAAAACTGAAGTGAAACCCGTTAAGGCTCCCCTTCGGTTAGCAACCCTAGAAAATTTTCTTTAATTATCTTGTCTAGATGGATCATTAAATCCTATGTGTGGAACGACAGCGGGTAAGCAAGACAAGACTAAGCAGACGAGACGTGAGTTAATTTAAATTTACCATATATTCAAGTTAGTCCATTTTCTTACACACGCGCCCAAAACAAACATACACGACTGCAAACAAGGCTCACAAGAGAGCACACAACAACCCGGGCCCAAGCCCAACACTTGAGGACCTTCAAAGATGCCAAAAGCCCAAATTACAGGCCCGTGTTTCGAAAAAGGCTTGCCCGTTTTGAAACACAGGTCCCAATTTTAAAAGCCAGACTACCCGTACCGATACGACCCACCTCGTTTCGGTACAGGGTCCCTTTTTCGCCTAGACGTTCCGAAACACATTCCGGAACAGACCCTCACAGTAGCCAAAACGTTTCGGTACGCGTATCGGAATAGGGGTTCACAGTAGCGAAACCATACCAGAATGCATTCCGATACGGGTGTCCCTGGAACCACACCCGTTCCGAAACGACCTTACCCGTTCCGAAACGCATGCAGTCTGTGTGATTCTAAAATCAGTTCTAGGCATCTCCAAACGTCCCCAACATGCCTCAAACATCAAGAATCAAGACACAACATGCAAATACATACTCTAGAGGAATACAACCTACTACAAACATGTTCGAACACTTAACATACATAAAAAGTCATTCATAAAGGAATTCAAGCATTCACCAAATGCATTACATATCAAGTCAACATGCCTTTAAACAACCACACATAGCATTCATGGAATAAGGTCCTAAACCTTCAAAACACAAGGCATTTAAGCAACAAGGTAAACATGATTTACAATCCACGACATAGAAGCATAACATACTCAACCTAGTATCATCGCTCAATATGCTAGAACATCAACAAAATCAACTAACGAGTTTGAACTCCAACACCATACAAGTCTAATACCCCCAATGTCTAGGCATTATTACAATTACTTAAATCATACTTGAGCTATTTGAGAACTCCAAAAAGCTCCTCCCTTGCCCACTTGCCTTCCGAACTCTAACGATCTGCATGTTGGAAAAAGGAGAGCGTAAGCTGGATAGCTTAGTGAGCGAAGCTCTAAAACTCATCAATCATGCAGTTTTCAAAACACATTGCTTAAATGATAAATAAATCATTGAATGCACGAAACGTATCACAACAAGACAACTACATGGTTTGTACATGCACAACCAACACACACGGTGGGACAACACATCACCGTTCGACTAGTAGTTTTTCGATGGGACCACTCATCACCTTACTCTACTACTAGTCACTACCGGTGGGACAACTCATCACCGTAGTTATGACAACAACAACGACTACACAACACAACGGATGTAAAGCAATACAAAATGCACATGATACCACAACAAATAGTCACGCATCAACACATAACCAATAAGGTAGGATTAGTAAACTTACACTTGGGCTTAGGTGAGCCCTCAAGGCTCCACCCAAACCCCTAAGAATTCCATTTCGAAAGCAAAACAAGGTTAAACATTTCCACTCACCGTTGCAACCCAAACGGAAGCCGAACACCGATCTCAACTCTTTAAATTCTCCGGATTCGTGCCCGAAGCCTCTCCAATGATTTCCCTTGGTTCTAGTCAATCAAAAACAACAATTTACTCAATCATTCAGCCCCAAAATCACTGTCACAATCAAGATACATTTCCAAGACCCATTTACCACATTTCCAACCCAAGAACCAACAAAACATCCTTCATTTTCGTACTCCCTAATGACCCAACAGGAAACTACGAAATCAAATGCCCAAAACACCTCCAAATATCCTCAAAACACCCTTCTAATATCACTATAACCCTAGCCCAACTCCCTTCCATCAAACCACACCAAAAACACAAAGTTTGACACTTTTAAAATACCCCCAAAACCCAATTTTGGGATTCTTAACAAAAATTAACCAAATTGAGATATAATGTACCTTAGGGCTAGGTTAACTCATAATTTAACTCTACACATCAAAACAAAACGAAAATCCACTAAAGTTTCATGCTTTTCTTAGAAAACTATGAAAACTCAAAAACTTTGAAAGATGATTTCTATGAAAACTAAAGTTATGGAAATGTTGGAACTAGTGAGGAGAATTCAAAAACGTGCTTAGCTTGAAGAGAACACTTGAAATGAGGGTGGGATTTGATGGAATAGTGTTTTAGGGGATGAGAGAGGTTTAACGTGAAATGAAGAGAAGAAGATGATGGATAGCCAATTTCAAAACCCCCTTTCTCATATTTTATTTCCCTTTACTTTAAAATTACCAAAATGCCATTAATGACTCAAACTCTTTTTAATTTAAACCAAAGCTTAATTAAATTTTAAAACGAACCCACGACTCGAACCCGATTTACCCGAGTAACATCCGACCCCTAAACCTGGGGCGTTACAAAAGATTTCATGAGCAATAATGATGTTGTCTTGGATGAAACTCCCATTCACAAAAGTTGATTGACTCGGAGAAATAATATCTAGAACGATAATTTTAAGTCTCGGAGCCAGAATCTTGGTGACGACTTTAAGGGAAAAGTTACATAGGCTAATTGGCCGAAAGTGAGAAACATATTCTAGATTCTTTCTCTTCGGGATGAGGATAATGTTCGTCTTGTTGATCCCACCATTAAGAATACCACAACTGAAGAAATGGGTAACCATAGCAATAAGATCACCCTTAATAGTACTCTAAAACTTCTGAAAGAAAATACCCGAAAAACCATCCGGCCCTAGAGATTTCAACGGCCCCATACTGAAAACCGCTTCCCGTATTTCTTCTTCCAACACATTCTTGTTGAGCATCAAATTTATATCAGAAGAGATAATAGATGGAATGATCTCCGATAAACATTCATAATTAATTGAGTCATCTTTGGCATAGACTTTTCGAAAGTGCTCTTGAAAGTGGGAAGCAATAGCCGACTCTTCCTCCAACCAATCACCATTATCATTTTTTAACCTGTAAATTGTATTGGATCGCCTATTTTGGATGGTGGTAGTATGGAAGAATTCCGTGTTCCGATCCCCCGAACTTAAGCCAGTCAATTCGAGCTCTTTGGTGCCAGTGTTTTTCCTCGCTCTCCCACAAGCTATCAAGCTCTGATTTTAGCTTCTTACATTCCTCCGCTTCAGTCTTGCTCATCCTTTTTTCTTGCAAGGTTTTAATTCTATTAATTATCTCATCTGTCGTCTTTTTGTTTTCCCGTACTTCACCTAGCTCCATTGAATAAGTTTAGATCTTGTTTTGTTCAACTTCCTCCCAAATGATTTGTTGTTACTAAGGTAGTTAATCGACTCCCATCCTTCTTGGACTTTCACCGAGCATTCTTCCTCGAGTAACCATTTAGATTCGAATTTAAAGTCTTTCTTGTACCTTTTGTTCATCCTTTAGGGGAGCAGGAAGATCAGAGCATGGTCAGATGCGATAGCGGCATCGAGAAGGCCAATAGCTTTAGGAAAGACATTGCTCCATTCAAGCGAAGCCAACACACGGTCCAATTTTTCCGCAATAGCACCATTTTCGCTTCATTGATTAGACCAAGTAAATGTCCCTCATTTAATAAGGAGCTCTAAGAGACAGGAACAATCAAGAAAGTCATAGAACCATTTTGCTTATGATGAATTGAAAGGGAGCCCTTCATATTTCTCCTCCGGCCTAGCCACAATATTCGAATCGCCTATTATGCACCATTTCTCACTCACGTTCCTTCTGAGGAAGGATAAAGGTTACCAAAAAGTACGCTTGTCCTCGGCATATAGAGGACCATAAATAAAGGTCATGCTAGTGTCGCTCGACCGCCACAAAGCAAGACCACCAACAATCCCAATCGGGTCAACGTAGAATGACTTTGTCATCTTCATTTTAATTTTAATTTTCTCCAAATATCTCTTTTTTGGCTTTGTTTCACTTAGGAAAATGATATCAGGCTTGAGCTTGAAAGCTGCATTCTTGAGGGCCCTTACCGTTTCTTTATTGCCGAGCCCCCTGACATTTCATGCCATAAGAGCCATAGAAACCACCCGAGAAACAAAGGAACAAACAGAGAATGACCAAAGAAAATATACCTTCACAGAGCCAAACTCAGAGAAACAGCAGGCAAACCACAAGCAAATCAACTTCCCCAGAACAGAAGATCAAAGCTTGCACCGAAGCAAGACAACGATACTAGAACAAACCAGAGGAACCCAAACAACCGACCAGCAATGTCGGGGAGAAAAAAACAATCACAAATCATGCGCCAAAAGTAGAAGATCAAAGAGGAACAGTAAACGAACTGACTAAACAAAGATGGGAAAACCAAAACGGATACAGACCAACATAAAGGAGAAAAAAAGAAGGAACAAAAAATGGACCTTGAATACTGGAAACAAGCTCGCAACCAGAAAAAGAGCACAAGAAAACTAGAAACACAGTCGCAATCCAAACAAGAACTAGAGTTGAAAAAGACTAAAGACCCAGCGAAAAATCTCTACTCCAAAAGCCAGAAGCTACCTTGTCCACAATGGGTAGTGTCTGAAGAAACGAAGGGGAAAACGAGCCAAAACCAAACATGAAATCAGAATCCCAATTTAAAATAATAAAAAAAACCCAATACAATCGACAGAAACTAGAACTCTAGAAATTGGGGGAGAAAAGTCACATCTGCCTCGCTCTTTGGTCTTTTCGATCTTTTATATATATAAAAAAAAAAACTCACTCTCTCACCAAAATTAAGTGTACAACATAGGTCGATCTTAATTAATTAAGGTAAAGCTTTGGAACCGGAAGGGCCATTAGCGATGCCACGTGGGGAGCTGGCAAAGTCATGGCTCTTGCAACCCACCCTTACAAACTATTTTTTTACCCTTGCAATATATATTTTTAATTTGACCCCTGCTAGAATTTTAAATTATAATTTATTTTACTATTTTAATATTATAATTTTTTTTCCTTAGTGGTAAAATGTATGAGTAAAATTTTCACCCTGAAATGCCTGATTTCATTGCAATTTTCTTAAGAGCAAGGCACTTTAAATAAGTTTTCAAGTTGCAAAAGCGTCTCTTGGTGATCAGGAAACTATAATGAATATGGGGATAATAAGTAAAATTTGCATTGGAAACGTATATGCATGCACTTCCCTCTTCGTTTTCCTCTGCTCTTTTGTTTTAGCTTTGTTTCGGTTCTTTTCATTTTCTCCTGTTTTTGGTTTTCCTTTTTTTTTTCTGTTTTCCGTGACTTTTGTTCTATTTTTTTAAATATTAAAAATAAAATTTTAAAATTATATTAAATTCATTTAATGAATTCAAACTCACGAACATAATATAATTTTAAAATTTTAATTTTAAATCGTGCACTAGCTATAATTTAAAATATATATATTGTTGTTAACTTTAATTTAATTATTAGATTTATTTAATTGTGTTAGATGTTTTTATGCATCATAAGTGTGCGATATTCGAGTTCCCTAAAACCGCATTTACTTCATTTCTCCTGACACTAACAACCATAGAAGACATATATTAGATTATGTACTTCATATCACAAAACCTTGCTTGACCGAGTGGTAAACGTGTTGCTCTTGCATCAAGGGTTTCCAAGTTTGAATCTTTGCAGGGCCAGTTTTTTTTGCTTTCATTCTCCTCTCCAATTAGGTGACACATGTCATTACTTGATTGGAGGATGAGAATAAATTTAATAAATTAAATAAAAATAGCAAAAGTCTTCGAATAAGGTGGTATCACGCGTCACCACCTAATTAAATAATTTATTTATTTTTTAAAATTAAAATTAAGACTAAATGTGTAATTATATCACTTTATTTAACAGTCACGTCAGCCTCTCCGTTATTTTTTAACGGTTGGTGCCTTGATTGGAACCACTTAAATAGTTACGTAGTAAATTTGCCAAAACTAAAAGTATAGTGGTTAAATTAACAACAATCACATAGTTAGTGGAAAATGCACGAGATTATAGGGTTTAAATTAAAAAAATACATGAATAAAAAAAATAAATAAATAAAGTAAAATTAGATTAATTAATAAATAGTTAATGGGTTGGTCAAAGTAGTAAGCAATTTGGTATCGCATAAACAAATCTCGAGTTCAAGGTCATGTGTAAGAAAAAAATCCCCATCAAGAGACTCTCTCTCCAAAATTAGGTGTGAAATGCGGGTCAATTTTAAAAAGTCAAGACAAAGCCTTAGAACCGAGAGGGCCGGTGTCGATGCCACATGGGGAGCTGACAAAGGCTCGGTGGATTGTAAATTGGGGTTTAGAGTTTAGTAAGTTTTTTTAATTTCAAATATTTGTGTATTTAATAATAATAAAGTATTATTTTATTTTAATTTTAAATTATTTTTAAATTTAATAGTAATAATAAATGTCATGTCATATCAAAATATATCATTCATAACTCAATCATCTTCTCACTCCTATTTTGGTCACTCAATTTTTAAAATTTTAATTTAATAATTGAACTTTCAGATTTCTCCTATTTTAGTCACTCTAAATTATTTTATTATTATTTAGTATGAGATTACATTTATTATTATTAAATATGAAAATAATTTAAAATTAAAAGAAAACAATACTTTATTATTATTAAATACACAAATATTTAAAATAAAAAAAACCCACCAAACCCTAAACCCCAAATTACAACCCACCCCCACACCATTCTCACTGACCGACAACCCCACACCTAATTTACTCTCACCTTCACCGGCCATCAACCGGAGTATGAATATTCCACTTGCCTGCAACAATTTCAACAATCTCTGCAGTTTCTTCATGGTGAATATTTTTTTCACTAATCAAACATATATTTATTATTCTCTAGAATGAAAAAACCTTTAGTTCACAAAACATTTTCATGTAATTTCACCCTTCGATCAAAATCAGTTGGTCAAGTTCTCCGAGGCACAAAGAATTTCTTCCGGTGGATTGTGGCTGTGAATGGCCTCAAAGGCCTGAACACAAGCTTTGGAGAATCCCATTAATGCCTGAAAAAAATCGGGAAGGCTAGTTTAGTTCTTAGGTTATTTAAAATCATGGTGAATATTTTTTTTACAGTAAAGTGAATGTAAGTGAGAGTTGGGGTTGTAACTTAGGGTTTAAGGTTTGGATATAAAATATAATTAATTTTTTTATTTTAAATATTTTTATATGTAAGAAAAATAATACATGTCATGTCATAGAAACATAATAAAATAATTTAGAGTGACAAACAGGAGCAATCATGAAGTTCGGTTATTAAATTGTAAATTTTGAAAATTGAGTGACCAAAATAAGAGTGAAAAGATAGTTGAGTGGTGAATGGTGTAATTTACCCTTGATCAAAATCATTGTTAACTTTTTTATTATTGAATATGCTGGTGTGATACAAGAATAACATCTGTTCAACTTTTTTAGTCTTTTCAAAGCCGGCATACACAACATGTATTATTGGTGCTCAAATTTGGGTCCCAAGGGATAATAAACATCTACTTTTGCAAAGGGATGAGCCATTGTTAACTTTTTTAATATACGGAATAATTAATAAGTTTTACTTGGCAACTAAGGTACAGCTTAAACGAAGATTACTCAAAATTAGAATTTCTGTCTAGAATCTCACAAAAAGGGGCAGAACAAATGGTATCTCCATCTACCATCTTCAAATGGTCGGCTGTTTTCTTCCCGTAATACTTTGGGAATGTGAGGATCTTTCAATTTCTGTTGGGAAATGTATATGGGATTTTTTGTTTAATTAATTTTCATATGTAATTTCCAAGTCTTTTTCTTTCATCAAATTAATGATAATTTAAAAGAAATTAACTTCCGTTTCACATGTGGGATTTTAAACATTTCAATATCTTGAGTTGTAGTTTGTGTTTTACATTTTTAAAAAGAGAGAAGAACCAGCATTAGGGGCTTGATAAAGTAGCTAGCTCTTACTCTTTATAATTATCATGTAATAGAGAATACAAATCACTACAACAAAACAGGTCTTTAGCGGCGTTTTTTTAGTTCTATAGCGGCGTTTTTTAATGCCGCTAAAAATATTCTCGGCGCTTTAAAAAGCGCCGCAAGAAGTGCCGCCTAAACCAGCGCCGCAACAGTCCGCGGCGTTTTCGAGCAAGAAACGCCGCAACTGTAACACCCATATTAAAATATGATTAAAAAAAACAAAAGGGGAGAAAGAAAGAAAGGAGAAAAGAAAATAAATAATTGTGGGTTGTAGGGTTTGAACCCTTGACCCTTGGAATCATAAACCCATGCCTTAGCCATCAGGACTATGGCTATCCATGTTGAAAATCTACCATAATTTAATGTTAAGCTATATTTGAAGGGGTATAATGAAAATAAATAAAATAGAACCAAACCCCATCCATAATTAATGCCTCATATTGGATTTGGAAATATCCAGAGAAATCTGATTGTTTTCTCCTCCTAAGACGTTTCAACAACCCAAGCCCGACCACCGCCCTAGTTGCCTCACCGCCGCTCCGTGGCGTTCACCGCCACCACCGCTGGCTTCCCCGTCGAGCCCCGACCAAAACCCCTCTAACCACTCGCTCAGTCGCCGTTCATGTCGTCGGGAATTGAAGGTTAAAGGTTCGTCGAACCTAGGGGTTTTCGAGGCTCTGTTCCTCGTCGTTTCCGGCCACCGTAGGCACCGGTTCGGGGAGTGGTTGCCGCCGTCGTGATCTTCAAGTTGCAGCGAACAAAACCCTGTCGAGGATCGCTTGACCGTCGCCGTTTGAGGCCTCATCGGAGGTTCGTCGGTTAAAGGGGTTAAATTCCGATTTGGTAAGTTTCAGTAATGATTCCGGTGAAAATTCAAGATTTTCAAGTTTAAGGATGAATTGTGGATTGTTTTGGGTGTTTTCCGGTCCGATTCCGACAAGTTAGGGCTGCGCGTGGGCTTCACGCGCCGTCCGGGGCGATTTCCGGCAGCCCTGGACGGTGGCCATTGAACCGGCCGGCCCACCTGAACCGGTCCAGCCTAAACTGGCCCAGCCCAGTGGTAAACCAAGCCCCGTTGACTCGACCCGTTGACCCGACCCGTTGACCCGACCCGTTGACCGACCCGTTGACCGAGTCAACCCAGTGAGTCAACTCGTCCGAGTCAACTCAGTGAATCAACTCGTCCGAGTCAACCCAGTGAATCAACTCGCTGAGTCAGCCTTGGACCAGTGACGTCAGCGTTGACTTTGACTGCTGACGTCAGGGTTGACCGTTGACCTGCCCGTTGACCGTTGACTTTGACCAAAAAGTCAAAAATTCCAGAAAAGTCCTATTTTATGTTTTTCGACGTCCTGAGTCCGATTTTGAAGCCCGTTTCGTGAAATTCTAACCCGAAAGCCTCCGAATTGAACCTTGAACTCGAGTTTGCTTATGTATTTTAATAATCAATTATGAGTAAGGTGATTAAAGACTGAAATTGGAATATTTTTATTGAAGGTATTCGAAGTTCCTTGTATTCGGGGTGCTGAGGACGTCGCATTCGGGTTCGAGAGTGATCGAACGGAGTATAATGGCCGACCGATATAGCATGTATTAAAGGTAATACACTACTACCTCTTGTATGCTTTATGAGCATGTTGGTATTTGTTAATGCATGCATAAAAATGATGATAAGTACTGTTAATTTTGCTCAAGTCAAACCGAATATGGAAACGAGTATGATATTCTAGATAAGATTGCAATGCTCGAACAAGAAGATCAATAAATCAGAAGGATATGGAGTTCAATAAGTAATTAATAAGACAATTAATCTCCAAATCCGACTATTAGTGTCAAATGATCAATGTTAAAAATATTTGGATATAAAATTACGAAAATGCCCTTAAAGTATGAGAATGACAAAAATATCCTTGGAATTGGAAGAGATCCAGAAATCTACAGTGGATATGGTAAAACAATTCGATTCGTCTGGAAACCTCGATCTATTTGTAAAGTTATGAAAAACAAGAATTTAACCTTCGAGATTGTAAGGTGTTAGGTTTCTTTGAATTTGGAATAAATCTCCGAATGTAAATTTACGGGAAACTATCCATGCCTCCGAATTAATTAAGCGACTCAGAATATTGAATTGATTGAAATGGCTAAAAGTTTTGGAAATACTATTATGGTTAAAAATAATCGAAATGATCGTATTGACAAAAAGGGATGAGGTATTCTCGGACATCGAGGTTTGCAATTAACTGGAAGGATGGATAAACCCTTGAGCTCTGAAAGAAATGAAGTGGTTGGAGATACCGAAATTTCTAGAATGGCTGAGACACCCACGAATATTTAAATGATTGAAATACTATAAATGGTTCAATCGACAAAAATGATGGATATCCCGAGTTTCAAAATGACTAAAATACCCCTTGACTGAAATAAGTAAATTTACCTTTGATGAAATTCTAGAAATGTCAATAAAGTTGAAAATGACTGAAATGCCCCTAAGGGTTGAAGCATGACTCATGTACGTCAATCACTCTTGATATTAATATAAGGGTGGAAGTCTTCCCGCACAGAGTATTAGTTCGACTATTCCGTGGCAAGTCTTGTGGTGAAATATGAAAGCAACCGTTCAGATATACGATACAGTTGAATGCATCAGAAGGGTTGGTTAGTACTATAAGGTTGGAATATGTTAGCTCGAATGGTTTTGGAGGCTCGATAAACTTTTGGAAATCTTAATTACTTTAAATCATAAATTCCTCATGATCGAGCTAAGTTACAAAATCACCCTTGATATTAAATGACCAAGATGCCCTCGTTGGCCAAAGTAATCAAAATAGTCCCGAACGTGTCTGATATAGTGAAAGGTCTTGACGTAGAAATCTCTGAATGCCTGGTTGGATACTTGATGAACAAGTAGAATTTCTGAGCTACCGTTTATGCCTTGTTGGTATAAATTACCAAAATGCTCGTGTATGATAAAATGACCATAATGCCCCTGGTAGACTTAAATGGCTAAATCACACATGATATGCCTAAACTCTCAAAGATCTTGATGTATCATCTCCTGAATATCTGGTTCAAACCGCTAGTACGAACCCCCTTTTTATAGGGACTTCGTTTCTAAAACCCGTTCAAATTGTCACAAGGTTAATGTGTTCTCTTCCGTAAATGACAAGTATCTCCAAGGAATAATCTGTTCCACCTAGTGTGTTCCATGTGTGCTACACGACTGTTTTTGCATACTGATTTACATGTTATAATACCGAGCACGTGCATATGACAGACATACTTGAATCTACAGGAACATGACATGTTTTATAAACTAAATATGACTGTATTGTGTTTCTGATATATGCATATGCATCTGATATGACAAACATGTTATATGGATAATGCGTTACTAAAAATATAGTTATTGATTAATGAACTATTGATGATCTGATTCACTGGGGTACTTGGGTTATGATATGAAGTTACCGTCGGCTCAGCCCTGATCCAGCTGGTAAGTCCGCCCGTTTTCGGATCCTAGGCTTCGGCCAGGTCCGCCCGTTTTCGGATCCTAGGCTTCGGCCAGGTCCGCCCGTTTTCGGATCCTAGGCTTCGGCCAGGTCCGCCCGCTTTCGGTTCCTATGCTTCGGCAAGGGCCGCCCGTATTCTAAGGTATATCCTTAGGATGGTACCCACGCCCAATGGGCTCGGGTTAATGCCTGTACATGATACCGCACTGGGGAAACTAAATACTGAAGTATGGTTGGAGGGTAAATAAAGAATTAAAAATGAACTTTACTACTACTTGAAACAAATGTATTTGAAATAAAAAGGTTTACTGCATTATTATTTTTCATGCATTAATGTTGCACCGTTGGAACACACTAGGCACCAAACTCTCTGATTCCTACCTCATATGTTGCTAGCCTATATAATTATCGTCTAATTCTCGATGTATGAATAAAGAGCAAGTATCGTATTCTCGAGTATGATGCTACCTCGAAATAGTAGAACAGAAATGGAGACTGTTACTACGTGGAACATCCTGAAAATGTTATGCCTACCATATATTTGCATGAGCTTATAGCATCTTTTGGTAGTACTGTATTACTGAGCTTTTCCAAGCTCACGTTGTTTTTACCATCGCAGGTTAAAAGAATATATCATGGTATAAAGTTTGACATCAGTGTTTGGAGTTCTCTCGGCGTTGCCTTGGAGTACGGTGATGTATAGTTAGTGGGCATGTATGTCATGTATGGTTTTATGATAGTATTTGTAAAGCACTTTCTGCAATTTCTGTTATGTGTTTAAATGATTTCTTGAAATGATATTTTAAATAAAAGATGATTTTTTACAGTTTAATAAGTGTTTTGAAGAAATAAAATGTTTTTTTATGTGTATTTTACCGTGGGTCGCTCTTGTGACCCTAATGTGACTTCCTAGGATCCGTTATAACGCATAGGCGGGTCTAGGGGGTTACAGCAACAGATCAAAATCTATTTACAAACGATGCGGAAAACTGTCTTATTTTAACAAACGCCGCGAAAAACTGTTATGTAGTGGCGTTTGTACTTTAAAAACGCCGCGAAAAAATTGTTCTGTAGCGGCGTTTGTATTTTCAAACGCCGCGAAAAACACCATATTTTCAAAAAAAAAAAAACTAAAAAAACGCATATTATAAATCCACATTCCTTTTCTCAAATAAACAATTAATACTGGGAACGATCATAACTAAACATTTAAAATAACTTCTAACATTTAAAATCCATTTCCCCAAACTCATACTACACAAACATGCAAAGTTAACATAAATTAAAATTGGAATGAAAGAACCCATTCAAATCAAGACATGGTGAATCTAATACATGAATCAGAAATGAATCAAATACATGAATCAAAAAGAAGTGTATATGACTTTAGATTCTAAAACTATACCAACATCATCATCAGCACTTGCACTTTCCACAAACTCAGAACCAGTGTATATGGCCTTTATTGCACTTTCATGGTCCTGTAAAAAGTGGGAAACATCAAATCATGGAATACTCTATCAGAAGGATAGGAACGAGTGGCTGAGTTTCAAAGTTTCTAAAGAGACACTCAGAGAGATGATACCTTCAAAAATTTGACACCGTTCTCTTTGTATAATTCTTCATATCTTTGAGCAAGAGAAAGAGTGAATAATCTTTGCAAAAGTTATTCTCTCGGAAAAACATCAATAGTATTGATGCATAGAGTTCAATCAGAAGGTTGCACAATAAAAAATAATCTTCAGGTCTAATAAAAATAAATAATACACTTCAGGTCTTGTAAAAAAATCTGGAGAACATGCATGAGACAAGCTGAAAAGTTTGGACTATCATAGATTTTATGTCAAGGCTAATATGAGTAACCGCAAACCCACAAAGAGCAGTAATAAGCAAACTTTTAAAGTTAAGATGCCCATATCTATTTGTCGTGGGAAACAACAGTAATAAGCAAACTTTTAAAGTTAAGATGCCCATATCTATTTGTCGTGGGAAACAACATGATGGTGACAAAGGTTTAAGGTAAACTATGTCATTCACTTTCGGGCAAACTTGAGGTGTAGTCTGTAGAGATGATTATAGCATGGATTATTTTTGCTTCTAAGAATATGAATAAAAAAATCCTAAAAAGCTTTTTCCCCTGCAATAAACTATTCAATCTATTTACTTTTTAATGTTTTAAGCATTCAATTTGTCCTCCCAATATGAAAGCAAACTTCAATACCAAAATTGTGTAAAGCACAACAGTTTTGTACAACAGTAACCAAAAGTAAGCCAATAGGAACTTTATTTGTACAACAGCAAAATATAAACAACATGCAAATCATGAATGGGTCCAACTATCTCAGAAGTAGTCAAAGCCCTGAACTATATGTCCCAAATCAGATTTAGAAGAGTGAAAACAAACTTGTATGAATGACATTGAAAACACAGTTATGAATTCATAGGTCCAAAAGCATATATTACCTTACCAATTTGCTTCATAAACTCCTTTATGAGAGGACGAGGCTCGATGCCAGTTGACCAGAGAACCATTCCATATGGTGTAGAAGTTGTTTTGCCATTACCTCTGGTTTTTGTGGAAATTTCATTTTCATTTATTCCTGTGACCATTGACCCCAATTTCACATCAATGCCCTCTCTTCCAAATTTGTTTTCAGCAAAATTTGGGATTCTTTTGTCAAACCTGAAACTAAGAATGCATTACAAGTTTCAGAGAAAATCAGATTGTGAAATAAAGACCTTAACATACCTTGAATGTACAAATCCAAAAAGTTTTCTAAATAACTATTAAATTGATTTCACATTGATATGATAAAAAATACTAAAGCTTCTGAGTTGTAACAGTTATCACTTATCAGGAAAACAAATGATCATGAAAAAACAAAGTATTGGTGCATATTTTTAAGGAGAACATGGACTTCACATTCTTACATGTTCAATATATGATCTGTAACCTTAAGAAGTGTTATTTTTCAACAAGTCTTTGACCTTTGGATATAGTTTGACCACATCCTCGTTGACGAAGTCATGAAGTTCTGCAGCAAATTCTACACCTGTAGGGCCACCGCCAACAATCACAAAGTGAAGGATTTTCTTTCTCTCCTCGTCACTTAAACTTGGTAAGCATGCCTTTTCAAAGGACTCAATAACATTCTTACGAATCTTCTGAGCATTGTCAATTTCCTGCACAAAGAATCACATTGCTTCAAATGAAAGAAACAGAAAACAAACATAATGGTATAAGAAGATGGAAATGGCTCCTATCACCATATACCCCAATCCTAAATGCAGTATGGAAACAGAGGTTACCTTTAAGAAATGGTAATTTTCCATGACACCAGGAGTATTAAAGGTGTTAACCTGAGCTCCCACGGCTATAATAAGGTAGTCATAGTCAACTGCAAACTCTTCTTTCACAAATATCATCAAGGGTTTCTTGAAATTCTTTGAGTGTAAGTGTTCCTGAGTTGTCCTTGTCTGCCTTTTTAAATATTTCTGCTATATCTTCCTAAAAATTATAAGATTTTAGAAGAGAAAGGAGAAAGAAAAATAAATCCCAGCCATAACCGAAAATCATAAAGGAAAATGAATGAAAAATTCAAACCGCAACAGACAATCACACAAAATCAGAAGGAGCATTTTCCAAGGAAAAGAAATTCAACTTGCATTCACACAAAAGCAGTAGAAATCATAACCCTACCATCCCTTGTATGAGTTCTTCCTTTTCAAATAATTTCAGCATCGAAAGCAAAACAAAGAGAAACAATAACAAAAAGAATGAGAGGGGGAGAAAATGAAGAACCTTAGCCGTCGTAAAAAGTGGAGCTTGAATAGCAATGGCGGCGGAGCAACAAGCAGCAACGATTACCGAGTGGTTGAGGGAGGGAGCGTCGGTGGGAGAATGGAATAAGTTAGGGTTTGAAACTTCAATTTGGAGGAATGAGTAGTCTGTGGCGACCGAATGTTGAGAAAATGGTGGAGTCAAGGGTTTATTTGGTTAAGGTCACGATTTCAAAACCTAATAGACACCCTTTTGTGGCGTTTTGGCTCCTCAAACGTCGCCATATATCATTTTTAGCGGCGTTTGTATATGTAAAAAGTTAGCGGCGTTTTTTGTGCCGCTATATACCAAATTTGGTGTAGTGAGAGCCTCCTATCATTTGAAAAACAAACAAAAATATATATATGTGAGTAAAGTACAGCGGCGGTTCCTAAACTTTTAGGACGCTTGTAATATCTTTTCTCGACCCTGCATTCGTATTAATCTTTTCAAATAACATCAATCCAATCTCCGTCTTTCATACTTAAAAGATCGACCGAAATGGAAGGGAATGGGAATAAATCTAAATCATTATAAAGAAATCTCATGGAGTTGATCGAGATACCAACGCGACGAGTATAATCGATCGCCCAGCCTTACACTCCGACCAATCCAATAGTAATATCGACCAGCTTCATTTTCATCGCAGTGGACTATCAGAAGAAGCCGCTTTTCATCGACTCAGTTCAAATAGTTTTCAATTTGCAGGAAAAAAGGAATGTTATCATAACCTCTGTGAAAGTTATTCCCTAACAAATTAAGAATCAGAATTCAATTCTTAGTTTAGAGGCATTCTTTACTTGTCATAAAGCATGGAAGTTATCTATCCCCTAATGAATTAACAACCAGAATTAAATTTTCAAAAGGCATTCTTTACTTGCCTGCTTGCTTATGCCATTAAATCATAGTGGTTAAATTTCATCTTTTACGTTTGTGTTGTAAAATACTTTTCAAAAGTACCTTTTTACTCCCAAAGCTATCTGTGTAACATTGCTTACGACTCCAAACTTGTTTTTAGCTCCAAAAGTGTTCAAAAGCAATATTGAACAGGGGTTTAGTAATATTTTATTTTATTATTTTATTCCAGCACATGATTTTGAAAATTATTAGGGAAAACTACACCATTGACTATCAAACAAATTGGGATACCTATTTGGACCACCGAACTATAGAAATCGTCAATCAGAGCACCAAACTTATAAAATCAACCTATTTTGACCACCGCCGTTAAAAAGTTAACGGAGGGGTGACGGAAGTGCCCCGTGGCAGTTAACATGACATTTTTAAAATTACATGTTTAGTCCTTGTTATTTACTTATTAAATCAATTTGATCCTAATTTTATTTTGATCCTACTATTAAATATTAGATTTAAAAGAAAACAAATTCGATTTAAAATATTCAAATAATTTTCCTTTTTTCATATTTAAATCGAATATCTAAAAAATAAATTTGATTCAAAATATTCAAATATTTTTTCTTTTTCGTAATTTTTCTCTTTCATATTTAAATATTGGAATATTTTTTATTTTTCATATTTAAATATTCGATTTAAATATGAAAAAGGAAAAAATATTCAACTATTTTAAATCGAATTTCTTTTCTTTTAAATCGAATATTTTTTTAAAATCGAATATTTAATAGTTTTCAGATTTAAATTATATCGGATATTTGTGTGATTATACACATCCCAAGTAATCTATGTTCGAGTCGTATTTCAACCATTTTTACTTCTTTTTTCCCTAACTTTTACTGCACTATAAGATATGTGTATAAAAGGTGCAAATAATTTCACTAAGAGCAGTTTGGCTCAATGGTAAAGCTTGGGATTAACCCCTTTGGTTTTAGGTTTGAACCACCATAATGCCCTCTTGTTTTCTTTTTTTTTTCCCTAACTTTTAGTACACTATAAGATATGTATATAAAAGGTGCAAATAGCAGTTTGGTTCAATGGTAAAAGCTTGGAAATTTATCCCCTTGGTCCTAGGTTTGAACTACCATAATGCCCTCATGTTTTCTTCTTTAAATTTTCTTTAACCAGGTCACGTGTCACCACCTGATTGGAGAAAACAATATATTAAATATTAAACAAAATAAATTAAAATTAAATTAATCCAATTGGGTGGTGACACGTGTCACCACCTGATTAGAGGAAAAAATATATTAAATATTAAACAAAATAAATTAAAACTAAATTAAATTAATCCAATTGGGTGATGACACGTGTCATCATTTGATTGGTTGATTAATTTTATTTAATTCAAATAAAATTAGGATCAAATTAATTTAATAAGTAAATAACAGGGACTAAACATGTAATTTTAAAAATATCTTGTTAACTGCCACATGGCACTTCCGTCACCCCTCCGTTAACTTTTTAACGGCGGTGGTCAAAATAGGTTGATTTTACAAGTTTAGTGGTTTGATTGACGATTTCTATAATTCGGTGGTCCAAATAAGTATTCCTAATTTGTTTGGTGGTCAGTGGTATAGTTTTCCCAAACTATTATTATATAAGTATATAACTAGAAAGCTATTGAAAGATAACGATCATTTAACATAGCGTTTGCTACATTAACCTTGATGTCCACCTCTCAACACCCTAAATGCCTGCAGAACATCTCCATCATTCATTCCCAAATCATCGGCTGTTTGATTTGGTTTGATTTGACGACCTTCGAAAAGCAACCTCGTATCTTCGTAAAACTCGCAAACGCGGTCAGCATAATCGAGCATTAGGTTCGCCATCGGCGTGTTTCGCCCCATCAAATAGCACAGCTCGCTGTTATCTATAAACCACTTCACTTTAAGAAAAAATGTTATTTCCCCATCGACAACCGGAGGCAAAGTAACGAGAGTCGATTCGGTTGCACCAGTAAGTCTAAATTCGTCCCATCCAATAACTTGAATCGTATCCCCATCTTTCAAATCCATTTTTTTTTGCAGGGAAATCTGGGATCAGGGAACCGTGCTGCTTGCAATAAAATCTTACAGTGTTGAATGTAACGCCAATGCGTTTAACGTAATCGAGCATTAGGTCGCGTAGTGGTGCGTCTCGGTCGATCACGTAGCTGTATTGATCAGTTTCATCCCCATAATCATAAGTGTCCAACTTCAAAAGAATCTGATTTTCTTTCTGTACTTGATTATGAAGAATGATTTGAATTGATTTGGTTGCGGCAGTTTTGCTCTTCAGAACCCTTTGGCAATGATCAAGAGACAATTCCAGTTTCAGGGTGATTAACAAAACTAATTGCACATGTGGATCTACTGGAATCATTGAAAACTTGAAACTAATGACAAAATAATTTGCTTTCAGCAGCGCATACTCACGAAATTTCTGGATTTTAACCTAAAAGACTAAATTTCTAATAACCATTTTAACCTAAACAAAAAAAAAATACTAATTTTCTTCAGAAAAAATAATGAGAAGTAATAATCTAAGAATATTACCTTTTCCGTCGCTGCGAACTCCCTGTGGCTTCCATCTCTTCCCTCTCTCTTTTCAATTCTTGTCTTTTGCCCAAAAATCTCTCCGCTTAAAAATTATTCAATACAATGGTGGAGTTTTTTAACTCTACTGACAGTACATAGAGTATTAACCCTTATTTTTTTGGGTAATGTTTAAAATAGTTATTAAATTTTGATTAATTATTTAATTTAGTAATTTAACTTTTAATTGTTTTCGTGTTACTATTAAATTTTTAGTTTTGCTCCAATTTGGCCACTAATATTTTAACTGCCGTTAAAAGGGTGACATGACAGTTAATATATTTTGTCTAATAACACATTTAGTCCTCCACGTTTACACATTCAAACAATTTAATCCTAATTCAAACCAAAAATAATAAATTTAACCCTTATTATTTACACATTATTTCAATTTGGCCCTATTTTATTAAAAATAATTTAACCTTAAACTTTGAACATAAAATGGCACACCCTGATTAATATGTATTTATTATAATGTAGGGAAATTGAAAGGGAAAGTACAGTCAACGGGTTTCGAACCCGTGACCTTAGCATTAGGTGCAACATATTTAGCAATCGATACTAAAGCAATTCTTAGTCAAGACTTACCTTGATATTTATTAGAACCGTTTGCATGTTTGAATAATAATAATAATAATAATAATAAAAAGCCTGAATTACCCCTCCCCTCATTAATACATCCATTTATTTCTAATGGAGGGTAAGAGAGAAATCTAGAGAATTTTAAAGCTCTCCCCAACCACCACCATCGTCATTGTCTTCGATCTCGGCCACCACTCGACGGTGGCGTGCACCGCCGTCACCCCCTTGACCACCACCGTCCCCTGAATAGAACCCCGGCCACCCCGCGCAAATTCACCGCTCCAATCCCCATGAAAGTCAGGTTGAAGCGTAGGCAATTCAAGGGGTTTTCACCCCTTGGTTCTCTCTATTTTTGACCGCCGCCACCATCGGTGTGGGACACCGCCATCGAAGCCGAACTCCCCTCATCGGGGTAGGCTTTTCCTTACCGGTCGATTTAAGAAAACGACATCGTTGGAGCCTCATTGGAGACTGCCACTGTTTTTCAATTTTGGGTAAGTAGGGTGAGTTTCTTGGTTGATTCGAGTTGGTTAAGTGTTGTAGTTGGTTTAAACTATTTGTTGGTGTGTTGATCTGTTAGTTCGCCGTCGTTAGTGGTATTTTTTGGCCGTTTTGGGCCGCACGTGAAGGACATGCGCTGTTCGAGGCGATTTTTGATCGCCATTTCGGTTATATCCGATTTGGCCCGGTCCGACCGGATGGGTCGGTCCGGCATTGAAATGAACCAGCTTGGCTCGAATCTGCCCTGCCAAACCTAAGAACCAGCCTGTTATATTATGATTTGGGTCGGCCTAATAAGGCCCAATAGCCTTAGTCTCATAATCAGTTGGTCCAAGCCCAAACTCGAACCCGATTAACCAACCCAAATCTGCCTTATCCGACCCGAGTCCAGACTTGACCCGCCTGCCCGACCTCTTAACTTGTTTACCGAGTCAACCCGTCTGTGTTTACTCAGTGAGTCAACCTTTTCGAGTCAACTCAGTGAGTCAATTCGCCCGAGTCAACCTGGTTGACCGTTTACCAATTGACCGATGACGTCAACGTTGACCGATGATGTTAATGTTGACTTTGACCATTGACTGTTGACGTCATCTTTGACCGTTGATCATTGACTTTGACCAAAAAGTTAATTTTTTCCGAAAACCCCTATTTTATGTTTTTCGACATCTTTAGTTTGTTTTAAAGTCCGTTTCGTGAAATTCTAACCCGAAAGCCTCCGAATCTAACCTTGAACCGAACTTGCTTATGTATTTAATAATTCGGTTAAGAGCAATGTGAATAAGGACTGGATTTGGAATTTGTGTAATTGAAGGTATTCACAGTTCCTTGTATCTAAGATGTTGAGGGACGTCGAATTCGGGTTCGAGAGTGATTGAATGGAGTATCACGGTTGACCGATTTAACAAGAGTTAAAGGTAATACTTTACTACCTCATGCATGCTTATGGAACATGTTGGTAATTGGTTAATGTATGAACAATTAAGATTTGATCGGTTGCTTTTTTTAAAGTCGTATTGTTACAGTAAAATGATAATAAATTGGTTAAGACCAAAGGACTCGAATAAGGAATTGACTACCGGTAAGAAATCCAACTTCAATGAATGATCAATAATAAATTTCACCTCGCAAATTTTAATTCATATTATTTTCTTGATAAAAGACCTAATGCTCGAAATGCTTGGATGAGAAATAACAAAAATTCCCTTGAGGTAAAAAAATGACTAAAATACCCCCTAACAAAGGAAATGACTTGTAATTTTACACTTGATTTGATAAAATGATTACTCTATCTGAATCCTTGTTCTATGGCGAAAGACTTTGGTATTAATGTGAAAATATGTGTGATAATAAAACACTTGAAGTACCCCGAACTCTGGACAAACACTTGAAGATAAATTTACTGGAATTTCAATGTATTCTTGAACAGATCTAAATGACAGTAGAGAATGAATTGATTGGAATGATTGAAATGACCGAAATAACCCCAGGCACTAAAATTACCAAATTAATTGAAATGATGGATAAACCCTCGATAATTGAAATGAATGAATTGTTTGGAAATACCGAAAGTGCCTGAATGACTAAAACATCCTTGGGTATCGAAATGGCTGAAATACCCTTGAATACTAAAATGAATGAAAACACCACAAGACTTGGAATAAGAAATATCAACAAAGCTAAACGAGTGTGATGGATCTAAAAGTTGTATTACACGACCCGTGGTTTTTGGTCATTTCTAATGCTAAGGTAATATTGGAAGAATATTGTATGAAGGTATGTTCGATTTATTTGGAGAAAGTACATTGTTAATTATAAGAATAACTTGTTATCCTAAAAAGTACATTTGGTGCTAAGGATTGAATTCATGTGATATGTATATCATATCCGACGATTGAGTTTTACATTCACTCCAACGAGAATCCGGCTCTCATTCTCACGTCCAATCTCCTTCATAGAAACAACTATCATAGTTGGGCACGATCGATGAAGATGTCCCTAGTTTCTAAAAACAAGTTTCGTTTTGTGAACGACTCCATTATAGATCCCAGTGAAGTTGATTCCAGATATCAAGCTTGGATCAAATGTAATAACTTGGTTCTTTCTTGGCTATAGCGCGCGGTTCATCCTGACACCACTCAGAGCATTATTTGGATTGATATCGCCTACGAGCTCTGAGCATATTTGTATGAACGTTTTAACCAATGCGATCTTGTCCGATTATCATATTTGCAACAAGAATTTTATGGGTTACAACAAGGTAACCTTTATGTTACTTCTTTTCAAACACAATTGAAAAATTTGTGGGACGAGATTTGTAATTTGCAACCATTGTCATATTGTTCTTGTTCGGCTTTACAATATCGAAAGCAAGATTTTGCTCTTCGCTTTTTTAGGGGATTAAACGATAATTTTGCTGTTCAAAAGTCTCAACTCTTAATGATGAAACCATTTCCTAGCATAAATCAGATTTTTGCTCTTGTCCTTCAACATGAAAGAACCATCAATCATGTTAGTGATTATGTTATCTGTTCTAATTCGACTATTCTTGTTCTTAATAGACATAATAGTGGAAAATTTGGGGATAAACAGGACAATAAGTTTTCTTCTACTAAGAAATTTTTTAGTAGTAACAATAAGAAACCTGTCTGTGTTCATTGTGGTCTTTTTGGGCACACTGTTGATAAGTCCTATAGGAAATATGGGTTTCCTCCCGGTTATAGACATCGAACACAGTTAAGTAAAACCAATCAAGTTGGTTCTGTTTCTGATGTCACTGAACAAGATTTGGTTGCCAAAGATCCTATGAAATATGTTTCTTTTACTAAAGAACAATATGATAGTCTGTTGCGTTTATTGAATGAGAAGAATAGTTCAGAACCTGTACAGTCTGTGCATCAGTCCAAAGTGAATATGCTTGCTTCCACTTTTGATTTCACACTATCTGCTGCTTCAGGTAATGATTCAAACTGTTCTTTGACTTGTTCTAGTTTTGTTTTGAATTGTTCTACTATCTTGAACTCTAGTTCTATTCCTTGGATTATAGATTCAGGTGCTACTGATCATATTGTTACCTCTTTAAGTTTCTTTATAAGTTTTACAATTTTTTTTAATAAATTTTTGAAATTACCTAATGGTAATATGGTTGAGGTCTTACATATAGGGACTGTTCAGATTAATCTTACTCTACAGCTTTTTGATGTTCTTCATATTCCTTTCTTTCAGTTTAATCTGATTTATGTTTCTTAGCTTGTTAAACATGGCATTTCCTTGATTTTCACGTCTATTTTTTGTTATTTACAGGACAACAAGCTGAAGCAGAGGATTGGTTCAGCTAAGGCTTGTGCTGGGTTGTTTCAGCTTGAGGTTTCCAATTTTCCTACTTTGAATAAAAATGTTGTATGTAATGTTTGAAGTTCTTACATTTCAAATCTATGACATCTTAGATTAGGTCATCCCTCTAAACAGAGGATGAAACATTTTATGTTGTTACATTCTGAGATCCCTTCTAATTTTTGTTCTTCTTGTGATGTATGTCATATGGCTAAACATAAACGTTTACCTTTTTCCCTTAGTACTTCTTCTTCTTATTCTATTTTGACTTAGTACATGTTGATGTATGAGGTCCTTTTCCTATCAAAAGTATATATGGTCAGTCTTATTTTTTAACTATTGTTGATGATCATAGTAGGTTTACTTGGGTTTATCCTATGCACCATAAGTTTGAAGTTAGGAATTTGATATTTTTTTCTTTTTTTCAAATGATAGAAACTCAATTTTCTAGAAGGATAAAGTGTCTTCGATCAGATAATGCTAAAGAATTTGACATGAAAGATTTCTATAGTTCTAAAG
Organism: Hibiscus trionum; assembly: GCA_030270665.1. Lineage (NCBI taxonomy): Eukaryota > Viridiplantae > Streptophyta > Magnoliopsida > Malvales > Malvaceae > Hibiscus > Hibiscus trionum. The sequence goes on along the minus strand of BSYR01000017.1, from coordinate 46,784,632 downwards.
GTATTCTACATCAACAGTCTTGTGTTTATACTCCAGAACAAAATAGTTTAGTAGAAAGATAACATCAATATTTACTTAATGTGACTAGGTCTTTAAAACTTCAAGAAAATTTGCCTCTTTATTTCTGGGCTGATATGCTTCTTATTTGATTAATCTTACTCCTACACCTATTTTGAGTAATAAAACACATTTTGAAGTTCTATATCAGAAGAAACCTAAGCTTGGACATTTAAAATCTTTTGGATGTTTAGCTTGTACTTCTGCTCTACCAAAATCTGAAACTAAATTGCATTCTCGTGTTGTAAGATGTGTTTTTATTGGTATTCCTAAGAATATTAAAGATATAGGTTGTTTGATCTGAATAATCATAATGTTTTTGTTTCTCGGGATGTCAATTTTTCTAAAAGTATTTTTCCTTTTCATTCTTTTTCTACTTCTTCACATAATAAAATTGTTTTTCCTAAATATGACAATAATGTTTTAATGGAAGAATTTTTGAAAAATGATCATTCTTTATCTACTAAAACTTCTAATACTCGATCTGTTCCATCATTGACCACATGTATTGTTCCCGAGTCCAATTCTAGTATTGAAAATACTGTTCTTGAGCATGTTTATGGTACTGAATCATCTATACGGAATGCATCTATTCCTGAATCATCTACACATAATGCATCTATTCCTATAGTATATGTGCAGAATCAATCTGCAGATTCTATTGATTGTAGTAATTCCCATCACCCATCTTCTATTTTTCCATCAAGACCCAGCTCGGATCAGACAGCTTCCACAAAAACTCAGAGATTATCAAGTTAATCTGCCAAGATCAAAATCCTCTCCACATACAATTGCTCAGGTGCTTTCTTACCAAAATTTTTCTTCTCAACATTTATCTTATATTAATAATGTGGAAGTTTTAGGTGAACCTAAATCTTTTAAAGATGCTTTGTTACATGGTTGTTGGGAAAATTCTATGAATGAAGAGATTAGTGCTTTGGAAAGATGTAACCCCCTCGCCCCGGTCTGGTCGGCTGACCGGTTCGAGTAGGCTACACGGGGAAAACCGACGTGAAACCCGTGAAGGTCCCACCTCGGTTAGCAACCCTAGAAAATTTCTTTTAATTAAATCTTGTCTAAATGCGTATTATTTCCTAAGTGATCACGACAGCGGAAAATATCAAGAAGGAAACACAACCGAACCCAAAACAACATGTTAAACAGTCCATTTTACACTTACAAAGATGGCCGTATCGATACACCAATCAAGGGTATCGATATGCCTTGACCAAGTCAACAACCTTTAGTCAACACAGGGAGAACGTATCGATACAACCCTTGAGCGTATCGATACGTCCTTCTCGGTCAACATCTCACGGTCAACGAGACGAACCCGTACCGATACGCTTAGAGACCGTATCGATACGCCAAAGTCTCAGATTTCCAGTGAGCTTTGAGCGTATCGATACACCCCCGTGTATCGATACACCAAGCCAAAACTGAGTCCTGGAGGGCAAATCGTATCGATACGGCCCTTAGGCGTATCGATACGCCCTGCACTGCAAGTCTCCAAATCTCAGCAAAAGACCCTCAAACACAACTCTAGATGCATTTTAAGACTCCCCTATCCACAAACAAGCATCCATTCAACATTCCACAACCTAGAACTAGCATGGAGAGCAATTTAGATGATCAACGAGACACATACATCATAGCCTTCACATAAAGTTAGATATTGCACAAATAGGCATGCTTAAAAGCTCAAAAGGCCAAATGGCACAAGTCTTCACATATATGGTTTACATGCCAACCAAAAGCAACTTAAAACATCCAAAGGCATAACCTTTCATCACAAGCATTCAACAAGACATAACATGGTTTACAGATCCAAGCAAAGCATAAACATTATCAACATCTATGAGTCATACAACGCTCATACAAAAAACATGGCAGCCCCATTGCTAAACTACTACTTTATTTACTAAACCATACTTGAGCAACTACTAAGCTTGGAATGCCCCTTCGCCTTGCTCCTTGCTAACACCACCCTACTGATCTGCATTGTCGAAAATGAGAGCGTAAGCAAGAAGCTTAGTGAGGATGCTCTAAAACCAAAAACAACGACAATGCAGGGCTCAAGCATGTAATCCTTAACATCACACACAACATAAATAGGCATCAACATAGCAAACTAGCTAGCAACACAAGAGTCAATAATATGTCATCTTACTTCATATTGAGCTCAACAATATAAGTCAATTATCTCAACATAATAATCACAAGAGCAAGTACATTGGCCACTATTAGTTTACTCGGATATGTGGATTTACTCTCAACAACAACATTACCTCGGTGGGATTAGACTCATCACCGGACCTTGCATGGATGGGATTCCACTCATCATCACATGCCCTACGGATGGGATTCCACTCATCATCACGTATAATATAAATAATTTCTGGTGGAATATTACATCACCGTACTCCTCCTTGACGACTTAACGCCACCAAGGCCACGTGCAAATTTGACTCAACCGTGTGCACACTAATCCTAATAATCGATCATTTATACCCGGTAAGTTAACTAATGCCAATTACTTTTAGACCACATCATATCAACCATCATTTATAGCACACATTCATCATCACACATCAATGTATATTCATACATAGCCAAAACATGCTTCACAAGAATAGGATAGGCATAAACATTTGAAGCTGTAAACACACAAGAAGTTAAACTACCAATTTAACTTCTACCTTGGAATGGCCTACCAAGCTCATTCCAAAACCACCACTACACACACTTGAACCAATTTAAAACAATTGAGAGTTTCACTCACCACCCTTCCTCAGCAAACCAAGCAAAAGCCTCTCAAGCCTCTGAAATTCTCGGATTCGATCCCGAACCTTCTCCGATGTTTCCCCTTGCTTCTAACCAATCAAAAACAAGATTTTACTCAGCCAAAACGTCACCAAACACAGCCACAATCACACACCACAATCACGAGCCTAAACCTTGTAAATTCAAACCCAAACCAACCACACAAATCACATTTTCGTACATCAATAATACCCAGCTGAAATCTACCATTTCCAACACCCAAATGATCAACGAACATACCCAAAACAACCCTCACATACTATACCATCATAACCAAACATTTTCTCACATAGATTAGCCCTTAAACCAACTCTAAAACCCCAACAAAACCCATTTCCGAAAATCTCTATAAAATCCTTTAAAATTTACATATATTGGACCTCATGGATAGCAAACAACCCACACATTAATAGCAAATCAAAATCTTTAGGTTAAGACCATAAAGGTAGCACTTTTAACCAAAATCCTCAAAACTTCAAATTTTAAAAACAATGAAGAAAATGAAATCTATTGGTACTTTTGAAGAGAGGAAGATGAGAGCAAGATGGGGATACCATTACCTTTCAAAACCGACCAAAAATGAAGATGCTAGGTGATGAAATAGTAAAAATGGTGAAGGAGCTCTCTTTGTCGTTGAAAACCAAAGTGGGGGAGTGGGGAAGATGATGACAAAAATTTTGTTTTTAATAGAAGGAGATTTAAAATTAAAAGTCTCTTTTATTACCAAATTGCCATTAATGAGGATGATCATCTTTTATTTTCCAATTCCATAGAATTGGGCTTTGAAACCCAAAACATGCCCAACATGATTTTATTCATTTGAAAACTCGAGGCCCAATTAATATTTTATTATTTAAATTATAAAACCGAAACTCATATATTACTTTAATATTATTTTCACCCAACCCCTTAAACCCGGGTGTTACAACTCTCCCCTACTTAAGGAATTTCGTCCTCGAAATTACCTGACTGAAAAAGATAAGGAAATTGCCTTTCCATATCCTCCTTCCTCTCCCAAGTGGCCTCGTCCACCCCTCGACGTTGCCACCGCACTTTTACTAACTCAATCGATCTACCCCGCAACACCTTGCCATCAAAAGCTAAGATCTCAACTGGTTCTTCTTCATAAGTCAAATCCAGATTCAATTCGATCTCCTCTACAGGCATAATATGTGATGGGTCTGACCTATACTTACGGAGCATCGAAACATGAAACATATCGTGTATCCTCTCTAGCTCGAATGGCAAACGCAACTGATAAGCAACTGGGCCAACCCTCTTCACAATCTCATACGGTCCTATGTACCTCGGACTCAACTTCCCTTTTCGGCCAAATCTCATTACTTTCTTCCACGCAGACACTTTTAAGAACACCTTCTCACCCACTGAAAACTCAACTTCCTTCCTCTTCAAGTCGGCATAGGACTTTTGCCTATCCGAAGCTGCCTTCAAGAGATCACAAATCAATTTCACTTTATCGGTTGTCCTCTTAAGCAAATCTGGCATAGGTAACAACTTCTGTCCCACTTCAGCCCAACAAACTGTAGTTCTACACTTCCTACCATACAAGGCCTCATACGGAGCCATCTGAATGCTAGACTGAAAACTATTATTGTAAGCAAACTCGACTAGAGGCAAGTGCTTCTCACATGTACCCTGAAAATCAATGATGCAACAACGCAACATATCCTCTAAAATCTGTATAACCCTCTCTAACTGACCATCGGTCTGAGGATGATATGACGTGCTGAAATTCAAACAGGTACCCAAAGCTGTATGCAGACACTCCCAAAATCGAGCTGTAAACCTCGAGTCTCTATCGGACACAATAGACTTCGGCACACCATGCAGTCTAACAATCTCACCAATATACAGATCGGCCAATCTATCTAATGTATAATTCGTATTGACTGCTAAGAAGTGAGCACACTTCGTGAAATGGTCTACTATAACCTAAACTGAGTTCTTCTTCATAGGAGTCAAAGGCATGCCCGAAACAAAATCCATGGTAATGTTCTCCCATTTCCATTCCGAAATTCTCAACGGTTGCAGCAAACCTGAGGGAACCTGATGTTCCGCATTCACTCCCTGACATACCATACACTTACTCACGAAGTCAGCTACATCTCTCTTCAAACCAACCCAAAAGTACTCATTCTTCAAATCTCGGTACATCTTCGTACTTCCAGGATGCATAGCAAACGGACTCCTATGCGCTTCAGTCAAGTTCGTATGTCTCAAGTCACTCTCTTCTGGCATAACTATCCTATTTCTGAAACACAAGACCCCATCGGTACTGAAACTGTAATCTGAAGATCTACCCTCGGCTATGTCTTGCACGTGAGGTGCCAAAGATCTATCTAAGAGTTGTTTCTCCCTAATCAACTGACCTAGAGTAGGTCTAACCTGAAGCTCGGCCACCAAGCCACCATCCCCGGACAAGCTCAATCTAGCAAACATGGCTCTCAAATCTACAACTACCTTTCTACTCAAAGCATCGACCACTACATTGGCCTTACCCGGATGGTATTCAATCGTAAGATCATAGTCTTTTAGCAACTCTAACCACCTACGCTGTCTGAGATTCAAATCTCGCTGAGTCATGATGTACTTCAAACTCTTGTGATCCGTGTACACTGTGCATTTCTCACCGTACAAATAATGTCCCCAAATCTTTAGAGCAAACACAACTGCAGCTAACTCTATGTCATGGGTCGGATAGTTACGCTCGTGAGTCTTCAACTATCTTGAGGCATAAGCCACCACTCTCTTATCTTGCATGAGAACACAACCTAGGCCTACATAGGAAGCATCACTGTACACTACATATTCTTTCCCTGACTCTGGCTGAATCAAGATCGGTGCTTGGGTCAAAGCTTCTTTCAACTTCTCAAAGGCTCTCTGTCTTGCATCTGACCACTCAAACTGAACACTCTTCTGAAGTAACTGTGTCAATGGAGTGGCTAACTTCGAGAAATCTTCTACGAATCTTCTATAATATCCAGCTAAGCCTAGAAAGCTACGAACCTCTGTTACTGACTTCGGTTACTTCCACTCAACAATGGCCTCTATTTTCTTCGGATCAACTCTAATCCCATCGGCTGACACTACGTGCCCTAGGAAGACTACCTCTCGAATCCAGAACTCACACTTGCTCAACTTCGCATACAACTGATTATCTAACAAAGTCTTCAAAACCAACCTCAAGTGTTGGTAGTGGTCTTCCTCGGTACGCGAATACACCAAGATGTCATCTATGAAGACAACTACAAACTGATCTAGGTACTGATGGAAAATCCTATTCATCATATCCATGAAAGCAGCCGGTGCGTTAGTCAACCCAAAAGGAATGACTAAAAACTCATAGTGACCATATCTAGTCCTAAAGGCCGTCTTCGGTACATCAACCTCTCTTACCTTTAGCTGGTAGTAACATGATCTCAAGTCAATCTTCAAAAAGACTGATGCCCCTCTCAACTGGTCAAACAAATCATCAATTCTCGGCAACATATACTTGTTCTTCACTGTTAACTGATTCAACTGTCTGTAATCTATACACATTCTCATGCTTCCATCTTTCTTCTTTACAAACAAAACTAGAGCGCCCCAAGTAGAAGAACTCGGTCGAATGAAACCTCTATCTGTCAACTCTTGCAATTGAGTCTTCAACTCTTTCAGTTCTTTCGGTGCCATACGATACGGAGCAATCGAAACAGGAGCTGAATCTGAATAAGTCTCTATAGCAAACTCTACCTCTCTATCAGGTGGTAAACCCGACAACTCTTCTGGAAACACACTAGGAAAGTCACACACTGTCCTGATATCTTGAGGTCTAACCTCACTCATGTTTGGATTCATCACATAGGCCTAGTACGCTTCACAACCCATCTCAGCTAGCCTCTTAGCCTCTAAAACTGAAACTACATTCGATAAGAACTTCACGTTCTCACCTACCACCACTATCTCATAATCATCCGCGAGTCTCAAAGAAATCCTCCTAGTCTCAAAGTCTATCCTAGCTCTATGCTCAGTGAGCCAGTCCATACCCAAAATCACATCAAAACCATAAAATGGTAGCTCCATCATATCCACTAGAAACACATGCCCCTGAACCATTAACGGGCATCTTCTGTACATCTTTCTAACTATTACCGTATCCCCGAAGAAACTAGTAACACTAACTCCTACCTCTAATATTTCACAAGGCAATTTCAACAACTTTGCATGCTCACTCAGAATATAAGAATGTGTAGACCCGGAGTCAATCAAAGAAAGCAAACCCAAAGACTGTATCGAGAAGTTACCTGCAATCACATCTGTGTCATGCTGATCCCCATGCTGAGCGTAAACCCTGGCCTGGCCTCCGCTCTCTGGCTGGACTGCAACTACATGCGCTATGTTTCTCTGGCCATCATTTCTCGGCTGGAAGTTACCTCTACCGCGCCCGCGGCCTCTCTGAAAGTCATTGGCTCTAGCAGGAGCCTGAGCTGGTGCCTGCCCCACCTGATGTGGACAGTCACACCTAATATGGTCCCTAGCTCCACAGCCCCAACACGAGTGGAAATTTCCCCAACACTCACTGGTGTGGTTCCTCCCGCAACTAGCACACGTGGGTAACCGCCCACCAGTCCTCTGGCCCTGATGGCCCCTACCGTGGTTACCTCCACCACGCCTATGGTCATAGTGATGTCTGTTGTCCCGATGCCTCTTGGCATCACCTCTATCAAAGTCACTAGACCTCTTACCAGAACTAGAACCACCAGATCGTTTGGTCAAGCCCAAACTGCGCTCCAAGTCCTTGGCCCTAGCGACCAAGACATCAAAATCTGTGTAGTCCGAAGCCAAAGTGTACCTTTTGATCTCTTCATTCAACCCATAGCGGAAACGGTTACAATGTTTCACTTCAGTAGGAACAAGCTCAGATGCATACTGACTCAGCCTGACAAATCTGATCTCATAGTCCGTCACAATCATACTCCCCTGAAGCAAAGCCATAAATTCCCTCTTCTTCTCATCGAGATATCGAGGACCCATATATTTTTTACGGAAAGCTGACTCGAAAAACTCCCAAGTGATCTCAGCCTCTTCCATACCTGTAGTGATGGTGACCCACCAAGTGTAGGCATCACCCTGAAGTAGAGATATAACGCACCCTAGCTTACGTTCTCCGGTACATCCCATTTGTGCCAGAATACAAACGGTCTTCTCAAACCACATCTCAGATCTCTCGGGTGTCGACCCTCTAAACTCTTCACCTCCCAAACTGCGGAGTCTCTCTAATGGCAAACCAATACCCTCTCCCTGGGGTTGTGCCACTGCCTGACCCCCAGCCACTGCATTCTGGAAAGCCCCGGCTATCGCCTGGACTAAGGGAGCAAAATCTATTCCGGCCGGTCCTTGGCCAACTTGAGGTCCTACGCCCTCGGCTCCCGCCTCACCTCCCTCTTGGTGAGGAGGAGAAGGAGGAGGTTGAGGAGCCTGCGCCCCACCAATTTGCTCAACTCCCGGAGCTTGTGCCCGTGGTTCCGGCTGAACCATCCAAGGCCTCCCTCGTGGTCTCATGTTACAGCTAGCAAGATAACAACTACAACAAACAAAACATAGAAGGATTAAGTTAGCAAAGGCAAGGGTCCAACTGTGCTAAAGTATTTTCCTTTACAAAGCTTTTTCAAATTAAGTAATAGTAGCAATGGGTACTCGACACTATACCAAACGCAACAATCATGCTTCCAAACATCATATGAACGATCAAACAACAAAAATACATGGCATAGCGTACACCGAGACATAACAATTGCTTAACACATCAAACTCACCTCACTTACCTGCCCGAGGTCTCGGTAACCTCAGGATCTAATACCAACAAATGTAACCCCCTCGCCCCGGTTTGGTCGGCTGACCAGTTCGAGTAGGCTACATGGGGAAAACCGATGTGAAACCCGTGAAGGTCCCACCTCGGTTAACAACCCTAGAAAATTTCTTTTAATTAAATCTTGTCTAAATGCGTATTATTTCTTAAGTGATCACGACAGCGGAAAACATCAAGAAGGAAACACAACCGAACCCAAAACAATATGTTAAACAGTCCATTTTACACTTACAGAGCAGGCTGTATCGATACACCAATCAAGGGTATCGATACGCCTTGACCAAGTCAACAGCCTTCAGTCAACACAGGGAGAACGTATCGATACAGCCCTTGAGTGTATCGATACGTCCTTCTCGGTCAACATCTCACGGTCAACGAGACGAACCCGTACCGATACACTTAGAGACCGTATCGATATGCCAAAGTCTCACCAAAATCTCAGATTTCCAGTGATCTTTGAGCGTATCGATACACCCCGTGTATCGATACACCAAGCCAAATCTGAGTCCTGGAGGGCAAACCGTATCGATACGGCTCTTAGGCGTATCGATACGCCCTGCACTGCAAGTCTCCAAATCTCAGCAAAACACCCTCAAACACAACTCTAGATGCATTTTAAGACTCCCCTATCCACAAACAAGCATCCATTCAACTTTCCACAACCTAGAACTAGCATGAAGAGCAATTTAGATGATCAACGAGACACATACATCATAGCCTTCACATAAAGTTAGATATTGCACAAATAGGCATGCTTAAAAGCTCAAAAGGCCAAATGGCACAAGTCTTCACATATATGGTTTACATGCCAACCAAAAGCAACTTAAAACATCCAAAGGCATAACCTTTCATCACAAGCATTCAACAAGACATAACATGGTTTACAGATCCAAGCAAAGCAAAAACATCATCAACATCTATGAGTCATACAACGCTCATACAAAACACATGGCAGCTCTATTGCTAAACTACTACTTTATTTACTAAACCATACTTGAGCAACTACTAAGCTTGGAATGCCCCTTCGCCTTGCTCCTTGCTAACACCACGCTACTGATCTGCATTGTCGAAAATGAGAGCGTAAGCAAGAAGCTTAGTGAGGATGCTCTAAAACCTAAAACAACGACAATGCAGGGTTCAAGCATGTAATCCTTAACATCACACACAACATACATAGGCATCAACATAGCAAACTAGCTAGCAACACAAGAGTCAATAATATGGCATGTTACTTCATATTAAGCTCAACAATATAGAGCAATTATCTCAACATAATAATCACAAGAGCAAGTACATTGGCCACTATTAGTTTACTCGGATATGCGGATTTACTCTCAACAACAACATTACCTCGGTGGGATTACACTCATCACCGGACCTTGCATGGATGGGATTCCACTCATCATCACATGCCCTACGGATAGGATTCCACTCATCATCACGTATAATATAAATAATTTCCGGTGGAATATTACATCACCGTACTCCTCCTTGATGACTTAACGCCACCAAGGCCACGCGCGAATTTGACTCAACTGTGTGCACACTAATCCTAATGATCGATAATTTATACCCGGTAAGTTAACTAGTGCCAATTACTTTTAGACCACATCATATCAACCATCATTTATAGCACACATTCATCATCACACACATCAATGTATATTCATACATAGCCAAAACATGCTTCACAAGAATAGGATAGGCATAAACATTTGAAGCTATAAACACACAAGAAGTTAAACTACCAATTTAACTTCTACCTTGGAATGGCCTACCAAGCTCATTCCGAAACCACCACTAAACACATTTGAACCAATTTAAAACAATTGAGAGTTTCACTCACCACCCTTCCTTAGCAAACCAAGCAAAAACCACTAAAGCCTCCGAAATTCTCGGATTCGATCTTGAACCTTCTCTGATGTTTCCCCTTGCTTCTAACCAATCAAAAACAAGATTTTACTCAGCCAAAACGTCACCAAACACAGCCACAATCACAAACCACAATCACGAGCCTAAACCTTGTAAATTCAAACCCAATCCAACCACAAAAATCACATTTTCGTACATCAATAATACCCAGCTGAAATCTACCATTTCCAACACCCAAATGATCAACGAACATACCCAAAACAATCCTCACATACTATACCATCATAACCAAACATTTTCTCGCATATATTAGCCCTTAAACCAACTCTAAAACCCTAACAAAACCCATTTCCGAAAATCTCTATAAAATCCTTTAAAATTTACATATATTGGACCTCATGGATAGCAAACAACCCACACATCAATAGCAAATCAAAATCTTTAGGTTAAGACCATAAAGGTAGCACTTTTAACCAAAATCCTCAAAACTTCAAATTTCAAAAACAATGAAGAAAATGAAATCTAATGGTACTTTTGAAGAGAGGAAGATGAGAGCAAGATGGGGATATCATTACCTTTCAAAACCGACCAAAAATGAAGATGCTAGGTGATGGAATAGTAAAAATGGTGAAGGAGCTCTCTTTGTCGTTGAAAACCAAAGTGGGGGAGTGGGGAAGATGATGACAAAAATTTTGTTTTTAATAGAAGGGGATTGAAAATTGAAAGTCTCTTTTATTACCAAATTTCCATTAATGAGGATGATCATCTTTTATTTTCCAATTTCATGGAATTGGGCTTTGAAACCCAAAACATGCCCAACATGATTTTATTCATTTGAAAATTCGAGGCCCAATTAATATTTTATTATTTAAATTATAAAACTGAAACTCATATATTACTTTAATATTATTTTCACCCAACCCCTAAACCTGGGTGTTACAAAAGAAATACTACTTGGACTTTGGTTCCTCTTCCACCTGAAAAACAAACAATAGGATGTAAATGGGTTTACAAAACTAAATTAAGGTCTGATGGTTCTCTTGAGAGATATAAGGCTAGGTTAGTTGCTAAGAGTTATACTCAACAACCCAGAATTGATTTTCTTGACACCTTTCATCATGTTGCTAAAATGACCACTATAAGGACTTTATTAGCTATTTCTTCTACACATAATTGGTTCTTACAGCAACTCGATATTAACAATGCTTTCCTTCATGGCTATTTACACGAGGAAGTTTGTATGGATTTACCTATTGGATTTCATACTGAGAATTCTAATTTAGTTTGGAAATTAAATAGGAGTTTGTAAGCTAGTAGGAAGTGGAATGAGAGGCTTACTTCTGTTTTGATTCAACAAGGTTTTAGACAGGCTGTTTCTGATACTTCCTTGTTTACTAAGGGAGAGGAAAGTACATTTATTTCTCTTATTGCTTATGTTGATGATATAGTACTGGCTAGCCCTAGTATTAATGAGATTACTTGTACAAAACAGTTTCTTCATAATACTTTTCAGATTAAAGATTTAGGAAATTTTAAAAAAATTAGGTCTTGAAGTTGCTCGTTCTTCTAAAAGTATTAACCTATGTCAAAGAAAATATGTTTTTGAACTTTTAGATGAAACTGGTTTTCTTGGTTCTAAATCTTCTTTTACACTTATTTCTACTACTAAAAGATTGTCTAAAGATGAAGGTGAGAAATTATAGGACATTCTTGTGTATTCACGATCTGAGGAAGAACGCGATGAGCATTTGCGGTTAGTGTTACAGACATTATTAAGAAATCAACTTTATGTCAAGTTGAGCAAATGTGAGTTTTGGATCAGGGAAGTTGTATTTCTTGGCCATGTTGTGTCAGCCGAAGGGATTAGAGTTGATCCTAAGAAAATAGAAGCTATTGTGGAATGGAAGCAACCGAAGACTGTAACCGAAATTCAAAGTTTCCTAGGTTTAGCTGGTTACTATAGGAGATTTGTAGATGGTTTCTCTAGGGTGGCTAGTCTGTTGACAAAATTGTTGTAAAATGGTGTTAGATTTGAGTGGACAGATGCAAGACAGCAAGCCTTTGAGAAATTGAAAGGAGCTTTGACTAATGCTCCAGTTTTAGTTCAGCTAGTGTCGGGGAAGGAGTTCGTAATCTTCAGTGATGCTTCGTATGTTGGCTTAGGTTGTGTGCTGATGCAATAAGGAAGAGTTGTTGATTATGCTTCTAGGCAACTGAAGGTGCATAAGAAGAACTACCCTACACAAGACATAGAGTTGGCCGTACTTGTGTTTGCATTGAAGATTTGGTGACATTATTTGTATGGTGAGAAGTGCACAATTTACACAGATCACAAGAGCTTGAAGTATTTGATGACACAGAAAGAATTGAATTTGAGACATCAAGGTGGTTAGAATTACTTAAAGACTATGATCTTACCATTAAGTACCATCCGAGTAAAGAAAATGTGGTAGCCGATGCTCTAAGCATAAAAGTAGCAGTTAAATTGCGAGCTATGTTTGCTAGATTAAGTGTGCAAGAGGATGATGGTGGCTTAGTGTCTGAATTGAAAGTGAAGCCTTCTTTAATTCAGTTGATTCGTGAGAAATAGTTGCGAGACATATCTTTGGTTGCTCATGTACAAGACATTGCAGAAGGTAAACTGACTGATTTTTGTTTCGGTGATGATGGTATTTTGTTTTCAAGAGCAAGTTAGTTGTTCCGGAAGATAGTGAATTGGGACGCACCATTTTGACTGAAGCACATTGTAGTCCGTTTACTGTGCATCCGGGTAGTACAAAGATGTATCGCGATTTGAAGAATGAGTACTTCTTGATTGGTTTGAAGAAGGACGTGGCCGAATTTGTAAGTGCATGGTATGTCAGAGAGTGAAAGTGGAACATCAGGTTCCATCAGGTTTGTTACAACCGTTGAGGATTCCTGAATGGAAGTGGGAAAGAATCACCATGGACTTTGTATCAGGTTTGCCCTTATCACCATCTAAGAAGAATTCAGTTTGGGTGATAGTTGATCGATTTACAAAATGTGCTCATTTCTTGCCTGTTCATACTACATACTCTTTAGATAAATTGGTTGATCTTTATATTCGTGGGATTGTGAGACTGCATGGTGTCCCGAAGTCGATTGTGTCTGATAGAGATTCAAGATTTACAGCTAGATTTTGGGGTTGTTTGCATAATGCTTTGGGTTCTCATTTGAATTTCTGCACATCTTATCATCCTCAGCCGGACGGTCAGTCAGAATGAGTGATTCAGATTTTAGAAGACATATTAAGGTGTTGTATCATTGATTTTCAGGGCTCATGGGAGAAACATCTACCATTAGTAGAGTATGCATACAATAACAGTTATTAGTCGAGTATTCAGATGGCTCCTTATGAGGCTTTGTATGGTAGGAGATGTAGAACACCTGTATGTTGGGCTGAAGCCGGTCAGAGGTTGATAGCGATGCCGAATATTTTGAAGGGTACTATCGAGAAGGTGAAACTGATTTGTGATCGTTTGAAGGCAGCTACGGATAGACAAAAATCTTATGTCGACTTAAAGAGAAAAGAGGTTGAGTATGCGGTGGGAGATAGAGTATTCTTGAAAGTTTCGACATGGAAGAAAGTGATGAGGTTTGGTAGAAAAGGGAAATTGAGTCCGAGGTTTATCAGTCCGTATGAGATAGTTGAGAGGATTGGACCGATTGCTTATAGATTGAGGTTGCCTTCTGAACTTGAGAAGATTCATGATGTGTTCCATGTTTCTATGCTTCGAAAGTATTAGTCAGATCCGTCGCACGTTATGCCTGTAGAAGAGATTGAGTTGAATCTGGATTTGTCCTACGATGAGGAACCAGTTGAGATCCTAGCATTTGACAGCAAGGTGTTGCGAGGTAGAGCTATTGATCTCGTTAAGGTAAAGTGGCTACATCGTGGTGTTGAGGAAGCCACTTAGGAGAGAATGTATGACATGAAGAAACAGTTTCCGTATCTTTTCCCGTCAGGTAAATTTTGAGGATGAAATTTCTTAAGTGGGGGAGAGTTATAACACCCCAAATTTCGGGATAGATGTTGCGGATGTGGATTTTGATATTCAATGAGCTAGTTGATTTTTTGGGTTAGACCAGGGAAAACCTTCTTCGGGTATTCCTAAAAAGTTGGGAATAATTTCTAAAATTACTATTTATTATGTATAAGAGTTTTGTGATAACAATTTTGGAAAATCAATTCTAGAAGGATGGAGATTTCGGTCGAGTGACCAAATCACAACTTTTCAAAAGTTGGTGGCCATCTTGTAAAATCAGCCAAAAAATGTGGCTTTAGTTTTTAATTAAACCCAAACTTATTTTAAAAGGATTTTATAACAAAAATAAAGGCTTTTGAATCAACCTCACTCTCATTTTCACGTTAGTTTCTTAAAACAAGCCACCATTGAAGCATTTTCAATCTAAAGAATTACCCATCAAGGTTTTGGGAGGTAAACTTGATTTCATCTTGCTTTTCTTTAATTAAACTTTTTATTATTAGTTTTCTATCAATATCAAATGGTTTACCTCTTTTGATTTAAATGTTCAAGTTTGAAATAAAATGGGGTTTTAGAAGATTTTCGTTCAAATGGCTTAGGCTGGGTTTTGGAATGTTTTTAAATGGTGGTTTGGTGTTTAAATGATATTTTTATGAAGGAAGGATCATAAAGAAGCTGAAACTTGAAGTTTGAGTGGAGTTTGGTATGAAAAATCTTGAGTTTAATCTTGATTTCGGGTTTTTAATGGCAACAATGATTTTGGCATGTTTAAGTTGCTGATTTTGATGTTAATAGATGAGTTTTTTTATGGTTGAAATGTTGGGTAATGGATGGGTTTGTGTCTTAGACGTTTTGGAAGTGATTTTGATGATTTTCGGTATCAGATTGTTGGGTATTTGAGAGTACTTGTTGGATTTCAGTGTTGCTGCAAGTTTGGAAGCTTATTTGGGTGTTAACACTCTGTTTTAACTTGTTTAGAAATAGGGGATCCTAGTTTGGGAGCAAATCCAGGTGACCGTTAACTAATTGTGGGTTTCAGCTTTTGGAACGAGTTTATCGGTGAGTGAGAATGTCTTAAAGTATTTGGAAATGTTCAAAGATGATTTTGGGGGTTTAGATTGGGCTTGATAAGCCAATCTAAACTCAAGAGTAAGTGGTTTTACACTTCACCTTGTTTTGATATTGTGTGTTGTGCTATAAAATTTCGATAAGACTCGTGTTTGTTGCCTATTGTTTTCCCTACCTTTAATGCCTATGTTATGTTGTAAGCATGCTTATGTTGTTGTCGTAAGATTGTAAGATATGTGTGTTGGCAAAGGCATGTTTGGTATGAAAACGTTGGTAAGAGTAAGATGTGGTAAGATGGGCTTGATAGCCATATGAGTTTGGCAAGTTAGACCTTTTTTAGATTATTGGCATAAGTTAGAATCTTTACCGGATATAGTTGATCGATCAACTAGGATTAATGTGCACATGTAAGACTTGTAAGGCAAAACTTGCATGCGTGTAAGACAAATTCGTACGTGTAAGAAAATTCACCCGTGTCAGACAAATTCGTACGTGTAAGATTAGCTTGGGAGCGGTGATTGAGTTTACTCTCATCGACGTCCTGTAAGACTTGTAAGATTGTAAGAAATCCGTATATCCGGGTATTGTTGTTAATTATGCCAATATGCTACTCTTCTCCTTTGTAAGACTTGGATATATTATGGTAAGATGGGTTAAGATTTGGTAAGGCCTTGTAAGAGTAAGTTGTGTTTTGTATGAATGGTTGTTTAGTAAGATGATATTGTTGATTAATGTGTTGTTGTAAGATATCGTACGCGCATTTGGTTTGGTAAAGGTTTGGTTTTCAAAGCTCTAATTGATTTTAAAACTGCATTGTTGTTGTTTGGTTTTGAGCTCCGCTCGTTAAGCTTAAATGCTTACACTCTATTTTCCAACAATGCAGATCATTAGAGTTCCGGGCGACAAGCAAGCAAAGGGAGCAAGGCCATTTCTTTTCCACTTTAGCTCAAGTATGATTTTTAAGTTGCAGTAATACTACTAGCAATGAGGATGCTATGTTTTATGTTTGGAGACTTGATGTTTTGATGATGTTTATGTGTTTTGTAGTTGAGGTTTGATCTTTAATCATGTTGTGGTTATGTTTGAAGTTTGTTAGAGTGTTGGGTTAGTTTCGGTTATGTTTAGGAAGGTTCTAAAGTGTCTTGAATGTGAATTTTCTGCAAATCTGCAGGTAAGTTTCGAAACTAGTTGAATAGGTTTCGAAACCTTTTAAAGCTGGTTTCGAAACCAGCCTTAAGGTTTTGAAACTTGTTGAATTTTCTGGAAATATGCAGGAAAGTTTTGAAACCTTTGAGAAGGTTTCGAAACCTTTGTTTGGTAAAGTTGAAAATTAGTTTGAAAAGTTATATTTTGGTCCCTGATTGTTTAACATGCATTTGGTGAGTTTAAATGATCTTTTAAAGTTGAAATTTAACATGAGAGCATGAAAGCTGACTAATCGCATATTGGTAACTTTAATTTCTTAAAAGTCTCTATTTTTATCTGTTTTTACATTTTAGTCCCTAATCGCAAAAAAGGCCAATTGGACTTCGAATCGATGTCCGATTGAGGTGAGGTTTTAACTGCTGCTTACATGAACATATAGGATAATAATGAAGCCTTTAGAAAAGATAAAAAGAAAAAATATACCTTGGGTTGTTAATCGGTGGGAAATCCTCGGGTTTCTCTCCGGTTATCCCCGAGTAACTCTCCCGATTCGGTCTTGCGACTAGATCGGGTCGAGGGGGTTACATATTCCCTTTACTTCATCAAATTTTTTTGTGACAATTTGTCTGCTATTAAAATTACAGAGAATCCAGTTCAGCATGAAAGGACAAAACATATTGAGATCGATTGTCACTTAATCCGGGAAAATCTTCAAAGAGGATTAATCACTTTACTTCTAGTGTCAAGCTCGAATCAGTTGGCAGATTGTTTTACCAAAGCTTTATCGTGTCTGTTTTTTTAGACTTCATCTTCAAGTTGGTCATTCAAAATCTGTATGCTCCAACTTGAGGGGGCCATCAGAATATTAATCTGGTTGTACAGCTAAGATTAGTTATGCCCGCTAGGATTAGTCTTCTATAATTGTTTCTTCATTTCTTTTATTGTATAAATAAAGGTTTTATTATAATTTTCTAATTAATGAAAGTTTTATCCTTTTATCCTTTAAACAAACTCTTCATTTCCTCTCCACACGATCTTCCAAATCCCCAAATTATTAGAAACCCTAGACTCTAACAACATATACAATTTATTAAATTAGGATTCTTAATTTTTTTAAAAATAAATGTTTGTTGACTTGTTGTGTACGAGGTAAACTGAGTTTTGAATAAAAAAATGAGTATAATAGGACTCAAAATCAACGAATTACAATAGCATTTTATTTTTCTCGTGTATTTTACTATTAGTCAATAACTAATCTTTTGTTTTTCCTTTTTAAACATTTAACTTAATTCATTTTGAGCTCTCATTTTTCAGGAATCATGTGCGGTTACACCTATTGTACATATTCGAAACCACCCATGCATATTAATACTCTTGATGAAGCGTTACGTCATATTAATTCATATGTAATTTACAAGTCTTTTTCTTTGATCAAATTAATGATAATTTAAAAGAAATTATATGGGATTTTAAACATTTCCATCTCTTGAATTGTAGTTTGTATTTTACATTTTTTAAAAGGGTAAACTACATCAAATACCACCAAACTATTAGGTGTGTATTGATTATGCCACTAAACTAAACATCAATATTCATTTACCATTAAACTTCAGTTTAGACTTTAATTATACCACTGGGCCGTTAAAATCTCTCAACGTCATCGCAAGTGAACCATTAAGATCCTTCCACGTTATCGATTTTAAGGGCCTAGTGGTATAATTAAATTCTAAACTAAATTTCAGTACCAAAACAATATCGATTTCTTAAGTTTAGTGTTAAAATAGTATCGA